>JAQPPZ010002347.1:2400000-3678039 GCA_028583015.1 Wollemia nobilis
AAATTTAAATACATACATCTTTCATGTTTTCTCTACATATAGTCTTTACAAAGACTCTTGACATTTCAACTTCATCTAACTATTCATCTTCTTAGACTCTTCAATATTCTAGGAAACATGACTCTATATATTTCTCATATAAGAAATATATTTTATTGACTCCTAATAAAAAAAAACTTCTAATGATTACTAAATTACAAACTCTAAATGACTCATATTTACAAGACTCTTTTTACACCACATATTTACAAACTATTTATAAGTACCAAATAATATAATAAACTCCAAAATAAATAATTGGTGTAAGGATAAACTAGATCGAGCAACCTTAGGAGGCTATATAAGCAAAGGACCAAAAAATTATGGATTTGACAACTTTAAACAAAAGAAACCATAGACCCCAAAAAAGCTCATGACATCCAATGGATCAAGTTCCTTTAGAAAAATAATTAGAGAAGAAGTGGAGAATGTATAATACTACTTTTAGTTTGTAGCCTATGTAGAACATAGCTTGGAAAAAATAATTGTCTACTAGGGTTGAATACTAGAAGTTTATAAAGTTTTTGTCCTCCATGTCAGCATCATAACCACAACAACTTGGAAAGAACGAAAAAAAACCTAGTTAAGAGACTAAAGAAGATCCTATATTCCAAAAAATATCTTCAAATTCACAAAAATACTTTTACATCTCTAAAGACCATCATGTAAGAAATTATCAAAGAAATTTAGGGGTTAATTGTTGTTGGGTTTCTTGTGAAGATTTTAGATGATGAAATTATTGATGCCATGTTTGAAGAGGAAAATAATTGTCTAATGAGGGCTATATAGTTGACATATACAAACACATTCAAGCCTATATACACCAAACTATAGGATATTAGGGGAAAATTAATAAATTATCAGAGAATACATTTGAATATATTATGGGAGAATCAAAGGATCTTGTATTGATCTAGTTACTAGGTGATGAGGAGTGGTAGGAATTATTGGAATTTCTACCACAAAAAATATGATAAGGAAAAACCAATTTTGATAATATTGTAGCAAGGATTTCAATTTTATAGACATTATTCTTAAGGATAAAGGTAGGATCTAGGATTTCTCACCAATTGAGTTTGGTGCCCCCTAAAGTCACAAAAATTACAATGCCTTAATACTACCTTGGGAAATATAATTTTAGAAGGACACAAAATAGTGAAATCAACCTTCCAAAAAGCTCTAAAATTTGGCTAAGTCCAACTCAAGTGCCAAATGGTTTAGGATATATTAACTTGCAAAATGGTCTAGTTGGTTTAAGAGTAATTTGATTGCAAAGTGGATTTATTGGTTCAAGAGTAATTTTCTTGCAAAGTGGTCCAATTGGATCCAAGTAAACTACTAAGGGTTAGCTAGTGATTTGCTACTAAAAGTAAGCAATTTTTTTAGTTACTAGAGTAAAACCAATATTTCTTCACATTTTGATATGCAATGATGTATTACCTCATTTTGGAAGCCTTGTAAGGCTATTAGAGATATGTTTAGAGGTATTAACATTTGGAGGTGCATCATTTTTTTAGAAAAGAAGTAGAGAAAGTATGTAGAACATAGCTTTGGAAAGTGGAAAAACCATTGAATACTTGGAAAAACAATTGTATACTAGGGGTGAATACTAGAGAGTTCTAAAACTTTTATCCTCCATGTCAGCATCATAAGCACAACAACTTGGAATAAATAAAAAACACCTGATTAGGAGATTAAAGAATATCATATATGCCAATAGAGATCTCCACATTTATAAAATTACTTTTGCATCTCTAAAGACCATCATGTAAGATATAATCAAAGAAATTTAGGGGTTAATTATTGTTGGATTCCTTGATATCTTTGACCCATAAATGAAGAATCCAAATGATGATATTTTTGATACCATGCTTGAAGAGGAAAATTATTAGGCTAATGAGGGTTATATAGTTGATACATACAAAAAAATTGGAGCCTATATACACCAAACTATAGGAGTTTAAGGGAAAATAATGAATTATCAAAGAATCCATTTGAAGATCTTATAGGAGAAGCAAATGATCTTGTCTTGATCTAGTTATTAGGTGATGAGGAGTGGTAGGAATTGTTAGGACTTCTACCACAAAAAATATGATAAGGAGAACCCAATTTTGATAATTTTGTATCAAGGGTTCCATTTTTGTAGATATTATTCCCAAGGATAAAGGTAGGATCTAGGATCTCTCACCAATTGAGTTTGGTGCCCCCTAAAGTCATCAATAATATAGTGCCTTAATAGTACCTTGGGAAATATAATAAGGACACAAAATAGTGAAATCAACCTTCCAAAAACTTCTAACTTCTAAAATTTGTCTAAGTCCAACTCAAGTTCCAAATGGTTTAGGATATATTAACTTGTAAAATGACCTAGTTAGTTTCAGAGTATTTTGCTTGCAAAGTGGCCCAATTGGTTCAAGAGTGATTCACTTGTCAAGTGGTCAATTTGGATTCAAGGAGTAAACTACTAAGGGTTAGCTAGCGACTTGCTAGTAAAAGCAAGCAATTTTCTTACTTATTGGAGTGATTCAGTCACCATCTAGTAAAGGGATAAAAACAAAAGCATAAATCCCAAGGCAAATCTTTTGAGAGTTACGTTTTGATATTAGTGGTGTATTAACTCATTTTGGAAGCCTTGTAAAGCTATTAGAGGCATGTTTAGAGGTATTAAAATTTGGAGGTGCATCATTTTTTAGAGAAGAAGTGGAGAATATATAATAATACTTCTAGTTTGTAGCATATGCAAAATATAGCTTGGAAAAAGTGAAAAAGACATTGAATACTTGGAAAAATAATTGTCTACTAGTGGTGAATACTAGAAAGTTCTAAAGCTTTTATTCTCCATGTTAGCATCATAAGTACAACTTGGAATGAATAAAAACACCTGGTTATAAGACTAAAGAATATCCTATATGCCAATAGAGAACTCAAAATTTACAAAATATACTTTTGAATCTCTAAAGACCATCATGTAAGAAATGATCAAAGGAATTTAGTGGTTAATTTTTGTTTGGTTGCTTGACATCTTTGACCCATAAAAGAAGATTTTAGATGATGACATTGTCGATGCCATGTTTTAAGAGGAAAAGGATTAGGCTAATGAGGGTTATATAGTTGATATATATAAAAACATTGGAGCCTATATACACCAAACTATATGAGCTTAGGTGAAAATAATGAATTATTAGAGAATCCATTTGAACATCTTATGGGAGAAGCAAAGGATCTTGTATTGATCTAGTTACTAGGTGATGAGGAGTGGCAAGAATTTTTGGGACTTCTACCACAAAAAATATGATAAGGAGAACCCAATTTTGATAATTTTCTAGCAAGGATTCTAAATTTTTAGATATTATTCCCAAGGATAAAAGTAGGATCTAGGATCTCTCACCAATTGAGTTTGGTACCGCTTGAAGTCACCATAAAGGTAGTGCCTTAAAACTACCTTGGCAAATATAAGTTTGGAAGGACACAAAATAGTGAAATCAACCTTCCAAAAACCTCTAAAATTTATCTAATTCCAACTAAAGTGCCAAATGTGTAGGACATATTAACTTGCAAAATGGCCTAGTTGGTTTAAGAGTAATTTGCTTGTAAAGTGGTATGATTGGTTCAAGAGTGTTTTACTTGCAAAGTGGTCCATTTGGATCCAAGGAGTAAACTACTAAGGGTTAGCTAGCGATTTTCTAGTAAATGCAAGAAATTTTCTTACTTTTTGGAGTGATTCAAAAACCATCCAATAAAGAGATAAAAACAAAGGCATAAATCCCAAGGAAAATATTTTGAGAGTCACATTTTGATATGTAGTGGTGTATCAAATCATTTTGGAAGCCTTGTAAGGCTGTTAGAGGCATTAACATATGGAGGTGCATCATTTTGTTAGAGATGCCCCCAATTCTTTACTTTTATTATGAATAATTTTTTATTGCCCTAGGTAACTCAAGGGTAAAATCCTATTATAAATAGGACCCATCGACTCCATTGTAAACATATTTTGGTGATGATAATTCAATTATACACTATATGAAACCCATATTATGCTTTGACCTTAGGATATTGTTGAAAAATTGGCAAGTCCTAATGCATTCCATCAGTTTCATTGTCCTACTAGTATGGTAAATGTGTGATGATTAAGGCATTGCTCATTTTCCATATTGTCATTCACTTAATAATTTCATGCTTTATGAATGTGAGAATTTTTATATTATTCAATTTATCATATGTTGATTGATTGCGTACACTTCCTCACAATGACTAAACATCGTATTGCATTTAAATCACTCATACATTTTATCTTGTATGTATGTTTATTTTTTACTCTTTACTTTTGATGCAACTAGTGTAGGTTAATGTAGGAATATATTCGTAGAGAGAGCAAAGAGCTAGCCTAAATTTGAATGTTGGAAGGAGCCATAAGCCCTTCCTTCTAAATTTTTTGAAACTAGAATTAGGGTGCATCACTAAATAATAATTTATGGGTACGCATGTATAAGGTATTCAACTTGACAAATTGATCATAGAATATGATCAAGTTACACGTTATGATCATGGAGAATCCTAATCTTCTCATGTACTCAATGCACCACATAATCAAGATCTCTAACTAAAAAAGGAATCTATATTCCATTAAATCTTCAAAGATTACTAGTAGATAAACAAAGCTATCATCTTCTTAAGTTGATACTATGTACAACCTCTTCATCTAAACTCTATGTTATGGGTACACATGTATGAGGTATTAAAATTGATAAATTGATCATAGTACATGATCAAGTTACAAGTTATGATCATGAAGAATCCTAATCTTCTCATGTACTCAATGCACCACATAATCAAGATATCTAAGTAAAAAAATAATCTATATTCCATTAAATCTTCAAAGCTTACTAGTAGATATACAAAGCTATCATCTTCTTAAGTTCATACTATGTAAAACCTCTTCAAATTTGAATCTCTTGTGGATATTGTATTTTTTGAGTCTCTCTCGTGTCTCTCATCGTAAAAGGTTCGAGGTCCTTTCAAAACCCCTTCCACCAATAAAAAAAAACTATGTTTTTAATATTTATTCTTCTTAGTTTTTGATAAGGATTAGTATTTAATATTATATTTTGTATTATGGCTAGCAAATAATGTTGCATAAAATTTGTAGGTCAACCTTTTTTATTTTTTATCAGAAGGTTTAATTAAAAGTTAGGTCCCCAAATGTAATTTCTAACCAATTAGACAGGCTTGTCTGACACAGGAGTTAATTATATCCTATCCGATATCTTTTGAAAGGATCCTTTAGAGGTGATGTAATTTGGCTATTTATAGCCAATTTTGGTAATGCAACTCTTAGCTTGGTATTATTTAATCCTTGTACCTATCTATCCATATCATATTGGTATCAAAGTAGTTGTAGGCTTTGATTCAGGATTTTTTGTTCTAGGCTCTTCTTTCAAACAATTATATATTGTCAACAATACACTTTTAACATCAGACAAGTGTTGTGACAACCTTGTTATGTGTCATGTTCTTAGGCAAGTTCTATGAAAAACTTATCCTCACCTATCTGTTGAATTAGATTTTAGGTTTCAATTCTTGTATGTATTTGATTAATAGGTATCACATTGGTACTCCTACCATTGTAGTTGGATCCCTCTACCAACATGTCTCTCTTCTAGTGGATTTTAGTGTTACAACTTTTTAGCCCGACTTATTTCTTCAACAATAAGACTCTCATAGGATAACATTACATCAGTGCATTATGCATTAGCTTTTGTATTTGGTTTATTGGATCCATAGCTATCCCTACTTTTATCTGGTTGTTCTAGTTCCTCCTTTTGTCTAGTTGTTATAGCTCCTGCTCCTGTCCGATTGTTCCAACTCCTGCTCCTATCTAGTGGTTCCAACTCCTACTCTTGTCTAGTTGTTCTAGTTCTAGATTCAACTCCTATTTTAGTTGTTCCAAATCTTGCTCTTATTTCAGTTGTTCTTGCTCCAAATTTTATTCCTTTTGCTTTTAGCTTATTCTCACCACTAGATGAATCGTGATTCTCCTTCCATGTTTGTATGCATTGGTTTTCAATACTTCTATAGTGGGGAGGACTAATAGAGATTAGTATTTAATATTATATTTTGTATTATGGCTAGATAAATGTTGCATTTGATTTTCTACTAAAATTTTTAATTAAAAGTTAGGTCCTTGAATGTACTTTTTAAAAAATAAAATGGGTTTATGTCGGTATGACACATGAGTTAATTCAATCCTATTTGATATCTTCCAAAAGGATCTTTTAGGCATGGTGTAATCTAGATATATACAGCCAATTTTAATAATGCAAATCTCAGTTTATTGTTGTTTGATCCTTTCCCTCGTTTTTCTATATCATTTGTCTTAGTGTTGAATAAAATATTCATTATTCTCATTTATGAAAATAATATTTGTAGGAGGAATCTTTCTCCAAAAAAAATTATAAAAATAAATGTAATGTTAATATGAGAAAATAATTTTTTTTTTTTTAAGGAACATTTCTTCTCTATCCTCTATATAATTTTCCTCATTACATTCATTTTTATAATTTTTTTTTACTTTCAATAGTTCTACATGTTTTGAAAGTGGTAAAGGCTTTTACCTTTATTGGTCTTTACATTTAAAAGTAATTTCAGTTTTATAAAAGAATAGTTACAATTAAACATCCTAGAAAGGGTCCCCAAGGGCTAGGTGGATCGGTAAGACTTTGAGCACTTACCAAGAGGAGATTTAGGTTAAAACCTTCGAGGCATGTCTAATATGGGCAGGTTCAAACCTTGGGGGCATGCCCAATCTAGGAAAAGGTAGTAGTTTGACTTGAGTCTGCTGAGTGTGAGGAGAGGTAGGGGTTATAGAGGCAGTTTCCATGATTTGATCTGAAGACAGAAACCTCGAGATAATGTCTGACCCCAACCCCGTGCCCAGTTGTTATATTTGTTTTTGCATCTAGGTCTTGAGCTAAGAAATATATTTAAAAGGTTTTAGTTGTATTTATTATTATAGTAAGTTATAATGTTGGATGATTTTATCCCCAAGGGCTAGGTGGATTGATAAGTGCATGTCTAGCCAAACACTTATCAAGAAGATACCCAGGTTCAAACCTTAGGGGCAACCTGTTTGTAAAGGTAGTAGTCTGAACTAAATCCTCTGACAGACTAGTGGTCCTTTTCATGCCAAGTCAACAATAACGAAGCTGAATAAGTTTGGTGGATGGTTTGAACCTTATGCTTGTCAGTTACTAAAAATAATATGGTTGTGACCAACTCTCCTATATAAGGGAAAAAAATATTAATAATTTTATATACCGGAGCTAAGAGCACGCTTGGAGACCACCCTGCATGCATTAATCTCTAGGGTTTGTGTTATCTTGTCATACTGCGCAGATTGCACTCTCGCAGGATTGTCCTTGCTTTAGGTTTGCCACGTCATAGTACCGCCGCCTAGGGCGGTGTAATCGCCCCTATTTATCATGGCGGCTGCTCAATCGGTCAGCTCAGTTGATACTGCAGCCACCGGAGCTCGTCATGGCGCCAGGGAAGAGACCACGCAAGTTCCTCCCGAAGGTTGTTCACGAGGTAATGCTCCTGTTCCTAAAGTGGTTATCCCTGTTCAGGAATTTCAAAAAGCTTGTCAATGGTATGAATGTTTCCATCTTGTTGGTTATTTTTTGGGACGTATCCCTAATGATACTTTGTTGCGTACCTGGGTAAACCAAGTTTGGGGCCCATATGGCGTTAAAGTGGTTAATGTGCAAAATCTTACCAAGGGTTATTTCCTTTTTCGTTTTGATGATCCTGTGCATGCACAGAAAATGCTTTCCAAAGGACCTTGGACGGTCCGTAATTCTCTGCTTATTCTGCAACCGTATCATAGGGATTTTTCTGTTGCGTCTGTCTCTTCCCTGGAGGTCCCTGTTTGGGTTGAATTTCCTAATCTTCCTCTGCCTTGCTGGCAGCTTATGGAGTCTTTGATAGCTCCTTTAGGAAAGTTTGTCTGCTTTGAGCCTCCTCGCTTTTTTTTTGCTCGTCCTACCAAGCGGGTTTGCCTGAAAGTTGATCTTACCAAGGATTTACCCGAGTTTATTGATATTGAAATTGGGGACCAAGTTCTGAAGCAGAGGGTTCAATACATTAACCTTCCGAACACCTGCTTCCATTGTCAATCCTCGTCACATAAGATAAAGGATTGCCCACTCATGGTGGGAAAATTTTCTCAAACTCCCCCACCACCTCCTGCTCCACCAGTCGTTCCAACGGTCGGGGGTTCTGGGAGTGCTTCTAGGGGACAAGAGGAATGGCAAGTTGTGCAGAGGAAACCTCGTGCTCAAGGTTCTGTGAATACCCATCAAGCCAATCCGTCAAACTCTGTCCCCGTAGACCCACCTTCGGCTCCTATTTTGACTCTTGTTCCTGCTTCTGTGGTTCCTGCTAATGTCGTTGTGCATGTGCCTTCTTCTTGGTCTCCGTCGGCATATGCTCAGGTGGTGTCTGAGTCCCGGGGAGTTTTGGCCCTTACGGGTCCTTCCTCCTCCCCGAAGGAATATGTTTCTGCGGCCTTTCGGCTTCCCCTTCTAGAAGGGCCCAATTCTTCTGCTAAAGCACGTCGTTCTCGTAGTCCTATGCGAGAAGGTGTGCACTCCGATAAACACCACCAAACAGAGGAAGCTTATCGTGCTAATCAAGGGGGTGGTAATGAGCAGTTTGGGTCAAACTCCTTTGGGTCTCTTGGTGCTTTGGGAGACTCGGGGGATGTTAGTATGGATCATATCCCAACTGCTCATTCTCAATGATTTTTTTTTTCGTGGAATGTGAGAGGACTGACGGATCCAGTCCGTAAATATTCGATCCACCGTGAGTTATCCAAGGTCACTCACACGTATGGTTCTCTGGACTTTATTTGTCTGCAAGAAGTGAAAGTTTCAGATTTCAATTTGTAGTGTGCTTGTTCTTTTCTGTCGCCCCGTGGCACGTTTCATACCACCAATCATTCCGGTGGGAGAGGTGGTGCCGTCACTATTCTTGCTTCGAGGTGGTACTCGAGTATTGTTTCTTGGGGATGTGACCCATCTAATCAAGCGGTATGGACTTTATTGGAATTGAATGGTAAGCCTTTTGGAATAATTAATGTGTATGCCTCCACTGAGCCGCCTGACAGGTGTACTTTATGGCGGTGGTTGGCTATTAATTTACCTTTCGCCACTTGGGTTTTATGTGGTGATTTTAATATGGTTGAAAAAGCTTTTGATAAAAAGAGTTTGGCGCCTAACCGTTGGTGTGCTGGAGAGCGGGAAGCTTTTTATTTTTTGAAAAATAAGTTGAGCCTTTCTGACCCTAATATTTGTTATTCCCCTGCTGATTTTGATGATGCGCAGTGGTATACCTGGTCTAACTTTCAAGCAGGGGATGCTAGGGTTTTGAAACGCCTGGATAGAGCTATGCTTTCTGTCGATAATCATTTTAAATTTGCTCGTTTATCCCCTTCCTTGCCTACAGTTTTCATTTTCCCAGGCTCTACCTTGTCGGACCATGTTCCTATTGTTTTTTCAATTGAGTCTACTCAGAGTTCCTCATGAACTTTTTCCTCCCAGTTTTATTTGAATGTGTCCTTTCTGCATCATCCTGCTATGAAAGCTCATATTTTTTGAATGTGGAATATTTTGCCCAGACCTTCTTCTAATTATGGTTGGATTGAATGGTGGAATTCTGCTATAACCCGCACCACTTCTCTTCTTCGCTCTTTAGGAGTTGAGGTTGCCAAAAGAAGAAGGAACTCTAACCAGGTTCTGCGTTCTGAGTTTGCAAAAGCCACACTCCATTTAGAGGCTGCCCCCTTTTTCCCGGATCTGCAAGCTTATGTTGCTGCTCTCCGCCATGAGCTGAGGAAAATTGACCTGTATGAAGCAAAAGGGGCTCAATTAAGAGCCAGACTCCACTGGTTGAAAGTGGGTGACAGAGTAACCAAAGAGTTTTTTCAACGGCTTCGGCCTCCTGCATATACTACTCAGTTTGAAGCCATCCAGGTTAATGGAACCCGTCTCACTGCTTTATCAGATATAACCTCTGCTTTTGTCAAGCATTATGAGCATGTTTTTGCCTCTCAAGGCCTTTCTGCTGCTCGTCAAGCTGTTGTAGATGCTTGTTGTAATGTCATACCTCCTAAGCTCTCTGAGGCTCAGAGGGATTTTTGTGATACTCCTTTGACCCTTAGTGATCTTGAAGCTGCTTTATCTCAAATGGCCAATGACAAAGCACCTGGTCTGGATGGCTTTCCATGTGAATTTTATAAGGAGTGCTGGGATTTTGTTGGTTTCGATCTCCTTAGAGTCTATCAGGAAGCTATTTTAACTGGTTCTTTAGGATCCATTATTAATAAAGGCAATGTTAAGTTCATTCCCAAGGGAGGAGATCCTGAGCTTATTACCAATTGGAGGCCTATCACTTTGCTTAATGTTAGTTATAAGATTATTGCTAAAGCTTTGGCTCTTAAGCTTCGGCCTCTTCTCCCTCTTATCATTCGGCCAGAGCAGACTGGATTTGTTTAGGGGAGATACATTCTCGATAATGTGATTGGAGTCTGGGAAGGAATGGAATGGGCCTCCTCTTCTGGTCAAGATGTTTTGTTTATCAAAATTGACTTTGAAAAGGCCTATGACAAAATTGAATGGTTCTTTATTACTGCGATGCTTAAAGCTTTGGGTTTTGGCCAGTTTTTTATCAATTCAGTTCTCATGTTATTTAGAGATGCTTTCGTTGTGCTTACTCTTAATGGCTGCCCATCCCAACGCATACAATTAGCCAGATCTATCAGACAAGGTTGCCCTTTGGCTCCTTCCCTGTTTATTCTTGTTGCTGAAGCTTTTGGTTATCTGCTTGCTGATAGAGCCTCAAAAGGCCTTCTTAAAGGCATTGCTTTGCCTTCTTCGAATTCACAACTAATCAATGGTCATTTTGTTGATGATTCTTTTCTTACTGTAGCAGAGGATGAGCAATCTATTTCTCAAGCTCTTGATTGCCTTGATACTTTTTGTCAAGCTTCTGGCTCTAGTATTCAATGGAGAAAAACCTCCTGCTATAGACAATCTCGAAGGGTTATGCCTTCTTGGTTAGCTGATAAACCCTGGAGATGGATTCAACCTGGGGAAGTTTTTAAATTTCTTGGCATTCCCTTTGCTTTTCAAGGAACTCCTACCAGACTTTGGGATTATGTGGTTGATAAAGTTGAAAAGAAGCTTCTGTATTGGTCTTCTAAGAAGCTTTCTTTAGCTGGAAAGTTTCAAATTTGTTCTAAGGTTTTGGCTTCTACTCATGTTTACTATTCTTCATGTTGGGTTCCTTCTGCTGCTTGTTATGCCAAGTTGGACAAATTGCTTCGATATTTCCTATGGTCTAATGTTGTTGGAAAGAAAGGGTTTCACAGGGTGGCATGGGAAATTTGTTGCCTCTCGAAGAAAGCTGGTGGCTTGGGTCTTTTTGACTGTCAAAAACAAGGTTTTGCTCTCTGTGCTAAATGGATTTGTAGGGCACTTCAAGGGGATGAAATCTGGAAGATTTTAGTCAGACATTGTCTTTCTACTGGTCTACCTTATGGTAGACGTGTATGGAAAGGTTTAAACCTTCAAACCATTCTTACTGCATCTGTACCTATTAAAATTTTAGGCTCTTTTGTTATTCATAGTATTTGGAAAGCTTGGGAGGCTCTTAAACCCTGGATTTCATGGAATGGAGGTAAGACTAAGGTTGGTGCTTCTGTTCCCCTCCTTAATGTTTGGTGGTCCTCTGCTATTGTTTATCAAGGAGCACCTCTTGCTCAGGTACAGTGGATTCGAGCTCAACGATTTTATAGAAAGGGTATTGCTTACCTGTCTGATTTCATGAATTTTCATACTAGAGATTGGATCCCTTGGAATCATTTTATGCAATATTTCAGTTTATCTCCTACAGATAAGAGTACTTATGATGTTGTTGTGGATTCCACTCCTCTTATGATTTGGTCTAAGGTTTTTAGACATTATCAAAAACCATGGTGGTCTGACTGGTCTTGGCCTAATAAGCTTTCTTTTATAAAATACAAACCCTCCTTGGGGTATTCTTGGCTATCTCCAATGGTTCCCATGTCAGATAAATTGAATGCCCGGTGGGACTTAGTCTCCTTGCAATCTCGATGGAGCTTAAGATTCAAGGTTGTTTGGGCCAAATTTCTTGAACCCAAACAAGCCTTTTTTGCTTGGAGCCTGTTGTTTAAGGGTCTTCCTGTGGGGCAAAGGCTTCGGTATATGGGTGTTGACAATATTACTTGTATGAATTGTGGTGTTGAGGAGGACATTCTTCATTTGTTTTGGTCCTGTCCTCGAGCCAAAGAAGCTTGGGATTGGATTCTTTCTTTCTTCAGTCCCTACATGCTTGATACTTGTTCTTGGGTGCATGTTTTACTTGGTGACCCTATCAGATTTAACGATAAACTTGGTGCAGTTTGGCAAATTTTTAGAGTGGGCATTTTGTTTCATCTATGGAAAACTCGGAATAAAGTTGTTTTCCATCAGCAAGAACCTTCTTTGCATTTTTCTCTTGCTGACAGATATATGGTTTTTTATGATTGTTGGTTCCAGATTCATATCCAAGTGGAGAAGGTAAATGTGGAGTTGCAGTATTTACGCACTTTGATGGACCACTGGAAAAATGCACCATGCACGGTGAGTCACGTGCCTCCTGATGCTCCTCCCACCCGGAGGCGTCCTCGGTCTGTTGGTGTTGGGTCCCGAGACAACGACCATTCACGTTCAGGTGGCAATGCTCGACACTGGCCGCAACCTCCTCCTGCTACTAAACGCAACTCTGCAGGTGGTGCTTCTTCTTCCTATCCCAATTCTGGGTGGGATGTTTGTCCCCCGACTTCTGTTCATACCAATGCATGGGATTTGGCTGCTCGTTCTGTGCCTTTGACTCCG
The DNA here is from genome assembly GCA_028583015.1 of Wollemia nobilis. Taxonomy (NCBI): domain Eukaryota; kingdom Viridiplantae; phylum Streptophyta; class Pinopsida; order Araucariales; family Araucariaceae; genus Wollemia; species Wollemia nobilis. The sequence goes on from JAQPPZ010002347.1 coordinate 2,412,993, forward strand.
ACGGTGAGTTGGGGAGATGGTTCTTCTTCTCCTCCCCCACAGGCTGCCGCGCCTCATGGGCAAACAAAGATTCAAGAGGGCAATGGTGTTGTTGATGATGGTTGGGGCCATTCTGAGCCGGATAATGGTGGTGGTTGGGGCGGCGTCGGACAATGCTTAAATGCTTGCAGGCCTACTTTCTTTTGATGTCTACGATGTAATAGCTTAAAGTTGTTTTGTTGTTGTCTTCCTAACTGCGTGGTCAGCAGTTAGTGTGGTTTTGGACTCGGGGACTCGGGGTGTGCTCAATTCCACCCACCCTTTTTGTATGATTCATTACAAAAAAAATTTAAACTATTTAAAAAAAAATTAACTAATTAAATTAATATCATATTATAAACTAAAGAAACTGGTTTTTAAACATTTTCTAAATTCGCTCCATTGAAACGAAATCTTTTTGCACTGGGAATTTGTTTCACAAATAATTTTATTGCTTACTCCTGACCCTATGTACATGTATGAGCTTTCTTCTGACCTCATTAAAAAAAAAACAACTCAAAGCTGTCTTCTTTCTGTTTTTGCCTTCTTGAGAAAGACAAGATTTGTTTGACCTCTGTAACTTGGATGTTTCCATTCTTGTCTTCATTTCCGTGAGCAACAAGAAATGCTTCGCTGAATGGCACGAACAATCCTTTATTCACAGATCTGAATGGATAATTATTAGAAAAAGTCCTCCATAGTCCTATTCTCATCCTCTAGTTCTTTATCGATTTCTCTTGCTCGTTATTGGTAAACATTTTCCGGTATAGGAAAGATGTTGGAAGACTTTCACAGCTCTAATCAGGAAGACGAAGAAGGGAAAAAGCGTTTGTAGAGTGTAGAAGCAGGAAGAATTACGCTTCTAACAGGTGTCAAAGATAGTATCCAAATCATAAAGAATATGGAAGTAAACTAGAAAGGAGACAGACTAGGTACTAAAGTGGAACGAAATATCATCGTGTTCTATGTTATCAAAAATAACAGTTTATATAAAATAAAATAAAATAATTTATTTTCAATCACATTTTGTACACGCAAAGCAGGACATATAAATATATATTACCCATATTTTGATGGAAAAACAATATTGAATACAGGCACACGCCTGTGAAATTCCAGGTATGGTTCAGGAGAATTGTTTGATTCCTTGCTGTTGACTTTAAGTTCAAACTATAAGCATTTGTATGACTTTTCTTTTCAAGAAGGAATTTTTAATGTTTATGAGCATTTATATTATACTATTCAGTATTTTTGAAATTTTATGGGCGTACCAAACCATATCAAACAATTTTGTATTTTTGAAATCCTTTATATATATCAAATCATCTTCTCTTTCGGAAGTCCTAATAGTTAAATTGCAAAAATCAACAACATTATTGATTAAATTATTTCTCGTTCAAGAGATTGTTTCTAATAATAAATGATAAAAAAGGTAATAATAATATTATTTTTTATCCAATCTTCACATCCATTTTTATTGACAACATTAACCATAGTTTTGTGAATTTTTTTCAAATGAAATATATTTCACTTTGAGGTGTTGGTGGTAGATCGATTGGTTTTTGTTGAGCGATTGCCAACTTAGAGGTCCATGGTTCCAATCCCGAGCGCCTAACCAAATTGAATATATATATATATATATATATATATATATATATATATATATATATATATATATATATTTTTTTTTTTTTTTCTTCCATCATTTTTTAATTATAGTTTTAATTTGTATAAAAAGTGTGTTACCCATGCATAGTTGTTAGTTAAAGTTTCATATGATTCTATGTAAGTGAGGATATTTTTTCCTTCATTATTTCATATAACACAAACATATCCTTCACCAACATTTTCAATATTTCGTTTGGAAGCACCTTCAAAAGTAATTTTGATAAACCCACTTTCTAGACATTTCTATTTTACCATAGATTGAAACAATCATTTTTTTAATGCCATTTTCGTAGACGAATCTTGCATGTATATTCAACTCTTGTAACCAAGTGACTAGCACCTCTTTTTTTTGCATTTGAGACTTCTCATGATGAGCATCAAATATGTGGATATTATGTAAGAGGGTATAATTTAGTTTCAAACTTGGACATGATTTTGAGAATAATTTTTAAAATTTTATTATTCTTTTTAATCCATAAATTCCAACAAATAATGACAGACCAATCTTCCATATAATATATAATGCTTTAGCTTTGAAATAATTAATCCAACATTTGATCAACTTTTTCAATATTGATGGAGCTACTCAATATATTCTCATATGTTCAAACATCAATTCCAAATGGCATGAGCAAATGGTTTGATGTTTCTAAATTTTTCTCATATAAGGTGCATATGAAAGTCTATTGATATCCTTTTTTTGTAATCTCTCTCTTATAAGAATCTTACTTTGAATTGCTAACTAATAGAATTTTGAGGCATGAGGAAGAGACTCCAATTATCAAACATTCTTCCAAGGAAAACCTTTGGGAGTAGAAAATTTTGATTGCTTGAAATCCCCATATCTCAACTAGACCAAGTATCCACAATCTTTCATAGATTGCAAACCAGGTCATACTTTCATATAAAATAGGTAAATGAAACTCTTAAAACATCTTTTGAATCTCATCAACAATTTGTTTGAGTTACTCTCCTTCAACCAAGTTACTAATTAAAATCCATGATATGGAGTTGTTGCTCACATTAATATAATCGTTGACCTTTGGATATCTAAAAACTAGACATGAACAATCCAATAATTGCCATTTTGAACCAAATATGAGAGAATAAGGCTTTAAACAAGCATTAGATCAAAACCTTGTATAATTCCACTTATTAGCTAACCATTTAATGTATTTCGTGACCAATAATAAACTATCTAATATGAAGTTCCATGTTGGAAATCCTTTAGGTAAGGTTCTTTTCCTAAATAATTTCATTACATCAAGAGAATCTATATATTTTTTAAGTAATATTTTTGTCCAACTCTTTTGATGTTTGAATAATATCTAACCAAGTTTTGCCTTTAAGGCCAAACTCGTAAGTTTAGATTCTGCAAGTCTATTCATCCAATATTCATTCCTTTGCAAACCTTATCTCACTTATATAGAGGAATCATATAGTTTTTCCTCATATAATTTTCAAAGAAAGTATCTTTGAATTTTATCAATTTCTAATGCCATACCAATTAATAAAATTGAGAGTGACATCATACAAATATCAATGGATTGTAATATAGTCTTTATGAGTTATAGTCTTCTTACCATGGTTAAGAACTTACCTTTCCAACCTACCAAGCAACCTATTATTCTATCCAAACATGATATCTAAAGATCCTTTTTATTTTCTTTATGAGAAAAAGGAATACCCAAGTATGTTGGTGGAATTTTTATAACTTAAACCCTAAAATATCCAAAATAACTTCTTGTAAATATAAGGCAGTGTTAATAAAATATCCTACATCTTGTAGTGTAGTTTCCTCATAGCATGATACTATTTATTTAAACTCCATGGTTTCACTGACTGAGGGGTGACCAAAATAAAAGTGTCATCAATAAATTGAAGCGCAAGTGGAGAAGGTAAGCCTAGCCCTGTTGAACAAGAGTTCCATGGTTTGAACCTCTACGATGCAGAGGGAAACACAAAAAATATCTTGTGACTTCTCTCTAGATAGTGGTATACCTAGATGAGACAACATTGTCGACCATCTAAGAGTGGCTCTTGAGGTTTATTTCTAACCTAAAAGTTTTGTCCTCGAGGGTTAGGTGGATTGATAAGTGTTTGTCTGGCCAGTCAGTTACCAAGAAGAAACTCGGGTTCAAATCTGAAGGGAATCATACTTACAAAGGTAGTAGTCTAATTTTAATCCTTTGAGTGCACACCAGATTGACGATGATGGTACAAATATTGAGCAACTAGTGGTCCCCTTCACATTAGGTCAACAAAAATGAGGTGGAATAGGTTTGGTGGGAGCAACCCTTATGGTTTGAAACCTGTACTTATTAGTTACTAAAAATAGAGTGGTTGTGACCAACTCTCCTATGTAACAAAAAAACACAAATTGAAAATGAGATTCAAAGGTACTATTTTTTTGCAACCTCAATACCTTTGATTTTTTGTTTCAATTTTACCTTTGAGAAAACTCTCTCTAAAGCTTGTATAAGAATATTAAATAGATAAGGAGATAGTAGATCACCCTTGTGGAGACCACGGGATTTTAAAATAAAGGAAGGAAGCCATTGATCAAAATAGAATATCTCATAAGGCTATGACAACATTTAATTCATTCACACCAACCTTTTTCAAAACCAAACTGTTTGAGAATATCACGTAGAAAACTCCAACAAACGCAATTATATGCTTTGTTCATATCTAATTTCATAAACATGCCTAGTTTTTCATTGAATAAAGAGAATGTATGACCTCCTATACAATGACTACACTATCAATAATTTGTTTGCCAAGAACAAAACTACCTTGTTTCTCTAAGATAACATAGTCTAGAATACTTTTCAACCTATTTCCTATAATTTTAAATGATTTTATAAATCATATCATAAAATCATATTGGAAGAAAATTATCAAAATATTTTGTCTCACCTTTCTTGTAAACCAATATAATAAGAATGATGTTGATATTACTCATTGTAACCTTCCTTTTTCAGGCCTCTATAGCCATAACCAACATCTCACTATTTAATAAATTCCAACAATTTTCAAATAAAATTATAGTAAATCCATCTGGGTCAAGTACATTGTTAGGAATAAGAGATAAAACTACTTCATGTAGTTCCCCTATAGATATCTTCTTTATCAAGCTTTCATTTTTTTTTGTGATAATTGATGGAATAATTTGTAAAAGCATAACTTATGCTTCTTTATCTTTCCCAACATATGGCAAAATATTTTTGAAATGATTAATTTCTTCCTTGTTAATATCTTCTTCTTCCTCGATATTCCTTTCATATAGCATTAAAATATTTTTTATGCAACATAACAAAAAGTTTATTTTTGTTGTATCATGAAAATATTGATATTTCTATCTCCTTCCTAGATCCATTTCTCCCTAGATTTTTAAAACCAATATGCCTCCCTTTTCAATGCATTGTAATAATTAGGAAGAATTTATTTTTCTTGCACATAAGAATCCTGGTCCATTCTATTGATTTCTACCATCTCTTGTAAATTCTTTAGATTGAATTCAATTTCTTTCTTTAAAAATATTACCAAAACATTTATCATTAAAAATCTTCATTGGTTCATCTTTGAAAAAACTTTACATACATGATTCTTCAAAATTTACTTCTTTCCATCATTACATAATCATTTGGAAGAAATCAAGATCTTGGAGCCACATACACTAGAAGCAAAATGGCTTTGGATGACCATTATCAAGTAAATCACAAGTCAAAAGATTTTATACTTTGTGATCATATGTTGGATAACAAGAATCTATCCAATATTTGTCCTATATGAGTTTTTACATTTATTATCCTATATAAATTAGAAACTTGAAGTAATAACACCCCAAAGACCACTTGAGTTGAAAAACAAAGAAATGTATTGCATTGGTTTAGATGATTAAGGAGTACCACCCTTCTTTTCTAAAGGAGATAGAATTGTGTTGCCACTTCCAAGAACCTATAGATCACAATTATGAGTTGTTATTTGTGTTTGACAAATATATGCTAAGTTAATTCTAACATATTTCATGAGGATTAATTATAGTTAGATCATATACATTTATAACCACAACTTTGATGTTTTCCTCTTTCTACAAAATAGTCCAACAAGCCAATTACTCTTTACTTCTAACAATTATCCATATTACTTGTGTTTGTCCCATATTATTGCAATATCATTGGAAGCTCCTATATAAGGAAAATTTTCCATATTCCAAATATTTTTAAAAGCATACTTACATTCCTCACTATTTAGTTTTATTTCATGGATTAAAATAAATTCAGGACTATAAAATTATTTTTTTAAAGGGTCTTATTATACCCCTAATATTCCATGATACTATTTTATTGTCATGACCCTCCCTTGGCAGACTTTTTACTTGGTGGATTTATTTTTAGCTAAGTTATCTTTCAATGTAATTATTGATTGTGCTATATTTTATTTCTACAATTATGGATATTTTGTAGAAAATAAAATATATCTTATTGATGAGATGTTTGACAATTTAATGATTTGTTGCTACAAGTAATTGTTTCATGAAAGGATATGATGCTGCTAATAGAACTGTGTGATTGCAGGAATAGTTATTCTTATGAGTGGAAGACATAATCAACCACTATAGATGGGATGTTTAAATGAGAAATGATGATTGCTCTTAAAGATGATATCTCTCTAAGAAAGATAGACTTCCTTCATACATAGTTGCATAACTAATTGACATATGGAATGAACCATTGGGAGTGAGATTGTTGAGGCCAAAACAAAAGAGTCAATGGGTTGATGTTTGATGTTTGAAATAATATTTTGAAAGAAATATCCTTTCTATTTTCTTAAAGAATAATTGTTTGATTATGTTAGCTAAAACAAGAAATTGCTTCCATACTCGTATGATTCCTTTCTTTTAAATAAAGCACTCTCTAAAGTAATTGAGAACTTCAATGAATTTAAAGGTTTAAAATAAACTTGTGTATGACATAATTTGAGCTTCAATTATTAAACATGCTATTTTGAAAATATTGATTGCATTAAATATAAGTTCATGTTTGCTTGAATGAGATGCTTTCTGGAAAGGATCATTGGTTTTCAAACTAGTTTGTTACCTTGTATTATAGATGTAGTGGATAGAGTAACTCTGTGATGATAGTGGTCACTTGAATGCACTCGTAGGATCCAGATGCAAGGGGGTGATAGTTGGTAGCCAAAAAAAAAGAAGAGGGCTTTGTTTTGGAAAAGAGTGGATTCCAGTGTAGAGGGAGTGATGCAATTGGAAAGAGAGAAATAAATTCATTTGGTTTTGAAAACACTCGACAGAAACAGGTAGTTTCGTTTATTTCTTTTGATTTTAGAATGTAAAATGAAATGTTGAATACTCCTTTCAATAGTTGAAAAGAATAAACTGTATGGATTGAGATTATTCAATTTTCTGAATTACCTTTCAAATTGTGAATATTTAATGTTTATTTAAATTAGAAATCTAGTAATGAAAGGCCATGGAATGTCTAAGGCGTGAACCAACTCTTCAAACGAGTGAGATATGGTAAATAGGAAGGACTGTGTTAGGATAATGGTTTCATATGTCCAGAGATGTGTTTCCAGTTTTGATAATGTGGTGTAGTATTTGATTCACCAATAGGAAAATATTTTCAATTGGATATATGTGTTGGGATATTTTATGACTAGTCAATTAAATGGGTGTGGCCATGGTGGAAGTTTTCCCAGATTTAGACCTGCCTGTAGCGTAGCGGTGGATACAAAATCCTATTGGTAAGCACGTTGAGAATTGTGATAGGGTTGGATAGCTTATCGATAACCTTACTTGGGAATTTGAACTCCTTTGTCCATTTGAGTAAGCCCATAGTATCTGGTTTTTTTTTAAGGTGAATTTAGGTAAGATGTCAAGCATGCACCGTAGTTAGTGCAAGATGAGAGTACTTTCCTTCTTCCTGGTTGGGATATGTATACTGAACAACTCCTTGACTTGAAGTCCGTATTCAATGAAGTGTCATAGAATGAAATCTACTCTTGAATATGTGTTGTTTGTTGTGATGATGCATGCGTAATGATTGATTATGAAAGTATGGATATTTTAATGGATTAAGGAAAGAAGTTTTTTGTGAGCAATGGAATTTGATATTGTTTATTGCTAGAAGAAAACCTTGAGTATATATGAGTCCATGTCAGTAATTGCTAATTGGACATTGGCCATGAATTTAGTGATTGATTATTTTAGAATTAATGAAGGTTGTGTGTGAAGGAAAAATTAAAACTAGAATGGGTTTTCGTTATTAAAATTGATTGCCAATTGTATTGAGTGGTTTAATTAGATGGATGATTCGACTATTGAAAATAAAGGATCACAATTATTGAAATGCTCAATCAATAAAAGAGTTTTGGTTGTATGATAATTATCTACCAGTTATAAATTGGTATATTTAAGGGTGGAAATGTTTGGTTGTTTGTATTATACAATGTACTTTCATATAGATAGAAACTTATTCCTAAGTGAAGGAAAGAGCTGGCCATATCCCTATAAACAATCCCATATTAGTGTGCTCGAGGAAAGAACATCCAAAAATTTAATCCAGCTAAGTTAGATGACCTAATTACCTTGGAGACATGTAGTGTTATGAATGTTGAACCTTTCCGAAGTGCAGTTACTTGGAACCGAATTGAAGATCTTAAAAATTATACTAAGATAAAAGTCGCTAATGTGGTTGAGAGTGAAAGAAATTATGTAATTATGAGAATTAATTCCGGTTTTGTTATGAATAAATTACCTTTGTTGTAATTGGCACTTTGTAATAGAAAAATATTTGATTGAGTATTGGAAATTCATTATTATATTTATGGATGTTATTTCTTGTGTAATAACACTGATTTCTAAGGAATTTAAAGAAGCGTTATATATTTGATTAGTCAAACCGTACTTCTTGTTCGTATCTGTTCATTGTAGTGGTAATTATTGTCGATTATTTGGATAAAATATGGTTGTTTGTAAAGGTAGATTCTAGCTATTGAGTAAAAATAATGGAAATACTTATGGATTCAAGTGTAATTAAATCGAAGGGTAAAACTCCTTCAAATCTTAGTAAACCAATTAAATTTAGATGATTTCTTTACTATGGTTTATCTAAGGGAGATCAGTGTGAGCGCAAATAAGGAAATTTTTAATAAGAGGCTCTTCGGAGTCTAATTAGTTAGTTCTCCTTTGTAGCATTCATATAATTATGGTGTTTGTTATATTCTCGTGGAGAGAATTAAAAGAGCAATTTAGAAAGTTCAATAATACAGAAAGGGATTAAGTAAGTTTTCAAAAGCTATAATGGATTAGCTTAAAAGAATTTGGTTTTTATAGGTAACCAAAGGAATGAATTAAACACTTTACCTTTGTTATGGTCAAAGGAGAGACAAAACTATAGATGGGATCACGATAATTATGGTGTTTGTTAGATTCTCGTGGAGAGAACTAAAAGAGCAGTTTAGAGAGTTTAATAATAAATAAAGGGATAGAGTAAGTTTTCAAAAGCTAGAATGGATTATCTTAAGATAATTTGGTTTTTATAGGTAACCAAAGGAATGACTTAAACGCTTTACATTTTTTATGGTCAAAGGAGATACCAAACCATAGATGGACAAAATCATCCTTTTAGATGAGAAGGATAGTCTAGTTTTTCCATAGGCTTGGTACATCTACGTAGATGGACTTGCGTAAGACATGGAGCCAAGCTACCCTTTTATGGATTAAAAGGAGGACAAGGAAATGAGCTAGCTCATTGTGAATGAGATAGATAGCTTGGGTTCATCTAGTACACCTCAAGATAGACCTATGAGAGTTGTAGATATGGGTGAATCAATGAAGAGGGTTTTAAATTGAGTTAAGTCTAATATATATAAAGATGAGGTTTGAGAAATGTAGTTAAGGATTAGCTTTGCTAAGCATAGGATATATAAGAAATAAAAAAATAGACTAGGGAATTAACGAGTTGTGACATTTGGTATCAGAGTGCCTGGTTTGTAGGGATGCAAGTTTCCTTGCATAAGATTAGATAGAGTGCAATAGGATGTGTACTATGTAGAGACTAGACCTATAAAAATAATATACCTATTAAAAGTAGACCTTGACTATCTAGTTTGAATAACTAAGAATATAGTTTCTAGTAGGAGAAAAAAATCAAGAATGAAAATTGTGAAATAGACTCCTCATATCTCTCCTATGTGTGGCTAGGGATAATGTCATCCAAGAGAAGAAGAGGAAGTACTACCTCATCGATGAGGCATAATCGATAAAATAATGTAGAGGTTGGGACAATAGATAAAGTCTTGATGCTCCTAATAATGAGAGGGATGATCTTACTGCAATAGTTACCTTACTAAGGGAATAGTTGGAAACACAAAAATAACTTTTGGAGGCTATAGTGAATCGAGGTTCACAAGCTGGAAATCTTAGAGTAGGACATGAGAATGAGGCTCATTCAAATGCACAATAGGTTAGAATTTGACTTGAGATAGAACTGGACAAGGACATGAAACACCTAAAATCCTCCAAGTTCAATGGGGAGGAAGATGGTGATAAATTCAAATCTTGGTTGAAGAATATAGAGACTTTCTGTAACATGAAAAACTACTCCAATGATACCCGAACATCCTATGCTACTTTGCATCTATAGGAGGTTGGTTTGGATTGGTGGAAAACATTTAGTGAGAACAAGGGATTGAGGCTATAGTTGATTTGAAATGGGAGAACTTAGTGATAACTTTCAAAGAAATTTTACTCACCGAACACTTCTACACCAAGAATTTTAAGGAATTCATCAACCATAGACAAGGGACTAGAACTGTAGAGGCATATTACCCAAAATTTGACAATTTGATAAAATATATTCTTGCATACAATGAGAAGATGAAGAATCATAAGTTTATTCTAGGAGAAAATCTTAGAGTAGGGCATGAGGTGAACATATGGTAACCTAGTACTCTTTAGAAGGCATGTGATTTGGCCAGGAAAGCTGAAACGTATCTGAAGCCTTATTTCAATTATGAAGGAGCATTTGAGCAGGATAAAGAGGCATCGAGGAAAAAAAATAGTGTAGGATTTATGAAGTGGGAAGGCAAGTAGGCAAATTTTTTTTTCTCTAAGCATGATAGAAGAAATTATAGGAAGCAAGGGAAGTTTAGGAAAATGTTCCAAGGAAACAACTATAATACTAAGAATCATAACGGGAATAGAAAATAACCATAGTAGGGTCAGGATAATCCCCACAAGCAATGGAAGCAAAAGGTGGAAAGAAGCAGAAAACACATCCAAGACCCAAAGCAAGATGTTATGAATGTGGTGGTCTGCATTACGCCAAAATATATCCATTTAAATCAACAAGTTTGAAAGGAAAAGGAATCATCTTATAATTAACCTACACACAATATTTATGCAACAATAAGGAGTCATACTTTGGAAGAACAAGCCACTCCACTTTTGGTACAAGGTAAGATTTTTTGTAGGAATGTTGGAATTTTGATTGATAGTGGTGTCACACATAGATTTGTTTCCACTAGCTTAATTAAATATATACAAAAAATGCCAAGAATCTTGGCACATGCGTGGAAGGTCAAGTGTGGCTTAGGATAAATCTAATTTGTAGATCAGTGTTACCATATGGCTAAAATTATCTTACCTAGTGGTACAACTTTAGGTTACCTTTATGTAGCATCGCTACATGCTTTTGATGTAGTGCTAGGAATGGATTGGTTACAAGCACATAAGGCTATAATCAATTTCTAGGATAGATGGATTGAGTACTCAAAATATGGTGGGAAATTACAGAGGGTGTACAACCTATAGGGGGATTTTCAACCCCAAATCCTCTCCGCAATGTAACTTAATAAGGTAAAAAAGAGAGGAGGAATAATTTATGTAGTGAAGTTAAATGAGATAGAAGATAAAAAGAAGGAATAGGTGTTTAAGAAACACCTAGTAGTTCAAAATTTTAGAGATGTATTTCTAGAGGATTTACCTAGATTACCAGCTAAATGTGAATTTGATTTCACAATTGAACTTCAACCTAGAACAAACCTAATTCATAGAGATCTTTACAGAATGAATCTGATTGAGATGCAAGAGCTAAAAATACAGTTACAAGGATTGCTAGAGAAGGGATTAATTAGATCAAGTGTGTTACCATGGGGTTCACCAATTATGTTCATCAAGAAAAATATGGTTCCTTGTGATTATGTATAGATTATAGGATGTTAAACAAGGCAACCATTAAAAATATATATCCTCTACCTAGAATCGAAGACCTCTTCTATCAGCTTAAAGATGTCATTGTCTTCTCAAAATTTGATTTAAAGTCAGGATACCACTAATATAGGATTCGAGAAGAGTATACTCATAATATAGCCCTTAAAAATCATTATAAACATTATGATTTTACTGTCTTACCTTTTGGTCTATCAAATGTTCTTATAGTATTTATGAATTTGATGAATAACATTTTCAGGAAACTTTTGGATCGATTTTTTCTTGTGTTCCTAGATGATATTTTGATATATTACTGCAATACGTCAGAGCACGAAATACACCTTAGGATCATTTTGGAGCTTCTATGGAAATATTAAGTTGTATGGCAATATATAAAAATGTGAATTTTATGTGTCAAAAATGCAATACTTAGAACATATTGTGTTAGTAGAAGGGATCACGGTAGATCAAACAAAATCTCAGTACAACTCCCATACTAAAGATACCAGATCCTCATGATAGTTTTTTAGTGTGTAAAGATGCATTTTTGGAATATTTGTGAGGAGTTCTCTCACAAGATGAAGTAATAATAGCCTACAGATCCACGAAACTAAAATGACATGAGGTTAATTATGCAACCCATGATCTAGAATTGGTAGAAATATTTTTTGCTCTCAAAATTTGGTGTCACTATTTGATATGGAGACCCTTTGAGTTGAGAATAGACCACCAAAGTCTGAAATACATATTTACTCAACTTTTGCTAAATTCTAGACAAAGAAGGTGGATGAAATTTCTCACTGAATATGATTTTGCATTGAATAGATCAAAGGGAAGGAAAATAAGGTTGTTGATGCACTCAATAAGAGAAGATACAAAGCTATCTTATATCACATTCATGTAGACTTGATCGAATAGGTTAATGAAATGCAACATCAGGACATGTTTTGAAATCAAATACAAGAAAGGATGGAAAGGAAACCTAATGAAATTAAGGATTTTAGCATCAAGGATGGTTTCTTGTGCTTCAAGGATAGGGTAATAATTCCTAAAGCTAGTTATTTGAGGAAGATGATCATGAATTAAGCACATAGATCTCCATATTTTTCTCACCTAGGAGGGGTAAAAATGAGAGAGAATATGAATAAAACCTTCTACTTGCCAAGAATGAAGAGGGACATAACTGAATTCATTGCCTAATGTCTTGAATGCTAGAAAGTAAAGGCAGAAAATAGACATCCTGCAAGACTATTTTACCCTCATGAGGTACCAACATAGAAATGACAAGTAATTTCAATTGATTTTATTGTAGGGTTGTGATGCAGGAGCATCCAGCATAAAGCCAAAGAAGAGAAACTGTCGTGATATCATGACAAATTGGCTAAGGAGAAAAATGTCGCGACATCACGACATGTCACGTTTTCATGACTCAGGAAGGAGAGAGAAAGAATGGACAAAAAATGTCGCGTTATCACGACCAAGGGATGAAAAGAGGCGCCAATAAGAAATATGCCATGATGTCGCAACGTGTTGCGTTATCGCGACCGACGGACGAGGAAAGGCGCAAGGAGGAAAATATGTCACGATTTCGTGACATGTCACAGTTTCACGACCCGCAGAGGAGAGAGAAGGCACAGAGGAAAAGATGTTGCGATTTCACGACATGTCGCAGTTTCGCGACCCGCCAAGGAGAGAGAAAGCCAGGAGGAAGAAATGTCACGATTTCGTGACATGTCGCATTTTCGCAACCAGAAGGCAGGATGAAGAGCAGAAGAAAAGAATGTCACGATTTCGTGACATGTCGCATTTTTGGGACTTGCAAACAAGAAGAAGCGCAAGGGAGAAGAATGTCACAATTTCATGACATGTCACATTTTCGTGACCAGAAGGCAAGCAAAGGAGCCCGAGGAGGAAAATGTCATGATTTCGTGACATGTGGCATTTTCACGACCAAAAGGCAAGTAAAGGAGCCCAAGGAGGAAAATGTCACGATTTCGTGACATGTCACATTTTCGTGACCAGAAGGCGAGCGAAGAAGCCAGAGGAGGAGAATGTCGCGATTTCGCGACATGTCGCATTTTCACGACCAAAAGGCAAGCAAAGGAGCTCGAGGAGGAAAATTTCATGATTTCGTGACCTGTCGCATTTTCGCGACCAAAAGGCGAGAGAGGAGCCAGAAAGCTGAAATGTCATGATTTCGTGACATGTCACATTTTCGCGACTCGAAGAGGAAAGCGAAGTCAAGGGTGAAAGAATGTCGCAATTTCGCGACATGTCATGTTTTCGTGACCCAAAGAGAAAAGAGGAGCCGAGGAAGAAAAATGTTGCGATAGTGCGACATGTCGCATTTTCGCGACAAGAAGGCTAGAGAGGGAGCCAGAAAGAAGAAGTGTCGCGATTTCACGACACGACGCATTTTCATGATGAAAAGGCAAGGGAAGGAGGCATCGAGAAGAAATGTCATGATTTCGTGACATGTCACATTTTTGTGACCCGAAGGAGAGAAGGCGATGGAGCAAAAATTATGCAATATCGCGACATGTCACGATTTCGTGACCCAAAAAAGAGAAATGATGTAAAGGAGAAAAACATCGTGATATCACGACATGTCACGATATCGCAAACGAAAGAGAAAAGGACGAGCAAGAGGGAGAAGATGTCACGATATCACGACATGCTACATTTTCGAGGGGACCGCAACAGTGACAGCTCATGGAAGTCAGGCGATGGATGCAGGAGCTGATACAGTGTAGCTGGAAGAAGAATATGATAGAGGTCATGTGGCGGTTGCAAAGCTATTATAGGGGCATGTGGCATCTAGTTACAGATGATTACAGAGCACTCTGCCATTTCGTGTGATGATGATTTTGAAAGGGGCAAGAAAATGCCAAGAGACATGGGAGATGAAACGAGGGGACCACCAGGTGGAAGACGAAGAGCCGCGTTAGTAAAATTATAAAAGGGCAAGCCGAGGCATGCACAAGGGGTCGAAGTCCGGCCCTAGGCAGAGTTGCAGATGAGTTCTAGACCTGCTTGGCTATGAGGGTTTCTTCCAAGAAGAGCTCCGGATTCTAGAGGGTGTAGACAGATGCGCCGAACATGAGGCAGTTTACATAGGGTCCGTGGAGATGGAAAACCTGATCTACAGATTTGAAGATAGAAGGCTGCGGCGTTGTTAATCTATAGAGTGAAGACAAAAAACCTGAATAGTAAGGCTACAAAGATTATTCAGAGCATGGGCGAAGGAGTTGCAGGATCGAGGGCAGAGATCCATCTTGGACCGGCGTGGAGTACGCGAAGCAAGAGAGTTGCAGACGAGAGGGCTACGGATATTGAGTTGAAATTTTGTTTTTAGATTCAGAGGGTCGGGGCCTCTATAAAAACCTAGCCATGTAAAATGAGAGAGGAATGCAAATTAGAGATTGCAATAGTGAAAAGAGGAACTAAGCCTGCGGGCTAGTGTTGTAAAATTTATTTCCAGTTTATTGAATGAAAATCTGGATTTGGTAGATTGCAATTTTCTATTCTGCATCATGTTGTCAAAAACCAGATTTCAGCATGACACAATCCTCATTATGGTCGACGGACTAATTAATGTTGAGTATTTTATACCCATAAATACCAAGGATGATGTTGTGGTTGTGGCTAACATATTTGCCAAGGAAATTTTTAGGCTTCATATTTTTTCAAAAGTTATCATTTCAGATAGAGACTCAAGATTCACTTCTGAGTTTTGGCAAGCCTTACATATTACCATTGGAACTAGGCTAAACATCAGTTCTATGTATCACCCAAAAAATGATGGGTAAGCTAAAAGGGTGAACTAGGTATTGGAGGATATGATTTACATGTATTGTATGGACCAGAAGACCCATTGGGAATATTACCTACACTTGGTAGAATTTTCCTACAACAACGGTCATCATTTGACCTTAGGCATGGCACCATTTGAAGCCCTATATGGGAGGATGTGTAGGACACCATGATCTTGGGATAATCTATAGGACAGAGTTATGCTTGGACCCGAGATGGTCAAGGAAATGGAAAAATAATTGAGGATGATCATATAAAGACTTAAAGAAGCTATGGATCATCAAAAAATTTATGCTAACCTTAAGATGTCATTAAGAGATCTTACTGTGTGTGATAGAGTTTTTCTGAGGGTGAGACCAAATAAAAGTGCTATCAAGTCAATGAAACTAGATCCTCATTTTGTGTAAACCTTTGAAATTATAGAAAAGATTAGTCCTGTGGCATATCAATTTGCCTTACCACCAAGTCTATCAAAGATTCGTGATATTTTTTACATCTCATTGCTTAGAAAGTATATAGTTAACCTTGATCATGTGTGGGACTTTTCTAATTTGCATATGGTGGATCCAGAGGCTATATAGATTCAATCAGTAAATATCCTTGAGCTCCATTCCAAATCAATGAGGAAAGGAACCTTGAAGTAATACGAAGTCTAGTGGGACCACTATTCTGAAAGGAATGCTACTTAGGAGAAAGTAGTAGATATGCAAAAACATTTTCCTTTTCTGTTTGAAAACAATATGTAATTGTTATTCTCTTTCTTTTGCTGATGTAACTAGTAAAGATACAGAGGAATGTGTTGAGCTTAAGGGGGGGAGGATGTCATGACCCTCTCTTGGTAGACTTTTTTCTCGATGGATTTATGTTTAGCTAAGTTATCTTTCAATGGAATGATTGATTGTGCTAAGTTTTATTTTTGCAATTATGGATATTTTGTAGAAAATAAAATATATCTTATTGATGAGATGTTTGATAATTTAATTATTTGTTGCTACAAGTAATTGTTTTATGAAAGGACATGATGTTGCTAATAGAATTACATTTTTGTAGGAACAATTATTATTATGAGTGGAAGACAAAATCAACCACTGTAGATAGGATGTTTAAATGGGAAATTATTATTGCTCTTGAGAAATTTAGACTTCACATATAGTTACATAATTAATTGACATATGGAATGAACCATCGATAGTGAGGTTTTTGAGGCCAAAACAAAAGAGTCGATGGGTTGATGTTTGATGTTTGAAATGATATTTTGAATTTCTTAATGAATGATTGTTTGATTATGTTAGCTAAAACAAGAAATTGCTTCCATACTCGTATGATTCCTTTCTTTTAAATAAAGCACTCTCTAAAGTAATTGAGAACTTCAATGAATTTAAAGGTTTAAAATAAACCTGTGTATGACATTACTTTGAGCTTCAGTTATTAACCATGCTAGTTCAAAAATATTGAATGCATTAAATATAAGTTCATGTTTGCTTGAATGGGATAATTTTTGGAAAGGATCATTGATTTTCAAACTGGTTTGTTACCTTGTATTATAGACATAGTGGAGAGAGTAACTCTATGACGATAGTGGTCACTTGAATGCACCTAGAGGATCCAAATGCAAGGGGGTGATAGTCGGTGGTCAGGGAAAAATAAGGGGGCTTCATTTTGAAAAAGGGTGGATTCTAGTGTAGAGGGAGTGGTGCGACTGGAAAGATAGGAAAAACTTCATATGATTTGGAAAAAACTTAACAAAAATAGGTAGTTTATTTATTTATTTTGATTTTAGAATGCAAAATAAAATTTGGAATACTCCTTTTAATAGTTGAAAAGAATAAACTGTGCAGATTGATATTATTCGATTTTCTAAATTACCTTTCAAATTGTGAAGATTTAATGTTTATTTAAATTAGAAATCTAGTAATGAAAGGCCATGGAATGTCTAAGGGGTGAACCAAGTCTTCAGATAGGAGTACACCCGTATGAGGAGTGAGATATGGTAAATAGGAAGGACTGTGTTAGGATAATGGTTTCATATGTCTAGCCATGTGTTTCTAGTTTTGATAATGTGGTGTAGTATTTGATTCACCAATAGGAAAATGTTTTCAATTGAATATATGTGTTGGCATCTTTTATGACTAGTCAATTAAATGGGTATGGCCATGGTGGAAGTTTTTCCAAAATTATGACAAGGTTGGATAGCTTACCGGTAACCTTACTTGGGAATTTGAACTCCTTTGTCCATTCGAGTAAGCTCGTAGTATCTGGTTTTTACTGAAGGTGAATTTAGGTAAGATATCAAGCATGCACCATAGTTAGTGCAATATGAGAGTACTTTCCTTCTTCCTGGTTGGGAGATGTATACCGAACAACTCCTCGAATTGAAGTTTGTATTCAATTAAGCATCATAGAACTAAATCCACTCTTGAATATGTGTCATTTGTTGTGATGATGCGTGCGTAATGACTGATTATAAAAGCATGGATATTTTAATGGATTAAGGAAAGAAGTGTTTTGTGAACAATGGAATTTGATTTTGTTTACTATTGGAAGTAAATTATGAGTATATATGAGTCCATGTTGGTAATTGCTAATTGGACATTGACCATGAATTTAGTGATTGATTATTTTAAAATTAAGGAAGGTTGTGTGTGTGAAGGAAAAATTGAAATAGGATGGGTTTTTGCTATTGAAATTGATTGCCAATTATATTGAGTGGTTTAATTAGATGGATGATTCGACTGTTGAAAAAAAAGGGTCATAGTTGTTATTGAAATGCTCAATCAATAAAAGAGTTTTGTTTGTATGATAATGATATGCCAGTTATAAATTACTATATTGGAGTGTGGTAATGTTTGGTTGTTTGTATTATGTAATTTACTTTTATATAGATAGAAATGTATTCCTAAGTGAAGGAAAGAGATGGTCAAATCCCTGTAAACAATCCCATCTCAGTGTGCTAGAGGAAAGGAAGTTCAAAAATTTTATCTAGCTAAGTTGGATGACTGAATTACCTTGTAGACATGCAGTGTTATGAATGTTGAACCTTTCAAAGTGCAGTTTCTTGGAACCAGATTGAAGATCTCATAAATTTTACTGAGAGAAAGAAATTATGTAATGATGGGAGTTAATTTTGGTTTTGTGATGAACATATTTCCTCTGTTGTAACTGGCAATTTGTAATAGAAAAAAAGAGTTGATTGAGAATTGGAAATTCATTATTGTATTTATGGATGTTATTGCTTGTGTAATAATGTTGATTTTTTAAGGAATTTGAAGAAGCATTATGTTTTTTATTATTCAAACAGTAACTTCTTGTTAGTAGCTATTCATTGCAATGGTAATTATGGTCGATTATTTTGGTAAACCGTGGTTGTTTGTAAAGTGTAAATTCTAGCTTTAGAGTAATGATAATGGAAATCCTTATGGATCTGGGTGTAATTAAATCAAAGTTGAAACTCCTTCAAAGCTTAGTTCACCAATTAAATTCGAATGGTTTCTTTATTATGGTTTATCTAAGGGAGATCATCGTGAGCGCCAGTAAGGAACTTTTTAATAAGAGGCTCTTCAATTTTAAATTAGTTAGTTCTCCTTTGTAGTGCTTATATAATTATGGTTTTTGTTAGATTCTCATGGAGAGAACTAAAAGAGTAGTTTATAGAGTTTAATAATAAAAAAAAAGATAAAGTCAATTTTCAAAATCTAGAATGGATTAGCTTAAGAGAATTTGGTTTTTATAGGTAACCAAAGGAATGACTTAAACACTTTACCTTTGTTATGGTCAAAGGAGATACCAAATGATAGATGGTCTAACTCATCCTATTATATGAGAAGGATAGTCTAGTTTTTCCATAGGCTTGGTACATCTACACAGATGGACTTACGTAAGACATGGAACCAAGCTACCCTTTTGACGGATTAAAAGGAGGACAAGGAAATGAGCTAGCTCATTGTGAATGAGATAGATAGCTTGGGTTCATCTAGTACACTTCAAGATAGACCTATGAGAGATGTAGATATGGATGAATCATTGAAGAGGGTTATAAATTGAGTTAAGTCTAATATATATAAATATGAGGTTTAAGAAATATAGTTAAGGATTGGCTTTGCTAAGCGTAGGATATATAAAAAATAGACTAGGTAATTAACAAGTTGTGATATTTATCCCTAATTTATATCGTGGGAAAGATAATTAGGAAAACATATTTTGGAACAAAAGTCATGGAATAACTTGAATTCAATCCTTACTTCTAGTTGATCTATTTTGAATAGTCAAAAAACCTGGCCATTATATATGGAACTTACATATTAACACTATACTTTTAGGACCCATTATATCATGTTCAATCATCTCATCCTTGATAATCACTTCTAGTGTAGTACCTAGTAGTTAAATAGGGTTTTTCATAGATTTTTTCTTCCTCTTACCTCCAACTAGGGATCCTTACTTCCAAATAGAACATCCTAACTTCCATTAAGGCCTTTCCAAAATATATTTATTGT
Organism: Wollemia nobilis; assembly: GCA_028583015.1. Taxonomy (NCBI): domain Eukaryota; kingdom Viridiplantae; phylum Streptophyta; class Pinopsida; order Araucariales; family Araucariaceae; genus Wollemia; species Wollemia nobilis. The sequence continues at coordinate 2,433,222 of JAQPPZ010002347.1, forward strand.
TGGAGAATATTATATTATTTGGTTAATGTACCCCATTGTACTTTATGGTACAAATTTAAATGTTAAAATATGGTTTGAGTCTATAGTTTATAAGTGTGATTTATATTTCCGCTTTATGTAAGTGTCTATGTGCAAGGTGTGCATAAGTGTCATGTATTAGAGTGTGCATGTAGAAGTATGTAAGTGTCATATAGTAAATTGTTCAAGTGTGCATGTAGGGGTGTAAAAGTGTCATAAAGTAAAGTGATAAAGTAAATAGAGATTAAGATTCATGTATACAAGTGGCAAGATGAGAAGCCAAAGGTCACGTGAGGTTTATCTTATGCATGGAATAGAAAATGTTACAACTCTCGGATATGTGAGGAGTGCAATAGTCAAGCATTGAATAGTCACCTTTATAAGGTCATATAATGGAGACAAAGGTATATGAAATACATCCAAAATTGAAGATTACATTCAAGCATTAATATTGAAGCTTGTATGCATATTTTGAGCAATTCTACTATAAGTTTTCTTCATGTTATTGCATGAATGATATTGGCCATAAGTGAAAGACCCCTTGTGGGGCCACCTTGGTCTGATAAACCATGACCAGGGGGTTCTACACCATCAAAATCACCCAAGAGTCACGCCCGACCATGATCATACCAACATTATCAATTGGATTTTGGGTACCCAATATGTGTTTGGTAGGGTGGAGATTTGAACCAGGGACTTCCCTTGGAAGATTGCCCTAACCTCTCCAAATCACCTACAACACGTGGGTTATAATTATATTACTGTTATTCATAAATATTTTATTAATTATTTTGTTCATTTAATATATTTATTGCTCTTATATTTGAGTCTACTCAAGATCCAAAATATTGGGACTTGAGATAATCTAGCTAAAAAGTCAATAGTGGTATCAGAGCTACTTCAAGTAGACTCTAAAGTTAGCATAGGAGAAAGTCATTGATGTGAATTAAAATAATAAGTCACTCGAAGAGAACGTAGACTCGTGTTGTTGCAAATCTCATATTTGTATTTTGATAGATGAAAGGTAGCTATTGCAAAGATTCCTATATTTGAAGATATTTTAGAGATATTTTAATTTTTGCTTTCTAATCCTCTTGAGAAGATAGCATTTTCCTGAGAGTAAAGCTATGGCCTAAACGTGAAGAATACTCTGCCCGAGATTGTTGTAAAGCTACTACCTGAACATGAAGATTATTTTTCCAAAGAATATTTAAAGGAGCTATTATTATTTGAAGATATTATATCTGCCTATGAAAGGAGCCAGAACATCACACCTAAGTGTAACACCTAAATATTCAAGGTCATTGCAAAATACCTATGAAAAGTAGTTGTTGTAGAACATGGGTTAAGAAATATTACATTTTATTGAATGTTTCTTCATATATGTGGATCAGAAAGCATTCATATTTGAAACAATGTGATTAGCAAAAAATCATGACCTTATTTGGTAGGCAAAAGATTAAGATAATATTACCTTAAATTTTGAAATATTACATTGGGAGCTAGAAAAAATGCCTAAGTTGAATTATTTAAATTTAAGACTTAGGAAATATGATATTTGAATTAAATTTGGGAGTTAAAATAAATTCAACTCCAATATTTTAAAATTTTGAAAATATTGAAAATTTGATATTTTATATTTGAAAATTATTTTTTCAATTTGATTTCAAAAACTTGATTTTAAAATATTAATAGATTAATTAAATTTTGGAGAGATAAGGATTTCTACTCCAAAAAGAATTTTGAAAATTTGAAGATTTGATTGATTTAGAGATTTGTCAATTTAATAAATTACTAGGGAGATATAAGGTATTCTAATTCAAAGTATTTGAGAACTTTAAATTATTGATTTGCAAATTTGATTAAAGCTTTCTATGAGTTCCAATACGTCAAATAACAAAATTTTCCTTTCTGAATATCAATTTTTGAAAGGCCTAAATTTTGCATCATGGAAAAACAAATTAAAATCACTTCTTATTATAGAAAAACTTTGGAAAATAATGAATGGAACAAAGAAAAAACCTAGTAAAGATGAAAGAGAAAAATAAAAGTCCTAGTAAATATGAGAGAGAAATAAAAATTTGAAGAAAGTGATGCAAAAGCTCTTATGCTTATTACATTTGTGATAATTGATGAAATACAACCATACTTAAGTGGAACAAAAACTTTTTGCAGATGCTTGGAAGAAATTATGTAAAATATTTGAAGAAAAGAATAAAGCAACCATATTGAATTTACAATCTCAATTATATTCATTGAAGGTTAATAGTGGAGAGAGTATATAGATATTTCTTTAAAAAGTAGCATATATAAAGACAAAACTATTGACACTAGGAGAAAAGTAGAAGATAAATTTATTGTTCAAGTTACATTAAGAGCACTTCTAGAGAGTTACAAACATCTAGTTAATTTACTTCAAGTACTAAATAAGGAAATGACCTTTACGACTTAATATTATTCAATAATATGAGGTGGAAAATTTAGTCAAAGATGAAATGACTAATAATGCTTTGGTATCTAAGGAAAATGTACCAAGTAATATTACAACATCAAAGTCACAATCTAGATGAAAATAAATATTTTATCGCATATGCAAAAAAAATGTCCATACTACAAATTTTTGTGGATATAATTATTTAAACTAGGGAAATCAGATGAAAATGAATCAAGAAAATCAAATGAATATATCTTTTTAGAATTTCTAGCCAAGGAAATATTAGCCTCGGTACTGATATAATCAACAAACACCAATTATGATCAAGAGAAGAAAATCAAAAAGGAAATTTAATTCATAAAATTCAAGAGATAGAAGAATCTACAAAAGAAAATGAAGTTAGAGCTATTACAACAAGAATTTTTATTAAAGATCAAAATAAAGATAATTTTGAAAAGAATAAGAATGAAAATTCTTGAAAATTTTCTAAAAGCATTGATATTATAGATATCAAAGAAAAACAAACTATAGAAATAAGAAAGAATTTAGAGGAACAACAAAGCATGATCAAGACTGTAGAGAGGAAAAACTGCCCTACCGTGTACAATTCCCAAAAGCTGAATCTGCAAGAGAGAGAAACCTTTGGGATGAACCACGGGGGCTGTGTTGTTCGCTACACTCGGTGCTAAGTTGGGAAGGGTTCACCGAGAATGACTTTAAGGACTCAGTCCAAGTTCACAGAAATTTTAGGAATGTTTGATGTATGAGATTCAAGACAACCACCTAGATTTGACCCTTCTAGATATATGCTATAAAAATATAAAGGACAATGCAGAAATACAAAATGCAATAATACAAAAGCTAACCCTAGAATGATTCTTCCTTTGAATGCTTTCTAACCTAGGTTTCTAAACAAACAACCTTTAAGCAAGGGCTTAAGAAGAAATGCACAAACAAAATTAACCCTAAGTGCACACTATATGTTGTTTATCTTTCAAATACCTAGAATTAATTAAATATATTTATATAAAATCAGATCTAGGATTTATAACAAAAATATAAAGCATTCAACAAATAGCCTAAAGACTAATCAAAATACTTATCTTATTCGATGGTTTATCCTTGCTTTTATCCCTTTGTCCAATGCTATCAATAATCCATGTCCTTGCAAATAACTTGACGAACACTTGAAAATGTGATTAGTGTTAGGGGGTCTGCTTAGGTCATTATATAACAATACTTGGAGGTACAACAGTCAAGCCCCCTAGGTCCTTTTAGCTGACCTTTGATAATTAAAAATGAAAATTGACCTTTGGAGGAAAATAAACATAATATAATATAGCAAAAAAGAATGATGAAATCATAGAAATAGAATACACGACTATGCTCTAAATGTATTCTAAAATGTAATGATGAAAATTGAAACAAAAAATTACCCCCAGCTTTGGCTTAGGTAAAATCGCACCCCGTAACATGTGACTACGATAACATAATGTAAAATCGTGCCTTGTAGAAGATCGGGGGCAATTTCACAAAAATGAGATGAAACGTCTCAAAATGCAACAAAATGATAAAACTATGATGCAACAAATAAAATCAAACATACAATAGAGTGCTTTCACCTGGCAGAGAGCAAGGAAGCAAGCAGAAAGGTTTGAGATCTCCCAGGTAGTCAATATTTCCTTAGAGCTTCAACAACAATCCATCAAGAGCGAGCAATAACAATCCAATGTAATAGACAATAAATCAAAATCCACTCTTCAAAGTTGCTTGCAAAATAAGAAAATAAGGATGCATACCGAGTAAAACACTTTATGAGAAATATAATGTTAGCGAGCAATGAATCATCAATCCTTAGAATGTCGATTATATGAGTGTGTGTGAAAAATTTAATTCAAACCCTTCTTATATAGTGGATTTGAAGGTGAAAAGAGCAAGAAAACCGAGGAGGGCCTATGCAAAAAATTCCAACCCCAAAACATTAGGGTTTTGATGTGTCAAATCCTAAAAGGGTGAAATCGTGCCATGTCAAGGTTGATCGCGATATCACAATACGAATTCATGCCCCATCAGGGACCGAACACAACTTTGTATAGAGAGAAAATAGGTAAAACAAGGGGAGAAGCCTTGCCCTTGTCTTAGGCAATTCAAAGGGGTCCCCCAGAGGACTTAACAAAGATTGTCTACTAAAGTGGGTCAATTTTCCATGTCTACAAATACTAAGACATAAAATAACAAAATAAAGAAACAAAAGAAAAGGATAAAAAATATATAAAAGAAAGATAGAGAAAGATAATGCAGGTAAGAGAAAATATGATAATCACCAGTCTTTAGAGTAGCTCTAGAACTAGAGCAAAAGAAAAAAAAGAATCATATATTGGAGACTAAAGTGTTTAGTAACCAAATAATGTAATACAAGGAGGCGTTGGAGAATATAACATTATTTGGTACATGCTAATCTATTCCCATGGTACCTTATGGTACAAATGTAAATATGTAAATATTAGAATAGGGTTTGAGTCTATAGTTTAGGAGTGTGGTTTATATTTCCTCTTTATGTAAGTGCTTATATGGAGGATGTGCACAAGTGTCATGTAATTATGTGTGCAAGTATGTATAATGAGAAAGTGCATGTGTCATGTATTAGATTATGTATGTAGAAGTGTGTGTCATTTATTAAAGTGTGCATGGAGTGTGCAAGTGTCATAGAGTAAAGTGTGCAAGTAAATAGAGAGTCAACAATCATGTATACAAGTGGCAAGATGAGAAGCCAAAGGTCATGTGAAGTTTATCTATGGAATAGGAAATGTTGCAACTCCCGGATATGTGAGGAGTGCAATAGTCAAGTATTGAAGAGTCACCTTTCTAATGTTATATAATGAAGACAAAGCTCCATGAAATTCAATCAAAATTGAATATTACATTCAAGCATTAATATTGAAGCTTGTATGCATATTTTGAGAAATAGTACTATAAGTTTTCTTCATAATATTGCATGAATGATATTGGCAATTTATTCATATTATTGTTATTTTCATAAAATTTTTGTTGATTATTTTAGCCATTTAATATATTGATTGCTCTTATATATGAGTCTACTCAATATAAAAATATTGGGACTTGAGATAATCTGGACAAAAATCCAATATTTTCATGTTACCTAGCTTTTCTTCACGTGAATCCTTTTAGCTTTTGATTTTCTTCTAAGATCTAGAATAAAATGAACTGGTACTCGCTCCCTACACATGACACTTGCTTCTTGCTCACACATGCAACACTTGCTTGATTTCTAATACAAGAATAAGATGAGGCTCACTCTTGGCTCACACTCTAGTTTTTTATTTTTGTGAATGTGTAGCATGTGCTCTTAAGATTTATGTCTATAGTTTTTATTATGCTAATAAATTTAGTTTTAATAGGTTTTTAATTTTAGTTCATTCAATTCTTAATATTTTAAATTTATTTTTATTTAAATAAAATTTACATTCTAATTAGTTTTATGTTTTTAGAACAAGTTTCAATGTCCTATTGATTGTAGATTCTAATAACTCAAATTATATGCATTCAAAATATTTTGATGTTAAAGAATTTTAAAATGAAGTTTTATGTTAATAGTCAATTTTAGGTTACTTTCCAAAATTTTTAATATAGTTTTTAATTTTTTTCAATGAGTTTACACAAGTTTTTATGAGGGGTATCTTTCACTTCATACTAAGTGGGGTTTGAACCATGGACTTCTCAAAGAGAGGCTAAATCCCTTACCATTGTAGTAAGCTTACAATATAATATAGTTTTAAATTAATTTGTTATTAAAACAAAATATTTATTGTTTATTAATTGAATTATATTTTTATCAAGTGGCATTAGTTCAACCAATTAAATTCCTCAACATTTCAAGGAGGAGACCCAGGTTCAAATCTTGCCAAACGATACATGGATAATATTCAATATTTGTTGTAATACCACTATGTGGTGATGATGTAATACGGGTGGCGTCTGTTTTCCCATATAACCCATTCAAAAAAATTATATTTTTAAAAATAAATTTAATTGTTTTTAATACATAGGGAGAGTTGGTTACAACCACTATTTTTAGTAACTATCAGGTACAAGATTCAAATCATAGGAGCTACTTCCAACAAGAAAATAAATTTAATTGTTAATTATTGATTGTATAATTTAATAATTTGAGTAAAACAATCCCACACTCATTATATTATGACCACTTAGTGATATTATACTAATTTGACAATTATGATGTATCATTTGGAAATTTTTGAACCTCATTCTCATCCTTGAAAGTTGAGGAGTCTAATTGGTTGAATTAATATCATTTAATTTTTTAATGTAATATAAAACTTAGATGGTGACAACTGAAGATCCATCTACAATTTTTTTGTGCATGTGAACAAGAGTTTGAAGAAGTTTGTTTGGCTAGAATCGTGGAGTGCACATAGTAAATATAGGGTTTACAAAGTGAAGCATAGATAAAATTAAAAAACACAAGTGACGGTAATTTATTTTTTTTGTAAAAAAATTTCATTTGTTGGAGGAACAAATTTGGAGGAAGACGAAAAACCTAGCATCGATTGATTTTTCTAGGAGAGATCGCGAGTATCAGTCCAAGTATGGTACTTCTTTGGCTTTAGCTTTAAAAATACTTCATTGTCTAGAGATATAGAAATAGGGACCTCTTCTTTGGAAGGTGATTTATGGTAGTCTATTGGTTGCAATGATGACTGTAGCCTCACTTTTCAAACAAGAAAGCAATGAGGCCTTCTCCATGTTTTCACAACAATTTTCCTTTGATGAGAAGAAGTTGGATCATATGCGTCAAGTGCTTAAAATGAAGAAAGCACCCCATCTAAAACCACCTGCTCACTCTAACAATGGTATCTTTGTGCCCAAGTTAGATGAGTCTCCTATTATTGAGGTACCTCCAAGTCTCATCTAGTAGCCTATGCTCACACTTTCCACCCAAGCCCTTCCATGTAAATTTATGGGAATATGGCCTAGTTCAATCACAATCCAAAAATGGATTAACACACATTGGGGGGTAAAGTCTCCTCTTATGAATTCATGATGACAAGTAGGGGGTACTTTGTTGTTATATTTACCTCTATGGAGTACAATAGCACTATCTTTCATGGAGGTCCCTGGTTTCTGGGATCTAACCCACTCTACATGATCCCATGGAGCATGAAATTTGATCCTCAAGAGGGGGATCCTAAAGAAGTTTTTATTTGGGTGAGGTTACCATTTTTACCACTACACCTATAGAACAAACATTTGATGGAATTAATAGGGAACATTATTGGAATGTTCATTGACTAGGCTTCTTCAAAGGCCAACAACACTATATGCGCACATATCTATGTGCAAGTCAATTTAAACAAGGTTCTATCTGAGCATATTGGAATAGAGGTGTTTGATTGGATACATAACCAACCCCTGGACTACGAGCATATACCATTCAAGTGTATAACCTACCATGAGCATAGGTATTTCTTCAAAAACTACCCAATTAAACAAGTACAAGAAACAAAAAGGAAGAATTAGAATTCCGGTAAGTCAATAGGAGACCGAACAGATCAAGAAGCAATAATCGACAACCTCAACCATAAGATCAAAAAAGCTTCCAACACAAAAATAAATTTGTAAGTCTTAATGAAGGAGAAAATGAAATCACCTCTCTATATGTGATGGCTCTTAAAGATAAATAGAATATACCTACAACTGAAGCTAACAACTCACTAGAGATCTTAGGAGATACACCAGAGAACACAACAACTAGAGAAGAAACTGATGGGAACTCAGAGGAAGAGGTAGAAGACACACAGGTGGAGGAAATAGGGATTCATGGGGGCTTGCCAACCACATAATCTATAGCTAAGAGAATAAAATGAACCAACTCAAAAATGAGCAAGCATAGAAAGACTTGCAATTCAAAACACAGGTTAGAATTGAGGAGAGCTTCGTAAAAAATAAGAAGAAATCCAAAAAATGAATATTATGTCATGGAATTGTAGGGGATTGGGAAGTCCTCTGAAAAAACTATCTCAAAGTTCTAATACAGGAGCAAAATCCAACAATAGTCTATATTTAGGAAACAAAAATAGTAGAGGCAACACTAACTACAAAATGGTAGAAGATATGGGCACAATCAAAATTGATAACTATTGATTCTGTGGGAGCTTTTGGGTATTGGATTTGGCTTGGGATCCACAATAATTAGTTTGCAGCTTACAACATAAGCACAATAACTGGATGGGTACAAAATTCATCTTACCAGATGGAACTAGTGTAGTAGTAATAAATTTTTAGGGTCCAAATCATCCTATAAAAAAAAAGAAGCATGGAAAAACATAGCACAATGGCTAGAAAATGAGAAGTTTGACAACATAATACTGGGAGGAGATCTCAACATGATTCTCTACCACTGGGAGAAGTTTGGGGGAAGTTTAGCAAGGGATCGAAATAGATATCTACTCAATAAAATTATGGTAGATGAAAGCTTACAAGACATTCATTAACCAAAGGAAAGTACACTTGGAGCAATAGAAGAGTAGAGGTAAACTATATTGCAAAAAGATTGAATAGATTTTTTATCAGTGAAAATATCCTAACACACTTTCCCCTCACTTCCAGTCACATCATTTAGAACTCTATCTTAGATCATAATCCAATACTCTTGGATAGTGGCCAAAGCCTACAACCCTAAAAAATTTCTTTTAAATACAACTCTAAATGGGCAACATAAGAAGATTTAAGTAAATTTGTGGAAAGCACTTGGAACCAACAAGTCCAATCCACCAACCCCCAATAAAAGTGGAAAAGTAAAATTTAAAAATTGAAGCACATGATAAAAATGGTTGGTAGAAAAAGCGAGGGTCAAACCAGACAAGAAGCAGTTGATACAACAACTAGAAAAACTATAAATAGAAATTGGGTATCATCCTCCTCAACCATGGCAAGACGATGCAAGAAATAACTTGATTCAATAGCTCAATAAATTAAGCATTGAAGAAGAAACACATAGGAGGCTTAGATATTGAATGATTTGGCTAAGCAAGGGCAATAGAAACACCAAATATTTTTAAATGAGAACCATGCAATGCTACCAAAGGAATACAATCAAGGAGATAGAGCATGAATGAACTACTTATACAAATAGGGATAAAATTAAGAAACTTTCCAATCAACATTACTCAACTCTACTCCCTAGAAAAAATGGTAACCCACATTCCCAGGGAATACTATTGAAGCATATACCGATATTATTAAGTTTGGAAGACAAACAAGATCTTATTCAATAAATCACTATGGAGGAACTTAAGGATATTATAGCAATTCTACCCAAGGACAAAGCTCCCAGACCTGATGCATTCACAAATAAATTTTACCAACAATACTTACACATCATTAGATAAGATTTGCTACACATGATTGAGGATGTTAGGGTGAAAGGTAAGCTTCTTAGAGCCATCAACTCCACTTTTCTAACATTAATTCCTAAAGAGAAAAATACCACTACTTTATCTAGATTCAGACCAATTTTTCTATGTAACTCTTCCTATAAAATTATTACCAAACTATTGGAAAATAGAATAAAGAAGAAACTTGACAAACTGATATCGGAAGAGCAAGGGGGGTTCATCCCTAGAAAACAAATATATGATAATATTATAATAGTGCATGAAGCCCTCCACAGTAGTATAAAATTGAAAAAAAACAAATTGTTATAGAACTTGATATGGCAGATGCCTTTGATCGAGTTAATATGCAATTTATAGAATAGGTCCTACAAAAGTTTATATTCCCACATCAGGTCATCAGGTGGATTGAAGCATGCATAAAAAACCCATGGATAGCCCCCTTAATAAATGGAGAACCAAAAAAATTATTTTAGGCTACAAGGAGAATTAGACAAGGGTGTCCACTATAACCATACCTTTACATCATTTTAGTTGAGACTCTTGGAAGATTAATTAACCATATTCGAAGAGAAAGAAAAATAATAGGAATAAAGGTTGCAGTAGGATGCAAAGTTATAAAACATGCCCAATTTGCAGATGAAATCATTCTTCTAAGTGAATCCACCAAGCAAAATATTAAACATTTCAATAAATGCCTGAATTGGTTTAGACATGCTACCGAGGCTCATATAAACACTCAAAAGAGTCATTTTTATATACAAAATGTTGCAACAATAAGAGTCAAACTCTTTTGAACTATCCTAGGATTTTGATCTAGAACATGAAAATACTTTATATACCTAGTAGCCATGAGCTTCCACCTCAAAGCCTCAGACTGTTGGACCCCAATATTAGACAAGATGGTTAGGAAGATACAAAGTTATAGTAATAGTTGGCTTATTCTTGCAAGAAGGGAAATATTAATCAAATCAGTGTTAGCTTCTCTTCCAATCTACCAACTATTAGTATATCATGCTCCCAAGTTTATTTTACAAAAGTTAGATGGAATCATATGCAACTTCCTATCACAATAAGGTAGGCAATAAGGAAAAAAAAATCCACTTGGTCAATTAGGAGATGGTCACCAAAAGTAAAAGCTAAGGAGGACTAAGAATAAAAAAATGGAGATAGTTTCGAAAGCATTGGGAGTAAAACTTCTCTAAAATATGCTTAAACACAATCGAGCATGACAACACATACTAGTCAGAAAGTATGTAAATAATCAAACAGGTATTCAAATTCTCAAACACATAGACAAACTTCCTAGAGCCTTGTTGGTTTGAAAACATATAGTGGCTGCAAAGAGTATAATAGAGGATAGAATTTCTTGGCTACTAGGAGATGGTAAGTCAATTAATATATGGGAGGACCCGATCCTAGGAAATCCACCAACAAGATAAATAAATCCAATCGAATTACATAATCACTTGGAAATCCAAGAATACTCAAATTAGGTGACTTGTTTTAGTGGACCTTAGAAACTCTAAACTGGATCTCCCATTCCATTCCATCTCAGCTTCAAGGAGATTGGGATTATTTTTAGTCCCACATGGTGAGCATTATACCTCTTCATCCCATGATGCCAGAGAAACTTATTTGGGGAAGCATTAGCAGTAATGGGGAATACTCAATGTATTTAGAAGTCCAACATCAGTAGATTGGGCCTACCAACAAAAAACTATTGATAGTGTGGAAAAATAGAGCACCACCTAAACTGTAAGTATTTAGTTGGCTAGTCTCTCAAAATAAAATATTAACAGATGATAATTTACAAAAGAGAATTATAGTAGGACCTCATGTTTATTACAGGTGTAGGAGTGAAATTGTTTTCCATATTTTTTTTAATTCCCAAAGGCAATTTCAATTTGGTTAGGAATAACAAAAATTCTTGGCACTTCCTACTTTGTAAGGTTAACCATAGACACATGTTTTACCAAGTGGAACAAAAAATATAAAGGTAAAATGGTAGGTAAGCCCCTCCTAAAATATCTATGAAGCTCTATACCATATTTTGTCATATGGCTCATCTGGTTGGATAGAAAACAGAGGAATTTTTAAGGCAAAGGTGAGGATAAAAAAACTCTAATACAAAGAATAAAAGAAGAATTAGTCCTAAATGTCAAATCTAGTTTCTATCAACAATAATATGAAGAAGATCTATCACCCACGTAAAGAAGAATGATCTACCAACTTACTCTCCAAGATTTCCTGACATAGGGAGGCTACAGAACAAATAATTATTTGCCTGACATATGTTTTTTAGTGCTCTTCTTTGATGGTGTCTCCAAGTCCAACCTCGTTCAAGCAGCGATAGGGATACTAATTCTTACATGACCTTGTGAGATCCCGTTCAAATACATGATCAGCTTGGAAATAACATTTAACAACATGGTAAAGGCTATTGGATGTGAAATCATCTTAAAATTTGTGGTAAAGCAAAGAATTACTCAGGTCATAATTTATGGGGATTCTAAACTGATAATAATAGCTCTTGCCAAAAATAAAGATTTTATATCTTTATAATTGAAAATTATTCAAGACAAGATTATACAACTAGACAGGATAATTGGTAAACATTCTATCAACACGTATGGTAGGAATTCAACAAAGAGGCCAACACACTAGCGAATCAGGCAAGAAATATAGCCCATAATTATTACCGATAAATCATCAAGAAGCAAAAGGGTAAGGATGGTATGTGAGGATGATGAGGACTCCAATAATGAGATATTTTTTTGTCTTCATGTTCTTTTTTTTTTTAATGCCCTACTCACTTTGATCTCTCTAATTAGAAATTTTTATACCTTTTTGTTAAGTAAATAAATATTTTCTTTAAAAAAAAAATAAAACTTAGCATGATAGAGATAGCTAGTTATAATGTATAATTGACTTGATTACACTTTTTTTCAAAGAAAAAAATCAAAATTAAGTTAAAAATAACTAGATTTATTTGTTAAGTGTAAATTACTAATACGACAGGGGGCATCGGGTGAGGTTGCTCCCTAAGGGGCCTGAAAAATGATTTGGTGCTTTAACGATCAACAAATCTAAAGGCTGAAGGAGCGTGGAAGGCTAGAGGTTGACGAAGTGTGGAAGGCTAAATGATGAGTTGATATTTGAGTATCAAGGCTAGAGGAGCATTGGATGAAGGAGCATGGAAGATTGGTTTGGTTGAAGGAACTACAATGAAATTCTAGGATGTTGGGTGGAAATTTGGGATGGTTGAAGGAACGTGGAAGGTTGATAAGGCTAGAGGAGCGTGGAAGGCTAGGTCGATTGAAGGAGTTGCAGTGAAAGGTTGGGATACTGAGTGGAAGGTTGGGAAGGTTGAAGGAGCATGGAAGACTGCTTAGGCTGAAGGATCGTGAAGGTTGGTATTTGTTGGGTGGAAGGATTTTTTGAGACCAGATCAATTGAGGGAACCACAATAACTGGTTTGGTTGTTGAGTGTAGTGCAGCAACAAGTCGGGTTGTTGGGTGGAAGGCTAGGTCAACTAAAATCCCCTGTTTTTATCTTTGGTGTGCTTGTGGGTTTGGAACCCATAGGTATTGGGGTGGTTTTCCCCCCTCTTTACAACAAAAAAATGTGTGAAGGATTAGGGTTTTTTCTAAAAAATATTTTATTTTTTAGGAGTCATATCTTTACAAAAAGTTATCCGATTCAGCTGATTCTTAGACCAACTTGTACTGAATTTGAATAGCTATAAAATGAGTGGTCATATACAAGAATCCAAACAATATTGAGGGAGATTCAACCTTGTGAATTTAACGATTTAGAATAAGAGCAGTGATGATTTTTCAAGTCATGAAAAAAATTATAAATATTTTTTAGCTAGGGTTCGAATGATGGGAAGACAAATGAAGGGCTAGGACTTTAGTGAAGAAGGAAACTAGCAATCGATATTTGGTAAAGCAAACTATGATTGTGCGGTATTTTGGAGATATTAATCTACTAATAGATAGTAGAGGTGAAGTTTTGGCATTGTGTAGGATGCTATAGGAAAATATCAAGATGCTAAATTCTAGAATAATTGTATTCATACAAAAAATTGAAAAGATCCAGCAAATGAAAATCAAGAATTCAAACATTTTATATAAAATGATGTAGATTTCTAGCTATAGCATCTCAATTGAGATGAGAATTTTATTTATTTATAAAAATATCAAGCTCTAAAGAGGACAGTTGTAATTTTTCAAGGGTAGGGGACCTGAGTACAACCCTTTATTATCCAGCAAAAAAAAACTAGATTTATAAGTTATTTAAGTACTATCTCTTAAAATTATTATTATTTAGACTAAATTTTTTTAAGTTATTAAAAAGGGGGACCTAATTTTTTAGTCATTTTTCTTTATATATATTATTGATTAATTAAATTTGTTTTTTCTTTTATGTAATTTAAAACCATTGTTTAACCCAAACAAAAAAATATTTTATCTTTTTTAAAATTACATTCAATATTTAAGAAATTCATTAAATAAATAAGCTTAAAGTTTCTTTAGTTGAGTTGAATTTTTAATATATATTAAAAATTTAGTTACGTTCTTTTTTTTTATAAGTAACAATAATATTTACAGCGGGTTTTTTGAAGGGTCCCAAAACCTTAGGTACATAAGTAGCACTAGCTAAATTTCAATGTTAGAGCAGACCGGGGCTGCACCCTTGGGGACCAAGTCGGGGCCCAGGGGCCTCGGTGCCTACAAAAAGTCCATCCATATATGCTGCCAGCAAGACAAAATTTGGCCTGAGGCCACCAAAATGGGGAGAAACCTCAAAATTGCCTAGCAGTTACCCCAAAAAAATACTGGCCGCCACCGCTCTAGGTAGCCCTATAGCCGGGCCTAACCTAAACGGGGGCCCTGACCTGGTAGGTTAGATCCCCTCCCTGTCAAGGCCGTTGCCCAACCTGTGTTGGATTTTAGATAGGGCATTGGACGTTGAGGAAGCCTCTTTTGTAGAAGTGGTCAGGGAGTTGATCGTGATGTCTAGGAGGGCTCTGGTCAGAAAGTTCCGCAACCTACTTCCAAAGTCAGATCTGACATTGGTGGCTTCCTAGGCCTCCACCTTTGCCTTCTTGGAGCTACCAACAGCCTTGCTACTGTTGGGGGCTGGGCCCTTGTGGATCAAACTTACGCCAGGAGTCGGGGCTCTGCCTGGGGCCTAAGCTAGGGTTCTACATTTTTGGGTGGGTCTACACTGTTTTGAGGAAGGGGGGCTTTAGGGGATGGGGTCTCCTTAGATTTGGATGTTGTAGGGAAAGCAATAGGGAAGCCAACCACTTCATGGGGGAACGAAGGACAGGGGAGGGATGCAATGTAGCTGTGGTTGGTTTGTTAGGGAGTGTCTATATAGAATAAGCTTACAGGGAGGCACCAAGGAGGGGAAGTGCCACAGGCATCGAGAAGGGGCTCTTAGGGTAGGGGACGACATGAGATGGGGGGAGCTGAGGGGGTGAGGCTGTCGATAGCCATGTGGGGCAGGGAAGGGGAGCCAATGATAGTGCTCCAATTAGCACAATCTGGATGGGGGAGCAATTTGAGGAAAACTCATGGGAGAAATGTGTGTGTGGTCTAACTCGGCATGGATATCCATCAGAGTAGTGCCTGAGGTGGGAAAGGCGAAGTGAGATGCCACGCGCTCCAACTTGAAGCTAGGTTTGCTAGTGAGGCTACGGTTATCTAGATTAGGATAAGCCAAAAATCTAGTGTGGCCTCTAGAATAGGGAGCACTTGGTGAGACGTGATGGCGCTTGATCGAATTGGCCAACCCTCGGGCGAGAGGGTCACTGAGGCCAATCATCAAAGTGGAGTGGGAAGGATTATCCCCTGTACACATGGGGAGGGCATGATGTCGCACCTTTAGGGCCCTGACTAGGGGCGATCTAAGCGCCTAAACTCTCATCGGGGCTTGAATTGTCTTGAGATGCTAATTGGACCAGAGCATCAGGGAAATTCATGGTCCAGGTAGTGAGATATTTCATTATGGTGGCTTGATTGGCCATGAAATCGACTACACTATTGCCTTCTCTATATACATGATGAAAGGAGTGGTGAGTGAATCCTTGGAGGATGGTGAGAACTTCTCGAATGGTGTTGTGGATACACCATGAGATTTTTTCCAAGTTACGAGTGGACTTGATGATGACTAGGGAATCACCCTCAATGATGACTTTTGGGGAGGTCTCCTTGAGGGCTATCAGCCCATAGAGGAGATTTGCTGCTTCGGTGAAGTTTTTCGTCTGAATGCCAAGTGGTTCGATGTACACCAAGATCAGGGCCCCGTGGTTGTCCCGGATGACCCTGCCCGCTCCAAAGGGGCCGAGGTTTCCTTTAGAAGCTCCATCAAAGTTAAGTTTAACCCATCTAGGATGGGGGGTAGTCCACTTTGTCATAGAATTATGGAAAGGTACGGGAGGGGGATCGGGGGGGAGCTGGACTTCGAGGGAGAAGAGGAGGGTGGACTCGACCAGCCTTCGGAATGCCTTGCTCAAGGGGAGGGAGCGAGAGTTCTCAAGGGTGAAGGCAACCCCCTTGGCCACCACCCACTAGGGGGAGTGGGCTGGGGAGGATAAGGCTCTGCTATTGCGCTCAAGTAAGATTTGCCAAAGCAGATGAGGGATACAGGAGACCCAAAGGAAGCGAAGGAAGGGGTGGACAAAGGGATTGGACCATTGGGACAGGAGGTCAGAGATGGAATTGGGGGCCACCCACTGGATAGAAAATTAGGACAGGATGAGGCAAAAGGCTTCAAAAGAGAAGGGGCATCTAAGGAAGAGGTGATTAGTGGACTCCTAGGAAACACAACAAAAGAAGCATATTTTTAGGATCTTAAATCCCCTCCTGATCAGGTTCTCGATAGTCAGGATCTTATTTTGGATGGCCGCCCAAACGAAGTGGCTAATTTTGGGGATCAACTTCTTGGCCCACACCTGTTTGGCTGGGAATGGGGCCTCATTAGGGACTCTTTGGAAGTTGTAGGTAGATTTGATAGAGAAGACACCACTGGGAGTGTTGTGCTAGACGCATCTGTCGTTCCCTCCTGAAGACGGGATGATTGTCACCTCAAGGATATGCTGGAGCCTGGAGGATTGAAGCGGGTGCCTGGGGTTCAGGATGGGCTTCCATGTTACCCTCCATGGTTCTAGGTGAGATAGTCTAACACTTTGGGCCCTCTGCCCACTAGGTCTGATTTAAGGACGAGGAGATCGTTGTTAGCAATCAGGGCCTCATATTTGATCCACTTGTCTTCCCAAAAGTTGATCTTGGTTTTGTCCTCAAGGATCAATCTAGTTCCCTTTCGAATGATGTCTTTAGTGGAGATCAAGGATTTCTAGAAGGTTGATCCATCTCTAGGCTGGGATTCACTAAGGAAGGGGTGGTGGTGGATGTATTTCCTATGCACAATACTGACCCATTCATCAGGGGCATTGGTGAACACCTTCTAGGCATGCTTGGACAAGAGAGCCTTGTTCATGGGGGTCACCCACCTGAGCTCAATCTCTCCCTCACCTTTGGGGAGGCAGACCAAGGGCCAAAAAAATAGGGGAATCCTCTTCTTATCTTCACTTCTCGACCATAGAAAGCATTTCTAGATTTGCTCGATGTGAGCTGCAATAGAGGTCAGGATTCTGAAGACCGACAAGAAGTAGATCAGAATGCTTTGGAGAACCACAAACAGGAGGGTGGCTCGACCAGCCTATGAGAGAGGTGGCCTTTCTAGGGGGCCAGCTTCCTCTAGATTCGATCAATCATCCCGCTCCAAAGGGTCTTAGAGGAATCTCTTGTAAATAGGGGAAGCCCGAGGTAAGAGGAGGGGAGGGAATCAGGGGTACATCCAAGAATATGCCTGATCATGATTTGACTAGTCGGGGGGTATGGATAAAGAAAATTTTACTTTTTTGGAGGTTGATTTTTTGCCCAATCGCCTCCTCGTACAGGGTCAAGATATGCTTGATGGTCTTGGCTTGAGGAATCAAAGCTAAAGTAGCAATGATGGTGTAGTCCATGAACTACTGATGGGACATAGGGGGTAGGCCTGGCACAGGCCTAATACCTAAGATAAGTCCATAGGAGACATCACTCGATATGGTGCATCCCAAGGCCTTAGCCAGGATGATGAAGAGGATCGGGGATAGGGGGTCCCCTTGGCGAAGGCCTTTAGAACTGGAGAAGAACCCAGAAGGGGATCCGTTAATGAGGATAGAGAACCAAGGGGAGGACTCACAATTTTTGATGAGACTAACCCAAGAGGGGTGGAACCTGAACTTGAGAAGGATTTTGGAAAGGAAATCTCAGTCAACTCTATCGAAGGCCTTGTTCATATCTAGCTTGAGCAAAAAGGAGGCTTTTTTGGATAGGAGGATCGAGTGGATGGCTTCGTGCATGATGATAACTCCATCTGTGATAAGTCTACCTTTAACCGAGCTTTCTTGGCAGGGGGCAATGATTAGGGGAAGGATATCCTTAAGGCGGGAGGCCATGGATTTGGTCAGGATTTTGTATAAGACATTGCATAAGTTGATGGGGTAAAAATTAGAGAGGGATCTAGTTGCTTGAGACTTAAGGATTAGAGCAATGAAGGTGGAGTTTATACCTCTTGGGATGGAGCTGACGGACTGGATGTCCCAGATTGCTACGCACACTTCTTGGCCAATGAGGTCCCAAAAAGATTGTAAGAACTAGGGAAAAAACCCATCCGGGCCTGGGGCCACCTCGACCTTCATGGAAAACATAGCAACATGGATTTTAGAGTCAGACAGGGGCTGTAGGAGCATCTCGTTTGCCAGGGCTGAGACGAAAGTTAGGATATGCTCCAGTAAGGAGTCTGTCACTTCTGGGGACATCTGGGGATTTTCGCCAAGGAGCTCCTGGAAGAAGTTGATGGCTTCAGTCTGAATGGCTTCTTCATCCTTGATTATTCTGCCATCACTGCTCACCAACTTGGAAATTCTATTAGAGCCCCTATTTTTGAGGGTTGACATATGAAAAAACTTGGTATTAGCATCACCATCTTGGAGCCATAGGGCTCTTGATTTCTGCCTCCAAAATTTTTCTTCCTAGGCTAGGATCTTGTGGTACTCGCTGAGGGCTGAACGTTCCTCTTCCCTGATCCTCGAATCTTGGGAGCCTTCCTAGAACCTGAGATCAAGGTCTTCGAGCATTTTATTGATTGCTGCTTTATTTTCAAAGATGTTGCCAAACACCTCTTTGTTCCATACCTTGAGTTGTTCTTTGAGACATCTCAATTTGTGGTAGACTTGCTCAGAAGGGATCCCAAGGACTGGGGGAGCCCACCAGCAACCAACCCAGGCTCTAAAGTTGGGGTGGTGCAGACACATGGACTCGAACTAGAAGGGTCGATTGAGGAAAGAGCGATGGTCAATTTCGAGGAGGAGGGGGCTATGGTCAGACCTAATTTTGGGGAGAGCCAACAAGGTTGCATCAGCAAATAGGGGAATGGCTTCCTTAGAAAGGAACACTCTATCCAGCATGACCTGGATATGGCTTGCTCTTGCTCTTCTATTTGACCAGGTGAACCTAGATCCTTTTAGGTTGACGTCCATGAGCTCATTGAGGTCGGTGAAGGCTCCAAAGTCTTCCATGCTTTTGGACAGAGCCACTGAGCCCCCACTTTTGTTAGAAAGGAAAATGGGGTTGTTGAAGTCCCCTACTAGGATCCAAGGAAGGGGGGCAAAGGCTTCCCTCATCGAGCTAATTTCCTTCCATAAGGCAGCTTTCTCAATCGGTCTATTGGGAGCGTAGACGTTAGATAAGATCGACGACCGCATAGACTTAACACAATGGACCAAAATGTTTATTCTAGGGGAAGATGAAATGAGTCTCCCCTTAAAATACTAGGGATCCCACATGCACAACAGTCCTCCAGCTGTGCCAGTCATAGGGGTAGATAGTGACTCGCAATTGTGCCAAGTAGCTTGGGCGACCCTTTGAGCGGTTGCTTCATCTATTTTGGTCTCTTGGAGGAGGAGGAAGGATGGATGGTGATCCTTGCAGAGTCGATCGAGGATCCTTTTTTTGGGGGCACCATTGAACCCCTTGAAATTCCAAGTGATGAGCTTCATTTGACACCCTTGGGGGTCGCTTGCCTCCATTTCGAGCTGAGTAGGGGGTTTGAATCGAAGGGTGTCTACTTTGGAAAATCTTGTAGTGAAGTCAGAGAGGGTTTCCTGAGAGCAATTGGCTATGTCATCTTTAGTGATCCTCGATTGCTGGTCGCCCAGGGTGGGGCGACCTCTCTTGAGTTGCTATCAAAGTCTGTGGTGAACATCCTGCTTCGGGTCATCTTGGGGCTGATTTCATCAGGACCAGATAGTGAGCTACCCTCAACCTCATCGTTGGACCTCTCAAAGCTGCACTCTGGGGGGGAGGCATGCAAGGACCGCTAGGAGGGGCGAGAGGGGTTTGATAGGGGATAGCGAGGAGGGGGGGAGAAGGAAACTCTGGCATCTAGGGGGGAGGAAGGGAAGGCGGGATCCAGCAAGGGAGAGAGGCCAAGCGGCTTGCAAGGCTGAGAGGGGGTGCAAGCGAGGGCCTATGGGGAGGGGGAGGGGGAGGGATTCACACTAGGCGATGGGGGGGAGCCTGGGATCGAGGCCTTGGGAGGGCAACCAGGGAGAGGTTCGGGGGAAGGGTGAGCCTGGGAAGGGCTATCCGTCAGGCAAGGGCCCGCTTGGGATTCCTTTGGGATATAAGGGGGAACCTCCTTATTGGTCCAAGCCTAGGATTAATGGCCATCACGAGGGGGCCCACAGGAAGTTTCCCTGACTGGTCAAAAAGGGGGTTTAGTAGGGAGAGAGGCATCAAAATTCTTGGATATGGGGCATTGGTATGGAAGGTGCCCCTGAGTGCAGCAAAGAGGGAAGAAATTAGGTTTGTTTTCGTAAATCAGGGTTTGACGCCAGAAGGACCCAGAGGAGATGGAAAAAGAAGAGGGGAGTTCAAATTTTAGATTTGCATTGATGCAAAATCTAGCATGGACCATGCCAGAGCCTACCTTGGTAGCAGGATCTAAGGCCACCAGCTCATCGATCGATTGAGCAATGAGCCTTAGTACGTCTTTGTGCCACAAGTGAAAGGGAATATCGAGGAGCCAAACCTAGATCGAGGTGAATTTGATACTTTGGGCGCTGGGATGGAAGTCAACTCCATATGGCCTGAGGAAGGGCTTTTGCGTCCTAGGAACCAGGGCCTGCCAGACAGAATATTTTCAACATCATCGTTGTTGTTTAGTTTGATTATGAAAAAGCCCTTGGTAAGGGCTACCAACTAAATATGTCCAAAAACTTTCCACTTGGAAGTCGCCCATATGTATATGGTTTCCATGGAGAGCCCTATGCCCAGGGCTCGAGGCTGGGCCCTGGCGCCAGCCAGGATCTACTATTAGGAGGGTTTGGGCCCTCCCGGGGCAAAACCCTGCCCAAGATCTGGAGGCTTTTTCCCTAGGCCTACAATTGTGTCGAGGCTGGGAGGAGGCCTTGGGCCCAAGATGTTGTCCTCGCCCTAACCACCAGTTTGCTCAGCCTCTGAACCCACATCTGGTCTCACCGAGGGCCTTGCGAGCCCGGGCCCGAGCCCCGACATGCCTGAACTTGATCCCGATCCTACGCCTACCCTAGATCCTGCGCCTATGTCTGAACCTGCTCCCACTCCCATGATCGCTCTCGCTCCTGTTTCTGCTCCATCTCTCACCATATCCACCAGTAGCATCTTCAATTTAGTTACGTTCTTATTCAAATGTTTTAACATCAATATTTGAACATGGATATTAGAATAAGCAACATTAAAGAAATTAATTCTAGGTTATTATGTGAAATTACTAAACTAAAAATTATATTAAAGTAAAAGATAATAAGAAATTAAATTCTTCAATATTATAATAATAAATTATTATCTCAAATCAAGAGAAAAGGAAATAGAGGTATTGTAAACTGGAATTGTTTATTTGAATAATAAATTTTCTTTTAGAGCCATGAGGGATACTGTAGTGGTAAGTTCTTGGGTTTTATTTAGGAGATCCAAGTTCAAACCTCGGTATGAGGGGATTATGACCCCTTATAAAAACATAATTTTTGCCCCAAGGGATAGGTGGACTGGTAGTTGTTTGTTTGGCCAAGAACTTACCAAGAAGAGACTTAGGTTCAAACCTGAGGGGTATGCTTGTTTATTTGCAAAGGTAGTAATTTGATATAAATTTTTTGAGTGCATGTCATACAAATGACAGATGGTATGAATCCTGAGTGGTCGATGGTCCCCTACAATAATGAGATAGTATAGGCTTGTTGGGAGCAACCCCTATGATTTGAACCTTGTACTTCATAATTACTACAAATAGTGTGAATGTAAAAAACTCCCTATGTTTAAAAAAAATGTTATAGAAGTGGGACATGCTTATTTAAAGTGATCTTTGCATTCATTGCCCTAAACAATCTATGGTCGTGATTTTTGAAAACTTTATTAGTCATGATATGAGATTAATGAAAAAAATAGATAAAAGGTACTTGATTTTTTTTTTAAAGTGAAAAACCCCTTGTGGGGCCACCTTGGTCTGAGATACCACGAATAGGGGGTTCTATACCGTCAAAGTCATCCATGAGTCACACCCAGTCTTGCCCGCACCAACATTATCAATTGGATTTTGGGTACCCAATTCAACTTTTTGGTAGGGTGGAGATTCGAACTTGGGACCTCCCTTGGATGATTGCCCTCTCCTCTCCAACTCACCTACAACACCTAGGTTAAAAGATACATGACTTGAACAAAGTAATAAAGGGATCATTAAGTGTAAACACCCTAATTTTTCCTTTACTAAATTGAGAGTTCTTTTATATATTTAACTAATCCCTTGTTAACGGTTAACAACTCTCCCTAGCCTAACCAATTCAATTTGATTGACTTAAGATGATATTAGCTCCATTACCCAACATGTACATATAACGTAACTCACCCATCACTACTTCTTACATACGTCTATCAATGTAAGAGTACTAGGTTTTGCTCAAGTTAAGCTATCCCTCTCATTTTACAATGAGCTAGCTCTCTTTCCTTTTTGATATTTTGAAAGGAAGTGTACTAATCCCTACATTCCACACAAGTCTCTCTATGGGAATGCACTTAGCATAGGAATTTTTGACTATCTCTCTCATCTAACCAATGAGCTAGTCTACTTCCCTTGAGCTCGTGACTCTGCTAGCTACTTATCATTCAGTAGTTATAATAGACATCCACTAGCATATTATAACAAATATAAATGTCTAAGTTCAACTCGTCTTATCTAAAGCTAAAGTTCTAATTGATACATGGGTTAGATATGGATCTATCATATCTATATGGCAGAAAGTTGATCCTGTAACATAACCAGTCTATCCTTCCTTTAAAACAAGAACTCTAGTTCTTTTAAGAAAAAATATGTGTTAGTGGCCCAAAATCAAATGGAGACAATCACACAGGTTTAACCACGATGATAACTAGATGGGTTCACCTAAACATCATCAATGCTCCATGTCTACTATAATTTTTCCCACTATAGTTCCCAACGAAAACGTAGATATTCGAGTAGAAAATGATTCAACCCCATTCAACAAAAAACTAACCCATTACTACCCTTCATGGCATTAATAAAATAGCTAATATCTTCCATTGAACAATAATGGCACATCCCAAAACATAATGAAATAAAAACAAGATCTAAATAAATCATGGAGAGTTTACATTATCTCAAGGATCTACATTTCATTTAATAAATGCATTCGAGTCCTTTAAATGAAACTCGACATCGATTCTACAATAGTTCACCAAGCTAGATTTACCAACATTAATTTATATTACATTCCAACGATACAAGGGGTACAATTGACATAGAATTGTTGGAACATCTATCGTTCGAATACCATCCATATCTTTAAAAGGGAAAACTTCTCCTTTTCTCCTTAAGATAAGTTACATGCATCAATATGTATACACATAGATCATCCCACATATTCAATACCTAGAAAACATTTGCATTCTGGATCCTCACTAGAGTCAATCAATAGAATTTCATTCATTAGATCACCTGCAATCATATCAGCAAGGAGTCCATTCCTTTCACAAGTGCCTTCAAGACCACCAAGAGGGATTGCCTTTCCATAGGGATCATATATGGCTCTAGCTCATAAAATTGAGCAACTCATTATGCCATCAAGCTTCAACTACTCATAAGCTCTTCATCATATGCAAGCTCTATTTCTTTTACCACATTTCTTTCAGAAGGTAAATAAAAAGATATGCCTACTATACCTAAGATAATTTATCTTGCCAATGGCAATTACATGTACAAGCATCCATTAAGCTATTCTTCAGAGATAATAAAAAGTAAGACAATTTTTTTTCATCTACGGTAATGCATATACAAGCATCCATAAGTTATTCTTTAGAGATAATAGAAATTCTCTAAGCATGTATTCATTCACACTGAAACACACATATAATTCTCTCATTTACATAAATGATCATGCTCACTCATTCTATCAGAAATTATGCAGCTCCTAACATTCTATAAGCAATCGTTCCATTTCCTAATGAAAAAATTTCTAAAGCAAGTTTCCTTATGAATCATTCCTATCTTGCCTATCACATATATACATTCTCAGCAGCTCATTTAAAAAACAATGAATCAAAACTCATTTCTTTCTTTAAAACAATTATTAATATAGTATATATTTTTTATCTTTATTTTCTACCAGTTGGGATCAGGTTCGGCCAAACAATAGCCACTCATTTCCTTGAGTGTGCATACTCTAGTTTGGGAACCAATAATTATACCTATCACATTGTTAATACAACCCAACATTACTCCACATAGTGAAAGGAACTATACTTGTCAGACACACGCATAGTTTGAACTAGAAATTAGTCAAATCAACTTGAAGCGAAGGTATTATTCCCAGTTGATTGAAAGGTACTGCACTAATTCATGTTCCTCTACAAGGCTACTCCAAAAACAAAATAAAAATCCACATACTAAAATCCCACTCAAAATAGAATATGGAAGTTCCCATGCGGAATTATTTAGTGGCAAAAACAATCACATAAGCTATAGCCGACTCCCACCAGATCATACTACGATATATATTTTCGTCTATAATTCTTTTAGGCTTCAACTCACTCAAACAACCCAAAAAACTCTCTATCCATTACTTAAAAGTGTAGGAGAAACTATTCACCATTAATCAATATCTAGAGATTTATAAATAACATAGTTGAACACAAACATAAAAGCTAATACAAGCTAGACGTCTATCAAAAATGCATAACCAAACATTGCAAACAAGTAACAAAAATTTGAGTCTACCTGGTTCGGTTTGTAGTTCCTCAATGCAATCTTCTACCAGATGAATTCCAGCTCCTTTCCTTCATCTCTTTTTGTTATACCAAAAATTCCAACCTCAACCAATGTCTCCTCTCCTCCTTTTATCGAGAGAGATCTAACCTTATTCTCATTACCCATTTTATTGGCCAGTTCCCTCATTTTCGTTCTCCACTCACTTTCCATTATGAAAAATGTCTCGGCCAACTCAAAGTTAAGTTAATAAAACAAAAGGTCCACTTTCGAGCATCATAAAGGATTACAAACCATTGTTCCCCTTTTTAGCTAGGAGACTCACGAAATCAACATTAACAAGTAAATCATCACTCCAGAACATCAGATTCCTATTCAAATATTTTTTTTAAATATGCATAGTATAAAAGCATTTAATGAACTAATTTTTTTTAGCAATAATATCATATCAATAAAATCCCTTTATAAGAAATTTACTATGCAGAAACCAATTCAATGAAAGCTTGATGTTCTCTTTCTTTTTAATATATGCAAAATATGATATGCACTTCATGCAAGGAGCATTCATTCATGTTGCCCTTGAATTTTGACAATTTTACCCATCACATCATTTCCCTTAGGCAATCCCATACTCGATGGTTAGTTATTTCTGCCACTGTAGAGACACTTGTTCCTGCAAAAGTGTTCTTTCATTAGTAGCATCATATTCTCTCACAAAATGCATGTTTCACCAAACTAAGCATGGAATTAACCAACATCGATCAATAACATCCACATATTACATTCTCCATAATACATAAATATTATGCATAACAAGTCTGAAATAGTCATTCATTTCAACCACAATGCTACATAACAAAGCATAAACTAATCAAAATGAAAATTCTGCCAAGGGTGGATTATCACATTAAACCTTGGAAGTCCTCATTTTAGATATGAAGTTCTTGGTTTTTCAAATTGGAATATTAGTGATAATTTTTGGGGCCTATTTAAGTTGTTTAAAGATGTTAATGCATACAAAATAAAATGTATGTCAAATTTTGGTTAAATATAGTTTAAAGAAGAAACAAAAATACCAACATCTTCATGCATTTATGAGTTTAAGAGGCCTCTATTTATAAAATGGTTTTAAAAATAAAAATATTTTAGTGTGCATATTGTTGTCAAAAATATTATACAAGTGAAAGATGTTGGAATTTGAATATTTTTATGCTTTGTGATGGAATTAATGGTTGTTATTTTTATTTTTAATATTGTTGTGATGAAAAATGTAACGAGTTATTGATTCCTCTACTATATATATATATATATATATATATATATATATATATATATATATATATATATATATATATATATATATATATAGTCACAAGTGTCTTGGGCCATTTAATTACAAAAATAATAATAAGATAACTTGGATTCCTAAATTTTCTTCAAAATCCCCTGTTTCAAAAGGTAAATATCCTCATCTATAAATTCATTTTATTTCTGACATGTTAATGCATAAATAAATTATGTAACACTTTTTAATCCTTTATGCATATTGATTAATTATCTATTTTTGCTATAATTTAATTCTCTTAGTTGATTTATGACATATCATTTTTTTAAATATGGAATTGGTTATATAAAATGGTTTTAAAAATGAGAAGATTTTAGTGTGCATATTGATGTCAAAAAGGTTATACAAGTGAAAGATGTTGGAAATTGAATATTTTATGTTTTGTGATGGAACTAATCATTGTTATTTTTATTTTTAATATTGTTGTGATGGAAAATGTAAAGCGTTATTGATTCCTCTAGTATATGCAATAAACATATGAGAATTGTGGCAAGTGTCTTGGGCCATTTAATTACAAAAATAAACACAAGATAATGTGGGTTCCCAAATTTTCTTCAAAATCCCCTGTTTCAAAAGGTAAATATCCTCATCTATAAATTCATTTTATTTCTAACATGTTAATACATAATTTAATGTAACACTTTATTTATTAGTTATATATTTTTGCTATAATTTAATTCTCTTAGCTGATTTATAACAATATCATTTTTTAAATATGGAATTGGTTATATAATCTTTATGATGATTACAGTTTTTACAAAAGCATCCTTATCATAATATTTTTTTTCACTATGGTAAATCATAAGGGTTTTTGAAAGGACCTCAACCCTTATATACAAGACTAACAAAATATAAGTAATTAAGCTCAAAAAATTAGAACAAACAACAAACACACTCTTCAAGAGTTACAAAAACCTTACAACATATCTAAATCAAAATTGCAACAACAAAAGATAACCAAAGAACAACAACAACAACAACAACAACAAAGACAAATTTGTTGTCTCTATTTTTTTGAAAAACTACAGTCAAACCCTTTGCTTTGCTAGGGCATTCATACCCCTAATGTTCCAAGAAAGCAAATTCATTTTTTTTATTTTGGTGGGTTCTTACCCCCACTTAATAAAGTCTTCTAAGAACCATAAACCACTTGTTTAGTTGTCTCTCTAGATCTTACATCTCTTGTTTTTTATCTTCCCCTTAAAGTTGATACACCAACAATAGATTTCTTCTTAGAATGTCTAATCAATGTCTTAAGAAGTTCATCTACCTTCAAATCAACTAAAGAATCTCATTCCTCAACACCATCCTCTTCATCTAGATTGAATTTATCCCCTGATTTTTTATTCTCGGTTTGCAGCTTCACACCTATCATTTGTTGTTGATTCTCATCTTGTCGTGTTATTTTATCTATTTGTTGCACATATCTTACACTCTATTGCAATTTTGGAGCATATGCTTTGATTTTTGCCACACTATTTCTTCTTGAAGCTACATCTCCTTCCAAGACTATTATAGTTTCTATAATGACCTTTGAGTATCTATATCCATATGTTCCAAAGTTTTTTTAGGTCCCTCAATTTATATTTTTGTTGTTAAAGGTAATGAACCATCTAGCTTCATCCTTTTATCATCTATGGAGTTTTTTTACAACTGACTCCCTAATTCCTTTTTCACCAATGAACCCTAGTTGGGTATTCTCTACAATTTTTACTTTAGTCCTAGCAATCCCTTTGGAGGTAGGGCATTGGGTTTCAGGCACAAATTCCTCTTTCAATTATTCTAGAATTTGAAACTTATTGTTATTTATGAAATCATTATCTATTTTTGCTTCTTGCCCTGACCCCTTATCTTCTTTTCCTAATTTTATCCTACAAACCTTAGCAAATATTTTGCCTACCTCAACATCTTGCTTCTTTTGAGGTTAGTTTCTAGCAAAATTCCTAGCTCGATTGCATACCCTGCAAAGAGAAGAAGAATTTGATATTCCACCTTTTGAACCCATTCTTGATAATCTAACAAAATTTTCATTTATTGACGTAAGAGTTTACTTAGGTTTGCACTAACACATATTCTAGCTACTAGAAGCCTTGACTTCACTTTAGTTGAATGATCAAAAGCTAGAAAAGTTCCAATAGAGCTTGCAATTCTTGCTAAAATATCTTCATGCTAATAAACCACTGGCAAACCTAGCAAAATTGCCTAGATAGGAGCAACTTCCATATTATTTTTTAATAGATTGAAATCCAAAACCATTTCTTTAAACAAAATCCCCTCCTACCAAAATACCATGGTCCTCCCATCAAGACCTAACCAAATATTCATTGCAAGTAAAATTAAAAATGATAAAACCATGAGGGAGAGCTACAACTTGCAAAGAACCCTTTAGATTCCATCTAAAAAGCATCCACTAGATTTGGGTGAATATTTCTAGGAAATTCATATACCAATGAATTCTTCCTCTCAACAATAATCTTATCTGATAGAGCTTTTGGAACCTGAACCACAAAGTTATCATTCTCCAAAACTATTAAAATCCTAAACTTCTTAGAGATATTAGGCTATTTTCCCTCAACAATATTCTTATAAGAAGTTTCCATTGGATCAAAGGATCTTGAAAGATCATTATTAGAATCTTTTACATCCATTTTTATAGAATTTTTCATTCTAATTATATTACCCTAATAATATTTACTACCTATCATCAAGAACATTTGAAGGCATCCTGATCAGATCCCTCTTAGATCCTGTTCATATATGCTCAAATCCCATCCATATCTTGCTTAGATTTACTCCATATTTACTCCTTATCATAATGTTTATTTCTTTGATGCATTTATGATTTTTTTGTATACGCATTGGCACACACAATTATGAATATTTTATTCTTCATAAAAAATAATTTATAATGTCAAACAGATGGGGTTGCATTTTCAAGTCAATAAATTTTATTCTAAAATATTTGCGGTCACTTCAAAGGATATGGATGGAATATTATATTCAGGTTTAGATGGGGTATAACTTGCTCTTTAGTTTGTTAACAACACTAGGATTTTGTGGGCATCTTACTCTAGGCTAAAAATTTATTAACTGAAAAAGAAAAAGAATGTAAAACTATAAAAAAAACATACCAAACAAATTCCTAAAGAAAATAAGATGTGATAAAGGAAATGCTTTTATATTTGCTTTTCCAAAGTGTAAGAAGCTAATATTTTAAGAGTTTGATATTATTTGCTAAGGCAATTTGTAAAATGGACAATCCAAATTTTTCTAAAGAAAAGTCTTTCATAAAGATGTGCTTAAAGCCTTATTTCTATGTTTTGATCCTAAGCTTTTGATTTGGCTAAGTTAATGGTGTTTTCAATCCAAAGTTATCTGGAAAAAATAAAACTTGCCAATTAAAAACAAAACTTAAACATATATCTAGTGTCTTTTGTGTTTTTTAAATAAAATATTACTTAAAGATTCTAAGAGGGAAAGGTGAGTTGTATAAATTGTTTTAGAGGATGATTTTGATGTTGTTTGGATATGCAACCTACAAGAAAAATAGATATAACAAAGAGAGGTAAAGGATTTAAGGTTTTTCTTAGTCAAGCCCCTCATTCATTTAAGTTTTAGAAATAGAAATATAATAATGATGAAATGTGAATTCAAAACATATAGAAAGTAGACTATTATACCTCTATTTACCTACACCATTATCAAATTAGTTTCTAGTAATGGTCTATCAAAGCATGATTGTCTATTTGCACTAATGTGTAAGTGCTTTTGGAACTAATGGCAAGAGCTTTGGTCCTAGTTGCACTATCAAATCTAGAAAAAAAGGGATGATTATGATGATCAAGTTATCTTATATGACCTATGAGAGCCTCTACACCAAAAAAATTCACAAACAAACATAGAAAAGTAGATATCTAAATAAAAATTTAGAAAAATATAAAAATAAATCAAGAGCATAAAGGTAAAATTAGAATAGAATTAAATAATTCAAATCAAATTAAATAGTCTATCATTGAACCTAGAGTCATGAAATTAAAACTAAAACTACAAGATACAAGATCCCAGATCCAAGACTCATGATATTATATTTAATATCTAATATGAAGGATAGAATTCCAAGATAGAATTCACCAGATGTTAGAAGTTATAGACCCTAAGCTCTATGGAAACTGCATCAAGAAGCCCAATTGATGATTCCTCTATTACACTTAATCATAGATCTAAATGTTCTATGAGATAGAAAATATAATACACAAACCTAAGATCTGAAGTTATAATATATAAGATGCTAGTTTTTTTACCACATATAGAAGAAGATTAATTGATAAATCTTATGCCTTAACTAATTGCTACTGTAGATATATTCTAGATGTGTCAATAAAGATGTAAATATGTTATCCAAGCTATAGATATTTCCTTCCAACTATATATGTGTCCTTAATATAAAACTAATGTGTCTTCATATCTTGTTGATGTATCTCAAAATAATGGATATGTGACACAACTACCAAGATAAAAATCAATTTTATGAGTTTCATATTTATCCATTGGAAGATGGTCTGGCATTGATTTGCATGTGGGTTGTAATAAATTGCTAGATATTTTTTTCTTTTTAATTTTTACCAAATAGAACTATTGGCACTAATAATATTCAATAGCAATATTGGAATTAATGACAATGATAGATGATGTTTTTGATCCAATTGATTAAGATGTAATTGGCAAGATTGGACTTGAATATTTTATTAAAATTTCAGCATCTTGCTAAGATTTATAATGTTAATGTTTAATTATATATAGTTCACATCTTGGGTAATGCATATCTTAGGGATTGCTTTAATATTTGATTTGACTTCATATGACTTGATTAGGGCATATGTGATTTAATTTTATCATGTTTTGTTAATATTTGCTTGGTTCAAATTTAGGTGTATGCCTTTTACCCCATTTTTGGTATGTTTATCAAAATATTAGTATATCAAAATCTTGCTCATTAAATACCCCAGTATCAGCTTGGAAGATGAATTTAGTTGTAGTTTGTATTTTTATGGTTGCTATTTTCTTGATTTGATTATTTTATCCTTAGATTTATCTTGATCTTGTTTAGGTTAAAAATATGAAGTTCATCAATGACACTAAGGTTGCTATGCATGTGTGTGTACCCCTTCAATTTTTAGAGGGGTTGACTTGAGAGGAATAAGAAAACTCAATATCAACAACTCTCACACATGATAAAATGATGCAAAATGGCTTGATTAGGATGAAAAGAGATCAAATTAGGTTAGGGGTGTAAAAGATAAAAGTTATGATAAAATTTAATTCAATTTTACATGTGAGAGTTTCCTTAGAGATATGGATCATTTGAGTTGATCACAAGAGATGAAAAGTAATGGTTGTGTTATACACCATAAGCACCAAAGTGCATTGTGAGACATCAAGCACTAGGAGCTAAATCTGGATGAGTTTGAGTCAAAAAATTTTGATTTTTTTTTTTAATTTATTTCATTGTGAGACATCAAGCACTAGGTCACTTAGCTAGTGGACCTCCTAAATGAATCCCTAAAATACTTCTTGACCCTTTTGGTATTTTATAATCGTGAAGAAAGTTGAGATCTTGATGTTACAATACAAAAGTAATTGCATTTAGTATTGTTGTGGTTCGACGCCTTGGATTTTCCTTCACTATTCCAAAATATTTAGGATTACATGCATCACTTTCTTAATCATGTTCTGCTTATTGCATTATTAAATGCTAATTCACTTGCTTGTGTTCATATGCTTATTGTTTGCATTTAGAGTCAAGACGATTTGTCATGACCCACGATGATCCTAGTTATGATATTTTGCATTATAGAGTGCATTTTAGCTAGGTAGTTGAGGTAGCAAATCTCTTTAGTCACTCTTTCTAAGTGCACATCTCCACTTCAACATCTCTGCTATCTTACTTGCATCATCTTTTCCTATAACTTGTTAGCACTCCATGATGACTTTGATACTACAAATCCAATTTAAGTATGGCATATAAAATGGAAATCTAAGCTAGCAAGTTCCACCCTAAGCAAATCTCTCTATTTATCTCTTCTATCACATAGTATCTTTTATCATAATATTTTTATACATCCTCTGATTCATCTCTACACCTAGGAAAAGTGGGTGATAGAATCATTCAATGACTGGTGAGTGCTTAAAAACCCTAAGGCATCCATCAACATTGGATTATTCTATCAAATGTTTTTCCTCTATGTAGGGATCTATCAAAAATTTCAACATCATCAATATTTCAATTCTCCTTATCAAACATTATATCCAGATATTTGATCAATTTGTGATTTATTCTTACACCCAATATAAGGCTAGGGTAGAATTGTTCGATGCTTAGCAAGTGTTAACATACCTATATACCCAACAAGGAATGATTCTATCAAATCTTATTACTTGATATAAGGGTCTATCACAAATTTTGTAAGAGATAAACATAATATCATCATTTGTTGAAATCACTGCTATATTTAAAATGGATGAATGATAGGATTATCCAATACCTAGCAAGTGTATAACACACCTAACAATATTGGATAATTAGCTCAAATATCCTACCTTGGTATAAGTAGCTATCAATATTATCACATAACCTTCTTCTACTAAATTAGGGCAATACAATGAAGTGTAATTATTGAAAACCCTATATCATCAATTTTCAATCACAAGCATTAAATAAACTTGTTCTAAATATTTGTAATCATTAATAATATTAAATACATGATGAATTTCTTGCATGATTTTGCACAATTGTATGTTGCATATATGCATGATTTATCTATTCACATGTTATGCCTTTTATGGGTTGGAATATGAGAACTATTTTTTGATTAAATAGTTTCCATTGAAAATGTTTATAAGGAATAATTTCCATATTTCCTCCCACAAAAGCCTTGTGATATTTATATATGGCATTTCACTCTTATTGTCATAAATACATTTTGCATGATACCCCTGCCTCCTTGGGTCTTACTCGAAAGTGGCATCCCTTTTGGGATGTTTTCCACAAATAAATAAATAAATATATTTTGCATGATGTCTTGGGCATTTAGAATCAAGGGACTTAATAATGAAGTGATGATGACAACTAGTTAGGGTAGCTCATATACATTGCACTTACATTAGGTCATTGATGCTAATAGGATCCATACCCTTAGTATTTTGGTTTATTTTTTATGTAGTGTTTGTATTACTCTATCAAGTGCAATGATTACCTTTTTTACATTATACTAGGAATTGTGTGCTAACAAATTTTTGCTTCCTTTTGGATCTCTTGCTTGAATTTCATAAAACCTCTAGCCTGTGTCTTTTGAGGAGGGAATGGTGAAGATTATTTCGTGGTTAATGGATTCTACTAATTAGCATGCCATATTGACTAGGAATAATCTCCTCGTCATATTCCTTACCCATAATAATATAAGCTCACAACTTCTAAGGGTTGGAGAATGAGAATTATTTCTTACTCAGATAGTTTTCATACATAAACATGTAGTGTAGAAAATATTTATGAGGAATCATTTCCATCCTCGTTCACTTAGAAACATTGAGCCATTGATTGTATATTATCTTAGCATTATTATTACTATCATGATTGCATGCTTGTGCAAATACATGATTTCTTATACATGTAGAAATCAAGGGATTTTATGATGAGGTAATGATGACCGCTAGTTAGGATAGCATACACTTGCATTGCATTCACACTAGGTATTTGATGCTAGAAGATCCTTACACTTAGATTCATATGCATATTTTGAATATTCCATTAATATTATCATGAAGCATGATATATATGTTTGCACTCTTGCATGATTGAGTAACACATATCAATTTACTCCTTTAGCTTTGTCCCTTGCAACAACTTTAACAAGACTAGCATAACATTTGGCATGTATCCTAAATCTTAGAATAATATGATGCTATTTTTTAGGTTGTGGTTAGTAAACAAAATCATGGTTTAAATCACCTTAATTCTACCAAATTTTCTCAAGCATTCTTTTTACGATAATAACATGTTTTCTAAATCAATGCAACCTTGTTATACTCACAAAAGGAGCTACCATCAAAGGAAATTGTGTAGACAACCATCAGGATGCAATAAAGAACCCAAACTATATGCACAGTTATAAGCCTTGGGTCCTAGACACTAGCAAAAATTTCTTGAAATACATATTGATTTCCATGTTTACATACTTGCATTAGTTGTTTTCTCTATGAATTAGTTCATGTATGCATTAACACTAAAAATAAATGGAGTTGTTTTTAACCATTTACTAGCATATGAGACACATGCATCTATCATTGGTTAACATCAGTCCATAGTTATCAAAGGCAATAAAATTGCATGCTTTTATTTTTCACATATATTCTCTAAAAAGACTAGTCAATCTTATTATTCTAAAATCTATCCCCTACTTGCTAAATGATGTTAACCCCTTTCATCACAGGGACAAATAGCTATAACACTTTATAAATCATCATTTATCCTAACTCCTTTCATTCAAGGACTCTTATTAGGGCCTACCAGGTGATAAAATATGCACATATTGTTTCCCTATAGTCTCTAATAAAGGCTTAAAACCATGAAATTTAAAATAAATTTATCCCATCTACTTTGACAATTCATAAATCATATGGACAAGATAACTCCATATTCTTGAAGATTGACATAACATCTTCAATTTTGCAAATATGCTAAATGATAAATATCCTACAACATTAATATTACTAATGGAAAGGTATTCTACAAAGCTATTATTTGCAAACATTATCTGAATAAGTCCTATAACTAGGAGCATTAAACGTCAAGCAATCAAAACAAGTATAAATTATTGAACATCAACAAAATAGACAAAAATTGTTTGACTTAGTAAAATGGACATAGATTTTCCAACTCAAAAATACAGACATAAATTATCCAACCTTAGAAATAAGGACATAAATTTTCCAACTCAATAAAACAGACATAGAATTCCAACTTAACAATACAGACATAAACTGTCCAACATTGGTAAAACATACATAAATTGTCCAACTCAGTAAAACAAACATAGATTGTCCAACTTAGCAATAAGGACATAAATTGTCCAACATCAACAAAATAAATATAAATTGTCTAACACAGTAATGTAGACATAGACTATCCAACTCAACAATATGGACATAGACTATCCAACTTAGCAATACAAGTATTGACTTTCCAACATAGCAATTATATATGAGCATAAACTGTCCAAAATCATTGTATTATATGGACATAGATTGCATAAAATATTTGTATTATATGGACATAGATTATCCAAAATTATTGTATTATATGGACATAGATTGTTCAAAATCATTGTATTATACAAACATAAACTATCCAAAACATTAAAAGGCATTAACTGTCTCCAAAATAATAGCTTTTCAAATAACTTGTCCATTAATCAAGCTAGAAGAGCCACCGCTTAGGAGCAAGAAAAATATTTCAATAACATAAACTTCTCGATGGCATGGAATGCCTAAAAACACAATCAATCATAGTCACCTAAGCACTTGTCTATTGATCATTCTAAGAGGCCACCGCTTAGGATCTATTGGCATCATACATAAATAAAACATCAATTTTTAAATCACTATTCAATTATTCTATCAAAATAATAAGCACAATGTGGTACCATTTTAAATATCTTGTTTAAAAGGGACTATAACTTTCAACATATCTGGATGTTGGCACTAACCCTTTTTCACAAATAAAATAAAATTTGCAAAAAAAAAGTCTTCTCTTCCTAACCCCATGGAAATCATCCTGAGGGTATTCATAAACATATTTTAACATAAAACATTCCACAAATCATGAAATCAAGTTATTTTCAAATTTTAAATCATTTTATTTCATAATTAGTATATTCATCATTTAAGCATCAAAAATCAGAAATTTCAAACCATTATTAATGTTGTTCAAATCCTTAGAAACTAACCTCACATTTATTCATTGGCCTTAATTTACCTAAATTCATTCATACCTCACATTCCCCCTTATCAATTTTTTTTTTTGAAAATTTTCCAGAATGATATTTTTTCCTTTGACATTTAGTTTTTTCCAAATCAAAATAAGTTGGAAAAAAATCTAAAAGAAATCCAAAATAACTTCTACAAGCATACATATCTATCATAGACATCATTAAACATCATCAACAAACCACATTATCAAAAAACTCAAATTAACAATTTTACATAAATTTTCATCACACAATATTTTAGACACCAACAATGAATCAAAAACTAATATATATACCAATAATCATACATTGGTTTGGTGCACCACAATCACTCAAAATAATGTACTCATACTAGGCCATTTTATGGAGGAACCTAATAAAAAATTGGTGCTCTCATGCCACTCATCAAAAACCCTAACCAAAAAGAGCTCATAGACCTAGATCTTTGATCCACCCTCCGTAGGTCAAGGTGGACACTACATTGATTGTTGTGAAACCCTAGTCACTGATATTACCTGAAAGTGGGATTGTTATTGTCTTGGTGGTCACTACTACAAGCAGTAATACTACTGACCCACTATAAGCCTGGTAACTAGGTCACTACTACTAGCGCTTTCTACCATTGCTCTCACCATGACGTTATCACACTCCTACCTCATTTGCATGATATCCTAATCTTAAGAGTCTCTCCCGACCTTTATTTGGTCCCTTTATGCAA
This sequence comes from Wollemia nobilis, assembly GCA_028583015.1. NCBI lineage: Eukaryota > Viridiplantae > Streptophyta > Pinopsida > Araucariales > Araucariaceae > Wollemia > Wollemia nobilis. The sequence goes on from JAQPPZ010002347.1 coordinate 2,470,568, forward strand.
TGAATTGATCCCTATTCAAGAGAGAAACATCCCATGTCACTATGGCCTAGTCCAACTATACCTAGAGAAGAAATATCTTTCTCCTCATGACATCCCTTTTCTAGTGAGATACCTCCTTCATAGTCCTATTGGTACCTACCTTGGCATTGTGAGCTATATATAAATAGGTAAAATAACCAATACCCGAGATGGTTTGAACCCATCCCTTGGCCTTTACCTCAAACTCTACCTAGCTTGATAAAAAACCATCAAACCATAAAATTAGGTCTCACCCGAGGCCATCACATAATAGGAGTCACCGTCTCTAGTGTGATCTACCTATACCACCATTAATACCCTGGTAGTGTCATTGCATCATCCCTTGTCAAACCTAACATAGATTGGTCATCAGTGTCCTAAAATCTATTAGGATATGTAGGATCCTCAAAATCTTGACCCCTCTCTTGGGTCACCTACTAATACCATATCTCCTCCAACATGGAAACTCCCTAAGGAAGGTTGAACTCATTCCAAGATATGATTCGATCGATAGATATTGAACTCTCCTTAGTAGCCCCATAACCACCTCAATATCCTAATTTAGGCCTAGGCCAACTAAAAAGCATCCTCTACCCACCCTAAATGAGCCCTCCAAGGCTACCATATAACATAATCTACTTGAAGGTCATCAATGACCTTCTAAGATTCTATTAACACTTCCCTAAATGGCCTTTGCTCTATGTCATGGGTATGGTCCCATAAAAAACCTATGGGTATCTACGCATCATCGACATCCATTGGTAATCCAACTAGCCACCTAATAGCTAGGCGCTCCCATGACCACACCTGTAGTAAAATGCTACAAACTAGGCTCTTGCACTTCTTGTAAACCACTTGGTGAAGGGTTCGATAAAGCCTATATAAAATGGAGGGACTCTAGGTGAACTACATCTACTCATCTCTCATCTAGACAATGATATCTCATGACTTCCAATGAACAAGTCTCTTGCTTGTATCTTTGATCAATATATTAGAGGTTAAAGCACAAAGAAGACTTGTCAACCTGTCAAGTTGTCCTACCTAGAACATGGTATTGATGTCAATGTTATATCTCCTCAACTAAAAATTAAGGATCCTAAGTCAGTGCCTATAGTTATCGAACCCTATTATATCTCCTCAAAATTGGTACCTCTCTAATGGGCACCCAAAGAATCCTCTATATGTCCTCTAGAGTTATCGACATCTCTCTTATCAGTAGCAAAAACGTGGTATAATCTAAATGCCATCGGTTCGTTAGTGTCGTCAATGGTGTGTGTTCTAGCTCAATGTAGGGCATCCTCACTAGGTAGCCAATGCTTACACCATCTAATATTGCCATCTTTGTAGAAGTGATGCTAGCAACTATAGACCTAAACGTATTAGATCTATGATCTACAATATTCATAATGTCCAACACCTGCATACACAAATAACATAACCAAAAATAAAAATATTGCAAAAATAATTAGTAATCCTCTTCCTCTAGATTCAAATTCATTGCCTTTGAGTGAATTCGCTACCTTATATGGCAATTTTCCCACCCTTGAGGATTTTGCAAATTTTTCATTTAGGTGAGAGAAACTTAAAAAGTAAAAAATTGAATTAACTGGTGAAAAATACCCATACCTATAGTTGGGTTGCTGCTAGTCCACCTCCACCCTACACTGCCTCTAATCAATGAATTGGCTACCCTAGTTGTGTCATCTTGTGAGTTGCTTCATTTTCTCTAAAGCAAATTATCTTCCCTCGTGCAGTAAAAATGAATAAGTGTTTAGCCCTCCTCTACCTATTTTATCCGCTAGGGCAAAAAAAATTTTTGTCCATTTTTCACCTAGCCTATTCGAGTTCCTTTGGGACATCATCGGATTCCTCAAAAACTCGAGGAGGCACCCAGGCTAGGGGTAAATCAACAAGCCCCTTTTTTGTACATGCAATGAAGATTACTCAATAAAAAACCCTGGGTAATTGTTTACACCCATGAGCCAATTTTTTCTATGTTTTTCCTTGTATTGATCAATTGAATCTCAACGCCTCTATTTTTCTAAAAACTAGGGGCATTTATAGCTATTTTTTATGTATTTATTATTTTTAAAAGCATAAAAAATAAAGAAAATGTAGATACCTAAAATCAGACCACCTAATCAAACCAAATTGCATCATAATTCCACTAAGTAATTAAATAAACCATGATCCACATCTTCAAAACCTAAATTTTATAGTTGATGAATTTTCCACCTTAAAGGTAACTTTACCAATGATGAATTTTCCATCTCAACTAGCGAATTCTTGTAAGTTGATTTTCCTATCCAAATTTGATATTCCCCATCAAATTTTACCTCTAATGATTAAATTTATGAATTTTCCAACTTGCAAACTTGTCAGTGGTAAATTTGTAGACGATAAATTCATGTTCGACACATAGAGCCATCAATCTTACATGCAACAACTAATTAGGGCATGAATTGCTTTGCCCAACCACTCTACCACCATTGGAAATCAGTAGGTAGGGAGAAAGGTGGCTAACTTTCCTCCACCTTCTTCCACTTGCCCAATTTAGCCCCAATCATGGGGGTAACTGATTGCAAGTGGCCAATTAGCCCCTAATTAACCCTAGTCATACCCTAATTAGCCCACCTAACATGCCACATCGCCTCTTCCTTTTGAAAACCCCCAAGAGGGATAATTCTATAAATTATTCCCTTGGGGTGGCACTTAGAATGATTCACTCACATATCAAAAATATGTTAGAATTTGACACCACATTTGCATATCAAAGTGTTTCTAATGTTTTTCCTGAAGTTATCTTCAAACAGAGTGTTTTGGGATTCAAAGGAAGAAAAAGGACATCTTGCATTTTTTGGAATTGGATGATAAATTTCTTGATCCATTTTTCTTTCATTTTTATTTTCATTAATATTTGTTTGATTTAACCCTTTTATGCATTTAGACATCTATTTTTTTAATCTAACCCTTGCATTTGTCGAGTGTTCTCTTTTAGCTTTTGTAGGCACGATAGGAGACTTACAGGATAGAGAATTACCTTTAGGTTTCCTAGAGCACCTATAGTAGAGATTTGTAACCCTGATCTACTAGATATTTGATTTTTCTTCCACTATAAGTGAATTCACCACCTATACCCAACCTAGGTAGTGTATTCGCTCTAGAAAATCAAAATTCCTATATTTTGGTTTTATGCCTCTATTGCATTTTTCTATCAAAGAAGTGAATATACCACTTGTGACAATTTCATGCAACATATTCGTTATTTTCTCATACAACCCCTCTGAAAGCTAAGCATCCAATTTGATCAACCTTGCTCTATGCATTTTCTTATCATTTTTTACAACCCTAACTGTGTCCTTGCTCTCTGATAAATAGGTTCTATCATTTTAATGAATTTTTCAGTTATAAAGCTTTCAGGCGATAAATTCGTCACACACATATCAACATCCATTCTAGGATTTTAATTTTAAATTTTTTATATAAACAAGGGGCCTGACTATGCCAATCAAGAAGTTGCATACTTCTTACTATTTGGTAGGCCCCAAACTCTAACACATATTTATTTTTACTTATTTTACGTGTTTCAATGAATTCATCGGTTGAAGGAATTTTAGGTAGTGTATTTGTTAGGTAGTGTATTCACATAAAGCATCAAAATAGGTAAGTACACCTCATCCTCCTATTGTAAATACTTAGTATAGGCTACTTGTTGAACCTTTACTTGCATATCCCTATTATTTGGTCTTTTTAAAACACATAAAAAGAAAAGGGAAAAATCAAAAGGCTTAGATTAGTATTTTACTTTTCTTTCTTAGGCATTTAATTGAAATTACATGTAGTATGCATATGTATTAGTTGTGTGTTTGCATCCTCTTGTGTCCCTTTCTTTGAAAAGAAGAAAAAAATATTTTCATAACGTAGGTGGCATTCTTCCAAACTCATTGAAAAAAAACATAGGTGGCATTCATTCAAAAAGTAAAATAGCATTCAAATTAGCATCTTGTATTCATATTGCATTGCATTGTCATATCGTATATCAGTTTTCTAAGATAGGAAAAAACCTAGGTGTTTGCTAAATTAAACACATAAAAACTATGTTAGGAAAATCTATAATCCCTTGGTGAACTTGAAAAACCCATTTCTACCAAAGATAACACTACGCAAAGCGTAACCTAATAACGAGTTAGCAACAACACTCTCTCTAAGTGTGGATGACCTTTTAGGGAACGTATCAGAGGCTAGTGTCCCTGTGCACCTTTTGGTTTCCCACAATATAGAAACAACAAAAATCAACAATACCAAAGTATAACTATGCCATAACAATATAAAAACAACTCAAATCCCTATTGGTGTCCCACAATTTAAAAAATCTGCTAAACAAGTCAACTTAAAAATATAACATAACTTAAAATTGGCTAAGTATAAGCCTTTTATTCCAACTCCAACAATGAGAAATCTGTTAAGAAAAACTAAAATAACTCAAATCAACTGCAAGGCTCAATTTGGGTTGGGGCACCAATAGGGATATTACACAAGAATAACAATGACATCTTTAATTTATGGTTGAAAGATAATATTTGCGAATGCTAACCAAAGCAAAATCTTACACAATTGAAGGACCCTTATGATGGAAATCAAAAGTTTGAGCCTATGAATAGTAGACCTGGCCATAAATTATCTAGGTGAAAATTATAACATCACTTACATGACCTCCTTAAAAGTAAATTAACAAGCAATATATCCCTTATCAAGACCACACATTTATTCAAGTATCCACCCCTTAGATTTCTAGTTGGCTTAAGCTCATTTATAAAACTTATTTTCTACTAAAACCCTCATAAGAAAAAAAGAATTATTTTTCTTTTTCTAAAAATCATGAATCTTACTAACAATCACAAAAGGTAGGAAAAATTCATGGTCTATATGTTTATCAATATGATCTTTAGTGTCAACATAGCAAAACAAGAATTCTTGTTGGGCTTTATTGCCTCCGAACCTTCCACATGTTTGGGTGTCAATTCAACATTATTAGTTTTTGCATTCATTGATCCATAGTCTTTATGTTCATCCCAACAAATTATGAATGATCATAACCAAATCCCAATGCACCTAAAGTAAACACTCCAAACACTCCACCACCAATTATACTATCACCCACTACAAGTCCAGTCTACATAACCATAAAAGCAAAATAAGAACCCACCATCACTTTCCACAACATTAACAATGCATGTTTCAATTTTACCACCAATGAAAACACCCAATGCCACAACCACCCTGTAACTAATAATTTTATCCATAATAATAAAATATTTTTAACAAACTTTGATATCAACATCTAAAAACCTACCACAACACCATTACTACTAGAGGACCTATCTTCCCAGCCAATTTTTCCCTCCAATTGCTAACTATCATACAAACCCTAAGCACAACTAGACCCCTTTCCTCGCTCTACAAAGCCCTATGACCTTTATATAAAAAACACCTAAAATTCATCAAAATGAGGGCCAATAATTCATCCCCTACATCATAAACAACAATAGATACCTCGAGATGGATTACTCAAATTTCCTACCTTAGACACAAAGATATTAACCAACTATTAGAGCTCACAAGCATTCCTATGTACAGTCATTTCTCTGAAGCACCCCACTCATAGTGGATTCAATTGAGCTCTCCACCACCAACACACCACCCTCACTATTGCTAGCTTGAACAAAGGATTTACGTAGGAAAAATTCAACGATACTCCCCTTCACACCTACTTTGTTGATTTCACACGTGCCACCATACTGGAATGTGCTTCCTACTTAGTCCATCTCTCCTCTTGAAGCCTAAGCCTCTTAGGGAGAAGTGCCCAATAAAATATTAAGAAAATAAAACTATGACTCCACCAAATCACCGTTAAGAGAAAACCATCTATATCCACAAGATATTATGATCGTAAACATGAAGTCAACTCTGTCCCACCATTAGTCTCATTTTGTATTATAATGTTTATGATAATAATCATTGTAGCCACTATAGTTTTTGAAATATTATAATAATATGAGATTTATTTTAATTTTATATAAAAAATTCAAAATTTAAATTAAAAATAACATAAGATTAAGTAGTTAAAACATTGAGTTAGGTTTAGGTTTAGGTTTAGATTTTGTTAAATGCTACATACGTAATTGTAAATACGGTTTTTGTAATATCACTATGTGATCCATTAAAATTTTGTCATGATGTAATGGTAATGTAGTTTAAGTGGAATCATTTTAGTTCCATTTAATAAATTAAAAAATTTAAAATAAAATCATACAATGTAAACATATACAATATCTATTAATATAATTAAGGGTTGTTTAAATTTCATATAAACAATTTGAAGATAAATTTACACAATATAACAAAATCATTCTGGAGCCTCGTTAGAGACCTCTCACTTGGAGTAAAAGTTTACCAAAGTAGGATGAGGGTATAGTAGTAGCTTTCCATATTCGAACCTTACCCCATCAATAGGTAGGGGATAAAATGACGAAGATGTTCCTAATTTTCTTGTATAAAAAAAAAAAAAAAAACAATTTGATTTTAATTTTTATTTGTATAAAAAAAATTAATTTGATTTTAATTTTTATTTGTATTTGGTTCTAACCGTGGCACGGGCAAGTGTAAGGGGGTGAGTGTGTGTATGGTTGTGTATTTGGCCCCTATTGATAAGCTTAGCTCTCATCCTTATTAGAAGTCATGGTTGGGATGGGTATGCTCACACTACCTCAAAAAACTAACATCCATAAAGTTAAACCATCATATTAATATTCATACAATTTTTTTTATTATTTGGTTAGTGTGAGAAACTCGTATGACCAACGCATAGGGCTGAGTAGTCTCTCCCAACCATAACCCCTCGTAAAGCCCGAGAACTATGTTATCAATAGAGAATTTAACACATAACCACCCCTTCACACACTAGCCCAAGAGCTATGTTATCAATAGATAATTTAACACATAACCACCCCTTCACACACTAGCCCACACCGTGGTTTGAACCTTCGACCTCCCGAAAAAAAATCAAAACCCAAACCGTCACACTACTCCTGAAGCATATTCATACAATTTTTACCATTAAATAATTATATAAAAATAATATTATTTAAAAAATCATTCTTATATCTATCAATACCATGCCAACATATTAATTTTTAATGTAATTGTGATGATAATTATATAACCATTAATATTTTCAAAAACATATTAATATTAATTAAATAAGATATATAGTATTTATTTTATTTAAATTTAAATTTTTTATTTTATTTATTTATTTGTATTATTTTTATATGAGAGTTGGTTACAATCACATTATTTTTAGTAACTGGTAAGTGTAGGGTTCAAACCACAAGGGTTGCATCCACAAAACCTATTCCATCTCGTTATTTTTTTTTTTTAGATTTGGTTATTGTGAGAAACCCTTACTGGTAAGTGTAGGGTTCAAACCACAGGAGCTGCATCCACCAAACTTATTCCATCTCGTTAGTTTTTTTTTTTAATTTGGTTATTGTGAGAAATCCCTATGACCGACATACAGGGTTGAGCAGTCTCCTCCCAACCATGACCCCTCCTAAAGTTGAGAGCTATACTTATCAATAGGGAATTTAACACAAAGCCACCACACACCCACCCCCTCACACCCACCCCCTCACACACTCGCCCACGTCACGGTTTGAACCTTGAAGCAGTCTCCTCCCAACCATGACCCCTCCTAAAGTTGAGAGCTATACTTATCAATAGGGAATTTAACACAAAGCCACCACACACCCAACCCCTCACACACTCACCCACGCCACGGTTTGAACCTTGGACCTCTCGAAGAAGAGCCAAAGCCCAAACTATTGCGTTGCACCCCAGTGCTATTCCATCTCGTTATTATTTATCCTGACATGAAATGGACCACCAGGTGCTTGAGATTTGTACCGTTGTCGTTGATTTGGTGTGCACTTAGAAGATTCAGATTGGACTACTACCTTTTTTGTTGGCTTCCCCCAAGGTTTGAACCTAGGTCTCTTCTTGGTAAGTGCCCAACCACACCTGCACTTACCAATCCACTTAGCCCTTGGGGTTTTTTTACCTAAATTAATTATATAAGGTTTTCATTTATAAAGATTTTATTTATTTTTGTTCTTGAGGTGTGTTTTTGGGTTTTTATTTAGGAGACCCAAGTTAATTATATAAGGTTTTCATTTATAAAGATTCTATTTATTTTTGTTCTTGAGGTGTGTTTTTGGATTTTTATTTAGGAGACCCAAGTTTAAATCCTACTGAGATCCTTTTAAAAACCTATACTTTACCTTAAAAATTTTGTGCAGTGAGGGATACCATAATAGTACATCTTGATTTTATTTCAACATATCCAAATTCAAACCCTAGTAATTCGGTAAAAGGACCGAGACCCTTTTCCAAAAAACTCATGCTTTATCTTAAAAGTTAGCTCAAATATAAAAAATTAGCTCGAAAAAAGAAAGGTTAGTTGGTAGGCTGACTATTTGTAGATGGATCACCTTAATTTTATTCTTAAAAAATCGAAATCTTATTAATTTAATTAACTTCATCTTTATCCAATAAACAAAAAAATTATAAAACCAAAAAAGAAACGTTATAAACTTTAGTTCACCTTTCTTACTACCCATCTCCTATAAGCACAAAATATTAGAAAAAGCCAAGCTATTGTCTTTTTCTTTCCATATCATTCATTAGAAGATTAACAGTAAGGAGGGCATTGCCGTTGAGCAATTCAAGTTATACAAAACTAAAAATATTTGGAAAGATTTGTTTAGTACCTAAACATCTTGTAAGTTGATCTATTTAAAGAATATTTATACATAAAATATCTAAAAGTAAGGCTGAATATGCGGAGAATATTCACCATGTTTTAATTATAAGTATATTTAAATTATTTTGAGGGTTAGTGGATTGGTAAGTGTTTGTTTGGTTAAATATTTATCAAAAAAAACATCTAGGTTCAATTTTTGGGAGTAGTTTGTTTGCAAAGATATAGTCTGACTTGAATCTTCTGAGTGTGTGTCAGGCCGATAATAATAACGATACGAATGCAAGCAACTAATGATCCCCTTCACTCTTGATCAACAATAACAATAATAAAGTGAAATAAATTTAATTAGAACAGTCCCTATAATTTAAACCTTACACTTATCAATAATAAAATTTATGTGATTGTGACCAATTCTCATAATCAAGCTTTGCTTCACATGCATGAAATCTTATCTCGTTGAAGATTGAGATTTCGTTATGTCCAAGTTCGATCAATTATTAAAGAGAAGAAGATTATGTGCACGGAAAAGTGATATGTACCTCAATTCAAACGTAACGTGTAAATATTTTTTTAATAAACATGTTGCTTGTGACCTATGAACAATATTATAAGATTTTAAAGCCTCTTTATTATTACTTTGTCAACACCTCCAAATTGTCAACGTATAAATCAAACTGTCAAATTTGATACACCACTCACATTCTGCCAAGATTTTGTGATATACACCGCCCAACCAAATTTAACAATATTGAAAGCTCAACATTCAATGTTTGACAATGACAAATCACAAATGTCAACTTACATAGTTTGCAATGCAAACTCACAAATGTCACCTTACAAGCCAATCAATTAAAGTTGGGAATACCTGCTCACCCTCCTACTTTACGTCACTTTGACAGTGACTCGAAGAATAAGAAATTTAAAGACCATCCTATAGTTTAAACTTAAAAAAAAAAAAAAAAAAACTATGGATTGTTTTTGATCGATTATTTTAAGGCAGAAGTTTTGTTGACTTTATCTTTACTCAACATGTTAAAGATTATAGAGATTCCGTATGTAATAAAAAATAAATAAATAACTCAAACCATAGTTTTATAACATAGAGTCAAAACACTTTTGATTGTAAGATCTTGGGGAGGTCATATTTCTTTTTTACCTTTTTATTTTTATTTTTGGATTTGGTTATTGTGAGAAACCTCCTATAACTGTCGTGCAGGGCTGAGCAGTCTCCTCTCAATCATGACCCTTTTTAAAGTCGAGAGTTATACTTATTAATATGGAATTTAACACAAAACCATCACACACCCACCCCCTCACACACTTGCCCACGCCACTGTTTGAACCTTGGACCTCTCAAAGAAGAGCCAAATCTTGAACCGTTGGGCAGAGCTGAGCAGTCTCCTCCCAACCATGACCCTTTCTAAAGTTGAGAGCTATGCTTATTAATAGGGAATTTAACACAAAGCCATCACACACCCACCCCCTCACACACTTGCCCACATCGCGGTTTGAACCTTGGACCTCTCAAAGAAGAGCCAAATCCCGAACTGCTGCGCTGATCGACGTCCAGGGCTGAGTAGTCTCCTCCCAACCATGAACCCTCCTAAATTCAAGAGTTATACTTATCAATAGGGAATTTAACACAAAACCACCACACATCCACCCCCTTACACACTCGCCCACACCGCGGTTTAAACCTTAGACCTCTCGAAGAAGAGCCAAAGTCCGAATCGTTGTGCTGACCGATGTACATGGTTGAGCAGTCTCCTCCCAACCATGACCCCTCCTAAAGTCGAGAGCTATACTTATCAAGAAGGAATTTAACCAAAGCCACCACACGCCCACCCCCTCACACACTCGCCCAGTCTCCTCCCAACCATGACCCTTTTTAAAGTCGAGAGCTATACTTATTAATAAAGAATTTAACACAAAGCCATCACACACCCACCCCCTCACACACTTGTCCACGCCATGGTTTGAACCTTAGACCTCTCGAAGAAGAGCCAAATCCTGAACCGTTGGGCAGAGCTGAGCAGTCTCCTCCCAACCATGACCCTTTCTAAAGTTGAGTGTTATACTTATTAATAGGGAATTTAACACAGAGCCATCACACACCCACCTCCTCACACACTTGTCCACGTCGCGGTTTGAACCTTGGACCTCTCAAATAAAAGCCAAATCCCGAACCGTTGCGCTGACCAACGTCTAGGGCTGAGTAGTCTCCTCCCAACCATGAACCCTCCTAAATTCAAGAGTTATACTTATCAATAGGGAATTTAACACAAAACCACCACACATCCACCCCCTTACACACTCGCCCACATTGCGGTTTGAACCTTAGATCTCTCTCGAAGAGCTAAAGTCCGAACCAAACCTTAGACCTCTTGAAGAAGAGCCAAAGTCCAAACCGTTATGCTGACCGATATACAGGGTTAAGCAGTCTCCTCCCAACCTTGACCCCTCCTAAAGTCGAGAGCTATACTTATCAATAAGGAATTTAACACAAAGCCACCACACACCCACCCCCTCACACACTCGCCTATGCCATGGTTTGAACCTTGGACCTCTCGAAGAAAAGCCAAAGCCCGAATCGTCGCGTTGCATCCTAGGTGCTTGGGAGATCATTTTTACCTCTCAAAAATAAGTTGTATAAATAGAAATTCAAAAATAAATATTATTGTTAGTAAATTTTAAAATATTAATAATTTAATATTTATATAAGTTGAACAATTTTTATAAGTGAAAAAGATATTTAATTACTATAAGATATATTAAAATATTTAAAAGTAATTAGTTGGATGCTTTTCATAGGAAGGCTAGGTTCCAGGGTTCAGTTTTTTCAATGGACGGAAAATTGCTTTTTAATCTTTGAGCATTCTTGAAATTTAAAATTTTCTTCATTTTGAGGGTTTAGATTCATTTTTATTTTCAATTGGTGAGATTATAGGATGGGTGTGTTCCTTGTTAGATTTTATTGTTGGATGTTGTTTTATTATTCTTTAAGGGAATTAGTTCAATTTAAACTTTTTTTTGATCTCATTGAATATCTTTTGTAAGATTGAAGAACCCTCCAAAAACCCTTTGTAAAAGGTTAGGGGATCCTTTCAAAACCCCTTATTTATTATATATATATATATATATTAAGAAAGTAAAATAATAATTATATTAGGTTTAATATGTCGATCAATTGGTGCGGCAAAACCTCGTAAGGGGATGAATGCCCAAGGTTTAAATCTCGGGCCTCGCCAAACTAAATGTTTCTCTTTCCTAGTGCTTTCAACAATGTAAAAGGTTTAAAATGAATGCGACATGATGGTTATAAGGGTGGACTACGTGAGTACTTTGTGGTGGCTTCTGATGCGGACAACACAGAATACTATGACAACTATAAATATGAACAACCTACCTAGATCCTTGTGGCGGTTACCGATTCTACCATGTAAAATAAATAATAATAATAATCATATAACTTAAGTTAAAACTATTTTGATTTAAGCAAAAATTGAAAGAACATTTAAGACATTACATTAAGACCATCCACAAAAAGCTTAAGTTAGGGTAAATCGTAATGGAATAAATAAATTATTTGATACCTAGGGTATTATGGATATACTATTCATAAATAAACACAATAAAGAACATATACTATTCACAAATAAACATAATAAATAATGTATTTATATTCTATATTGCTTGCAATGTGATATTATAAGTAAATAAGAGAGATCATACCTAGAATGAATGTGGAGGATTCAATACACCTTGAAAATTGGTCTTTGAGCAATAGTTTTTGATCTTTGGCTATAAATCTTAGTAGAGCATATTGCTTTCCTCCATGGAAGGCAAAAAACCAATAGTTAATGGCTTTGGTTGTACTTGCAAGGACAAGAGAGAGAAAGAGAGCAAAAAGATGTTAGTTTTGACTCTTGTCGATGTAAAAATGTATTTTTTTAAAGTAAACATTAGAAAAATGCAAAAAAACAAAGCTAAAAATATGAAATTAGAGGAAAATATACCTAATACTTACCTTTACATGCCCCTAGAAATTTTGGTTGAAAGAAAATGATTTTTGCTTGCCCCATGTGAATTGAAAGAAATTTACCAATAAAAATATTCAAAGTGTTGAAAAACGCAAGTTGGATGCAAAATGAACAAAAATGAAGTGCATATACAAGTCTAGAGCACTCAAAATACCATAGAAGCACTATCCTTGTGATATACTTGCAAAACTTGACAGTGGGTCCTTTTACCAGATTCATTCTAACCCATAAACAACACATTAAATTCAAATGCTTACAACAAAACATTTCAATATGGTATACCACCCCTCGTTCTTAGTTAGCAAGTTTTTGATGACCTATCATCACTTGCTACTAAGAATTGCTCCCTTGCTCCAACAAGTTCCTAGCCAGTGATATCACCTTATTCAAACATGCAATATGATATGCAACTAAATGTGGGTAAATCCTACCTTGGAGTTGTCATTAGTTAAACTGACCATCATTTCTCTTATTTTGGTCTCTTATTCCTAGTGGCCAACTTCCTTGTCCACCTATGAGAGTACCTAGTCTTGCAACCATGCATAACATCAATAGTACCATATTCTCATATAATATAACCAAAACAACAATTGCAATTAACCATCCATAAAGCAATTAATACTAAGCATTGCATCATCATATTTTTACACATAATCCATATTATCAATGAGTCTTGCCAAGGTGGGTCATGACATACTCCCCCCTTGGACTAAACACAATCCTCTATGGTTTTCTTGCAATATAAAATACATATATTTCAATCAAATAGATAAGAAAAATATTTTCTCATATCCTCCACTTTTTCCCAAGTGGCACATTGCTCAAAATAGTGGTCCCACTAGACCTTGCACTATTCTAGAGTTTATTTCCTCATAACCTTGGAATGAAACTCTAAAATATTTATTGGTCTTACCTCAATGATTGAGGGATCTGCCATTTTTAGTTTAGAGATATTCCAAACATGATTAGAATCAACAATATATTTCCTAAGTAAGGATACATACAAAGTACTGTGGATATTTGATAGGTTGGGCGGCAAGGCAAGTCTATAGGCTATTGGAATTATCCTATCAATGATCTCAAATGGCCCAACATAATGGGAATCCAACTTAGTTGACTTGATGATACTTTTCATGGGTTTAACTCTTAAAAAATTGTCTCCCACAAAGAATTCCTTAGGTGATATTTTTAGATTAGTAAAGCTATTTTGATGGTCGGTGGCTTCCTTAAGCCTTTGCTTGATCATTCTAAGTTGTTCCTCTATCTCCTTGATAGTATCTAGTCTGATCACCACCTGATCCTCTAGATTGTCACAAGATAGAGGTTTTTTGCATCTATTGCCATACAAGGCTTTAAACAGGGCCATTTCCAAGGAAGCATTATACCCATTGTTATATGTACTAAATGCAAAAATTCTTCCCATAAATACTTTTGGTCCATGCAATACATGTGAAGCATGTCTTCCAACACTTTGTTTATCCTCTTTTTTTGTCCATCTATTTTTGGATGGTATGGAAAACTAATGTTAAGCTTTGTGCCCACTGCATAATGAAGAGCCTGCAAAAAATTAGATGTAAATATGGAATCCCTATCTGAAATGATCACTTTAGGAAATCCATGTAACCTCAAAAGATATTTGGTAAACCTATTTTCCACCACCAATGCATCATCTTTGATGTTCCCAAGAATAAAATGTGCAACTTAGTCAATTTATTGACTACCACAAGGATTGTACCATGTTGATACCTAGTCTTAGGTAAACCCTCAATAAAGTCCATAGATATAACATGTCATTTCTGCATTGGTATATCATGTGGGTATAATTTTCCTACTAGATGTCTATGTTCAAATTTAACCTTCTAACATTCAAAACATTTAACAATAAAACCAGTGACATCCCTTTTTATTCCTGACTAGTAAAAGGTCTTTTTCATGTTCTCTCTCATTTAGACCCTCCACAACGAGCAGAGTAAGGAGATATATGCACCTCTTGCATAATAAGTCTCCTTAAATCACCAATCTTGGGTATAATCACTCTATCCTTAAAACATAAAGGATCATATTTTATGCTAAAATCCTTGTCCTCTCTAGGATTTATTTCCATCTTGATCCAAATTTCATTGCAGTATCGATCCTATGATTACATTTTCCTAACCTGATCCATCAATTCCACATGACTACGTGTCAATGCCACTATGTGCCTTCTCATACTTAAGAATCGATGACCTTATTTTCCTTTTCTTTGACATACTCTATACCAAAGTTATACTCTGCAAGGAACTCAACCCATTTTCTCTATCTAGCATTGAGCATAGGATGTGTATAAATATACCTCAAGCTTTGATGATCAATTCTTAACTCAAAAGATTTTCCTAGTAGGTAATTTCACCAAATATTAAGAGCGTGCACAACCATTGATAGCTCTAAATCATACATACCATATTTTACCTCATGTTTCTTGAGATTTCTTGACTCATATGCTATGACTACTTCATCCTAGGATAGAACTCCTCCCTAACCTTCCAAAGAAGCATCAATACATACTATAAAATACCCTTGAGGATCTATAATTTTAAGCATGGGTGTTGTAGTAAGATTTTTCTTAAGCATCACAAAGGCAACTTCACACTTGTCTGTTCATTTGAATTCCTTTTAATTTTTCTAGAGGTTAGTTATAGAGTACGCTATTTTTGAAAAATACTTCCAAAAATACCTATAATATCCTGTAATGCCTATGAAGCTTTGTTCTTCAAATACATTAGTGGGTGGAGGCCAACTCAGAATGGCCTTAGTTTTCTTTGGATATATATCTATACCTTATACAAATATGATATGTCTTAGGTACTATACTCGAGGAACATAAAAGTAACACTTTGACAAGTTTCCATAATGCTGATTCTTTCTCAACAACTCTAGAACAATTTTCAACTGTCTACTTTGCACTTCAGACACATTAGTGGGCGAAGATCAACTCAGAATGGCCTCAATTTTATTTAGATTTATAGCTATACCCTTTGTAGATATGATATATCCCAAGTACTATACTTGAGGAACATAAAAGTCACACTTTGATAAGTTTCCATAAAGCTAATTCTTTCTCAGCAACTCTAGCACAATTTTCAAATGTCTATCATGCCCTTCCCTACTTTAGGAGTATATCAAGATATCATCTAAAATATCAATACTTAATAATATAGATGCTTTTTGGACACATTGTTCATCAGATTTATAAATATTGTTGGTGCATTGGTCAACCCAAATGGCAAAACTATGAACTCATAGTGCCCGTCTCTAGTTTTAAAACTTATCTTATGAGTATCCTACTGACAAATTTGATGAGCATATTCTTACCAATTTAATTTTATCGAGGTTTCCTAATGCCTTAGAAGAACAATCTCACAACAACTATAGATTTTATTCTTCCTAATTTAATTCAAGCAAATTGCTTCCATGGATCATTTAAGAATAAGGGAGTTGTTTGTCTATCCAGGTTCTGCTTTCCTATTGTGGCATAGATTTTGTGGGGTTGTTCCTTGGCCCTATTGCTTGATTCTAGCCTTTGAGGATATCTATTTGCATAATGTGGACCTCCACAATTATAGCAACCAACCTTGGGACCCTAGGTTTTTTCTTATCCTGCTCTTGGTCCCACTTAATGAATACAACACTTTTTTTTTAAGTTCTTGTTGATCTTACTCTATCAACTCAACATAGTTTAAGTTCTTTTTAGTTTGCAAATTGGATTCTTCCAAAGGAGCCAAATAATATGTCTTTTGCAAGGTCTTAGGTTTGTGCAAGTTTATCATCATTCTAATAGTAGGATTCACTCCTAATATTAACTTATGTACCTTCAATTTATCATTTACCTCATATTTTGGTACATAATTTAGTAATTTCATAAATTTTGATTATATATCTCCATTGTTCTTGTGCCCTAGTGAAGTGTAGAGAATTCCTCAAATTTCTCTACATAATACTGATATAATAGGAACCTTTTCCTAAAGGTTCAAACAAAGCCATCCCACTGAAGATTCATTGCCTAAATATTTTGACCAATTTTAAAGGTATTTCACCATTCTAATCCTATATTCTATAAGTGGAGAATAGCCCAAATTTTTTGGGTTACTGAAGAATAATTCTTCATGGAAAAGTATGTTTCCAACTCATTCAACCAAGCTTTGGCTAAATCCCCTCTATCCTTTCCTAGTAAACTTGGATATTTTGATATTATTCATATCCTTGGCTAGCTCTGTTTCTATACGAGCTCTGCTTTCCTGATCTTCTGAAGTAGGATCCTCCTCCTGTCTACCCTCAAAATTTTTATTTTAGAAATCTTGGTTTACTATAATTTCTAGCAACTACCTTTGTTGGTTAATCTATTCTCTTTGTTGTTTTATCTGTTCAAATAATAGGGAACTACAACAATGAGGTTCTCTATCTCTCTATTAGCATTCCTAGAACTTTCCCTTTTGGTCCCATATTGCCTAGTTGGCCTTGAATTCTAATAATATCCTCTTCTTCCTTTCCTTAACTTGGGTGCCAATTCTCCTGGCCACACAGAGGAGTTGGATAAGTTACAATTTCTCTCAAATTGTACTTCAATTTCTTCGATCTTCAAATGTTCTTCAGCTTTATCTGGTACTTTGTATTATCTTTTATTCACATTACATTGTATGCCTCCTTGATTTGATCCATCTTCTTCTTTTTTCTCTTCTTTATTCTTGTCTTTGGAGTCAATACTTTCATAGGTGGATGTACTATCACCTAATTCTTGTAAAAGTATCTTCTCTTTGCCTTTGTCCTTTTTATCATTTTCCAGGTTTTGTATAGAAGCTTCTGAACAAACACTTAAGGCATCATGATAATATTTTGTGTTAGTAGAACTTGAAGTATCAATACTGCATGAGGATTAAAATATCTTCTCTAGGTATGATTCATCCATTTTTATTTTTAGTTTAAGTAATTCTATCAATCCTCTTTGTTCTACATTCTCATCCTTGTAACATTTGAATGTAAGTAATGCCATATATAATATGCTACCAAATTCTAAAGGAATTTGAATATCACTCTTTCCATTATCAATTGCTTTAGTGAGTAGAGCATGTAGATAATATTCCATGGTTTCAAAGTTATCTTTTAAAGCTTCACTATGAATTTTTTTTGAAGTAAGGTCTAAGTCTCCTTCAGAATTTATAAGTAAATTCTTGATTCTAATTTTTATGACACTTGCTCTTTCCTTTCTAATAGTGTTGTTCATATCATTGTTCACTATATTCTTTGAGGTAGACATATTTCTTAGTTTTAGCTCTTTATATTTTAAGAACACTTTTGATAGATCCTTTGTAGTAGACTACCTTATGACTCCCTAGTTTAGAGTATGTGAACTACTTTGATATCACCCTTTTCAAAACTTAGGTTTTGTAGGACTCCTTATGTCTCCCTAGTGATTAGAGTAAGTTATAATCTTGATAAAGTGCTTAGTAGACATTAGTTCACCTTTTGAGTTGATTTTGTAATGTTTTGAGAATGATAATAATCAACTCTTATTTTACCTTATTTCTCCTTTTGAACTATGCACTTTTAATTTAATGAAGTTCTCTATGGTTGGATTCTTTTGTCCCTTTAATATGAGTGTGAGACAAGTATAAGTAAATAATTCCAACTCTTTAAGCAATCAATGAACTTCCTTATTTAGCCATTAATATCCAATAGTTTAATTTTCCTAAATTCCAATAAACTATGTTTGATGTAGTATTCCTTATATCTCCCTAATTTGGAATATTAGAAAATAATATTTGCAATAATAATTTGGTTTACTAAGTAGAAACCCTTATATCTCCTATGATATTTAATTGCAAATATAATTGTATTTCAACTAATGTGCTTTGAAATACTCTTAAGGATAAACTCCTTTGATTTTCTTTCCAATGTATTAACGTTGATTGTTTTTCCACTATAAATGATAAAATCAACCTTATGATATACCCCTTATTACTCCTTTAATAAAATAAATTATAATCAAAGTGAAACCTTACCTTTATAATGCTACAAATCCTAAATAGTAGGTGTTGTATTGGTGGGCGATGTACTCCTTTGATAGTGGATGTGTGATAATGATGGCAACAAGTCTTAAATACTCCTTTGAATCCTCTTCAACTCCTTGGATACTCACTCTTAATTGTACCTCGAATTTAATATTAATACCACTTAAATTCACCTTGACTCCTCTGCATTTAATGCTCACACCAGATCCACTTCCTTCACTGTGTAACTTGAATCTTCTTGCTTCGGTATTCTCACTTCAATCTATACGCATATTTCAACTTGGGCTATTAATAGTGTAGACTCCTTTAATTTGTGTGTTACTAAACCTTATACCTTCTTGATGCTCTTAATACTTGGTGCAACGATGCTCAAACAAGTAGATAGCAGATAGACTTTATAGTCTTTTCGAGCATTGGTTGATGAGTCTTCAATGCTCTCTCTTTGGATGAAATGATTGCTATACCTTTCAACCTTTGAAAGATACCTTCAACACTCCCAATATGAGTGTAACATTTGTTCTGAATGATTCTCCCTACTCAAGCATTAGTCAAGTTATGTAATGCTTCATTTTGTTATGCCAAATGGCACTTGCATGAGAGGACATCCTCAATGTCTCCTTATCCTTCAATATTTCTTCTCTAGTGGGAGTAAGCTATTCAGTCTTGGCCTTAACGCTCTTCTCCTTCTAGCCAACAAGTGCAAGTTGTGCATTTTCCAATGAATCGATGATGATATCTTCTTCAAGGTTAGCTCCAACTATGGCTCCAACACATCCCTTTTGGATGATAATATATCTTCAATCGTGGTTGCTCTTGATAGCTTTGACCACTCTCTTCCTAGCTGATGATTTATCTTCAATCGATGGTAGCTTTCGATAGCTTTAGCTGGTAGTTTATCCAAGAAAGTAGTTGAGTAATGTATTCCCTATATACCTTTTGTTTTAATGTAGCTTGTACTTCACTTTCTTTAGTATTGTTCACCTAACAATGAGTGTTATGTATCCTTCGATATTGCATATTTTTGATGTGGCGGTGGTCCTTTGCAATGGCTTTGCTTGTATGTAGATAGTTGCACTGAGCTATGGTGTCTTCTAACACCTTTTTGAGGTGAATAACAAGCCCTATGGATGGATCTTCTCTCTAGAACCTTGATTTGTGCTTCACTTTGTGACAATGAATTTTGAGCCCCTTAGGATGGCTCTTCTATGAACACTTTTACTGTGCTTCTCCACTAGCAATCATGGCTGCTTGTAGTTAAGATGATAGGCTACATAGAGCATCTTTAAGGCACTTATATTTTATCTTTATTTGATGTAATAGAAGACAATTTTGGTGCTCAAATAAAAACCTATAATACCTCCTTATTTAAACCTAAAACCTGATACTATACTAGTCTCGTTTTGTAGCTCTCTTCACTGGTTTTTATGGCATCTTTATTCTCCACACCTTGAAGGAATATAACCCTATAAGGTGGCTTCTCTATACCATAATAAGTTGCTGGTTTTGTAAACCAAATAGTGTCTCTAAACACTTTGATATATTATGATTTGTGCACTTTGGTGTTCCACTCTAGCTTAACAACCAATGCACATAATAATCCTTTGAGAGTAACTAGTTTGATGAATAACTAGAATAGTGCAATAAATCCTTAATGTACCAGTAATATCTCTAACTCAATGCACTTAAGGATAATAATAATTTCACCTTATTACTCCTATAAATAAACCCTCAAATTAATTTGAAATATACACTTAATTTTCACTGCAACTCAAAATACTTAGTGCACCTTAATTTTTTTTAATAACAACTAGTATAGTGCAATATTGATCTCACCTTATTACTCTGTTAAATAAACCTTAAATCATGCACTATTAATAGCTCCTAAATGAACTATAATATCTATAACT
The DNA here is from genome assembly GCA_028583015.1 of Wollemia nobilis. Classification (NCBI taxonomy): domain Eukaryota; kingdom Viridiplantae; phylum Streptophyta; class Pinopsida; order Araucariales; family Araucariaceae; genus Wollemia; species Wollemia nobilis. The sequence continues at coordinate 2,491,398 of JAQPPZ010002347.1, forward strand.
TAATGTAGTCTTCTTTGATGTAATTAGATAATAGGAAGATGATATTTTTATTTCTATTAAAATATATCTAACTCCTATTTTAATGTGTAGGTAATAACCTTAAAAGAAACTATCTTCTGTACTCCCCTGAAGACTTTAAAATGAATCCACTCTTTGCAAATTTTAAACTAATATGGTGCTTAATGAATCTTAATAAACTGAAAAGCTAAAGTTCAACTATGAACCTTTTGCACCCAAGTTGCTTACCTTAAAAATCTCCAAATATGGTTGATGTCTTGGTGATTTGATTCACCAAATTGCTGCTCTTAACTGGATGAACTTGTAGCTCTTCTTGGCTTTACAAAACAACTCCCTAACTCAACTATTTACAACTCTAAAAACCCTCTAAATTTTTACCCTATAATTGTAGTAGGTGACTTCAATTCTCCTTCTAAAATGCTATCCTTGAATCTCAAAAATTTGGCAGGGAATTCCCCCAAATCGCAACTGAGTTTTTACTTCAAGAACCCTTTAGTTCTCTGCTGATGATTCAAAAAACCCCTATATTTGAATGATACTTATAGCCTTCAAAGGTAATATTCAAACCTCATGAGTTTGGTAGTAATGTTTGGCTCCTTTCTCCTTCAAACTCCTTGTCAAATTCTGACTTCAATTAAGGTCTTCTTCTCAAGAATCTGAAATTCTTGAGGTCTTCGCCAATATCCTCTAAAAATTTGCAAACTTCTTACCAAATACTTCTCCTTTGGGCTTGTTATTAGATGGTGATAATTGTTCCAACAAATTCCTTTATCAAGAACTTCTCCTTGGAGGTAAATTTCTCCAATGAGTTCTCTTGGGAACTCTTTTAATGGCCTTTTCCAAATCTCCTTTAATTGTTAGGCTATCGATTCTATTTATTTTATTATTTGATAATATGTAATACATGTGATATTGTTGTTCTAGAATAACGTGCATATCTGTAATGTTTAGCTAAGGCTAACTTTAGGAGTGTTATTCTTGGGAGAATATTTTGTTCGCTCTTATTAGCTACATTTGTTATAGGCTAATTTGGGCTCTCATATGTAAATATATTCCACACTCATGAATGAAATAATTTTTTCAAATCTTATATTGGTATTAGAGAAAAAGTTTCATGGCTCACAGTGTGGATTTCCTTTGCCAACAACTGATAGTGAGCTCATATTGGCGAGCCTGCAACTAGGCATAGAAGGTACAAGATTCCCTATTTGATGCTATCCAATGATCTTGTCCTTCCCTGTTTGATGTTATCCAATGATCCTGCCTTGTTGCTATTAAAAAATCATCACAATTTTTCTATATACAGTTATCTATTTACCAAATTCTCTTTAATAGAGAATTTATTTAAAAAAAATTGGACCATAGTTTACAACTTGAAAGGCCCTGCATAGGAACTGCACAACTTGGTCACTGCCATAATAGAACTCGCGTGCAACCTAGACATGACTGCCACCAATGCACAGTTGAATAACCACACAGGTCCATATCAGGCCACACTGACCACTATCTGTATAACCAGGGTTGTGTAGTCCTAAAATAAATACCATAGTTTGAAAATAAAATGTTGCAAAAATAAAAAAACAAATTGATTTTTTTAAACCTAAGGTTTACTGATCAACAAATTGCACTAGAACGAATGCACAGGCTGAAACCTTGGATCAATCCTCTCCTTCTCATAATAGACCATGTAGTCAATGCCCAACTACAGCTAGAGGGTTGTGTTGTTGATTGCTTACAACCTTTGTAGGTTCAGATCAGACCTTCCTCGTGCAGATCAAAGAGATCACAGTCTCAAAAGAAAAATGTAGAGTGCAAGCATCACAGATCGCTTCTATGTCTTAGTAGCTACAATGATCACGTGTGGAAAACCAAAATTCACTCTTAGTTCTGATTGAGGTCCTGGATCTAGTATACACTGAGATCCATCATGTGCAAGCAAAGAACAATGATCCTCCAATTCATTGCAGAGGTTTGAAGGTTGCTAATTTTTTATCTCATGCACAACTTGATCGCATGCTAATTTTTGATCTGATTTTATGGAATCGGTAGCCTTTTTGCTACAAAATCTGAGGAGAGGAGGCCCAAATTACCTATACATAAAAAAAATAACAGAGGCATGAATAAAAAAGAAATATTTTCAAAAGAAATTGTGCCATGTGGCAGACACAACTGGATTAGGCACATAAGAGATCTTTCTTTGTTTGATTAGGGAGTTTAATCCCTCATTCATTGTGGGAGGGATTTGTGCTCCTTATATGTGCAAACATTCATAGAAATTATTGCCCACCCGTAAGTGGTCAGGAAGGCCCCGTGCCAAGGGGCCCACATGACCAGTTGGAGGAGGCCATTGACCATGCCCTCTTGACAAGCCAGTTGAAGACCATGCAGTTCATTAAATTTGGTGACACTGCATGTTTAAATCTGTGCTGGTTGACCATACCCATTAGCAGTGCTAGAGGAGCAGAAGCACCCTAGGTCAAATTATTATTTTTTATGCATTTGTTTTTTTATTTTAAATTTAATTAGATTAATTTTTTAATAATTTTTTTATTTGTTTTAACTCTTGAATTGGTTAATTTAATTTTTGAATTAATTAATTCATAGTTAAACATAAATGAATTAATTGATTAATTAATTTAAATTAAATTTAGAATTTAATGCATTAAAAAAAAGGCTATACAATCTTCAAGGCAATTATTTTTGCAAAAACAAAAGTCTACAAAATCAAATTCAAAGAAGGCAACAAACCCTTTTTTTTTACAAACCAAAAATCATACAAATCAAAACAATATTGACATGAATTTTTGTAAAACTTGAGATGAAACAACTCTCAAAAGGGGGCTAAAAAATTGGCACAAACCTTGTTATTTTGCAAAACCAAAACACAAAGGGGGAACACAAGTTTTTTATTGTTTTTTTTTGCAAATCAAACTCAAAACAAGGGCAAAGCAAAAGCAAGATTGTGAATATCATTTTTTTGCAACTCAAACATTATTGCAAAAATATTTTAAAAAATTGGCATTGTAAAAGGTGCATTTTCGGTGGAAACCAACACCTTCAAAACTCATAAATTTGTGGGCATGATGAAATTGTAATATGCATTTAATTCTCTGTTTTATGCATTGAAAAAAATATATATTATGGCAGCAAAAGACCCCAAATTTATACATTTTTTTTGTGCAATTTATTGCGCAATGCAATGTTCGATAAAAATGGTACCTCTAGCCCACACTTACAGGTGATGCTATTGTGCTTTGGGCTACTGTATATACCACCTAATATAGTTGCAACGATGACGTCTAGGCTATTGTTCCCTATAAACCATCGAGGAGAAATAAGGAAAGCCAATTTTTGATATTCACTACATTATTATCCCATTCACTACTATCGCTCAACGTAAATCCTAAAATTAAGTTCTTCCAAGTGTTTAAGGTACTTGTTGCCCTATGTATGTGGAAGGATTTCTAAGAAAGTGTCAAAGATAGAGTGAATACCTTTCAGTATTTCTTATGTACCACGAATCAATCTATATACAATACCTTCGAGTCCTCCTTGCGTATGATCACGCATATTGAGGGGACAAAATTATTCCGCATACCGACGGGTAACATAAACAAATAGGTATATTCACTAGATCAAGTCTATCGGTCTAGTAGTATTAAGAAAGGAGTACCATTTGGTGTTAGATGGTTCTTGCTTTGCACCAGGAACTTTGAATATCTTTACTCTTTGTAGTCTTCATCTACTAACTACTTGTAGTCTCTAGGTAACACAAATGTCTCCTTTATTTGCTAGGTATTCTCCATAGATTCCAACCTACATACTCTATGTCTCTCTACTAGATGTATCCTTTCCTATACATATTCCTCATTGGATGTCTCTTCATTGGATGTTTCCTTTCCTCTATAGCTTACTAGATGTTTTATCTTCTATGAAACTTTTGGATGTTTTCTTTCCTGCATAGAATTCTAGGTGGATGTCTCTCCAATGAACTTGTATTTACACTCAGCTAACTTTTGCCTTCAAGCTTCTTCCTCTAGCACTCAACAATATCTTTTACAAATGTCCCTCCTTAATTTCTTCTACTCCTACTATTGTTCTTATGTTTCTCCCTACAAATGTTCCTCTCATATTTTTCTCTATAGCTATCTCACTCAATGTGGCTCTTCCAAGCTCACACAACATAGATCTGATACAATTGTTAGCAAAATATTGTTGTGCTTATAGGTTAAACAATTTCCAGAATCATAATCAACTCAATAATATCAGACCCAAATAATGAATAATAAACACATTAAAAGCTTTATTGAAACTACTAAAGTAATGCATAAATGCAATGCTTCCTCAAGTTACATATTACATGGCTTTGTCTTCAATATATACATACATGAGACTCTTCATATTACATGACTCTTGATCTTTCTCTCCTCAAACTCATGGGAGAATCAACTCTTCATATTCTATTTCACATAATAAATATCACATATTACATAAAGACAAAGTCTCTCATGATTGCTCATAACTACCTACTTCTAAATTTGACACTTCATTCTCATAACTCACACTTACACACATAACACCTCACACTCATAACTCCACACTTATTTACATGACACATACTCGCTCTTGATAACTTTAACACATACTATATATTCAAATATGAAACACACTCTCTAATCCAAATATTTACAAAGGTACCAATAATATAATACCTCCAAAACTAATGTGGCAAAAATGAGTTCTTAGAAAATTTGATTATAGGTAGAATATTCACCTAATAATCAAGTTTAACTATCATTGATTACATGAAGTTGATGTTAAAGAACTTATCTTATCAATGGCAATCTTTGGATTAGATTCCATAATACCATGATCTATATTCATTCCTTTGGATTTCTATAGGTTAAATATGATTATCATATCTTCAACATAATTTTTAGTTTGATATAGGAGGTCTTCTAAAGAAGAAGATATGATTCCCTTGATCTTCCCTACAAGCATGCCCCATACAAATTAGATTGTTGTTTACCTCAATACCCAATCAATATTTATCTTCATCTATAATTAAGGTGGTTTTGACAATTTTACCATATTTACCTTCATGTTTCTCCTATAATAGGGTGGAATTAAATTAGAAGAAATAAAAAATGTTAACCTTGTGCTCAAATTTTTCTTGAGTTTGGAATGCTTCATAAGAATACTCTTTGTTTCTTTAATACTGGTAATATTTTAACTGAATGTTTGGTGAGGAATTTAAGCATCTTGGAAGATCCTTCTATTTGTTTTCAGTAAAGTTACTATAAAATAATAGTTGGAAAACTTTCATGGATAAGAAAAAGTAATGTATTCTTTGTTGCTAGTAGCTTATGAAGTTATGAGAAATCCTCCATATTTCCCTAATTCTTGTATCCTACATATAAAAACCTATAAAAAATAATTTAACATTTTGATAAATGTGGATTGGAATAGGAAATGGTCCATATGTTCTATGTCTTATGTATAAAGTAGAAACTATGATGGACTAGAAAATTCTCTCTTGCTCATTTTCTTCTATGTTAAAATTTGTTATGCTTAGCTAACAACATAAAAGTGTTTGTTTTTGGACAACTCTTTGGCTCTAAATATTTTACTAGATACTATTTTCATATTGTTCTTTTGTTTATCTTAAAACAACTTTGTATCCTTTATTAATAAAATAAACTTGTAAGATTTACTTTCTAAGGCTATTACATATTTTCCTTAGCCCTAAGAACTAGTATACTTCCTACTGTTATATAAAAAAAATTCCTCTTATAAATGTTGCATATTCCATTCCAAAATATTTTTCAAACTTCAATAAGAAAAATTTCTTACCATTCTATAGATTAATAATTATCCTATATATTTTAAACCTAAATCCAATATTCTATGTTTTAATGGCTCTAACTCTTGGTTTGAAATCCACCTAATTGGATGAGTTGTGCCCTCAAGACCTCAAACAAGATTGGAAGACCCAAAAATAGGGCTTTCTAGATTAGCCTCTGGAGTAGTCCAGTTCCTATGATTATAGCTAACTAATAAATGGGGGTTAAAGACTAAAGTAAGGAATGCATAAAGTTACAATCTAGACTTATGTTGGAAATTTTAAGTAGTTTGGTTGTCATTGATGCCAAAAGAATATTGGTTTAATGTCATCGTCATTAAGGACATCAAGTGGTTTTTCCAAAAGCAAGAAGGTCTTGGAAAGGAATAGGATATAATATTTATTTTTAATATTATATGCCTAAAAAAGGCCCAAAGGATGAAGACCCGAGAAAGGAGAAGCACGTTTAAATTAAATAATAATATATTATTATTATAATATTTTTGGCCAAATAACAAGGTGAAGAAAAACGAATTCCAAATTGAAAAGACCCATGAGCAATTTTTAGAGGTTTAATTTAAATTAAAATATTTTAATCTTTGATTAAAATTTTAATTTAAATTAATAAAGGAGGTAAAGGTTTTTAAATTTAATATTTAAAAAATTAGATTCGAATTTTTAAATTCGAAAAAGGGCCGACATGAAAAATTAAAAAATGAATGTGTATTTAAATAGGAAATTATTTCCATTTCCTAAGATTAAGAATCACACCTTCGAATGTGAAAGAGAGAATATCGAGCGCTGCATCCAAGTAGAAGATAAATTACATTTAAAAGAGTTTAGAGGGAAATAAGCAGACATAGGTCGCAAAGTGATTTGAATTCCCATCGATGGTGGTAGTTCAAGTGGCAGTTGGGAGAGTGTTAAGACTTGCATGGAGGAGAATGCGGTTCGAACCATGCGATCGACGTTTTGGAGGAAGAGCCTTTTGTTTCACTTGCTCAACATTTTTGTGTGGCAGGTTTTTGAAGAACACAAGCTTATACTGAGAGGGGGGTGAACAGTATAAGATCACTTTTTACTTTTCTTTTCCAATCAATATTATGCAATGTATAGATAGCAATATCAATAGTAGTAATCAAAGAAATGAACAAATCACCACATGCAATAGAGACACCAAATTTACGTGGTTCATCCAATGTGGACTACTCCACGGAGAAAATATTTTACTAAAAACTTTCTCAATCAATATATTGGGAATCCTTTCCCTATTACAATGTTTATCGACCTCTGTCCAAAGGAGACACCAATCCCCTTAATCAAGTTCATGGATATCTATCCATAGGAGAACTTCTTTCTCTTCTTGGTCTAGTTGGTGATATTCTAGAAGAACTGTTGCCCCCACTACTATGGCTAATGGATCTCTATCCACTGAATCCTCCTATCCTTACTGCTCTGGCTAATGGATCTCTATCCACTGGATACTATCATTATTTGTACTCTATCACCTCCAAAGCTCTATCTCAAATATGTACTAAACTCAGTCCTTTGGTCTAGCACAAATATGATCAATCTTTGTCTCTGGTCTTGGCACAAACCTGTCCTCAAATATGCATCAAAATATGTCCTCAAATTTATACTAAATACAGTCCTTTGGTATAGAAAAAAATTGCTCAATATCTTTCCTCAAGATTTAACTCAAATCTTGACTCAATATCAAATCAACTCTGCTGGATCTGTCCCAAACCTTAACTCAAAGGTTTGAAAAAATTAATTAATTATGCTCTTAAGTCTTCTCAAAGACTTATCTCAAATATGCCTTGCAAGCTTCCACAAAATCTCACACTAATATGTCCACAAGTACTCTATAGAAATTGTCAAATATGCTCAATAAGTTCTTACAAGAACTTATCCAAATATGCTCTCAATCTGTATCGTAAGCTTCCATGAAGTCTTACACAAATCTGTCCACAAGTCTTCTCAAAGACTTACCTCAAATCTGCTCAACAAGTCCACACTAGAACTTGTCAAATCTCATAGAAACATAAAAATAATTGTTAGAGACTCAATATGCTTTATACTCATCACAATGCTCAATCAATTTCAATCACTCTTTTAGAAACATACAAAGAATTGTTAGAGACTCAATATGCTTCACATTCACCTCAATGCTTAATCACTTTCTCAAATCAATTCAAAATATAGAATAGTTTATTTTATAGAACTTGAACAATCACTTCACACATCCACTTGAATAGGCTCAACCAACTCTACTCAACCAATCACTCAATGAAATAATCCTTGCTTACAAACCCTAGTCCAAGCATATAAACACTCACTCAAAATGTTTCCAACAATGCTTATTAATCAATTTCACATAACAATGATACTCATGTTCTTCTCAAACCCTAGTTCAAGTTCTTCACTTAACCAATGGCTTCAACAACAATGCTTATCAAACAAGGTTTTAACAAAAACTCTTTATTCCTGAAAATCTTGAAGCATTAACTCAACACATTCAATAAGGAAACCTAATTAAGTACTTTTCACTCCAATCTTGTTTTCTATAAAACCAACCAATCAGCTCAACTATGGAAGAATGTTCCCATACCTTTTTATTGATGATGAAGGAACCTCAAAAATATGCCACAACCACAAACACATCTTTGCCAAACTCAAAGAAGTTATAAGATGATAAAATCTCTCAAAAATACAATGTAAATATCAAAACATACATACACATTATCTCTCCATATTTAAGAAAACATCCATCAACATATACAAAAATAATTGACCAGATACACCTTATAATCTCCCAATTAATATAATTTCCAATACCATAAATAATGTCAATAAAATCACCTTGTCAAAATAACTCAATGGCAAGAAATCCACTTCAAAATTTAAACAACACTTTAATCTCTAATAAACCAATATGTCACAAATACTTTATTTAAAAATTAAGCTAGCTCCTTATTCCTCCAATTAACTAGAATAATGATTAATTAAAAGTACTTTTTATCTACCCCTTTTAACTCCCTAGGACCTCATGTCAAAACCTTAGGCATCATAGAATATATTAAAACATTTATTACCTTTGCCTTGGTGAGATTCGAACTCACGACACCGTCTCTACCAGTGCCCTAGCCGCGGCTCCAACCACCATGTGAGCTAGGCGCTCACCTTGGGATGGAAGAGCACCACGTGCTCTATCTTATCCCTCTTGGTGCCTCACCCAAAAGATTTGTGCTACTTCCTTTGATGCTTAACCAAATCCACACAAAACGCTACCTGCCCTGATTTGAACATGGGTCCTCCCACTCACAAGCACCCTAGCTCACTCCAAATTTCCACCAGACCACCACGTTGGATGGTTATAAGGGTTAGGGCTTAGTTCATCTTATTTCTTCATTGGTGCACTTTAAGACAAAAACTTTTGTCTTCTACCTTGCAAAAAATCACACGAAACACACAACTCGTAGTCCTTATTAAATCGAGCAAGGGATGATAATTTGCCACTTTGGCATATGGTTTTTATACCTATATGCCACCATACTTTCAAACGTCAACAAATACCTTTTTCTCTTAGACGTCGGTGCCTTTATAAATTATTTAAATTCTTTAGAATTTAAATATTATAAATTAATATTTAAATCCTTTTGGATTTATTAAGGATTAAATCCTTCTTAGGTTTTACCACTTTGTATAAATAATATTTATTTATAAAATTTAAATTCAATTTGAATTTAAATATTTTATAAAATAAATATTAAAACTTCCTTGGGCTTTTAACATGAATTTAAAACGTCCTTGGTTTTTTATGAAAAACCTTTTATTTTTGTTCATCCATGGTTTTAATAAAAACCCTTCTAGTTATGCTTCCACATAATATTAAAAATATTATGAAGCTCTTTTGCCATCAACCTTTGCATTATTCCTTGACATCAATGACAACTTTGTTCCTTGACATCAATAACAACTTTGACTCAAAATTTCCAATAGTTTTGTGGGACAGCGTGCACTGTGTGTCTCATGTGGGCACGCAACCCACTTGATGGCCTAGCTTGGAGCTAGGGTGTTGGGAGTGCAAAGGTCATGTGGTCAAATCTGTCGAAGATAGTTTTTTGTGTGAGCAGAAAAATCAAAGGTATGCCATTCGATTTTATTTTCAAAGGTGTTGAAAATTAAGTGTTTTAAGATTGTCGTGAGTGCTTAGGGGAGTTATAAGGTAAAGAAAAATTAAAATATTTTATTTTGATTTTTGGTGATTGAAATTTATAAGGTGTATAAGGGAATTTGCTATGCATGTTGTTTTAATGAAATTGTTGAGTTGAATATTGTGAGTTTGGAGATTATAAGGTGTGCAAGGAAAATTGTTAAGTGTTTTATTATGGTGAAATTATGAGTTACATATTGTGAGTTTGGAGATTATAAGCTATATAAAAGGATTTGATATTTTGTATGAAAAATAATTTTTGAGAAAATTATTTTGTGGAGATCTTGAGATAGGTTGTGGTAACCTAACCCTAATGTTGGCAAAAAAATATTTATTGTGGTTAAGACAGGTTTTCAAGACATATCTCCATCAAAATAAAAGGTATGGGTACATCTTCCTTGTGAGAAAAATATTGTTGGATTGGATGTTGTGAATGCTAAGTTGGAGTGAAAAGGATTGTTTGATAAGCATTGTTGGAAATATTGAGTGAGCCTTCATGTGCATGATTAGGGTTTGTGAAATATCATGAGTATCATTGTTATGTGAAGTTTGTTTGATAAGCATTGTTGAAAAAGCTTTTATTGAGTCATTGGTTGAGTGGAGTTTATTAAGCATAATTGATTGGAAGTGTTGGAGTGATAGTTCAAGTTCTGTGAAATAAATTGTTCTTTATTTATGGATTGAGTTGAAGGAGAGATTGAAAGTGATTAAACATTGTTGTGAGTGAAACATATTGAGTCTCTAACAATTCTATATGTTTTTATGGTAAAAAGAAGAGAGAGATTAAAAGTAATTGAGAATTGTTGTGAGTGTAAAACATATTGAGTCTCTAACAATTCTCTATATGTTTCTATGAGATTGGACAAGTTCTAGTGAGGACTTGTTGAGCATATTTGAGGTAAGTCTTGGTGAAGACTTATGGAGCAGATTGGATAAGTTCTAGTGAGGACTTGTTGAGTATATTTTAAGTAAGTCTTGGTGAAGACTTGGTGAGCAGATTGGACAAGTTCTAGTGAGAACTTGTTGAGCAGATTAGAGGTAAGTCTTGGTGAAGACTTGTGGAGCAGATTGGACAAGTTCTAGTGAGGACTTGTTGAGCAAATTAAACAAGTTCTAAAGAGGACTTGTGGACATATTTGAGATAAGTCTTTGAGAAGACTTGTGAGCAAAATTGATTGATTGATTTGTTCAAACCTTGAGTTAAGGTTTGAGGTAGATCTTGTAGAGTTGATTTGTGATTGAGTCAAGCTTTGTGGTAAGGCTTGAGGATAGATTTGAGGAAAAATTTTGGTGTAGATTTGAGGACAGGTTTGTGCCAGAACAGAGATAGATATTGAGCAGATTTGTGCTAGATCAAAGGACTATGTTTAGTGCATATTTGAGGATAGATATTGAGCATATTTGTGCTAGACCGAAGGACTATGTTTAGTACAAATTTGAGACAGAGCTGAGTGTAAGCTTTGGAGGTGACAGAGTAGAGGATAGTATTCTCCAGTGAATAGAGATCCATTAGCTAGGGCAGTGAGGATAGAGATATTATGAGTGATGACAGATTCTTGAGTGGAGAGAGATCCACAAGCCAAAGAAGTGGAGGCAGTAGTCTTCTAGAGGATCACAAGCTAGAGTAGAGGAGAAGGATTTCTCCCGTGGATAGAGATACACAAATCATCTAAGGGGATTGGTGTCTCCTATGGATAGAGATCCATGAACTTGATTAGAGGATTGGTGTCTCCTTTTGATAGAGGTACATAAACATTTTAATAGGGAAAGGATTCCCAAGAGACTTGTTGAGAAAATTTTAGTGAAAGATTTTCTCCATGGATGTAGCCCACATTGGGTGAACCACATTAAATTGGTGTCTCTATTATGTGTGGTGATTTATGCATTGATTTGGTTATTGATATTGATATTTCCATTGATAATATTGGATAATATTTTTGGGAAAGAAAAGTAAAAAGTGATCTTATACTATTCACCTCCTTCTCAAGACAAGCTTGTGTTATTAAATTGGTATCAAAGCGGGTTCCTTCGGAAGAGTTTAATAGCTTGAAGGAAAAGCTTACAAGAACACATATGGATTCTTAGACTGAATCTTAAGGGACTTCAACACCATTGTTCAATGGGAACAATTATGCACTACAGAGCACAAGGATGAAGTTTCATCTAATGGAACTTGGAAATGAAATATGGGAAGCAGTTGAGAATGGATACATACCACCAACAAATCCATCTATAAATAAATATGGTAAGCTTCTACATAATTACAATTCAAATTCAATGAATAGGATTTTAAGAGGTTTGCATGAAATATATTTTATAAAGGTTATGCATTGCACATCAGCCAATGTCTAACAATAACTGCAAACAAGGAAGCCACGAGCGAAGGTTTTTTGTGGAAATCTAATGGGAGAGGAATCCCAAAGTTTCAAGGACCACGTCTTAACTTAGAAGGATATAGATAAGTTAAGAATAACTATGCTGACCAAGCCAACACAGAACTGGAAAAAATCTACGAGAAAGGAAAGCAACATAATGAGGGAGGAAAAAATCATAAGGTATGTAATAAAGATCCCAGTTTGAACATGTTTGATATCCTAGAAAATATAAAAGTTGAAAAAGAAAACAGTAAGGATGATACCATCAGTGTCAAGTTTCCTAAAACCCTAGACTCCCCATCCAAATCGGGACCATCCACAGCTATGACAAAAAGCCCCAAAATCTATGCTCAAAATGAAGAAAAATTGCCAGGTCATTTCAGTTTAAACATGGAAAAAATAGAGTCAAGAGTCAAATTTGTGGAAACAAGAGGCAAGAATGTAGCTCCTAATCCGGTAGTGGAGCAAATTATCCCTTATCAGATGAGCCCAACGGTAAAAGGTTCCTTGAAGGAAAGCCCCCTGTTTAGGAACCAGATAGGAGAGGTGAACCAAAAAAAGGCTAAGGATGAAGAGGGAATTGAAAACCCCCAAAATAAGGAAGAAGGTTCAAGCCCTAGACTATCATAGTATATGCCCCCTCATTTCAATCCAAAACAGACTAGAAGCACTACCAAGCCTCCGATAGATTATGGAAGTGAAAGAAAGAAAGGGAGAATATCTACAACAGAGCACTATAGAATGAGAATCAATGAAGAAATTACAAACGGAAAGCAAATAACATTGTTATAGCAAGCTATTCCTGGCCAGGATAATAGCAAAATTGACAAACCCCCTTTGGATCAAGGAAGGGGGCGGGGAAAAAATATCAAACAGTCTAAATGAAGGTTCTCTCATGGAATGTGAGAGGCCTAAACGACCCACAAAAACAAAGGATGGTGAAGTATATAAGGAAGGATTGGAATCCTACTATCATTTTTCTTCAAGAAACCAAAACAAATGCGGCACAATCAACACTTATAGCTAGAAGGATTTGGAAGCAAGGGAAAGTGGCCTTTCAACAGGTGAGAGGAGTGTCTGGGGGCCTCATGATCTTATGGGATCCTATTAAAATAGAAGGAAGTATTATTTAGGCAAATGAAAGAGTCTTAAGCGTATTATTTCATGATTTTGATACTAATAAGAATTGGATTATGTCAAATGTTTATGCCCCCACCTCCGTCCAAGGGTGGTCTGAATTGTGGGAGTTTTTGGGGCATTTGAGCCAAGCTTTTAAAGACATTCCTTGGGTGATTGGGGGACATTTCAATACCCCCCTTTACCCATATGATAAGAAGGAAGGATCTGGGTTACCCTCAAGGAGCATGGAGGACTTCAATGAATTCATTAACACAAATAAATTGATGGATGTAAGACTAAAAGGAGCCAAATTTACATGGAGTAACAAGAGGATTGGAAGTCAGCTAATTCAAGAAAGTTTGGACAAGTTTTTTTTATCCAAGGAAGCTACAACAATGTTTGGTGATTCAGTGTTACAAGCCCTTCCTAAATGCGTTTCAGACCATAATATTATTCTGTGGGAGGCATTTCAGGCTAACTCCTTTAAAGAGCCATTCAGATTTCTGTCAAAGTGGGTTAAACATTTAGACTTCAAGAAATGAATAGAGGAATGGTGGTAGTAGCCTATCCAGGGAAGTGCTTCCTTCAAACTATCTCAAAAACTTAAGATGGTGAAAAACAACCTTAGAATTTGGAATAAAGAAGTCTTTGGAAATATTTTTGAGAATAAGAGAGCAGTGGGGGAAAAACTAAGAATAATAGAAAGCAAAATCCAAAATGGAACCTATGATGAGGTGATAAGAACTAAAGAGAAGGAAACCCTTTGTGAGTTTTATAATATTTTAGCTTGTGAAGAGATGTATTGGAGGCAGAAATCGGGGACATTATGGCTAAAGGAAGGGGACTCTAATTCAAATTGTTTCCATGTTACCACATTGAGCAATAGAAGCAACAATATTATTAGAAATTTAACTAAGGTGGATGGATCATCAACTCAAAACATTCAGGAGATCAGGGACGAGGCTGTTAATTTTTTTAGTTCATTATTGGGTGAAGAACGGGTCTGTAATGCCCAAGCAAAGGACTCTATCCTTAAATTCATTCCACAACTCATTGATGAAATGATTAACGAGTCTCTTATAGTAGATTTTTTAGATGAAGAGATCAAGAAGGCTTTGTTTAACATGGATCCTGACAAAGCTCCTGGGCCGAATGGGTTTTCACCATGATTTTTCCAAGTTTGTTGGGATATTGTTGGAGCAGAAGTTATTGCTATAATCAAGGAGTTCCAAAGTTCAAATCATATTCCAAGGGGTTTCAATTCAACTTTCATTGCTTTGATCCCTAAAGGCCCCAACCCCAAGACTATGGCTAACTTTAGGCCAGTTAGCCTATGTAATATATCCTATAAAATTCTGTCCAAAGTTTTAGCCAACTGTTTGAAGAAAGTTCTATCGGTTATCATTGATCCAAGTCAAGGAAGTTCTGTACAAGGAAGATCAATCTTAGATGGAGTTATTACTGTTCATGAGGCTCTTCATACAACTTCTCAGACAAAAAAAGCAGTCATGGCTTTAAAGTTACACATGAACAAAGCTTATGACAGGATAAATTGGGAATTCCTAGAGGCAATTTTATTAAAATTTGGCTTCAACATGAAATGGGTCAAGTTAATAAGAGAGTGTATTTCTAAGCCTTGTTTTTCAGTTTTGGTTAATGGGTCTACTGCATGTGTTTTTCAAAGAAAATGTGATCTAAGACAAGGAGATTCCATAAGTCCTATGTTGTTCATCATTGTAGCTGAGGCCTTGGGAAGAACCATTAAGGCAACAACGGTAGCTGGACTCATATCAGGTATCAAGGCCACATCGCTAACTACCCCGGTGACACATCAATAATTTTTTGATGATACATTGCTACTGACTTTGGCTTCTGTGGTTGAGGCAAGAAGGATTAAAAATATTCTCATAATGTATGAAGAAGCGGTTGGATAGAAAGTGAATTTTGATAAGAGCAAACTTTATTTCATCAATACCCCCATTCCTAGGCAAAACAACATAGCAAGGATCATGGAATGTCAGATTGCATCCCTTCCTACCTCCTATTTAGGTCTTCCCCAATTTACGAGGAAACCTGAAGGATCAATGTGGAACATAGTTCTGGAGAGGATAAAAAAAAAGCTAGCAGGTTGGAAAGGACATCTGTTATCTCAAGCAGGCAAAGCAGTTTTAACTATGGCTTCACTTCAAAGTATACCCATTTACTTCCTATTAGTCTTTAGAGCTCCTAGTAAGGTGTATCAAAAAATTGAGCAGCTTTAAAAAAAATTTCTCTGGTCAGGGACTAAGGATAAGAAAAGGATCCATTTAGTAGGTTGGAACAAGGTTTGCAAACCTAAAGCTGATGGGGGTTTAGGATTGAGGAGAGTTTCTCATCTCAATACAGCTCTGTTAGCCAAACAAGCATGGCGGTTATTGACTAAGGTCGATAATGAATGGACTACCATAGTTAGGAGGAAATAACTCCAAGGTGTGAACTTCCTTAATGAAAACTTAGCAAGAAGGGGGTATACTTTTTGGAAGGCAATCCTCACAAGCATGGATCTTTCCAAGAAAGGCCTTAGATGGATTTGAGAAAATGGGCAAATAATAGACTTTTGGAAGGATCGATGGGTGAGAGCTGAGGATCCCAAAATCCTCGTTTGGATAGGATTCAAGAGCATATGGAGCAGCATATTGGGAAAAAGGTTGCAAATTATATGTGGCAGGATATAAATATCAATAGGTGGAAACACATAAGAGTACAGGGTTTTGAAGCGGAGTCTGAAGAGCTTTATAACATTTTAACTTAGCAAATTATTCCCTCTGGAGAGGATGAAGATCACATTGTTTGGGCTGAGACTAAAAGTGGTGAATTCATAGTTAATTTTGCCTATAATTTGCTTCTCAATGTGGAAGGTCAATAATTTCAACCGAGTTTGGTTTGGATCAAAGGATTAATTCCTAAAATATCCTTTTTTCATGGCTGGTGATTCAAGGAAAAATCCTCACTATGGACAATATGTTATCCAAAGGTATGGTTATTGCTAACCATTGCTACATGTGCAGGGCAGGGTGTGAGACTACCCAAAACTTGTTTCTAGAGTGTCTGGTAGTGGAGTCCATCTTAGATGAACTTTTCCAAGACTTTAGGATCTCGTGGGTTAAGCCTGCTCTTATATCCGAAGTGTTCCATCAATGGCCTCAACCCTTTGTTAGCCTAAAACTTAAGTACCTATGGAAAATATGTTGGCATAATTTTCTCTAGTAGATTTGGCTAGAAAGGAACCATAGAGCCTTTAAGGATACCATTCACAACCCAAAAACCATCCTCAACAAGATTATTGTCTTTACGAAAGAAAACCTTAGCACCTTAGTGGATGAGAACCACTCAATTCCTCCCCAAGAAAAACAATTAGCTCGGGCATTAGGTATTGAGGACAAACCTTCCATTCCTTTTCCCAATACCAAAAATGGGATTTATTGGGAGCCACCCACCAGGGTTGGTTTAAAATAAATTTTGATGGTGCAGCCAAGGAGAACTCGGGAAGAGCTAGAGCTAGAGGAATAATCAGGAATCATCAAGAAAATATGGTCAAGGCCTTCATTGAACCATTGGGAATCAAAACTAATAACGAAGCAGAAGCTAGAGCCCTTTGGAGAGGGTTGCAAGTAGCCTAAGCAACTCAAGGTAACTTGATGATTGAATGTGATTCTATGAACATCATCAACCTATTAACCAATGGCAAAAAACCTCCATGGAGAATCAAGGGAGTCATCCATGAAGTGAGGATCATTTTTACAGCAAGAAATAATAGGAGGGCTCGTCACGTGTACCGTGAGGCCAACAGGTCAACTAAAAAATTTGAAGAACACAAGCTTATACTTAGATGGGGGGTGAACAGTATAAGACTACTTTTTAATTTGCTTTAAAAATCAACTTCCAAAATAGTATAATGCAGTGTACAGATAGCAGTAATAACAATAGTAATCAAAGCAATGCACAACACACCATCCACAAAGAGACGCAATAATTTACATGGTTCACCCAAAGGGGGCTACTCCATGGATAAAAATTTTCTCTAAAAGTTATATCACAGTTCTTTGGGAAACCTTCCCAATTACAAAGTTTATGGGCACCAACCCAAAGGAGACACCTTCCCCTAGCTCTGATCTTAGTGGTGATCCTCTAGAAGACCTCTACCTCCTCTACCCTTAGCAAGTGGAACTCTATCCACAGAAGACACCTGTATTCCCTGCTCTGGCTGGAGATCTCTGTCCTCAACTCTATCACCGCAAAGTCGGTCCTCTTATCTGCACCAAAACACAGTCCTTTGGTCTGGCACAAATCTGTCCTCTTCCTCTTTTCTTTTTTGTTATAGTTGCACTTGGTCGAAACCAACTTTTCACAGTCTATGCAAACACAGCAGCACTCGATCTACTTATGCTCTTCTACAAAAACATAGCAGCACAGTCTTTGCACATCCAGTACAAACACAGTAGCACAGTCTTCGCACTCTTTGCTCATACACGATAGCACTATCTTTGCAACCTCTATGCAAACACAGTAGCATAGATGTCCCACACTTCATGCAATCATAGCAATCGATCCAAATTATATTTATGCACATCTATGATCAAAATTCTCCCTGCACTCTATCTGTGCAAATCGCACTTCAAACGCACACTAGATCAATTTCCAAACTCTTCAAGCAGCCCTCCTTTTATACTTACAATCTCAAGATTAGAACCTTGATATTAGTCGGTTGTTTACCCTTCAACCACATCGGCTGCAAAACCCTATGTTGCGTCGGCCCAGATTTAACTCTATCGGCTTCACTGCCTCCCTGTAGCTTCTAGCGCAAAACTTCAACATGTCACGATATCACGACATTTTTACAGCCTTACACCTTCTAAAGCCTGCTATCGTGAAATCATGACACCTTGGCCTTTGTTGACTTCCTTTGTGCTTCTGTCACAAAATCATGACACCTTTGCCTCTTGCTGACGTCATCACACTTCTATTGTGAAATCACAACACTTTAGTCTTCATGGCCTTCCTCTCAGCTTCTGTCATGAAATCGTGACACCTTTGCCTCTTGCTGACGTCATCACACTTCTGTCGCAAAATCGTGACACTTTAGTCTTCATGGCCTTCCTCTCAGCTTCTATCGCAAAATCATGACACATCTACTTCTGCTGATGTCATCTACAACTCTATCACAAAATTGCAACGCTTTCACTGCCTTAAGCTCTTTTCTACCATATGCCTGCGAAACTGGAACATGTCGCGAAATCGTGACGCTTTCACCTTCGAGCTCTTCCTTCTTCAACTCGTCACAAAATCATGACGCTTCTTCTGTTTAAGACTTGCTAACTGTTTCTATCGTGAAATTATGACACCATCTCCAACTACAAGCTACCATCTCAACCTGTCATAAAATCATGACACTTTTTGCATCCGTACAACTTCTTTGTAGCTTGTCACGAAATCACGATGCTTTCAGCTTCTGAAAGCTTTCCCTGCAACCTATCGCAAAATCATGATGCTTCTAGATTTTGAACACTTTCTCCATTGCCTGTCATGAAATCGTGACACTTCTAGCTTTCGTACGCTTTCTCCATTGCCTGTCATGAAATCGTGACACTTCTAGCTTTCATACGCTTTCTCCACTGCCTGTCGTGAAATCATGACGCTTCTCCTTTTAGGCTCTTCTCTTTGCTACATGTCATGAAATCACGACAGTCTTCAACTCGACCTTTGTAGCATGTCACAAAAATGCAACAGCCCTTACTTAGAACTTTGCATCATGTCACAAAATCGTGACAGTTCCTGAACCACTTTCTCTCTCTTCAATCTTGTCGCGAAATCATGATAGATCACACTACGGACTTCCTCTTCTACAACATGTCATGAAATCGTGACACTTTCTTGTTCGTACAACCTCCTTTGTAGAATGTCACGAAATCACGACACTTTTCTTTCTCTGCCTTCCTGCATTGTTCGAGTTGCGAAAATGCTACATGTCACGAAATCGTGACAGTTTTGCCTGCTTTGTCTCTGCCTTCCTGCATGTCATGAAATCACAACATATTTGCCTAAACTTTCTCTCTCCTCAAACATGTCGCGAAATCGTGACAGTTTTGCCAATGCTTTCTCTCTCCTAAAACATGTCACGAAATCACGACAGTTTTGCCAGCGCTTTCTCTCTCCTGAAACATGTCGTGAAATCACGACAGTTTTTCCAGCCACCTGCATACTTTTTCTTACTTGTCTTTTTCTTGATCTTTTGCAACTGGGCTACCCTGAACTTCTTGGAAACTTACTGACCATGCTGAAACCTTCAAAAAAACACATTCATTGACATAAAAACAAATTGCTTCAAGAAATATTTGACATCAATGACAACAACTACACTTGAGCAAAGGAAATGTACTCAAGGTACCCAAAATTGCCAACAATCTCCCCCTTTGTCATTGATGGCAAACCTTTACTAAAAACACATCTTCAAGAGCCAAAACTAAAATCAATCTGAGCTGACAACTGAGAATATTTCTTTGAAGTTTTGCTCCCCCTGACTTGAAGCTTTCCTCTTCACTTGAAGCTCTCCTCCTTACTCATATCTCTCCCCCTTACTAAAATCTCTCCCCCTTTGTCATTAATGGCAAAGGGTCACCTTTGGGGCTTGGGACTAAGAATGTGTCTCTTAGCTTAGTCCCTCCCCCACCTCCTGATGAGGTGATTTAAAACAAGGGTGGGAGTGAAACTCCCATTAGGCACTCATCATGATCAGTGTCTATAATTTCTTTGCTGGGCCTTCTCTTGAACTCTTTGTCAATGTTTCTATTCTTGTCATTTTTCTTGTTCTTATTCTCATCTCTTTTCTTGTCCATACCTTGATCCTTGGACCTGTTTATACCATTGTTCCTGTTCCTGTACTTTGGAAGATCAGCTCTGCACTGTCTGGCTGTGTGACTTGCATTGTTGCACTTATAGCAAGTAACAATATTATTTCTTTTGAGCTTAGTTGTTCTTTGAAATTGCCTGTTCTGACTAACCTAGTTCTTGTTATTTGTCTTGCAAAAAATTGCCTTGTGCCCAAACTGATTACAAGAGTAGCAATACCCTTGAAATAAATTATGACCCCTGAAATTGTCATTTGTCTTCCTTACTTGAGTCATGCACTGCGAAACCATGTGGCCAAACTTGTGACATGCAAAACATCTGCCGTGAAATATTCTTCTATTTGATCTCTTTGGTCCTGGAAAATTCTTTTTTGTATTCAGAATTCTGTTTTCTATTTCTGCGCATTTATCACTCATGGACTCTTTCTCTGAAATACTCTCTTCATCAGAACTCTCTTCTTTCTAAAATCTCTTACTTGATTCCCCAACCTATTTTTTGTGTGGTTTAACAAAACCAAGACCTGTTTTATCTGATGGATTTCTTTGACTTTGGATGAGAGACTTAACCCTTTTGGAGATATCTTGAAACCTGTACAGCTTATCTTTGTATTCTTTATTTTTCTCTTTCATAGCAACCATTTTCTGTTCTAATTCACTATACTCAAGCATCTTAGATTCTAACTCATTCTTGAGTTCTTGTGTCTTAGCCATAGAGATGTCAAGACTTTCTATGAGTTCATATTTCTCCATACAACATTCATCTAATTTATCCTTAAGTCGAGCATTCTTCTTTCTTTCCTTTTTCAAAACACTAAGAGCATTAGTAAGTTCACATTCAAGATCCTCTATATTATTGCATTTTGAATCATCAAGACCTTTTTCAGATTTCTTATCACTAGAGGTGCTATCCTTTTCAAAAATCATACAAGCATATTCCTTATCATTTTATGAAGCATCCTCATACATACTAGCAACCAATTCATTATTTGTGCAATCATCCTCAAGGTGCCCAAAATTTCCACATCTAAAACATTTCATGACAATGAATTTATGTTTCGGTTCTTCCTCTTTTTTTGAAATGAACAACATCTCATTTTCATCATCACTGGAATAACTTTCACTATCACTGCTAGAACACTTACTTGCTTTGTCTAGGTAGAAGCTCTTCTTATTCTTGTGTGAATGCCTCTTTCCTTGATTGCTATGCTCATCTTTGTTCTTTCTGTAATACCTGTGCTTTTCAGAATCCTTGCTTTTAACATCCTGTATATCTTCATTGCTTTCATTCTTGGAAACAGTACAGTCAGTAGCATAATGACCAAACTTTCCACAGTTGAAACATCTTATGTTTTTATTACTTTTGAATTTTCTAGAGAACTTGCCCTTTTTGCTGTAATATGCCTCTTCATCACTAGAAGACTCTTCACTCTCTTGAATCTGTTTGCCCTTTGATTTCTTGGTAGCTTTGAAAGCTGCCTCTTTCTTGACATCAAATTTCACTTGAGTTCTCAGCTCAAATGCTGCAAGAATACTATGGAGCTCATCCTTTTTCAATTTATCTAAATCTTTAGCTTCCTCAATAGTAGAAATCTTTTCACTAAATATGTTAGGAAGAGATCTTAAAATCTTATCACACACATCATTTTCAGCAAGCTCAAGACCAAGGTCTTTCATGGAGTTAACAACCTCATCCATACGAAGCATGTAGTCACTAATATTTTCATCATCATTCATTTTGAGTTGTTCAAAAATACCTTTAAAATGTCTCAGTTTGGCCTTTCGGACATTTACATCACCTGTGTGAACCACTTGCAGCTATTTCCACATTTCACTAGCTGTCTTGCAGTGAATCACTTTGGTAAGATCTACCTTCTGTAAACCTTTTAAGATTACATTCATTGCTGTGATGTAGGAGCCTGTCTTCTTTAGTATAAAGACCATTTATAGGAATAGTGTACCCATCTTCAACCACTTGCCAAACCTCATTACCAAGAGCCATTAGATAGACTCTCATTCTCGCACTCCACAGACCGAAATCTGATCCATCAAGAATAGGTGCTGCATTGCCACCTAAAAAATCCATTGTGTTCTTAACCAGTTCTTCCTTCTGGCTGTTAAAACTTTTCGAAGGAACCATATTTGATACCAATTGAAGAACACAAGCTTATACTGAGAGGGGGGGTGAACAATATAAGACTACTTTTTAATTTGCTTTAAAAATCAACTTCCAAAACAGTATAATGTAGTGACAAATAGCAGTAATAATAGCAGTAATCAAAGTAATGCACAGCACACCATCCACAAAGAGACACAACAATTTACGTGATTCACCCAAAGTGGGCTACTCCACGAATAAAACTTTTCTCTAAAAATTATATCACAGTTCTTTGGGAAACCTTCTCAATTACAAAGTTTATGGGCACCAACCCAAAGGAGACACCTTCCCCTAGCTCTGCTCTTAGTGGTGATCCTCTAGAATACCTCTACCTCCTCTGCCCTTAACAAGTGGAACTCTATCCACAAAAGACACTTGTATTCCCTGCTATGGCTGGAGATCTCTGTCCTCAACTCTATGACTGCAAAGTCGGTCCTCTTGCACCAAAACATAGTCCTTCAGTCTGGCACAAATCTGTCCTCTTCCTCTTTTCTTTTTTGTTATAGTTGCACTTGGTCGAAACCAACTTTTCACAGTCTACGCAAACATAGCAACACTTGATCTACTTATGCTCTTCTGCAAAAACATAGCAGCACAGTCTTCGCACATCCAACACAAACACAGTAGCACAGTCTTTGCACTCTTTGCTCAAACACAATAGCACTATCTTCGCAACCTCTGCACAAACATAGTAGCATAGATGTCGCACACTTCACGCAATCACAACAGTCGATCTGAATTCTATTTATGCACCTTTGCAATCAAACTTCTCCCCGCACTCTATCTGTGCAAATCGCACTTCGAATGCACACTAGATCGATTTCCAAACTCTTCAAGCAGCCCTCTTTTTATACTTACAATCTCAAGATTAGAACCTTGATCTTAGTCAACTGTTTACCCTTCAACCACGTTGGTTGCAAAACCCTATGCTACATCGGCCTAGATTTAACTCTATCTGCTTCACTGCCTCTCTGTAGCTTCTGGCGCAAAACTTCATCATGTCACGATATCGTGACATTTTTACAGCCTTACACCTTCTAAAGCCTGTTGTCACGAAATCACGAAACCTTGGCCTTTGTTGACTTCCTTTGTGCTTCTGTCACGAAATCACGATAGCTTTGCCTCTTGCTGACATCATCACACTTCTGTCGCAAAATTGTGACACTTTAGTCTTCATGGCATTCCTCTCAGCTTTTGTCATGAAATCATGACACCTTTGCCTCTTGTTGACGTCATCACACTTCTGTCGTGAAATCATGACACTCTAGTCTTCATGGCCTTCCTCTCAGCTACTGTCGCAAAATAATGACATCTGCTTCTACTGACATCATCTTCAACTCTATCACAAAATCGTGATGCTTTCGTTGCCTTAAGCTATTTTCTGCCATATGCCCGCGAAACTGGAATATGTCACAAAATCGTGATGCTTTCGCCTTCGAGTTCTTCCTTCTTCAACTCATCATGAAATCATGATGCTTCTTCTATTTAAGAATTGCTAACTATTTTTGTTGCAAAATCGTGACACCATCTCCAACTACAAGCTGCCATCTCAACCTATCACAAAATCATGACACTTTCTGCATTCGTACAACTTCTTTGTAGCCTGTCATGAAATTGCGACGCTTTCAGCTTTCGAAAGCTTTTCCTGCAACCTGTCATGAAATCATGATGCTTCTAGCTTTCGAACGCTTTCTCCATTGCCTGTCACGAAATCGTGACACTTCTGGCTTCCGTATGCTTTCTCCATTGCCTATCGCGAAATCGCAACACTTCTGGCTTCTGTACGCTTTCTCCATTGCCTGTCCCAAAATCGCGATGCTTCTCCTTTCAGGCTCTTCTCTTTGTTGCATGTCGTGAAATCGTGATAGTCTTCAAATTGACCTCTACAGCATGTCGCGAAAATGCGACAGCCCTTACTTAGAACTTTGCATCATGTCATGAAATCGTGACAATTTCTGAATCACTTTCTCTCTCTTCAATCTTATCGTGAAATCGTGACAGATCACACTGCGGACTTCCTCTTCTGCAACATGTCACAAAATCGTGACACTTTCTTTTTTGTACAGCCTTATTTGTAGAATGTTGTGAAATCATGACACTTTTCTTTCTCTGCCTTCCTGCACTGTCCGAGTCGCAAAAATGCGACATGTCACAAAATCACGACAGTTTTGCCTGCTTTGTCTCTGCCTTCCTGCATATCGCAAAATCGTGACATATTTGCCCAAACTTTCTCTCTCCTCAAACATGTCACGAAAGCATGACAATTTTTCCAGTGCTTTCTCTCTCCTAAAACATGTCACGAAATCGTGACAGTTTTGCCAGCGCTTTCTCTCTCCTAAAACATGTCACGAAATCTCGATAATTTTTCCAACCGCCTGCATACTTTTTCTTACTTGTCTTTTTCTTGATCTTTTGCAACTGGGCTACCCTGATCTTCTTGGAAACTTACTGAC
Source organism: Wollemia nobilis (assembly GCA_028583015.1). Lineage (NCBI taxonomy): Eukaryota > Viridiplantae > Streptophyta > Pinopsida > Araucariales > Araucariaceae > Wollemia > Wollemia nobilis. The sequence goes on from JAQPPZ010002347.1 coordinate 2,516,460, forward strand.
CATGCTGAAACCTTCAACAAAACACATTCTTTGACATAAAAACAAATTGCTTCAAGAACTCCTTGACATCAATGACAACTACACTTGAGCAAAGGCAATGTACTCAAGGTACCCAAAATTGCCAACAAAATTAGCCAACATAGATGTTGATGTTGGTAGTTTGGTGACATGGACACAAGGTGTGCCATGTGAAGTGGACAACATTATTAGTCATAAAAAGAAACCTACCCGTTAAGGAGAAATATGAATTGGTGTTCTTTCCCCATGGAGCTGGCAATAACTATGGGGTTTCCCTCTAAATCATACCAAATTGGAAATGAAGGTAACAGGGTGTAAGCCTTGGAATATTTTGACAAAGAATAGGAAATGGGCAAGCAATAGGTTTCACAAGTGCAAAGTTCCAAACTTCAATTTCCTGTCAATGTAAGTAATTTTTACAGTTATGTTTAGGTATGGATGTGCCTTGTTAGGAGGGTGTTTTAGGGGATTCAACACAAGTTCTGGTAAGAAAGTTTCAAGGATGACTAGGATCTACAATCTCAGTAGAAGGCTGGATATTGTAATAGGTTTTGGGTTAACCTGTAAAACTCGGTAATTAATGAAGACTTTTATTTACCAAAAAAAAAATTTGGGATAAGTTGAAAGGCATATATGAGGGAGACAAAAATATCAAAAGGGTAAAGTTGTAAAATTTCAAGAGAGCATTTGAATACCTAAAGATGAAGGATGAGGAAAACATTGTAGCATATCTACTTCGTGTGGATGAGGTTGTTAACTCCATGCAAGAACTTGGGCTAAGGTTGAGGAACTAGATGTTTGTGATAAGATTTTAAGGTCACTTCCAAAAAGGTTTAGTGAAAAAATCTCATCTATAGAAGAGGTAAAATATATTGAAATTTTGACAATGGATGAATTACATGGTATTCTCATAGCTTTTGAGATGAGGATAAAAGAGGAACCTATTACCCAGAAAGAAGCAGCCTTCAAAGTTACTAAGAAAAAGGGTAAGAAGTCAGATTCAAGCAATGAGTCATATAGTGATGAAGAAGTAAATTATAGCAAAAGGAACAAGGACTCAAGAAAATATAAAGGTACGAAATCAGTTAGATGTTTCAATTATGGAAAATATGGTCACTATGCATCTAATTTTCTAGAGGTTGCAAATAGCAATGATGAAGAAAAATGGGATCATAAGAACAAGGAAACAGGAAAACACAGGTACCAAAAGAAAAACAGGGATGGACAAGGCAAGCAAGGAAAGAAGTTTTTCCAAAGGCATAAGAAGAGTTTCTATGCAGACAATACAAGTAAGAGCTCAAGTGATAATGATGAAATTTCCTTAGAAAATGATAGATATGAAGTACTATTTCTAGCAAAATAAAAATATAATGTTAGAAAAAGGGTACCAATGATTCTCAAGTGTTTTAGATGTGGTAAATTTGGTCATCTTGAAGATATTTGTACAAGGAATGGATTCAGTTTTAGTGATGATGAATATGAAGATACACTTGAAAGAACAAAAGAAAATTTAATTTTGGCAATAGAAGAAGGAGGTGATCCTATTGAAGATAAATCAGAAAGGAATGAAGATGGTCCCAAAGGCAAAAAAATAGAGGAAGAATCAAAGAAAGGATAAGTTGATCTTGAGGGTGAGATTATTTATGCCCTTGATGCATTAAGGGAGGTAAGAAAGAAAAACTCAAAACTCAAGCTTAAATTTCAAGAATGTGATGAAAATAAAGGAAATATTATAGAGGATCTAACCGACTCAATATCTAAGACAAAGAGATTCAAAGAGAAGTTAGAAGTAAATATTTTAGAATGTGAAAGGTTAGAGCATGAGGTAGATTCAATAAGGAAAGAAGTAAAATATTCTAAGGATGAGTTACACAGGTTTGGAAGAAGCTCAAAGAAATTGGATAATATTATCAAGACACAAAAACCTATATCAAGCAAGACAGGTCTTGGTTTTGAATAGGTACAAAGAAAACAAGGAGAGGATTCAATATGAAGCTCTGAAGAAGAAGAAGCTTCGAATGAAGAGAGTGTAAAAGAGAGTAAGACTTCTGAGGATGATTTGGACAACAAAAAGTTCAACAAGAAAAGGAACAATGCACAAATGAGGAATAAATGGAACAAGAACCAGCACAGGGTGAAAGAAACTAGGAGACCAATAGGGTCAAGGCAAGGTATTTTCAATGGACAATGCTTCTCATGTCATAGGTTTGGGCACAAGGCTACATAGTGTAGGACACATGAAAGCCAAGAATATGGAAGTTTTAGAAATATGCTTTTTCAAGGGTATTGCTACTCTTGTAATTAGTTTGGTCATAAGGCAATAAATTGCAGGGTTCATGATAGAAATGGATATGGCTTCACCGAAACCCCAAGATATTAACACATTTAAGGAATAACAAAATTAAGTGTTATAAGTGCAATAATGATGGGCATACAACAAAGTGGTGTAGAGAAAAAATCCTAGAGACAAGCAAGAACAGGAATAGTCAGAGGAATCAAAAGGATAAATTGAGGAAGAAAATGGACAAAGGTAAAGATGAGTGTATGTTGGGAGTAGAAATAATCCCACCCCATAATTAACCACCTCAAGAGGAGGTGGGGGAGGGGCTAAGCTAAGATTATCATTCTTAGCCCCAAGCCCCAAAGGTGACCCTTTGCCATTGATGACAAAGGGGTACAGATTTGAGTTAGGGAGAGAGCATTCAGTCAGGGGAAGCAGTTTCTCAAGGAAATCAGCTTTTGAAAAAGAAAAATAAATGGTAAAAATAAAGGGGTTGCCATAAATGACAAAGGGGGAGATTGTTGGAAATTTTGAGTAGTTTGGTTGTCATTGATGTCAAAATAATATTGGTTTAATGTCATCATCATTAAGGACATCAAGTGGTTTTTACAAAAGCAAGAAGGTCTTGGAAAGGAATAGGATATAATATTTATTTTTAATATTATATGCCTAAAAAGGGCCCAAAGGATGAAGACCCGAGAAAGGAGAAGCAAGTTTAAATTAAATAATAATATTTTATTATTATAATATTTCGGGCCAAATAACAAGGTGAAGAAAAATGAAGTCCAAATTGAAAAGACCCATGAGCAATTTTCAAAGGTTTAATTTAAATTAATAAAGGAGGCAAAGGTTTTTAAATTTAATATTTAAAAAATTAAATTCAATTTTTTAAATTCAAAAAAGGGCCGACGTGAGAAATCAAAATATGAATGTGTATTTATATAGGAAATGATTTCCATTTCCTAAGGTTAAGAATCACACCTTCGAATGCAAAAGAGAGAATATCGAGCGCTGCATCCAAGTAGAAGATAAATTGCATTTAAAAGAGTTTGGAGGGAAATGAGCAAACATAGGTCACAAAGTGATTTGACTTCCCATCGATGGCGGTAGTGCAGGTGGTAGTTGGGAGAGTGTTAAGACTTGCATGGAGGAGATCGCAGTTCGATCCATGCGATCAACATTTTGTAGGAAGAGCCTTTCGTTTGACTTGCTCGATGTTTTCTTGCGGAAGGTTTTGTGGTATAGGGTGCGCTATGTGTCTCATGTGGGCACACAACCCACTTGTTTGCCTAGCTTGGAGCTAGGGTGTTGAGAGTGCAAAGGTCATGTTGTTGAATCTTCCAAAGATAGTTTTTTGTGTGAGAAAAAAATCTAAGGTATGCCATTCGATTTTATTTTCAAAGGTGTTGAAAATTAAGTGTTTTAAGATTGTCGTGAGTGCTTAGGGGAGTTATAAGGTAAAGAAAAATTAAAATATTTTATTTTGATTTTTGGTGATTGAAATTTATAAGGTGTATAAGGGAATTTGCTATGCATGTTTTTTTAATGAAATTGTTAAGTTTGGAGATTATAAGGTGTGCAAGGAAAACTGTTAAGTGTTTTGTTATGGTGAAATTATTGAGTTAAATATTGTGAGTTTGGAGATTATTTTTTTTTGGTAGATAAGATACTAGGGCTTTTGATGAACATATCCTTACTAAGGATCCTATATATGTAAAATCTACATGCCGCCAAAGCCATTACATCCGATAAGGCACATAGTCTATTATCAAAAAGAAAATTCCCATACAACATTTTGGGTATACCCCGAGAAAACACACATGCATCATAATTACAAAAAAGAAACAGACACGGATCCCTTGCTTGAGACAATGGAGAAACAAAAAGCTGCAGACACACATAGCAGAGTATTGAAAAAAACTCCCACAAGCTCTGTATTGACAATTACTCTTAATAATTCTTTGGTAATTTCTTTCTTCCGTATATGACATGCTTTGGTACCACATACTATCTTGGCCAATCAGCCTTGGAGAAGTGAACCTGTTGGCTAGATTTATAGCGGTGGCTATCTGGTGGTCCATGTGGCTTTGGTTTGAAGTCTTATATTGTCATTTATTTCCTTCCCTGTGATTATCAACCAACCTCAAATTACTAAGATGACTAGGAGCCATGTTATTTGACATGTGACTATCCCCATTAGTATTTATGGTATTTCCAAGCAACATCCATGAATACTGACAGCTCAAATAATTTTTATTGTGAGTCCAATTCAAAAAAGAGATGGGAATACTCCTAGCCTTCGAAATTACAATACATTCCTTGTTGGTAAATTTGACTATCATTCTTGGCATTCTTGTTGAATAAGCTCCTCTACTTCACTTAGGATGTCATGTTCCCATTTGAAAAGTCCGTCACCATCAATACCCAAATTGGATAGCTTATCAACAATTTTATTAGCTTCTCGAAAGACATGTTGGGCTTTTCTGTCCTGTCTTCCCTAGAAAAGGATCCTAGCCTCTTCAACAATTATTTTAATCCTCGAAGGTATTTTCCAATTATTGAGGATATTTATAACATGCATTCTCCTTCTATGATAAAATTGCCTTCTAAGTCTTGAGTCATTTGAAGGCCTCTCCACATAGCTCTAGCTTCAGCTTCGTTGTTCGTCCTTGTTCCCAAATATTCAAAAAATGCAAGCATCATATTCCTATTATGATCTCGCACAATGCCACCAATGCCTACTCTTCCAAGATTGTCCTTAGCTGCTCCATCAAAATTAAGCTTAAACCAACTCGTAGGAGGTGGAGACCACTTAACATTGGCTCTGGGATTGACTACCCTAGGCACAGACTCATATAACAAGGTTAGGTTTAAATATTGAGCAATTATGGTCTCCTGTAGATGAGGTTTACAGCTATAAAAAAGGATAAGGTTCACATTCTCGTTGGCAAAGGATAGGATCTTGGCAATGATAGTTTGATGATCATGGATAGACTCATTAAAGACTCTGTTGTTCCTTTCTAACCACACTTGCCAAAGATAGTGATTGAGACAAATTTTCCATATGTATGTAAGTATTTGGCTTGAAAAGGGGTAAGGCCAATGGACGAACAAATCAAGTACGATGGCTGGTTTAACCCATGAAATATTGAAGGCCTGAAAAACCCCACTTAGGACAGTCAAGGAAAAAGGGAATTCAAGAAAAATATGATAAATGGTCTCCCAATTAGCCCTGCATAGATAACAATGATTAGTGATACAAATACCTTTACGCATCATATTATCAATGGTTAGAATTCTTCCTTGGATAACCAACCATGAAAAGACTACAATTTTTGGAATTAAATTTTTTATCCAAACTAAGTCCTTTTGGAGGACAAAATCCTCGTCATCAGGCAGAAGCTTGTAAGCTGATTTAACAGTGAACTGCCCATTTTTCATAGGAGCTCAGGTCACTTGATCTTCCTTGGGTCTCATGGGGATAAAATATTTATTGAGAATGTTACAAAGATCATTTTATTCCGCTTGAAATCCCTGAATTCTTATTTGTTTCCACTTCATTCTACCTCTATCCTCAACCATATAATCAGAGAATTTTCTACCAATGAGTTCTTTTATGATATATCTGATTTAGTCTAAGTTAGAATATTGCGTCATTGGTTTGTCCTTAGCCCACCTGTCATTCCAACAATTTATCCTCTCACCATTGCCTAAAACCCATCTTAAACATTTTTTTATGATTTCCTTATAATTAAGAATTGCTTTCCAAAAAGCAGAACCTCTGATTGGAACTGAGTCACTTAGAAATTCCATATTTTAAAGATACTTTCATTTGATGATAGCTATCCATTCATTTTCTTCACCAGAAATGAGACGCCATGCCTGCTTAGCTAGTAAATCCAGATTTATATGAGCAATTCTCCTCAGACCTAAGCCCCCATTTTCCCTGGGTCTGCACACTTTGGTCCATCCTAAAAGGTGTATCCTTTTTTTCTCCTCTGATCCAGTCCATAAAAATTCTTTTTGGAGTTTCTCAATTTTTTGGAAAAACTTCACAAGGGCTTTGAAAACGGTGAGGAAATATACTGGAATGCTCTGAAGAGAGGGCTTAGTGAGGGTCATCTTTCCTGCTTGAGATAGAAGATGACCTTTCCATCCAACAAATTTTTTTTGAATTCTTTCAATAACTCTGTCCCACATTGACTCTCTCGGAGAACCAATGAAAAGAGGGAGACCAATATACGAAGTGGGGAGATTTGCTATATCACACCCTAAAATTTTTGCAATCCTTCCTTGCTTCTAAATGGGGGTGTTCAAGAAATATAACTTGCTTTTACTGAAATTAACTTTCTGACCAGCAGTGTCCTCATAGAGTTGCAGGATGTATTTAATTATTTTGGCTTCAACCACTGATGCCTTAGTCAATATAAGGGTATCATTGATGAATTATTGGTGAGAAACGACCCTAGTGAGAGATTTTGCCTTGATTCCCGAAATTAGCCTTGAATTGCAAGTATTTTTTATGGTTCTGCCTAAAGCTTCTGCCATAATGATGAATAACATGGGGCTGATAGGGTCCCCCTACCAAATTCCTCTACGACTTTGAAAGTAACCAGCACTTGTTCCATTAACTAGAATCGAGAACCATGCTTTAGAAATACATTCTTTGATCAAATTAACCTAGTGGTGGTGAAAACCGAACTTAAGGAGGACAACAATCTGAAAGTCCCAATTTAGCGTATCAAATTCTTTGTTCATATCAAGCTTGAGTGAAAAAATAGACCTATTAGTCTTATGAGAAGAGTGCAAAGCTTCATGAACTGTGATAACTCCATCCAAGATTGACCTACCCTAGATAGAGCTTCCTTGGCATGGATCTATGATGCGAGGAAGAATATATCTCATTCTATTTGCAATGGCTTTAGTTAGGATCTTGTAAGAAACATTGCACACACTAATTGGCCTGAAGTCAGCCATAGATTCAGGGGTTTGCTTCTTAGGAATTAGAGAAATAAAAGTAGAGTTGATACATTTTGGGATATGATTGCTTGCTTGGAGATTATAAGGTATACAAAAGGATTTGATATTTTGTATGAAAAATAATTTTTGAGAAAATTATTTTGTGGAGACCTTGAGATAGGTTGTGGTAACCTAACCCTAGTGTTGGCAAAGAAAATTTGAATTTGGTTAAGACAGGTTTTGAAGACATATCTCCTTAAAAATAAAAGGTATGGGTATATCTTCCTTGTGATAAAAATATTGTTGGATTGGATGTTGTAAATGCTAAGTTGGAGTGAAAATGATTGTTTAATAAGCATTGTCGTAAATATTGAGTGAGCCTTCATGTGCATGATTAGGTTCTATGAAAGATCATGAGTATCATTGTTATGTGAAGTTTATTTGATAAGCATTGTTGAAAAAGCTTTCATTGACTGATTGGTTGAGTGGATTTGATTAAGCATAATTGATTGGAAGTGTTGGAGTGATAGTTCAAGTTCTATGAAATAAATTGTTCTTTATTTCTAGATTGAATTGAAGGAGATATTGAAAGTGATTAAGCATTATTGTGAGTGAAACATATTGAGTCTCTAATAATTCTATATATTTCTGTGGTAAAAACAAGAGAGATATTAAAAGTAATTGAGAATTATTGTTAGTGTGAAACATATTGAGTCTCTAAAAATTCTCTATATGTTTCTATGAGATTGAAAAAGTTCTAGTGAGGACTTGTTGAGTAGATTTGAGGTAAGTCTTGGTGAATACTTGTTGAGCAGATTGGACAAGTTCTAGTAAGGACTTGTTGAGAATATTTGAAGTAAGTCTTGGTGAAGACTTGATGAGCAGATTGGACAAGTTCTAGTGAGAACTTGTTGAGCAGATTAGAGGTATGTCTTGGTGAATACTTGTGGAGCAAATTGGACAAGTTCTAGTGAGGACTTGTTGAGAAAATTGAACAAGTTCTAGAGAGGAATTGTGGACATATTTGAGACAAGTCTTTGAGAAGAATTGTGAGAAAAATTGATTAATTTATTTGTTCAAACCTTAAGTTAAGGTTTGGGGCAGATCTTGCAGCGTTGATTTGTGATTGAGTCAAGCTTTGTGGTAAGACTTGAGGACAGATTTGAGGACAGAGTTTGGTGTAGATTTGAGGACAAGTTTGTGTTAGACCAGATATAGAGATTGAGTAGATTTGTGATAGATCGAAGGACTATGTTTAGTGTAGATTTGAGGATAGAGATTGAGCATATTTGTGCTAGATTGAAGGACTGTGTTTAGTGCGGATTTGAGACAAAGCTGAGTGGAAGCTTTGGAGGTAACAAAGCAGAGGATAGTAGTCTCCAGTGGATATAGATCCATTAGCCAGGGCAGTGAGGACAAAGATATTTTGAGTGAGGATAGAGTATTCAGTGGAAAGATATCTACAAGCTAGAGTAGTGAAGGTAGTAGTCTTCTAGAGGATCACTAGCTAGAGTAGAGGAGAAGTTCTCCTATGGATAGAGATCCATAAAATAGCTAAGGAGATTGGTGTCTCTTGTGGATAGAGATCCATGAACCATTTGAGGGGATTGGTTTCTCCTATGGATAGAGATACATGAACTTTATCAGGGGATTGGTGTCTCCTTTGGAAAGAGGTCCATAAACATTGTAATAGGGAAAGGATTCCCAAGATATTTGTTGAGAAAATTTTAGTGAGAGATTTTCTTTGTGGACATAGCCCACATTAGGTGAACCACATTAAATTGATGTCTCTATTGTCTGTGGTGATTTATGCATTGCTTTGATTATTGTTTTTGATATTGCCATTGATATATTGCATAATATTGTTTGGGAAAGAAAAGTAAAAAGTGGTCTTATAATGTTCACCCCCCTCTCAGTATAAGCTTGTGTTCTTCAACTTAAAGTGGAATGGATTCAACAACATTGAGAGGTATATAGCATGAGAGTATTGCACTTTAAATTGAACAAGATTGTTTAACAAAATAGTTATCCTCCAATATTACAAAACAATTCACAATATCAAGCTTTAAGTATTACTAAGCATTCCAAGAACCAATGAATAATAAATTCAAGGAGAAATCTAGATATAAAAATAACTGTAATAGAATAAATCATTCAGTCAAATTTAAAAAAAATACATAATCAAATTAACATGCATACATGATCTACAACAAGTTTGGTAAGAGGTCAAATAACAAACCAATCTTTTTTCAAAGGTGCACAACATATTCACCACATAATATGTAATTGTAAATGCTAAAGAGTTTACCTCTTTGAATGTGCTATATTCAAGTATATATAGCTTTAGATTTTGTATTTAGTTATCCTAGAATGATTGCTTACAAAAAAACTAAAAAACTACATAACTCTCAGAATAGGTGTAGGAAGTGGTTGTCGTATTTAGGTCAACTATTCTCAACTGATTCAAACTTGTTGATGTGTGCAACATGGATTTCTCTTGTGAAACTAAATTGCATGTTGTGTGATTGGATTCTAACCATCTGATGATAGTGTGTGATGGAGGAGACTTCATCCATTGAGATATTCTAATAGCAATGATGCCTTGTTACTGATTGACATGCATGACCTTACTGATTAGGATGGATCCAAAGGATATACCTTTGAGAGGGAGTCCTTGCTTCATGTCAAATGGTTTACTTTGGCTAGATTTCAATTTGTCTACCATTCCTTTGTGTCAAACTTTGCATTTTATTTTGCAAGGTCTTGAAGATCTTATTCTTTTTTGATGATATCATTGCTTCTAGAGTCTAGCCACTTCTGCAGACAATCACATATACCTATGTATAGTGTTGAATGCTAGATCTCATTATCAAGTTCTATGTGTTAGACTTGTTTTGCATCCAACACTAATGTTAGCTTTATCAAAATTTTATGCTCTTTATGATGACATCATCGGTTCAAAATCTTGATGCCCTTGGAAATTTTTTAAAGTATCTTGTCAGATGATGGATGAGCTTCTACTTTTCTACCTTGCATGTCAACCAAAATGCCTTAGAATATTTTTTGCTTGGGCCTTTCTTCCATACCATGTCAAGTTTTTATGAAACCTTTTTGATGTCAACATCATTATTTGTTTGACCTATTTTGATATTTGGATTCAATTTCATAGCCAATAAGCTTGGTCATAATATCAAATGTTAGACATCAGAGTATTTAGCATCTTTCATTAACTTCCTTTTTTGGAGAACATCGGATGCCAAAATTTTATTATACTTTTACTAACATCAATATTTTAAATGTTTGAATATTTCCTTAGCCAAAATTCCATGTTCAGTGCTTAAGATACTACTAATTGAGATGTTGAAATTCTTGAAATCCTTATCTTTTGCTTTTACTTGCAGAATTTTATTACCTTGGGATTAGTTTCTATCTAACAAACTTTTGCTTATTGCCCTGCTACTTGTCTAGCCTATTTATTACATTTTGCCATACATTTATGCTCATTGCACTATTCTACAACCTCTCAACCTATTTTGTATCTTGTATTTATAGCTAAATATGCCATAGGAGCTTCATTCAATGGTGATATTACTGCCTTCAAAACTTTTGAGTGCAATTTATTGTATTGATGCCTTAGCAAAATAACTATATGGTTTGAAGAAAATTGTAATCCATTTCAAATGCAAGGATTATGGATATAGGTTGTGAAATTTACTTACATTATTGGGTAACTTTTGAGGATTTTTTCTCATAAAATTGAGAACCTAGTAAGCCTTATGTATGGAATAACAACTTTGAGAGGAAATGGAGTAGAAGATAAGTTGATTGAAAATGGGGGAAGATAAAAAAGCAAATATTAAAGCTATGGGAAATAAAAGGATTTTAAAATGGGGAATTGATTTAGAAAATGTGGGGATGTAAGGGAGGTTTGTGGATTATAAAGCTATAATAGGGCTTTTAGAACATGCATTGAAGGATGTTTTTATTCAAAATCCATCTCATTCATTTACAAAATGTGGGGTGCATTACAGCATATAGAAGAAGAAAAGTACCAGATGAAGACAAGGATTTGGTTTATAAAATATTAGAGTAAGGATATTATTTGGGAGGTGAAGGGTGTAGGAAAATGGGAAGTGAATTACAAACAACAAAAAGGGAAAAATACTAGTAAATGGAGGGGTTGGTAATGGTTAAGAGATATACAAGAAAATATGATATGGATTCATGAAGGCAAGGTGAATACGATAAGGAAAAAGCAAGAAGAGAAAATGGAGATGCCTAAGTATAGGCTCCTCCAAAAAATTGGAAATCTCATGATCATATTCTACTATAGTTGAATGCTTATTTAAACTTATATTAGTAGCTTTAGGTGAATGTTCACCCATGAAGCACCTAGAAATTCTCTCCCTTCCACTACTTTCTTCCTTGCAAAACTATGTAGGTAAATCTCCTCTACGTTGTTGAATGTCATGTGTTGGTTTGCTGCTTCAATAGTATGCATGGTTGCTTTGAATTATCATAGAAAAATTCATGCATTAGGTAGTCCTATAGATACTTTATAACCCTTTTTTGATGTTGATGATAGTTGGATTATGGATTGAACTGGATTTTGTCAGAGCTAGCTCTAATTTCTTGGATATTATTGGTCGTGTGAAGATCTAGCTCATTTATTTCCTTTTTCAGCTAGCCAATCATAACTCATTATCATGGCATCCACATTAATGCAACTTGTACTTGCTTTCATCATCTTGTTACCACAAAATACAACTATCAACTTGGCATAATCTCTACCTTTTTAGTCTTCATTGCTAGATGCCATATGTGTTCTCAATATCAACTCACACATGTAATGACATTCTATGGTGTTATTTTTACCAAATTTTTTCTTTTCATCATGACCTTTGGTTTTTACATGCATCATCAAGGTACTAAGAGAATTACTTATGCATACTTCCATAATCATGTAAAATGACTACAGCCATTTGTGAATGGAATATTGGGCTAGCATTTCTATTGGGTTATGGAGCCAAGAAAATGATAGAAGAGGGAAAGGGTTAAGTTGAGGAAGATAGGTAGTGTAGGTACAAAATGACCACATCCTTAGAAAGCATTGAAAATTTTATTCCAAGGTATTATGCACATTTCCTAGTGTATTTTGGAGTGGATCCGCAAAAAGAGCTTCCCAATCCGCTCAAACACTTAGTGTATTTTTTGCCTTGAGCAAGTTAATTCCATTCTGCTAAGTTTATAGTGTATTTGGAAGTGGATTCCAGACGAGTTCTGATTTCGTAAAAGTTTTGGGCGATGATTATGTCAACACAAGAAGTGTGAAATGGCGATTGTGAGGGGTTTTTGCATGCTCCGAGCGACTAAATATCGTTAAGATCAATTCCGCCAAGTTTCAAGAGTAGTTTGGTATGGATTTGCGACATAAAGGCAGAAAGCACTGCATTGGGTGTGGAATGGTGATAAAGAATATTTTACACCAACTTTGAAGCGAAATGGTGACAAAGTCATTTTTACACCGCGAAGGGTGTGGATTGGCAATAAAGTATTATTTGCACTAGCTTTGATGCAAATTGATGATTCCAAATTTTGACCAAGGTGATGATGATGTCACCATCCATTTTGTGCAGATTGCATTCTATTTGGAGTCGAAGGAAAGAAAAGGAAAGATAATAAGCAGATTGATAACGAAATGCATCCTGCTCGCTCTTTAACACATTTTATGCCAGAATTCGATTCTAGAGAATTAAAGCCATAAAATATGATGTCAAAAATTAAAAATGTGGAATGGTGCTTGGGTTTTTCCCTGCCAATTTGCAAAGTATATTCTAAGTTTTAATCATAGTCATTCACGATGAAGATCAATGGTCAAGAGTTTTCTAACATTGTTGCAATATTTAAAAGCAATTTCTTGCTGGATCAGAATTCAGTCAATTGGAGGGTAGGAAGACGAAGTGTCAAAAGGGTTTCAAGAATAATAACCAAAAGCAGTTGCAGATCAACGGTGGATCAGAGCATTCAAGAATGATCCACAGATCAGACACTGTCTCTAACGGCCCAAATACCAACTGCCATCAATGAACCAACAAGTTGTAGAGAGCCAAGTTGCCATGGTGAATTACTCACAATGGATTTCTTGGAGGTCATCAACGAGTAAGATAATGCCAACAAAAAATATCTATTGAGCTGTAAATATGTAATTAGATATGAAATTCGTCAATTTTTTAAGATAAAGTTCAAAATTCATCAAATTTAAAATGCTAACAAATAAATTCGGTAAACAAACCCTAAATTCGGCATCAGTAGAAAAATATTGAGTGAAAACCTTAAATTCTGCATCGACATGGAAAATTATTGAATGAAAACCCTAAATTCGGTATCCGCATGGAAAAAGATTGAGTGGAAATGAAGAAGGGAAAAATGCTAGCAATTTTTTTTTTTGTCTTCAGAAATACAGACGTGCAATTTGATATGTTAATGTATTTTTACGAAAATATTATCACATGCAGTTTGTGGCTTTCGTGTTTTAAATCACACGATGGAGTATTTTGGGAAGGCTCCTGGGAAGTTTCCACAGAATACGAATTATCTATATATATATATATAATTATGAAATTTAAGACCATGAGTTTTTTTTTGGTTTTAAATCACATGATGGAGTGTTTTGGGAAGGTTCTTGGAAGTTTCCAGGAATATTGCAATACAAATTATACAAAAAAAATTATGAAATTTAAGATCAAGAGTTTTTTTGGGGAAGGTTTCTGGGAAGTTTTCATGAATATGGGAATACTAATTATATAAAAAAAATTTTGAAATTTAAGACCATGATTTTTTTGGGGGAAGGTTCCTGAGAAGTTTTCACGAATACCAGAATATAAATTATATAAAAAATATTATGAAATTTAATATCATTAAAAACAATTTATACGATGCTAAATTATTGAAGGAATGAAGTTAGTTCATTCAATGTTTCGGTACTAAAATTGCAGACATATAATTTTATTATTTTGAGTGATTTAGTAAACCAGATAATTTGATTAGATGAGTACTCAATTTTTAGAGTTTATTATTGTTATTTTTATTTCCAGTTAGTGTGGGCCAATATGATTAGAAATTGTTGGTTTTGGGTAATGTTGGTTTTATATCAACAAAAAAAAATATTATGTGCATACACTCAAATTCAAGTTCATTTATACACATTTATATCAAATTTTATCTCGAATTTTATTTCAAAATTTTAAACATAGCGAATTTCTATTGAAATTCAAGAGTGTCAAATTCGAATCCAAACTCGAACTTGATAACTAAGTATGTAATCTTTGTAATGTCTCCTCAATATTATTTCATTTACAAACTATAAATAGAGGTTGAACCCTCATTTTCTAGGGTCGCCTCTAGTGTGTTTTCTTGCCCTATTGTAAATATTCTTGTGAGCTAATGGAAGGAGCATTACTATGATTTTTGACTCAAATTTGGCATCTTCATAGTCTTTTGCAAGAGGTTCAAAGCCTTGAGATGCATTTATGTTAATACTTTAATGGTTAGTTCATTCCAGATTATTGGATTACTAGTTGTGAGAGTAGTTGAAACCTATTCATGGTTAGATTTGTGTTGTTAGAAAGTTTATTTCTGTTAAATCTAACTATTGATCTATTCTGCTAATTTATATTATCAATATTAGATATTGGAATTGCTTTTCTATAATATATATTTTTTTATGTTTTAATGTATGAAGATTTCATGGGTTTGGGTGCTACTAATCTTGAGTGATAGGATATTGGAAATAGCTTGTGGGAGCCTTTTGTTGTAGTTGCCTATGCTGTTAGCTTATTCGGCCACTATTTTTCATAATACCTCTAACCCTAATTGATATTTAATTGAGTCAACACCATTTTAAGTTGATAAGGAACCAACCTACTCTAAAGCTTGTATTGAAGTTGTCTTTGGTCCATCCAATGCTCGAGTGTCGAGCTGTGACTATCGGGTACATGCCTAGACAAAAAATTGGAAGATAAATAGTTATAGTGTCGAGTAAAACTTGATGTCAATTTGGTGCCCAACAATTTTTGGCATGCCCGATGGGACCAGTTCACAAGGAACACGAAAAACCATCATATAAGTTATTGTTTTATCTCTACCTAGAGGAATCAAGATTTTGTGAATTATATTGACCTTGCTAAGGGAAGAATAGCAAATTCACCTAGCGATTCCCTGTTCTTTAAACCCAGAAAATAATTATCCCTATAGATAAGTATCCTTTCATGTATACCAGGTCATTCAAAAGGAATAACCCTAACTTGTATTTTTATTGTGAGCTACCATATAGAGGGTCTATTGTTATCAAAAAATTTAATCAAGATTTTTATTCAAAAGAAGAGCTTCTTGAGGAAAATCCTGTAGTTAATCCAAGAGCCCCTCCAACAGGACCTACACCTAGAAATTAGGCTGGAAAGGCAACCCCTAATCAAGGAAATGTACCCGCAATTCAGCATTTGTAGAAATACCCTAGATGGAACACAACTGGTCCCCTTAGGTTAGCCCATATGAATACCATTCCCCAGGCTATGTCCAAGGCTATTCCCACTTATTATGGATCTGGAAAGATGACATATGAGCACTGTCAGGATATTTTGAATTTGATAGTAATTCACAACATAAAATATGAGGATGTTATTGTGAGAATCCTAGCCCTGTCCTTTAGAGGAAAGATCTTGCATTGGTTTAGGAATTTTGAGGATAACACCATAACTTCATGGGTAGCATTGGATAAGCATTTTGTGCAAGAATTTAATGAATCTGTTGATCCTTTATCCTTGCTTAATTAGTTCACATCCATGCAAAAGTATCAGTAAGATATTGTATCAGATTTTAATTTGATGTTTAGTAGAACATGGAAGAGAATTCCCCCTGTAGCTAGACCAGCCGTGCGCCTTACTTATATGTATTATATCATAGCTCTTGGATTAGATCTAGGCTTGCAAACCCAAAAATATGGGGTGGAAAATTTTCCACATTTATAATGCAGCAGTTCATGCCAAAAATTTCCTAATTAAAGTGGGGAGACTACCTCCCAAAGTTGTGCTACCTTACAATATAGAAACTACAAATATCCAAAGCCAAGCTACTACTTCATATTATATAGAACCTTTTTCTTATCATCCCCATATCCACAAATGAATCCCATTCCTCAGCCAAAAGCACCTTCTACTATAGTTCCTTTCCCTCCTCTTCCTTATCAGACTCCTCAAGAGTTTTTTGTCATTATTGATATACATAATACTTTGAAAAGTTTGTGTAATAGAATGAATTTGATGGAAAAGAGAGATATGGAGAGGTATCAACAAAGGAGATTTCCAAATGTGAACAAAGATCAAAGACATGGTCCTAGTAATAGTACTGGGGTCAGAGTAAAGGCAATATATGAAGAGCCTAAGTGTTCTTCAGAGATAAGTCTAGTAAATATTTGGTGTTTGATATGTAATGACCCTCATGATTTGTAATCTTGTGTTATGTACCAACACCATGTTCAAAAAGCTATGGATCAAGCCTTGGCTAAGCCATAACTTCATGGGCAGCATTGGCTAAGCCTTTTGTGGAAGAATTTAATGAATATGTTGATCCTTTATCCTTGCTTAATTAGTTCACATCCATGCAAAAGTATCAGTAAGATATTGTCTCAGATTTTAATTTGAGGTTTAGCAGAACATGGAATAGAATTCACCTTGTAGCTAGACCAGCCGCTCGCCATACTTATATGTATTATATCAGAGCTCTTGGATCATATCTAGGCTTGCAAACCCAAAAATATGGGGTGGAAAATTTTCCACATTTATAATGTAGCAGTTCATGCCAAAAATTTCCTAATTAAAGTGGGGAGACTACCTCCTAAAGTTGTGCTACCTTACAATATAAAAAATACAAATATCCAAAGCCAAGCTACTACTTCATCTTATATAGACCCTTTTTCTTATCATCCCCATATCCACAAATGAATCCCATTCCTCAGACAAAAGCACCTTCTACTATAGTTCCTTCCCCTCCTCTTCCTTATCAGACTCCTCAAGAGTTTTTTGTCATTATTGATACACATAATACTTTGAAAAGTCTGAGTAACATAATGAATTCGATGGAAAAGAGAGATATGGAGAGGTAACAACAAAGGAGATTTCCAAATGTGAACAAAGATCAAATACATGGTCCTAGTAATAGTATTGGGGTTAGAGTAAAGGCAATATATGACGAGCCTAAGTGTTCTTCAAAGATAATTCTGGTAAACATCTGGTGTTTGATATGTAATGACCCTCATGATTTGTAATCTTGTGTTATGTACCAACACCATGTTCAAAAAGCTATGGATCAAGCAGAAAGAAACCATAAATGAAGGGTAAACATGTTATGGCAACCCGACCAAATCATGGTTGGGAAAGAGCTTTATGAGGATGGACCAATCATTGTTATGACAAGGTCAGGGAAGAAAAACCTACAAGTAGATCCACAGAAGATGGGATAATTCTAGGTTCCTTCTCAGAAAAAGAATGACCCACCTCCCCAAAGCAGTGATACTTTTCCTATTCCCTAGGCTAAAGGGAAAAATAAGATAGACAATCCCCCCAAGATATTTGAGAAAGAAACTAAAGGAGACAGAATGAGGTCTAAGGATGAGGCTCAAGAGAGGCTTAGATTTCCTTCTATTACCAAAATACAAAGAATAGAAGCCACTCAAAAATACAAGAGAAAATATGGTGATCCAAAAATGAGGCCTGAGAGGACCACTTTGGATAAGTTTGAATACAACATTATGGAAGAGATGAAGAGGATACCATCAAAAGCTAGTTTATATGATACTCTTTTCATTCCTGGTCAAATAGACTTGCTTAAAGCTTCCCTCAAAAAGTATCCACAGGATAGGCAGACCACCACAATCCTTAGTATATCCTCAGAAAAGAAAGAAATGTCCCCTACTATTTTAAATACCAAACCCCCTCCTTTCTATATATCTCTGAGAATGGAAGGTTGTGTAGTTCGAAATTGCATGATAGAATTAGGAGCATCAACTACAGTTATGCCTAAAGCAGTCTATGAAGAAATGAGTATGGAGTATACCCGATCCTGCCCTAGAGTACTGCAATTGGATGGAAAACTTGTAAAAATAGTGGGAGGAATAAAGGATGTTTTAATGAGACTACATAGCCCCTAAGGTAACAATAGTACAAGAAATAGTAGTGGTTGATCTAGAGCCCTACTTTGTCTTATGCCTCTCAAGGGAGTTCACTATAAAATTATGTGGATGCATGTATATGGATTATTCCAGCATGGTCATTCCATTCAAAGGGGAGAGGATAAGGATAAAACCTAAAAATCTTGTGTCTTACCACATAGAAAAAATTGAAGAAGACATGTGCAACCTCACTCCTCTTGAAGAATTTGAAATTGTGGATAAATTTGAAGAACTAGAATTAGAAGATGAATTACCTTTTAGGGAGGATTACAGTCAATTTGGGATAGGCATGGGCACATATAGCATTTTTGCAAAATCAAAGAATAAAATTATTGATATATCTAATCAGTATCTGAGAGAAAAAAATGTATGGACCATGCACTTTGATGGTGCTAGATGCAAAAATGGTGCTGGTGCTGATGTGGCACTACAATCCCAATCATAAGGAACAAAGAGTTTTACCTATAGATTAACATGGTCATGCACCAATAACACTACAGAATATGAGGCCCTATGCCTTGGTATGATGCAAGCCAAAAATATGGGTATTAAGGTCCTAAACATATACGGTGACTCTGATTTAATCAATCATAAGGTAAGATAAATGTGCAACAGTAAGCCCCATTACCTACAAAATTTATAGAAATAGGGTATGGGATCTGTTGGAATCCTTTGATGCCCTAAATATAAAATTTATTCCTAGAGAAAATAATACTTTGGTAGACTCCTTAGAAATAAGGGGAGCTAAATTCAACCCTTCTATGGACATTGGAGTCAAGAAATACAATGGAATCAAAATTATTTTTAGGCCTACGGATTTTTTGGCATGTCTTTGAAAGTGATGAACATATCATTGATTTTTTGGTAAGAGAAGTCTGTCTCTCCACAGTCCAAGAAGAAAATCCAGAGGAAATTGATCAATAGGAAGTTATTAAACTTAAGAACAATCACATACCTAGAGATTTGGTTACTCTAGAGAGCTTGTTTGAAAATGAAGATAGGAGAAGGATCAGATCCATGGAAGTCAATGACAAAATATATAAATAAGTTGAAATCAAAAAAGAAAAGAATCTCAATGTTGGAATCTGATATTCACTAGAGGAATAAGAGGATATTAAAGCTTTATGAATGAAGTACCAAGACATTGTGGCTTGGTCATATGAAGACCTCAAAGTATATGATAAAAATATTATCCAATACACCATTGAGCTAGAGCCTGATGCAAAGTCTTTTAGGAAGAAGAATAGGCTTATAAATCCAAGGATCAATGCCATAATGAGAGAAGATATCTTGAATTTATTAAAGGCTAAGATTATATATCCAATTAAACATTCTACCTGGGTAGTTAACTTGGTACCTGTGAGGAAGAAGAATGGTGATATTCGCTTGTGTATGGATTTCAAAAATCTTAATCAAACATCATTAAAATATCAACACCCCCTTCCAAAGATCAATCAAATATTACAAATAGTGCTAGGGGCAGAAAGGTTCTCACTATTAGATGGCTTCTCTAGATATAATCAGATTTGGATGAAGAATGAAAATCAGTATAAAATAACATTCACCACAAATGTGGCACATTTGTCTACCAGAGAATACATTTTGGTTTGTCCAATGTGGGAGTCACTTTTTAGAGAGCCATGGATTATGCATTTGGGGAGCTTATTAATAAAATAATTTTTATTTATTTGTATGACATGACTGTGTTCTCCCACAACAAGAATGACCACTTAGCACACCTTGAGCAAGTTTTTCAAAAGTGTGAAGAGTTTGGAATTTCCATCAATCCTAAGAAATTATTTTTCAGTGCATGAGGGAAAACTACTAGGTCATGTGGTATCAAAAGAAGGTATGGCCATAGATCTAGATAGAATCTAGTCCATTATTTCTCTTCCATAACATGCAAACAAGAAAGCCTTGCAGTCCTTAGTTGGTCAAATAAAATTTGTCAGGAAGTTCATTTCTAACTTTGCATATAAGGTAAGGCCTATATCTGAACTACTAAAGAAATATATAGAGTTCAAATGGACTGAAGTGATGAAACAAGCCTTTTATTTTATCAAGAAATCCATTGCAACAACCCCAGTACTAGTAAATAAATATTTCAATAAGGATTTTATTCTTTACGCTTACGAAGCTGAAGAAAGTTATGCCTTAGTACTCACCCAAAATAATTATCAAGGTGAGGAGCACCCCATATTATTTTGGAGTCATAATCTCTATGATTACTATGTCAAGTATAATTTTATTGAGAAAAAAGTATTTGCTGTGATGAAATCATTGAAGAATTTTAGGCAGTATTTGGTTCAAAGCAAGACCTTGGTATATGTTGTTCACCCGGATGTAAGAAGATTTATTATACAAGGTGAACTAGGAGATAAGAGAGTTGGTTGGATCACTAAGATCCAATAATATTATGTGGAGATACATCCCACCAAGTTGGTGAGAGATAAGGATATATGCCAAGGTCTAACAGAGGTAGCAGTATCAGCTAAAATAACAACTTGTTAGGCAACAGAAGATGATCATATTGAAGGAATACAAACGGGTGATTGTGATTGGGTAGACCAGATGATCAAGTACTTTCAAACTGGAGTATGCCCCCTTATATTAATACATCACAAAGAATAATATATAGACTTCAAGCATTGACGTATGTCTTATTACCAGAAGTGCTATACAAAAGGAACCTTGATGGAGTCCTCCTTAAGTGCTTAAAATATGATCAACAACAAAATGTCATTGAGGAGTTCTATGGAGGGCCATATGGAGGAAATTTCTCAGGCAGAGTTACAACTTTAAAAATCATAAGAGTAGGCTATTATTGGCCTACTATATTTGTTGACACCTTCAAATTCACTAGAGCCTATGACAAATTTCAATGACATGTAGGGAGAACAAGGAATGCTTCATTCCCCCTCAAGCCAATACAAGTTGAAGAGACATTTCAACAATGGGGGTTGGAATTTATAGGGGCCATCAACCCTCATTATTAAGAAAAGTACAAGTATATTCTAACTGCCACAAACTACATCACTACATGGGTAGATGCTATTCCTACCAAGAAATTAGACCAAGAAGTTGTGATCAATTTTATGTAAAGTTTGATTTCAAGGTTTGGTGTTCCAGAAGCCTTGGTGAATGACAATGGGCCAGCCTTTAGGAGCAAAATATATTGAGTTTTCAAGAAATTATGGCATCTCCATTAATAATACTTCAAATTATTACCCTCAAGGGAATGGACTTGTAGAGTCTACCAACAAAAACCTATTAAGGATTTTTAGGAGATCACTAGAAGGGAATAAAAGAAGTTGGCACCTAATGTTGGAGCAAGCTTTGTGGGTAGACATGATTACTATTAATAATTCCATTAAGAATTATCCTTATGCTTTGGTATATGACAAGGAGGCAGGGTTACCTATCCATTTGAAAATTCCAACATTCAAATTGATAGATACATAAGAGGAATCAAAGAAAAATCTAGTGGAAACAAGGCTGACACATCTATTGCAATTGGATGAGAAAATATCTCAAACCTATGAGAAATTTTAGAAGCATTATGTGGACATAAATGCATGGTTCAATAAAAAGACAAGGTTCAAAAAATTCCAGGTTGAAGACTTAGTCCTTAGGTGGAATGTTGAAAGAGCAAAACTAGGACACCATCAAAAGTTTGTTTCCTTCTGGGATGGTCCTTTCAAAATAGTAGAGGTCAAAGAGACCAATGTTTTCCAACTTGAAGATCTAGAGGGGAACATACAATCGATTCCAATTAATGGTTTTCATCTTAAACTCTACTTTGATTGAAATATAAACTCATTGTAATATATGTACATAGATTGTATCATATTTCCTTTTTGCACTTTGTGTCAAATGTTTTTTAACATGTTGTATAAAAAAAAAAGAGAGAAAATTTTGCAAAATTGGCTAAGTGTTCCCAAAGGATGCAACAAGTTCCTATTCCGCACTCAAATACACTAAGAGCGAAGAAAAATAACAAAAGAATTCAATCCACACCTAAATGAACTACATTTTCAATGGAATGCAGCATGTTCTAAT
Source organism: Wollemia nobilis (assembly GCA_028583015.1). Classification (NCBI taxonomy): domain Eukaryota; kingdom Viridiplantae; phylum Streptophyta; class Pinopsida; order Araucariales; family Araucariaceae; genus Wollemia; species Wollemia nobilis. Next base: position 2,539,001 of record JAQPPZ010002347.1, read on the forward strand.
TTATGCACTCAAGAAGACTAAGTGGCAGCAGAATAACAAGCATATTCCAATCTGCTAGATTTTGAGACTACTATTGTGTAGAATAAAAGAAGGTGGCAATATGTCGATTTCAAGCCTACTTTTGAGTGGGGAAAAAATTCCACATCGTACCACTTGGAAAAAAAAAAAAGGTCCACAATAAATACTAAAATTTCCCACACTTGAAAGGAATAAAGGACAAAGCTACACTGCAAGGGTATGAAGCACGTTTGAATTTTGACCAATAAGAAATCAGAATGCCACCTCCAAGCTGCCAAAGGGAATGAGTGCGATTTGAGAAACGTACCGATGGACAAGTCATGAAGTAGCCACATTAATGGTAGAGGACATGCATGCACTAGAAATTAAAAGTTTCGAAGCATAGAATTCTGCTCATTTAACAAAGAGCAATATTCATTGAGCAAAAGAAAGCAAAATGATAGCTGAAAATATTACTTGTGAATTCCAGAGAAAATCTAAATTGTTGCTGATGAAAATGGCTTTTGAAGACACTCAAAGAGTTGGGACATTGGTGAAAAGGGTAGTGGTACATTGTATCAAAAAAGTAGAAGCCATAGCGGATACTGAGCTGGTCCTCATAGAGAGAATGAAGCTCAGAAGAACATCAACAACAAATATAAGAAAGGAGTAACCCTATAGACTGAAGGTAGATGTGTTGTGCTCTCTTTCTTGTATTTTTACACTTACAATGTTGTTCATCCCTGTCTGGAGTTAATAGTGGCTATCATTAAATTTTATGACCCAATGGCAAAAGTAGTAAAAACTGCTAGAGGTAAAACCCTATTTAGCATCACTGCTACAAACTGTCACAAGTTTTTTGCCCTAGGATTAGAACCAACCATAAGTTCAATAGAGTTTAAAATGACCACCCAAGCTGGGTATTACTCTCTGGAGAAGCAAGCTAATGATGGTAAGTCTTTCAGAAAATGGGTTTATAAGCAACTCAAGGACACTAGGCCCAGGAAGGGATTGCCCCACGTACCAATTTACATTGAACAATTTGTTCACCCAGAGCTGTATTCAATGTTAGCATGTATGGAGGGTTTGGAATCTGATAAACTGGTGAATAGTTGGCAAATAGCCGTCGTGTATTTCATTTCCAATGAAAGGATGTATGAGGAAGGCACAAAAAATAAGGGTATTAGGGTTATCTATTTTGACTGGCCGTATTTCCTTGCTTAGAGAATGCATGAGCAATTAGTAAGAGTGAAAAGAAGCTCTTATGCACCTTTTTTTAGGCATTGATCAAGCTTGGTATGGATTTTTTTCACTGTTGTAAGAGATATGATGCCCTGGATTCCAATCAAGTACAAGACCAGTGAAGGAGACCCCATTCCGGTTTAAAAATGGACTAATCATCTAAGAAGTACTGAGTATTTTTACAAATTCAACTTGGAATTCTTAGGGCTAGCATTGAATATAATGTATGGAGAATTCCCTAGGCTACTACCTTTGGCCAAAAAAATATTGAGAACAGAAGGTGTAAAGGAAGGAGATTGGTATCTCCTAACAAAGGGCATAGTCATTAGACTGTATGGCTTCATGGGTAAGCCTTTTCTACTGCATCACTTTTTATAGATAGGCTATTCACTTTAGAATTCTTAAGGCAAACAAAATTCATATATTTTAACTATGGTTCTAGGAGGAAGAGGAGATCTATGTTGACCTACCGAAATGTTGATTATATAACTATTACCAAGAAGTGACATGGTGAACAAATTGACCAATACCTGGATAGGTTAGGTATGTTCTACATTCCTCAGAGATGGAGTTATGATCCAGATGATATATTCTATAAAAGGAATATAGCCTTAAATGGAGAAAAGGCCTACAAATTTGAAAAGAAATCCAGGCCCCATTTTGAACAAGGTAGAAATAACAAAGAAACTGCTCTTTTGGAGTGGAATGTGTCTAAGATGGATCAAATTCCTCCATGGTTAGATTTTTATGAACAAATTGTTGATTTTGATCTAGACAATAATGTAAAACATCGGTTGAAGGAGTCTACCATCAAGGATATTGATGAAAAACAAAAAAGAAATAGGACCCTCAGTCTCAAGAACCTACTGGTGATGAAGCAGAGAAAAATGAGAAATGGAACGAAGCCGAGATATCAGACTGGTGGAGTATGAGAGTTGATATTGGTAAAAAAAAATCCATGTTTGGGTTAAAAATTGATCGTGAATTTTCTAAAAATTATGACGATAATATCAAAACTTGGAAGCCCAAATACCCAAGGAATATAGTGCTAATATAAAAAAAATCACAAAATGGGTCTGATTCCCCATCTCCACCTTCAGAAGAATAATTTAAAGAAGAAGAACATGATACTCCATTGACTACTGCTAAAATTTTGAAAACTTTTCAGCCCATAACTAAGCAGATAGAGAATTTTCCAAAGGGAGCACAGTTGATGAGTAAGATGCACTATTATGATGAGAGGGATGTCAGTGCACCAGTCATAGAGATAGTAAAGAGGCCTAAGAACCTAGTCCTAGGTGGAAAACTTTTAGATATAGATATAAACTGGAATGATAAGGATGAGAACTTTAGGTTTACACCTCTGAGTTTCACCACTGTATCAATAGTGGAACTATATCCTATTTTTGAGCAGATATTACAAGAGGAAACCGTACAGGAAGGATTATCTGAAGAAGATACAGAAAGTGAAAAAGTAACTTGGTAGGTTTTTTAGAGAAAAGCAAAAAGGGTACTAGAAAGAACTGAGAAAGAAACTTCAAAGAAATAGAGGTTGGATAAAGAGGAAATTGTTAAGGAAACAAGTATTTTAGCTATGAAAAAATTGATACAAGTACAACAAAAAAGTACAGAGACAAGTCCACAAAACCCTACATCAGTAGGTGAAGGTATAGTCTCTAATATCTCTTCTCCTCTTCCTCATTTGAATTCCCCAAGGAAATATCCATGTCTTTCTAAGAAGAAATTGTAACAAAGGTACCTTATCCACCTCATAGTTCCACACCTATTTCATCAGTCACTACTGAGGTACAAATCAACCCATCTCCTCCAAGGTCACCTTAAATTACTCCTTCATAATATAAGATTCCCCTTTCATCATCTCCCATAGTTACATCCTTGCTATTACAACCACTGCCCTCATCTGAGGAGAAAGTTGTTTGAAGTACACCCACTCATCCATCTATGAATCTCACTTCAGTTTCCATGAGTCTGCCAATTGCAACAACAATAGTGGTCATAGATTCTACTATGGTCAAAGAATCTGTTGTAACTACTTTTGCACAGCTGTTGTCAACTGTTGATTCCATGCTTGCATATCTTGTGTCCTCTTCTCCTCTCCCTACAAGTTACCCTACTTAGGCAATTTTACAAAAGGAACAGGAAGCTCCATAGAAAATTCAATATTTTTTGGTAGAGAAGTTTTCCAAGACTTACAATAGGATGGACACAAAGAGAAGTATGTTTGTTGATCCAATTTCAAGGCAAAGGATATCTACATCCATGATTCCCCTTGTAAGCAAGCCTAAAACTGAGATGACTTCCCAATATTATCGTATAGAAGAGTATACAAAAGATATTTAAAAGTTGCCTAAATAAGATGAATTAATCATAGCCAAAGCCCACTTGGAAAATTTTATGTAAAAAATGATATATTCAAAGAAAAAATGGGTAAGTTGGAAAAGCAAATTGAAAATCTTTAGAAAACTATTAATAATCAGAAAGAAGTGGATAAAGCTCTGAGAAAAGAAGGTAAAAGCTGGCAAGGGAAGTTTCAAGAAGATTCAAGGAGCATATTGGAGAGCACCAAAAAAAGAATGAGAAACACGCTAAGGAGATACAAAGTTTGAAGCAACAACTTCATATTGAAAAGGCTAAATCTTCTAGTTTTTCCAAGGCTGGACTAAATAAAGTGAGAAAGGAATTGCTCTATGAAGTTTTAGAGAAATTTTTAGGGCTCCAGCTTATTATTGATTATTTTTATGATGCCAACCACCTACTCCAAAGCATTTAGAAGGATCTAGATAATTTCACTGGAGGACTACAACCTATGGTAATTTTGACCGAGTAAATTCATAGGCTGGTGGATAGTAGACTCAGTGACTCTGCTAAGCTAATCCCTAATAAGGAGTGGAACATTGCTAGAGTTGCTACCAAAATTATGGTGAAGAAGCACATAACACTTCAAAAGGCTTAGCTATTGTTTGACAAGATTGAAGGAGTGATCAAGGATGTAGTGGATGTTAATAAGGAAATGATCCAAATTGGTTTTAGAGGGCTATGGATGGAAGATCATAGTTTGTTGTCAGTTGAAGAAATTAAGAAAAGTACTAGTGAGAGCTTACAAGATGAGTCTGAGATTGACTCTCTAGAAGAACCAATTGACCAAGAGCAAGATTCACAAATGATTATTGATTTTACCAAGCTTAGAGATATCATGGAAGACTTGGTAAATAGAGGAAGTGTTGCTAATTATGAAGATTTTGGTGAACTCTAGTACATTTATAAGTAGTTGAAGGAGACTTCCAACCCATCTAAAGAAACATGGAAACAATCTCTACAAATTTTGAAACTGATGGTGTAACTCTTTGGTGATAATACTGAAGAGTAAAATAAAGAGCAATCTTCTCCAGAGGAAGAAGCTGAGCAAGAGCTAGAAGATAATGCTGAAGAAGAGGACCAAAAAGAGTAAGAGCCAGATAGAGCTGCTACGGACACTAAAGGGGCACAAGCTTAGCTATTTTTATTTTGTACATATGTAGTCATAAGCTTTGTATTTTTGTTTGATTCATTTTTACTCTGATATGGTCAGAAAGAAATATTAAAAGCATGAGTCCAACGAGACACAAAAAACATCACATTTTGTGTGAAGGTATTTATATCATGTATTGTGAGAAGGCTTTATAAGGAGAACATAGTTGTGTTTTGCTAGAGCAGTGAAGCAGTTTTGCTGGAATGGCACAAATATTAATGTTTATGGCATAGTCTCCATGTGAATAGTTATCCCCTAGGATGTGTGAAGCATGGTCTCGATATGAATGTTTATCCTCGAAGATGACCATAAAGCTTTCAGAGGGTAGTGTTCATATGGAAATTATTATTTAAAGCATTTTGAAGATAAGCATTTTTTACTCTTAATACCCAATGGATAAGACTCTGATTTCTATGGCTTTGTGAGCAAATCCACCTGGGAGGCACTAGAATGTAGGCCCAAAATGGCCACATCCTTAGAAAATATTGAAAATTTTATTTTAAGATATGAATTTTCCATTCCACACATTTCCTAGTGTATTTTGGAACAGATCCACAACAAGAGCTTCCCAATTTGCTCAAACACTTAGTGTATTTTTTGCCTTCAACAAGTTCATTCCATTCTGCTCAGTTTGTAGTGTATTTGGAAGCGAATTCCAAAAGAGTCTTGATTCTGTAAAATTTTTGGGCGATGATGATGTTAGTGCAAGAAGAAGTGTGGAATGGTGACCGTGAGTGGTTTTTGCATGATCCAAGCGACTAAGTGTCAGTAAGATCAATTCCATCGAGTTCTAAGAGTATTTTGGTGTGGATTGGTGACATAAAGGCTTAAAGAACTACATTGGGTGTGGAATGGTGACAAAGAGTATTTTACACCAACTTTGGAGTGGAATGGTGACAGTCGGTTTTACACCACGAAGGATGCAGATTGGAAAAAAAGTATTATTTGCACTAGCTTCAGTGTAGATTGATGATTTCATATTTTGACCAAGGTGATGATGATGTCACCATACTTTTTATACGGATTACATTATATTTGGAGCTGAAGGAAATAAAAGGAAAGATAATAAGTGGATTGACAATGGAATGCATCCCGCTCACTCTTTAACACATTTTATGCCAGAATTTGATTTTGTAGAATTAAATCCACAAAAGATGACATCAACAATTAAAAGTGTGAAATAGTGCTTGGGTTTTTCCCAACCAATTTGCAGAGTATATTTCAAGTTTTAATCAAAGCCGTTCACGATGAAGATAAATGGTCAAGAGTTTGCTAGCATTGTTGTAGTATTTAAAAGCAATTTTTCATCAGATCAGAATTCAGTTAGTTGGAAGGTAGGAAGACAAAGTGTCAAAAGAGTTTCAAGAATAAGAATCAAAAGTAGTTGCAGATCGAAGGTGGATCGAAGGGTTCAATAATGATCCACATACCAAAAATAGTCTCTAACGACCCTAATACCAACTACCATCAACAAACCATCAAGTTGCAAAGAGCCAAGCTGCCATGGTGAATTACTCACAGTGGATTTCTTGGAGGACATCAACTAGTAAGATAATGCCAGTAAAAACTCTCTACTGAGTTGTAAATATGTAATCTTTGTAATGTATCCTCAATATTCTTTCATTTACAAACTATAAATAGAGGTCAAACCCTCATTTTCTAGGGTTGTCTCTAGTGCATTTGCTTGTCCTACTATAAATATTCTTGTGAGCTAATGGAAGGAGCATTACTTTAATTTTTGACTCAAATTTGTCATCTTCATCATCTTGTGCAAGAGGTTCGAAGCCTTGAGCTGCATTTCTATTAATACTTTAATGATTAGTTCATTCCAACTTATTGTATTACTAGTTGTGAGAGTAGTTAAAATCTGTTCATGGTTAGATCTGTGTTGTTAGAAACTTTATTTCTATTAAATCTAACTATTGGTATATTTTGCTAATTTGGATTATCAATATTAGATATTGGAATTGCTTTTCTGCAATATATCTCTGTTTATGTTTTAATGCATGAATATTTCATGGGTTTGGGTGCTGCTAATCTTCAGTGATGGGACACTAAAAATAGCTTGTTGGAGCCTTTTACTATAGTTGCCTATGCTGTTAGCCTATTTGGCCATTATTTTTTATAATACCTCTAACCCTAAACCTTTTATAACCCTTATCTCAAAAACCTATTTGAGATTTTATTGAGTCAACGCCATTTTAAGTTGACAAGAAACCAGCCTACTCTAGAGGTTAGATTGAAGTTTTCTTTAGTCCATCCAATGCTTGAGTGTCGAGTTACGACTATCGAGTGCATGCCTGGATAGAAAATTGGAAGATAGACTATTGCAGTGTCAAGTAAAACTTGATGTCAATTTAGTTCCCAACAAGTATTATGGATAATACTCATGAGTAGGAACAAGGATGCTTAGCAAAAAATTAAGATGGTGATGAGAGAAGAAGAAAATAAAATATGAGGAAGTCATACCTGTACATCATATATTCTAAACTCTCCTTGTTACTTCCAATTGTTTGCTTTGGTATTTGCTTTATCTTTTCACTATCTTAGAATTTTTTGTATTGACTTCAAAAATTAAGACAACAAAAGAGGTGAAGAGTCTCCCATTTTATTAAGGGATTTCTTTTGATTTTGCTTTTCTTGTCCTTGCTTTGTCTTGGTAGACTCCACAAATTGAAGAAAAACTTGAAAATGATCATATCAAGTAGTCAAGCTCTATGAGAAAGAGGTATTTGTAGGTTCATTGACCCGATAGATCATTTGAATCAAACTCTTTGTTCTTTTACTCCTGTTGAGTGGTGTTTTCACCCAGTTGTGAAAGCACACTCTTTGGTAGGATCTGAGTCCCAAAATCCTCTGCTTGCAAAGAAATTATGACTAAATAATTTCTCCAAGGTTCCTGTTGTGATGGTTCTTCATTCACCAATGATGTTTTTCAATTTGAATGCTAGGAATACCTTAGGGTTTGCAAGTGGATATTAACAAGGGGCACTGTAGTTTACTTTAATTTGGATTTGCAATGGACTCTGAGATTTAATGAATTTTTAGTTATTTATTTAAATGACTGTAATTAAAATGCAGAAAATGAAATAAGGGTTTGAAAATAAAATGCATGCAAATGAAGATGCAACTAAACTATGTCCAGAATGCTACCATCTTGATTGATAAAACCAAAGATAATGAGGTTTCTGCATGCAACCTAACCTATTGAACCTACAAATTCGCACAATCCAGATAAGCTAGGTGCGGGTTTCTGGGGTTTTTTACTGCAATTTCAGATTTTAGGCATTCGCATGAAGCAACCAAAAACATTTGCATTAAACTTCACCTAAAATCCTAGAAATCTGAAAAGGGAAATAAAGCATTAAATTTTGCATGCATAATGACTCCTTTCTTATCAATAAGATGTCAACTCTCTGTATTTCTGTATTAGAATGATGTATCAATTACAATTACAGAATGTTCCAGGTTAAACAAATCTAGAACAAATGAAGGAAATTGCCCAAGTGCAGGCCCAGAATGGCATGAAGCCCTTGTTTCTACAACCCTGCTAGCAACAATTTCCAACCCCCTGTTCGATCTGCACTTCCAATTTTATACTGTCTGGAACGGCTCTTCGGTTCACCTACGTCGTTTCATTTCACCTCCCAGAACGCTTCGTTTCATTTTCTCGCTTCTTTGATGCTTTGACCTTTCACTCGAATTTGAAACGTTTGGTCCTGTCTACATACTGTAACCGTCGCTCTGAAGCGTTATCATAAACCTCATGCCTTTGCACCATGTGTTCGATGCGTTTCTACATGTTCCATAACGGTCTCATGAAAATCGTGACCAAAAATAACCTGCGGCCTTGCTCCTTCACTTTCACAATGAAAACGCGACATGTCACGAAATCGCGACACTTTTGTTCTCCGTACGCTTCGGCCGCAACTCGTCGTGATTTCGCGACCATTTTCTCCTTCGGGCCCTCTTGCCGCAATTTGTCGCGATTTCGCTACCGTTTTGATCTCCGTACGCTTCGGCCGCAACTCGTCATGATTTTGCGACCATTTTCTCCTTCGGGCCCTCTTGCCGCAATCTGTCATGATTTCGCTATCGTTTTGATCTCCGTACGCTTCCCTGCTTCGGAGCCGCGAAACCGCAACCTGTCACGATTTCGTGACATCTTTTCGCTTCATCCCCCTTTGCTGCTTTTTGTCGTGATTTCGCAACATTTTTTTCGTTTCATGCCTTCCACCTGTAATCTGTCATGATTTTGCGACGCTTTTCACCCGGCGCTGCTTTGGCTGCAACCTATAGCGATTTCGCGACGCTTTCACTTCATGCCATTTGACCAGTTTGACCCACGATTTTGTGATGCGTCGCGATATCGCTACGCCTTTCCATTTTTCCTTTCTCTCTCCTATTTCGGCAGTGATGGAGCGACATGTCGCGATTTCATGACACTTTTTCATTTTCCTTTTCTCTCTCCTCTTTCGACAACGATGGAGCGACATGTCGCGATTTCGTGACACTTTTTCATTTTCCTTTTCTCTCTCCTCTTTCGGCAATGATGGAGCGACATGTCGTGATTTCGTGACACTTTTTCATTTTCCTTTTCTCTCTCCTCTTTCGGCAGCGATGGAGCGACATGTCGCGATTTCGCGACACTTTTCATTTTCCTTTTCTCTCTCCTCTTTCGACAGCGATGTCGCGACATGTCGCGATTTCGTGACATGTCGCGATTTCGTGACACTTTCTACACTTGTGCATTTTTGCCCCTTTTCTTCATTTTTAGCATCTGGGTCACTTAGATTTCCTCTGAAAGCCTCGCAAAAAGGTGGGTCCCCAATTTTGGGGTGTGTTGTGGATCAGCCACAACAAATGGCGACTCTGCTGTCAAATGCTCTTGAGCATTTTAGTAAGAACCCAACTCGAAACACATACAAACTCAAAAATATGTGTTAACACATAAGCAATAAAAATAAATGCCCAAAGATCAGAAGTACATGAATCATTAGAATCATCAAGTATTAGCTCAGTGTGTGCAATGAATTTCTTTCCCTATCGTTTGAAATTGATCCACACTCCATTGTCAGTTTTGCATGAATGCATATATGAGATTGTGAATGATTTGTGTAACCTGATGAATATGCTAGGAGATCTCGCTTTTATAAAATGCATAATCTTTCTTCTAGTATCATGTACAAAAATTCAAGATTTGCCAAACCCTCTTAGGATCCACTTATTATATCCCAAAGTTGGTTTTGAGTCCCTATTATCTTGAACCCATGTGCAAGTGAATGTGAAATCAGAACTTTGGGGAATCATACTCCCAACCAACCGAGATGAGAGTTTAACCCTATCCTTACTATTCTGATTTAGAATTCATTACCTCACTTTGAGCAAAATAATTAAACCAATTATGGAAGAAATGGTCATGCTAGTCTAACCCTTTGGACAATCAGTGGTCTTGTTTTTTAGACAAGACATGTTGCCATGCATGGGCATATCTTACCCCACAATCCAAAACCTATCTTCATTTCTTTGGACCTTGGGGATGACTACCCATCCTTTGCAGAGGACAAGTAGTATGATCCTTCCAATCCAATATAAAGATGAGATGGAATTTTTTTTTTATATATATATATTTTTATTTTTTTACTTCTTGGACCTTAGGGATGACTACCCATCCTTGCCAGGGACAAGTAGTATGATCCTTCCAATCCAAAATTTAGATGTAAATGGAAAATATTAATTTTTTTGCTTAGACCTTGGGGATGACTACCCATCCTTTGCAGAGGACAAGTAGTACGATCCTTCCAATCCAAGATTTATTGTGAAATGAGACATAGGAGCTTTGGGGAATCAGATTCTCAACCTAAGCGAGATGAGAATTTATGCCCTATCCTTACTACTCCATTTAGGTCAAATCAAAGCTTTGGGGAATTGGATCCTCAACCTAAGTTCGATGAGGATTTGGCCCTATCCTTACTACTCGATTTTAGGCTTTAAGCTTAATGGAAGTGGTCAAAACCACTGTTTAAGGATCATGCTGCATAACTAGGATAGACATGAAATACTTCTTTCGCCCAACCCTTTCCTCCAAGTTAGGTTTTGATAATTTTGCTCAAGATCCTTTTTAATGTATGATACGTGCTTGGTTCTAGATATCTCAAGACTCAGTTTCCAACCTTAGGACTCATTCTTATGTTTATGTTATAACACAACCCTAAGAGGGATTGACATACTTTAATGATTTGTACCTAAGATGCATATGTAACTAAGATGGAATGCATATGTGAGGTGAGATGGAACATGAATGCATTATCTATTGACTTGCAAATGAAATGATTTGTCATGCAAAACTGACTCTTTCATGCATCACAAAATCAAGCAATATAACTTAAGATGTTTGTGTTACTTGTGGAGCTTTTACAGGACAATTCCAATATTTCATATTCTCCTAACCTTAAGCATAAGTTAACATCTCACTTTTTTTTTTTAAGAATTAATAAAACATGTCAATTGAAATCAAATCCACCACCAAAATCTTAGCTAGACTAACAATCCTAAACAATAAAAACAAAAACTGAAAATCCCTACCAAAACCGAAAGAACAATATCAAAATCTCACAACCTAATGGCTAAAATAATGCTTTAAAATCTGCCCATTAACCGGTAGCATGAAATCTCTCCCTTCTAAAGTTTTTAGCCTGAAGGTATTCTTCCCAAGAATCTCTAAAATCTGATATGGGCCTAACCAAAGACAATCAAACTTTTGATGATTCCCTTTTTCCTCATGTCTTTTGTCCCATAGTAATACCAAATCTAAAATTCTGAATGACTTAACTTTGGCCATTCTATCAAACCATCTTTTGATGACTTCATGGTGCTTAATCATGTGATTCATGGCTTCTTCTCTCTTTTCATCAAGATGCAACAACTGACTCAACCTGGCTTCAACTTGATCATCTGTCCCCAAATACTCTTGTATGAAATGCAAGGTCTGCAACTTCAAATTTGTAGGAAATATCGGGTCTTGCCCATAGACCAAATGATAGGGAGTATTCCCTATAGATTCTTTCACTCTGGTCCTATCTGCCCAAAGGGCAAACTTCAATTGGCTATGCCAGTCCCGAGGGTTCTTTTCCAGAAACTTCTTAATGATGTTCAATAAAATTTTATTTGAAGATTCGGCCAGACCATTTCCTTGAGGATAATAATTGGATGCAAATTTTAAGCTCACTTTGTTATCATATGCTCAATCTGAAAATTGCATAGAAATAAACGCTTTACCATTGTCACTGAAAATAGAATCGAGAATTCCAAATCTTGTTATAATTTGGTCCTCAAGGAATTTAATCACAACGTCTGTGGTGGCATGTTTAGTAGGAATCGCTTCTGTCCACCTTGTACAGTAATCTGTAGCTGTCAATATGAATTTATGGGAATCAGATGAATTTGGGTTAATAACCTTGATAAAATCTAGTCCCCACTGTGCAAATGGTCTCATTTCAACTACAGGTTGTAACGGCATGGCTGCATTTCTTTCTCTATTGGCAGCCACTTGACAGATATGACAAGATCGTACATGGGCATGTGCATAATTGAAAATGTGGGGCCAGTAGTATCCTGCTCTCAGGATTTGATGTGTTGTAGCATTTTCTACACCATGACCAGTTCCATGTTTCCCGTGAAATTCCTGCAACACCCTGGCAGCTTCTTCTTTGCTCAAGCACCTCAGGTAGATTCCTTCATGATTCTTCCTATAAAGAACACCAGATTTCATCAGATAATTGATAGACTTAAGCCTTAAAGCTCTTCTCTGTGTTGAATTCAGATTAGAAGGACACTTACTAGTCAATAAAAATTGCACAACATCAACATACCAGTCATCCCTAGCAATGTATTATGTATTTGAGCATTGGCCTGTTATTTGCGGATTATTTTTTGCAATCGCCTTCGCCAGTCCCTATCCTCGAACTAGTTTCATAGGTTGGATTTCAAGATCAAATTCCTGGATGGTGGAAATCCATTTCCCTCTTTTCTCACCTAGTTCATTTTGTAAAAACATGGTCTTAACAGTAGAGTCAGGCACAATGGCAATAACTCTGCTGTGCACAATGTAATGTCTAAATTTTTTCACCATTTTAAAAAGTGCATACATTTGCTTATCAAGGATTGAATACCTTAATTGAGCATCTTTTAGGGGGGCACTTAAAAACACTATGGGTTTTTCGGCACTATCCTCGCCTTTTTGGGTTAAGACACTCGCAAAGGAGTGTTCTGATGCAAAAGAATAAATGAAGAAAGGTTTGGAATAGTCTGGACTTATAAGGACCGGGGCCCTGGAAATGGCATCTTTGATGTTCTGGAAGGCCACTCTACTTTCCTCGTTCCATTTTACATCCACATATTTCTTGAGCATCTTGTTTAGAGGTTTGGCTATCTCAGCAAAGCTAGAGATAAACTTCCTCACAAAATTAACCTGCCCAAAGAAAGATCTCAATTCTTTTTTACTACTCGGGAGAGGTAAGTCTTGGATAGCTTGTATCCTTTCTAGGTCAATGGATATTCCCCCTTTTGAAATGATGTGACCCAGCAATTTTCCTTCTGTTACTCCGAAAATGCACTTTTTGGGATTTAAGGAAATTCCATGTTCTTTGCATCTTTGAAGCACTTTCTTTAAATATTTGACATGGTCCTCTCTCTTCTTCGAGAAAACTAGGATATCATCCACATACACGATGATGCATTTGCCTATGAGTCCTTTGAATGCATAATCCATGGCGCGTTGAAAAGTTGCACCAGCATTTAACAGTCCGAACGACATTCTCTTATATGCAAATGTCCCCCACTTGGTAGTGAAGGCTATTTTCATCCTGTCATCTAGATGTATAAGAATTTGGTTGTACCCAGAATACCCATCGAGAAAGGACATCATTTCAGATCCATTTACCATTTGTAGAATTTCATCGATTGATGGCAATGGATAATTATCCTTTTGAGAGGCTTTATTAAGATTTCGAAAATCTATGCATAGCCTAATCTCTCCACTCTTTTTTCTCACTGGAACGAGGTTAGCCACCCAGGTTGAGTGCCTAACAGGAAAAATGATTTTCGCTTCCAATAATATTTTAACCTCCTTTTCGATCAAAGGCTCTAATAGCGGGTTAACAACTCGTTGTCTTTGCCTAAAAGGCTTGGAGTCTGGCTTCAAAGGGATGGTATGTGTGATGATGTCTTGGTTGTATGTTTTCAATTCATTGTAATTCCAAGCAATACAATCTATGTAATGCTTCAATGCTTGCATTATATTGCTCCTTTCTTCCTCTGTACATGCCTTTGCTATGTACACCTCCTTTGGATTGTCTGCACTCCCTAGATTAATTGAATCGCATGCATCTTTAGGGAGTGGGACTTTTTTTCCTTTCTTGGTCTTGCATCCCATGTCGAACATCTTTTCCAATGAAGCCACGCCTTTAGGAATTTTGTTGGATTGATACGCAGTTTCAATTTCATCTTCTGTTTCATCCTGCCACATTTGCTCCTCATCAATCACATGATTTTCAAAAATACCCGAGTTCGTGACAAATTTAAAAATGTGTCTGTCACTTTCAAAAACCTGGAAATTATTTACATTATCCGGTATTTATGGACAAGGAACCAGTTCAATGGAAAACTTTTTACATCTTTTTATATCAACTGGGTTTAACATGCCCGCGACGACTGCAAGAGAGTCTGCTATTCGATTTCCTTTCCTAGAAATAAGGGCTATATTGAACGCATCGAACTCCTCAATGAGGTCCATAACCCTAGTTCTATAAAGGCTTAGTCTCCTATCACGGCATATATACTGTCCTTTGATTTGTTTGACTACCAACTCAGAATCTCCCAAAACCTTGAAGCATTTAACATGTTTGCTCAATGCTAGATGTAAACCAAAGATCAATGCTTCGTATTCTACCACATTGTTCGTGCAAGGAAATTGCAGTCTATAGGCAGCCAATAATGGTTTACCTCCTGGGCCAGTGAGCTCGACTCCTGCTCCTGCTCCCTGTCTAGATTTTGATCCATCAAATCTGAGCAACCATGTGAAATCCTTTTCCTCAAAAGAGCCACCATGACATGTCTCCTCTTTAGGCTCTTCAACTTCTTCCTCAACATCAAGTGCATAAACTCCTAGTTCTGCTCAGAAAACTGAACTTCATTCGGCTTGTTAAAATCTGTTATAATCTCCTTAAGCCTCGATTCATTTTCCACTCTGATTTGGTTTGCAATTCCTTTCCATGGTAGCCACATATGTGAGCAGTCTGTTGAAAAATAGCCATTCGGAGTTTTCATCCAATCCCTCGCAAGTAACATTCCATACCTACTTGGGATATTAACAACCAGAATGTCAACAACCTGTTGGACCCTGGGTTCAAAATTTAATTGAATCTTAACATCATATAAGGTCCCTACCACATTTACCTCTGAACGGTCCAATTGCAAGACCATGCATTTGGATGAAACAGGTTGCAGACCTAGCATTTTACATATCTCTGAAGGCATGAGGTTGCTCGTGGCACCCTTGTCCACCAAACAGTTATGCAAATTCTTACCCGCAATTCTTAGAGTCAGTAAGAATGGCGGGACATCCCTTCTCTCTTTTCACAAAATTAGATGGGACTCAACTCTTTTTTCCTTCCACATTGGGTCAGGTGAGTTCAAAGATTTTATCAACGCCTCCTTTTGGCCAGGCAATCTAGCCGCGTCCAAGAATGAAAGGCTAGATTTGGACTTCTTCAGATCCTCCACTATGTCATAGTTTGGTTTTTCGAATTTGATTGTCTTCTGCACGTCATTAGACATTTCTCTTCTGAGTGGAGGAGGAGGATTATTATTTGCCTTAGTATCCGGAGGAAGAATAGAATTGTTTGGAGGTGTTGATGAGGTTTTAGGGGCTTTAGATTTACTTCTCAAATGGTATCCATGATTCCCCTTTCTGAAATCTCAAAAAGCTTGCACCTCCTGTTCCAAAATTTCATCTTCTTCTTCCTCACTCTCACCTTCTTGATGATATACAGTTTCCATCACCATAATATTATCATCTTGATGTTGCGATGGACCCTCATTTGATACCAGTTCCAAATCATCAACTTGTGCCTGAAGACAATGAGTGTATCTCGTAATTTCAGGACAATTCCTCTCATTGTGTTCTTTCGTGTTGTGCAACTTGCACCCCCTTTCCCATGCCAAATCTGAAAGATTCAAAAGAGAATTGGATTGGCTAGGTCCTGCAGAAGTATCTAATTTATTAGCAATGGGAGCGGGTACTCCCCCATTGTTTGGCTTGGTGTTCCAGTGTCTCCCTCTATTGTTAAAATTTTGATTTGGGTGAGGGGAATGGGACTCATACTTCTGTTGTTTAACCCTGTCATTCCTCAGTTTATGAACTAATTTCTTGAGCTCTTCAACTTCTGAATAAATATCCTTCGGTGGAATCACATTGTTGTTAACCCCCGTTGGATTCACATAATTGATGGGGTCTTGATTCAAAATTTGGGTCAGGTTCTGAGGAATTTGATTCCCGTATGGATTGACACTCTGAATCGGGGTTGGATTTGGAAAAGGAACTATAGCCTGAGGATTAACTTGGCTGGTTCCTTGTATAGTCGATTGACTGTTCTGCAAAAATGTGGGAACAGGTGGAATGGATGTAATTGGTTGGATTGGAATGGGTGCATACGCGGGTGCTGGTGGATACGACTGCTGATAGGGGAAGGCGTTCATGCTTGGAATTTGTGGTGCCATGAGCTGATTTTCCAAGGGAGCTTGACCATATGGAGCATATCTGTCCCATCACGAGCATCTGGGTAAACCCGTAGCCTTGTGGTGTCATTTGTTGCTCGATAGTCATGGCTTTGTTATAGGCTAAAGCCAGCGTGGTGACTTGAGGATTACGTCTCACAAACATGGCTGTCATGGGGTCCAATGCCCCAAAATATATCTACAAAGCCACTACGGGATCGATGGCAAAGTGCCTAATTGCTCTATTATAGCACTTTTGGAATCTCTGATTAAACATTCTGATCGGTTCCCCCTGGCCCCTTTTGCATGTAATAAATTGATTGTAAATGGTTACGGGATCCAAGGGCGACCTAAATTGATTAACAAAGGCATTTTCCATTTGTGTCCAAGAAGTGATTGAACCGGTTGGTAAGCATATATACCATTCATATTCTATTGGATCTAAGCTCATAGGAAAAATTCTGCAAGCCACATCTTCATATTGAACTTGCAGCCTAATTAAAACATCCCTATAGGCTTGGATATGTTCTTCTACTGTTCTTGGGCCATCTGGTTTATATTTAGGCAAAAATCTTTCAATGTTCTTGGGGATTTCATGGATATCCCCAGCAATATTCAAAGGAGTATTGTTAGCTCCATACCAAGGAGTTGCTGGAGCTTGAGCCATTTGACTCAAAATTGATGAAGAAAAACCTACAATAGCAGTAGAAATATTACGGGCATAGGTCCACTCGATGTTCCTGGAGAAAACAGGTCTTTTGTGACTGGTGAACTTACGACTTGCTTGGTTTTATTCTTGGGAGTACTAGTAAGGTCATGAAAAATGGTTTCTCTGGTTGTTTGGGACCTGGTCGCAATACGACGCGGTGGGTCCAGCCTGCCTGATGAAACCCTCGATTATTTCAATGAAAACCTACAACAAAAGAAAGCAAAAGCTACAGTTTAGCTGTTTGTGAGCTTTAAGAAAATATTTCAAAATTAAATCAAAAGATATTATTCATGTATGAAAACCAAAATAAAGTAAACCGATTCGCCCTCCTTCTAGCGCCAATCTGTTGAGTGGTGTTTTCACCCAGTTGTGAAAGCACACTCTCCAGTAGGATCTGAGTCCCAAAATCCTCTGCTTGCAAAGAAATTATGACTAAATAATTTCTCCAAGGTTCCTATTGTGATGGTTCTTCATTCACCAATGATGTTTTTCAATTTGAATGCTGGGAATACCTTAGGGTTTGCAAGTGGATATTAACAAGGGGCACTGTAGTTTACTTTAATTTGGATTTGCAATGGACTCTGAGCTTTAATGAATTTTTAGTTATTTATTTAAATGACTGTAATTAAAATGCAAAAAATGAAATAAGGGTTTGAAAATAAAATGCATGCAAATGAAGATGCAACTAAACTATGTCCAGAATGCTACCATCTTGATTGATAAAACCAAAGATAATGAGGTTTCTGCATGCAACCTAACCTATTGAACTTGCAAATTCACACAATCTAGATAAGCTAGGTGCGGGTCTCTGGGGTTTTTATTGCAATTTCAGATTTTAGGCATTCGCATGAAGCAACCAAAAATATTTGCATTAAACTTCACCTAAAAGCCTAGAAATCTGAAAGGGAAAATAAAGCATTAAATCTTGCATGCATAATGACTCCTTCTTTCTTATCAATAAGATGTCAACTCTCTCGTATTTCTGTATTAGAATGATGTATCAATTACAATTACAGAATGTTCCAGGTTAAAAAAATCTAGACAAATGAAGGAAATTGCCCAAGTGCAGGCCTAGAATGGCATGAAGCCCTTGTTTCTGCAACTCTGCTAGCATTAATTTCCAACCCCCTGTTCGATCTGCACTTCCAATTTTATACTATCTGGCACGGCTCTTCGGTTCGCCTGCATCGTTTCGTTCCACCTCCCAAAACGCTTCGTTTCATTTTCTCACTTCTTTGATGCTTTGACCTTTCGCTCGAATTTGAAACGTTTGGTCCTGTCTGCATACTGTAACCATCGCTCTGAAGTGTTATCATAAACCTCATGCCTTTGCGCCATGTGTTTGATGCGTTTCTACATGTTCCATAATGGTCCCATGAAAATCGTGACCAAAAATAACCTGCGGCCTTGCTCCTTCACTTTCACAGCGAAAACACGACATGTCGCGAAATCATGACATGTCGCGATATCGCGACGCTTTTGTTCTCCGTACGCTTCGGTTGCAACTCGTCACGATTTCGTGACCATTTTCTCCTTCGGGTCCTCTTGCCGCAATCTGTCGTGATTTCACTACCGTTTTGATCTCCGTACGCTTTGGCCGCAACTCGTCGCGATTTCACGACCATTTTCTCCTTCGGGCCCTCTTGCCACAATCTGTCATGATTTCGCTACCATTTCGATCTCCGTACGCTTCCTTGCTTCGAAACCGTGAAACCGCAACCTGTCACGATTTCGCGACGTCTTTTCGCTTCATCCCCATTTGCTGCTTTCTATTGCGATTTCGCGACGTTTTTTTTGTTTCATGCCTTCCACCTGCAATCTGTCATGATTTCACATTGCTTTTCACCCGACACTGCTTTGGTCGCAACCTGTAGCGATTTCGTGACGCTTTTCACTTCATGTCGTTTGACCAGTTTGACCCGTGATTTTGCGACGCGTCGCGATATCGCTACGCCTTTCCATTTTGCCTTTCTCTCTCCTCTTCCGACAGCGATGGAGCGACATGTCACGATTTTGTGACACTTTTTCATTTTCCTTTTCTCTCTCCTCTTCCGGCAGCGATGGAGCAACATGTCACGATTTTGCGACACTTTTTCATTTTCCTTTTCTCTCTCCTCTTTCGGCAGCGATGGAGCGACATGTCACGATTTCGTGACACTTTTTCATTTTCCTTTTCTCTCTCCTCTTTCGGCAGCGATGGAGCGACATGTCACGATTTCATGACACTTTTTCATTTTCATTTTCTCTCTCCTCTTCCGACAGTGATGGAGTGACATGTCGCGATTTCGCGACACTTTCTACACTTGTGCATTTTTGCCCCTTTTCTTCATTTTTAGCATCTGGGTCACTGAGATTTCCTCTGAAAGCCTGCAAAAAAGGTGGGTCCCCAATTTTGGGGTGTGTTGTGGATCAGCCACAACAACTCCTTTGTCCCTAGACCTCTCTCTTTTGGCATCATTCAAATATCCTTGAGAAAGGGTGAAATCTAAGTACCAAAAGGTTGTGGCTACTATTTCTAGACTTCTTCACAAGCTAAGAAGAGTGAAAGCATTATCAATGGAGGAGAAATTGTACCAAACACCAAGATAACATTATCTAACACCGAAATGGACATCAGGATGGTTCTTGGACTACCATCAATTAACATGCCATATTTAGCAAACATTGAGAAGGCTAAGATTGATTATATGTTTCCTTTGATGTTATCTTATATCTTCTAGGTGCAGGTATTTTTAGCCTTAACTACAACTTTTGCCAAGGGACCTTCCTTATTTCTTTATTTTACTAATGCCTATCCACCATATACCCCCAAGATGAAATTCTTCTTCAAGAGTGAGTGGTTATTGGGAAAGGGATTCCTCTTTATTTAGGCTTTTTCTCTTGAAGGAATCATTATTTGGCTCATATTGTCACTCATGATTGTATTAATTTTTGAGAAGCAACATCTCATATTATACTTAGTTGAATCACGTGATATTCTCTACATGTTTTTAAATCTTCTATGCTATCCCTTCTAACTACCTTATTCTTTAACTGATATGCAATTTTTATTTACTTATCAACCTAATTACATAAAATTGTGGTGTATATTTGTATGCCAGTTATACATGGTTCTTAGATATTGCATCTGAATCTATAGTGAACCAACCAGATAGTGTTGGATTTGTGCTTTTTCCTCTGACATTCATATTGGGACTTGTAACTTATTCTGTCAGGATTCTACCACAAGATTGACTTTGAACTTGTATTAGTTTTCAAGCTTGCTTGAGAAATGACATTGCAAATAAGAATTGGTGACTCTTCTTTGATATGTAAGCATCCAATTGCTTTCTTAGTGTGCATTGGTCTGTGTACCATATTCCTAATTAGTGATTAAATATTTTCAAGGTGGGTGGTAATTACTATCTTGGGACATAATCTGGAACATTCTTTGGTGGAGTGACATTTTCCTTATGGGTGTCCCAATTTTTTTAGATTTTCTTGTTAGTACATGTGGTTGACCATATAATATAGTGAGTCATAGCTATCCTATAAATTATGCTAGTTCCCCAGGTTTGACAACCATATTGATTCAAAATCACTCAAGGATAGCTTGTTGTATATTGGATCTATTCATCCTTTGGCCAATCAATTATTTTACTTGAGCCAACTCTATGACATTTTCTTCTTGATATTTCTTAATATGGTAGGAAAAAAGCTTTTTAGCTTGAATCCAAATCATATTTTCAATGCAAGGTATAATCATTTGATCTTGTTTTAGGTGTCCTATTTGTTTCAAGAAAGCCTTGGACAAACTCATCCCGAATATTGATGGTAAATCAATGACCACCACATATTGAACTACTACTAAGTCTAGCAACCTACATGATAAAATTTGGATTTCTTATATGAACCCCACCTTCTGGATTTCCATCCCTTTAATCTGTAATGTTTCAAAATAAATTCTATTGTAGTGTATGCCTATAGCATCACAAACTACCTTAGGCACAATGGAAAAATTAGCTTTTGGGTCCACTATACAATTATGTAATACCCATCCTTCTAAGCACACATATAGGTCAAAGGGGGAATAATTATACTTATCCAAACCAAGATATGGTTGCTTTTTTGCTAATTGAGGAATTGGATAGAGCATTAAGTCAAATTTTAAGCCATGCAAAGCTATTTCAACTAGATTTGCTTGATTAGAAATTGTAAATATTCCTTTAGATATTAGCTTTTGTAATAATATTGCCTTGAGATATATCCTTTGGCTTGGTCACCTTTTGAGCTAGCCCTTGATAGGTTTTTACCATATCCTCCATTTTTTTTCTTGTTATAGCCGGATAGTATAATTTTTTGTAAGCCTGATTTCTTTGGCAATGTGAGAAAAGTTCTTTTAGAATGCATTGTTTTACAAAAATCTTTGGTCTTTGTTTTTTTTATAATCTTCTTATGAATATAAGATACCATCAATGTCATATTATTTCTATTTTACCTCATTTTTCTCCCATTCATGCTCCACATTTTCTATTTTCTTAATTTATTGAGCATAGGATGGCTACACATGATAATAAAATCTTGCATCTAGGCCAATCAGATCCATTGTAGAGTACTTTTATGTTGCAAAAGAATGGTCCAGGTCCATTGTGAGAGCTACAACATTCTACAACTATTGATTTACTCCTGAAAGAAAGTCTAATTAATATTTTCCATTGTTATGACTGTCAAATGTTGAACCCTTGAGCTTGATTACACTAAGATTTTCATCATGTTCTTTGTTTTTGATGATATCAAAGTATTTCATGCACATTTCACCTATGCACCTTGCTTAATCTCCTAAGAGAATTCTTATTGAGAACATTTTTTTTTTGTGCTTGACTTGATCATTTTGTTGCTTAACTTCTGCAAGCTCATTAGTGAGGTTTTGGATGATATCTTTTAGCTCTTGATCTATTAGGGGTTTTGATCTTGTATACATGTTGTGGTATAAAAAATAACATAAGGGTGTTTTATCTACTAGAGTTACTAGTTGAATCATCTGGTGAGGCAATGGGGTATCTAACTTATTAGTTATGGGAAGGAGTTTTCCTACAAAAATCAACATATTATCAATCCTAATAGCCATTTGAAAATCTATGAAAATATTTTCTCCTTGTAGTGTTGGATTTGAAGGCCCAAACCTGGATTAGATCTTGAACATAGTAAATATAATCCTATGATTATGATGGCCTTATTTCCTAGGGAATTCTATCCCACAATTTTTTGAATTTGATGTTAAAATCAAGGAGCCTTTCCTGAAGATATCTCTTGATGTACAAAAACTGCATGAGCAGTGTAAGAAGAGATCCCCTAGATAATCAAATACTAAGATTAGGGGTTCAAAAATTTTAGCCCAATCCCTAATGCTATTGTCTTCTAAAGATATATACCATTGAAATGCCTTACCTTGAGAGGATTGAGCAAGTAGTCTTACCATAATGTCTTTAAATATGATATTACAAAAGGTGTCCAAGGTTGCAACATCTTGATAATTATCATAAGCAGTTTTCCCACTACCATCATAAGTGGGCAATATCTTCAATGTAATTTGGGGAATATCATCGAGCTTTGAAAGATTGAGTGTTTTGGCACTATTCCAAGTTATATAAATTTACCTAACCATGGATCTAAAAATTTCTATTAATGTACCTGTGGAGCCATTTTATTGGTACACAATGAACTATCTTGGATTTTCAAAACTATCACCATTTGATTCTAATATTTTCTACTAATGGAGTCACAAAATGTTTTGGAATCTTGTTTTCTATAGAGTCAGTAAGTGAACATACATTCTTCGCATACGAGGTCAAAACTATTCACCAAAATATTGAATCCTCCAAGAAATTGAAATGGGATATATGTAAATATTTTTTTAGGGTGGGACACTCATGTCCCATTAAACATGCCAAAAAATATTGGCATGTTAAATAGCTACTGGTTTCTATTTTTATTATTACATCTCAACAAAGTTTTCAAGTGATTGAGAAATGATCCATTGGAGAAAAATATCACCATGATTCCACTTAATCAGGGACGTGAGATTTGGGTCCCATCGGGTATGCCAGAAAATCTTGGTCCAAAATTTTTCTAAGCAAATGAGTTGCCCCCTCAAGAACTCAACCAATATGAATTACCAAGAAATAGATATTTTTGGATCATCCTATGGAGTAAGCCATTTCCTATGATTCTAGTTAACTAATAAATGGGGATTAAAAACTAAAGTAAGGAATGTGTAAAGATAAAACCTAGACTTAAAGTGGAATGGATTCAACAATATTAAGAGACATAAAGCATGAGTCTCACACTTTGAATTAAATAAGACTACCTAATAGACCAACTATCCTTTGATATTATAGAATAATTAGCAATATCAAGCTCTAAGTATTACTAACTATTCCAGGAACTAGTGAACAATAAATCTAGGAGGAAATCCAAATAGTAGAATAATTTTAAAAAAATAAATCATTCACTCAACTTTAATAGAAATGCCTAATTAAATTAACATACATACATGATCTACAATAAGTTCAGTAAGAGGTCAAACAACAATCTAGTCTTTATTCAAAGGCACACAATACAATCATCATACAATATGCAATTGTAAATGCTAAAGAGTCAACCTCTTTGAACATGCTACATTCAAGTATATAGATTTACATTATGTATTCAGTTATCCTAGCACGATTTCTTACAAAATAGACTGGAGTCCTATCAAAATAAGCGTAGAAGGTGGTTGTCACATTCAGTTCAACTATGCTCAACTACTTCAAGCACATTTTACTGATGTGTGCGACATGGATTTTTTTTATGAAGTTGACTTGCATGTTTCATTGGATTCTAAAAATTTCATGATATTCCACTCCTTCCTATTACATCGAGTTAGTTGAGTAGGGGTAGGTGGGTGATGAAGGAGCCTTCGGCCTTTGAGATCTTCTAACAACAATGATTCCTAGAGGTTGATTGACATGTGCAACATTGCTGATTAGGATGGATATAAAGGATATGCCATAAAGAGGGAGTACTTGCATCACATTGAACAATTTTATTTGGATGAATTTTGATTTATTTTCATTTATGTTAGGCTCTAGATTTTATTTTTTAGGTATCAAAGATATTATTCCTTTTTTATGATATCATTGAATCTAGAGTCTAGCAACTTCTATATACAACTGAAAATGCCTATGTATAGTGTCAGATTTTGGATATCATTGTTGGGTTCTATGTGTTAGACTTGTTTTGTATCCTGCACTCATTTTGGCTTTACTAAACTTTTATGCTGTTGATGATGACATCATTGCTTCAAAATCCCAACACCCTTGGAAAATTTTTAAAGTATCCCACTGAATGCTAGATGAGCTTCTACTTTTCTACCTTGCATGCAAGACGAAATGCCTTAGAATATTTTCTACTTGGGCCTTTCATCCATACTGCATCAAGTTTTTATGCAACCTTACTGACATCAACATCATTATTTGTTTGACCTCTTTCGATATTTAGCTTTAATTTCACATCTGATAAGCTTTTCCAAACACCAAATATTGGATGTTGGAGAATTTATCATCTTTTACTAGCTTTATGAAGAACACAAGCTTATACTGAGAGGGGGGGTGAACAGTATAAGACCACTTTTAACTTTTTCTTTCAAAAAAGCTTTCAATTCAATATTATGCAGTGAAAAGATAACAGTAACAACAACAGTAATCAAAGAAATGCACAAAACACCATCCACAAAGTGACACAATAATTTACATGGTTCACCTAATGTGGGCTACTCCACGGATAAAAATTTTCTCTAAAAGTTATATCACAGTTCTTTGGGAAACCTTCCCAATTACAAAGTTTATAAGCCTCTGCTCAAAGGAGATACCTTCCCATAACTATGCTCTGGCTGGTGATCCTCTAGAATACCTCTGCCTCTTTTGCCCTTAGCAAGTGGAACTCTATCCATAGAAGACACCTGTCTTCCCTGCTCTGGCTGGAGACCTCTGTCCTCAACTCTATCACCTCAAAGCTAGTCCTCGAATTTACACCAAAACATAGTCCTTCGGGTCTGGCACAAATGTCCTCTTCCTCTTTCTCTGGTCTGCACCAAACACAGTCCTTCGGTCTGGCACAAGTCTGTCCTCTTCCTCTGTTCTACATAAAATACAGTCCTTCGCTATTATTGCACAATCACAGCTACACTCGATCGAACATCGACCTTTACACCTCTATGCAATCACAGTAGCAACGTATTCACGCACTCTGCTTCCTTGCAATCTCTCTCACTTAGAAGATTCAACGAAATGCACTCTAAAACTGCTATCGATCTTCACACTCTATTTTTTGGCGATCGAACTTCACCCCCACACTCTATCTGCTAACGTTGCTCTTCGAATGCACACTTCAATCGATCGATTCAAAACTCTCCACGTAGCCCTCCTTTTATACTAACAATCTTAAGATTAAAACCTTGATCTTTAGTTGGTTGCACATCCCTAAAATAACATCGACTGCAAACCCTAATCTTCGTCGGCCCAAATTTAACTTTGTCGACTTCACTGCCTCTGCAACTCTCCTATAGCTTCTACCATGAAACTACATGTCATGATATCGTGACACCTTTTGCAACCATACGCCTTACTTTGGCTTTTGTCACAAAATCGTGACACTACAGCCTTTGTTGACCTCCTTTCTGCTTATGTCGTGAAATTGTGACATTTTTGATGTCGTACATTCTCTCTCCTCTTTGAGTTGCAAAACTACGACATGTCACGAAATCGTGACATCTTCCTATGTTGGAGTCTGCACTTGCCTTCTGGTCATGAAACTGTGACATGTCATGAAATCATGACATCTTCCTCTGCTGGCGTCTGCACTTGCCTTCTGGTCGTGAAACTACGATATGTCACGAAATCGTGACATCTTCCTCTACTGGCATCTGCACTTGCCTTTTGGTCATGAAATTACGACATGTCACGAAATCATGACATCTTCATCCTATTGGCTTCTTCACATCTACTTGTCACAAAATCGTGACACTTCCTATATCCATACGCTATCTTTTATGCCTATCATGAAATCATGACACTTTTTGCATCCGTACACTTTTCTTTCATCCTATCACAAAATCGTGACGCTTTTAGCTTCCAAAAGCTTTCCTTGTAGCCTATCACGAAATCACGATGCTTCTCATTTCAAACTCTTTCCTTAGCTGCATGTCACAAAATCGTGACGCTTCTCATTTTGAGTTTTTTAGCATGTCGCGAAATCGTGACAGTCTTCACCTCGACCTCTGCAACATGTCGCGAAATCGTGACATTTTTCATGTTACTTTCTATCTCATCAAACTTGTCATGAAATCAATACAATTCACACTGCGGACTCTCTTTTCTACAATATGTCATGAAATCATGACACTTTTTCGTCCGTACAACTTTCTTTGCAGAATGTCGTGAAATCGCGACACTTTTCCTTCTCTGCCTTCCTGCACTTTCCAAGTCACAAAAATGCGACATGTCATGAAATCGTGACACTTTCCATATTGCTCTCCTTCTCTACCAACATGTCGTGAAATCATGATAGTTTTGCCAAAACTTTCTCTCTCCTCAAACATGTTGCAAAATCGTGACAGTTTTTCCAACCGCCTGCATACTTTTTCTTACTTGTCTTTTTCTTGAAATTTTGCAACTAGGCTACTCTGATCTTCTTGGAAACTAACTATCCATGCTGAAACCTTCATCAAAAAAAATTCCTTGACATCAAATCAAATTGCTTCAAGAACTTCTTGACATCAATGACAACATCTACACTTGAGCAAAGGCAATGTACCCAAGGTACCCAAAATTGCCAACAATCTCCCCCTTTGTCATTGATGGCAAACCTTTACTGAAACACATCTTAAGAGCCAAAACTGAAACCTACTGATCCAACAACTGAGAATCTACCTTTGAAGTTTTGCTCCCCCTGACTTGAAGCTCTTCTCTTCACTTGAAGCTCTCCCCCTTACTCATATCTCTCCCCCTTACTCATATCTCTCCCCCTTTGTCATCAATGGCAAAGGGTCACCTTTGGGGCTTGGGACTAAGAATGAGCCTCTTAGCTTAGTCCCTCCCCCACCTCCTAATGAGGTGATTAAAACAAGGGTGGGAGTAAAAATCCCATTAGGCACTCATCATCATCAGTTTCTACAATTTCCTTGTCGAGCCTTCTCTTGAATTCTTTGTTCGTATTTTTGTTCTTGTCATTGTTTTTGTTCTTGTTCTCATCCCTGTTCTTATCCACACCTTGATCCTTGGACCTATTCATACCACTTTTCCTATTCCTGTACCTTGGAAGTTTAGCTCTGCACTGTCTAGTTGTGTGACCTGCATTGTTGCATTTATAACAAGTAACACTGTAATTTCTTTTAGGCATACCTGTTCTTTGAATCCACCTATTCTGACCAACCGTGAACCTGTTATTAGCCTTGCAGACAATTGCCTTGTGCCCAAACTGTTGACAAGAGTAACAATACCCTTGGAAGAAATTAGCACTTCTGAAATTGTTGTTAACCTTCTTCATTTGAGACATGCAATGTGCAGCCGTGTGACCAAACTTGTGACACGCAAAACATCTGCCATGAAATATTCTTTTAATTGACCTCTTGGGTCCCGAAAACTTCTTCGCATTCAAAATTCTATTTTTTGTTTTGTGCATTTATCACTCACGGACTCTTTCTCTGAGATACTCTCTTCATCAGAACTCTCTTCTCTTTGAAATATCTTACTGGATTCCCCAACCTGTTCCTTGTGTGGTTTAACAAAACCAAGGCCTGTTTTATCTGTTGTCTTTCTTTGACCTTTGATAAGAGATTTAACCTTTTTGGAGCTTTCTTGAAACCTGTACAGCTTATCCTTGTACTCTTTAGTTTCCTCTTTCAAGGAAGCCATTTTCTGTTCTAATTCACTATACTCAAACACCTTAGATTCTAACTCATTCTTGAGTTCTTGTGTCTTAGCCATAGAGATGTCAAGACTTTCTATAAGTTCATCTCTCTCCATACAACATTCATCTAACTTATCCTTGAGTCTAGCATTCTTCTTTCTTTCCTTTTTCAAAACACTAAGAGCATTAGTAAGTTCACTTTCAAGATCCTCTATTTGATTGCATTTTGAATCATCAAGGCCTTTTTCAGATTTCTTATCACTAGAGGTGCTACCCTTTTCAAAAACCATACATGCATCTTCATTGTAGTTTTTTGAAGCATCCTCATACATACTAGCAACAAAATCATTATTTGTGCAATTATCCTCAAGGTGCCAAAAATTTCCACATCTAAAACATTTCATGACAATGAATTTATGTTTCGGTTCTTCCTCCTTTTTTGAAATGAACATCTCATTTTCATTATCACTAGAAGAGCTTTCACTATCACTGCTAGAACACTTACTTGCTTTGTCTAGGTAGAAGCTCTTCTTGTGCTTGTGAGAATGCCTCTTTCCGTGAATGCTATACTCATCTTTGCTCTTCTTGTGATGCTTGTGCTTTTCAGAATCCTTGCTCTTAGAATCTTGTATATCTTCATCACTTTCATTCTTGGAAACAGTACAGTCAGTAGCATAATGACCAAACTTCCCACAGTTGAAACATCTTATGTTTTTCATGCTCTTGTGCTTTCTGGAAAACTTGCCTTTCTTGCTGTAATATGCCTCTTCATCACTAGAGGACTCATCACTCTCTTGAATATGTTTGCCCTTTAATTTCTTGGTAGCTTTGAAGGCTGCCTCTTTTTTGACATCAACTTTCACTTGAGTTCTCAGCTCAAATGCTGCAATTATACTATGGAGCTCATACTTTTTCAATTTATCTAAATCTTTAGCTTTCTTAATGGCAGAAATATTTTCACTAAATCTATTAGGAAGAGATCTTAAAATCTTATCACACATATAATTTTCAGCAAGTTCAAGACCTAAGTCTTTCATGGAGTTAACAACCTCATCCATACGAAGCATGTAGTCACTAATCTTTTCATCATCATTCATTTTGATTTGTTCAAACATACCTTTAAAGTGTCTCAATTTGGCCTTTCGGACATTTGCATCACCTGTATGAACCACCTGCAATTGTTTCCACATTTCACTAGCTGTCTTGCAATGAATAACTTTGGTGAGATCTGCTTTCTGTAAGCCTTTCAGGATTGCATTCATGGCTTTTGAATTGCTATGAAGCATGAGCCTGTCTTCTTTAGTATAAGGACCATGTTCAAGAATAGTGTACTCGTCTTCAATCACTTCCCATACCTCATTACCAAGTGCCATTAGATAGAATTTCATTCTTGCACTCCATAGACCAAAATATGATCCATCAAGAATAGGTGTTGCATTGCCACTTGAATAGTCCATTGTGTTCTTTGCAAGCTTTTCCTTCAAGCTGTTAAACTTTTTGAAGGAACCCGCTCTGATACCAATTGAAGAACACAAGCTTATACTAAGAGGGGGGAGAACAGTATAAGACCACTTTTAACTTTTTATTTCAAAACAACTTTCAATTCAATATTAAAGATAACAGTAACAACAACAGTAATCAAAGCAATGCACAAAACACCATCCAAAAAGTGACACAACAATTTACGTGGTTCACCCAATGTGGGCTACTCCACGGATAAAACTTTTCTCTAAAAGTTATATCACAGTTCTTTGGGAAACCTTCCCAATTACAAAGTTTATGAGCCTCTACTCAAAGGAGATACCTTCCCCTAACTTTGCTCTGGTTGGTGATCCTCTAAAAGACCTCTACCTCTTCTACCCTTAGCAAGTGGAACTCTATCCACAGAAGACACCTGTCTTCCCTACTCTGGCTGGAGACCTCTGTCCTCAACTCTATCACCTCAAAGCTGGTCCTCGAATTTACACCAAAACATAGTCCTTTGGTCTGGCACAAATGTCCTCTTCCTCTTTCTCTGGTCTGCACCAAACACAGTCCTTCGATCTGGCACAAGTCTGTCCTCTTCCTTTGTTCTACATAAAATATAGTCCTTCGCTATTATTGCACAATCACAGCTACACTCGATCGAACATCGACCTTTACACTTCTGTGCAATCACAGCAGCAGTGTCTTCATGCACTCTACTTCCTTGCAATCTCTCTCACTTAGAAGATTCGATGAAATGCACTCTAACACTGTTATCGATATTTGCACTCTATTTTTCAATGATCGAACTTCACCCTTGCACTCTATCTGCTAACGTCGCACTTCGAATGCACACTTCAATAGATCGATTCAAAACTCTCCACGCAGCCCTCCTTTTATACTAACAATCTCAAGATTAAAACCTTGATCTTTAGTCGGTTGCACATCCCTAAAATAATGTCGACTGCAAACCCTAATCTTCGTCGGCCCAAATTTAACTCTGTCGGCTTCACTGCCCCTACAACTCTCTTGTAGCTTTTATCACAAAACTACAACATGTTGCGATATCACGACACCTTTTGCAACCATACACCTTCCTTTGGATTTTGTCATGAAATCGTGACACTACAGCCTTTGTCGACCTCCTTTCTACTTATGTCGCAAAATCATGACATTTTTGATGTCATACATTCTCTCTCCTCTTTGAGTCGCAAAACTATGACATATCACAAAATCGTGACATCTTCCTGCTTTGGAGTCTGCACTTGCCTTCTGGTCACAAAACTATGACATGTCACGAAATCATGACATCTTTCTCTGCTGGCGTCTGCACTTGCATTCTGGTCATGAAACTGTGACATGTCACCAAATCATGACATCTTCCTCTGCTAGCATCTGCACTTGCCTTCTGGTCGTGAAACTACGACATGTCATGAAATCATGACATCTTCATCCTACTGGCTTCTTCACTTCTGCCTGTCACAAAATCGTGACACTTCTTGTATCCGTACTCTATCTTTTTTGCCTGTGGCAAAATCGTGACACTTTCTACATCCATACACTTTTCTTTCATCTTGTCACGAAATCACGACGCTTTCAACTTCTGAAATATTTCCTTGTAGCCTTTCATGAAATCACGAAGCTTCTCATTTCAAACTATTTCCTTAACTGCATGTCACGGAATCGCAACGCTTCTCATTTTGAGTTTTTTAGCATGTCGCAAAATTGCAACAGTCTTCATCTCGACCTCTACAGCATGTTGCAAAATCGCAACATTTTTCATGTTACTTTCTATCTCATCGAACTTGTCATGAAATCGCGACAATTCACACTGTGGACTCTCTTTTCTGCATTATGTCACGAAATCATGACATTTTTTCATCCGTACAACTTTCTTTGTAGAATGTCACGAAATCACGACACTTTTCCTTCTCTGCCTTCCTGCACTTTTTGAGTCACAAAAATGCGACATGTCGCAAAATCGTGACACTTTCCATCTTGCTCTCCTTCTCTGCCAACATGTCACGAAATCGTGACAGTTTTGCCAAAACTTTCTTTCTCCTCAAACATGTCGCGAAATCACGAAAATTTTTCTAGCCACCTGCATACTTTTTCTTACTTGTCTTTTTCTTGAACTTTTGCAACTGGGCTACTCTGATCTTCTTGGAAACTAACTGTCCATGTTGAAACCTTCATCAAAACAAATTCCCTGACATCAAATCAAATTGCTTCAAGAACTTATTGACATCAATGACAACATCTACACTTGAGCAAAGGTAATGTACCCAAGGTACCCAAAATTGCCAACACTTTATTTTTGTAGAACGTCCAATGCCAGACTTTTATTATACTTCTGTTGAAATAAAAAATTTAAATGTTTGACCACTTAGCCAAAATTCCATATCCAACACTTAAGATACTATTGATTGAGATGCTTAACTGTCTAGAAGACTTATATTTTACTTTTTCTTGTTGGATTTAATTTCCTTAAGATTAATTTCAGTCTGAGAGACTTTTACTTACTTCCCTGCTACCTATGTAGCCTATTTTTTGCATTTGGTCATGCATTTATGCTCTTTACATTATTTTGCAACCTCTCGGTCTACTTTGTATCTTGTCTTCATAGATAAATCTACCACAAGAGCTTCATCCAATGGTGATCTTGTTATCTTCAAAACTATGTAATGCAATTTATTATACTGATGCCTTAGCAAAATAACTATATAGTTTGAACAAAATTGCAATGTAGTTCAATTGCAAGGATTGTGGATGTAGGTGATTTTTTCTACACTAACTATAGGAATTATTCAATGATATGTCAAACCTATAACCAAGAAACCTCCTAAAAATTGACTTAGAATCTTTCTCACAAATATGTAAGAATTTTTTCTATGCAAATGCCAAGAATAGAGGTGGGATGGGAGGATTCCTAATTCTAGGTTCATGGGGTTGCACACCTCAAATAGATGGGCTTTATGATAGGTTGAAGGCTTATTCTAAAAGAGGGAATGTATCTATATTATATTGAATCTATGAACATAAGGTCTTTCCAAGTACTATTCTAACATATAATTATAAATCTAAAAATAAAAAATAGAAGTCCTAAGTAATAACTAACAAGTTATCTAAATGTAAGAAAAATAAGAAATAATATATTCTTCTTTTTTAAATATAAAAGTTCAATGTATGAAGAATGTAAGCTAAATACCTTTCCAATTATTTATACTATTGTCTTATTTTAGATATTAAAAGACAAAATTCACTCTATTTTAAACTCCCATTGTGTAGTATATGATCAAACTTACCTCATTTGATCCTTTGATTAAAGTTCAAAATACCTATAGCACTAAGATAAGTGCACCTACATTAACATAAGCATGGATAGAAATCAAGGAGATTCAAATGGATAACAATGCAAGGTATAAATATATTTTAAAATATAAATAATTGAACAATGATATTTTTTTCTCTTTGGAAGACAAACTCAAACAATCCAAAAATAAAGCAACAAAGATGCGTTTTAGTGTAGTTTAAGAAACAATGCTCTTTATTTTTTTCGAAGTGTGATGATGTGAAAAGATCCATAGTAGATGGGGATAAGTGCACTAGCTCATCTATCCTATTGAGAAACATTACATTATTTGGTACATGTTGATGTACCCCATGGTACCTCAATTGTAAATATATAATAGATTAGAGATGAGTCTATAGTCTAGAAGTGTGATTTATATTTCTCCTTTTATGTAAGTTTCAATGTGCAAGAAATTCACAAGTGTTATATAAGAGTGCAATGTGTATGAAACACATAAGTTTCATGTAAGTTAGAGTGCAATTTTATATTAAGAGAATGCACAATGAAGAACACAAGCTTATACTAAGAGGGGGGTGAACAGTATAAGATCAACTTTTACTTTTCTTTCCCAAACAATATTATCCAATATTATCAATGGCAATATCAATAGCAGTAATCAAAGAAATGCATAAATAATCACACACAATAGAGACACCAATTTAACATGGTTCACCTAATGTGGGCTACTCCACGGAGAAAATATTTCTACTAAATTTTCTCAATAAATCCTCTTGGGAATCACTTCCCTATTACAATTTTTGGACCTCTGTCCAAAGGAGACACCAATCCCCTAATTCTATGATTTATGGATCTCTCTCGATAGGATAAATCTTTTCCCTTTTCTTTTTTTTATGGAACTTGACCCAGGAGAAATCTTTCTCCTCAACTGGTTCGCAGATCTCTCTCCACAGAAGAACTCTATCTTCCTAGTTACTTCACGAATCACTCTCCATAGGAGAACACTTTACCCTTACTATAGTTTGTGGATCTCTATCCATAGGAAAACTTTTTCTCCTCTCCTTTGGTTGATAATCTTCTTGAAGACTACTGCCTCCACTACACTGGATTATGGATCTCTCTCCACAGAAGACCTCTATCCTATCTACCCTATCTAATGGATCTCTATCCATTGGAGACTACTATCCTATGCTCTATCACCTCCAAAGCTTGATCTCAACTCTATCTCAAATTTTCACCAAACACTATCCTTGTTCTAGTACAAGTCTACTCTTACTCTATCTCAGGTCTAGCACAAATCTGCTCACAAATCTACACCAAAATCTATCCTCAAATCTATCCTCAAGCCTTAACACAAAGCTTGATCCAATAATAAATCAACTTTGCTTATATTTTCCCCAAGCCTTAACAAATCAATCAATCAAATCTTATCTTAATGTTGTCTCAAGTCTTCACTAAGACTTTATCATGTTTACCTATAAGTATTCACAGACTTACCTCAAATATACCTACAAGTCTTCACCAAGACTTACCTCAAATCTACCTTCAAGTCCTCTCAAGAACTTGCTCAATATGCTCTCAAGTCTTCACAAATACTTACCTCAAATATACCTATAAGTCATCTCAAGAACTTGCTCAATCTACTCTCAAGTCTTCATAAATACTTACCTAAAATCTGTCTAAAAGTCTTCACCAAGGCTTGCCTCAAATCTGCCTACATGTTTTCTCAAGAACTTGCTCAATCTGCTCTCAAGTCTTCACTGAGACTTACCTCAAATATTCTCTCAAGTATTCACTAAGACTTACCTCAAATCTTCACTAAGACTTGCCTCAAATATTCTCTCAAGTCTTCACTAAGACTTGTCTCAAATTTGCTCTCAAGTCTTCACGAAGACTTACCTCAACTCTGCTCTCAAGTCTTCACTAAGACTTATCTTAAATCTGTTCTCAAGTCTTCACTAAGACTTACCTCAAATTTTCTCTCAAGTCTTCACTAAGACTTACCTCAAATTTTCTCTCAAGTCTTCACTAAGACTTACCTCAAATATACTCTCAAGTCTTTACTAAGACTTACCTCAACTCTACCTACAAGATTTCACAAAAGCTTGCTCAACTTTGTCCTTAAGCTTTCACAAAAGCTTACTCAAATCTGTCCTTAAGATTTAACAAAAGCTTACTCAAATCTGTCCTTAAGATTTAACAAAAACTTACTCAAATATGTTCAAACACATGCTAAAAAAACTCATAAGATATGCTCAATCAATCTCAAATATTGCACGCAATGTTATCAATTGTTTTGTCTAACATTCAAAGAAATTACTTTAAATTGAAGTAGTTTAGACATGTTCTATGCAGAATTATTTTAACCTATGGAACATATAGAGAATGATGTACTCTATTAAGAACTCAATATGTTCTACTTAGTCATTAATTCTATCACTTTCACAAATCTGATTTCTAATTTTTGCACATTCACTTTCAATATCACTCAAAACCAATGCTCAAGAACTTTCACTCAATAATTCAATCAATGAAACACAACTTGCTTACAAACCCTAAACAAGTGTTTCCATTCTTATCCAAACAAAATCACAATGTGGGTCTCAAACCCCTACTCAAATAATCCTCAATCTCTAACTCAAGTGTTCTCTTAGACATTCACTAATCATGCATATGAAGACTCACTCAAACATTTCCAACAATGCTTATCAAACAATCCTTTTCACTCCACCTTTGCATTTAAAAAAATTCAATCCAACAACATTTTAATCATAAGGAATATGTGCCCATACCTTTTTTTTTATGGAGATATGTCTTCAAAACCTGTTTTACTCACAACCAAATTCTTTTGCCAACTCTAGGTTAGATAGCAAAAACCTATCTCAAAATCTCCATAGGAATATTTATCTCAACAAATATTTCACCATACAATAAATATCAAGTCACAAGTACACCTTATTAATCCTTTGTTAAAAATTCAATCTTCAATCAATTATTCATTTACTTATAAAAAATTATAATGATAATCTCCCTATAAACCCTTTTAACTCCAACTCAACACAAAATATTTCGATCAAATTTCAACCCTCAAAATAAATTTCAAATTACAACAATAGAGTCCTTGAATACACCTTCTCCTCTCCAATTCTCAATCTAAAAAATAATTCCACATTACACAAAAAAATCCTTGGAAACCCTTATAAACTCCAAACTTTAATGAAAACTTGGCAAAAATAAAATTATTAATTCATACCTTAGCCTCAAGTAAAAATTAATTTTCGTGCGCGTTAGTCTCCACAAAGCACCCCATGCAATTCGAACTCACATTCACCTACTTTCCAAGATCCTTAGCCACGGATTAGATGGCCACACAAGATATGCACCCTCACAAAACCAATGAAGCAAATTCTACTTCTTATTCCTTTGCCAGCGCAAAAAACCAAATGATAAAAGCCTTTAACCTTTGCTACCATCGGGAATCAAATGCGGGACCTCTGTCCTACCAAAAACATACATGTCAGGCCTTGCCACTAGACCACCTGAGTGGATGGTGATGGGAGTGCACCCTCACTCTAACTTATTTATTTGTCATCCACTTCAACCCTTTAAAAAATTAAAACCTTTTCCTTGCTCACGATAATCGCTCGAGACCTTTCTTAGCCCTTCGCATGCGCAATATTATTTTGAAGACTTGGTTTATTGCATCCAAAGCATATGGTATAAATACCATATCTTATTTTTGCTTGATGTCAGAGGAAAAATATTAAAATTAAATATTTTGCGCCCAACCCTAACTTAGGGTTTAATTAAATTAATTTATATTATTAATTATAATATAAATATTATAATTAATTAACCTTAGGCTTAACTTAAACTCTTAATATTATAATAATAAACATTATAATATTATTTCCTTCGGCCCTAGGTATTTTCCAACCTTAGGCTTTATCTGAACACCTTTAATATTATAATAATAAATATTATAATATTATTTCCTTTGAGCCTAGGTATCTCCTTTCTTCAGGGTGTTTTGTCAATATTTTGACCAATCATGTGAAGCTTTAAACCAAATCTCTTGGGCTTAAAATATAAATATTTTAACCCTCCTTTTACCAATTCCTTGCACTGACTTATGACATCACTGACATTGTTTCTTGACATCAATGACAACACAACTACTCAAAATTTCCAACAATCTCCCCCTTTGTCATTGATGGAAACCCTTTTTTCTTTAACCATTTATTTTTCCTTTTTCAATTCCACTTCCCCTGAGAAACTGCTCCCCCTAATTGAATTCTCTCCACCTTACTCAAATCTCTCCCCCTTTGAAATCAATGGCAAAGGGCCACCTTTGGG
Organism: Wollemia nobilis; assembly: GCA_028583015.1. Lineage (NCBI taxonomy): Eukaryota > Viridiplantae > Streptophyta > Pinopsida > Araucariales > Araucariaceae > Wollemia > Wollemia nobilis. Next base: position 2,576,309 of record JAQPPZ010002347.1, read on the forward strand.
GCTAAAGATAAGACTCTTAGCTCAACCCCCTCCCCACCTCCTCTCTTGAGGTGATTAATTTTGGGGTGGGAGTAACTCTACTCCCAGCATACAATGTTATTTTTCTTTGTCCACCTTCTTCCTCAATTGATCCTTCTGATTCCTCTAAATATTCTTATTCCTTCTTATCTCTAGAAATTTTGTTCTACACCACTTAGCCATATGCCCAACATTATTGAACTTATAAAATTTAATGTTGTGATTCCTAGAAGGTGCAAATATCTTGAAGTTCCTCCTAGTGAAGCCATATCCATTCCTATCATGAACCTTGCAATTAACTGCCTTATCAACAAAATGATTAGAAGAGTAACAATACCCTTGAAAGAGATACCCATTTATGAATTTTCTCTTAGTGCAAGCATATTCCTTCTTTTCATGTGTCTTGCATTGCATAGCCTTGTGACCAAACCTGTGACATGAGAAGCAACTTCCATTGAAGAAATATTGCCTTGACCCCATTGGTCTCTTAGTCCTTTCTTCCCTATGAGGTTTCCTATTCCATCTATTCTTTATTTGTGCATTATTCCTTTCCTTGTTGAACTTACTATTTTCTAACTTATCCTTAGAAGTCTCACTTTCTCTTTCACTCTCTTCTTCTGAAGCTTCTTCTTCTTTGGAGCTTGAGATTGACTCCTCTCCTCATTCTATTTGTTCCTCTTCAAAACCAAGTCCTGTCTTGTTTGATGAAGATCTTTGTACCTTGATAATTTTATCCAAGGTCTTTGAGCTTCTCCCAAACCTATGTAGCTTATCTTTAGACTCTTTCACTTCCTTCCTTAGTGAAGCTACCTCATGCTCTAATATTTCACATTCTAAGACTTTTACTTCCAAATTCTCTTTAAGTCTCATTGTCTTAGATATTGAATCTGTCAGATCTTGTATAAGATTTCCTTTCTCTTCATCACATTCTTGAAATTGAAGCTTGAGTTTTGAGTTTTGCTTTATTACCTTTCTTAATTACTTAAGAGTAGAAATAAGCTCACCTTCAGGATCAACTTCTTATTCCTCTTCATTTTCTTATTCTTCTTCTATCTTTTTGTCTTCAAGAGCATCTTTATTCTTTTTTTATTTATATTCAATAGAAGTACTTCATTCTTCTTCTATTTCCAAGAAGAAACTTTCTTATTCTAAATATTCAAAAAAATCTTCATATTCATCTTCACTAAAGCTGAACCCATTCTTTGTATAATGATCTTCAATATGACCAAAGTTAACACACCTAAAACATTCAAGAATTATTGGTTTCCTTTTAGATTCTTTTCTAACATCTTATTTTTCTACTATCAGAAATAGAATTCCTTCTTCTTCATTATCTGAGGATCTTCCATCACTATCACTTGAACTCTTGTCTGTCTCATCTGCATAAAAAATCTTCTTATGCCTCTGGAAAAACTTCTTTTCATGCTTGTTTTTTCCATACCTATTTTTATTTTGGTACCTGTATTTTTTAGCTTCCTTGTTCTTATGATCTCCTTTCTCTTCACTATTATTACTTCCAACTTTTGGACAGTTAGATGCATAGTGACCATATTTACCACATTTAAAATACTTAATTGATTTTATACTTTTGTGCTTTCTTGTGTCCTTGTTCCTTCTGCCATAGTTTGATTCTTCATCACGTGAGTATGTATTTTTATCTTTTATTTTCTTTACTACTTTGATCCTTTCCTATTCTCATCTCAAAATCTATGAGATTTCCATGTAACTCATCCCTAGTCAAAGTTTCAATATCTTTTGTTTCTTCTATGGTTGAAACCTTTTCACTATACCTCTTAGGAAGTGACCTTAAAATATTTTGACAAACATATGATTCTTCAAATTTAAACCCAAGTCCTTGCATGGAGTTAACAACCTCATCCACACAAAGTAAGTATGTAGAAATGTCTTCCTCATCCTTCATATTCAAGTCTTCAAATATTTTCTTGTAATTTTACAATTTTACCATTTTGACCTTTTTGTCTCCCTCATATGTTTTATTTAGCTTTTCCCAAATCTCTTTTGCTGATGTGCAATGCATAAATTTTACAAACTTTGATTCATGTAAACCACTTAATATTGCATTGATTGTATTTGAATTATTCAGATGTAGGAGCTTACCATAATTATATAGAGGAGGAGTATCTGGTAGTGGGTATCCATCCTCAACTGCTTGACATATGTCATTTTATTGTGCTATTAGATAAATCTTCATTCTTAGACTAAAAAATGCATAATTGTTCCCATCAAACAATGGTGCCTTATTCCTTAAAGATCCACTCTGAGATTCCATCTGTGTTCTTGTAAGCTTTTCCTTCAAGCTGTTAAACTCTTCCGAAGGAACCCGCTCTAATACCAATTGAATAACACAAGCTTATACTAAGAGGGGGTGAACAATATAAGACCAAATTTTACTTTTCTTTCCCAAACAATATTATCCAATATTATCAATGGCAATATCAATAGCAGTAATCAAATCAATGCATAAATCATCACACATAATAGAGACACCAATTTAACGTGGTTCACCTAATGTGGGCTACTCCACAGAGAAAATATTTCTACTAAATTTTCTCAACAAATCCTCTTGGGAATCACTTCCCTATTACAATATTTATGGACCTCTATCCAAAGGAGACACCAATCCCCTAATGCTATGATTTGTGGATCTCTCTCCATAGGAGAACTCTTTCCCCTTTTATCTGGTTCGTGGAACTTGACCCAGGAGAACTCTTTCTCCTCAATTGGTTCGTGGATCTCTCTCCACAAAAGAACTCTATCTTCCTATCTGCTTCGTGGATCACACTCCATAGGAGAACTCTTTACCCTTGCTCTGGTTTATTGATATCTATCCACATGGAGAACTATTTCTCCTCTGCTCTGGCTGGTGATCTTCTTGAAGACTACTACCCCCACTGCACTGGCTTTTGGATATCTCTCCATAGAAGACCTTTATCCTCACTTAGAAGACCTATGTCCTCACTTCCCTAGCTAATGGATCTCTATCCACTGGAGACTACTATCCTCTTCTCTATCACCTCCAAATATTACTCTCAACTCTGTCTCAAATCTACACCAAATATTGTCCTTGATCTAGTACAAATCTACTCTTACTCTATCTCAGGTCTAGCATAAATATGCTCACAAATTTGCACCAAAATCTATCCTCAAATATATCCTCAATCCTTAACACAAAGCTTGATCCAATCACAAATAAAATTTTCTTAGATTTACCCCAAGCCTTAACATAAAGCTTGAACAAATAAATAAATCAACTCTACTCTCAATGCTTTCTCAAGTCTTCACCAAAGACTTGCTCAAATTTACCTACAAGTCTTCACCAAGACTTACCTCAAATCTTCCTACAAGTCTTCACCAAGACTTACCTCAAATCTGCCTTCAAGTCCTCTCAATAACTTGCTCAAACTACTCTCAAGTCTTCACAAATAATTACCTCAAATATTCCTACAAGTCCTCTCAAGAACTTGCTCAATCTGCTCTCAAATCTTCACAAAGACTTACCTCAAATCTACCTACAAGTCTTCACCAAGACTTACCTCAAATATGACTTTAATTTCTATCAAGAACTTGCTCAATCTGCTCTCAAGTCTTCACCAAGACTTGCCTCAAATCTGCTCTCAAGTCTTCACTAAGACTTACCTCAAATATGCTCTCAAGTCTTCACTAAGACTTGCCTCAAATTTACTCTCAAGTCTTCACCAAGACTTACCTCAAATCTGCTCTCAAGTCTTCACTGAGACTTGTATCAAATCTGCTCTCAAGTCTTCACCAAGACTTGTCTCAAATCTACCTACAAGATTTCACAAAATCTTGCTCAACTCTATCCTTAAGATTTCACAAAAGCTTACTCAAATATGTCCTTAAGCTTTAAAAAATATTACTCAAATATGTCCTTAAGATTTAACAAAAGCTTACTCAAATATATCCTTAAGCTTTAACAAAAGCTTACTCAAATTTGTTCAAACACATGCTCAAAATAGCTCACAAGATATGCTCAATCAATCTCAAATATTGCACACAATGTTATCAATTGTTTTGTCTAACCTTCAAAGTAATTCCTTTAACTTGAAGTAGTTTAGATATATTCTATTCAAAATTATTTTAACCTCTAGAACATATAGAGAATGATGTACTCTATCAAGAACTCAATATGTTCTACTCAATCATTAAGTCTGTCGCTTTCACAAATATGATTTCTAATATTTGTACATTCACTTTCAATATCACTCAAAACCAATGCTCAAGAACTTTCACTCAATCATTCAATCAATGAAACACAACTTGCTTACAAACCCTAAACAAGTGTTTCCATTCTTCTCCAAACAAAAGCACAATGTGGGTCTCAAACCCTAACTCAAATAATCCTCAATCTCTAACTCAAATGTTCTCTTAAACATTCACTAATCATGCATATGAAAACTCACTCAAACATTTTCAATAATGCTTATCAAACAATCCTTTTCACTCCACATTTGAATTTAACAACATTCAATCCAACACATTTTAATCATAAGGAAGATGTGCCCATACCTTTTGTTTTGATGGAGATATATCTTCAAAACCTGTTTTACTCACAACCAAATTCTTTTGCCAACTCTAGGTTAGATAGCAATAGCCTATCTCAAAATCTCCACAGGAATATTTATTTCAACAAATATTTCACCATACAATAAATGTCAAGTCACAAGTACACCTTATTACTCCTTCCTTAAAAAGTCAATCTTCAATCAATAAATCATTCACTCATAAAAACAAATTATAATGACAATCTCCCTATAAACCCTTTTAACTCCAACTCAACACAAAATATTTCAATCAAATTTCAACCCTCAAAATAAATTTCAAATTACAATAATAGATTCCTTGAATACACCTTATCCTCTTCAATTCTCAACCCAACAAAATATTCCACATTACACCAACAAAAAATCCTTGGAAACCCTTATAAACTCCAAACTTTAATTAACACTTGGCAAAAATAAAATTATTAATTCATACCTTAGCCTCAAGAAAAAATTAATTTCCGTGTGCCTTAGACTCCACAAAGCACCCCATGCGATTCGAACTCACATTCACCTACCCACCATGTACCTTAGCCATGGATTAGATAGCCACACGGGCCACACGCCCTCACAAAACCAATGAAGCACCTTCCACTTCTTATTTCCTTCATCGATGCCAAAAACCAAACAACAAAAGCCTTTAACCTCTACTGCCACTAGGAATTGAATGTGGGACCTCTGTCCTTCCAACAACCTACATGCCAGGCCTTGCCACTAGACCACCCAAGTAGATGGTGATGGAAGTGCACCCTCACTCCACCTTATTCGTTCGTCGTCCACTTCAACCCTTTAAAAAATTAAAACCTTTGCCTTGCTCATGAAAATCGCTCGAGATATTTCTTAGCCCTTCGCATGTGCAATATTATTTTGGAGACTTGCTTTATTGCATCCAAACCATATGGTATAAATACCATATCTTATTTTTGCTCGATGTCGATGGGAAAATATTAAAATGAAATATTTTGTGCCCAACCCTAACTTAGGGTTTAATTAAATTAATTTATATTATTAATTATAATATAAATATTATAATTAATTAACCTTAGGCTTAACTTAAACCCTTAATATTATAATAATAAACATTATAATATTATTTCCTTCGAGCCTAGGTATTTTCCAACCTTAGGCTTTATCTGAACAACTTTAATATTATAATATTATTTTCTTTGAGCCTAGGTATCTCCTTTATTCAAGGTGTTTTGTCAAAATTTTGACCAATCATGTGAAACTTTAAACCAAATATCTTGGTCTTAAAATATAAATATTTTAACCCTCCTTTTGTCAATTACTTGCACTAACTTATGACATCACTGACATTGTTTCTTGACATCAATGACAACACAACTACTCAAAATGTTCAACACACAAGTGTCATGTATGTAAGAGTATAAATATGTAACATGAGGACATGCACAAGTGTCTTATATTAGGAATTCATAAAGAAGTGTAAGATTCATGTAGATTTTTGCAAGTGTCTTAGAGTCAGGTGTCCATGAAGAGTCTTGTGTGCAAGTGACAAGATGATAATCCAAGAGTCGTGAGACTTGTCATAAAGAGGGCAATAGTCAAGTACTTGAAGAGTCATATTAATATGGTTATATTATGGATGAAAAACTCCATGAGAAAGCAATCCAAGAAGGATAAACAAGAGTGTAATTCTATGTAAGAGGTCTAGTTTGGAATATAGCTTGTGTACAAATTTAAGCAATTAATATTTTTAGTTTTCTTCATTCATAGTTCATGAATGACATAGGCCATTTACATTCATATTTGATGATATAAATGAATGTTAATTTTAGTATTATATAGGCCTTTAAATTTATTATTATGGCTATTTTATATTGATACTTATGATATTTTGTGGTATTAAGGCTTAGAAATCCAATAGTGGTATCAGAGCTTCCACTCGAATCTGTCCATTTTGATAGAGTTCATTTTAGCCACCATTATTAATTAACATTATTCACTTTTGATAAAGTTAATTTAGAGTCTGTTCATTTTGAATGCAGTGTAGACTTGGACTCTAATTATAAAGGTCTTATTGAGTAGAAGATTGAGGGGACAAGGATTTAGTCATCCTAATTTAGATGGTAGGGTCTTTGCACTTGGTTGAAGGAAAACCAGTGAAGACTAGGACTCACCTATATTGAAGAAAAGGGGCAACTTAGAAGAAAATTTGGACATAGAGGAAGCCAACTAAGAAGAAAAGTTGGATATTGAAGTTTGAGAAAGAACCAACTCAGGAGAAAGTTGGTCATTTTGGGATGTTTAGAGTCATCCTGATATTGATATTGGATTTTATAGAAAGAAGGATAATCATATTGGGTTCTTAGGTGTGAACTAAGACATTGCAAAAAGTTACAGAAGATTTCAGATTTATAGAGGAGCAACATTGCTATAGATATTGATAAGCTTACTATAGAGATAGAAAATAATTTTAGCTTCTAGAGATTGAGAAGCATTCAAATCTTGTTAACTACATAGATTTGAAGTAGAGCATAAAGCATTAAGCATAGAGAAGGAGAAGAAAGCATTGTATACTTTCTAAGATAAAGGAATAGTGAAGGATCAGGCCAAGACGAAATTTATCTTGACATATTTGAAGCATTAGTAAGCACAAAGTAGAGAATATTGAAGCATATTTCGAAGATACATTGAAGAACTAGGTTGACTAAATATATCTTTATATCATTTTAGTATTTGGTCATGGATCACTTTTTGAAGTAGGTTCTTCAAGGTAGAATTTTACAATAGTGAAGGAAAAAATTCTATGTTAGAGAAGAGGCCATAATATCAAGGCCGATATAAAAGCTAAGAGTATAGCTATTTAGGCACTAGTATTCAAGATTCAAGCATTATTATACAATGAATCATTGTCAAGTTATAAATTTATCAAGCGTTTGTTATGCTCTAGTATTTAGATAATAGAAGAAGATATTTTTTTAGCTCATGAAAGGTACCTATTATTCAAGAAATAATAGAATATATAAGAGCTATAGTTCAAATGATGCAAGAAGAAAAATAATAGAGAAGTAAAGGAGAGAACAAAGCTCTAAAGGTAGAACATAGATAAACTTGAATGAGCAACATATGATTTCCAAAAGTGAAAGACAACTAGTCATATCTAGAGAAGAGAAATCCAAATTTTAATGAAAAAAAAGAGATACTTACCTATAAGAAAATGCAAGGTTGCCTAACCATTCGACCACCATAAGAAGGAACAAGTTGACTAGCTATTTTACCACCATTAGAAGGAGCAAGTTGACTGGTCATTCATCCACCATTAGAAGAAGTAAGGTGTTTAGCTATTCATTCTCTAGAGAAGAGAAGATCAGGAGACATTCAACCTCCCCTAACAAAGAGAATATTAGGAGATATTTGGTCTCCAACAAAGAGAAGATTAAGAGACATTTGACCTCCTCCAGTAAAAATAATACTAGAATATTTTTGATGTCCAGTGAAGAGAAGATCAAGATATGTTTGGCATTTATTGAATCCAATGAAGAGAAGTTTTAGAGACACTTAACCTCCAACAAAGAGAAGTTTGAGAGACACTTAACCCCCAAAAAAGATAAGTTTGAGACACATTTGATGCTCTCACAGTCACGATTAGCCTTCATCAAGAGAAAGGCATTCAAGGCTCTCATAGAAAGTAACAATCAACCTTCATCAAGAGAAAAGTTTTTAAGGCGAGTAGTGGAAATATATTTAAGGAAATATAAGCATTCGAGATGAGTAGTGGAAATGCATTCGAGGAAATATAACCATTCAATGAGTAGTGGGAATACATTCAAAGAAAGATAAGCATTTGAGGTGAGATAATGGAAAGGCATTCAAGGAAAGAGTAGTGTTCAAGGTGAAACAATAGAATGTGTCATTGAGAATAATCATTTAGTGTTAACACTTATTTCACAGTAGCAAAATCAATGCTAACAGGCTCAGGTAACGTTATTTAACATTACATTCTATTTCCATTGCACAATGAAGATAGTGAAAAAATAGTGAACAAGCTTAAGTTTTATTCTCAAAACTTAATAGATGATTTTTATGGAAAGAAACAAATGACAAATAGTTTAAAGGAAAAATTATCATTATTTCTCAAAGATACAAAAAAAGAAATTTCACAATGCTTATAAGCTATCTTCTTGAAAACTTTTTAAAATAGGGTGTAATTCACAAAACACCATTATAATTTCCTTAGAAGAATGCTTAATGATGTTTTTGTTGTTATTTACCTTTGATATATTTCAATAAAAGGGCCAAAAGAAGAAATATGATAATGATGATTCATATAACTTGAATAAACCATATGCTAGCTTCAATGAGGAATCATTTAAATTAAGATTGTATTATTGTGATGATTTACTAATACAATGTTTAGAAGGTATATCATCAGGTACATCACAATTAAATATGAAGAAGAGAAGATGCAAGAATAAGAGAGGAAATCACACAAGGAAGGCTAATGGAAAACTTGGATCCAAATCCAAAGAAGAATCATATACTGAAGATTTAGATAAAGACCTGAAAGAGGTAGATTAAAGTTGAAGATGAATCTCAAACAAAGGTTCATGAACAATGCAAGGTAACTTGAATATTGAATACTAAAGTCTTCAATAACCAAATAATACAATACAAGGGGGTGTTGAGGAATATTACATTATTTGGTACATGCTAATGTACTCCATGGTACCTTCATGGTACAATCATAAATATGTAATAGATTAAGGTTGAGTCTATAGTTTAGAAGTGTGATTTATATTTCTTCTTTTATGTAAGTGTCAATGTGTAGGAAATGCACAAGTGTCATGTAAGAGTGCAATGTACAGGAAATGCACAAGTATCATGTAAGTTAGAGTGCAAGTGTATATTGAGAGAATGTGCACAAGTTTCATGTATGTAAGAGTAAAAATATGTAGTTGAGGATGTACAAAAGAATATTATATTAGGAGTGCATGAAGAAGAGTAAGATTCATGTAGATGTGTACAAGTGTCCTAGAGTCAAGTGTCCATGAAGAGTCTTGTACGCAAGTGATAAGATGATAAGCCAAGAATCATGATACTTGTCATATGAAGAGCAATATTCAAGTACTTGAAGATTCACATTACTATGGCTATATTATGGAGATAACACTCCATGAGAAAATGATCCAAGAAGGAGAAACAAGAGTATAATATATTTAAGAGATCCAATTTGGAATAAAGCTTGTATATAGATTTGAGCAATTAATATTGTAAGTTTTCTTCATGCATAGTTCATGAATGGCATAGGCCATTTACATTCATATTTAATTATATAAATGAATGTTATTTTCACTATTATATAGGCCTTGATATACATATTAATTTGCTCATATATTATTCTACTCATTATATGGTTACTTTGACCTTTAATATTGTGGCTATTTTATATTGAGGCCTATGATATTTTGTGGTAGTAAGGCTTAAAAAGCCAACATATTCCCATACCATATCGATTTTGATTGTCACTTAAAATATATGGAAAAAAATTTAGGGTCAATGTTTTTTTTTTTTTTGAAAATACCTATATTTTTGAAAGATTATAGTTTGATCTACTTCTTTTGGTTATAATTTAAGAGAAACTTTAATTTGTAACTATATTGTTATTTTAGGCTATGCATTCAAAATACACAAGATTTATTTAAACAAGTTGCTAATCCTAAATGCAATTTTATTTTTGATGACATGCTGAAATGTCTTTTTTCTTCTTATTTTAGACATAGGTGCAAGGATATTCCTATGCAACAAATATGTTCTAGCCTATGTGTAGTTTATAATTTCTTTAAAATGAAGGATCCAACCTAAGCATTAAACTTTAAATGTTAAGATTCAATACTATAAATACAAGTTGTCTATACTATATGCTCTTCTCCATTTTTGTTTTGAAAAATTACAATCAAGGCAGACAGATCCACTAAAGATTAACTTAAAAATAAAACTAAAAATATAGAAAAAATAATAAAATATGTTTTTCATTCTTAGACCTTATGGAAGTGTTGTAGAAGGACAATACTAATGAAAGTGTTGGTGATGCTATCAATAGAACTACTAAGATACAACACTTTTATCTGTATCTTTAGAGGGATAAACTTATTGACCTATGTTATGATCCTTGCAACACCTACAAATAGAAAACTTTCAATAAGTTATATTTTTAGGTCTAACTCAATTATACCCCAATTCTAAAGAATTTAGAAAATAAAAAGTACAAAAATAAATAAATGATTGTAGGATTTAGACCAGAATATAAAAGCATTATTAATATTTGGTGTTAGAAAATTTTTTGGTGGTATTAATGATAGTGCTATCAAGTGGTGGTGCTTTCACCTTGTCACAAATTTATTTTCCTATTCTAATTGTAATTTTTTTCCAACTCCACAAATAGTTGCTAGGAATTGATCAAGTCCTACTTAACAAGGAACTTTCCTATGGTTCGGCTAAAAACCTTTATGACCCTTACTAAGTTGATTTCTTTATTTCCACGATAATCCAACATATCCCTTTAGACCCATCATGGGGTACACCCATCCCTACAACATACATACATATGTCTATGTATGTGTACTAGGTGTAATATAAGTTAAACTATCAATCTCATTTCCCAATGAGCTAGATAATCCCTTTTAGTCTGTCAAAAGGGGTGCACCAATATCTACACCATACACAAGTCTATCTATGTAAGTGCATTGAGTGTGATGGATTCATGCTAGCCATCCAATATCTATGATGAGATAGCCTTCCCATAATTAGGTCTCTCTAATCCTTAATTCATGGATATAAGTTCATTAAATCTCTTTTCACACTACTAGGGTTTATCATGAAAGGGTTTATTATGAAAGAAATTTACTCCAAGCATGGCATGTATCTAATAGATTAACCTCAATTAATTTTTAAAAATATTTTATTCTAGCGTAAAATCCTTTAAGTAATAAATCATTGAAAGTACTCATAGTGTGCTCTTTAAATATTTATACATCCAATTTCTACTTAAGGAAAAAATATCTTTTAGACTATTTTTTTAAAATAAGAACCAAGATGAATCCTAACCCAAAACTTGTTCCATTCTCAAGGAACCATAAGAATTATAACTTACCTGACATATGTGCCCCCATCCATATTTGATTAACTCTAAAGTTCATAAAAAATTAAACCATCATGTACCCATATACACAATTAAGATATACTATATTATTATACAAAATAAATAACTCTAATGTATTTTCCTCATTAACCCACTTTTGTATAAATACCACAACATTGATTAATATCTCTCATTTCTACATCAGAAATACTCATACATAACCTACATCAATAACATCTCTTTCCAAACTTATTGCCAAGCATAGAAAAATAATAAACCCCTTTAAATTTATATAAAAGATTCATGATATATTCAACTCATTGGTTCATCTCTTTTTGACCCTCAATGATACTTAGCATAAAATTCCTCTACTAGATTATTTTAAAAGGATTCTCTCCTCTCAAGAGAATTCTAATAATATTATATTTACAAAGGATACATTCAAATATCTTATAATAAAATGAAAAGCAATGCTTATCAAATCCATCCCATTCATGGACTAAAGGAATGATAGCTAGAAAATCTCTCCACTACTCTATGCTCATGTGTATCTTCAGTCCCTCCTTCAAGTTCTTCCTTTAAAAGCCACCAAGAAGAAAATGTCTTTAAGGGATCAGAATAGCCCAAAAACATAAGAGTGCATTTCCTAATGCATATGTTATTTTTCAATGTTTGCAGATTTTCCAAAAGATATACTCTATCATTTCTTTCTATTAAAACTAAAATAAAAGTATGTTCACTAATTATTTTGGAAAAAAATCAAACAACAAACCAAAATAATTTCCATACATTCTTTTGCAAATAATGGACTCCATGCCCCAAAATTTAAATATAACACAACATCCGTTGTTTGCTTGAATACCAAAGGAAACCCATATTTCCTTTGCCTAAAAATCATTTTCCAAATCCTTTTTAAAAATACAATAAATTACGTCTTATCCCTAAAAGCAAGCATATATCAATAAACCTCTAAAGAATGGTTAATAAAATTCCTCAACAATGAATTCTAAAAAGCTTTTCCCTTCATGATAATAAAATATACCACTCAATACACAAGTGCAGCATGTGGGAAACAAGAAACGTACAATATTTATTAGATAATAAGCATTTATTAGGTAATAATACTATTAATGCAAATCAAAACATGGTCTTATTTAAGCAATGATAATATTATTATTTCCACTCAGCACTTTTTCTAACACACTCTAGGATATTTAATTAACCAATATTTTTAAATGAAAACTGGGACTTTCTTGCCATTCCAACCAAAAGGAACTTAATAGGATGGATCCAAAACAATTTTTTAGTCATAATAAAGAATTTAGAAAGTGTAAAATATGCTACCACCCATACGAGCATATATGAAAGCCCTTTCTCATGCTTCGCGGCAAACAAGTAATGTTACAATAATTACTTACTATTCCGGTTGACAGTGAGCTTATTTAAAAAAAAAAGGTTAGCAACACTAGGCCATATGGTGCCTATGGCTTTAATAAAATAGATTTTAAAATTAAACACCATGCCCATATCCTAAATGTAAAATGGAAGATTAAAATTATGGCATAAGTTGTAGAAAAGAGCATTATATGGTCTCTTAACTAGGCAACACAAACAAGGTCTATTATTTTTGAACCAATCAAATTTTTAGTATAAAATGTAAACAAAAAAATCCTAACATAAATAAATTAAACTAATCTGCCCTGGTGATATTATATCTTAAACTTCAAAAATCCTCATTCGAATGTTCTCAGAGAGCACTAGATTCGTAGTTGAAATACTTATTCTATTCCCTTCTAGTGAGCAATTCCATTAATCTAAATATCTTCAAGTAAGCAAACAAAATGGTAATAATAACCACCATAAGATTTAACTCTAAATAGGAATGATATGTTGATGCAGGAGCATCCGGCGACAGTAGAGCAATCTTGCATCTTCCAAAAACTTTTTGTTTCAAATTGTTTTTTTTTCTAAGTACTTTTCTTCAATTTTTCCCAAGGGGGAAGTTTTTGTAAAGCAAGGGGGAAGGGGGTCGTGAAATCACGACATGTCACGAAATCGCGACCTCAAAGGCTACAAAAAAGGTAAGGGCAAGTTTCGTCGCAATATCGCGACGTCGCGATATCGCGACGATATTTCAAAGCAAGGCGTAGGGGGAGTCCCGTCGCGATATCGCGACCAGTGAAAAGCTGCCACGTGGCATGGTCTCGAAATAGCTAAAACAAAGCAAAGGACTTCGGCAAAGAGAAGGCAGAGGGGGGGGTCACGAAATCGTGACCCCAAGGGGCTTCAGCAAGGCAAAGGCGAGGGGGGTCGCGATTGCTTCAGCAAGGGAAGGCGCTTTTGGTCGCGATATCGCGACATGTCACGATTTCGTGACCTGTCGCGATATCGCGGCCAATAAGAAGACAGACCAAAGTTTACACGCGGATGGCCAGGCAAGGCTGAAATTGACACGTGGCTGCCACGTGTGTTAAAAGCGACGCAACCAGTTGGGGGTAAGGTTGAAATTGACATGCGGAAGCATACATGTATTAAGTCAAAGATGAGGGCCACGTAAATTGAAAAGAGAGATGTCGACCACGCATATGTTTCTTTTTATTATTTTTCGGCAGAACAACAATTACAAGGTGATGGACTTTATGGTTGAGACAAGCAATGCAGAAGGACAGATCGAGAAAAAACGGCGGGTGCAGGTTGAGGGAGGCCATTAATGCAAGCTTCATGGCGGATCGGGCAGTTGCCCATTTATGGCAAAAAATTTTGAAAACTCGACCGAGGGGGAAAATCGAATTTGAATTTTTGTTAGGCGGGGGCATTAATTGCCTAGAGGATCGAGGCCTCGATAAAAACTCAGAAAATTGTAAGGGAAGGGATGGTGAGTTCGGGATTGAGAGGGAAAGTTCTATGCCTGGAAATGGTATTGTAAAACCGTATTAAGCAATTTACAGAAAATTAATGTGAAGTGTTGTTGTGTGAATCTCGGCTTGCCATCAAGTGGTATCAGAGCGGGAGCTCCTGAGCGTGTAACAGATCACCGAAAGAGAGGCAGTTACACCAGGATCTGTGGAAGGATTTGTAAGGGAAGAAAGAAAAAAATGCCTCCACGAAGAAACCGTGGTGGAGTAGGAAATGTGGTGCCGGCCGAAGACTTTCGAGCCTTGCAGAGACAAGTTCAAGCCCTGCAAGAAGAGCTACGCAGAAGGCACGAGCCCGAAAGGGATGAGGGAAGTGAAGACGAAGTTGATGAAGAAGAAGACCAGTCTGAGGAAGAAGAAGAGGCCGTGGATCCTGCACAAGCCAAGTTGTACAAGGCCATCTCTCGGATTGGAAAGCAACCAAAAATGGAGGTTTCTACATACTCGAGAAACCTAAATCCAAAAGAGGTGATTGACTGGATAAATGATTTAGAAGAATATTTCGAATACGAGGAGGTTGAAGACCCTAATCGGGTCAGATTTGCTAAGACCAAGTTGAAGGGTCATGCCAACATTTGGTGGAGGGGAATACAGTTGGAGAGGAACAGAAGAGGGAAGGAGAGAATAACAAGATGGGATAGAATGGTGGAAAAGCTGAAAAGATAGTTTATTTCGAGCAGATTACGAGTTGGATCTGCTAAGGAAAATGCAGAGTTTGAGACAGACAAACAAAACCGTCCAAGAATACACCGAGGAGTTTTACAAGATCTCTATTAGAACTGGACATTTAGAGGCAAACAAAGAGAAGGTAGCCCGTTATATCAATGGGTTGAGACTCGGTATCCAAGAAGAGCCGAGCCTAGTTCGGGTAAGCACCATTGAGGATGCTTACCAGTTTGCCTTAAAGGTGGAAGAAAAACTGAATAGGCGGTTTGAAGGCAAGCAAAGAGGAAGGGGCCGTGGTGGAAGAACTGGTGGGAGAACCAATGGAGAAAAATATAAAGATCTAAAGAAGACTGGTGAAGCCAGTAGCAACCAGGATCAAAGGGAAGAGGATGTTTATCAGCCCCATGATCAGAACAGCTACCCAAGAGGACGGGGTGGATCTGGACGAGGGTTTGGAAGAGGAGTATTTCGTGGGACATGTTTCCACCGTGGTGAAGAAGGACATCGGGCATTTGAGTGTCCACAACACCGAGAAAGGACGAACAAGAGGCCTGAGGGTCCAGCCAGGGCTACTGTGGCAGAGGAAGATGCTGAGTCTGAACATTCGAAAGAAGCGGAGAGAGGGGAAGCAATGATCGTAAGAAGAGTCCTATTGAATGAGGAGAAGGACACAGATCAGAGAAGAAGTTTATTCCGCACAAGGTGTAAATGCACGGGCAAGGTTTGCAATATTATTATTGATAATGGTAGCACGGATAACCCGGTTTCAGAAGAAATTGTTACCAAGTTACAATTAGAGAGGAAGAAGCACCCGCATCCATATCGGGTCGCATGGTTACAGAAGGACCATAGGGCTTTGGTCAATGAGCAGTGCTCCATTAAATTTAATATTGGAAATTATTGTGATGAGGTCCTGTGCGACATCCCGCCTATGGATGCTTGCCATATGTTGCTGGGAAGGCCCTGGCAGTTCGACCGGAGTGCAGTGCATGACGGCCGTGCCAACACCTACTCATTGACAAAGAATGGTGTACGCCATAAGTTGAAACCCATGAAGGAGGCGGATGAAAAGGTGTGTAACAGCTCCAGAATCTGTTTAGTTGAAGGGAGAAAATTTTTGGACGGTTTGAAGCATGAACATTTGTGTTATGCAATAATTCCTAGAGTTAGGGAGGAGGAATGCAAAGATACCCCGACAGAAGTCCTAGATCTGTTGGAGGAATTTCCAGATATTGTATCATATAATGTGCCTGAGGGTTTACCCCAGTAAGGAAGATCAGCCACCATATAGATTTGGTGCCAGGATCAAGCTTGCCAAATAAAGTCTGCACACAGAATGACACCTATAGAAACCGAGGAGTTAAACAGATATGTCCAGGAGTTGCTGGAGAAAGGATTGATTAGGGAGAGTCTTAGCCCATGTGCAAGTGCTCGCAGTACTAGCACCCAAGAAGGATGGAGAGTGGAGAATGTGCACAGACTCTCGGGCAATCAACAAAATCACTATCAAATATAGATTCCCATTGCCAAGGATGGATGATATCATGGACTGTTTAAGTGGAGCTGAGTACTTCACGAAGATTGACCTGAAAAGTGGTTATCATCAGATCCGTATCCGAGAAGGAGATGAGTGGAAGACAACCTTCAAGACAAGAGAGGGCTTGTATGAGTGGTTGGTCATGCCATTTGGGCTGTCCAATGCACCAAGTACCTTCATGCGGCTGATGAATGAAGTACTAAAAGAGTTTCTGGGAAAGTTTGTCATTGTTTATTTAGATGATATATTAATATTCAGCAGAACCCTGGAGGAACACCTAATGCATATCAGGAGGGTTTTTGAAAAGCTGCGGGAGGAGAAGTTATTAATAAATCTAAAAAAGTGTAATTTTGTCAAGAAAGAGTTAGTATACCTGGGGTTTGTAATCTCAGCAGAAGGTCTGAAAATGGACCCAGAGAAGGTGAGAGCCATCATCGAATGGCCTACCCCAAGAAGCACAATAGAAGTAAGATCATTTCATGGTCTAGCCAGCTTTTACAGGAAGTTCATAAAGAACTTCAGCAGCATTTGTGCACCTCTCACGAAAACAATGAGAGGGGATAAAAAAGAGTTCAAGTGGACATTAGGGGCTGAAAGGAGCTTTGATGCATTAAAGAAAAAGGTCACGGAACAGCCTATTTTGGCACTCCCAGACTTTAACAAGGTATTTCAGGTGGACTGTGATGCCAGTGGCAAGTGCAATAGGGGCTGTACCGAGTCAAGAAGGCAGACTCGTTGCTTATTTCAGTGAGAAGCTAAATGATGCTCGAAAAAAGTATTCAGTTTATGACCAAGAATTTTATGCTATAGTTCAGGCTCTAAAGAAGTGGAGACATTATTTATTGCCAAAGGAGTTTGTTCTATTTACTGATCATCAGGCTTTACAGTACATTAACAGTCAAACAAAACTGAACCAAAGGCACATGAAGTGGGTGGAGTTCCTCCAAAGCTATACCTTTGTGCTGAAGCATAGAAGCGGGAAATCAAACAGAGTTGCAGATGCCTTGAGTAGAAGGCAGAATTTACTGATTGAAATGACAAGTGGAAGTAGTGGGATTTGAAGAACTGAAGGGTTTGTACCTTGAAGATCCGGATTTTGCAGAAGCCTGGGCGGCTTGCTTGACACCTGTTATTGTGGACAGGACAAGATGGTTGGATTTTCTAATCCAAGATGGAATGTTGTTCAGAGGAAGTAAATTATGCATTCCAAGGAGTTCCATGCGGGAAAACTTAGTCAAGGAGAAACACAACGGAGGACTGGCCGGACATTTTGGCCGGGATAAGACAATTGCCCTGGTGAGTGAAAATTACTATTGGCCGCAACTACAGCAAGATGTGAAAAAGTTTGTACAGAGTTGTAGAGTATGCCAGATGGCAAAGGGCAGAAGACAGAACACGGGATTGTATCAGCCGTTACTAGTACCTGAGCGGCCATGGGAGGACGTCAACATGGACTTCGTCCTCGGATTGCCAAGAACACAGAGGGGAAATGACTCTGTATTTGTAGTAGTTGACAGATTTTCCAAGATGGCACACTTTATCCCATGCCAAAAAACAAGTGATGCAGTTCACATTGCAGGGTTATTTTTCAAGGAAGTGGTACGACTTCACGGTCTACCGAAGAGCATTGTTTTTGACAGAGATACAAAATTTGTTGGTTATTTCTGGAGAACTTTGTGGAAGAAGTTGAAGACAGATCTGAAGTTCAGTTCTGCATACCACCCATAGACTGATGGACAGACAGAGGTGGTAAATAGAAGCCTGGGTAATTTACTGAGATGCTTGATAGCAGATCAACCCAAGGGATGGGATTTAGTTTTACCGCAGGCGGAATTTGCGTATAACAGTTCAGTCAATAAGAGCACAAATAAATCTCCGTTCCAGATAATATATGGAAATAGCCCAAGAAATGTGTCTGAACTGAGAAAGTTGGATAAGAGAGAAAAGTGCAGTGCCGAGGCAGAAGAATTTGTGGAACATATGAAAAGTCTGCATGAAGAAGTAAGGAAACAAATTATAAAAATGAATACTCAATATAAGACAAGAGCAGACTCGAAGCGGCGGTTCAAAGAGTTCGAAGTAGGAGATGAAGTCATGGTCCATCTCGAGAAGGAAAGATTTCCCGCCAAAACTTATAACAAATTGAAGATGAAGAAGTTTGGGCCATGCAGAATACTGGAAAAACGGGAGTCAGGAAATGCATATGAAGTGGAATTGCCAAGTTGGCTTGACATTTCACCTATTTTTAATATTTCAGATTTAGTGGAATATCATGAGGGAGAGAGTACAGAGGTACCAAGTACAGAATTATGGCAAATTCCAAGCATCTACTCCAACCACCGACGAGGTCGAGGAAATATTAGACACTCGTGAAGGCAGAAGCACCAAAAACAAACAATATTCTGAATATTTGATAAAGTGGAAGGGCAGACCTGTTGAAGATG
The DNA here is from genome assembly GCA_028583015.1 of Wollemia nobilis. Lineage (NCBI taxonomy): Eukaryota > Viridiplantae > Streptophyta > Pinopsida > Araucariales > Araucariaceae > Wollemia > Wollemia nobilis. The sequence goes on from JAQPPZ010002347.1 coordinate 2,595,571, forward strand.
CAACTTGGTTGTCGAAAACGGAGGTTGACCGCCTGGGTCTTCCCCTAACAAAATAGAAGTGAGGATCACTTTTTAATTTACCCTGGGTGTCTGATGCAGGAGCATCCGACGACAGTAGAGCAATCTTGCATCTTCCAAAAATTTTCTGTTTCAAATTTTTTTTCTAAGTACTTTTCTTTAGTTTTTTCCAAGGGGGAAGTTTTTTTAAAGCAAGGGGGAAGGGGGTCACGAAATCGTGACCTCAAAAGCTGCAAATTGGTAAGGGCAAGTTTCGTCGCGATATCGCGACGATATTTCAGAACAAGGCATAGGGGGGAGTCCTATCGCGATATCGCGACTAGTGAAAAGTTGCCACGTGGCATGGTCTTGAAATAGCTAAAACAAAGCAAAGTTCGATGAAGAGAAGGTAAAGGGGGGTCATGAAATCGTGACCCCAATGGGCTTCAGCAAGGCAAAGGCGAGGGGGGTCATGAATTGCACATGTCACGATTTCATGACATGTCACGAAATCGTGACCCCAAAGGGGCTTCGGCAGGGGAAGGCGCTTTTGGTCGCGATATCGTGACATGTCACGATTTCGTGACCTGTCATGATATCGCGGCCAATAAGAAGGCAGAGCAAAGTTTACACGCGGACGGCCAGGCAAGGCGGAAATGGACACGTGGCTGCCACGTGTGTTAAAAGCGACGCAACCAATTGGAGGTAAGGTTGAAATTGACACGCGGAAGCATACATGTATTAAGTCAAAGATGAGGGCCACGTAAATTGAAAGAGAGATGTCGACCACGCATATTTTTTTTTATTATTTCTGGCAAAACAACAATTACAGGTGATGGACTTTATGGATGAGACAGCGATGCAGAAGGACAGTCAGAACAAAACGGCGGGTGCAGGTTAAGGGAGGCCATTAATGCAAGCTTCATGGTGGATCGGGCAGTTGCCCATTTATGGCAAAAAATTTGAAAACTCGGCCGAGGGGGAAAAATCGAATTTGAATTTTTTTTTGGGCGGGGGCATTAATTGCCTAGAGGATCGAGGCCTCGATAAAAACTCAAAAATTGTAAGGGCAGGGGATGGTGAGTTCGGGATTGAGAGGGAAAGTTCTATGCCTGGAAATGGTATTGTAAAACCGTATTAAGCAATTTACAAAAAATTAATGTGAAGTTTGTTGTGTGAATCTCGGCTTGCCATCATATGTACTCAGTATAGTAAGGAAGAACTGAATAAGTGTAGAGGATGATAAGTGAAAACAAAATATATTTGTGTTGTTCCTTTAGCGAAAAAGGAAATTTGACAAGCAAACGAACCAGAATGACTATGCTTTGCATCAGAAATAAACTAAGATTTTATCAAAACATCACCTTAAACTTTCAGACCGAAACAAAATGAGCTTTCAAAGTCTACCTAGTTTTTGTAGTGAACATCAACAAGGTAAACAAGTTGCTTTCCAACTCTTAGCTATGATTTTCACCCTTTTGTTCCTTCCATGTTTTCTTCTCTCCTCTTTTTTTTTTTTTTTTTGTTAGTTTCCTCCCTTTTGAAAATACATTCTCCATTATTTGCTTTTATCGGGTATCCTTTGTGGATCGAGAGTTATTACCAACCCACTACGCATGCCTCCCCTCCATTTAGAGTACGGTTGAGAATTTCCAACTAGAAAACATGATAATATACTTACAAAAATTCTTACCATAAAAACATTTAGATATTTAAATATTATCATCCTCTTGATTTCTAGTTTAGTAACCAACCCATGATGAGACAAAATAATATTTCAAATAATCAAAGACAGGGTCATTAAGTTTCTTCTTAATAATTTTTTCCATCAATGAAGTATTTGTATTTCGATGGTAGGCAAAATAAACAAGAATCATCCAGTAATGTAATAATGAAAATCCTTAATCAATGTTAAATTCGAGCAAGCATAATAATCCTTTCCTTGTTAGTGCTAAAACAACAAATCAAAAGATAGATCCTTTATATATTGTTTAAACAAAAACAAAGACGAAACAAAAAAATAAAACATTTATTCTTCTTGTAGCAAACCACTTTATAACAAAAAACATTTTCATCCCAAAAGAAGATTATCATGCAACAAACAAGTTTTATCTTAAACTTGGTATATTTTCCTCATGCAAATTTCATGATATGCAACTACATGAAAAGAGAAATTATCCATGTTGCTTCGAGTTGTTCAATGAATAAATCATCACATCATTTCTCTTTCTTATGACATCTCATTCTCGGTGGTTAATTATTTCTTCCACCCATGAGAAATTTTGTTCCTGTAAAAGTGCAAATCCATTAGCAACATCATATTCTTCCATAAAATATATGTTTTGTAGAAACTAAACATGAAATAGTTAGTCATTCCATCAACAAGGTACATCATATTATTCCATAAAATATATATTTTGTAGAAATTAAATATGAAATAGACATTAATTCCATTAATAAGGTAACATATCAGTTCATGCATTCATCATATGCTTAGGTTTTCCAAGGGAGGGTCATGACACACCTAAATATATAGTTGGACAAATTGTTAGATTTACAAAATATATAATAGGAAATAAAAATATGATAGCACTACTAGGACTATAATATGACAATGCTCTCACATGTAAATACAATGATATAGATTTCTTTTAGTTTATAGGATTGATATGTATGATTTTGACCAATATATGTGCATACATATAGAAAAGGCTAGAAAAATTCTTGATGAGATAGCAAATGAAAGGATAATGGTTATGAAAATAAAAGTCTAATTATTTTATGCTATCAAGACAACATAAAATGGATAAATAGAAATAAAAATGTGATAAAAGATACAAACATTTAGATAGCAAATCGAGAATATTTGAATAGAAGGCCTACCTTGATGCTCATGTGGATGCAATCATAAGAGATCCTGAAAGGGGAATCTACAATGGACAATATCATATCAAGCTTGTATGAAATCTAGTGATATTTTCTAAAGCTCATTCAATCACACTCTTGGCAAGGATATAATGATATTGTCATGAAATACCAACCAAAATTATAGTAGAAATTCTTTAACATTCACTTAATAAATATTTAGGTAGCATTTTCTTAGCATTCTTAGAGATGGATTTATGATGTCATAAGAGGTAGCTTTCTATAGTGGAGGTTTATTTTTGAAGGAAACATATCTACCATTATATTTGGGACTACATGGAGGATTGATTGGGCTAATTAATTGTGATTGGATTTATAGGACATGCATGGGACTTGGAGGATTTAGTGGATTAGTAGATTTAGAAGGTTAAGTGGATTGACATGCATAATTTTCAATTATGTCAAGAAATGGGTGCTAGAGGAAAATTAGGTAAGGTTGGTTAAATAGGTTTCTATTTTGATAGGCAATTGACATCAGTGAGTTGCCTATATTATTTATTTATTTATAATAATCAATGACATTGGAGGCAATAGCACTACTAGTACTAATGATATCAACACTAATGCCAGATAAACATTGGTAGGTTGACTAGATAGGAGAAAAATATATATTTTGGAAAAGTGTTAACCTCTAGTCAAAAGTATAATTAATGTTGCTACTCAAGTACAATGCTTTTGATGTGGGGTATTAATCACCCATTGAATGAGATTTTAGCTTGCTTAGTTGATCAATATGTTTATCATGTTTGATGACATAAATGTTATTATGTTTGTATGAGTGTTAACATTCATTTTGGGTATCTACAATTGCCCCTTTTTAATGCATTCATCAAATGATGAATGTGTCAAAAAATAGTTTGTGTACCTTAATTTTGACAAATATTTCATGGTAGGGTTATGCATAAGGGGTCAGACCCAAAATGTACTTGTAAAAAATAGGTGAATCCGTTTCGAAACTATGGTGAATCTTGGCCAACCTCATGTCGAAGGAAATGGTGAATTACCTTAGTTTTTGAAAAAAATTGGAAAAAAATGGTGAATTTGATAGTTTTGGTCTGGACCGAGTGGAATACAAGGCCAGGATGCAAAATATGGTCCGACCTGATGTAGAATAAGGTCTGGATCAGATCGGGAGTAAAATATGGTATGACCTAATGTAGAATAAGGTTTGGATCATATCGGGTGCAAAATATGGTCTGGCTTGATGTAGAATAAGGTCTAGATCAGGTTGGGTGCAAAATGTGATCCGATATTAGGTCGGGTGCAAAACGCGATCCGGGATCAAGTTGGGTGCAAAACATGAATCGAGATCAGGTCGGGTGCAAAACATGATCCGATATCAGGTTGGGTGTAGAATATGATCTGAGCCTGATGCAGAATAAGGTTCAGATCTGGTCTGATGTTGAATATGGTCTAGCCTCATATAAAATGTAGTCTAGTACTAGGCCTGATGCAAAACATGGTTTGATGTCGGACCTGATGTAGAATATGGTTCGATATCAAGTTTGATTTAGAATATGGTTTAGAATATGGCCTATTGTAGAAAATGGTCTAGTATCGAGCCTGATGTAGTATTGGTTCTGATATCAGACCTAATGTAGTATATGGTCTAGTATAAGGCCTTATGTCGAATATGGTCCGATGTTGGGTCTGATGTAGTATAGGATCTAATATCGGGTCTTAAGAAAAATATGGTCTGATGTCGGACCTAATATAGTTTATGGTCCAGACCCCGATAAGGGGCCTAATGCAAAAAATGGTCCATCATTGACCACCTGCCACGTGTCACACAATCGGTCACCCATACTGCATGTCCAATACAATGTTACCACGTGTCGACTCCATCCATTCTATCTATAAAAGGGCATCAACTATCATTTTTTGGGTTCATTTCTATGATTGCACCCAACCAGAGTGAACCATTATCGAGCAACCAATTTCTCCTATTTCTCCTATTTCTAAGTTTCCAATTTCTAGCAATGGCCATCGCTTCCACCCCTATTCCAAAGTTCAAGAACATTTCTTGCACATTAATTTTAGATTTGTTAATAACCCTAGGTACGGACTTATCATGGTTAGATGATGTAGGTTTGACAACCTTGGTATCAATGCCACATTTCAAAATTGATAAAGTCCTCCTACAACATATTATTGGTGGTTATGACCATGACAAGGCCATAGTCAAAATGAAAATATGGAATAGAAATATGTCGTTCACCATCACAGCTGCAGATATTAAGAGATTGATAGATCTTCCTTTCAATGATTGTCCTCTAGTGTCAATGAAGTGCTAGCTCTCTGCAGATGAGAAAGGCTACCTCGACAAAATGTACCAACTCAACACAGAATATTTGGCAGGTATAATTCTTGTGTCTTAGAATCTGTTAATGCTAAAAATTTCAAATTTGTAAATTGTTATCTATTTTTTATAGCTTCCACCGCCAAGTCAAAAAGAGGGTTAACAATCACCGATGTTAAGCATCCAACTCTGAAGGCCATTATTGAGTTCTTCCAGGCAAGACTGATTCTACTTGGAAGATCAAAAATTCTATTTTGGGCACTAGCCTATGTTATTCATTATGAGCATCATGAGAGGTTCGATTGGTGCACCTATATTGCAGATCGCATCAGGGCCGAGTTGCATGCGGTGCAATTGCAAACCAGCAACACACAACCCATTGTGGCCACTGTTAATTATATTTTAGCACTATATTTTGAAAGTTTTCATAATTTGCAAGATACTCATGTTCCTACTATAGTGCATGCAACACTACAAGCCATTGCCTTGACACCAGATGAATTGAAGGTAATCAATCAATATTTGACAATCAAATAGTATTTTATATTTTAGCATGTTTTCATTTTTTAATTTTTCTTTTCATCTAAATGTAGGGTAGGGCAGCCACCATAAGGAATAAATAGGATGCTACCAATAGGGGTCACAAGCCAGAGCAAACTGGTGATTCTAAAGACACTGGATCAAAAATATCACCATTATAGAGGCCACAAAAATATCCGAGGCAAGCTCCTTCTCCTAGTGGTTCTCATACGCCTAGGTATGCACAAAATGTGTAGGCTGAATCTAGTGTGGCCACCCCCCCATTGGTACCCAAATTCAACATATTTCATCATCTTCAGGTAAAACAATGTGTATTTACTTTGAATTAAGGTTTTTTTCTATTTGATTTTCTGAATAATGCTAACAAAACTTTTTTATGTTTTCAACCACCTCTCAATGACAACCGATGAGAATGAGAGGCCATATGGTGACACCACTTCCACCACAACCACAATTTCCACCACACCCATAGTTTCCACCACAACAACCGCATCCACCACAGCAACAGGTTCCACCGCAACATCCGCATCCACAACAACAATGACAGGCACAACCTACACAGATGAGAGGCCAAACATGGGTTGGAGGTGGAAAATAATTTTTTCACAGAGATCATGATCGGTAGCACCAAGTTCTGGGCCTGGGTTCTCATATTTTACATTCCACACTTCTTCACAGGCACCAGAAGTTTCATCCATTGGATTGGATAATATCCAACTTGATGATGATTTTCTGTTGTAGGGCAACATTTTAGGCTTTAAGGCAATGGATGTGCTTCAAGATCCACTGGGTGAAGCACAACAAATGGAAGCCCCTATAGTTGAGCAGACATCATTCCCAACTCCTGAAGGAAATGACCCTCTTCCTCAAACTGAGGATGACATTGTTAATTTTGATGAAAATGTCTTAATGGTTGAAAATATGGAAGCAACCGTGAAACAGATTGTGCTTCAATATTTTCAAGAAATGAAGGATTGGGAATATCAGGCCAAGGTCCTAATAAAGCAAATAAATGCCCGATATAAGAATTACACAAAAAGAGATTCAATTTTTTCTTTGGTTCAGTATGAACCAGAAAAGCTTAGCGGCCTCCTTAATCAGGCCACAACAGGAAAAGTCAATTCAAAAATTACGTATGATGATGATGTTTTAAATATTGTCATTAGTAGATTAGAGAATATTAATGTTGAAGCCCAAGATTTTTATAACCAATGGGCTTTCGATAAGGAAAAAGTTGCACTTGTTGAGTCTGCCAGGGATGTGGCTGAGGTAAGAAAATGTTTATTTATGTTTCAATTTGCTTTTGTAGTTTATTTTTTATATTTCATTAAAACAAGTAATAATTTTTTATATAACTATTTTGAATGATGTTTTCATTTTATTTTTGTAGTCAAATTTTGAAAACTTAAAAAGGCAAGTTAACAACATGCATGTTAATATCAATGCGACAAAAATATTTTTGCAAAATGCAATGGAAATGAAGAAAAGAATGCAATTAAAAGTGGTGGATAATAATAATTTGAGAAAATATATCAGGGATAAGCTCCATGAAGATCTGAACATCATACTACAACACCAGAAAGCAAAAGAAACACTTCCAACAATACTCGAAGATCCAAACCAGCAAGAAAGTGCATTGTTGGGGAGTATTGTGAAAGTACAAGAAAATCTAGTCAGACTTGGTGTACTATCAGAACAGGGTGTCAAGGAAGGAGATAAAGGAAAAGAAAAGGTCGTTGCAAGTGAATCTGAGGCAGCTATCCCGAAATAAGATATTTAACAATGTAAAAATATTTTCAAGTTGACTGTAGTCAACAATTTTGTACAATGTAATATATTTCTAATCGAATTAATAAAAACTATATTTTCTAATTTTGTGTCTTCAATCATTCAAAGGTTGTTTGCATTTATAATTTTGTGTTGCTTTTCTAGTATTACTCACCAATATTATTTACTATCTTCATCTCAAACAACAAAAGAATATTTTTGTTGATCAATATTCATACATTAACAATACAATACCAATACTGTGATATAAAATATAAGACAATGATTTATCAAGGAAGGTAGTTGAAACACTATGATATAAAACATACAATATTTAAAAGCACAATGTGATATAAAATGTACAATTTTTAAAAGCATAATGTGATGTAAAACATACAATTTATGAAGAAACATTGTGAAACAACATTGTGAAATCTAGAATGAACAGTTCTCAACTTGTCCAGAATCAATACTAAGCATAGCGCATTTCAAAACAATATTGTGAAATCTGATAACAAAGAAAGTCAAATTTTACATTGTTGTGATATACTAGAAAAATCAAAATTTAGGTAGCTAAAATGAACACTTCTCAACTTGTCCAGAATCAATATGTGAAGCCACCATTTGATCACTAAAAGCATCATTATCCTCCTTATCGATCATATTCATGATACCCCTTCTATCTGCAATTGAATTCCAGTATGCCAATGCTCTATCATATGGAAATTTGTCCAATTGATACGATGACACATAAATTCTTAAACAATTTTCTAGATTTTTGTCCAACCTATTGTGGAGCTTAGATTTAACAAAATATAGTGCACTAAAAACCCTCTCATCTTCCATAGATCCCAAAATCATTGTTTGACATAATTCATATAAACAAAAGTATTCACTAATCGTATCTTGTAAGATACTACTTGGATACAACTTTTGCCACAAACGTGCAATGGAACCAGTCTCATGGATGTTACTCAAAAGTGATGCTTGTTGAACCATTGTACTTCCAAAATGTTGTGACTATTGTCTTAAAAGATCTTTGTTGAGAATACCTTTTATTTCAACACCATTGACTTCCACACTTTTACTGAAATGCTCAATAAGGATGCCCATATATTTAATAAACAACTCTTGTGTAGAATTGTGATCATTGCAAGAACCCCAAAACAAAGGGTTAACAACACCCATGGCCTCAAGCAACTCATGTCTTTGAAACCGATCTCTTATCTCATTTGTCAATGATTTTGCTATGTTGAACAATTTTTTCTTAGTATTGTGTAAAACAACTTCGTATCTATTGTGTGTTACACAAACTTTTTCAACATCATCAGTAACTATACTTGACTGCCTTTCATAACAATATAGAGGTATCATCTTTCCATGAACATTAATACAAATATTATCATTGATGTCAAACTTCAAAAAGCTTTTTGCATCATTCACGTTTGTCAATGTTTTCCAACTTTCAAATAAGGGATCTGTAAAATCTGATTTGGACACATATAACCTATCAATAATCATACATATTTGCTTTCTCATCCTCATGAAATCAATGATATAGATGGATCTCTCTTGTGCAAGTTTAGTCAATCTGTTCATTTCTTGTAACATTGGAAGAATACCACATAATGTTAAAAGAGTTTCCAAGTTAGTCAAATGGAACAACATATCATTTGCCTTATCAACTGCCCTACTATTTGCATACATAAACCCTGTTAAAGATTGATATTATGTAAAAACTCTATGTGCAGGTTGATACAATGAAATCCACCTTGTATCCACATCTTTCAACAATTTTTTTCCTTCTATAACTCCTAGTGCAAACTATTGAAACTCTGCAAACCTTTTTGGACTGCAAGAAAAATAAGAATGTATTTCATGAATAAGGTCTTCCACTCTAGCAACATTTTCAAAAGTGCTCATGATTTTATATGCAAGATTCACTCTATGAGCCATGCAATGAATGGGTATCATATATGGGGCAACTGAGGTTTGGAGTCGAACACATAGGTCATTCATGTGCCCTTGCATTATAGCAGCACCATCAACTCCAATGCAAATTAACTTTGTGGCTATGTCTATATCATTCATTCTTGTAATTTCCTTTAAACTAGTCAAAACAACATTATAGATGTTTTTTGCATTTGAACTTTCCACCATCTTATGTAATCCTAGCAAACTAGGTTGCCTTACATGATTTTGAAATGTGTACACATGCATGCAAATCCAGGATGTGTTGTCCACAATCGTCACCTCATCAATAGAAAGTGAAATGAATCTAGAAAGTTTTACTTTCTCCCTTAGGTCCTCCTTCTCAACTAAAGATAGACATTTTACCATTTCCCAACCACTTCGATCTGACCAATGGGAACTAGGAAGGTTTTGCACATCAACTAGTTCATACAGGTGCTTATAATCAATAAAATCAGACATGGGTCTACCCTTTTTGAGAATACTAAATACAACAACAAACTGCAAACTTTTTGAAGCTAAAATGGTCTTCTTCATTTTATGAAATTGGGTTTCAATCATTCCACATTTCTCAACAAGGGATTGTTGTTGCTTTAAGTGATTCTCATAATCTATTGCATATCTGACATGCATACATTCTGATGCATCCTTCCACCTAACATATTTTTTAATTTTACCATCACTTCCTATAACTTTTACATATACTTTGCCAACATGTTTTTCTATTGTATCTTTTTTATTTTGCAACCTATGATCCTTACCTAGTTTCCAACTACAAATTTTGCATCTACATTCTTTTTTATTGACTTGGTTGTCTACAGTCAAGACCGACTCAATCCAGGGAAATTTTTTTGCCCATTCATTCTTAAATGACCTTCCAATAACCTAGTTAGATTCTATCTTTCTCTTTTTAGAATTTTTTCTTGAAGATTCATAAGAAGTTTGTAGTGTATTTGATTTATCGCTTTCATTTTCAACTTGCATATCTTGGTGAGGAATATCTTCAAGTGATTGTTGGATGTCATTGTTAAGAGAATTTTCATTAGAAGGCATCTCTTGGTGAGGAATATCTTCAAGTGAAGGCTTATCATGGTCAACAGGGTATTCTGCATAGTAACATACAATAATATTCTTTATCATTTTTGGATTTTAAAAAACTAACTTACAGATAGAAAAAAAGATTCATATCGTTGAGCACATACTGAGAACTAACTGTTTGAGGAAGAAAGCAGTATTGAAAATAATTACAAAATATACAACTAACTATTTAGAAGTCAAAAATCATTTGTACCTCGAATTTGTACGGATGTCGATGGCTTGTTTGATTTCGACGTATGGCTAAAATATTTGAGGATACTCTTTTCAGTAGAATATTTGGCCCCCTTCTTTCCATCGTCGGTGGGTGACATTTTTCTTGTAAAGAAAGTGTTTTTCATTTTAGAAAAGTAATAAAATGTTAAAGAGATGTTACTTCTCTTAGGCCTCAAGATAATATTGTAACTAGAATAAACAGATGGTCGGTTGCTAGAAAATACATACCTATTTCCTACCATGTTTTATTGTGATTTTGTTAGTGTATGCCACTACTGCATTTTCTGGTGATAACACTTGTAACTGATAAGAGCACAAAAAATTTCAATATACAAATTCAAATTAAATTCAAAAAAAAAGTTTTGTATGCAAAAAATAATTAGAGATACATATATGGAACAATATCATATTATAGTACAGAAAAGCATTTACTAAAGTATTTACCTATTTATAATATTATAACAGAAAAGCATATTTAAATAGAAATAGAGAATTAAAGAGTTTTAACAAAAAGATGAAAAAATAGAAGACAACATGCAGAACAGGGCAAAATAGAGAAAAATAATTGAAACTGAGCATTGACATATTTTCTACAACTACTTCAACTTATATTCAAAATGTCTTAAGAGAAACAGAGAACCTAGTGTAGAACGTGATCCGATAATCTATTCTAGTGCAGAATAGGGTCCAAATATCAACCTTGTACAAAATAGGATCCGAAGGAAGACCTTGTACAAAATAGGGTCCAAAAGTCGACCTATTGCAAAACGGGGTCCGATATCGACCTTGTGCAAAATGGGGTTCGATATCGACCTAGTGCAGAACACGATCCAGTATCAACCTAGTTCAGAATGTGATCTAATATCAGCTTGGTATCAAATACAGTCCTGTATTGACTTAGTGCAGAACACGATCGAGTTCGATGCAAAAATAAGTCCGATCTAATGCAGAAATGGGTTCGATCCGATGTAGAATTGGGTTTGGTCCAATATAGAACTGGGTTTATAATGTTGCAAAACTGGGTCTGGTCTCTTACAAAAATGTGTCCAATCTGGTGCAGAACTGGGTCGGGATATCCGTCTAGTGTAGAACAGGGTCCAAAAATAAAAAAAGTATCATTGGGGTGTTAATTATATATAGTGGTATACTTGGCGAATTGGGTGGGATAATTTAGAAATTTTAAAATTTTATGGCAAAAAGGGTCCTCTATTTAGGCGGGATTGCTAGCAATTTTTTAAAAAAATCCGTAATACTATTATCAACGCACGATGAACCGACACCTAAAAAAATTCTAAAAATTTTGGGCGAAAGGAGTCCCCCAAAATAGCAAATTTAAATTTTTCAAAAATGCAAATATTAGCCCAATTGGCGAATATTCGCCGCTATGCATAACCCTATTTCATGGTGATTCAAATTCAATATTCAAGATGGTTATTTCTTGTTATAATTTGAATGTTGATGCAAAAATTAATCTTTGTAACAACATTAAATGCTACCATGCCCTATGTTCCCCCTCTTGTTCAAAAATAAATGAAGTTTGAATTAAGGAAACTCTACTTAACTATGATGCACATAGTTGAATTGATGAGAAATAATACTAAAGGAAAAAATGGCATGGAGGAATGGGGATAAAATGGATAGGGAGTAAAAACAAGATTATTTTTAACATTGAAAATCATAAAAATAGAGCTCTAGATTCGTAATTATAGCACAAATTTTGATGGTTCACTAGGAATGATGCATTCACTGCAATGGTAGAGTATGACCAATGATAGTTAGGGGAGGAGATTAGCCTCATTATGTTACCTACAACTTGTCTTTTTTTTGCATTTTTTATTATCAAAAAACACAAAACATGGGGCAATGCTTTAACTATATGTTAGTAATATTATTGTAGTGAATTCTCACTACACTTCAAAGTTGCCTTGATAAAAATCTTAAGTAAGTGGAAAGCAGAAGATGTAGCATTAGGAAGAGCAAAAGAAAAAGTATTAATCAAAAGAAGTCCAAAAATCAAAACATAAAAGGCCCCAAAAATTGAAAGTTATAAAACTCCCAACCAAGGTACAAGGCAAGAAGTTTTGATGTAGTTCCAAGTTCAAATGAAGAGACATGCTTGATATTGGAAGATGAGAAATGTGCCAAATTTGGATGATGAATATCAAGGGTTGAGGTCACCTATGATCCAAAATTATTAAAAAAATATTGTGGGCCCTGCATACTATGTTGAGGTGTAAAATACTTCTAAGGTGAATTGTCCTCTTCATATAGAGAAAATGTGGTAACCTAAGGAAGCATTTTGTGCATTAAAAGTAGAAATTATAGGGACCATACTAAGAGAAAACCTTGAGCCAAGTGATATTAATTTTCTATGATTAGACTTAGGGAATCCCCCAAAAGGGTAGGTGGTAATGACAAAGGAAAGTGAAGACTCAAAAAACTTAACATTAATGATTTTGAATCTAAAGATCTTAAAAGGACATGACCTGGTGCATAGAGCAACAATTTCCTTGAAATATCTACATAGTTTTGGAGGGAAATTATCCCTAATTATAATCTATATATAGTAGTATTTTTTATATTGTAAAGGATTGACTAAGTTTATACTTATAAACATTTGTAGGCTTTCCTTTCATTTCTTTCTATAAAAATAATCAGCTCCTAAGTACCTTGTGGAAAATCTCAAACCTCCACTTCTGGAACAATCTATGTAAAATCTTGGTTGCATATATATATACATAGGAGCCTATATCTATTTTTTGGTATAACCATTTTTGGCCTCCTATTGACATGTTTTGTGTGTATGTATCTGTCTATGACATTTTTTTCTAAATTTTGGGTCTTATTAAGTTTATGTGTGTGTGAGGGACCTACGTCTATATTCAGATTGAGTCACTTGCTTGGATCTCCAATAGGATCTACCTTTTTATGCATGCATATAACTGGTAACTTTGTTACTCTCATTTGTGATTCACTATATCGAGGAGAGGAAGTGTTCATTGAGACCTATTTTTGTAGGAATATCTTAGCAGATATCTTGGTGCATCTCCTCATTTTACTTTTGTTGAGTTTGTTATTTTTTACTTTTACTTTCTCGCATCCCTTTTTTTCCTTTGTTAAGCAAAAGTGCACCTTGAAGATCACATCCTAACAAGGAGTCCACCACGTAAAAAATATTCAAGGCCCTTGATTAAGCCAAAACCCACACTCTTGACTATGGCCCTACAATATCACTCTCCATGAGGTATGATTATCTTGGATGGAATAATTGGAGATGACAACAATTTAGTGGCACACTTGTACGGACCCTAGTGACACATCATTGGTCCCAAAATTTCAATAAGTAGGGTTGAGGCTTGGTGAGGATCTTTGTCTGTTATTTCTTGTTGAAATGCTTCTTTACTCTACTAGTAACTCCAATCTAGAATGAACACCAGAAGAAGTTATTGTTGAAGATACTAGATCAAGGTTCGAGTGAAGACCTCAGTCTACCTAATTTATTGAAGAAAGAAGTTGCATTCACCTGGTGACTCTACTACAATACAAAGGACACAAACATTCAAGATGATTGTCCCATATCCTAACCTATTCCCTACCTAGAGAGATAAAATCCCACTATGACCTCTAGAGCCATCAACCATTTGGGAAAATCTTCTAGAATCAATGTTGAGGATCTTGCCAAAATACACTGGTGAAGGACCATCAACCCCATTGGAACACATGCAAGATATGGTATTTATCTATCAAACACACTATTGTTGGGCACCAAATTGACATCAAGTTTTACTTGATATTATAACTGTCTATCTTCCAATTTTGTGTCCAGGATTACACCCAATAGTCATAGCTCAACACTCAATATTGGATGGACCAAAGGTAACTTCAATCCAACCTCCAGAGTAGGTTGGTTCCTTGTCAACTTAGTAAGATTTTGACTCAATTAAGATCAATAGGGCTTTGAGGAATAGGGTTAGAGAAATATGTATTGACAGTGGATGGATAGGCTAACAACATAGGCATATACAATAGAAAACTTCAAATAAACTATTTTTAGTGTCCCATTACTCAAGATTAGTAGCACCCAAAATAATGAAATCTTCATACATTAAAGCATAAAATAGAGATATGTTGCAAGAAGAAATTACAATATCCAATATATTGATAATCCAATTTAGAAGAATAGACCAATATTCAGACTTTGCAAAAATAAACTCCCTACCAACACAAATCTAACTATGAACAAATTTCAACTACTTTCACAACTAGTAATCCAATAAAGTGGAATGAACTTGCTTTGGAACTTCCTCTCGAATGAAATGACATTGTGTGTCAATGTGCTTTGTTTTTTCATGATGGACTGGATTCTTGACGAGGTTCAAAACACCCTAATTGTCGTAAAACAAGTGTATTGGAGATTTTGATGGATGGCCCATACTTGTCAGAATGCGACGTAACCATATCACTTCGCACACAGCTTCACGTGCGGCGCGATATTCTGCCTCTCGTTGAAGAAATAGCAACCACCGTTGCTTCTTGCCGTGCCAAGATACAGGACCGGATCCCGGATGAAAAATGTATCCGGAAGTTGACTTGCGATCATCAAATGATCCGGCATAGTCGGAGTCCGTGTATCCTTGCAAGAAGAATTTGTTGTTCCTCTTGTATTCTAGGCCATATTCTATAGTACCACGGACATAGTGAAGAACACGTTTTGTCGCTTTCCAATGAGTAATCTTAGGCTCCCGCATGAACCTCGAAAGATAGTTTACAAGAAATACGAGATCCGGCCTAGTATTGGTCGATATATGAGACTCCCAATCAACTCGTCGATAGAGAGTGCCATCTACCCGAGGTGAGTCATCATATCGTGATAATCGAAGTCCATTCTCCATAGGAGTTGCCATTGGCTTGCAGCTACCATGCGATATTTATCGAGCAATGTCTTGGCATACTTTTTTGAGACACTTTGATGGTGTGCTCCTTCCGGCTGAATTCCGGACCAAGACAAGAATGGAGAAGTCCGAGATCCGTCATCTCAAAAGATTTGCACAAGTTTCTTTTGACAAGAGAGATCATATCTTCTGAACTCCCTGTAATGAGAAGATCATCCACATAGAGTACAAGCAACACTATCTCAGAACCCTGTTTCTTGAAATAGAGGTTTGCATCTGACGGACATCTCTTAAATCCATGTTGCATTAGGTGATTGTCCATTTTTATATACCAAGCTCGAGGAGCTTGTTTCAGACCATACAAGGATTTAACCAATTTGCAAACTTTCTGGTGTTGGCCTTCCACTTCAAATCCTTCAGGCTGAGTCATATAGACTTCTTCTTGGAGATCACCATTAAGAAAGGCACTTTTGACATCCATTTGGTGAACTTTCCACCCATATTGTGCTGCCATAGCACACATAACCCGAATTGTGGTCATCCGAGCAAGTAGGTGCAAAAGTTTCCTCATAGTCGATGCCTTCCTTTTGAGCATAGCCCTTTGCAACAAGACGGGCCTTATGCTTATCAATTGTTCCATCTGCCTTGTACTTGAATTTGTATACCCATTTACAGCCAATAGGTTTCTTTCCATTCGGCAGATCAACAAGATTCCAAGTTTTATTCTTCATCAGAGACTCATACTCTGTATCCATAGCGGCCTTCCACTGAGGCTCACTAAGAGCATCTTGCACTGATGCAGGTTCAAGACTATATATGGTAGACATGAATGCCCTGTCATCATCAATATCCATATCCTCAACTTATCTACTTGGAGTCACAGAAAGTTCCTCAAAAGATTGACAAAGATCATCAACCTCACCCGTCTCTCGGCTTCTCTTTCCTTTTGAGCCATACTGCGTGTACGAGGTCTATCCAAATTCAAATTGGGAGGAGTGGATAAATTTGCATCTCTCGATTGTATTTGTACACCATTTAGGATTCTCCTTCGGTGGTGGTGAAGAAGATGTAGAAGGACCTCCCTGTCTCGTGTTGACAAAGGAATCTCCTCTTCCTTTGGTTCCACAATATCCTCGGTGTACTCGTAGATGTGCTCGTGATGTGAAAGCTTCATCAAAGACAACATCTCTCGCTGATATGAATTTTCTTGGTCAAAGGATCTATCAACCGATATCCTTTAGAGTGCTCAGAATATCCAAGAAAAATACATCTCGATGTTTTCTCATCTAGCTTCTTCCTTTTCTCTTTCGGTATGTGCATGAAAGCTTGACACCCGAAAATACGTAGATGAGATATGGAGGGTTTTCGACCACTCCATGCTTCCCGTGGAGTCATTCCTTTTAGGGCCTTTGTGGGTGCCCTATTCAAAAGATACACCGCAGCTGGTGACAACTTCTCGCCCAATATTGTTGCCCAAGAGTTGCACCCGTGAGCATACAACGAACCATTTCCATGATAGAACGGTTCCTTCTCTCAAGCAACTCCATTCTCGCTGAGGAGTATAGGTAGTTGTTAACTGTCTCTTGATCCCATGTTTATCTAGGAATGCAGAAAATTCATTAGAGGTAAACTCTCCCCCTCGATCTGAGCGGAGGGTTTTAATAGAAGCCCCTGACTCCTTCTCAACGGATTTCTTGAACTGTTGGAAGAATGCGAAAGCTTCGGATTTCAGCTTTGAGAAAGAAAACCCACATCTTTCGTGAGTAGTCATCTACGAATAACCGAAAGTACCTCTTCCCTCCAACACCGTTGGGTGTGAAAGGACCGCATAGATCGGTGTGAATTAGCTCCAGAGGTTTTCGTGCTCTTGTAGAGCTCTTCTCAAATGGTACTCTATGTCGCTTTCCCGCTAAGCATCGAGCACACCGGCAATGTGGCGTAAAGGGAAGGAAGACCCTTTACCATCTCATACTTGCCGAGCTCAAGTAAGTAGCCGAACTAAGATGCCCATATCTCTTGTGCCATAGGGAAGTTGCCTCTTTGGTAGAGACAAATCATGGCAACATGTGGAGTAGAGATAGCATCTAGTGCAAATAAGCCATGCTTATATGAAGTCGTTGCAACCGCTTACCCTTCCTGGTAATTATACAACACTTCTTTCCATTCTCAACATGAAAGTTGACAACCATATTTCTGTCCAGGATTTGTGTCACTGACAACAAATTGTTGGCCAATCTCGGAACATAGAGGACCTTGTCAATCTGACACTTGCCATCAGGAAGAGTGACTGAAACTGTACCCTCTCCCTGAACCCTGTAGGTTTTATCATCAGCAATGGTGACAGGTTTGCCCTCCTTGGCCACAAATGATTCAAACCATGATCTATCGCCAGTCATATGTTTACTAGCTCCAAAATCGACATACCAAATAGGATCCCTCTGAGTGGAATCTGTGGTAGTCATGAGCACCTTGTGTGCCCATTCAGAATCCGAGTCGATTCTTCAACAAACAACATTCACCTGGGGTTGCTTGTTCTTATTTTGTGGTTTGTTTTGGCATTTTTGCTTGTTCTTATGCCAACACCTGTTGGTGTCATGGTTGTCTTTCTCACAGATCTTGCACCATCTCTTCTTCTGTTGAGGTTGCTTGCCTTTTCCTTTCGTATCCTGTTGAGAATTTCCTCCTTTCTAAAAGTTGCCTCCTTTTTGCCCATTACCTTTCTTCCTAGAACCCCGCCTGTTGGTGTATAGGGCTGTATTGGAAGAATCATCCTTGTGAAGTTGGCGTGCCTCCCGTTGTTGAAGCAGATTGACCAACTCGATGTAGGTAATTTGTCGTTGGGACACCCGGATGGAGGTTATCAACATGTCAAATGAAGAAGGTAAAGCTCTCATCACAAGTGAAATGAGAAGCTTTTCATCCACAAGTATCTCCTAGAGAACTCAATTTCTCTTTCAACTCGGACACTCTGCACGTAAAGAGTTCAACCGTTTCACCCCGTCTCAAACTCAGAGTTATGAAGTTGTTGTTGAAGATGAAGAATGGTGGATTCATTCTTCCCCTCATAGATGGTTCTAAGGGCATCCCATGCCTCTTTACCACTTGCTTTATCACCTATATGAGGTTGCACTTCATCCGAAACAAAGAAACAAAATGAGCACCTTTGCTCTACCTGTCTTTCTTGTCAAAAGCAATCTGATCCGTCGAAGGACCCGTGGATCCTCGTCGTTGGTGAAGGCCTTGTTGCTACTCCAAGTAACAATATCCCACAAATCTTCCATTTGGAGAATAGCCTTCATCTTATGTTTCCATGGTGTATAATTTGGACCTTTCAATAACTGATGCGGATCAGTCATCAATTTTGCAACAACGGCCATAGTGAAGGTTCCTTATATCACCAAATTGGTCCCCCTTTCGATATACCTTTTGCTAGGCCAATATACCGTACAAAATACCCGCCCTTACGTGAGGGAAACTATAGGTATTTAGAAATATCAACAAAAATCACCCGCCCTTACGTGAGGGAGACTATAGGTGAAATTTAGAGATCATACGATACGTGGAACATAAGCGGTACTGAAAGGGAATCGCCTTGTTGATGGCACCTACCATAGAAGATTCTTCTCATGCGTGGGGCGTAACTTCCCCTAAACACTATGAAGAATACTTCGTCAGAATTTACGCCTAAACACAAGTGCGATAAAGGGTAGTGGATGGAGTAAAAAAATGCAAAAATGGCGTACTTATTCCTCCCCGACGATTTATAGAGAACAAGCTCGGACGTCGTTATAGCAGCCTATGTTAGGCGGCGGATACAAGTAGCCAAATCACGACAGACTTTACTCGTAAGTGCCGGCCGTAGGTATCGCAAATACCGAACGCTGCAGTGCAAATAAATTGCACAGATGGGTTTTATATTCCGGGGACTTAGGGAGTGTTTGATTTTAATTTTTAATGTTATAGTGCAAAATTGAAATATGCAACATACAACAAAAAAAATGCCCACTAGAATAACCCATTAGGTGTCGGTCACAGCCGAAAATGCACCTTTTACAATGCCAAATTGCTATTTCAAAAAAATTACTCAACATCCCCCTTTGATTTTTTGAAAAAAATATCCCCCCTTAAAAAAATTCTTTTAACAAAGCATTTTTAATAACTATTATATATTTAAAATTAAAATAAATAATTTTAATTTATATAGTTTTAAAACTTTAGGAAAAATAAATTAAAATTAAATTTTAATTTATAAAGTTTAAAACTATTAAAAATAAATTAAAATTAAAAATTTTAATTAAAAATTAATAATTATAAAAAAAAACTTTGAAAAAAAAATATACCTTGGGGGGTCGGCGGGATTTGAACCCCCAACCCGCAGCTCCCTCGAGCCTTACCGCACGGCTCACGACCACGTGAGCCGGCGGTCGATCCGAAAGGAACAAGTGGACTCCGCTCCTCTTTCAACCCCTCCTTCTGTCTCCTCCTCTGCAACGGCCTCGGCTTGCGACCGCAGCACTGCTCGAAAAAAAATTCGGCCTCGGCTTGCGACCACAGCCCTGCTCCCACTGCTCCCGGCGTTTTCGGAAAAAAAATCACCGCTGCCTTCTTTTCCAGACCGGATCGGCACTCGAAAAAAAAAAACGTCGCAGTCTCCCGCAGCGACTTTCGCCGAAGAAAAGAGAGCCGAACTTTGTTTTTTTTTTTTTAAATCCGGCGATTTAAAAAAAAACCGCGCGCGTCGCACGGGGAGTGGGGAGTGGGGAGGGGGGGGCCACCTCCTGCGCGGCGGGAATTTAAAAAAAAATCCCGCGCGGGTGCTCTCTCCTCCTGCCGACGCGTCCTGCCTGGGGGACTGCGAGCTGGCTGCATCCTCTTCTGGGGACGCGCCTCCTCGGACGCAGTGCCAATGGACGTCTGCGTGACGTCCTGGCCGTCGACCGGACTCCCGGTCGTCTGCGCACGGGGCCCGTGTCACGACGCGCACAGCTCTGCGCGTCTTTTTTTTTTTTTTTTTTTCTCGTCGGAGGAATCCTCTGCTACAACAAACCCGGAGAAAAAAAATTCCCGTCTGGCAAATTAAAAAAAAAATCCGTTTGTTGTCCAGGCTTCTCTGCTGCCGCTGCGCTGCTCCCTTCACGCCACTGGCTCTGATGCCATGTAAGATTGTGCAACAAGTTTATTATTGTATTGCACAGTTTAAATAATGAGTTACATAGCCGGGAATAGCACCGGCGTAACTAAACTGTTACGAACTGGTTGTAACAAAACAACAACATATCTAAATAATGTAATAGAATCAAAAATACGCTAACAACCGTTACAACATTGATAGAAATGCAATTCACAGTCTCGAACATTTTACATGAAAGATGTCAAATATAACATGCATTGAGTCAAAAATCAGAGTAACTCTCCTTCCATTAGTTTGCAGAATGTATTTACATAGTAGGGCAAGAAAATGCACTAGATCAAACCCTAAAAAATGAGGTTTTGACCTCTATTTATAGTTTACAATTAAAATATTTTAAGGAGACATTACAAAGATTAAAATTTTAACATCTCAGCAGAGAGCTTTACTGGAATCAACTTATTTATTTGTGGAGTCTGGTAAATCCATTGGAAGTAATCCGCTATGGCAACTCGGCTCTGTAACTTGTTGGTCCAGTAATGGTAGTTGGGTCTCAGGTCATTGGAAACTTGATCTGGATTGTTCAACGTCCTTTAAAAATTCATTCCACAACATATCTATGACTACTCTAGTTCTTATTTCTTGAAAAACCTTAGATGCTTTGTCTTCTTGCTTTGAATCGGATGTTCTTGAATTCGGTAATATTCTACCTTTGTATGCTTCAAAAAGTGTCAACAAAATCTATGTCGTTGATCTTCTTTGTGGACGACTGTAATTTAACATTCAAAAATGCTCTACAAATAGGTGGGAAAGGAATAAGACACCATTCCACACTTTTTAAATGCTTATGTCATCTTTGGTAGCATCGGCCAATGAAATTGAATTTCGGTAAAAAATATACCGAGTTACGAGCGGAATGAAGTCCGTTGTCAATCCACTACTTAACCTTCTTCTTTGTCTCTTCTATGACATAAAGTAAATTGCAATATTCTCAAAAATATGCTAACATCAATGCTTGACTTGGTTGGACTACATAATCGACAATCCATAATGGAAGTAGTGTAAATAACCTTTGTCACCATTTCGCTCCATCTTAGTCTTGGAACTTAGCGAAATGTATTTTATTGACACTTAGTTTTTGGATTGTACGGATCACCATTCTACACTTTGGAACGCGTTGACATCACCAAAATCCAAAATTTTTGTAGATTGGAAGTTGCTTTGGAATCTACTATAAATTACACTAGATATCGAGCAGAATCGAGTTCTTAGCTTGTTATAAAAAAACACTAAGTGTTGAGAAGATTGGAGAACTCTTGTCATGAATCCGCTCCAAAATACTTTATGACCTCAATGGAATAGAGATTTCATACCTTAAAATAATATTTTCAATGTTTTCTAAGGATGTGGTCATTTTGTACCTACATTATGGCACCTCTTGGGTGTATTTTCTTGCAAAGCCATCAAACTCAGAGTCTTATCCATTGGGCATCAAAAGTAAAAACTGCTTAACCTCAAGAAAAATATTTCAAAGAATAATTTCCATATGAACACTACCCTCTAAAAACTTTATGGACATATTAGAGGATATACGTTCATATCAATACCATGTTGGAAACATAGATATCTCTGCTACTCCTTCAAAAATTGTATCAATGCTTTAAAAAACATAGCTATGTTATCCTTATAAAGCCTTTTCAAAATAAATGATATGAATGCCTTCAAAAAAAATGTTGTTCTCTATATCTCTCTGACCTCGTGCTTTTATTATTTGCTTCTGACAATGTCAGAGTAAAAAAAAATCAAATAAAATATAAAACTTCTACATGACTACAAAATGTACAAACAAAAATATTCTAATATTGTGTCTCTTCAAGGTCTGTAGTAGCTCTATTTGGTTCTTCCTCTTCTTGTTGAGTCTCTTCTTCAACATTATATTCTTGCTCTTGCTCAGCTTCTTCCTCGGGTGATTCCTGCTCTTTTTCTTTAGTATTCTTTCCAAATAATTGTACCATCAACTTCAGAGTTTACAGGGCCTGTTTCCAAACTACTTCAGGGGGGTTGGAAGTTTCTTTTAGCTGCTTATGAATGTACTCTATCTCACAAATATCGTAATAGTTTGAAACACTTCCTTTATTTACCAAGTCCTCCATTAGATCTTTGAGCCTAGTAAAATTAATAATTATTTGTGAAGCTTGTTCCTGATCAATTGGCTCTTCTAGAGCATCAATCTCAGACTCATCATGAAGACTCTTGACAACACTCTTTTCAATCTATTTTACTAATAACAAGGTATTATCTTCCATCCATAGACCTCTAAAACCATTCTAAATCATTTCTTTATTTACGTCCACTACATCCTTGATCATATTTTCAACCTTATCAAACAATAACCAAGCCTTTTGGAGCATTATGTGCTTCTTCACCACAACTCTGGCAAAAATTCTAGAAAATTCCATTCCTTGTTAGGAATAGGCTTAGCAAAGTCACTAAGCCTACTATCTTCCAGTTTATAAATTTGCTCAGCCAAAATCACCATAGGTTGCAGCTCTCTAGTGAAGCTATCTAGATATTTCTAAACATTCTGAAGCAGGTGATTGGCATCATCCATATAATCAATAATAGGCTATAGCTTTGAGCATTTTTCCAAAACTTCAGACAATAGTTCTTTTCTTACTTTCTTTAGGCCTGCTTTAGAGAAACCTGAAGACTTAGCCTTTGTAATCTAAAGTTATTGCTTCAAGATTTGTATTTCCTTGGCTTGTTCTTTATTTTTCTTCTTTTTCTCTATCTTCTCCTTGAGATTATTGGCTTCTTAAAATTTGTCCTTCCAGTTCGTAGCTTCCTTTTTGAGAGCTTTTTCTATTTGTTTTTGGTTGGTGATTGTCTTTTCAAGCTTTTCAATTATTCGCTCTAGCTTGTCCATTTTATCTTTGTATATATCACCTTGAAATAAAAAGTGTCCAAGTGAGCCTTAGCTATCACCAACTCATCTTCAGCAGGTAACTGCTCAATATATTTTGTCTATTCTTCTAGACAGGAGTCTTGAGTGGTCATCTCAATTTTAGGCTTTCTTACTAGAGGAATGATGGATATGGATATCCTCTGCTTGGAAACTATATCAACAAACATGATTTTCCTCTTTATTGCCATCCTTTTGGAAGGCTTGGACAACTTCTCTGCCCAAAAATATTGAATTTTATGTGTAGCTTCCTTCTCCTTTTGCAAAATTGCTTGGGTAGGATTACTCACAGGAGGAGGAGAAGAGGTTATAAGGTATGAAAGAGAGGAATTAGCAGCTAAAAATGGTTTGGTAGAAGTTACTATAGTGGAATATGTGACCACTGTTGTTTTTGCAACTGACAGACTCATGGAAACTGAACCAAAATTCACAAAAGGGTGAGTGAGTGTGATTAAACCAATTTGTTTCTCAAATGATGGAGGTGGTTGCAATGGCAAAGATGGAATTATGGGATATGATGAAGAGGAAATTTAAAATGATGAAAAAGGAGTTTGAGGTGACCTTGGATGATGGGGACACGAAAATCGCTCACCCCAAACTCACAAAAAATCATTCATGAGCCAAAATTTTGCTCTTGTTAAATTCTCAATTCTCATTAAACAATTTAAACAAAACCAATTACAACACTAGCCCGTAGGCATAGTTTTATTTTCTTGATGCAAGCTGCCTCACGTTCGACGATCTGCCTGCGTTCCCAGGAAGAATTTTCTAATACATTTTAGTATTTCAACTCTGGAAGAAAAACATAGCCTACACAGGTTCAGAGTGGCCCTCTTGCCTTCACGTCTGCAACTCTGTCCCAACAATTTTCTAACCCCTCTGCATGCCTTTTCTTCCCCCTTTTAAAATTTTGGGCATCACTCTCTGTTTCCCTTTTCGGACCCTTTGTTTCATCTCTCGTGCCTCTTCGTTGTTCTGGCTTTCGAAATGTTTCGACTCTTGGTCTTCGTCTGCTTCTACTACACCTTGGTACCACGTGCTTGTCCAGTGCTGCCACTATGGACTCTATCCGCTTGTCAACCCATGATGACGTTCGGGATACCCATCGCTCGATGATTCCCTTTGTAACGGACCCTGTAACCGCCTGCCATTTATTTTCTTTCGTTTGGTCCCGAAAATGTGACATGTCATGATATCGCAACATTTTTGGCTTTACTGTGCCTTCCTTCGCCTTTTGGTCATGAAAATGCAACATGTCACGATATCGTGACATTTTTCTCTTCTACGCCTTCCTTCGCCTTTTGGTTGTAAAAATGTGACATGCCGCGATATCGCGACATTTTTCTCTCCTGAGCCTTCCTTCGCCTTTTGGTTGCGAAAATGCGACATGTTGCGATATCGCGACATTTTTATCCTTTGCGCTTTCCTTTGTCCTTTGGTCACGATAATGCGACATGTCACGATATCACGACATCTTTCCTTTCTGCCTCCTCATTGCCTCTCAGGTCACGAAATCGCAACATGTCACGATGTCACGACAACTTTGCTCTCTGCCTTCTTACTCTGTTTCTGGTCATGAAAACGTGACATGTCACGATATCATGATAGTTTCCTTCCTTGCCTTCTTTCTGCTCCGTTGGTCGTGATTTCACGACATGTCGCAAAATCGTGACATTTTCTTCTCTGGCCCTTTTGGTCTTCTTTCGGTCGTGATTTTTCCACATGTCATGAAATCGCGACATTTTTGCTCCGCGTCTTCTCATTCCTCCCTGAGTCGTGAAAATGCAACATGTCGCGATATCGTGACATTTTTGCTCCACGCTTTCTCTCTCCTTCCTGAGTCACGAAAATGCGACATGTAGCGATATCATGACATTTTTGCTCCATGCTTTCTCTCTCTTTCCTGAGTCGCAAAAATGCGACATGTCACGATATCGCGTCACTTCTCTCTCTTGCTCCCTCGCTCGGCTTTTGGTCGTGATGCTGCGACATGTCACGATATCGCGACACTTTTCTCTCTTAAGCCTTCTCTCGGATTTTGGTTGTGATTCTACGACATGTCGCGATATTGCAACACTTTTCTCTCTTAAGCCTTCTCTCGGCTTTTGGTTGTGATTCTGCGACATGTTGCGATATCGCGAAAATTTTTCAACTTGAGCCTTCTCTCGGCTTTTGGTCACGATTCTGCGACATGTCGCGCTATCGTGACACTTTTCTCTCTTGAGCCTTCTCTTGGCTTTTGGTCGCGATTCTACAACATGTCGCGATATCGTGACACTTTTCTCTCTTGAGCCTTCTCTCGGCTTTTGGTCATGATTTTGCGACATGTCGTGATATTGCGACACTTTTTCTACTTGAGCCTTCTCTCGGCTTTTGGTCATGATCCTGTGACATATCACGATATCGCAACACTTTTCTCTTTTCCGACATGTCGCGATATCGCGACACTTTTTCTAATTTGCTGTATTTTGCCTTTCATTGGATGCTCCTGCATCATTGGAGGATATGGGTTGACTTAGCATTCAGTATTGGTTGATGAAATAGGGGGTGAACTATGAAGGGGAGAAGGCACCTTTGTAACAATATCTTGCTCAGAAAGGGAGGGATATTTCTTTTGGGAATCTAAAGAAGGGGGAGGAGAAGATGGGATAGATACCATACCTTTTCCTACTAATGTAGGTGTTCTGCAACTACCTATGTACTCTGTTTTTGCATTGATCATACCTTTTTTGTAGTTGAAATAGGTGTTTCCTTAATAATTTTCTCCTTATCCAGCTTTTTTTTCTTAGAAATATCATTCTTAGATCTTTCTGGTGCCCTTTTGGAATTTCTCTTAAATACTTGCAAGGCTGATGATTTCTCATTTTCTATCTTCCCTAGATTTTCCTTCTTGCAATGGTTCCTCCTACAATGTTTCTTTAGCAATAGGATTTAATTCCACTATTGCTACAGTGGTGAAACTTACTAGTGTGAACACAAAATTCTCATCCTTCTCATTCCAATTTATTTCTGTATCTAGGGGTTGTCCACCCAGGGATAGGTGCTTGGGCCTACTTGTCTAAATGACTGGTGTACTAATAGCCCTCTCATCAGAATAGTGCATCTTACTCATTAATTGTGCCCCTTTTGAAAATTTCTCTATTTGTTCA
Organism: Wollemia nobilis; assembly: GCA_028583015.1. Classification (NCBI taxonomy): domain Eukaryota; kingdom Viridiplantae; phylum Streptophyta; class Pinopsida; order Araucariales; family Araucariaceae; genus Wollemia; species Wollemia nobilis. The sequence goes on from JAQPPZ010002347.1 coordinate 2,622,512, forward strand.
ATTGAAGGCTGAAATATCTTTAGAACTTTAGTAGTAGTTAATGGGATATTAGCTCCTTCTTCTTGAGCTTCTTCTTGTGAATGTGGGGATGGGGAATATGATCCTATTTGTGGCTTCTTGTAGATTAGCACTATATTCCTTGGGTCTTTTACTTTCCAAGTTGTGACATTCTTGTCATATTTATTAGAAAATTCATTTTCAATTACCAATCCAAACTTGGATTTATCTTTACCAATTTCAACTCTCATCCTCCACCGATCCACTATCTTGGCTTCATTCCATTTATTTTTACTTTCAACGTCTCTAATGGTAGAATCTTTCAACTTATTTTCTTCTTTCTTATCTATTTAATTCTTAAATTCTTTGATGGTAGTCTCTTGCGATCGATATTTTTCAATATGGTCCAGATCAAAACCAACTACATGCTCATAGAAATATAACCATGGGGGTAGTTGTTCCATCTTGGCAACATTCCACTCAAAAGGAGTATTTTATTTATTATTTATGCCCCATTCAAAATGAGGCCTTGATTTTTTCTCAAATTTATAGGCCTTTTCTTAATTTAGGGCTATGTTCCTCTTGTGGAATACATCATTCAAGTCATAACTCCATCTCTGGGGAATGTAAAATAGGCCCAGCCTATCAAGAAATTGGTTGATTTATTCGCCTTGCTACTTCTTGGTAATGGTTATATCATCAACAGTGCGGTAGGTCAATGAACACTTTCTCTTCCTTCTAGAGCCATAGTTCATATTAATGAACTTCGCTTACCTCAAATATTCTCGGGTGAATAATTTATTTGTAACAAAATAAGGTAGCAGAAAAGGCTTACCAGTGAAGCCATATAGTCTAATGACTGTGCCCTCTATAAGGATGTGCCAATCTCCTTCTTTGGCACCTTTTGTTCTTAATAATTTCTTGGCTAGTGGTGGTAGCCTAGGGAATTCCCCATACATTAAGGACTAAGTGCTCCTCACATGATAAGTCCAATAGTAAACAAGAATGGGGTCCCCCTGGTCATTCTTTTCCTTGAGCAAAATCCAAGGCATCATATACCTCACAACAGCAAAGAACATCAAAACCATACTTGAACAATGCCAAAAAGAAGGTGCATCAGAACTCCTTTTCATTCTCACTAATTTCTAATGTATTCTTTGAGCAAGGAAAACTAGCTAGTCAAAGTAGATAACCCTAATGTCTTTATTTTTTTGCATCTTCTTTATACATTCTCTCATTGAAAATGCAGTATGCAGTGGCTATTTTCCAATCTATCATAAGTCGGTCAAAATCCAAACCCTCCATACAAGCTAACATGGAATAGAGCTCTAGGTGGACAAACCGCTCAATGGAAATTGGGGCTTTGGGTAATCCTTTCTTGGGTTTAATGTCCTTGAATTGATTATAGACCCATTTTATTAAAGGCTCACCATCATAAGCTCAATTCTGCAAAGAGTAATATCTTTCTTGGTCAGATGTTTAAACTCTTTTGGCCTTATAGGTGGCTCTATTCCTAGGGCGAAAATCTTGTGATAGGCCTTGGTAGTGATACTAAATAGGGTTTTTCCACTAGAGGTTTTTACTACTTTTTCCCTTGGGTCATAAAATTTGACGATGGCCGCTCTTAACTCTAGACAAGGATGAACTAAATTACAAATATAAAAATACAAGAAGGAGAGAATGATACATTTACCTTGGGGTGGAAGATTTACTCCTTTATTGAATCTATTGTTTATGTTCCTTCTGAGCTTCATTCTCTCTGTGAGGACTAGCTCGGTGTTAGCCATGGATTTCACTTTGTTGATGTAATACTCCACTTTCGCTTTTGCTGAGGTCTTAGCTTCTTAAGTGTCTTCGAAGGCCATTTTTGGAAGAAATTTTCAAAATGTTTTCTCTAGAATTTGCAAACAATGCTCAGCTATTGTTCTATTCTTTTCTCTTGGTAAATGTTGCTTTGTCGAATGAATGCATCCTATGTTCTTAGCACTTTTAATTTCCCATGCATACACACCCTCCACCATTAATATGGCCACTGTGCGAACTGCCTATTGGCACACTTTTCAAATTAAACTCATTCCTTTCAATGGCCTAGAGATGTTATGTTGATTTCTAATTGGTTGTAATTCAAACACCTTCCATGCACTCACGACATCACTCATATTTTTTCTTTTCCATTGGAACATCACGGGAAACTTGAGCATTAATTTATGAACATTTGCCTTTTTAGGAAATGGCACAGTGCAGAATTCATTTTCCTCTCAAAAGCAATCATGAACTCTGATGGATTAGAAGCCTATGTTATTCCACTACCACCATAATCTCTTTAAGCGCATAATAGACGCATGTGGTATTATATTGGCTCTTTAGTTCATTTGAGTGTGGATTAGAGCTCACTCATCATTTTGCTACTTTCTTAGTACATTTAAGTGCGGAATGGAAACTTGCTGCTTCCTTGGTGACACTTAGCTTATTTTGCAATCTTTTCCCTTTTCTTTGATATATATATATTTTTATAACATTTCATAAAAACAAAACTTCATATAAAATGTAAAAAGAGTATGATACAAAGTATGTACATATGTTACAATGAGGTATATTTCAATCAAAATAGAGTTTTAAGTGAAAACCATTGACCGAAATTAGTTGTATGTTTCCCTCTAAATATTCAAGCTAGAAAAAATTGGTCTCTTTAACCTCTTCTATCTTGAAAGGGCCATCCTAGAAGGAGTTAAACTTCTGATGATGTCCTGGTTTAGCTCTTTCAACATGCCATCTGAGTACATAATCTCCAACCTGGAATTTCCTAAACCTTGCCTTCTTGTCAAACCATACTTTGATGTCAAATGAATGCTTTTGGAAAACCTCATATTCCTGAGCCCTCTTCTCTTCTAACTATAGCAGGTGTGTCAGCCTTATTTCCACTGGATTTTCTTCAGATTCCTCTTCTATGTTTATCAGCTTGAGTGTTGGAATCTCCAAATGGACAGGTAACACTACCTACTTGTCATAAACTAAAGCATAATTGGATATTTTGATGGACTTTTTAATAGTAATCCTATCTACCCATAGAGCTTGATCTAGCAATAGGTGCAAACTTCTTTTATTACCCTCCAATGATATCCTCAAAATCCTCAATAGATTTTTGTTAGTTGATTCTGCAAGTCCATTTCCTTGGGGGTAGTAGTTTGAAGTATATTTCCTTGGGGGTAGTAGTTTGAAGTATTCTTTATGGCAATGCCATAATTTTTAGTAAAATCAATATATTTGGCTCCTATGAATGCTAGGCCATTATCACTCACCAAGGCTTCTGGAACACCAAATCTTGAAATCAAGCTTTCCATAAAATTAATAACCACTTCTTGGTATGATTTTTTTATAGGAATAACTTCTACCCATTTGGTGAGGTAGTCTGTAGAAGTTAGAATATATTTATGATCAATTAAGAAATGTGGATTGATAACTCCTATGAAATCCAACCCCTATTGTTGAAAGGATTCTTCCACTTGAATTGGCTTAAGGAGAATGATCCATTCCTCGTTCTTCCTATATGCTACTGGCATTTTTCATAGGCTCTAGTGACTTTGAAGGTGTATAAAAATATGGTAGGCCATTAATAGCTTGATCTAATAATATTTAAATTTGTTACTCTTCCTAAGAAGTATCCTCTGGATAGTCCTCCATGTAACTCCTCTATGACCTTTTTTTTTTTATCATATTTTAAGCACCTAAGGAGAACTCCATCAAGGTTTCTTTTGTATAGACACTCTGACAATAAGACATACTTCAAAGCCTACAGTCTATATTTTCTTCTCTTTAATGCATTAATATTAGGATGGCATGCCCCAATTTGAAAGTACTTAGTCATCTTATCTAGCCAATCTAATTCATCTGACTGTAATTGTTTAGTCTGATCATCTGTTGTTGCTTGACAAGCTATCATTTCTGCTAAAACTACTACTTCTTTCAGAACTTGGAATAGGGCTCTGCCTCTTACCAGCTTGATAGGATGAATTTCCACATCATATTCTTAGATTTTTAGTAATCCAACCAGCTCTCTTATCTCCCAGTTCTCCTTGTAGAATAAAACTTCTTACATTCAGATGAACAACATAAACTAGGGTCTTGCTTTAAACCAAATATTACCTATAATTTTTCAATGATTTCATTACGACAAATACTTGTTTCTCAATGAAATTATACTTAACCTGATATTCATGAAGAGTCTCGATCCAAAATAATATGGGGTACTCCTCTCCTTGATCATTCTTCTAAGTGAGAACTAAGGCATAACTCTCTTTAGATCCATAACCATAAAGAATGAAGTCTTTGCTGAAATCATAATTTACTAGCACTGGAGCTACAACAATGGATTGCTTGATATTTCAAAGGTATGCTTTCTTACTTCATTCCATTTGAAATCTGCATCTTTCTTCAACAATTCAGATATAGGCATCACCTTCTGAGCAAATTCAGAGATGAATTTCTTGACAAAGTTTATCTGACTAAAGAAATATTGTAAGGCTTTCTTATTCACAGGCAGTGGAAGAGCTAGAATGGATTTGATTCTATCTAGATAAATGGCCATACCTTCTTTTGAGACCACATGGCCCAAAAAATTTCCCTCATGAACTACAAAAAATGACTTCTTGGGATTGAGGGAGATGCCAAATTCTTCGTATTTCTGAAAAACTTGTTCTAGGTGTGCCAAGTGGTCTTGCTTATCATGGGAAAACACAGTCATATCATCTAAAAAGATTGAAAATGACCTTTTTAATCAGTTCCCCAAAATCATAGTCCATTGCTCTCTAGAACATGGCCCCTACATTAGATAGCCCAAAAGGTATTCTTTGATATGCAAAGGTTCCCCATTTTGTGGTGAATGTTGTCTTAAAATAATCTTCATTCTTCAACCAAATTATTTTATATATAGATAAATCATCTAGCAATGAGAACCTTTCTTCCCCTGCCACAATATACAAGATTTTATTAATATGTAGGAGGGGGTAGTGGTCCTTAAGTGATGATTGATTGAGATTTATAAAATCTACACACAGTCAGATGTCACTGTTGACAATTTTGTCACATTGCACAAGGGGTAGAAAAAAATAAAAAAAAAAATTCCTTTTGCAAGAGTATTTCTTTTCATTTGTAAGTGTTGCAACAATTTTGGCTTTCCATGTCACTCCCTTGTATACAGAATGAAGAAGAAAAAGCTTCGCTGACAAGCAAGCCAAAGAAAATAGCTCCAAAGCGCATAAGAAAAAAGTGTCACGATATCGCGACATGTTGCATTTTCGCGGCCGAAAGCATGAAGGAGGAGCAGAGGCAAAAAGTGTCGTGATATTGCAACATGTCGCATTTTCATGACATGTCGCGTTTTCGCGGCCGAAAGCGAGCAAAAGCGCCAGCAAGAAAAGTGGTCGTGATATCGCGCATGTCATGTTTTCGCGGTCGAAAGCGAGCAAAAGCGCCAGCAAGGAAAGTGGTCGCGATATCGCACATGTTGTGTTTTTACAGCCGATAGTGAGCAAAAGCACCAGCAAGAAAAGTGGTCGCGATATCGCACATGCCGCTTTTTCGTGACCCACAGTAAGGTGGAGGGGTAGAAACAGAAAGTCATCGCGGTATCGCGCATGTCACATTTTCACGATTGATAGTGAAGAAAAGGCAAAAGAACGAGGAAGCGTCGTGATATCGCGACGTGTTGCATTTTTGCGGCTCAAAGCGAGAGGAAGTTCCAGCAATGGAAAAGTGTCGCGATATCGTGACACGTTGCATTTTTGCGACTCCAAGCAACAAAAGAAGACAAAGGCATAGACATGTCGCGATTTCGTGACATGTCATATTTTTGCGATGGGCACACACTCCAAGCCAGGTATTTTCCCGAGACCATCAAAGTGCCTCGTAAATGCAATTTTGCTTGCCCGATAAGCACGCTGCTCTTTTTGGGAATTGAAAGCGAAGTGTCAGTCCCTGAAGGAGAAGTTCGACGAGCATGGCGGCCACTCGAACATTGCACCAGGGATGCTCAGGCGGTTCATTAATGCATTCTTCCGTGGTTGACCCGGTCATAGTTGCCTATTTGGGTAATGGATTAGAAAGCTCAGTCTCGAGGGCCGCGAGAAGCCGACTTCTCAGATCTCAAGAATACTTCACCATTATGTGTAATTATGACTCAAAGGGTCGGGTCCTCTATAAAAACCCAGATTTTATAATGTAAAAAGGGGGGGAACTATCTGCTAGAAAGCTGCTGTAACTTGATGTCTTGCAATTAATATTGAGAGACTTTGAGCTTAATTCTTCTCTTTTATGCTTCCTTCTATGCTTGATTCTTCCATCTCTCTTTGTTTGTAAATTGAGATGCTAAACTCTGCGTCCGGGGTGCAATTAGGGACAGTGTCCTGAAACTCATTCGAAAGGATACATAGGAGTTAGAAAAGTGTCTTATTGAATTCCTTTTATGCTGCCTACCTTGCTTGATTCTTCCATATCTCTTCGTTTGTAGACCAAGATGTTGAACTCTGTGTTCGGTGTGTGATCGGGGATAGTGTCCTGAAACTTGTTCGGGAGGATACATAGGGAGGTTGATATTACATTTTTGTCGTTTTACTCTTAGTGTTATTTGCTTCTATTCAGGTGTCAGTTGGTGATCATGCTTCCTATTCTCTCCCACCTCAAATTACCGATCTCTCTAACCCTACTCCTTTTTTATTTCTTTCTCTAACCCTACTCCTTTTATCTCTTTCCTGCACTCTTGTCTTTAAACACCCAAGTAGATTAGTATAGGAGCCGGCCTTTCTCCAGAGATTGGCACGAGGGGCATCTCTTCTTCTTGGCCTTTCAACGTTGGTCGCAGGTCTAGGGCATGCAAACCCCATCGAAAGTCCTTTCCTGTGCGGATTTGATGACCAACAATTTTGGCATGCCCGGTGGGACCAAGGTCCCATATTTTGAAAATTTCTAACCCGTCTTCACCGGAGCCAAGTTCAAACAGTTCCCGGTGAGATCCGGTCAGTCTCATCTTCTGAGTGGTAGTGAGAATCGATGCTATCATTGCCAAAATACTCTCAGCATCTGGCGACTCTATTTTACCCAAAAATATCTAAGTCGTAGAGACCAGTACCTTCATGCCAAAGCACCCCGTGTTTTAAGCAAGCTTGAGTTTGGTGAATCTTTGGCTTGTCTATATCTGTCAAAATCACCTGGCGACTCCGTTGAGCTGAAGATCTAGATTTTTGATCATAGGCACCCCTTTTTTTTTAAAGTTGAAAGAAGATATCCCGAAGGAATCAAGGTTCGATGAGTAGCCTTAACCTCACAAGCGGAGAAAGTATGTTCACCTGGTGACTCTGACCTAGTGGCAAGTACTGTGATCTCTGCAGGCCACTGCTATAATGGAGAGGGTATGTTATCCCAGTTGGGATGTCTATAGCCCTCTAAATCTTCAAAGCTACCATGAAATTCCCAAAGGTGTCCTGAAAAACGTGCCAAAATACCATGGCACTGAGGGAATGGCCCTAGAGCACCTTGAAGATCTTGTTGATTTAGGGTCCATCTATGACATACTCCACGAAGATGTCATGGTCAGGCTCCTGGTCTTGTCTCTGGAAGGAAGGGCACTACAGTGGTACATACTGCTCGGGCGTAAAAGCATTTGCTCGTGGTATGACTTAGCAGGAGCACTACTCAAAGTATTTTATGGCTCTCAGGACCCCTTCCAACTATCAAGCATACCTCATCAGGAGATGGACCAAAGAGAGGAGCAGTCTCAAGTGGCGGAACCTGAGAACAAAGAGGGCACATTTTTGCACCCTTTTTGTGTCCCAATGGATGGCACACAAGCATTCAGCCAGAGTCCATTAAGCATGCTTCATCAGGATGTTGAACCTGAGGAGATCCTGGAAGATTACTCCTTGTCGAAGGAGCCCTATTACCCCATCAAAAGGATGGAGGAACCTGTACCCAGCCCGCAGCTAGTAGATTCATCAGCATGCTGGTATTGGTTCTAGCACCCACCACAACCACTACCCCAAGAGGCCCCTCATACTGCAAACTTCTTCGCCACATGTTTCATCAACAACACGGGCACTGGTGGGAGTGATAACTCATTGCGCTACTTCCTGTTTGCGGCATGGACAGTTACGGGAAGAAGCCAGTCGGACTTCAAAGATCATCTGAATTTCAATCTAATCTGGTCCAGGCACTACAGATTCACTGGATAGACACTCGAGGATGAGTTTGTGATGGCGGTATGCTTGTCATGCCATAAATTTTGTATAAATTGTAAATACCCCGGTTGGTAAATAAGAGCCAAAAGCACTAAGGTTGCTTAGGAGCTTAGGCACAAACAAAAAAATATATATCTTTGTCAGTGGATGATCAGAGAAGAAGATAATGGGAATGACTCTGTTGCCCAATGGATAAAGGCCTGGGATCTCTACATTCAGACTAGAAAAATGCCCCGTGAACCGCCAAGAATGTTGACAATTTTGTCACATTGCACAAGGGGTAGAAAAAAATAAAAAAAATTCCTTTTGCAAGAGTATTTCTTTTCATTTGTAAGTGTTGCAGCAATTTTGGCTTTCCATGTCACTCCCTTGTATACAGAATGAAGAAGAAAAAGCTTCGCTGACAAGCAGGCCAAAGAAAATAGCTCCAAAGCGCATAAGAAAAAAGTGTCGCGATATCGCGATCGAAAGCATGAAGGAGGAGCAGAGGCAAAAAGTGTCGCGATATCACAACATGTCACATTTTCGTGACATGTCGCATTTTCACGGCCGATAGTGAGAAAAAGAGCCAGCAAGAAAAGTGGTCGCGATATCGCGCATGTCACGTTTTCATGACCGACAGCGAGCAAAAGCGCCAACAAGGAAAGTGGTCGCAATATCGTGCATGCCACGTTTTCACGGCCGACAATGAGCAAAAGCGCCAGCAAGAAAAGTGGTCGCGATATCGCACATGTCGCATTTTCATGACCCACAGTAAGGTGGAGGGGCAGAAATAGAAAGTCATCGCGGTATCACGCATGTCACATTTTCGCGATCGATAGTGAAGAAAAGGCAAAAGAACGAGGAAGCATCGCGATATCGCGACGTGTTGCATTTTTGCGGCTCAAAACGAGAGGAAGTGCCAGCAATGGAAAAGTGTTGCGATATCATGACACGTCACATTTTCGTGACTCCAAGCAACAAAAGAAGACAAAGGCATAAACATGTCATGATTTTGTGACATGTCATATTTTTGTGATGGGCACACACTCCAAGTCAGGTATTTTCTTGAGACCATCAATGTGCCTCGTAAATGCATTTTTTCTTGCCTGATAAGCATGCTGCTCTTTTTGGGAATTGAAAGCGAAGTGTTAGTCCCTGAAGGAGAAGTTCGGTGAGCATGGTGGCCACTCGAACATTTCACTAGGGATGCTCAGGTGGTTCATTAATGCATTCTTCCACGGTTGACCCGGTCACAGTTGCCTGTTTTGGTAATGGATTAGAAAGCTCAGTCTCGAGGGCCGCGAGAAGCGACTTCTTAGATCTCAAGAATATTTCACCATTCTGTGTAATTATGACTCAGAGGGTTGGGTCCTCTATAAAAACCCAGATTTTATAATGTAAAAAGGGGGGGGAACTATCTACTAGAAAGCTGTTGTAACTTGATGTCCTGCAATTAATATTGAGAGACTTTGAGCTTAATTCTTCTATTTTATGCTGCCTTCTGTGCTTTATTCTTCCATCTCTCTTTGTTTGTAAATCGAGATGTTGAACTCTGTGTTCGGGGTGCAATCAAGGATAGTGTCTTGAAACTCATTCGGAAGGATACATAGGAGTTAGAAAAGTGTCTTATTGAATTTCTTTTATGCTACCTGCCTTGCTTGATTCTTCCATCTCTCTTCGTTTGTAGACCGAGATGATGAACTCTACATTCGATGTGTGATCGGGGACAGTGTCCTGAAACTCGTTCGGGAGGATACATAGGGAGGTTGATATTACATTTCTATCATTTTACTCTTAGTGTTCTTTGCTTCTATTTAGGTATCAGTTGGTGATCATGCTTCCTATTCTCTCCCACCTCAAATTATCGATCTCTATAACCCTACTCCTTTTTTATTTCTTTCTCTAACCCTACTCCTTTTATCTCTTTCCTACACTCTTGTCTTTAAACACCCAAGTAGATTAGTATAGGAGCTGACCTTTATTTGAATATTGGCACGAGGGGCATCTCTTCCCTTCGGCCTTTCAACATTGGTCACAGGTCTAGGGCATTCAAACCCCACTGAAAGTCCTTTCCTGTGTGGATTTGATGACCAACAATCACCATTCTTCTTCCTGACAGGTACCAATTTGGCTACCCAGGTTGAATGTTTTATTGGATAAATGATCTTAGCCTTTAGAAACTTCAAAGCTCTTCTCTCATTATGGCTTTGATCCTAGAATTTACAGGCCTTTGTTTCTGCCTAAATGATTTTGCATTAGGCTCTAGCTAAATGGTGTGTTGGATAACCTTCTTGTCATATACTTTGAGGTCCTCATATGACCAAGCTACAATATCTTGGTACTTCTAGCATAAATATTTGATATCCTCCTCTTCCTCTAGAGAACACCAGATTCCAACCTTGAGCTTCTTTTATTTTTCTATTTCAACTTATTTATAGATTTTCTCATTGACTTCCATGGATCTAATTTTTTTCCTATCTTCATTGTCAAACAGGATTTCTAGAGTAACCAAACCTCTAGGTATGTGATTTTTATTAAGTTGAATAACATCCTATTAATCAATATCTTCTAGATTTTCCTCTTTAATAGTGGATAAACAGGCTTCTCTTACCATAAAATCAATGATTTTTTCATCACTTTCAAAGACCTGCTAGAAAATTTACTTAACTGGCACCACAGGCCTAAAAATCATTTTGATCCCTTTGTCCTTCTTAACTCCTATGTCTACAGAAGGGTTGAAGTTAGCTCCCCTTACTTCTAAGGAATATGCTAGGGTATTATTTCCTCTAGGAACAAAATTAATTTTTAGGACATGAAATAATTCCATCAAATCCCATACCTTATTTCTATAGGATTGCAGTTAATGGTGCTTACTGTTGCACCTTTCCCTTACCTGATTTACAATCAATTTAGAATCACCATATATGTTCAATATATTAATGCCCATGCTTTCATATTTCATCAGTCCAAGGCATAGAGCCTCATATTCTGGAGCATTGTTATTGCATGACCCTGTTAGCCTATAGGTGAAACTCTTTGTCTCTTCTGATGGGGACTATAATATCACACCAACACCAGCACCATTTATACATTTGGCACCATCAAAGTGCATGGTCCATGTTTCTATTTCTCTCAAAGATTGATTAGATATAATAGGAACTCTTTTTTTGTCTCTGCAAAAATATTGTATGTGCCCATACCTGTCCCAAACTGGCTATAATCCTCCCTAAAAGGTACTTCATCTTAAATTTCCAACTCTTCAAAATTATCGACCAATTCAAATTCCTCTAGAGGAGTGAGATTGCACATATCCCCTTAAATTTTGTCAATGTGGTACAACACAGGCTTCTAAGGTGTTATTCTTATCCTTTTTCCTTTGAAAGGAATAACCATGCTGGAATAGTCCATATACATGCATCCACCCAACTTTACAGTGAATTCTCTTGAAATGCATAAGCCAAAATAAGGCTCTATTTACACCACTACTATTTCTTGAACTATAGTTACCTCAGGTGCTCTATGTAGCCTCATCAAAACATATTATATTACTCCCACTGTCTTCATAGGTGTCCCATCTAATTGCAAAATTCCAGGGTAATATCTAGTGTATTCCATACCATTTCCTCATAAACTACTTTGGGCATAACTATGGTGGATTCCCTTGAGTCAATCATACAAGTTCAAACCACCCAAAATTCCATCCTTAGGGAGATATATAAATGAGGAGGTTTATTCTTTAAAATAGTAGGGGATATTTCTTTCTTTTCAAAGGGTATACTGAGGATTGTAGTGGCTTGCTTATCTTGTAGATATTTATTCAAGGAAGCTTATAGCAGGTCTATTTGGCCAAGAATGAAGAGGGTATCATATAGACTAGCTCTGGATGGGATATTCTTCATTTCCTCTACAATATAATATTCATATTTGGCAAAATTATGTCTCTCAGGCCTTCTTTCTAGCTCACCATATTTTATTTTATACTGCTGAGTGGATTCAATTCTCTACCTTTTGGTAATGGAAGGGAATCTAACTCTTGAGCCTCATTCTTAGATATTATTTTATCTCCCTTAGTTTATTTCTCAAATATCTTGGGAATACTAACCTTATTTTCTTTGGCCTGAGGAATAGGGAAAGTATCACTGCTCTGGGGAGGTGGATCCTTATTCTTATGAGAGGGAACCTAAAATTGACCCATATTTTGTGGATCAACTTATAGGGTTTTCTTTCCTGATATTGTCATGATAGTAATAGGTCCATCCTCATCAAGCTCTTTTCCAACCATGATTTGCTCTAGTTTCTAGAGCATATTCACTCTTCCTTTCTAATTTCTTTCTACTTTATCCATAGCCTATTGTACATGGTGTTGGTACATAACACAAGACTGTGAGTCATGAGGGTCATTACACACCAAACACCATACATTCACCAGACTTATTTCTGAAGAACACTCAGGCTCTTCATATGTTGCATTTACTCTAACCCCAGTACTATTTCTAAGGCCAAGTCTTTGATGTTTATTCACATAAGGAAATCTTATTGGTTGACACATCTCGATAGCTCTTTTCTCCATTGAATTCATTTTGTTTCTAAGAGTTTTCATGGTATTCTGGATATCAAGGATGACAAAAAAATCTTGAGGAATCTGAGAAGGAAGTGGGGGGAAAGGAGTTGCAGTAGATGGTGATTTTAACTGAGGAATGGGAGTCATCTGTAGGAATGGGGATGACAAAGGAGGAGGGTCCATATATGATGAAGTAGTATTTTGAATTTACATATTAGTGGTTTCCAAATTGTAGGGCAATGCAACTTTTGGAGGTAATCTCCCCACATTAATAAGGATATTTTCTACATGGACAACTACACTATAAACCTATGGAAAATTTTCCACCCTATATTTTTGGTTTTGTAGGTCTAAATGTGATCCAAGAGCTCTGATATAATACATGTAAGCAAGGCTTGTAGCTGGTCTAGATATAGGGGGAATTCTCTTCCAGGTCCTACTGAACCTCAAATTGAAATCTTAAATAGTTTCTTTCTAATTTTTATAGCATAGATGTGATCTGATTGAGAAGGAAAAAAGTATCCACAGATTCATTAAATTCATCCACAAAGGGCTCAACCAATGTTTCCTATGAGGTAATGGTGTTGTCATCAAGGGTTCTAAACCAATGTAGAATCTTTCCCATAAAATATAGGGATAGAATCCTGAAAATAGCATCCTTATTTTTTATAATGTGTATTGCTTCCAGATTCAAAATATCTTGGCAGCGCTCATATGTAGTTTTTCTAGATCCATCATAGGTGGGAATGGCCTTAGATACAACTTGGGTAATGTCATGCATTTGGTCTATTCTAAGGGGTCTATCTATATTCTAACTGGGGTACTTTTGCAAGGGCTAGTTTGGTATTGCATTGTGTGTCATTTTTCCAAGTGTAGTTCTTATTGGAGGTTTTGTTGGATTAACTACAAGATTCTCCTCAAGGGGATTTTCTTCTAAATGAAAATCTTGGTTTAAATTCCTTATAACAGTAGACCCTCTATAAGGTAGCTCACAATAGAAAAAAGAGTCTGGGTTATTCCTCTTGAATGACTTGGTATACATGAAAAATTATGATCTACAGGGATAGATTTTTCTACATTATCATACCAAGGAGTTGCTAGGTGAATTTGATAATCTCCACTTAGCAAGGTCAAGATAATTCACCAAATCTTGATTCCTTCGGGTAAATATTAAAAAAAACTCTTATAGATGGGTTTTAGTGTTTCTTATAAATTGGTCCTACCGAGCGTGCCAAAAATTGTTGGGCACAAAATTGACATCAATTTTTACTTGATACTACAACTGTCTATCTTCCAATTTCATGTCCAGGCTTACACCCAATGGTCACAACTCAACACTCAACATTGGATGGACCAAAGGTAACTTCAATCCAACCTCTAGAGTAGGTTGGTTCCTTGTCAACTTAGTAAGATGTTGACTCAATTAAGCTCAATAGAGGTTTGAGGAATATGGTTAGAAAAAGGTTTAGGGTTAGAGAAATATGCATTGACAGTGGATGAATAGGCTAACAACATAGACATCTACAAAAGAAAACTTCAGATAAACTATTTCCAGTGTCCCATCACTCAAGATTAGCAACACCCAAAACAATGAAATCTTCATACATTAAAGCATAAAATAGAGATATGTTGCAGGAAGCAATTCCAATATCTAATATATTGATAATCCAATTTAGCATAATAGACCAATATTCATACTTTGCATAAATAAAATCCCTACCAACACAAATATAACTATGAACATATTTCAACTAATTTCACAACTAGTAATCCAATAAACTGGAATGAACTAACTATTACAGCATTGACAAAAATGCAATTCATAGTTTCGAACCTCTTGCATGAAATATGTCAAAGATAACACACCTTGAGTCAAAAATCAGAGTAATGATCCTTCCATTAGTTTGCAAAATGTATTTACATAGTAGGACAAGCAAAAGCACTAGAGCCAACCCTAAAAAATGAGGGTTCAACATTTATTTATATTTTATAATTAAAATATTTGAAGGAGACATTACAAAGATTAAAATTTTAACAACTTAACAAAGAGCTTTGCTGGCTTCAACTCATTTCTAGGTGGAGTCCAGGAAATCCACTGGAAGCAATCCGCCATGGCAGCTCGACTCTGCAACCTATTGGTCCACTAATGGTAGTTGGGCCTTAGACCATTGGAAACTTGATCTAGACCATTTAGAATTCTTTAAAACTTCATTCCATTGTAGATCTATAACTGCTCTGGTTCTTGTTTCTTGAAAATCCTCAGATGCTTTGCCTTCCTGGTTCAAACCGACTATTCTTGAATCTGGTAAGATTCTACCTTTGTATGCTTCAAAAAGTGTCAGAAAAATCTATGTCGTTGATCTTCTTTGTGGACGACTATGATTTAACCTTCAAAAATGCTTTGCAAACTGGTAAGGAAGGAATAAGATGCCATTTCACACTTTTTAAACACTGACATCAACTTTGGTAGCCTTGGCCAACATAATCAAATTTTGGTGAAAAATATATTGAGTTGTGAGTGAAATGAAGTCCATTGTCAATCTTCTACTTAGCCTTCTTCTTTCTCTCTTCTATGACATAAAGTAAATTGTAATTTGTACAAAAATATGCTGACATTAGCGTTTGAATTGGTTGGATTTCAAAATCGCCAATCTGTACTAGAAGTAGTGTAAATAGCATTTTTTATCATTCCACTCCATATTAGTCTTGGAAATCATAGAAATGAATTTTATTGACACTTAGTTGCTAGAGCATGCGGTTTGCCATTCTGCACTTTGGAATGCCCTGACATCACCAAAATCCAAAAGTTTTACAGATTGGAAACTGCATCAAAATTCATTTTCAATTACACTAGATATTGAGTGGAATCGAGTTCTTAGCTTGTTATGACAAAAAATACTAAGTTTTGAGCGAATTGGAAAACTCTTGTTGCGGATTTGCTCCAAAATTCTCTGTGACCTTAGTAAAATAGAGATTTCATGCCTTAGAATAAAATTTTCAATATTTTCTAAGGATGTGGTTATTTTGGGCCTACAACTACATTATAGAGCAAGATGTAGCCCTCAAACTATTGGTGGTATCATTAAAATGTAAGGCCTATTAAAGATATGATTCCTCTCTCCATGCTACATTTTTAGTTGAGATCAACTTGCCACCCTCATAATGAGAGAGTTTGAAGATAAATAAATAAAGTAGAGTTCAAAATCAATTAAGAAGGAGATCAAATCAATGATTGAGATCAACAAGGAACTATGGAATTAGCTCCTCTACAACCAAAACCTATGGATACCATTAATAAGGTTCCTCTCACCTAGAAATACAAGGAGGAACTTGTTGTTGGTCGTCACCCATATCTAGACAAACATATCTTGCACATTCTTCCTAGAGAAAAATCTCAATAAACCATGATCATATTAAATTTTGGCTTCAACATAAATGCTCAAGGGATGATGAAGCAATCGTGATAACAAAAAACTTGGCCAGCTCAAAATGTTTGTTAGATGATGCAACAAAAATTAGAAGACAAGAAATAGAACATCAAGGCAGACACATGACTAACTATGACCCTAAGAGCCTTCAATAGATAACTAGGCAATATTTAGACTGCCCAGAAGAAATAGTAAAGGGGGCACAAAAAAAGTGATGTGTTAGCCACACTAGAATTTAATGATCATTTTAGCTTGGGGACTTATCACTCACCAAGGTGGATTAGCCAAGGTGGAATTTATATTGAATTATGTTTCAATGCTTTATGGTTAAGCTAAAGTTATATTGATTTATCTTTGAGGAATATGGTAGTGTTGATGTTTGGATTTGGATACAAGACCAGGTACCCTCAAAGGTGGAAAGGAAGTAAACCACCAAGATTGAGGTGCCAAGGAAAAGGGAAATGATGACTATGGTGGCTCAAGGTAATAGGAATAACTACCCTCATATAGGTATGCATTATTTCTTTAGGGTTATTATCAATAATTCAACCATCCTTAGCTCAAAGTTAATAACCTAGAAGTTACCATAAGTCTTCGGCTAAGATAGGCAATTTGGATTTACGATAAGTCACCCACCTTGTTTGATGCACTTGATCACTCATTTTTGTTTACATGTGTGTTTATGTGTAAGTGGATTTGGTGTAGAATCCCCTTTGGAAAGGATTAATAGACATAAAGGCTCTACTAAAATTCCATACGAATGTTTAATATTAGTATAGGTGTTTTATTTGAACTAATAAAAATAAGAAATGATTAATGAATTTTATGGTTTGAATTAAATTGGACTTAATATTATAAATATGAATTCTTAAAAGATTATATTTAATTCTCTCTTTTACCTTTTGAAAATATAAAGAAATGAATAACTTTATCTTTTATAAATTTGAGAAATAAATGAATAGCTTTACAAATGAAATAAAGAAATAAATAGATTTTCATTTAAGGTAAGATATTTGTAGAAAAGGGAATAACTATTTTAAAATTTAAATATATATTTTTGGGCCACCTTGGGTAAGCATGGTATTACTTCTGGCGGATGACATTTATGTCAAGGGGAATTTAAAGGCTTTAGGTAGATGGGCTCTCCTTGTTAAGAGGGCTGAGAGTTTTAGAATGGACGAATTCTTTGGAAGAAAGTGATCCTATGAGGGAGAAGGCTAGGAGACCATGACAAAGGAAGCTTGAAGAAACTATTTGAATGGAAATTCCATCCTTATCAGGTGTTTAGGTTGGGATATTCTTTTACCACCTTGCTTTGTTTGTATCTTTGATCGAACACATGTTTGTGATATTAAAACCCTATTAAAGTTTTGGTATTTATGTTACATAGACTCCCTTCAATTTTTTTGTATGCTTTAAGCTTCATTAATTGTTATTAAATTATTCTTGAGATTTTTACGTGCTTATGCCAATGTCAGGTGTTTCTTGTGAACCATACCTCTTTAGCTTTGTTCAACCCTTATAGCTTCAACCCTACAAACTAGTTGTTTTTTAACTCGATCAACTTCTTCGAAAGCAAATTTTTTAGGAGGTGATAAATCATGTTTGATCAATATCCTTTAACCTTATCCTTGTTATGTTTATCTAAGCTTGGTTTTTGTTGTTCATCTTTATGCATTGATAGCTACCTTGTTTTAGACATCGATTAGCCTACGACTTACATCGCTTCTTCAACCTATCATAGGGGGAGGGGTTTCACCTTATCCTTATGTGATTTGGTACTCAAACCTTATGGGATGCTTGGAATCAATGGTTTCTATGTCAAGTCCTTTGGTTTGTGTGGTCTAATTGCCATGTATCATATTTCCTTAAACAGTTGAGTCACTATTCGTGATGCCTATGGTGGTGATGTTCAATCTCACCATCACATGGTAAGTTCTCCCTAAGGTTTAACCTTAGAGAGGTTCATAATATTAATGAAGCTACCACCACCATGATGCCACTAAGAAAAAATTAGTGGATGGTTGGGTGCAAGCAAGGGGAGGCCCAAAAAGACTCTCTTGGATAATATCCCACATGGGATATGCCCAAGTGCATTAAGCAACTCAAAAGGAGCCAACCTCCCTTAAGATATTGACCACATGTTGTGGTCAGGAGGGGCCACTCCACTTGGTGGGTGCCCCTATGTTGGTTGAGGGAACCTTTGGATCTATGCCATGTGGAATGACCTATCTATGATCACTACTTATCTGGTTGTCTGTGAATTATCATGTGGTGCACTATGATTGGTTGTCATTGGTTCTCACCAATGGTGAGGGTGGTATTTTTTTAAGTCCTTGTATTTTAGGAGTGTTGGGATGAATCCCACACACCTGGTGTGAGGGGCTACCTTGGAACCTAAAAGGGGGAGGGTTTTTCCTTAAAGGTGACCACCTCTAGGTGGTCATATGAATCCTACTCAGATAGCCTCGGTATTAACGCTTGGGGTGCAAACTGTGTTGCTCCTAGTTAGTTTACATCTATGTGGCACTTTGCTATCATGGTTGATCATGGATCTTGATTGGTATGGTTAGATCACCATGTGAATGGTAAGGTCTGTTTGTTGCTATTGATTAGTTGAATTATGGTTGTGGCTATATAATAATATCATTTTTGCTAAAATGATATAGATGGTAAGTATCAAATGAAATAGAGAGCAAAAATAGCATTTTTGTTTACAAAAGGGAATGATAATAATTTATTTAAATTGAAGAAAGGATATTTGATTTACTTAAATTAAAGAAATAGTTTTGTATAAGTATTTAACTAGTTAAGGTTATGGGACCTTAATTGATTAAAGAAATGGTATGTGTAAGTATTTAATTAGTTAAGGTTATGGGACCTTAATTGATTAAAGAAATGGTTTTTGTGTAAGTATTTAATTAGTTAAGGTTATGGGACCTTAATTGATTAAATAAATGGTTTTGTGTAAGTATTTAATTAGTTAAGGTTATGAGACCTTAATTGATTAAAGAAATGGTTCTTGTGTAAATATTTAATTAGTTAATATTATGGAACCATTAATGACTAAAATAAATGATTTTGTATGGATATTTAAGAGTATGGGCTCTTAATTGGTTAAAGGAAATGGCTTGTACATTAAAAGTATGGACCTTTGATTGATTAAAGGAAGGTTTATTGAATTTATCCATGCTTGATAAATGATAAATGACTTTCATTCCTAAAGGATAAAATGACTCTCCTTTTATGATAAGATAAAAAAATGGATGTGGGAAACTATGGGATTTCCTTCTGAAGTTTTGAGTGAATGATTTATGAATAAATACATTGAGTAGAGTTTGGTATTTTTGATTATAAATTCACCTATTTCATAAGCCATTTAGTAGATGCATGCTTCATAAGATCCATGAGCTATCCTTATCCCTTACCACCATCAATTGAGTGATGGAAAAGCAAGAAGGACCAAGGAGGACACTTAGATCTGAAACATTGACCTTTGATATATGTTGTAGTGAAGACTTGTTATGGAAAACATATTATGGAGTAGACTCTAGTTGAGCAATCTCCTAGTTGGATAATGATGTAATACTTTATTCTTTTAAAGTGTGGAAGTACTTTTACCATACTTAGGCCATGTAATGATTTATTTTATGAATGAAATATGTATCTCTTTCTTGTTATTTATAAATAACCTATGATATCATAGTTTCATAAATTATTGTGTTTTGTTGATGTTTTAGATATATAGTGACATCCTATTTATGTACCTTCCTTTGATGTTATTTAGATGTTATCCAATGCTTAAATTAAGTAGGTAGACTTAATCATCTCTTTAAAGAAAGAAATTTTGGAGATCTTTATGGATTAATGTAGTTAAATTATTAGAGTTGGTATCTGAAATAATTATGCTTATGTGTTAAAAGTAGAAAGAGGAAGGCCTAGGTGATTATGGGGTTCCTTAGGGAGAATATTTAAAAAATATTCTAAAGACTAAACTAGTTATATGCACTAAAACATTAAATATATTTAAGATCAATGAACTTGGTTTCACTAGGAGTGATGGATGGGATAAGTTAGCTCATCGTGAAGATGAGACTAATAGCTTGTACGTATTATACTTAGTGCACCTGCATAGAAGGACTTAAGTATGGTGTAGTGATGGGCATGTTATTTTGACAGGAAAAAATGGATAAGTTAGCTTATCATGGAAATGAGACAGATAACTTCAAAATATTAAATTAGGTCTTATACAACTTCTTAGAATGACTACATTGGATAGGGAGATGAAAATCCATATTGAGTATATGTTTATATATATATATATATTTATTTATTTATTTATTCCATTTATTTTGGAAATATTTCCACTCCTCTAATATTTGTAACCCTGTTTAAATCCTCCCAATGCACTTCCTAAACATTTAGATCCACCTTCATCTTTTATATATTGTAACAACCCAAAAATATAACTAATAAACTAGATATATATATATAATAATACTTCTTATAAACATTCGTCATGGGGATTGAACTCGGGTCACATCATCAATAATGCAAGTGGCATCCTTGCCGGTAGACCACACTTAGCAAAGATATAGAAGGTAGCCATAACTCCATGCATGTCCTAATACACTCAAAAAGAAAATTTGACCCACCAAATGAAGTACTCCCCAATTTTGCAAAAAGCTATAGATATCTGAAGACTATTCCCCTTCGCTTATTCTTTACTCTGCACCCAATGGATATGTCAACTTTGGATTTCTTGTCTTCATCAAGTTGAAGATCCCATATGAGTTGCCAATACTGTAGTGAATTCTCACTACACTCCAAAGTTACCTTGAGAAAAACCTTAAGCAGGGGAGAATCAAGCGGGAAGAATAAGATGAAGCATCAAGTAGAGTGAAAGCAAAAGTTTTGATCAAATGAAGTCCACAAATCAATACATAAAAGGCCCAAAAAATCAAAAGTTATAAAAATCCCTACCAAGGCACAAGGAAAGTTTTTTGATGTAGTTCCAAGGTCAAATGAAGAAAAATGTCCAACATAGGAAAATAATAAATGTGCCAAAGTCGAATGGTGAATACGAAGGGTTGAGTCTATCTATGCTCCAAAATTAAAAGAAAACAGACTATGGGCCTCGTACACTATGTTGAGGTGTAAAATACTTATGAGGTGAATTATCCTCTTCTTATAGAGAAAAAATGGTAATTAAGGGAACCAATTGGTGCATTAAAAACAAAAATAACAAGGACCATACTGAGAGAAAACCTCGAGCCAAGTGATATTAATTTTCCATGACCAGATTTAGGAACCCCTAGAAATCATAGGTGGAAATGACAAAGGCAAGAAAGCATCCAAAAACTCAAAAACCTCAACATTAATGATTCCAAATATGAAGATCCTAAAAGGACATAGCAAATTTAGTCTAGACATGACCTTGTAAATATAGCAACAATCTTCTTGAAATCTCTACATAGTTTTGGAGGGAAATTCTCCCTAATTGTAATTTATATATAGTGGTAGTTTTATAATTGTAAAGGATCGATGAATTTTGCAATTGTAGACATTTGTAGGCTTTTATTTCATTTATTTTTATAAAAATAGTCATCTCCTAAGAAGCTTGTGGGTAATATTGAACCCCTATTTCTAGAACAATCTATGTAAAATCTTGTTTACATATATATATTTATTTATATTTATATTTATATTTATTTTTATATACATGGGAGCCTATGTCTATTTTTTGGTATAGCAATTTATGGCCTCCTACAGACTTGTTTTTGTGTGTATGTATTTTTCTATGACCTTTCACCTAAATTTTGAATTTTATTAAGTTTGTGTGTGTGTGAAGGATCCACGTCTATTTTTGGACCAAGCCACTTGCTTGTCTCTCGAGTGGGACCCACCTTATTATGCATGCATATAACTAGCAACTCTTAATTGTGCTTCATTGTGTCAAGGAGAGGAAGTGTTTACCACTAACACATAGTGTTCAAGCCTATTTTTACAGGAAGATCTTAGCAAATATCTTTGTGCATCACCCCTTTTACGTTTGTTGAGTTGTTTGTTATTTTTAACTCTTACTTTCTCGCATCCTTTTTTCCTTTGTTGAGCACAAGTGCACCTTGAATATCATATCCTAAAAATCAGGTGACCTTGTAAAAACTCTTGGAGACCCCTAATTGAGTCAAACCCCACACTCTCAACTATGGCCCTATTGTGTTACTCCTCGCAAGGCGTGATTGTCCTAGGAGGGATAATTGGAGATAATAACAGTTTAATGGCATGCTTGGTGGGACCCCTATGACACATCATTAGTTCTAGAATTACAACAAGGAGTAGGGCTAAGACTTGGTTAGGATCTTGGTCTATTATTGCTTGTTCAAATGCCTCTTTACTCACTTGGTGACTCTACTCTAAACGAACACCAAAATAATCATTGTTAAAGATACTAGACCGAGGCTTGGGTGAAGATCTTAATATACTTGCTTTTTGGAAGAAAGAAGTTACATTCACCTAGTGACTTTGATACAATACAAAGGGACCACTTATTCAAGATGATTGCCCCACCTCCTAACCTATACCATACCTAGGAAGAAAATCTCACTGTAACCTCCAAAGCCACTAACCATTTGGAGAATGCTTCTAGAATACACTAGTAAAGGACCATCAACCCGATTGGAAAACCTATAGGAGATGGTCTATCTATAAAATACACTATATCTTAGAGTAAGATATGGCCCTTATACTTTTGGTGGCCTCATTAAAGGAAATACCCATAGAAGGTATGATTCCTCTCCCCATGCTCCATTGTTAGTTGGGACCAACTTACTACCCTCCCAATGAGAGAGTTTGAAGAAAAAATAAATAAAGTAGAAGTTCAAATAAATTAAAAAGGAGATCAAACCAACGGTCGAGACCAAAAAGGAACCATGGAATTTTTGAGTGGTATTTTCACACACTTGTGAAAGTGCACTCTTCTTTAGGATTTGGGCTCCAAATCCCCTCTTGCAAAGAAGTTAAACAACCAACTTCTCCAAGGTCTCCGCTGTATTAGCATTTGCAACTGTGTATTAGTAATCTCAAATGAAGATAATCAATTTAAATGCTTGGAACACCTTAGTGATTGCAAGTAACTGTAAACAAGGGGCAATGTGGGTTTATTTCATCATAAAACTTTAGTGATTGTTCATTTTTTTTTAGATTTTGTAATTTTTAAATATTTATTTTAACTAAGTTAAACCTTCTGGAAAAATAAAATAAAATGAAAAGAAATGCAAAAAATTAAAAATTGAACACGTTCAGTCTGATGCTATCCTATTCCGACAAAACCGAAGATATGAGGTTTTCATGCATGCAACCTAACTTATTGGACCTGCAAAACAAGCACAATCCGGATAAGCTAAGTGCTGGCTCCTAAGGATTTAAATGAGGTTTTCAGATTTAAGCATTCGCATGCAACAACCAAGAAAATACTTGCATCAACTACATTTACAAGCCTAAAATCTGAAAAGGGAAAATAGACATTTAATCTTGCATGCAGAAAATGACTCCTTCTTTCTTGCCCATAAAATGCAAATTTTTGAACAATTCTGCATTAAAAATATGTCATGTTACAATAGCAGAATCTCTGGTTTTTCCAAAACCAGAACAAGTGGAAGAAAAGCACTCCAAAGCAGGTCCAGAATGGCTCATCACCCTCAGCTCTGCAACCCTGCTCCCAGCGGTTTTCGACCCCTGTGCCTGTCTTCGCTTGTGCCTTTAAACTTTCTGCTACGGCTCTCTGCTTCGCCTTGTGATGCTTCGTTTCATCTTCCCGATCGATTCGTTTCGTTTCCCGCTCTTCATTATTCTGACTTTTGTTCGAGCATCGAAACGTTTGATTTTCTTGCTAATTGTAATCGCTTCTATAGCCCTTACACATGTATGCCACGTGTTCTACACTTTTCTGCATGTTCTATAATGGCCCCGTGTAAATCGTGACAAAAAATAGCATGTCGCGATATCACGACGTTTTTATGCATGCAACTTTACTCCTCTACTTTCATCGCGAAAATGAGACATGTCACGATATCGTGACATTTTCTATCACCTTGTCCCCTCATGCACGAAAAATGAGACATGTCACGAAATCATGACAATTTTCTGTCAACGCTCGCAAATGCAACCTGTCACGAAATCATGACATTTTCTATTTCGGGCCATCTCGCTACAACCTATCATGAAATCGTGACATTTTTCTCTTTCGGCCATCTAGCACTGTCACGAAATCACGACTTTTTTCCTTATCGCAAATCGTGACACTTTTCTCTTCTCCTTTGCTCTTCTGTCATGAAATCATGACGCTTTTCTTTTTTGCCCTTCATCTCGTCTTTCTGAAATGACATTCGATATCGCGACACTTTTCATTCCGTACACTCTGGCTGCTTTAAGTCACGAAATCGTGACACCTTCTCTTTGATGTCTTTTTCATGCGACATGTCATGAAATCGTCGACATATTTTCATTCCTACCTTTTTGCTTTACAACGACACTGTCACGAAATCGTGACACTTTTTATCCTTCACTGCATTTTGTGCTTTCTATCATGAAATCGTGACAATTTTTCTTTCTGTACCACTTGGCTTCTTTCTGTCGTGAAATCGCGACTTTTCTCTTTCCATCTTTAGAAACCGTCTGATATCGCGACTTTTTATTCTATTAGCCTATCGCGAAATCACGACACTTTTCATTTCTCGACGCGAGCAACATGTCGCTATATCGCGACAACTTTTCTTTTTTGTCCGCGATGGAGCAACATATCGCGATATCGTGACATTTTTCATTTTAGCGACGGAGCAACATGTCGTGATATCGTGA
The DNA here is from genome assembly GCA_028583015.1 of Wollemia nobilis. Lineage (NCBI taxonomy): Eukaryota > Viridiplantae > Streptophyta > Pinopsida > Araucariales > Araucariaceae > Wollemia > Wollemia nobilis. The sequence goes on from JAQPPZ010002347.1 coordinate 2,647,567, forward strand.
CACTTTTTATTTTCGGCTGCGACGGAGCAACATGTCGTGATATCGTGACACTTTTTCATTTTTGTGCAATTTTGCTTTTTTCTTGATTTTTAGCATCTGGGTCACTATAGTTTTCTTTGAAAGCATGCAAAAAAGGTGGGTCCCCAATTTTGGGGTGTGTTGTGGATCAGCCACAACAAATGGTGACTCCTTGTCAAATGCTCTTGAGCATTTTGGTGAGAACCCAACCTGAAATATACAAGCTTAGATACAAGCGTCAAGCACATAAAGATAAACAAATACCGATAGATCAGAAATACATGAAACATCAGAATCATAAGTATCAGCTCGGTGTGTGCAATGTGTTTCATTCCCTATCATTTGAACTTGATCAACATTCCATTGTCAGTTTTACTTATGATTTGTATGCAAGGCTATGAATGATTTGTGCAGGATTTGATGCATGATGAAGATGCTAGAGATATAACAACCTGCTTTACAAAGGCTCAAACCTTCTAATATCATGAACAAACATATTCAAGCTGTCAAACCCTCTTAGGACCAAATATATGTATACTTGAATTAATTTACTAGATCCCAAAGTTGGTTATGTGTCACTACCATCTTGAACCCATGTGCAAGTGTGAGTGAAATCAGAACTTTGGGGAATAGGATTCCCAACCTAAGCGAGATGGGAATTTAACCCTATCCTTACTATTCTGATTTGGAGTTCATTACCTCATCTTGAACAAAATGATTTAACCAGTTATGGATGAAATTGTCAAGCTAGTCTATCCATATGAGCAGTCAGTGGTCTTGCTTTTAAACAAGACATGATGCCACGCATGAGCACTTAACCCCATAATCCATGGCTTGGCTTCATTCATTCTTTTTTTTTTATTTCTTGGACCTTTGGGATGACTACCCATCCTTGCTAGGGACATGTAGTACGATCCTTCCAATCCAATATTAATATGAAATGGGAAATATTAATTTTTATTCCTTGGACCTTTGGGATGACTACCCATCCTTGCTAGGGACATGTAGTACGATCCTTCCAATCCAATATTAAGATAAAATGGGAAATATTAGTTAATTTTATTTCTTGGACCTTTGGGATGACTACCCATCCTTTGCAGAGGACATGTAGTACGATCCTTCCAATCCAAGTTTTATGATGAAGTGGGAAAAATGGAAGCTTTGGGGAATCGGATTCTCAACCTAAGCGAGATGAGAATTATGCCCTATCCTTACTACTCCATGAAGGTCAAATCAGAGCTTTGGGGAATTGGATCCTCAACCTAAGCGAGATGAGGATTTAACCCTATCCTTACTACTTTGATTTTAGGCTTTAAGCATTATGGAAGTGGTAAAAACCACCATTTTAAGGATTATGTTGCATGATAGGACAGACATGAAATATTCTTTTCACCTCACCTTTTCATCCAAGTATGGTTTTGACCATTTTGCTCAAGATTCTTTTTAATGTGCATGGAATGTGCTTGGTTCAAGATAGTTTGGGCAGCAGTTCCCAACCTTAGGATCCTTTTAATATATGTTATGTAATAATCCTAAGAGGATTCAACACCTTCTCAATAATTGCCCATGGAATGAAAATGTAACTCAGATGACATGTATATGCAATGTGGAATATGACATGAGGTATGAATGCACTCGCTTCTTTTGGAATATATCATCTATTTTACCATAATGTGCAAAACTCGACAACTTCATGCATCACAAGATTCAAACGATATTATTTAAATGTTTGTGTTACTTGTGGAGCTTTCTACAACACAATTCCAATGTTTCATATTCTCCTGATTTTAGGCATAAGTTGACATCTCAAATTTTCTTCTTTTTTTTTTTATTTTTTTTTATTTTTTTTTTATCAAAACAAACTAAACATGTCAAATGAAATCAACCACACAACTTAAATCCTAATCCAAATAGCAATCCCAAAATGAAACTTGAAAACACAAACCCAAACCAAAACCAAAATCTATATACAATATAGTACAAGATGATGCCAAGCTTGGACTATTACTTTCCTGGATCCCAAACATGATTAGAACATTTCAAAAGACATATGTCACAATACACATGCCAAATGTTGTAGGAATCCAACAACAATAAGATCAAACCAAGCAATGCAACAAATTTCAACTTGCCATGCTCACCATACCAATTTGATTTAGTTCTATTACCAACATCATAGGTGAGATTCAAATCAAATTGATTAGACAATGGTTGGTATTCAATTTTATTTTGTCTATTCTTTAAAGTGCAAGTTTCATCATTCCATTCATGATTTAGAAGTAGGCTTTCCTTTTCAAATGTGAGATATTGCAAACAAGAGCCTATTTCTAAAAGTCTTGAATTCAAATTATTTTTCGAGATTTTGAAGCAATCAAAATCAATCAAAACTTGACAAACATCACCAAGATTTGACATTTCATCATTAATGACATTAGCATCCAAAGGGACATCATGTAACCCATCACTTGAAATTTTTGTAGCTACTACCAAAGGTAAAGATTTCACCTTGTCACCCATACTCAACCCATCATGATTAGAATTTACCACAACTTGATGAGTGTTAGTAGCTTTTTCTTTTTCCTCATTGTCTTCTTCATCATCCAACACCTATTCAAAAACACCAAAGTTAGGCACCCAATCAAACATGCATCCATATTTTTCAAAACAAGAGCCTAATTTTTCAAGATATGTGTCGCGTGACACCTTTCCATGATCAATGGCTTGAGTTGCCTCAAAATCCATATTTTCATTAGGATCATCAATAGTATCAAACCCACACCACTTAGGTTTTGTAATTTCATCATTTTGAGATGGCATAGACATTGTAGAAACAATAGGTGGATCAAGATTTTCGATTTCTTGCCCCTCAAGGGGAACAAAAACAATTGATTCTCCTTCTTCATCCATGGTAGTAGAATCATTATCCTTCTCCAACCTTTGATGAGATTCCAACCCTTCTTCCAAAACATTCTCAGATTGTACAGGACTTGTAATATCCTCATGTGAAAGGGCAATTGTATTATCCTGCATATCAATAGGCACACAAATTTCATTAGAAGGTTTGGAGTGAGCATACTCTTCCCAAGAATCATAATGATCATCTTTCAAAATCAAATTGTGATGCTCAACTATTTCTTCTTCATCTTTTAATTCATCAACATGTTTCTCATCAAATTTATCTTCACCTTCCTTAGATGGTTCAATTACTTCCAAAATTGGGTTATTGCTTGTATTCAAATTGATAAGGCTATCATAATCCACATGTGTAACCCATGATTCACGTTTAACATGATTTGGAAGGTGTGAATTTTCTTGGCCATCATTTTCAACAATGTCATCCAATGTGTCATCCGAAACAGATTCATCCTCATAGAATTCATCTTTTGGTGAGTCAAGGGTTTCCAATCTGTCACATGTTTCAATACTAGTTGGATCTAGTACTCCTCCCTTGCCTAAAATCATATTCTTATGAAAATCATTAAAATTGATTTTAGAAACATCTTTTGAATCAAGATGAGTATTTTGAAGTTGATTCATACTTAAGAAAGATGGTTGATCTTGCATAGTAGGTTGAGGATTTTGAAATTGATTGAAGCTTGGGAATGATTGTTGATTCTGAAATTGATTCACACTTGAACTTGGTTGAGGTGGATAAATCATTGGGTGGGTAAAGGAGGTATTAAATGATTGAAGATTACATGATCCAAAACCCACACCATAATTTTGACAACTCAATTGTTGCTCAATTGCCATTGCTTGAGTATAGGCTTGTGACAAAGATGTGATTAGAGGCATCCCTCGCAAATATGTGGAAGTGAGTGGGTCAAGAGCATTTACATATATTTGGAGAGCCATTTCTTCTTGAAGAGCATAAAATGTCACTAATTGAGTATATAATCCAAAGAACCTTTCAGAAAATGACTTCACATTTTCACTTGGTCCCTTTTTAATAGTGAAAAACTGCTCATACATGCGGATTGGGTCAACTTGCTTTTTGTTGAATTGATTAAGAAATGTTGCCTCTAGTTGAGCCCAAGAAGTGATAGACCCTAAGGGCAGACTTGTAAACCAATCATATGCCACTTTGTCCAAGGTGTAAGGGAACATTTTACAAACCACATCATCATACCAAATTGTTAAGTGATTCACAACAAATTTGAATGCTTGAATGTGTTCTCCTGCAATATTTGTCCCGTTAGACAAAAATCGAGGAAGACATCTCTCAAAACCAACGGGCAAATAATGTTGAACTCCTGGTATGTTCAATGGGCTACCTGTCATCCACGGTGAAAACATAGCCATTAGTGAATCTTAAAGAATATAACTTTAATACCCAAAAAACAATTTTTTTTTTTTTATTTATTACTTTTTTTTTTAAATTAAATCAAATCACATTATTCCTGTATGAACAATCAAAGCGTTAGGAAAGTGCATAGCAATTCATGTCCTCCTTTTAACAGTACAAAGTTGTATTGTTAAAAGAGGGCTAAAGATAATAATCAATAGGGCATGAAATATTCAAAATTTAAATCCCTATAGCATTTAAATCAATCTGAAATAAACCGGTTCAGGCCCTCCTTCTAGCGCCAAAATGTTGAGTGGTATTTTCACACACTTGTGAAAGTGCACTCTTCTTTAGGATTTGGGCTCCAAATCCCCTCTTGCAAAGAAGTTAAACAACCAACTTCTCCAAGGTCTCCGCTGTATTAGCATTTGCAACTGTGTATTAGTAATCTCAAATGAAGATAATCAATTTAAATGCTTGGAACACCTTAGTGATTGCAAGTAACTGTAAACAAGGGGCAATGTGGGTTTATTTCACCATAAAACTTTAGTGATTGTTCATTTTTTTTTAGATTTTGTAATTTTTAAATATTTATTTTAACTAAGTTAAACCTTCTGGAAAAATAAAATAAAATGAAAAGAAATGCAAAAAATTAAAAATTGAACACATTCAGTCTGATGCTATCCTATTCCGACAAAACCGAAGATATGAGGTTTTCATGCATGCAACCTAACCTATTGGACCTGCAAAACAAGCACAATCCGGATAAGCTAAGTGTCGGCTCCTAAGGATTTGAATGAGGTTTTCAGATTTAAGCATTCGCATGAAGCAACCAAGAAAATACTTGCATCAACTACATTTACAAGCCTAAAATCTGAAAAGGGAAAATAGACATTTAATCTTGCATGCAGAAAATGACTCCTTCTTTCTTGCCCATAAAATGCAAATTTTTGAACAATTCTGCATTAAAAATATGTCATGTTACAATAGCAGAATCTCTGGTTTTTCTCAAAACCAGAACAAGTGGAAGAAAAGCACTCCAAAGCAGGTCCAGAATGGCTCATCACCCTCAGCTCTACAACCCTGCTCCTAGCGGTTTTCGACCCTTGTGCCTGTCTTCGCTTGTGCCTTTAAACTTTTTGCTACGGCTCTCTGCTTCGCCTTGTGACGCTTCGTTTCATCTTCCCGATCGATTCGTTTCGTTTCCCGCTCTTCATTATTCTGACTTTTGTTCGAGCGTCGAAACGTTTGATTTTCTTGCTAATTGTAACCGCTTCTGCAGCCCTTACACATGTATGCCACGTGTTCCACACTTTTCTGCATGTTCTGTAATGGCCCCGTGTAAATCGCGACAAAAAATAGCATGTCGCGATATCGCGACGTTTTTATGCATGCAGCTTCGCTCCTCTACTTTCACCGCGAAAATGAGACATGTCGCGATATCGCGACATTTCCCTGTCAACAGCCTCGTCCGCCTTCATGCATCGCAAAAATAAGACATGTCACGAAATCGCGACAATTTTCTGTCAACTGGCCTCGCAAATGCAACCTGTCGTGAAATCGCGACGCTTTTCTGTTTTGGGCCATCTCGCTGCAACCTGTCGCGAAATCGTGACAATTTTTTGTTTCGGGCCATCTCGCTGCAACCTGTCGTGAAATCGCGACAATTTTCTATTTCGGGCCATCTCGCTGCAACCTGTCGTGAAATCGTGACACTTTTTTGTTTCGTACCATTTGGCTGCTCTCTATCGCGAAATCATGATGCTTTTCATTTTCGCCCTTCATCTCGTCTTCAGGTCACGAAATGGCGACATGTCGCGATATCGCGACAACTTTTCATTCCATACGCTCTGGCTGCTTTATGTCGCGAAATCGTGACACCTTCCCCTTTCGGACTGCTCTTGCTATATTTGGCCGCGAAAATGCGACATGTCATGAAATCATGACATATTTTCCTTCTGTACCATCTTGCTGCTCGGAGCTGCAAAAACGTGACCTGTCGCGATATCGTGACATTTTTCTGCTTCATACCCCTTTACTGCTTCTTGTCACGAAATCACGACATCTTTTCATTTTCGACAGAGACGGAGCAACATGTCGCGATATTGCAACACTTTTCATTTTTGATCAGCGACTGGGCAACATGTCGTGAAATCGCAACATTTTTCATTTCGATCAGCGACAGGGCAACACGTCGCAAAATTGCGACACTTGGCAGTGACAGCACAACACGTCGCGAAATCGTGACAACTTTTTCATTTTTGTGCAATTTTGCTTTTTTCTTGATTTTTAGCATCTGGGTCACTAAGGTCTTCTTTGGAAGCAAGAAAAAAAAGGTGGGTCCCCAATTTTGGGGTGTGTTGTGGATCAGCCACAACAAGAATCAAATCCTCTATAGCCAAAAACTATGAACCCTATTAATAAAGCCACTCTTGCCAAGAAAGACAAGAAGGAACTTGCTGTAATTCATCACCCATATCCAAACACAGATATATTGCACATTATTCTTGGAGAAAATTCTTGATCAACCATGATCATCTTAAACCTAGGCTTGAACATTAGTGTTGAGGGGATGTATGAAGCAATCATGATAAAGGACAACTTGGCCAGCTTAAAATTTTTGCTAGACGATGTGGCAAAAAATATAGGCAGCAAAACATCAAGGCATACATATGACTAACTACTACCCTAAGAGCCTTCAGTAGATCACTAGGAAATATTTAGATTTCCCAAAAGAAATAATAAAGGGTCCATAGAAAAGTGATGGGTTACCCATGTCGGGACTTCATGATCATTCTAGCTTGGGGACTTATCACTCTCCAAGGTGGACCAGCCAAGGACATTGGGAAATATCAAGTCATGTTTTAAAATGGACAAAAACATGGCAGAAGAAAAATTTTGGGTCACCATGGTCTAGACACTATAGATTTTATTGAAGGATCTTCACATAAAAAACCTTGGCATGAAACGTGCCAAGATTTTTTATTGTAAATAAGTGGTGTCTATAAATTAATCTAACAAAGCTACAATGATATATAAAAGAGGAAGGTGTATCTAAATGTTCAAGAAGTGCACTAGGAAAATCTTACCAAAAGAATTGAAATCAAATAATAGCAACTAAAATGTCTCACAATAGAATCTTACACTCAACAAACATATAGAAGGTAGCTAGAACTTTGTGCATGTCCCAAAATGATCAAAGAGAAAATCTGACCCACCAATCAGAGTACTCTCAAATTTGTAAAAATATAAAAAATTGAAGACTGCTCCCCTTCACTTTTTGACTCCACATCCAATGGACAATGAAACTTTTATTTTTGGGTTTATTGTCTTCATCAAGTTGAAGATCTCCTATGAGTCATCAAAACTATAGTGAATTCTCATTACACTCCAAAGTTACCTTGAGAAAAACCTTAAGCATGGGAGAAGCAAGCAAGAAGTAGAAGATGGAGCATTGGATAGAGTGAAAGCAATAGAATTGATCAAATGAAGTTCAAAAATCAAACATAAAAGACCTAAAAATTTTAAAATTATAAAAATCTTGACCAAGGTATAAGGAAATTGTTTTTATTGTAGTTCCAAGGTCAAATAAAGAAAAAAGTCCAATATTGAAATATGAGGAATGCACCAAAGTCAGATGATGAATACTAAGGTTCAAGGATGCCTATGCTCTAAAATTTAAAAATAAATATATTGTGGGCCCTACACACTATGTTGAGGTGTAAAATCCTTCTGAGGTGAATTTTCCTCTTCTTATAGAGAAAATGTGGCAACCTAGGGAAGTAGTTGGTGAATTAAAAGCAAAAATGATAGGGACCATACTGAGAGAAAACCTTGAGCAAAGTGATATTAATTTTCCATGATCAAACTTGGGGAACCCCTAGAAATAGTAGGTGGAAATGATAGAGGCAAGAAAGCATCCAAAGACTTAGAAAACTCAACATTAATAATTCCAAATCTAAAGATCTTAAAAGGACACAACAAATTCAGTCCAAACATGACCTAATGCACAAAACAAAAAACTCCTTGAAATATCTGCATAGTTTTGGAGGGAAATTCTACCTAATTTTAATCTATATATAGTAGTATTTTTAGCATTGTAAAGGATCGAAAAAGTTTGTAACTGTAGACATTTGCAGATTTTACTTTCATTTCTTTCTATAAAAGTAGTATGCTCATGAGCGACTTGTGGGCAATCTTAAGCCCTTGCTTCCTACACAATCTATATAAAAATTTTCTTGCATATATATATATATATATACATGATCCTATGTCTATTTTATGGTATAGACATCTATGGCTTCCTACATAATATTTTTTGTGTATGTATTTATTTGTGATCTTTTACGTAAATGTTGGGTTTTATTAAGTGTATGTGTGTTAGGATCCTGCATCTATTTTGAGACTTTGTCACTTGCTTGGATATTCAATGAGACCTACCTTATTATGCATGTGTATAATTGGTAACTCTAATTTATACTTTTTGTTGAGGAGAGGAAGTGTTTACCGATGGCACATAGAGTTCATGCCTATTTTTACAAGAAGATTGACACATTACCCCATTTTTCTTTTGTTGAGATTTTTTTTCTTTTTACTTTTACTTCCTTGCATACCTCTTTTCCTTTTTTGAGCACAAGTGTGCCTTGAATATCACAACCTAAAAAGGATCCAACCTTTTAAAAACTCCTAGAGGCCCCCTATTGAGCCCAACCGTGCACTCTCGGTTGTGGCCCAACTATGTTTCTCCCTATAAGGTGTGATTGTCCCAAGTGGGACAATCGAAGACAAAAAATACTAGTACTTTCACACACTAGTGATGCATTTGCACAATGCTACTATATAATGATTGTATTGTTTTTAGTGGCCCTTTTTCCAAAAGTGGAATACTTTCACTATGATTGAACTTTTATCAAATTATAGAATTTTTACACTTCTTAGGTTTAGTATGAATTTGATTGGTTTCAAGATGAAATTTTAAATTTTTAATATGATTTGTATATATGTGGTTCATCAGGATTATTTGCTTATGTAGGTGAGGCTTTAGATACCGTATTAATGAGAGTAACAACCCCATGCTCTTGGGACTTTTTACACAATATTAGGAATGGATGATTATACTCTCCTTGTGGTAGTAGGGTTGTATCATGTGTCCTTAATTCTCAGGGTACAGTTTGTTAAGGCCTTATTAATGGTCTTTGCAAATATGATCTTTAAATATGAATATCTTTTAGCTACCATGCAACAAGGTGATGGTAACATTAGATCATGTTTGACACATCTTGAGGGTACACATCAAGGGTGTCCTTATTTGTATTAGTCAATCACAAATTTGGATCATATAGAGGTGTAGACATGTAAAATTGATCCATTAGAATGAGTCAGTTCTTCCTTAGATCCTTAGCTAGCCACCCAAGCTTACCAAGTGCAAATTTAAGACCCTTTTGCCTTCTCTCTTTTCCTTGTTTCCTTAGCTTCACCAAATTTGCACCCAGTTCATACAGGGAAAAAATTTGGCTTGTCAAATTTATGTCCTATAATGGTGGGGCGTGAATTTGACATTCTAGGGGTTTTTCTCATAAATCCCCTCCCCTCGTCGACTCATTTTGGAATTTCCCTTGCCTACGGTGAAATTCCATTTTCTCACTTTTTTTTCCCTCCAAACCTCTTATAAATAGAGGATTGGATTCCTCTTTAACCCCAACTAATTCTTTGGAGAATATAATTTTTGACTCACTCATTTTCTCATGCTAACATGTGTCCTTCTACCACAAGTTGTTTTGTTATTTTGTACTTTGGTGGTTGCTGCCCTTGGGAATTGAGTTGAAGAGTCTTGAATATTGGAGAGATCAACCATATTGGAATGCTTCTTCCACATATTCATTGCTCATTGACTTCTCCATTAGCTCATCAAGTTATATTTTTGTATTAGTTGCTTCACAAGTTTATTTTTCACGGGTTTTCACTCTATTTTCCACTATTTTAGGGTCTAAAAAGGGCATCTAAACTAAATTAATGCCTTACCCATACAAGGTAAACCAAATTTATGCTCCCATTTTATAGGGCATAAATTTGGTAAATTAGGGCTTGGGGGCAAGTTTCGCACCCCAAAACCCTGATTTTGCATTTGCATTTTAATTTTTTGTTGTATCCACCCTATCTGAATTATATTTTGTTGTTATCTATATATTTTACTCTAATTGTGCATGTTCCAAATGTCAAATATCATTTTTATTTTGAATGGTTAGCTAAAAGGACCAAAGGGACTTTACTTCTATACCTCCAAGCTCATTCAAATAATGGCCTAAGCAAGCCCCCAAACGTTGATCAAATTTTCTACTGTTTGTGAAGCTATTTTGTAGGTTTGAAGTTGTTTGGATAGTTTAGATGTAATTTAAAGCTAGGATCAAACACCGGATTAGATAAGTACCCTAAGTAAAACTTCTAGGCTATTTAATATTTTCTTTCTATTCAATTTTGTTCAAAAACCTAGATCATAAGCGAAAGGAAAATATTCAATTGATTTTTTAGGCATTTAAAAAATTAAAAACATGTAGTGTGCATCTAGGGTTTTAATATTGTTTGTGCATTCCATTAAACCCTTGATAAAAGGAAAATATCTAATTATTTTACAATACCTAGGGATAGATATCATCGAATAAAATAATCATACTAGTGTTAGTTCTTTTCTTCTTGCATCTTGTGTGTCCTACATTGTTCCTTTTTTTCTCTTAGCTTAGTTTAGAAAGGCCAAATAATAGGTGTACACTTAATCGACACATAAAAAAATTTCTACCCTAGACTTGGAGCAAGTCCTAAAACCATTCTTGGTGAACCCTTTTCCTTGTACACTGAGTGTAGAGAGTATAACACACCTCCATGATTACCTTGGCCCCTAGTGGATCAAGTCAAGAATCATACATGGTAGGGGAGTTTTCCCTCTCTACATATTTGGTGAACCTGACGTGAACACACATCCTAGAAGACAAGGTAGGAAGACTCTTCCTTTGTTTTTTCTTGAAAACTTTAAATAAGACCACTAATTTTATTTATTTAGATCAAAAAACATCTTTAAAATCTTGTGTGTTTTCTAGTTTTTAGTTCTCCTCCTTTTCCACTCTATCCTTTTCTCTCTCTCCTAATGGCTCCCAACCTTAGGAGTAGGAAAAGGCTTTTAGAGTCTAATGAGATTTTTCAATATGATGATAAGATTGATGGAGAAAATCATAATCTAGAGGAGGAATAAAATGAAGAAACTGACAATGACCTTGGTCCTACTAAGAGGTCCACTAGGAACCTTATCTTTAAATAATTTGAACATGTCTAGAATTTCTACAAGCATTATAAATATGCTTTGGAAAAGGCTATAGATGACTTGGAAAAGGCTATGGATGAGGAATCCTGACTCAAGGAAGTTGGAACTTCTCATCATCAAATCATTTATCCTCAAAATGTTCACAATAACTCATTGTTTGAATATTTACATCATGATAATCCTCACCCTCAACCAACATGTGTTACTACTGTAACCACCAATGTTGGAAGAATTCCGCAAATTCCTCCAACTAGTAGTGCCACTCAATATTATGTTTAATTTCCTTGCCATTCAACTAATATCAATATTTATGCTTTTATGTCATCAACTATAAGTTATCCTCCATAGCAAGATACCACATATCACAAGCCATTCCATAACAATTTCAATACCTCCAACATAGACCATGTTCCCTTTCAACAATATACCTATACCCCTCACCTAGGGAACCTAATAACATTGCACAACAACAATCCTAAAATGCAAAGTTTAACTAATATGGTGAAACAATTGGTTTCAAGAGTGGATATGATTCAACCGCCTAGTTTTACATACAACTATAGAGAAATGTGCAATCAGCTCTTAGACCCTATCATTGCCTCTAGACCCTATCCTAAGCATTTTCCAATGCTAGTTTTTCCCATCTATAAGGAAACAAAAGATCCAATTGAGAATTTAAGAATGTTTAGGACAACATGTCATGATATTGTATATTATGACATGCTGTTACTAAAGGCGTTCCCTAAGAGCCTTGGTGGTATGGCATTAGAGTGGTGTTGTCAACTACCTAATCATTCTTTGAGGAATTTTAAAGAGTTGGCTAAAATATTTGTTCAACAATTTTGTGCTTAGGTTGAAAATAATGTGACTATGAAAGATGTATATATGTTGAAACAAAGTAAAAAAAAAATAGAATTTTCTAGTTTGAAGAGTCTAGTTGGATTCTTGAGATATACCCTATCTCCTCAAGACATGCTTGAGATATTTATTGGAAATTTACAAGAACAAATCTCTTATGAATTGGAAACTACAACTATCACATATTTTGATCAAACTATAGATATAGAAAGGGTAGAACAAGCCCTTATTTTAATAGGCCAACTTAAGATAAAAGAGGATAGGACTACTAAAATGTAGTTAAGAACAAGTATGTAGTTGGTGATGGGGTAATGGATAGTGCTTAACAATGTGGTTAACACCCTATAAACTATGGTGCTTCACCAACCTCAAAATCTCCCACAAAGAAATTTCACAAGGCTCAACATACCTATGACAATGGTTCAAAAGCAAATTTTGGAAGCTAACATGATCGAGTTGCCACCTATAAGGTAACCTAATATCATAGCTAATTGGTATAAAACTGGTTAGCATTGTATCATAGAGTGGAGGGGCATATGAAAAACTCATGTAAGATGTTGAAACATGTGGTTCAAGATCTAATTTATGAAGGATAACTTGTTATAGAAGGTTCTCAACCTAATCCTCCAACAAATAGTCAACCTTCTACTCAACAAGAACCCACAACTAATCAAGACATGGGGATATTCCAAGACCCTCTACCTAAGCATGATCAACAAGCAACTAATCAAGTATCATATCAAAATGTACCCCCTCCCTATGATAATATTATTGGCATGATAGCAATAAATACAAGGCAACAAGCACAAAATCAATCAACTCAACATTTTTAGTAGGAGATAAGTTCTTCATCCAACCCACATTCGAAACCCACCTTAGTTTTGAAGGATACCCAAAATGAGCACGAGAATAGAAAACCCACATTTAGTGTTGAAGCCAAAACCTAAAGTCTCCTTTGAAATTCAACAAAAATTAGCTAGTACCTCGACCAAGATCTATCTATTAGAACTTTTGCAAACTTCTCCTATTAGTGGGAAAGCCTTGTTGAAGCTCCTAAGACAAGAATTTGTTACTCAAGAGATTTCCCCTAGTGCTATAGCTAATATTGTGAGTTCTCTTGAGATACATCATATCACATTATCGAATGATGACACACCTTCGTCATACTTACGAGGGGATTCTTATCTTCACATCACTGTATTTACTGGGTAAAAATTTATCAATTGAATTCTAAGTGATAATGGTTCTTCCCTCAATTTATGCATTTATCAGTTCTTCCAAAAGCTTGGATTAAAAGAGGAAGACTTAACTAAAATCCAATATCATCATTAAAAATTTCAACAATGAGTCCCAAGATACTTGCAACGTTGTATCTATCCCCCTTAGGGTTGGACCTAAGATCTTAGATACCTTGTTCTCTATGGTGTCTTACCCTACATATTTTAATATTCTTCTCAGATACCCTTGAATTTATGTGATGACGGTTGTCCCTTCTACTTTTCACCAATGTCTAAAGTTCAAATTTAAGAATCAAATTTTCACAATTTCGAGCGATACTCGCCCATTTGAATATTGTTCACTAGTTGAGCAAGCTCAATCTGATCTTCATTTATGCCCATCAGTTTCTTCATATCACATGACTAAGCAATTTTTAAAATCTAAAAGTGAGTGAGAAATCATTAATCAATGTTTCATTACAATATCATGTCAGTCATTTTCTTCAAGAGCCTCTTTCAAAACTATCTCATCAAAGCTTATAGTGGAGTGTTGAGGATGAGGGACTACCTTATCCCACCAACATGTTGTTCTGCAATATGGTAACTTTGATGCACCATAATTTGGATCCCCCTTTGATGGTCAATAACTTAAATAACTAATGAATATAATGCATCTAAAGAGATACTATGCATAACTTGGAACTCTACATCTTCATATTGCATTTAGCTTAGTTTTCATACTATGTTTGGTTTTGCTTGTTCATATTGCATGATTGCCTATCATATTTTGCATGTTTTACCTGACATTTTATACCTTGCATTTTTCTTGTCATACAATTGCATTGTTTCTTGTTCATATTTTCATGACTTCTTGATCATACAAATTCTCAAGGATTTCATGACAATGGCAAATGATGACACCTAGTTAGGTCGTATCTCACATGAATTTCACTCACACTAGGACTCTGATGCCTAGTGAATTCCCAACCTAGGGCTCATCCTTGTGCATTTTCATCATTGCATTTTCTCATGCCATTCTATATTTCTTGACCTTGAAAGTATAAAATGATCATCACACATCTCTTCAAGTCGAGGAATATAGTTCTTATGTGTATCCTTACCCATTGCATGCCTTATCCCTCTGTTTTATCAAGACAAGGATACACATTCTTTTCTTCTATCTATGAATTCTACTTTGTTCACACTTTCTCCTTTCTCGATGTTTTGATTATTAAGGGATCATCATGAGTTAGGATAGATATCGCATGAATATCATTTATGGTATTCATACGACCACTAAAAATCTTACGCATATCTCTTCTCAAAATTCCAATAAGGATGCACACATGCACTGGTCTTCTTGTTCATCTCTATTTCTTCTCTTTATTTTCCAGCACATGCAAAAACATCTTTGATCACTCATCTTTTGTACACACCACAATCCTATCGGGTAGTATTCATTTTAGAAAAATCAATCACGTCATCTCAACACCCTATATAGGATAGCTTCATGGTCACAAGCGAGGGGCAACCTCCATTTAACCATTTACGAGCATACATCCTAGAAGGTGTATCTCTTTCTCTCTAGCCATCTTAGCAAGCACTACACCCATAGTGGGTACCGCTCCACTTGACCATATTTGCAAGCATAAAACCCTTACATGATAGCTTCATCACCACTAGAGAGGAGCAACTTCCATTTGACCATTTATGAGAATACATCCTCACAGGGTTCTACTCTATTTTTTTTTTGATCTTTTGGAGCTTTTGATTTCCTCTTATTTTGTCCTTATTTCTTTGATCAATGTTCATTTATTTCTTCTCTTTGTTTCCATATTTTCTTCTTTGCATCTGCTCATCCATTCATTTCATTATACATTCATTTTAGCTTGCATGTTAGATTGCATTTCATTTAGTCCGATTCACTCATGCATTTTATTTTAGTTAGGATAATTTTCCATTGCATTCATTTTTTTTGTGCTTATCTTGTTCAAAAAAATGTCAGTTAACCTTTTGAATTTTCTTTTTATCTTTTTCTCTCTCTTCTTTCTTCCATTTGGCACCATCTTCTCTTTGTTTATCACTCTCTTTTCTTATGAGTCTATTTTTTCGAGTTTCCTTAGGAATTTTACATTCCTTCCAAAACTAGAGGGGGCACTCTAGCCTTAGAGGAATTAATGGTAGTAATGCCTAATTTTGTGTGTCAATTTATAGTGTTCAAGCTAACACCCCTTTTTGCACTGCCCCTTAATCCAAACTTGGCCACCTTTTTTTTTTGTTCATTGATTTCGATCATAGGAGTCTACATATTTCTTTGATGCATTTAGTTAGATGTAAATGCATCAAATAGGAGGAAAACCATAGACATGGAAAATTGACCCATCAAAATGAGTCAATTCTTTCTTAGACCCTTAGCCAGCCACCCAAGCTTACCAAGTGTAAATTTTAAGCCTTTTTGCCTTCACCCTTTGCCTTGTTTCCTTAGATTTATCAAATTTGTACCCGATCCATGCAAGGCATGAATTTGGCTTGCTAGATTCATGACCTGTAATGGCAGACCATGAATTTGATATTATAGGGTTTTTTCTCACAAAAATCCCTCCCCTCATTGGCCTGTTTTGGGGTCGACCCTTTCCCGTGGTGAAATTTCATTTTCCCACCCGTTTTGCCCTCCAAACCTCTTATAAATAGAGGATTGGATTACCTCTTTAACCCCAGCCAATTATTTAGAGAATCTAATTTTTGACTCTCTCATTTGCTCATGCTAACAAGTGTCCTTTTGTTGCAAGTTGTTTTATTATTTTGTGCTTTGGTGTTTGTTTCCCTTGGGGATTGAGTTGAGGAGTCTTGATGATTGGAGAGATCAACCATATTGGAGTGCTTCTTCCACATCATCATTACTTCTTTCTTTCTCCATAATCTCATCAGGTTCTACTTTTGCATTAGTTGCTTCACAAGTCTATTTTTTGTTGTTTTGCACTCTGTTTTATGTTGTTTTAGGGCCCAAAAAGGGCATCTAAAGTAGATTCCTACCTCACCCATACATGGCACAAATTTGGTAAACTTGATTTGTGATCCCCTTTACAATGTATGAATTTGGTAAATTAGGGCTTGGGGGTAAGTTTTGCATCCCAAAACCTTGATTTTGCATTTGTATTTTAGTGTTCTACTATGTCCATCCAAAAGTTCAAAGATACTTTTTCTTTTGAATAGTTAGCTAAAAATACCAAGGGTACTTGACTATTGTGCCTCCAAACTCAATCAAATAGTAGCCTAAGAAAGACCCCAAACACTAATCAAATTTTCTAGTGTTTGTGAAGCTATTTTGTAGGTTTGAAGTTGTTTGGATATTCTAGATGCAAGTTAAAGCTAGGATCAAACACCAGATTAGATAAGTACCCTGAGTAAAACTTCTAGGTTGTTTTTTGTTTGCTTTCTATTCAATTTTATTCAAAACCTAGATCATAAGTAAAATGAAAATATTCGGTTGAATTTCTAGGCATTTGAAAGAATAAAAGAATTTAGTATGCATCTAGGGTTTTAATCTTGTTTGTGCATTCCCTTGAACCCTTTTTAAAAGGAAAAGATCTAATTATTTTTCAATACCTAGGGATAGATATCATAGAATCAAATAATCATACTAGGGTGAGTTATTGTCTTCTTGCATCTTGTGTGTCCTGTATTGTTCCTTCATTTCTCTTAACTTTATTTAGAAAGGCCAAATAATAGGTGTATGTTTAATCAACACATCAAAAAACTTCCACCGGACTTGGAGCGAGTCCTAAAACCATTCTTGGTGAACCATTTTCCTTGTCCACCAAGTTTAGAGAATATAACACACCTTCGCAATCACCTTGGGTCTTAGTGGATCCAACCTAGAATCATACATGACATGGCATTTTTCACCCTCTATAATAGGATGAATGGGGATTTAGATTTTAGTCTTATGCATTTTGACATTATTATCAATGTTGTATACATTAGAGGTCAAATAGATAAAAAAACGACTCTACTGATCTCCTTGATTTTAGGAGTTTTGCTACCACACACTAGTGGGTAGGTCTTCTAGTGGAGGATGGGGTATCTTGGTTATACGATCAAGAACTAGACATTTTTTCTAAGGGTCTAATAATTTTGGTATGATTATGCCAAAACTTACACCATATCACCTACAAACCTAGTAAGAGCATGACCTATTGTACACTTTTCAAGTTTGGGCATGAGAGTGTATTGTAGTGGTATGGCATTTAGGGTTTCCTAGTATGATTTATGAGAGAAAGATATATGGGCTTACAAATGGACCTATGTTTTTAAGTCTAGAGAGCCATCCACACCATGAAATTATAAGGGTAGCATGAAGTGTGATCGATAACATCTATTAGGATCACGTCATGCCATAACACTACAAGGGCCACACAAGTTAGGAAACTAATGGTTAGTAGTTGGTCAAGTGTTGGGAACTAGATCCAGTCCTTATGCTACAGGCACCACAACCACTCGTATGCGATAAATTATTGGTTGCATCTGGAGCTCATGCCTCTCTTTGAGCACTTATTTAGGAAGTCCAAGGAGTGTGGGACACAACTCCATCACACTACCTATGTATTTTTACCAAGGTTGACTCCTTGTTTAGATGTCATCTTTGACGTCTCACTATCTTCCTAGGCTAGCCTAATCTATCGGGTCTTTGGTTGGAAAAGGGTTAAAGAAAAGTAGTAAATGACTAAAAATGAAATGAAGAGAAAATTAAATCTATTCTAAGGATACAATATACCAAAGGTCTATAACTCCTTGCATCATGGTAGGTTTAATGAATACATGCATCATAGTTGACAATGCTCAAGGAACATGATTCCCTCAAACATGAATTACGTTGAACAAGCATACATAATAACTATGATAGAAAGAGAAATAGTCATAGATTCTCATTTATATAATTATTAGATTACATACATGTTAGATAAAGAGGCTCAAAATTAATCAACTTGAATGACTCAAGGATTGATCCAAGTTGTAATACTTAAGAGGGTGAAGGAAACACCCATAGAAGATAGATACTAGGAACATGTATGGCTAGGTTTTGATTATTTATAATGAGAAAGAAAAAGATATTTATAAGAAAAAATGGAGGAAATTTCCCCCAAAAAATCATGTAGGAATTCAAAATTTTTTAGTACAAAATTTCCTTGGCTAGTCAACATCGAATGATCTATGAGACCTTTGGGGATTTTTAGCAATAAATGTTGTTGGTGAATTGGTTTGATGGGACTCTCACCACATCTTTGAGCTACTTGTATGCTGGAAATATTCCATGATTAGACCTTTGGGATCCTTTGTCATTAGTATCTTGGGTTTAGTGTTGCCTCTTGGTCTACCTTCCATGTTGTCACTTTGAATGCTCCAATTATTTCTTGGGGCACCATGTTTGATTATGGTGTTTTAGGTATGGAACTAGATTACCATACTATCCCTTGTGTCCAATTGCTATGGGTTGGCCTAATAGTTTTAATGATAAAAAATACATTCTTCTACTATGTATCTTAGGTGAAGCCCATGTTCATCTGTTGTTTGGGTTATAGTCCCATATTTTGTACTTTATTTCGGTATGGGATAAGCATCCTTATTCATTGATATATTGTTACTTTATTTTCAATGTTCCAATAATGATTGGAACCTACCAGATGTACTACCTTAGAGAGTGTGTTCAAGGTACCTCTTCCTATTGATTTTCATCTTCTAGTCTCTAGTACTCCTCTTTCACCATAGATCTCTAGGAGACCTTTGAGTAGCCAACAAGCCTAAACATTTAGGGAAGATATTATAGCTGGAAATATTTTGAGCTACTTTATTCTTCCCTATATTTTACGTACTAATATCCTCTTGGGGGAGGGAATGAGATTGCCTTACCACCTCTCCATTTAGGCACCTTAGATCTTCCTCCTTTTCATATGAGTAATGAGCCTCAGTCCTTGATATTTCTTGATGGTTTCATGTTATAATTGCATTAGGTATTGGGGAACATCCTCAAGTATGGGAGGGGGAAAAACCTATAACTTCTCCTCTCTAGATAGAAATAAAGGTCATAGGTGTTGGATGGAGCAAGATCCTATAAAAGGTGGAGCCCACTTAGTCATCATCACAATGGTTCAAGAACTTTGATCAATAATATAACCTACCTTAGTGACCATGAAAAATAATTTTGAATAATTAATTTATCCTAGTTTGGTGGGTTAAAAAGACTTCATGGTGTAGGAAGCTTCAAGGTTAGCATCATATTATGGTGTATTTTCTTCCTTGGCAATGCCCTTGATGGACTTTTAGCATTGACTATTTTATGAGTAGTGGGAATCCTTAATTTTTGCATCTTGTCTCTCTTTAGTTGTTCTCAAATGGATTTTTTATCAAAATTAACTTATTTAGAAATATTTTCCCAGTGTAATGAATCTTCACTACAAATTTAGTAACTCACAGGGAAACTCCTACTAGTAGGAGTTAAGAAACCTAGAGAGAGGGCCCTTGTTTATTGGGTATGGGGTCTAAATGAGGGAAAACCTATGGATTTTTTAGTAGAGATGGAAACTAGGGAAGGATAGTATCATAGGCAATTCTACTTAGGATTTTGTGTAAATTTAGAAAGGGGATTGACTCTTTTTATAGGCCTCATCACTTGGGAAAACTCTTAAGGTTCATTCCCATTTTTTTAACTTCTGATGATAGGTAAGTGTAGAAAGACTCTTTTCCTCATGTTTGGATAGTAGGGAACATCATCATATCTTATTTCTCCTTGTTCTTTATTGCGGTGGTTGCCATTATTTTGGTCAAATGACAATTGGTAATTCTAAGATGGCTAGTGTACATGCCTTGCTCTATCAACCTTATCCCTCAAGCATGTATGATATTAAATTCTCTTATTGTGAGTCTAAACTCACTTGTGTCCTACAACATCTAGATAAATGAGTATGAAACTAAAATATTTTTTTACGTACAAGGGTCCAAAGAGCCGATGGTTTAGACTTTGCATTAGACACCTACCCCATACCAGTGAGCTCAAAAGTTTTGTTAGAATCAGAGTCCTAGACTTTGTTAACCTGATTTTTTTTCTGTAGGCCAAGTGTGTTCTACTATGGGATTTGGTCCACCCCTATTACTCCATCAGATTACTTTTGGTAGCCAAGTCATTCTCTATTTTCCTCATATTGCTATATTTATGAGAAAGTACTTGAACCTAACCACTATCTGAAGGACTTTATGTGCCCATCTTGTCCCCTATTAATCATCTTTGATTGGTATCAAGAGTTTGATAACCAAGTTAAGCCCTTTAACTAGTTTCCCTACTTTTTTTCTAGCTAGCCACAAGGTTGATTTAATTTCTTTTGCCATAATTTTTGGTAATGCGAAGGCACTAACCATAGGATCAACCAAGAAACTATAAAACAACTTGCCCCTACATGTCAGGGCTAAACAAATATATTCAACCCAATTTTGTTTGGACACTAGGTTGAGGCCTTGGATGGATTTTGACCACTCTATCTTATGCTTTCTCAATTCTATTAGGAATTCATTGGGTCCATTTTAAATAGGGGTTCTGGTTGAGATTTGGATCTATCATCTACTGACTTGAAGACCTTCAGGAGGCTTCAAATGTGATCATCAATGTTTACCAAAGGATTAAACATATGTGGTTCTAGAATACTTGTGATGTTGGGGAGCCTTTTTAGTCCAATCATTATGTTTCTCAAAAAGCCCTCAAAAAATTTAGATTTGGTTGCTCTATTAGGGTTTGGTTGACTCTAGTATCCATTGAGGAAAGATCAATATTCCTAGTCATCTATTGTACATAGTCCTTTTTCTTTCCAATAACTAGAACTTGTTCTAGGAGAGTGAGGTTTGGGGTGCAATCAACATTGGTCCAGTACCATGGGTGCTCCTTCCCTTTCTGTCTCTATTAACAACTAAAAATATTTCATAGGATGATGGTAGAGATACACCTCCAAAAATGGTTGGTAGTCCATAACTTGATGCTCCTTATTTAGGTATCAAAGGGGAAATTAATGAGGCTCTAGATGTGGGAATTTATGGTTGCTTTGTTGTCTTTTCAATATGATCAACTCTTTAAAAAGTGTTTGGTGTGTCCTTATTAGCTCATCCATTTTGACTTTAGGTGGGGAACTTGGGGCCAAATAAAAATATTTGAGGAAGGAATCTAGATTTATGGGTGGAGCAAGGTGGGGAATGGTGAGTCACTTGACTGGCGATGATGGGTTTAAGGATTAGGGAAATAAAGGTATTAGGGATCTTGAGCATAGACTTCCTATCTGAATGAGATTATTTTTTGCATGAATGACTATCTAGTAGACCATTAGTAGGGAGTTTTCTCCTCAAGTTTTGACTATAATGGTGATTTTTGAATCAAAATATTTAAGATAAAAAATGAATGCCATACCTAGGGGGTATGATATCATCTAGGATTTTATACCAAGTCATGGAATTGGGTATTGAAATCATCCATTGCCTCGATTGGAAACCACTTGATGTTCATTAGGTATCCTAATAGGGATACTCCATCTGCCTTCTTTCTAAAATTATCTACCAGATAGGTAGCCAATTGGTCCTAACTCCTAATTATATGCGGGGGAAACGATATGTACCATTCTAGTGCTTTACCTTTGAAATAAGTTTCCAGGAGCCTCAACACCACATTTTGTGTAACCATATTATGTACCATGTAAATTACTATGGTATGATGTATATTTTCAATTACCATGATTGCATATTCTCTAATGAACTCAGATAGGAACTTTAAGGGTGTAGTGGGGATTATATTCTAAGAATCTAGTAGAGAAGGAAAAACCAAGGGATCTTGATCATTCCACATTAGGATTATTTTGAGGTTTTATTGTACTCCCATATTTAGGTTTACATGGGGTTTATAGATGAGGGATGGTACTTAGTGTTGTTTAACTAGTAGATGAAAGATATCCCTACCAAGATTTCAATTTTGAAAACACTTTATGAGGTAAATTTTGGGTTTGTCTTCAAATAAGTCATTGTATTTAGTTGGTTTTTTTACCATAGGAGTCACCAGGTGAATGATCATGGTGATTCAATAATCTAGGTGCTAAAGTCTTCATTGGAACCTCAATGTAACCATTTAAGTTTGAGTCCCACTAGGAGTGCTAGTTAAACTATTAAAGACCATATTCGGTCCTTACACTTTGGGTGCCATGACCACCCACATGCAATAAACCATCAAGTATATATGATGCTTGCACCTTGCATGGAGCACCAATCTAGTAAGTTTGAGGAGCATGGGACACAGATCCACTAGATGACCTCTAGGTCTTTTTACCAAGGTTGGATCCTTTTTTAGATGTGATATTTGACATCTGTATCTTCTTAGGCTAGCCTAATTTATTGAGTCTTTGACTATGAAAAGGGCTAGAAGGAAAGTAGTAAATGACTGAAAATAAATTGGTGAGTAAATAAAATATATTCTAAGGATATGATATGCCAAGGGTCTAAAACTCCCTGTATCATGATAGGTTGAATGAACACATGCATCATTATCACTAGCACACAAGGAACACAATTCCCCTAAATATGAATTACACCGAGCATGCATACATAAGAAATAGGAAAAAAAGTGAAATAGTCATAGCTTTTAATATATGTAATGATAAAATTACATATACCAAAGAAAGAGGCTCAAAACTAATCAACTTGAATGACTCAATGCTTGAGCCAAGCCATATTACAAAAGAGGGTGAAGGAAAATTCTATACGAGGCCAGATACTAGGTAACGGTATGGCTAGCTTTTGATCCTTTACAATGATTAAGAAAGAGATATTTATAAGAAAGAGCAATAGAAATTTCCTCCCAAAATTTATGTAGGAATTCAAAATTATTCAGTTCAAAATTGCCTAAGCTAGCCAACATCAATGTTGAAAAATCATCAAGACCTTTGGGGATTTGTAGCAATAAATATTGTTGGCAGATTAGTTTTATGGGATTCTTGTTGCACGATTGAGCTACTTTTACACTAGAATCTCCCATGATTAGACCTCTAGTATCCTTTGTTATTAATGTATTGGATTTAGTGTTTTACCTTGGGTTACCTTCTGTGTCACTGCTTTGAATTTTTCTAGCTATTTCCTAGGGTACCATGTCTGATTATGAGGTGTCAAGGATAGAACCAAATAACCATCCTTTCCCTTGCATCTGCTTGCTATGGGTTGGTTTTTTAGTTCTAGTGATAACAAACACTTTGTCTCCTCTATGATCTTAACAAGTTCCTTAGGTGAAGCTTATGTTCATGTGTATTTTGGGTTATAGTGTTAGCTTTTGAGGATATATATAGTGGGAGAGATCTAATACAAGTCTTGATAAGATGAAAAAAATGAGTCTATAATATGATTGAAATACACTATAAATAGAAAGTGGTAAAAATACAATGTAGTATGGAGGAAATGGTCACTCCATTAATATAATCTAAAGAACTACATTGTGCTCCATACAGGAGCTCTACCACAATATAATTTCTACTACAGTTCTACTGATATCTATATGCTACATATTATTATCTATCACTATGAGGCATTTTATATAGGATAAAATATTCCTTGGCCAACAATATACCTAGTTGTACAAGTGGACATCTTTCACATTATAACATGCACATTGATACTTGTGCATTTATTACATTGCTTGAAGTAAGTAGCTAACTCCCCCCTAAACTAATATCTACTCTATGTACCAAAGGTGGTACATTTACATGATCCAAATGATGTAATATATTCTAACTCTAACACCCCCTTATATTAAATTATTTGGGTATTGAAGATTTCAATCTTCAATATGGATCTTCTTCTTCGGATGTCCTTCAGTTTGATGTGGTATTTTGTATTCTTTTTAATTCACATTGCATTGTATGCCTTCTTGCATTGGTTCTTCTTCTTCTTCTTTATTGGAGTTAGTACTTCCATAGGTGGATGTGCTATCACCTGATTCTTGCGATGATATTTTCTCTTTGCTTTTGTTCTTCTCATCATTCTTTGTATCCTGTATAGAAGTTTCTAAACATACACTTAGAGCATCATGATAAGATTTTGAATTAGTAGAACTTGAAGTACTAAGACTGCATGAGGATTAAAATATCTTTGCTAATGATGATTCATCCATTTCTATTTTTATCTTACGTAGTTCTATCAATCCCTTATGTTCTATATTTTCATCCTTATATCATTTGAATGTAAGTAGTGCCATATATAATATGCTTCCATATTATAAAGGTATTTGAACGTCATTTATTCCATTGTCAATTTCTTCAGTGAGTTGAGCATGTAGATAGAGATCCATTGTTTCAAACCTGTATTTCAAAACTTCATTTTGTATCCTTTTTTAAGTAGGATCTGATTTTCCTTCAGATTTTATAAGTGAATTCTTGATTCCACTTTTTATGACACTTGCTCTTTATTTTCTAATAGTGTTGTTCATGTCATTATTTACTGTATTACTTGAGGTGGACATCTTTATAGCTTCTTGGAATGGAGTATAAAGTTATTTTATTGAGATTATATTGAAATTTCTAAGTGGTCTACCTTATAACTCCCTAGTTATGAGCTTGATTTGATGGAATATTTTAGAGCTTAGGTTTTGTAGGCTTCCTTATATCTCCCTAGTTTAAGAGATGTGAATTAGTAGAAACCCTGTAGACTTTGTAGATACCTTATGATTCCCAAATGGATTAAGTACTTGATAATATTTGATGAATGCTATAATTATCAAGTTTTGTAGAATGCCTTATGACTCCCTAGTGTTTTGGATATGCTATATGATAGATAAAGTGCTTTTTGAGTATAGTAGTTCAATTTGGGTTGATTTTGTAATGTTTTATAAGTAGCAAAAATCAACTTCTATTACACCTTATTACTCCTATTGAACTTTAAGCACTTTTAATTTGATGAGGTTCTATTGGTTGGATTTATTTTATCCCTTTAATTTGGTTTGAGACAAGTATGCCAATGTATTTCCAACTCTTGATTTTTCTTAATAGACCTCCTTTATAGCTTTTTATGTTTAATATTTAA
This sequence comes from Wollemia nobilis, assembly GCA_028583015.1. NCBI lineage: Eukaryota > Viridiplantae > Streptophyta > Pinopsida > Araucariales > Araucariaceae > Wollemia > Wollemia nobilis. Next base: position 2,673,344 of record JAQPPZ010002347.1, read on the forward strand.
TGTTTCTAAATTATAATTACCTACTTTGATGTAGTATTACTTATGACTCCCTAATATGGAATATTAGAAAATAATATAATATTTGCAATAATAGGATTTTTAATTTCCAAGTTGAAATCCTTATTCCTCCTTTATTATTTGCAAATATAAATATTTTAGAATATGCTTGCATAATATTTTACTAATGCTAAGTGAATGAATTGCAATAGTAAATATGATGTGCCCTTATAACTCCAATATAACCTTAGTATTATAGCAAGCAATAAATAGTTTACAATTTACCTTCGTATTCCTTTGCCTTGACATTGTGAGGTGGTAAATTTGTATTCTTTGAAATGCTAATCAATCCCTTCTATGACCAGCGTTGAAATCTCCTATATGTAGCACTTCTTTTCTTTGTAATCGGTGTTGATATTTTCTATATAGTATTTTGTGATTTGAAATTTGTTATGACATCTCCCTTGGATGAATTGGATTATGGATTGTTGCTTTAATGATGTGATGTCTTGGATGATATTATGATAGCTTGTTTAATTCTAGAATTCTCCTCTGAATGGTGCATAGGCTTGAATTAGCCTCTTCCTCCTCACATCATTAAATACTAGTATTTCCATTGACATTTGGTGCTTTTCTTATTCAATATGGATGCCTTAAATAGGAATGTTTCCTTGTGACTTTCGTACAAGTGTCACTTGAGTGTTACTTAGTAGGTGTTGATATTCCAACATATGCAATGCTGAGGTTGGTGGTAGTGTACCTCTGAAGAGAACTCACAGAAACATATTCTAGAAATAATGCAGAAATAATAACTAAGGAAATAATGACACCATTCAATGCACATATAACACACAAGATTTACCCTGGTTCACCCAATTTGGGCTAGTCCAGCAAACAAGAGTCTATCCTCCTTGATATATTATTCTCTCTCCTGTCCCTCAAATGGGGCATTACAATAATTATATAAGGAAACTCATACAACCCTAAACCACCAAGTGGTATTAGGGTACCGTGGATACAACACCGTGGGCTAAACCACCCACACCCACTAACCACCCACAAACCGTGGGAATCCCGAGGGTCGCTCCAAAAGTAGCCATAAAAGTAGGTGAAAAGTAGCGATAAAAGTAGGTGAAAAATTTTAGGCGGCTCTGCCGCCTATTCTCAGCTGGTCTTCTCCAGCATCTTTCTCTTTCATCGCATCCGAGGGCGTCCCCCTACGCACCCCGAGCCATCACCTATTACGTAATCACCTTTACCGTAGCCGGGGGTCCTTGGGTGCCTCCGGCACCCCCGAACCCCCCCTACCTGTCGTCTTTTGCATTGTAGTGCCTGTCATACAATTATTTTTCGGCAAAGAATGAGACATATCCAACATTCTCCCACTTTTTGAATACTTTTCCAGACCCATTTCATTTGAACAGAATCTAAACTTTTCAGTGCTTACAGCCTTGGTTAAAGCATCTGCAACATTTTCCTTGGTGTCTACCTTTTCCAGCAACACTTTCCTCTGTTCAAGCATGTCCCTACAGAAATGGAACTTTGTATCAATGTGCTTCATTCTTGAATGGTAATAAGGGTTCTTTGCCAAAAATATGGCACTCTAACTGTCACAGTTTATCTTTACAGCTCCTTGAAAGAACCCAATTTTAGCACATAGTCTTTGCAGCCATACAGCTTCCTTACTTGCATCAGTGGCAGCCATATACTCAGCTTTAGTAGTTGAAAGAGCAACAACAGTCTAAATTGAATACATAAGCACTAGTAGATCTTCTCCTGTCCAGATCTCCAGCCCAATCTGCATCAACAAACCCTTCTATATCCAATTGTCTGTTTTCTTTACCTGTACCCTCATAGCAAATTGTAAAATCAGAGGTGCCACGCAAATATCTAAACACCCTTTTCATAGTAGTCCAATGCTCTTTACCAGGTTTAGACATATATCTACTCAAGACTCCAACTGCATGGGCAATGTCTGCTCTAGTACAAACCATGGCATACATTAAACTACCTACGACATTTGCATAAGGAATATGTGACATTTCCTCTACCTCTTCTTTTTCGGCAAAGAATGAGACATATCCAAAAAACTCCTCTTGGATGAGCATTGGATTAATAATGATAATTTAATACTTGGACCTCTTGTGCCAAGTGGCACTCATGACTGTGTACATAGACCTTTCTTCTAATGCTCCAATAATGGGTGTTGATGCCCTGTCTTTGTCTATATATTTGAAATATGCATTGGCTTGCTATGTTTCTTAAATTGCAATCATTCCTTCTTATGTTCGTATGTTGTCTTCATGAGGATAATGGATGACACCAGCTGTAATACTCCTTGGTTCTATGGTGCACTTAAATGGTGATCTTATAGTAGCTTCTTGTGCTCTTCAATGGAGGTAGTTCTCTCTAAGTAGAAACCTTGGGTATTGCACTTATTCCTTTGTATTTTCATGCCTATAATATGATGTTTCTACATATTTTATAACAACTAATTGCTAGCCTTTTAGTTAGCTTTGATGGCACTTCTTCTTATGTAGATAGTCTCCCTCTATATACTACCCATTTCTCTATGTAGAATTGGATGGTAATGACTTCTTATTATGACTTTAATGTTGCACGTGATACGCTCTCTTCTAGGGCTTGGATTGGATGTGGAGAAATGGTGTTTTTGAACACCTTAATTCTTAGACGTGTGAGCTATTTTTTGGCTCCTTACTCTTGCTCAAATTTTGCCCTTCAACCTGTATAATATGATGGTTGTACTACTCCCTATAAATATTATAGCTTTTATCCTTTCAAGGAACAAAAGAGGTACTTTGTAATAGTTATATTTGCACCAATATGAAGGACATTTTTATGAAATCCTTATTGTCTCTTTTAATATTCTTCCTTGGATATTTTAATGATAGTTAATCCAAGCTAATGAGATGTTGTTTTTGAAGTAAGAATTTCTGCTCTCTACACTTAAATGAAATCCTTATATTCTCCTTGAATATTGAGACTCACCATGTCTTGGTTCAAGGATTTATTCAAGGATATTAATGGTGGCTTACTTCTTCACCTTTTTCTTGTAATGGTGGTTTACTTTGGCCATACAATGCTACATATTCTTGTGCTAGTTTTGCGCTTTTAGTAACACAAACTAATTTCTTGAGTAACTAGTCAAATATAAACTAGTATAGTGTTATAATGGATTAATAATGCACTTTTAATGATAATAAAATCTATGAATAAATTCTAATGCACTTAATAATATTTTGTAAATTTTCACTACAATCAATATTCTAGGATGTAGTCTTCTTTCTTTCTAGATAGATATTAGGTAGATGATAATTTTATTTCTTTCAAAAATATCCAACTCCTATTAATGTGTAAATATATCTTAAAATGAATTCTCCTTTTTGTACTTTTTGGAAGACTATAATACGAGCCCTTCTTCTTGCACTTCAATCCAAATATGGTGCTTCATGGAATTTGATAATGAACCCTAATTCAAGTTCAAGTGATTGCATCCTAGTTGCTTACCTTTAATAGCTTATATAGTAGATGTAGATCTTGGTATTTTGTTTTACCAAGTTGTTGCCTTTTAGTGGATGAATTCACAACTTCTTATTGGTTGTCGAGAACAACTTCCTGCTTCATCAAACTGAGGTCTTGAACTTTCCTTGCTTGAGCCTTAGATTTGGTGGCTTAATTCTTCCAAGGATCTTCTGCCTTCTACTATATATTTAGAGAACTCTTTTCTCTGAACTTGTACCTTCTTACTATGAGAAGTAATATCCAAATATCTTGGATTTGGTAGGCTTCTTCTATCTGAATCTTCTTTCAACCTTCTTGTCAAATTTTGACTTCAAATAGGATCTTATTCTTCTCAATATTCTGAATATCTTGAGGTCTTCACTAGATTCTTCTTCTGGTATTTGGCACTCCTTGCCAAATTCTTCTCTTGGGCTTATTTTTGGATGGCAAAAATTATCCCAAGCCCTTCACTATTAGGAGCTTTTTATCCTTGGTAGTGGATTTATTCAACAAGTTCTCCTAGGAACTCTTTTAATGATGCTTCTATGATCTCTATAGTAATGTTCACCAAGCCTTCTTATTTTTTTGCTTGAAACCTCTCCTAGGTCTTCTATCTTGCAACTTCTCTGGTCTTCCAACTAAAACATTTTCTTCAACCTTCTACTTCTAGAAGTGTTGGTGATGATATCTTCTTCTTGGATCTCTGATTCTGCTACTTCTAGATTTTGGAATAGGACTTTGATGGTTCTTTCTATTTCTTCTATAATTTTTAGGCTTTTATGGAGATCATAAATATCCTCTTTCTTGGACACTTCTCTATAGTATTCTTATGAATCAAGAACTTTATCTTCTGAATCAGAAAATTTCTTCTAGAATTTTTTTCAGAAACTCTTCTTTGGAGTTTTCTTCTAAATTAGGAATTCTTCTTCTAAATCAGGAAATCTTCTCTAAAATTTTCTTTTAAATTAAGGCTTCTATGGCCTTTTATGGATCAAGGTTTCTATTGCCTTTTCTTCTTCTATGCTTCTCTAGACTATTCTTCTTCTAGTATTAGACCTATTATTATTCTAGGCTCATCTGGCCTATTCTTCTTCTAGGCTCCTCTGGCCTATTCTTCTTTTGCACTTTTACAAGTATTGATTTTGAATGGAGATCACCAATATTCTATCTCCTTCTTGACTCAATTTATGGAGTCTCTTCTTCCTTGAGTCTATTATGAGGCTATTGTGGCCTTTTTCTTCACTTCTAAACTTCGTAGGATTGCAAATCTTGTAATGGAACTTTTTTGAGGTCTTTGAAATCTTTAGTCTTCTCCTTTTTTTTGCAGGTACTGGAATAATTCTAATAAGATAGTCTTCCTAACTCTTTTGTATGAAGCTTATCAACTTTTTTCTAAATATTCTTCTCCTACAACAAGTTGTTAGAAACTAGAACGGAAGGATTTATAAATCTAGAGATTTTAATCTTCACTAGTTGATTTGTCAAACTAGTGGTATGAATGTTGAAAGCCTAGTCTTCACAAGTTTTTCTACAACTCTATGGAAAGACTAGCTAAATGAAATATCAGAATATTTGTGACAAATATTATATTTCAGTCCTCATTTGTGATTGTCTCCATATTCCAATTTATCTACTTGACTATGATTTATGTAGACCCTCCTATTTATATCTCTATTCACCATAGCTCTGATACCATTGTTAGCTTTTAAGGATATATATAGTGGGAGAGATCTAAAATAGGTCCTAATAAGATAAAAACAAGTGAGTCTGCAATATGACTAAAATATACTATAAATTGAAAGTGGAAAAAATACAATGTAGTATGGAGGAAATGGTCACTCCATTAATATAAGCTAAAGAACTACATTGTGCTCCATACATGAGCTCTACCACAATCTACTTTCTACTACAATGCTATTGATATCTATATGCTACATCTTATGATCTATCACTATGAGGCCCTTTATATAGGAAAATAGATTCCTTGACCAACACTCTACCTAGCTATATAAGTGGACACCTTGCACATTACAACATGCACATTGATACTTGTGCATTTATTACATTGCTTGAAGTAAGTAGCTAACTTCTCCCTAAAGTAATCTCTACTCTAACTATGTACCAAATGTGGTACATTTACATGACCCAAATGATGTAATATATTCTAACTCTAACATATAGTTCTATATTTTGCACTTTATTTTAGTATTAGAGAAGCATCCTTCTTCATTGATCCATTGTTTATTTATTTTTGGTGTTCCAATAGTGATTGGAACTTACTAGGCAGACTGTCCTAGTGGGTGTGTTCAAGGTGTCTCTCCCTACAAGTCTTCCTCTTCTAATATTTGGTACTCCTATTTTTCCATGAATCTTGGGAAGACTTTTGAGGGGCTAGCAAGCCTAAATGTTTAGGGAATATGTTATAGCTATAAATATTTGAGTTGATTTGTTATTCCTTTTTCTTCATGTGTTAAGCTCCTCTTGGAAGAGGGAAGGATATTGCCTTGTTGTCTTTCTATTTGGCCACCTCAAATCTTTCTTCTTCTCATATGAGGAATGAGCCTTAGTCCATAGGATTTCTTTATGGTGTTATATTGCAATTGTATCAAGGATTTGGGAATACCCTCAGACATGGAAGGGGGCTAGACCATAGTTTATGTTCTCCAAAGAGAAGGAAAGGTCATAAGTGTTAGTGAATAAAGATCCTATTAAATGTGGATCCTACTTAGTCATCATAATAATGGCTTGGGAACTCTAATCAATAATAGAACCTACCTTAGCCACCACCAAAAAGTATTTTGAATCATTACTTTGTCCTATTTTTATGGTTCAACTAGACTTCATGGTATAGGAAGCTTCATGGTTAGCATTAGAATGTGGTAGGGTTTCTTCCTTGGAAACACCCTTGATGGACTTATGGAATCAATTATTTCATGCATAGTGAGGATCATTTATTTTTTCATCTTGCCTCTCATTAGTGAATCTCAGATGGCTTTTTGATCAAAATATCCTTCTTTAGCAGGATTTGCCCAGTATAGTGAATCTTCACTACATCAAGATTAGACAATAATGGTGCTTTATGGGGGCATGTATAGAGCAAGATATATTTCATTTTAAGCATGTATTCTAATGGTTTAGCTAGAGGTAGGATATCCCTCCTAACCTAGTATGGTATATAGTACCACTTAGAGTAGGGATTTGGAGAAACACTAGATCTAGATTCATATCTACAACATGATATTTATGACCCTATTATATTCAACCTCATCATGGATGATCTTGAGGTAAGTAACTAGTACTAGGGATGGTACTATAAAATTGGTCCTTAATAGGTGATAATGGTAAGGAGATAAATTATATGAAGGATGCAACTTGGGAGAAGGCCTTAGAGACCTCAAAGGGTAGTACAACCATTGGTTAGATAGAGGTAAAAATACCAACATAGGAGGTAGTAAGTAGTAGAAGAAACCACACCATAGGGAAGGTTGTGCTATGCTAGTCACCATGATAAACACTAGATAACAAGCATGATGTACTAGCCAAGCAAGTGGCTAGATTATAAGTTGTAATGAATAGATTAACTTAAGAGAGGGATGTTATCAAGGCTGAGGTGACAATGTGCATGTAGGAGAGATCACCTAGTGTAGTAAACCTTAGTGATGTAGTCAACTATAATTAATATAAATGTGTAGAGGGATGATCATAGAAGAGGCTAACTCTAACTAGTAATAGTCTAGACATTGTTGGATCAAATTACGAAGTAGCAACACTTGATAGATGTAGCATAGTCATAGGTAGAGGTAGTACAACTATAGGATGACTTGATAGTGGAGGTCAAGTGGTAAAATAATTAATAGAAGACCTACCATGCTATAGTTCCACTTGACCAATGACTTCCATAATTAAGTCATATCTAATCAAGGATGCATACACACTCATTGATGGTCACCCATCATTTGTAGTACTTGGTAGGGATACCACTACCATACAGAGGAGAAGGAGGAGGTGGCCCAAATACCAAGTCATAGAGCTGACCCTATGCCACCTATTGAAGGTCAATATTATTGTATGATATTGATATATTGTATTATGATGAAACTTGTACTATATGATGAGGATATACATAAATGATTTGATTTATATGTAGATTTGATTTTTTTGGCCTATGAATTTTGTCTTAGTTTTATGTCTAAATTATGATGTTATATGTATCTAGTTTAATATATATATATATGTATATATATATATATATATATATATATATATATATGTATATATATATATATATATATATATATATATGTATATATATATATATATATATATATATGTATATATATATATATATATATATATATATATATTGATTTAATTTTTTGGCCCATGGCTATTGGGGGACTTTAGATATGTCAAATAAAATTACTATGCTATATAATTATCATATAATGTAAGATAAATATTTGTTTTCCCTAGACAAATGTCAAATAGACCTTTTTATTTTACTTGAAAGGTCAAATAGATTTTCCTCAAAATAGGCATTCTTGAGGAATTTTTAGATCTACCAAATGATAATAGATTTACCTTAGAAAAACATCATAGAGGAATTATATTGTGCCAAACAATGATAGATTTACCTTAAGGGAAGTATTTTGGAGGACTTATACTATGCCAAATGGTGATAGATTTGCTTCTAGAGAGATATCTTAGAGAACATTTTAAATGTACCAAATGGTAATAGATTTACCTCTAGATAAGTGTATTAGAGGATATTTTAGATGTGCCAAATGACAACATAATAGCACCCAAAATTTATTAATTTGGACAAACTAATAATAAATTACTCCCAATAAATATTAGAGAGGGAATGTTTTATGATATAATTCATATTTCGCTCATGCTTATATGTGCTTTCAAATATTTTTGGTAATTCTATATAGATGATTAAAATATTCTATTAAGACCATCTTGTATTTACATGGGTATAAAAGCAATATGATTATGGTTTAGTACAAATTTGAAAAAGAGACTAGGTTGTTATCAACACCTATGAATCTCACATTATTTATCATATGGTGGGATTTTTGCAAGGGACAGATGTTCTCCATGACCTATCAACCTTTATGATTTATATTTAATGAGAGAAACATGTAATTAATTTTTTCTTTGAAATACCAATTAACAAGGTTGATGGATCATGTAAGGATTATGTTGCCATCAACACCTACAAATCTTGTAGTATTCATCATGTGACAAGATGGATATTTTTAAAATAATTTGATTTGAAAGTATTATTTAAAGGATGATTCATGATTAATAAGTTGGAGAGAATCAAACATCTTTATGACCTTGTTATCCTTGAAGAATTGGACTTAATAAGAGAGACATATATTTGGTCCCTCTATTTAAGTACAAATTCATGGGGCTAAAAGATCATAATGGGGATAATTATCAAGGATAGTTGTATGACAATGAATATTAACATGTTAATGAGCTACCAACATTGAGCAATAAAATCTAAAAGAAGATATACAATTGGATGAAATTAATAACATGTTTCTTTATCTGTGAGCCTCACTATTTTTTAACTAAGTGAAGGATATATCATCCATATATAACTTGGGTACAAGGTAGTAATAATTATAAGAGGAGAGATAAAAGGTTGATGAGTGTAGTGAAGCAAGTGTTGATAAATATTGGGAATGAATTACTTAGTTGACATCTCTATGCCTATAAATCCTAGATCCTTGGGCCTAAGAGGGGAATTATCCAACCCAATCCCAATCTGAATTACAAAGTATAAAATATGATAGGCTTAGAGAAATAATATGTTTACGGCTAAAGTGAAGATGGATTTGAATGGAAGAAAAGTGGCTAGATAGTAATCTTGATAAAAAATGTGTTGAAGTCTATTACATTATTTGGTACATGCTAACGTATTCCCATGGTACCTTCATGGTACAATTATGTAATAAATTAGGGTTATTTTAGAGTGAGATTTATATTTTCCCTATTATATAATTGTTAATGTGCCATAAATTCACAAGTGTCATGTAAGTTAGAGTGCAAGTGTAGAAAGAGAGAATGTGCACAAGTGTCATGTATGTAAATGTGCAACTATGTAATGTGAGGATGTGCGTGAGTATCTTAGATTAATAGTGCATGTAGAAGTGTAAGAGTTATTTTTACGTGTGCAAGTGTCTTAGGGTCAAATGTCCATGTAAAATAATGTGAAAAGTTTTGTATGCAAGTGGCAAGATGATAAGACAAGAGTCATGGGACTTTTCATATGGAGAGAAATAGTCAAGTATGTGAAGAGTAACATTACTAGGGCTATATTACAGAGATAATACTCCATCGTAATCCAAGAAGGAGAAATTTATAATTTGGTTGTGAGAGATCTAGTTTGGAATAAAGCTTGTAAACAAATTTTGAGCAGTTAATATTGTAAGTTTTCTTCATGCATAGTTCATGAATGGAATAGGTCATTCACATTCATATTTTATTAATAAATTAGTGTTATTTGATTTATTATATAGGCCTTGATATACATATTAATTTTCTCATATAGTATTCTACTCTTATTATTATTATTTTGAAATTTAATATTATGGCTTTTTTATATTGATAGTTTGTGATAGTAAGGCTTAAAACTCCAACAAAAGGATAGTTTGTTGATGATACCCACTCATTCCTTGAAGAAACATATCCTCATGGTACAAGTATACAAAATTCAAACAATCATACATTTATACTCTCATATCATGAGATATGCATGTCCCTATAGATATTTTATATAAAAATACAAAGGGGGATTCACTCGAATAATTCACCTAGTTAAAAGGAAATAACATATATAGTTAGGGTTGTTATTTGCATGTCATTATAAGTTCATTACTTCTACTCTATAAGTAGACACAATAAGAGATAAGCAAGTAGGCATGAAAGTACAAAATCATAAACCAGACATTTGAAATTGAAGCTTCAAGCATAATATTTCTTCAGATGCATAAAGTTTATATATTCTTTGAGTTATTTACCTTTAAAGTGTTGCGGTGATATGAAAATGAATCATATTTTTTTGTTATGATGTAAATACCTAGAAAATTGGGCTCAAAATTCTCTTTGAGTTTACTTTTTTTATTTGTGTTCTTATAGTTTTCTTTGGGAACTAGATCATCAAATTCAAATGATTAGAAGCATACCTTCTTGTTATAGGCTCACCTGAGTCATTACTAGTGGATCTATAGGTGTCCTATGGCATGGATCCACTTTTCATCAAGCAATTATAGTTGACCAAAGTGATATATTATATTCATATTCTATAGAGGCATCCTATATTAGAATGCATAGGGAAGGTATTTCATGCTCAAATGGGAATATTTCATTTCTAACATAGACCAAAATGTAAATAATTATTCTAGTATGTGTTATACATTAGTGTGATATACCTAGAGAACTTGGTATAATTGTATAAGCCAATATATTCCACTATTACTAACTAAATGTTTAAGTATATTGACCATTTGTTATAGGATTTGGCTTGGTTATTTATTTGAGGGTAATAATATTTAGACCATTTGTGGTGTACCCAATATTTTATACAAATATCTTGGACATCCTTATTTTTAAATTGTGTGTTATTTTATTAATTATGATAGAAGGTATGACATAATGATAAATGATTTATTTGAGGGTAAATTTTGAGACTTACACTTTGATTGTTAACACTATCGGTATAGCTTCAACTCATTTGGTGAAGTATTTAGCAAAAATAATATTAAATTTATATACATTAGAAGATATAAGATTTATCTTCCAAATGATATCTAATCTCCAAATGGAGAAATGCCAAGGTGAGGTGATGGATTTAAGGGCTTGGTAAGGGGCATGGATAATGTTACCATGTTGTTGATATTTACCATACTTATTGACATAGCCATAAGAATCCTTTCCATGGATATCCAATAGTAACCCATCCTAAAGAGTTTATTGGTGATGGTAACACCATTAAAATACCCGTTGTAAGATTCATTATGGGATTCTTAGACTAATTTTTGGGATTTGACATGGTATAAAAATCTAATAAAAATACCATTGAGAGTATGATGATATAATATATCATTGATAATGATATGCATTTAGTATTTTTGTTCAATTTTATTACACTTGTGGTTCTAACCATCAATAAAAATATCATATTTGAGATAATCTTAGATGTCCTTATACAAAGGACTTAGGAATGAGGTTGTTTAAAGAGAAAACATATCTAAGAGGATATGACTATATTATAAGATTGTGGGATTCCTAATATATCCAATGATAATGGTGGATTATATATCATAGTATTTTAGGGGGATAATATAGGCCACTATAGACATAGAGCTATCATTATGGTTATTAGACCTAAGGATAGATTCAATGATGATTTTATCAAAAGTAGCCACCAAATTTTGGATAGTCTCTTTGCATGGATTTAATTTATCATATTTGGTTTGGTATACACCATTAAATTGGTTAAAAATCAGCTAGGAGTCTCCAAGGATAGTTAGGATTCTAACATTAAGGGTTCTATTAGCATGGAACCCTAAAATAAGGGTTTTGTATTATGTTGCATTGTTGGTACAAGAGAAAATTAGATTAAATAAAAAATGAACTAATAATTTTTAGGACTAATCGTAATAATTCATTCCCTTTCTCCTTTGACACACCTCATTCCATAAGAGTACAAGATCCAAGAGTCTTTTTGATCTTCTTCTTGGTTGATGTTGAAGATTGATTCACCAAAAACATCTACCCCAAAGGGTTGTATTGCTTTAGAGGATGTAGCTAATAATTGGTTAGAAATAACTTGGTCTTTCATATAATTTTGATTAATAAATTTTAAATTAAATTCATTAAGAACAATAACCCACTTCGTGTTTCTTCCCAAAAGGTGAATTTTGGACATGAGATATCATAATGATAACTTTTTTGTGGCTAATTATGTAGTGTCTGATATATCTAAAAAAATATTTTATAATGGTGTGTAACTAACCTCATAATTAAATGGGGTATTACTAACCTAGAATATATCCCATTCTCTACATTGGTCATCATATTGTGTCAACATCTCCTAAAGCATAATTAGTGGTATCTCTGTATAATGAAAAAGGTTTAAGAGGGTTAGGTGGGACAAGATGTAGGTTTGACATGTTATAGATTTTAAGGTATCAAATATGGCCTAATATCCATCATTTGAAAACAATAAAATTTTTCAATATCTTGGTAAAGGGTTCACACTTGTCTACAAGTTGGGAATTGAATCTTATAACAACTCGAGTTTTGCATTGGAGACTATGGAGTTGGGTTAACATTAGAGAAGGTAACATATTGATGATAAATAATATTTTTATTAGGGTCAACTTCAATGCCCCTTTTTGATATAATGAGTCCTAGGAGCTTCCCTTATGTTAACCTAAAGATGTATTTTTGAGGTTTTAGGTGTAACTTGTACACCTTTGGCCTCTTAAAAATACACCTAAGGTCTTAAACATGATTTTTTATTCAAGGGATCAACTAAGAAGGTCATTCACATAATATTGAATGATATTGTGTATCATAGAATGAAATATATAGGTCGTGGTTCATTGGTAATTGACCTCAATAATCCTCATCTAAAAGGGCATGATGCTATAACAAAAGGTTCCCCATTAAGTTGTATTTTTTTTGGGGGCTGATCCTCAAGGGCTATCTTAATCTAGTTTGATGCAGGAGCATCCACTGGTAGCAGATCCATTTTCAAAAAATTGGCTAAGGAAAGAAGATGTCGCGATTATCGTGACCAAAAGAGGAAAGAGAAGGTGAAAAAGGAAAATGTCGCAATATCACGACATGTTGCGATATCGCGACCCAAATGAAGAGAGAGAAGATAAAGAATGAAAATGTCGTGATATCACGACATGTCATGAAATCGTGACCAAATGAGGAGAGAGAAGCTACAGAGAAAAGATGTCGTGATATCATGACATGTCACGTTATCCCTACCCAAAGAAGATAAAAGGCAACGAGGAGGAAAAACTATCGCGATATCGCGATAGGAAAAGTGTCGCGATATCACGACCGAGAAAGGAGAGAGAAGATAGTGGAGGAAAGTTGTCATGATATCGCGACAAAAAAAGTGTCACGATATCGCGACCAAAATAGGAGAGAGAAAGCACGAAGGAGAAGATGTCGCGATATCGTGACATGTTGCGTTATCATGACTGAAGGACGAGAAAAGGTGCAAGGGAGAAAGATGTCACGATTTTACGACATGTCGCATTTTCATGACCAGAAGGTGAAGAAGAAGCCAAGGGAGGAAGATGTCGCGATTTCGTGACATGTCGCATTTTCGCGACCAGAAGGCGAAGAAGAAGCCAAGGGAGGAAGATGTCACGATTTCATGACATGTCACATTTTCACGACCAGAAGGTGAAGAAGAAGCCAAGGGAGGAAGATGTCACAATTTCGTGACATGTCACATTTTCACGACCAAAAGGCGAAGGAGAAGCCAAGGGAGGAAGATGTCACAATTTTGCGACATGTCGCATTTTTGCGACCAGAAGATGAAGAAGGAGCCAGCGGAGGAAAATGTCATGATTTTGCGACATGTCGCATTTTCATGACCAGGAGGCGAAGAAGGAGCCAATGGAGGAAAATGTCATGATTTCATGACATGTCGCATTTTCACGACCCGAAGAAGTGAGAGGAAGCAGAGAGGATAAGATGTCGCGATTTCGTGACATGTCGCATTTTTGCGACCCGAAGAAGAGAAAGGAGGCAAGGAAGAAAAATGTCATGATATCACAACATGTCATGATATCAGACCGAAAGAGAAAAGGAGCAAGAGAGCAAATATGTCATGATTTCATGACGTCACAATTTCGTGACCCAAAAGCAGGAAGATGGAGTGAAGGAACGAAACTGTCACGATATCACGACATGTCGTATTTTAACAGTGCAAGGATAGAGAAGGGTCCAGAGATCGAAAGGTGTCATGATATCATGACTTGTCATATTTTTGTGCCCAAAGGGAAATCCGAAGACGAAGAGTCAGAAAGGCAGACGTTTCGAATACCAGGACAACGAAGCGGCACGGGAAGATGAAACGAAAGGTTCTAGAAGAGGAAATGAAGGGCCACCAGTTGGAAATGAAGTTTCACCTGAAAACCTTTAAAAAGGCAAGCAGAGGCATGCACAAGGGGGGGAAAACCTACAGTTGCAGAGTTGCATAGTCGAGTTGCAGAGTCAAAGGTAGAGGGCCACTCAAACCGGCTTGGAGTGCGTTTTCCTTCCAGAGTTGCAGAGTTAGGGAATATTTACAATAGAGAGTGAAATAACTGTGCCTGTGTGCCAGTTCTTGTAAAGCCTATGGGCTGTAAATGTAAACCTTTACAAGTTATTTAATGAAACATTGGGATTTCATCTTCTTGTAAAGCGTGTTTTCTGTGTGAAAATTTAGATTTGGTTGATATCAATTTCCTATTCCCCATCAAGTGGTATCAGAGCCAAAAGATTCTGAGTGTGTAAGCAGATCGTCGAACGTGAGGCAGCTTGCACCAAGATCTGAGGTTAAATATTGTGAGAAGAAAGTGTAGAAGAATGCCTCCACGAAGAAACCATGGTGGTGGGAGAGATATGAGATCTAAAGATTCATAGTTACAGACGTTCAGATCTTTGTAGAGGCAAGTGCAAGCCCTGCAAGAGGAGCTGCTCAGAAGAGATTTACAAAGGCAAGTGAAAGCCCTGCAAGAGGAGCTGCGTAGAAGGCATGAGGATCAACTAAGAAGTAGAGGCCAGGGTGAAATAACTGGTGGAAGAGAAGATGGAGTGTGCCACAAGTTGAAGCCATTGAAGACAGTGGATGAAAAGGTGTGCAGCAGTGCCAGAACCTATTTGGTAGAGGGCAAAAATTATTTTGATGGCCAAAAGACAGAGTTGAAGCGGACTGCAGAGGCAGGTGCGCGTTTGGAGATGTTGCAGAAGGCGGTGACCGAACAACCCAAAAGTGAAGGTCACTTCTCCATCAACCCCAGGTGTCTGATGCAGGAGCATCCACTGGCAGTAGATCCATTTTCAAAAAATTGGCTAAGGAAAGAAGATGTCATGATTTCATGACATGTCGTGAAATCACAACCAAAAGAGGAAAGAGAAGGTGAAGAAGGAAAATGTCATGATATCGTGACCCAAATGAAGAGAGAGAAGATAAAGAATGAAAATGTCACGATATCGCGACATGTCATGGAATCGCGACCAAAGGAGGAGAGAGAAGCTACGGAGAAAAGATGTCGCGATATCACGACATGTCGCGTTATCACGACCCGAAGAAGAGAAAATGTAGCGAGGAAGAAAAACGGTTGCGATATCACGATGGAAAAAGTGTCGTGATATCGTGATCGATAAATGAGAGAGAAGACAATAGAGGAAAGCTGTCACGATATCACGACAGAAAAAGTGTCGCGATATCACGACCAAAACAGGAGAAAAAAGTAGGGAGGAGAAGATGTCGCGATATCGCGACATGTCGCGATATCGCGACTGAAGGACGAGAAAAGGTGCAAGGGAGAAAGATGTCACGATTTCATGACATGTCACATTTTCACGACCAGAAGGTGAAGAAGAAGCCAAGGGAGGAAGATGTCATGATTTCGTGACATGTCACATTTTTGCGACCAGAAGGCGAAGAAGAAGCCAAGGGAGGAAGATGTCGCATTTTCGCAACATGTCACATTTTCGTGACCAGAAGGCGAAGAAGAAGCCAAGGGAGGAAGATGTCATGATTTTGTGACATGTCGCATTTTCACGACCAGAAGGTGAAGGAGAAGCCAAGGGAGGAAGATGTTGCGATTTCGTGACATGTCGCATTTTCGCGACCAGAAGGCAAAGAAGGAGCCAGCGGAGGAAAATGTCATGATTTCATGACATGTCACATTTTTGCAACCAGGAGGCGAAGAAGGAGCCAGTGGAGGAAAATGTCACGATTTCATGACATGTCGCATTTTTGCGACCCGAAGAAGTGAGAGGAAGCAGAGAGGATAAGATGTCGTGATTTCGTGACATGTCGCATTTTCGTGACCCGAAGAAGAGAAAGGAGGTGAGGAAGAAAAATGTCACGATATCGCGATCGAAAGAGAAAAGGACGAGCAGGAGAGCAAAGATGTCATGATTTCCCGACATGTCATGATTTTGCGACCCAAAAGCAGGAAGATGGAGCGAAGGAGCAAAACTTTCGTGATATCGTGACATGTCGTATTTTCATGGCGCAAGGACAAATAAGGGGCCAGAGACCGAAAGGTGTCGTGATATCATGACCTGTCATATTTTCATGCCCGAAGGGAAATCCGAAGACGAAGATTCAAAAAGGTAGACATTTCAAATACCAGGACAACGAAGTGGCATGAGAAGATGAAACGAAAGGTTCTGGAAGAGGAAACGAAGGGCCACCAGCTGAAAATGAAGTGTCACCTGAGAACCTTTAAAAATGCAAGCAGAGGCATGCACAAGGGGGGAAAACCTACAGTTGCAGAGTTGCACAGTCGAGTTGCAAAGGGCCACTTGGACCGGCTTGGAGTGCATTTTCCTTCCAAAGTTGCAGATTTAGGGAATCTTTGCAATAGAGAGTGAAAGAACTGTGCCTGTGTGCCAGTTTTTGTAAAGCCTATGGGCTGTAAATGTAAACCTTTGCAAGTTATTTAATGAAACATTGGGATTTCATCTTCTTGTAAAGCGTGTTTCCAATTTTCTACGTGAAAATTCAGATTTTGTTGATATCAATTTCCTGTTCCCCATCATAGTTGTATCTTGAGAATCCATCCATTAAATATAGCATTCCACAACTTGCTTTGAAATCAATAATCATATCTATTGGCAAAGGAGAACCTAATTTTTGGATATGCCTTATTTATGTCCTAAATTTTTGTGCATACTCTAGTGCTTATTATTTTCTTGGAAACTCATAAAATATTGGAAATCAATCAAATATAATCTATGGATTTCATGAAATCTACATCGAGGAGATTTTGAAGTTCCTCTTTAACTAGGAGTTTAGCCTTAGGATGCATCTTCCATAATTTTTGCTTTGCAGGTTTTACACAAGGATTAAAAACTAGATGGTGGGTGACCAAAGAAGGGTCTAGAGCAAGCAAGTCAGCATAGTACCAAGCAAATATATCCTTAAATTAACTTTTTAACTTGGTATATTCCTCATATTTTACCATGTTTAGGACTTTTTCTAAATTAAGGGTTTTGGTATTATTATGTGACCTAATATTTTTAAATAAAGGGGTAAAAAGTTATTGATAAAAAGTCTAGATTACAAAGTACAACTAAGCTTCCAACTAGGACTCAAATAAACAACCAAATAGGATAAAACCACTAGACTAGAATGACACCCGAAAAAGACAAGAATAAACCATATTGAGTCTATACATCTTTGTGGATCAACTCCCACAAGCGTTGAGAGTCCCCAGATGGGAGACTCTCCCAATTATCGATACTCCAAGGATCCAATAGCTCAGAAGCCCTTTTGGCCAGGTAATCAACAACCACATTCCATTCCCTTGGAATGTGCACAAAGGATATAAATTCAAACTCTTCACTCATTCTGAGAATCTAAACGACTACAGAGGCCAACTACCAATTAACTTCCTCCACCATTTTACTATTTAAAATATTAACCATAAATTGATATTTAGACTCGCAAATAATCCTATGAAAGCCAAGATAAAACCCCTCTGCAAGGCCTCCAGAATTGCAAGAGCTTCCATAAAATTTTTGGAGTGAACACCTTTATAAATGGAAAAGAAAAAATTAACACCACCATTAGAATATCTTCCAACACCGCCAATGCCAGCATGTCTAGGATTACCCCTGGGTGATCCATCAGTATTAATTTTTAAAACTCCTCTAGGGGGTGGCCTCCACCTACCATCTCTCCTAACCTTCTTGCTGAGTTGAGGAACCCTACTAGGGATAGAAGAGTTCACACCATACCCAAAGAGACCAAGGGCTTGTTGTACCTTCTCCTCCCTAAAATCCAAAATAGGGTCTACATCACATTTGCTATGGATAGTTTCATTAACCATATACAGGATCCTTTGCCAGATCTATTGAACAGCCAAATAACTACCCTGAAATATGTGTCAATTTTGTTCGAGCCAAATTTACCAGATGATACAATAAGGGCCCAAATTCCAAGCCACTCGAAGGAAGGGGGCCTTGGCCGGAGGTTTGCCCAGACTACTCCAAACTCCACCAAGGACAGAACATGAAAACATGGATGGTTCCAGGCGCTCCACCAATGGTGCCAAATATCTCTAGAAAAGGAGCATTGGAAAAATAAATGAGAAGAGTCATCATCATTCTTACTGTAAAGGACACAAAAAGAGGGACCCTAAAATCCCCTCTTCCTCACATTATCCTAAGTGAGGCATTTATTACGAGCTACCAACTAGAGATAGAAGTTACATTTTGGCCAAGCAAATTTATTCCACACCTTTTTCCACAAAGTGACAAGAAGACTCCCATACTTTTACTTATCAAGAACCTGATAACCATAGGCTACCGAGTAGGTTCCCTTAGGATCAAGGTTCCACGCCAGAATATATTTACCCTTCAATGAAGAACAAGGCCTCCCCATAATAATAAGAGCAAGAAACTCTCTTTCCTTGGCCAGTCCCCCCTAGGGCCATTCTTGCAGATCTTTACACCTATACATCTCCATATTTCCAAAAGACTAGATTTTTTTAAAGTGCTCCACACGAGACCAGCCTGCTTCCAAGAAAAAAATGCTTAGGGAATGTAACCTAGGATATTTATCTAGGATAGGAGGGTGGCCATCCCAAGAATCCTCCCAAAAAAGAGCATTTGATCCCCGATTGCAAATCCAAAACAAACCCTACTTGATTAAATTAGCTCCTCTTTTTAGAGTGTCCCAAATAACTAAACCTTTCCCAACCAAGTTGACTCTAGGGATTTCAGCCTCATAAATACCTCTCAAGTATTTACAAGATAATATTTTATCCCAAATCTGATCTTGAGAGGTAAACCATCTCCAATAAATTTTTGCAGACAAATCCTACCCAAAAAGAGTTGTCTATCGCAACCCAAGGCCTCCCTCTTGCATCGGCCTACATATAGAATCCCACCTAACAAAACTCCATTTAGATTGATCAATTTTTCTAGACCATAAACACTGTCTTGACAAGGCATCCATGTCCTTGATGAAGTGAGAGGGAGCTATTTGTACAAAACATCTATAAATGGGTAAAGCTTGAACAATAGATTTTAAAAGCAACACTCTACCTGCAATGGATAGCCATATGAAAGTCCAGTTATTCACCTTCCTTCTAAACTTATCAAGCATAGAATGCCAATAAGATCTAGGTAGAGGGTGATATGAAATTGGAATACCAAGATAAATGAAGGGAGGAGTCCTAACCTGGAATCTTAGAATGCAAGCAATCCTAGATTGAATAAGAGGAGGGGTATTGAAGAAGAAAATAGAATACTTGTCCTCATTAATCAACTGTCTAGAAGCACCAAGATATATTTCAAGATACTGTCTAATATTGTCAGCTTCCCTGATAGTGTAAACTCCCAGCAAAGTAGTATCATCAAAAAATTGAAGGTGGGAAAGAGATGACAAACTAATATCCCACTTCCACCCCTGAATGAGACCTTGCATGACTTGAGACTTGAGCAATCTTCCCAACCCTTCTGTCATAATGATAAACACATAAGGAGATAAAGGATCTCCTTGCCTCAATCCCCTTGAGGCCTAAAATAGCTTTGATGGTTCATTATTAAAAAGAATAGAGAATGAGAAAGAAGAAAAATAGCTCATCACCCATATAATCCATTCCTCCTCAAATCCAAAAGCAGCAAGAGCTTTCTGAAGAAAGGACCATCTGACCTGATCATAGGCTTTGTCCATGTCCAACTTAATGAACATAGTTTTCTCCTTATAATTTTCCATCAAGTGAATAGCTTCTATAGCAATAAAAACCCTATCCAAGATTTATCGGCCAACAACAAACCCTCCTTGCTCCTCAGAGATGATTTTTCTCAACCATATCTTCTACATCTCAGCAATAATTTTTATGATCTTATACACAACATTATAGAGAGCAATAGGTCTGAACATATCCAAGGAATTTGCTCCCTCTTTTTTTGGTATAATCACCACAAAGGTAGCATTTAGGGCCCTTAGCATCTATTTGTTCTTTTGGGACTCATGGACCACCTCCAAAAGATAAAATTTGATTAAATCCCAAAAATCTTGATAAAACTCAATCGGGAATCCATCTGGGCCTGGGGATTTTCCTTTTTCATCTTGAATACAACATTTTCCAACTCCTCAAGGGAAATTGGACCCATCAAGTGCTCATTCATCTCTCTAGAAACAATCACTGGAATACAGTTTAGAATAAGCTTTTCATTCTCATCATCTAATAGGGAGTCCTCCTTGAATAGAGGAAAAATATCTCTTAGTCTCTTTTGAAATATCCTTGAAAGAAGAGAGCAGGGCACCTTAATAATTCACAAGAGAGGTAATCAGGTTACCATTATGGTGAGCCATAACTGAGTTATAAAATAAGGTTGTGTTCCTATCCCCTTCCTGAAGCCAATCTACTTGAGCTTTTTGTTTCCAAAAAATTTCTTCCCTCAGTTCCCATTCAGCAAGGTCTTTCGCAGCCTCAGATTCCTCAACAAGAAGCTCCTTTGTGAATCCCTAATATCTAATATTCCTTTAAGCTTCTTCCATCCTCCTAAGAGCTGCTAGCTTAGCCAAAGAAAGGTTCCCAAAATTTAGTCTATTCCATCTCTTCAATTTATGTTTTAAAAATTATTGTCGCTTCATAAAGGAATACATAGCGATTCCATGAGGAGATTTGCCAGTGGTCCACCAACCTCGCATGAAATCATAAAAGTTAGGATCACGAAGCCACATAAGTTGAAACTTAAAGGAGGGATTATTTTTTATCCCTAACTCCAAAGCAGAGAGTTTGATAGGCCAATGATCAGATCCCCTACCCTCCAAAATCATAGAACTAGCACCTCTGTTATTACCCATCCAATAACTGGATATCAAAAACTTATCTAGTCTCTCTGAGATGGAAGCTTCCCCACACCTTTTATTATTCCAAGTAAATATCCCATTATCTGGCTTGATTTCAACCAAGTTTAGGGCCTAGATATGAGCACTGAAGATAAAATAAAAAGGGTCGAGATGGTCCACCCCACCACGTTTCTCCTCTAGACAAGTGATAGAGTTGAAATCTCTAGCCAAAATCCATGGGTACAGGGAGACCAAACTTCTCACAAAGAAAATGTACTTCCACAAATTCACTTTACCATTGTAATCAATAGGAGCATACACATTTTTAAGTAGGATGATTTCACCAGATTCATTATCATGCCCGACCATTGAAATAGACCGTTTGCTGGAAATCCAAGTAAGAGGGGATATCTTAACCGGATCCCATAAACAAGCGACGCCACCAGCATATCCACATGCACCAATACACTAGAATTGCCCCCTTCTCCACAACTTGGGAGTAATATTGAACATACTATCAATAGCCAATTTAGTCTCCTAAATAAACACCACATCCGGAGAATGCACACAAACCAAATCACAAACAACTTTTTATCTAGGGATGCTATTCAACCCCCTTACATTCCATGAGAGGATAATCATTTTTTGGGGTTATAAAAATGGGAGTCCAATGTTCTCACCAAGCCTGACTCCACCAAAGTCTCCCCCATTAACTTAATTTTATCCTGGTCCTTCTTCCGACCCACCTTCATATTCTTATCTAGAAAAAAAAATTAAATATTTTTTTCTGCAATCCCAACACCGTAGGAGTTTTACAGTACAAGGATGACTGCATTAGTGCTTGAGTAGGAGAGGGCATAACTAAATTTATACCACTTTCCAAAATAGTTTCCCTTATAGGGCTAGACCCAACCATGTCCCCTATACTCAGATTCAAAGCCCTTTGTTCTTCACTTAAACCCCCTAGATCTGATTCCTTAAGTTACCCCTCAAGAAGAGACATTTGATTTGGCCTTGTTATATTTGCATCAGGTAGTGACGTTTTAGGTATCTTCATGCATGATCAAGATCATCTAATATTTCAAAATGGTTGAGTAGAGCATCTAGCTGGCTATCCTTAAGGTCTTTGTTTGTCCTTCGTCCTCTGTTTTAAGATTTTACTGAAACAAAACCTTCCTTATCCTTTTCCCCTTCCTTTATCGAGGATTTTCCTTTATCCAAACTTTGTCCAGACCGAGAGGGCCCAATATTTGAAGCCACAGGTGAGGAAAACTTAGGGTATTTTCTTTACAGGTGGTCATATTCATGGAAAATCCAGCAATGAAATGGAAGAGCTTCATAGTCAAGTTTTTGAACCCATGTAGTTGATCCAAATTGTATTTCAATAGAATCTACAATAGGATTATTTAAGTCAATTTCAACACAAATACGAGCAACAGAGATTACCTTTTTATCCATTGTCTATTGTGACGGTCCACCCAGATTTCCAAGCAGAAGAGCAATATTATGCAAGATATCAGTTCTCCATAATTCCAATGGGATCCATGGAAGCTGCACCCATACTAGAACCTGTGACGACCACTCCTCTGATGGGTTGAAATCCACATGCTAGGGTTTAAGAAATATTCCCACCTGGTTATAGAAATAAGGACCCCCTTCAAATGCTTTGTTACGATCTACAATACAAGATAAAACCACCATAAAATAGTTGTTCACACTCAGCATTGCCTCCACATCGCCTCCACATCACCTTCAGGATTCCAAGTCTTCCTGACCCAAGCCTCCACAAAGGGGAGAGAAATTTGGATGCCCAAAATTTTTTCAATAAGGGCATATTTGGTTAGATACTCCACATCTTCCGCCACCGAGTCTGGTTGAACCACTAGAACTGGCCTGGTTTCACATCGTTCCAAACATCCATTATTCTTTAACAAGCGGTTCCCGACATGCACTGGAAAATCCTGTTCCTTCCAGTTATTTTCAAATGAAAAATTATCATGAGCATGCACTTTCTGTGCCAAACCCGATGCCATCACAAAATTCCTCCAATTTTTTATACCTCCTCTGAAAGTTGTTGCCATCCTCGTAGAGCATTTTTTCTTCATCAAACCCTAGCAGAGTAGTTTTTCCTCATCAAACCCTAGCAAAAAAAAAAATGATTCGGTGACCTAATATTAATATTTATAGTTTCTTCAATTAAAATATGAGATTTATCTTCAAATTAAGGAGGTGCTAGAATTACGTTTATTTTTTCTAAATCAATAGGTTCTATGGATGGTTGATTTCTATATAATTTTTATGATACTACTATGTTGGTAATTTGGAGGAAAGATCCTCTAAAATAAAATTGGTATTGATCAGTGTAGTTTGAATGGGTATCTTGAGAAATATCATGTTCTATGTCCTCTAGATCACAAAATTTCTCATCATTGGTAAGCTAGGGATATTCTAAAGCTAGGAAATTTACTCCCATATATCAAGTAAATTGATGCACACTAGGATATATATGATGTGATGTGATGATCCACAATCATCATCACCATTATAGTCCATACCATTTAAAGAAAAAATAGTGATAGAGATATTTTGTCACAATTATCATTATGATGAAGCTCTTCTTTATCATCAAAAGAAGAAATAGGGTAAGAATTAATGACTAGGAATATATCCTATCCCATTGGGAAGGGTTCTTTGAAAATATACTCATGCAAACCCAATCCTTTGACTTGGTACCGCATAGTGACTAACATTTTTTTTGTAAAGGATATGCATATGACAAGAACCAGGAGGTATATTATCATCTATTTTGGTAGTGATTAGGGCCTTTAATCATCTAATCATTATAATTGCTATCAAAAAAGTAATAAATATATCTATAGTATTTTTATGGGAAATGCTTCAATGATTTTCTTCATTAATTTAAGGTTACTTAAATATATAAGGTTTTCTCAATGTGGCATAACGACTTATAATAGGATATCAACATGCAACTACCCATAACTATAAATGAACTTATGAACTTATTATGACACTAACAAACTATGATGATAGTAATTTTCTAACATTTATTACATCATAATTTAGAGTTTCTTAGAGAGGAAATCTCAAAAACTCATACTTAACACATGCAAGTGACTTGGTGAAGATCTTTGCACATTCCTAAGTAGGGCAAAATTTGAGTTGAATATTGGGTTGTTGTATACATTTACAAATAAAGTGAAATTAAACTTCAATCTATTTGGTGTGATCATGGAACATTGGCTTATAAACAACTTTTAAAACCCATTGATTGTCATAGTACATGGTTGTTGGTTTAGTTTGTGGTACTCCCATGCTTTCTAACATAGGTTTCAACCATATTGCCTTATAAGAAGCTCCTTTTGTAGCACAATATTCTACTTCTATGGGATATTGAGAAACTATTTGTTTTTACTTACTTCCCCATGATATAAATCTATAAATAATACATACTAGAAGTGGAACTTTGATCATCAATACATCTCGTATAATCTATATCTATGTAGCTAGTTAATAAATGATAGCTCTTCTTGTATTCTAGACCATACTCAATGGTAACATGACCCTATTTTCTCATTACAATAAAATACTTTCAGTTCTTACATGAATTGCAAGAGGTAACTTATTGTAAAGTTGATATCTAGTCAAGTATATGTTAGATAAATGAGATTTCCAAAAAACTATTCAGAGAGTTGCATTCATTGGTGGAAAGGAGTCATATCATGAGAGTTATAGCCCTAGATCCATAAGAGTCATCATGGGCTTACAATCATTTATGTAATATTTCTCAAGAAGTGTCTTGGCATATTTGATTTATGAGATAAATATAGGTTGATATATCTACCACACCTCTAATCCTAGACAATAGTGGAATACTCCAAGATCGATCATGTCAAATAAGCTTTTCAAATCATCCTTTACAACAAAAATTATTTTCTTAAAACCACCTATGATTACCAAATCATCTACATATACAATGATGATCACAACTTCCCCCCTTTTCTCTTTGTAGTACAAATTTGAATCATATGGACTTCTCTTAAAACCATATTTTTCAAAATAATTATCTATTTTTATATGGCAGACTCAAGAAGCCTATTTGAGACCATAGAGAAATTTAATCAATTTACACACCTTTGTTTCTTGTCTAGATGTAACAAATCCCTTTGGTTGAGTCATGTAGACTTCTTCCTTCAGGTATCCATTGAGGAAGGTGCTTTTGACATCCATTTGATGAATCCTCCATCCAAACTATGTAGCTATAATAAATATTAGTTTGATGGGTTTTATTTTAGCTATAGGTATATATGTTTCTTCATAGTCAACATCCTCCTTTAGCATATTGCCCTTGGCTACATGTCATGCCTTGTATTTATCAATACTATCATTTGACCTATATTTGGTATTGAAGATCCATTTGCATCCAATGGCTTTTTTTCTTGATGGAAGATCAATAAGCTACAAAGTCTTTTTCTTCATTAATTCTTGATATTCAGTGTCCATAGCATCCTTCCAAGATTTAGATTGAAGAGCTTCCTACACTGTGGAGGGTTTAAAAGTTTGCACAACAATACTCATTAGGTGTCACTACCCAAATATCCTGATCTAATTTTCTTTTACACATAAGATAAACATAAATATCTAAGCTCCTCCTTTGTTCACCCATCTCCACAACTTACATAAGTCCTTCTTGTAAGTGTGCTAGGCCCTCCTTAGTTCACCAATATCCACAACTTACATAGGTCCTTCTTGTAAGTGTGTTAGGTGAAAACCAAACTATCATTCTCCCTAAAAGGAGCTAGTTTTACAACTTGATCTTGCTATCCTTTCCTCTATCAATTAAATAGGATAATATATTCGCTCAACTACTCAAATACATTAGAGTAGTTGTATCAATAATCTAGAGGTTTGACCATCTATCACATCCTCTTGATAAACTGGTCCTTAAGAACAATATTTCCTTTGACATAAGGTTGGAGTTATAAGTGTTTAAGTATTTTCAGATAGAACCATCTCATTTTTTTCTTAGAGTAATCATGCCCAAAGAAAGGAATAAACTAGTTTAAATTCCATTCTATCAGACTATCACATAAATTTAAACCTTCCAAAGAGATTACTCTAAATTAGCGTGTTCACGTATGACTAAAAGAATTAAACCCAAACATTTTCTTTGAATAACTATTACCCAAGGGCTCAACACATATGTCCAAACATATTTACCAACTTAACTCCAACATATTTCCTTAATGAATCATAAGCTAGTGGCATACGTTGACCTTACATATCTATTGTTAACAATCGATTTCACCCGATACAAAAGTTAACTTTGGTAATAGATCTACTTATCTAAAGAAATCAATGTCTAAAAATAAACTAACATCTACTACCATCCTCATATCAGGTGCATCAACTACCATAAATTAAAGGCTCAAAAATGATGTAGAAACAACATAATATATTATTCAATGATGACCACATCAAAGTATCATGTTACATAGATGAAGCCATTTTGGGTATTCACAATTAAATATAAATTATCCTCTAATGCTTTAATACATGGTATTCATCATCATGGTGAATGATGGAATATGCAATATTCTCCTTAATGAAAAACATGGAGTATTTGCATATGGTTCCTGGGTATATTAGTAACCTTGGGTGTTCCTTGGCAACCAAGAAGATTTTCCAAACTGGTACCACACACGGTGATATGGGAATACTTGCAAAGGATCTAGCCAGCTCCACCATGGTCAATAAAGCATTATTCTATATGAATTCATGCTAACACAACATCTTGTTGGAATATATTACATTATTTTGTACATGCCAATGTACCACCATGGGTACATCTATAGATTAGAAAAAGAGTCATAGATTAGGACTTGCTTTATGTAATGTAATGCACAAGTGTGCAATGATATTTTGGAATGTAAATATGCATAGTTATCCCTATGTACATATGTCACTAGAGTAGGAAGATGAAGACTCATACGAAGAGTGAGGTCCAAGAAACCTCCATATGAAGAGTCACATTCCATTCTATATATATGGATTTATTGATATAAAAGAGATATGGCGAAGGAAGAAGAGTCACCTATGTAAGCAATGGAAGGTGATGTAGTATGATTTATTTTTGTCTCTTCATTCAATAAACATTTCTAAGTATTTTTGAGTATTTGGCATTAGCATTCTTTGAATTATTATCTAGTAGATTAATAATTTATATGCTTGATTGATTAGCATTATTATATATCTCATATTGTATTTATATTATTGATCTTGTGATAATTATATTTGAGTATTTTCTCATAAAAAGCTAACACATCCAACAAACAACACAATATATAGCTACAAGTTTCCATTCAACGTTTTGTAAAAGCTATACATTCCTAGTAGTAAGAAAGGTAATACAGTGCTCTCAATTAAAACCAAAATTCTACTCAGTCATATGAGAAATTCTAGAAATAATTCACAAGTAAAATCCTTATCTTTCCATAAGGAGATTCACGAAATTCATTCTCAAAATATCTCTTTATTTCTACAACAAATTTACTGCAACAAAACTCATTATATTTCTTTATTTTCCTAAGGAATTCACTACAAAAAATATCAATATATTTATTTATTTTCCTACAAGAATCCATTGCAATACATATCATCATATTTATTTCTTTTCCTACAAGAAATTCACTGCAATAAGATCAATACATTCCTTTATTTTCCTACAAGAAATTCACTACAACAAAGATCAATATAATTCTTTATTTTTCTACAAGGAATTCAGTGCAACAAAGGATTGAACCTTCTATTTTACACTCATCGGATTGACATGCATTAGTTTCTCAAGAAACAACTACATCTCAGTGGTATTCAACATAAACAAAACCAACAATAAAATCAAGGGAAAAACTAGACCACACTCAAATGGTTCTAGTTTTAATAAAAACAACTGAACTACTAACCACAAAAGACTTTCTACCATCATAAAGATATAATCATAACTTCTATTAAGAACTTGCATACTATTTTATAGAGTACAAAACCCATAACACTTCCATAAAAGGGTTGCTTTCAGAAAAGCCAAGTCATCCTCTTCTCTAGAGGTGTTTTCAAACAACGAGCTCTAAATAGCTACTCAGCTTCCAATGTCATTCATTTTGCAACAAGACAAAGATAACATAAATGGGATTTCTAACATCCTGGAGCTACTCTAAGCCTTCACAAGGCTCACAACAATTTGGTAACATACAAACTACTTGCGCTATCTTCAACTCGACCAAGGGAAAAGGAGTAACTATAATTACACACTATCATTTTTCACCATAGCACATACTAAAAGACACTCCTAAAGGTCTCTAAAACTTATTCTCCAAGCTATCACACTAACCCTAAGAAACATAATATTTCACAGACGTCAAGCCTAAACATCATTCAAAGAATATATTCAATCCCTTAAAGACTCACTAAAAATTCTTTTAGACATTCAATTCAAGAAATGCACATTCATAAATTATACATATGAACATGGATGAGACTACCTATTTCTTTGCCTAGCTATTCCAATCCCTCATTCATCTTTCTTCTTCACCCAAAATTCTCTCTATTGCCCCTCTTCCCTCCTTACCCCCCACTTATTTCTTTTCTTTTCTCATTTCCCAAAACATCCATCCCCTAACTTCCTATCCACATTCCATCATCTCTGAAAGCACTCAGGTAACACAAACACAACTCAACTTGTCCTCCACTATGTCGATAAAAGTAGGCAATAAACTAGTAATAAATCCCAACATTTCTATGGTGCGACAAGACATATGTTGAGAGGGGTTAACTCCCAATGGACACGATAATACAACTCAAGAATTGCATGCAAAATTTGAATTAAATAAAGGTTTTGAACATAAGAACTTAATAAATCAAGGAAGTCCTAAGTTCCTTCAAAAATCATTTTCATTTTCTTTTTAAATAAAAATATGCTAAGCAAGAAGGTTAGTAATATTAAGAACCAATTCCTTATCTATTCTAACACAATAAAACAACATCAATTAAACCACTAGGAGGGATTTCCAAGATAACATTTCAACCATAATATAACATTCCATCGGATCTTTTATTTTCTTCCTCGAATCTATCATCTTTAATATCTATCACCATTTCCTTTTTAAGAATCCAATTATCATTGGTTAGTTCCAATTCCCACTTATGTGAATGTCTATTCCTGCAATCATTCAATTCTATTAGCAACATCTTATCCCTTGATAGATACACATAAATTTTTTGCAGATATAAACATGATTAACCAAACATTCACAAAAATATATCATATTTTATTTTATTAGTAGTTTTTTTATAAATAATACATCAAGAAAATTGTCATTCATTCCATTAAAAGATACTTCACAGTTTTCCACAAGATATATATTTTGTATGCTAAATCATTAAATAGTTAAATATCAAATAAGCAAAACAACTAGCTAAGAATGAGTCTATCCAAAATAAAAAGTATTCCAAGGGAGGGTCATGACATAACCCCCCATTAGGATTAACATAGTCCTCCATGTATTATCATAGTTTAACATAAAACAACAACCATAATGCATCCTCAAACATAAATGGAAAATATATCTGCATATCTGCTACTTTCTCCCAAGTAGCATTTCTCTCAGAGAAGTGGTCCCACTGGACCTTTCCTAATCGATTTGGATCTAAACTCAAGTATTTTTAGTGGTCAA
Organism: Wollemia nobilis; assembly: GCA_028583015.1. Taxonomy (NCBI): domain Eukaryota; kingdom Viridiplantae; phylum Streptophyta; class Pinopsida; order Araucariales; family Araucariaceae; genus Wollemia; species Wollemia nobilis. The sequence continues at coordinate 2,703,686 of JAQPPZ010002347.1, forward strand.
ACCTCTATAGCCTCTGGATTCACCATTTGCAAATTATAGAAATTCCACATATGTTCAGGGTTAGCCACATATTTTCTAAGCAAAGAAATGTGAAAGGTGTTGTGAATCTTGAACATACTGGATGGTAAAGCAAGTTGATATGCCACATGACTGATCTTCACTAAAATTTCAAAGGTTCCCACAAAATGAGGATCCAATTTTGTAGACTTAATAGAACTCTTCATTGGTATCACCCTTAGAAACACTTTGTCACCTACTACAAACACCCGAAATGATATCTTAAGATCTACATAACTCTTTTGTCGATTTGTGGTTTTTTTCAATCATTCCTTGATCTGTTGGCAATTTGAGTTGTTTTATGTTGTCATTGATGTCACATTAATGTCACAAGGTAACATTGAGTTTTGATGACCAAAGCATTCATATTTCGGAGAGCATGGATATATATATAGGTTTTTTATGAAAACCAAGGTAGGTAAAATAAAAGGTTTTATTTAAAACCATGGATGGCAGATTTGAAATAGGTTTTTCTTAAAACCCAGGTTGGATTTTCGTTTCATCGAAAAAGGTGCCCCGGAGATGGAGATATTCAATTTTGAATATTTGGTTTAAAATTACCTTAGCGTCGACGTCATCATCAAAAAGAAATTAATTTAAAAGCACTGTCAAAATTTACAAAATTAAAGGAAATTTGCATATAAATGCAAAGGATTTTATTTCAAAAGCCTTGGAATTGAATGCGGAGGAGATAAGATGAAAAGTGCCAAAATCTTCGATGTGGTAGCGTGGTCCAATGTTGAGAGAGGGGAGTGCAAAGGTTTTTGCTTGTGAAATAGATGAGGTTTGATTCCCATGGGTTAGAGTTTTGAGCAAGATAATTGGCCCATATTTTTGTTGACGTGAGCAAGGGGATAAGGACAAAAGCACATTCTGTGCTCTTTGTCCTATGCGAGCACGTAGCTCGCATGGTCTTTGGCACCATGGTTGAGGATTGTTTGGGCATAGACGAGGGTTCGATTCCCTCTAAGAGGCAAGTAACATTTTTATTAATAAATTTTTTATTATTGCCTAATGTTGGAGGAATAAGGTGATGAGGATTGATTTGATTTTTTATTGGAAGGCAAGTTTAAAAGCACTTTTAGAAAAGAAGATATTTATGGTAGTTTCATTTTATAAAAGTATATCATATTATATATCTTGGAAAGATTATTTCGAGGGCTATTTGACTAACTCATTTAGAAGGAGAAATAAGGTGTATGTAGAGATATATTTCTATTTTGTAAAGGGTTTCAAAGTGAAGGTTGTTTTGTTTCAAAGTTTGTTGAGTGTGGCAGATTTCCAAAGGGGTTTCTTCACTTCATAAAAGGTATGGGAACATTCTCCTATTGATTGTTTATGGTGGTTGATTTTTGAAATATCATTGGAGGGAAAATGATTGTTTGTGGTTTCCTTTTCAAAAGTGGTTGGTTGAATGCATCAAGATTTTCTGAATTTAGAGTTGTGTTTAAACCTTGTGTTATAAGCATAGTGGTTGAAACCCATTGGTTGTGAAAGAACTTGAGTTAGAAAATAATATGAGTATAATTTTTATATGAGATTTGTGGTTGATCATTGTTGGAAAAATTTGAGTTGGTTGATACATACTTGGACTAGGGTTGTGTGAGAAATATTTGTCCCTTGTGATGATTGGTTGAGTTGAGTTGATTGAGCCTAGTCAAGTGATGTGTGAAGTGATTGTTCAAATTCTATGAAACTATTCCATAATTTTATGTTGAGTTGAGATTGAGGTTATAACATATTGAGTCTCTAACAATTCTCTTTATGGTTCTATAAGACTTGAGTTGAGTTGAGGTTGACTTGAATTGATATGAGATTGATTTGGGTTGAGAGTGAGATTAGAACATATTGAGTCTCTAAAAATTCTCTTTATGCTTCTATGAGTTGATTTGAGTTGAGTTTAGATTGATTTGGGTTGAGAGTGAGATTAGAACATATTGAGTCTCTAAAAATTCTCTTTATGCTTCTATGAAGTTGATTTGAGTTGAGATTTCCATTCATTATTGAGTTTATTTTTAGTACTACTTGAGCATGATTGATTGAGCCTTTGAGAAGGTATTTGGGACATATTTGAGGACAGTGTTGGGACATATTTGTGGATATTTTTAGGCAAGTTCTTGGTGAGCTTGCTAGAGAAGACTTGGGAAAGTTCTTGGTGATCTTGCTAGAATAGTTTTGGGAAAGTCCTTGGTGATATTTCTAGAGCATATTTGGGTAAGTTCTTGGTGAGCTTGCTAGAGTAGATTTGGGTAAGTTCTTGGTGAGCTTGGTAGATAAAAATTGGACAGGTTCTATGTGAGCTTGTTATTCAGCATTGGACAGGTTCTGTGTGAGCTTGTTATTCAGCATTGGATAAGTTCTGTGTGAGCTTGTTAAGTAGGTTCTATGTGAGCCTATTGAGTAGGTTCTTAGTGAGCCTATTGATAGATATTTTGAGGTGACAGAGTACAGAGGATAGAGTCTTAGTGGATAGAGATCCAAAAACCAACACAGTTGAAGACTAATCTGAGTGAGGAGTCTTCAAGTGGAGAGAGGTCCACCAGTCAGTGCAGCAGAGAGACAAAGTCTTCTAGAAGATAACATAGCTAGAGCAGAAGGGGAAAGAGTTCTAATTTGGATAGAGATATATAAACATTGTAATTAGAAGTGATTTCCAAAGAGATTTATTGAGAAAGTTTTAGTAAAATATTTTCTCCATGGAGTAACCCACATTGGGTGAACCACGTAAATTGTTGTGTCTCAATTGTGTGGTGACTTGTGCTCTTTCTTACTACTATTATCTGAGTTATTAATGCACACTGCTATATTTGGTTATTGCAATTAAGGACATTAATTGATATTGGTTTGGAAATAAAGTAAAAAGTGGTCTTATACTGTTCACCCCCCCTCTCAGTATAAGCTTGTGTTCTTCAATTGGTATTAGAGCGGGTTACTTCAAAAAGACTAACAACTTGAGGGTAGGTTCTACAAGAATACAAATGGCTTCGTAGAATGGATTATATATAAATAAGGTTCCACTATTTGATGGTAACAATTATGCTTTCTAGAGCATGAACTACTTGATATCACAAGGATATGAGGTATGGCAGATTGTTGAAAAAGAGTATAGTGTTAAAGGTGATCTTGAGAAAGATAAGACTACCAGGAAATTGGTTGAGATAAATACAAGAACAATGAATTGTATTTAGAGTGGGCTTTGTGAGACAAATTTTGTAAAGGTCATGGTATGTACTTTAGCTAATGAGATGTGTACCAAGTTGTGGAATACTTATGAAGGATATTCCAAGGTAAAATTGGCAAAACTACAAACTCATAGAAAAAATTTGAGGAATTGAAAATGAAGGATTCTAAATATATTGCAAATTTTTTACTTCGAGTTGATGAGATTACTAACACCATGAGAGACCTAGGTTTTGGTATGAAAGAATCAAAAGTTACTCAAAATATTTTGAGATCACTTCCCATGAAATATGATTCTAAGGATTCAGCCATAGAAGAGACAATGGATATCAACAAGCTAACAATGGAAGAATTGCAAGGTACTCTCATAGCTTATGATATGAGGGTAAGTAAGCATCAAGTTCCAATAAAAGAGATTGCATTCAAGGCTTCATAGAAAGAGAAAGGGAAAGTTTCAAAAATAGATAGAGCTATAGAAAATTATGAGGAAGCTAACTTCATCAAAAGGAATAAGGACTCAAGGAATTTTAGGGATATAAGGAAAGTTAGATGCTACAAGTATGGTGATCTTGGTCACTATGCACATAATCATCCACATGAAGAAAACAATGATCATGAAAAATATGGTCATAGAAGAAAAGAATATGGAAAGCATAAGCATGACAAAGAGGACATATTCAAGCAAAACATGTATGAGAAGAAGAAATTTTTTTGTAAGGCAAAGAAATCTTACTACATTGTAGAAGCAAGTGATAGCTTAGATTACAGTGGTAGAGACAAATCAGATGAAGAAGAAAGTACATTCTTTGTAATAAGTGAAGAAAGGCAAGAACACCTATTCCTAGGCATTGAAGTTAAAGAAGAGGATAGATCTATTGAAGAAAGACATGAAGAGCTTGCCATAGCCATTGAGAAAGAAAATAGGTACAAGAAGGGTCTAAGGATACTAAAATGATTCATATGCAAATATTTTGGGCATATAGATGATGATTGCACATACTACAACAATTGCAACAAGGAAAGTTTATTTGAAAAAGAAAGCAGTAGTTCTAGTGACAATATCAGTGACAGTGAAAATAAAGAAGTCTCACTTTTGGTAATAGAAAAAGAAGAGGATGAGCTAAGTAAACAAAAATCAGAAATCAAAAAGCTAAAAGAAGAATATAGGAATCTTGAAAACAAGATTCGAACAGATGTCAAAATCATAGAAGAACTACTTCAAACAATCAGTAATCTCAACGAAGAGCTTCAAAATACAAAAAGGATAGAAGAAAGGATGAATGAAGAACTAAGGGTAACCACGGCAATACATGATACATTAGATGAAAAGGTTCAAAAAGGAGTGGAAACTTATTTTAAGGTTGTATCTTACTTCCAATAAAAGTCACACTCAAAAGGAAGTTATAAAAGATGAAATCAAGGAAGCATCTAAGATTTGTGAGGAAAGTTCCAAAGTTTCTATGGCTCCAAATATTTAGTTTGGTTATTGTTTTGAGATAAGTGAATCAAGTTCAAAAGGAAAAGAAACTCTTGAAGAGAAAAGCAAGGAAGAAATTAAAGAAGAAGATTTAGAGGCTAAAAAGAATGTTCAAGGATGCAATGCACAAGTTGAAGATGATCATAGGGATAATAGTCAAGAAAGGTATGAGGAACCAAGGCATGAACAAAGGGATTTTCAAGGATATTGTTTTTCTTGTAATGTATTTGGACACAAGGCTATACATTGCAGGGTCTATGGATCAAAGAAGTTTTTTTTTGCTAGAAAAAACTTCAAAGGAAAAAGGTATGATTTTCAGGGACATTGCTTCTCATGTAACAGGATTGGTTATAAAGCTTTTCAGTGCAAAGGAAATGAGCAACATGGTTTTGGTTTAAGAGCTACATAATTCAGAAGTCATGGTCATAATGGTCATGAAAACATAACTTCACAATACAGGGTTCAAGAAAGGAATGGATATGGAAATTATTTCAAGAAATATTTCAAGATATGGGCACCATCCAAAGGCTACAATATCAAGTGTTTTAATTACAATAACTTTGGACATATGGCAATATGGTGTAGGAATCAATTCCAAATAATTTTAAGGCAAGGAGGTCAAACGGGTTCTAGACAATAAGATCAAGTAATTCGTCAAGAGAAGGATATCAAAAAAACATGGAAGGAAATTGATAGAGGAAATAAACAAAGTGAGATGGGGGTAAAAGTACTCCCACCCCAAAATTAATCACCTCAAAAGAGAAGGGTGTGAGGGGGCTAAGCTTAAGAGTCACGTATTTTAGCCCCATATGTGTCCCTTTTGCCATTGATGTCAAAGGGGGAGAGATTTTAGTTAGGGGGAGCAGCCTCCAAAGAGAGTATTGAGTTAGAGGGAGCAACCTCCAAAGAGATTATTGAGTCAGGGGGAGCAGCTTTGATTCTCAGAGATGGTTTTTGCAGTGATTATGGTTTTTGCTTTAGAGGTGTTGCCATCAATGACAAAGGGGGATATTTTTAGTAATTTGAGTTGTTTTACATTGTCATTGATGTCACATTAATGTCACAAGGTAACATTAAGTTTTGATGACAAAAGAATTCATATTTCGAAGAGAATGGATATATACAGAGTTTTTGTGAAAACCAAGGTAGGTAAAATAAAAGGTTTTATTTAAAACCATGGATGGTAGATTTGAAATGGGTTTTTCTTAAAACCCAGGTTGGCTTTTTGTTTCATCGAAAAAGGTGCCCTAGAGATGGAGATATTCAATTTTTAATATTTGGTTTAAATTTTAAAATTAAAATTACCTCAGCGTCGATGTCATCATCAAAAAGAAATTAATTTACAAGTGTCATCGATGTTTGAAAAATTAAAGGGAAAGTTGCATATATATGCAAAGGATTTTTATTTTAAAAGCCTTGGAATTGAATGCAGAGGAGGTAAGACGAAAAGCATCAAAATTTTTGTGTGGCAGCGTGGTCCAACGACAAGCGAGGGGAGTGCAAAGGTTTTTGCTTGTGAAAGAGATGAGGTTCAATTCCCACGGGTTAGAGTTTCGAGCAAGATAATTGGCCCATGTTTTTGTTGACATGAGCAAGGGGAGAAGGACAAAAGCACATTATGTGCTCTTCGTCCTATGCGAGCGTGTAGCTCGCATGGTCTTTGCCTTCGCGGTTGAGGATTGTTTGGGTAGATGCGAGGGTTTGATTCCCTCTAAGATGCAAGTAACGTTTTTATTAATATTTTTTTTATTATTGCCTAATGTTGTAGGAATAAGGTGATGAGGGTTGATTTATTTTTTTATTGGAAGGCAAGTTTAAAAGCACTTTTAGAAACAAAGATATTTCTGTTATTTTCCTTTTATAAAAGTATATCATATTATATATCATTGGAAAGATTATTTCGAGGGCTATTTGACTAAATCATTTAGAAGGAGAAATAAGGTGTATGTAGAGAGATATTTATATTTTGTAAATGGTTTCAAAGTGAAGTCTATTTTGTTTCAAAGTGTGTTGAGTGTGGCAGATTTTCAAAGGGTTTTCTTCACTTCATAAAAGGTATGGGCACATTTTTCTATTGATTGTCTATGGTGGTTAATTTCTAAAATATCATTGGAGGGAAAAGGATTATTTGTGGTTTCCTTTTTGAGAGTGGTTGGTTGAATGCATCAAGGTTTTCTAAATTGAGAGTTGTGTTTAAACCTTGTGTTATAAGCATAGTGGTTGAAACCAATTGGTTGTAAAAGAACTTGAGTTAGAAAATAACATGAGTATAATTGTTATGTGAGATTTGTGGTTGAGCATTTTTGGAAAAATTTGAGTTGGTTGATACATACTTGGACCAATATTGTGTGAGAAAGAGTTGTCCCTTGTGATGATTGGTTGAGTTGAGTTGATTGAGCCTAGTCAAGTGATGTGTGAAGCGATTGTTCAAGTTCTATGAAACAAACTATTCCATCATTCTATGTTGAGTTGAGATTGAGGTTAGAACATATTCATTCTCTAACAATTATCTTTATGGTTCTATAAGACTTGATTTGAGTTGAGGTTGACTTGAATTGATATGAGATTGATTTGGGTTGAGAGTGAGATTAGAACATATTGAGTCTCTAACAATTCTCTTTATACTTCTATGAGTTGGTTTGAGTTGAGTTTAGATTGATTTGGGTTGAGAGTGATATTAGAACATATTGAGTCTCTAACAATTATCTTTATGCTTCTATGAAGTTTATTTGAGTTGAGATTGCCATTCATTGTTGAGTTCATTTTGAGTACTACTTGAGCATGATTGATTGAGCCTTTGAGAAGGCCTTTGGGACATATTTGAGGACAGTGTTGGGACAGATTTGAGGACAGTGTTGGGACATATTTGTGGACATTTTTGGGCAAGACCAATTTGAGCTTGCTAGAGTAGATTTGAAAAATTTCTTGGTGAGCTTGCTAGAATAGTTTTGGGCAAGGTCTTGGTGAGCTTGCTAGATCAGATTTGGGCAAGTCTTGGTGATCTTTCTAGAGCAAATTTGGACAAGTTATTGGTGAGCTTGCTAGAGCAAAATTGGATAGGTTTTGTGTGAGCTTGTTATTCATCATTGGGCAAGTTCTGTGTGAGCATGTTATTAAGCATTGGATAGGTTCTATGTGAGCTTGTTATTTAGCATTGGATAAGTTCTGTGTGAGCTTGTTATTCAACATTAGACAAGTTCTGTGTGAGCTTGTTAAGCAAGTTCTGTGTGAGCCTATTGAGCAGGTTCTTAGTGAGCCTATTGATAGAGCTTTGGAGGTGACAGAGTATAAATTACAGAGTTGCAGTGGATAGAGATCAAGTAGCCAACATAGTTAAATACAGATATGAGTGAGGAGTCTTCAAGTGGAGAGAGGTCCACTAGTCAGTGCAGTAGAGAGACAAAGTCTTCTAAAAGATCACATAACCAGAGCAGAAGGGAAAAGAGTTCTCCTTTGGAAAAAGATCCATAAACATTGTAATTGGAAGTGATTACCAAAGAGATTGATTGAGAAAGTTTTAGTAAAATATTTTCTCCATGGAGTAACCCATAATGTGTGAACCACATAAATTGTTGTGTCTCAATTGTGTGGTGACTTGTGCTCTTGATTACTGATACTATCTGAGTTATTAATGCACACTGCTATATTTGGTTATTGCAATTAAGGACATTAATTAATATTGGTTTGGAAAGAAAGTAATAAGTGGTCTTATACTGTTCACCCCCCTCTTAGTATAAGCTTGTGTTCTTCATGATCATACTTAACTATTGCTCCATCTTGTTGACCATGTCTGGACCAATCACAATCCGATCTTCTGATTGTCCCATGATAATGGTGTCCTACATCTCCTACCATACAGTTCTTCAAAAGGAGCCATGCCTAGAGTTGTATGGTATCTATTATTGTATGTAAACTCTACCAGATGCAATTAATCCTCCTATTGGGACTTCTAATCCATATAGTACATGCAAAGCATGTCCTCTAGCACCTAGTTCGCTCTTTCAATCTATCCAGTGGTTTTTGGGTGATAAGAAGAGCTTAAGTTAAATATAGTACCAATGGCACGATGAAAGGCTTGCCAAATCTCGGATGTAAATCTCGAGTCTCTATTTGATATAATTACTTTAAAAAACCATGAAGGTAAAATATCTCTTTGAAAAATCTATTTTCCATAATCACAACCTCATTCTTAGTACTTTCGGGTATAAAATACGCAACTTTGGTCAATCTGTTGACCACCACTAGGATTGCATGATGTTGGAACTGATTTTTAGGCAACCCTACGATAAAATCCATTGGAACCACTTACCATTTTTGCATAGGTACATCATGCAGATACAATAGACCCACAAGATGTCTATGTTCTACTTTTACTTTTTGGTATTCGATGCATTTAGTGATAAATTTAGTTATGTCCCTCCATCCTAGGCCAATAAAATTAATTCTTCATATTCTCCCTTATTTTTGCTCCTCCTAGGTGTGCTGAATATGGAGATCTATGTGCTTCATTCATGACTAGTTTTCTCAAATCACCAATCTCTGAAATTATCATCCTATCCTTGAAGTATAAAAAACTATCTTTGAAGCTAAAATATTTATTTTCATCTAGTTTCCTTTCCATTCTTTCCCGAATTTGGTTGCAATATGCATTCTAATTTTGCATAATCCTGACTTATTTTATTAAGTCTACATGGATGCAATGCAAAATAGCTAAGTGTCTCCTCCTACTTAGTGCATCAATGACTTTATTCTCATTTCCTTTAGTATACTCAATGTTGAAGTCATACTCTATGATGAATTCCATCCACCTTTGCCTAGCATTGAGTAACGGTTGAGTGAATATGAATTGCAGACTCTGATGATCTGTTCTCATCTCAAAGGGTCTCTCAAAAAATAGTATTGCCAACTCTTGAGAGCAAACACTACTACTTTCATATCTATATCATGGGTTGTATAATTAACCTCATGTCATTTCATTTGATCCATAGGCTATTACAACTTCTTCCTAAGAAAGTATTCCTCCCAAACCTTCCAATGATGCATTTGTACAAACAAATAAAATTTCATGAGGGTTGGGTATCTTTAGTATTGGAGGTGTAGTAATATTTTTCTTAAGCAATTCAAAACCTACCTCACATCTATCTATCCACTTGAATTATTTCCCTTTACTCTACAGGTTAGTTATTGGAGAGGTAATCTTGGCATAGTCTTTTACATATCACCTATAGTATCCAGTCAACCCCATGAAACTTTAGGACTTTATCACATTTATGGGTGATGACCAATTGAAAACAACTTCTATCTTCTTATGATCCATCATAATCCCTTATGCTAAAACAATGTGTCCTAAGTACTGCACTTTTGACACAAAATTTACACTTGGATAGATTCCCATATAGCTGATTTTTTCTTAAAAGTTCTAGCATAATCCTAAGTTGTTTTTCATGTTCTAACTTATTCTGGAAATATATCAAAATTTCATCCAAGAATACAAAAATAATTTTATCCAATTTCTTCCTAAAGGTTCTATTCATTAAATTCATAAATGCAGCTAGAGCATTTGTTAAACCAAAAGGTAAAATAGTGAACTCATAATGTCCATAATGAGTTTTAAATGTTGTATTGTAATTATCCTCCTCTCAGATCCTCAGTTGATGGTATCCTGACTTTAATTAAAACTTTGAAAATATTGTGACATCCTTAAGTTGATCGAAGAGGTCTTCGATCCTAGGTAGGGAATATCTATTATTGATAGTTGCCTTGTTGAACATCATGTAATCTATACATAGTCATAAGGAACCATCCTTATTATTAACAAATAGAACTACTACACCCCATGGTGACACACTTGATCTATTAAATTATTTCTCCAATAATCCCTGCAACTATATCTTTAGCTCTTGCATTTATATAGGATTCATTAGGTAAGGAGCTCTATCTATAGGATCTATTCTAGGTTGGAGTTCAATCGTGAAGTTAAATTCATGTTTGGGTGGTAACCTAGGTAAATCCTTTGGAAAAAAATCCCTAAAATATTGTAGAAGTGGGTGTTTCCCGAGGACGTCTTCCTTATTTTTCTTATCAATTTTGTTTAACTTAACTACAAAGACCATTCCCCCTTTCTTAATGGATTTCTTGAAATACATTACCAAAGTAATTTGGGGTTGGAAAGTACCTTGTCGATTATACACTTTGTGCAATTTATTGCTATCTTTCATAAACTCAATCCATCTATATTAAAAATTTATTATAGTCATGTTATTTTAGCCAATTCATTCCTAGGACTACATAAAAGGCATACAACAATGCTACATATAGACATCATACGGTAATTCCACTAGGCAATTTCTGCCATAGAGTAACAATGACTTACAAAGTAGGTTTATCCAGAACCATACTCAACCTTCCACCCATGTGCCAAGATTATAGTCCTTTCTGGTATATATTTAATTAAATTAGTGGAAAAAAACTATTTGTAACACCACTATCAGTCAAAAATTTAACATCTCTACAAAAAATCTTACTCCTTATCAACAACGGAGTGGTTTGCCCTTCTAGTTCATTTTTCCTTACTATTGCATAAATCTTATGTGTCGATTCCCTATGTGTAGGTTCTTTGAACATTGGTTCATTTCCTTTTGAACTCATTCCTACTCTACACAGACAATTGTTGGTGTAATGAGGTCCACCACAATCGAAAAATTCAGTTTTGGATCCTGGATGTGTTTTCTATTTCTGCCCATCATCTACTTTCTATGTTTATGGAGGATTATTTTGTCCTTGAGATGGTCAATTGTTACCACTATTACAATTGTTGGAAATGTGGTTATTTCCTTGGAACCGTTTCCTAAACCTCCCCTGAATCCTTTCATTTTGTTTATCTTGTCTAGAGAAGTTCTTATTTTCTTGTTCTCCTTCCCACTTTTCAAAACTTGTACTATTTTTTTTCCTCAGTGCCTATTTTCCCTGTTCATCTAACGCTTTATAGTCAAAATAAGATTTGAGATAGGTTTCAACTTTTCTGGCAAAATCATAGGCCTTTTATAGATTAGTAGGTTCCCGCATATCTACCTCTTTCCCTATCCTAGGATCCACTCCTAGTATAAACTCGTGGATCTTCATTTTCTTATTGTATCTAGACACATACTTCAGTAGCTTGACAAATATGATAATATTTTTCTACTGTTATAGTTCCCTTCTAAATTTTAGTGAACTCAAACTTCTAAGAATAGAAATGCTCTGTGAGGAATATTTATTTAAAGGCTACTACAAATTCTTTCCACTTTAAGTCAACTGCTATCGCAAGTTTCCAATCCTCACTAAAATTTTCCCACCAATCCAAGCCATCACCTTATAAATACAATGTAGCATAGGATGTTTGAGTGCTAGAGGAGAAGTTCATCATATTATAGTAGGTTTCTATCTCTTTCAACCATGCTTCAGATTTATCACCATCTTCCTCTCCATTGAACTTGGAAGACTTTAAATATTTCATTTCCTTGCCCAACTTGACCTCAACTCGAATCCTATCCTATTGGACCTCGATAAGGATTTCATTTGTTTGTTTCACTCTATAGCTTCTAGCCTGTATTTCCCAATTCAATACGATATCCAACAACTATTTTTGTGCTTCCATTTTTTCATGCAATTGGGCCATTGTTGTGGTGAGGTCCTCCTATTCATTGCTAGGATTCTCTAAACCCACATATAGGGTTCTAACCTCTACATTGGTCTATTGTGTCTACCTCATCAATGGGGCAACACTTCCTCTTCTTCTCTTTGATGGCATTATCCCTAGCCACACATAGAAGAGTCAATAGGAGTCAATTCACTATAGCAAGTGAATTCCTAGTTATTCTATCTAACAAATTTTAAACCCTACTTAGGTATATTTATTATCACACACTATAATTGGTTTTGCGTAGTGAGCCTATTCCACTATGAACCATGCTCTGATACCAAATATCACTACCCAAATATCCTGATCTAATTTTTTTACACATAATATAAACATAAATATCTAAGCTCCTCCTTTGTTCACCCATATCCACAACTTACATAGGTCCTTCTTGTAAGTGTGATAGGCCCTCCTTTGTTCACCCATCTCCACAACTTACATAGGTCCTTATTGTAAGTATGTTAGGTGAACACCAAACTATCATTCTCCCTAAAAGGAGCTAGTTTGCCAACTTGATCTTGTATCTTTTCTTTCGTCAATTAAAGAGGATCATCTATTCGCTCAACTACTCAAATCCATTAGAGTAGTTGTATCAAGAATATATAGGTTTCACCATCTATCACATCCTCTTGATAAATTGGTCCTTAAGAAAAATATTTCCTTTGACCAAAGGTAGGAGTTCTAACTGTTTAAGTTTTTCATAGTTAGAACCATTTATTTTTTTGCTTAGAGTAATCATGCCCAATGAAAGGGATAAACTAGTTTAAATTTCATTCTATTCAACTATCACATAAATGTAAACCTTCCAAGAGGTTACTCCAAATTAGCATGTTCATGTATGACTAAAGGAATTAAACCCAAATATTTCCTTTGAATATCTATTACCTAAGGACTCAACACATACATCCAAATGTATTTACCAACTTAACTTCGGTATCTTTCCTTAATGAATTATAAGCTAGTGTCATACGTTAACTTCACATATCTATTATTAACGTTAAATTATTTCACCTGATACAAAAATTAACTTTGATAATAGATTTACTTATCTAAATAAAGTAGTGTTAAAAAAGAAACTAATGTCTACTACCACCCTCATATCAGGCACATCAACTACCATAAATTAAAGGCTCAAAATCAATGTATAAACAACATAATATATTATTCAAAAATAACCACATCAAAGTATCATGTTACACAGATGAATCCCTTTCGGATATTCATAGTTAAACATAAATTATCCTCTAATACTTTAATACATTATATTCATCATCATGGTGAACCATGAAGTATGCAATATTCTTCTTAATTAAAAACATAGAGTATTTACATATGGTTCCTGGGTATATAAGTTACATTTTACCTACTCAGTAACCTTGGGTGTTCCTTGACAACCAAGAAGATTTACCAAACCAATACCACACACACTGATATGGGAATACTTTTAAAGGATTTGGCTAGCTCCACCATGGTTAATAAAGCATTATTCTATATGAATGCAGGCTAACACAACACCCAACAAACAACACAATATATAGCTACAGGTTTCCATTCAACATTCTAAAAAAGCTATATATTTCTAGTAGTAAGCAAGGTAATACAATGCTCTCAATTAAAACCAGAAGTCTACTCATTCATCCAAGCAATTGTGGAAATCATTCAAAAGTAAAATCCCTATATTTCCACAAGGAGATTCATTGAATTCATTCTAAAAAATATCTCTATTTCTACAAAGAATTTACCGCAACAAAAATCATTATATTTCTTTATTTTCCTACAAGGAATTCACTACAACAAATATCAATATATTTCTTTATTTTCCTATAGGAATCCACTGCAACACATATCAACATATTTCTTTATTTTCCTATAGGAAATTCACTGCAACAAATATCAATATATTCCTTTATTTTCCTACAAGGAATTCACTGCAACAAAGATCAATATATTTCTTTATTTTCCTACAAGGAATTCACTACAACAAAGAACCAAACCTACCATTTTTCACTCATCGAATTGATGTGCACTAGTTTCTCAAGAAATGGCTATGTCTCAGTGGTATTTGGTGTAAAAAACCAACAACGAAATCAAGAGAAAAACTATACCACACTCAAATGGTTCTAATTTTAACAAAAAAAATGAACTACTAATCAAAAAAGAGTTTATGCCATCATAAATATATAATAATAAATTCTATTAATCACTAGCATACTGTTTAACAGAGTACAAAACCCATAACACTTCCATCGAAGGGTTGCTTCTAGAAAAGCTAAGTGATCCTCTTCTCTAGAGGTGTTTTTGAACAACGAACTTAGAAGAGCTACTCAGATTCCAACGTAATTCATTTGGAAACAAGAAAAAGGTAAAAACAATGGATATACCTTCTCTAAGCTTACTCTTAGGATTACTAACATCTCGAAGCCACTCCAAGCATTCAAAATGCTCACAACAATGTGGTAACATACAAACTACTCGTGCTATCATCAACTCGACCAAGGGAAAAGGTATAATAGTAATTACACACTATCATTTTTCACCATAGCATAGACTAAAAGACACTCCTAAAGGTCTCTAAAATATATTCTCCAATCTATCACACTGACCCTAACAAACATAATATTTCACAGACATCAAGCCTAAACAACATTCAGAGAATATTTTCAATCCCTTTAAAGACTCACCAAAAATCATTTTAGACATTCAATTCAAGCAATGTATTTTCATAAATCATAAATACAAACATGGATGAGACTACCTATTTCTCTACCCAACTATTACAGTCCTTTGTTCGTCTTTCTTCTCTACCTGAACTTCTCTCTCTGTCCCCTCTTCCCTCATTACTCCTCACTTCTTTATTTTATTTTCTCCTTTCCCAAAATGTTCATCCCTAACTTCCTATCCAACTTCCATCATATTTGGAAGCACTTGGGTAACACGAACGTAGCTCAACTTGTCATCCATTACGTATGGAAAGGTAGGCAACAAACTAGTAACAAAACCCAATATATCCATGGCACAAAAATACATATGTTTGAAGAACACGGGCTTATACTAAGAGGGGGATGAACATTATAAGACCAAATTTTAATTTTCTGTCCCAAACAATATTATCCAATATTATCAATGGAAATATCAATAGCAGTAATTAAAGCAATGCATAAACCATCACACACAAGAGAGACACAAATTTAACATGGTTCACCAAATATGGGCTACTCCACGAAGAAAATATTTACTAAATTTTCTCAACAAATCTCTTGGGAATCAATTCCCTATTACAATTTTTATGGACCTCTATATAAAGGAGACACCAATCCCCTATGCTCTAATTTGTGGATCTCTCCATAGGAGAACTCTTTTCCCTTTTCTTTGGTTTGTGGAACTTGATCCAGGAGAACTCTATCTCCTCAAATGGTTTGTGGATCTCTCTCCATAGAATAACTCTATCTCCCTAGCTAGTTCATGGATCACACTCCATAGGAGAACTCTTTTCCCTTGCTATGGTTTGTGGATCTCTTTCCACAGGAGAACTCTTTCCCCTTACTCTGGTTTGTGGATCTATTTCCACAGGAGAAATCTATCCCCTCTGCTCTTGTTGGTGATCTTCTAAAATAATTCTACCCCCATTGTTCTAGCTTTTGGATCTCTCTCCATAGGAGAAATATTTCTCCTATGCACTATCTTATGGATCTCTATCCATTGGACACTGCTATCCTCTTTGCTATATCACCTCCAAAGTCTGTTATCAACTTTATCTTAAATTTACACCAAATTATGTCCCAAATCTAGCACAAATCTACTCTAACTCTGCTCACAAATTTGCACCAAACTTTGTTCATAAATCTGTCCCTAAGCCTTAACACAAAGCTTGATCAAATCTGCTCTCAAATTTTTCTTCAAACCTTCTCAAGGTCTTACTCAAATCTGACTTCAAGCCTTCTCAAGGACTTTCTCAGATCTACCTTAAAGCCTTTTCAAAAAATTTCTCAAATATGCCTTCAAGTCTTCTCAAAGACTTGCTCAAATCTACCCTCAAGCCTTCTCAAAGACTTACTCAAATCTACCATTAACTATTCTTAAAAGACTTGCTCAAATCTGTCCTCAAGCATTCTCAAAAGACTTGCTCAAATTTACCCTTAAGTCTTCTCAAAAGACTTGCTTTTTTTTATCTTCAAGCCTTCTCAAAATACTTGCTCAAATATGTCCTCAAGCCTTCTCAAACGACTTGCTCAAATTTGTCCTCAAGCCTTCTCAAATGACTTGCTCAACTCTATCTTCAATGCTACTCACAAAACTATATCAAATATTTCCAAACCTTGCACACAAGCAAAGCTTATATCTTTTCAGAAATGCTTTCTTAAAATATATATATTCTACTCATAATTTATTTAACCTTTGGAACATATAGAGAATGATATGCACTTACAAATAGCTCAATATTTTCTACTCAATCATTAAGTTTGTCATTTTCAAACGTCTCATATTTATTGCTCTTCTAGAATATGATGCCTATCTTCCAGATGCACACACTTGCTTTCACAAATATGATTTCTAAATTTTACACATTCACTTTCAATATCACTCAAAGCCAATGCTCAAGAGTTTCACACAATCATTCAACCAATGAAGCACAACTTGCTCACAAACCCTAACATAGGTGTTTCCACTTTCTTTCAACAAGGATGCATAATGTAGATTTCAAAATCTAACTCAAATATTTCCAACAATGCTTATCAAACAATCCTTTTCTCTCCACATTATGTTCCAAAACATTCACTTCAACAAAATACTTTAAACAAGGGATGATGTGCCCATACCTCTTAATTTTCTCTTATGGATATATGTTTCAAAAACTATCTCACCAAAAACCAATTATTTTTGTGCCACTCTCAAGGTTTAGATAGCAATATTCTATCTCAAAAATATCCACATGAATTTTCTTTCAATAAGGTTCTCAATGAATTCTGAAAATAATGTTCTAGGAATCTTCTTTTGTTCTCAAGGACAATGCATTAAGCCACAACAAAATTCTCTCAACAATTTCCTTTTTATAAAGCAAGAATTACAAACAATAACATCACCCTTTACACATTTTATCTCCCTCTATCATAAAATAATTTCCACTTTATTTTAATGTCCAAGAACAAAGAATTACAATTCTTAATAAACCAATTACAAACTTATCACTCCAATCTTTGCATTTAAGATAAATAGCAACAATACCTTTTAAAATATTATGCAAAATTTATCTCTCCTTATACCTCCTTTATGCCAAACTATACACTAAATCACATCTACCAAACATACACTATAGCCAGCAATTAATTAATTTTTGAGCATACCTTATAAAAAAATTATTTCTTGCTGGCATGGATGGGAATCGACCGTTTGACCTCTACCTTCGAAGCGCACCGCTCTATCGCTTGTGCTAGCCAAGCTGTTGAGACCTAACCCTTGGCATCCACCTTATATTCCTTACTGCCTCTAATGAAAATGAAAAAAACACTTCAAATGGTGCTAGGGGGAATAAAACCATGCACTTTTCCTCTGCCAACACCTTATGCAGGACCCGCCTGCCACTTGGAATACTAGCCCTCGCTAAAATAAAATGTTTACCGCTGTGTCCTTATCTCCTACCGCTCGTTCGACAAATGGGTTTCAAACACGTTTTTTTGCACTCCTAGATCGATTTGCTCTTTCTCATTAACATTGGTGACTTGGAAACTAATTTAATTCCTTCCTTTTATATGCATTCAAGGTATTGTTATGATGTCGGTGAAAACCTTTATTACCTTTATTTAGATTTGAATTTTGGCGCCCTTTTCCAATTTCAAATTTAATTTTATATTTAATATAATATTTAACTTTGTTTAAGTATTATATTATTTAAATTTGTATTTAAACAATACTTTTGCATGGGGGCCTTCATTAACTTTTTATTTTCCTTTTAATAAGTCCTTTTTTCTCAATTATTATAATATTAAAATATTAAAAAAAAAAAAAAATTCTTTTAAAACCTTGGTGTAAACTTTTGCCTTCAACCTTTTAACCAACCTCTTTGGCTTATAATAAAATATATTATAACCATTTCTTTTTACCAATTTTCTTGTATCATAAATAACTTTACCATGCATCAAACACTTGACATCAATGATAACATAATTACTCAAAATTTCCAACAATGTTAAGAGGGGTTAACACCCAATGGACATGATCAGCCAACTCAAGAAGTGCATGCCAAAATTAAATTAAATAAAGGTTTTGAACATAAGAACTTAATAAATCAAGGAAGTCCTAAGTTCCTTCAAAAATCATTTTCATTTTCTTTTTAAATAAAAAGATGCTAAGCAAGAAGGTTAGTAATATTAAGAACCAATTCCTTATCTATGCTAACACAATCAAACAACATAAATTAAACCACTAGGAGGGATTTCAAAGATAGCATTTAAACCATCAAATAACATTCCATCGACTCTTTTGTTTTCTTCAAACAACCTCACTATCGATGGTTAGTTTCACATGCAAACAAATATGCAACTATATGAGAGGGAAGTTTGTCTTCCTTGGAGCTATCATATTTAAGAGCTATCATCATTTCCTTTTTAAGCATCCCATTCTCAGTGGTTGGTTCCATTTTCCACTTATGTGAACGTCTATTCCTGCAATCATTCAATTCTATTAGCAACATCTTATCCCTTCATAGATACACTTATATTTTTGTAGAGATAAACATGATTAACCAGCCATTCACAATAATATATCATTTTTTCTTTTAGTCGTAGTTGTTGTATAAATAATACATCAAGAAAATAGTCATTCATTCCATTAAAATATACTTCACAATTTTCCACAAGATACATATTTTGTATGCTAAATCATTAAATAGTTAAACATCACATCAGCAAAACAACTAGCTAAGCATGAGTCTATCCAAAATAAAAAGTCTACCAAGGGAGGGTCATGACATTAGGGCCATATTGACTTCATCACAAGCCATGCTACATGTCCTTAGTCCTATGGTAGATGTGTCTAGAACTCCATTTATTCTTGAAGCTTTTAATGTGCTAGTGTATCACTTGGTTTTTCTATGTGATGTGATGGATCAAATTGGTCATCACCATCATTACTATATTCATCCTTTTTGTCCCTATAAACTTTCTCGTTAGCATCTTCTCTATCTTCATTATTTTGAAGTACTATTGGAATAGAATTGGATGAAGATTCCTATGGATAAAATGAGAGAGACTCATTCTCATCAAAGATGACATCACGACTAGTATACAATTTCTTGGTAGCATGATCAAATAATCTATAGGCTTTTAATTCATCATTATAACCTAATATAATGCATTTATGAGACTTCTCATCCAGCTTTTGTCTCATCTCCTTTGGGATGTGCATATATGTTGTGCAACCAAAAACATGAAGATGAGATATTGATGGCTTGTATCCATTCCATACTTCTTTAGAAGTGATGTAATTAAGTGCTATAATGGGGATACGTTTGAGCAAGTAAACTATAGTATTTATTGCTTTTATCCAAAAATAAGTTACATGTTGAGAATATTTCAACATGCAATGAACCATTTCCATGATTATTCTATTTCTACATTCAACAATACCATTATGTTGTGGGTTGTAAGTGGCCATAAATTATCAATGAATGCCATGTTCTTTAAGAAAACAAAAAACTCATTTTTAGTAAACTCCCCCCTCGATTTGAGTACACTACATGGATCCAACATCCTATGAATGTCTCAAGTTCAACCTTAAACTATTTGAAGTAGACAAAGTATTTATTCTTATTTTACAAGAAGAGTACCCATATTTTACAAGTATGATCATCAACAAAGATATAAAAGTATCAAGAGCCATTATAGCTTGGAGCCATGGGTCTATAAAGATTGGTATGAACCAAATTGAGAAGCCCTTTGGCTCAGGATTATGAAAAATCAAATGGATCTTTATGTTGTTTCTAGCTAAGCATCAAGGAAAAATATGAGTGGATTTTTTTCAAGGAATACCTCTAACCATGTGCTCATTTTGAAGTGCAATAACATGACTAAAATTTAAATGACTATATTTTCAATATTAGAGTGATGCAAAACTTAAATAACTATATTGACTGTATTTTATGAATTTCAAACGTTTTTACCATTCCTTAACCATGTGCAATAATCATAGATTTTCTAGTCTTGTCCTAAATGAGACATAACTTAGATTTATATCATTTTTCAAACTCAATCTTCAAATTATGATCGATTAATTAGATGATGGAGAGAACATTCTTAGCGAGTCTTGGAACATACACAACTTTTGTTATCTTGCATGTGTGCGACCTAAGTTGTAATTTAACATCACCTATGCTTTGATATCATAGGATGTGTTATTAACTAGAGAGACTTGTCCTATATAATTAGAATAGTATAGAGTCTAAAACTAGTCTTTTTACTGGTCATATGTTTGGTTGCTCTAGAATCGACATACCAAACATCATTAGGATGACTTAATTGATCATTTGTAGAATATACATGTTCTTCTTCTATTGAGTGGTTATGCTCTTATTCTCCTAAGTGTTCTTCTTTGGTAACATTACTATGTTATTGAAGTATAATCTTTATTTTCCAAACTGAATTTCTCTTGTTAGTTGATGGATTATTTTTCCGTGAATACTTTGTTGAAGAATAGGATCCATTTGTGAAAGGATTGTGCCAATAGTCCTTCAATGTGTTACCATTTTTACCATAAAGTGCACACATATTATGTGTGTGAGAGTAATTTCCTTGATGCTAGAAGTGTTTTTGAGGTCTTGTACCTATTTTGGCTACTTAATTTCCCTTTTGATTTAAAATAACATGATCCTCAACTTGTGATGTATGAGAGGATTCTATTTTTAAAGTAGATTCTGATGAGGCCTTAAGTTACCTCAATTTTTTATTCAAAGCAAAAATGTTTTACTCCTTAATGTGTTGGTAAAAAATAATTAATTGTGGACTAGGTTGTAATTTATATTAATATTTTGACTAGACATGGTGAATAGGTAAAATGCATTACTATGTTATTTTGGATAGGTTTTATGTGATTTTGGGTTTAGTTTTATATTTAGTCATGATTATTTGATTTATAAGCATTAGACTAATAAAAATAAATAAAAATACGATTCCTTGCAAGTCACTAAATTTTGATGCACTAATAACAAATAATGCATCAGAATTAAGTAGTGCGCTTGAAACAAACAGTGCACTAGAATTGGCAGTGCCTCAAAATCATCTAGTGTCAGAATATGTGTTGGAATAATCTAATGTCAAAATATATGATACAAAATATGGAAATGCAACACAACAACCGGTTAGAAAATGGTCCACATGAAAACAAAAAAGGGAGTCTTTGTAACATCCTCTACATGGATGCACATAGGACAAAATGCTTGGAAAAGCATACTCCACACGGTTGCATTCATATAAGACAAAAGTGCATAAAGGTCCTTATTCCAATTTGATGCATAAGATGGAGAGGCATAAAAATTGATTTGCATATAAGACAAAATGCTTGGAGGTATCATGTATGCACTTTAGTATTTTATCTCTTTCTTTCTAACACTTTTGCATATGAAAATTTATCATGACTATTGTACAACACGATGCAAATCATGGAGAATGGATGACGTACGAGGTTTTAGGAATAGTTACATGCGAGGCTGCTCGATTTTCACAATTAAAATTTTTATGTATGCATTTGTTTATCTTATCCTCCACTAGTGGAATTGTAGTTTGTTCTTTTTTATGCTCCATAAGAAAGTCAAAAACCAATTAAATTTTATTTTGATTTTCCAAATAATAGCATATGTAGTTGGACTGGCATAGGAAATATTATTGGCCATTTTGTAATTAGCTTTAATCTTTTGTTAAAAAAAAGTATGTATGGTTGGGTGTAATGTATAAAAACTTGCCCAACATATGTAGATTATTTTCTTAGAGAAGGACAAGAAAGAAAATGAGGAAGAAGATGGATGCATATGAAATGAAAATTATTTTTGTAAAAGGGTAATTATGTCCTTTTATTAATAAAATATATTTTTCTCTCCTTTTCTCAATTGTGCATATTTTAGTTTTATTTTAAATTAATAATTACTTTTCATTGAGCTTAGGAGTAAGGGCCCACTCCATAAACACAATGGAAAGCATTATTTTTTGTAGATATGTGTGGTGAGTTCTCACTACACAATACTTACCTTGAGAAAATCTTGAGAGGTAGCTTAGTTGGAGAGGAAGCACACAAGAAGTAGAGAACAAAGTAATAAAGTGCATAGAGATGATTTCGATCAAAAGTTTCAAAAGGTGGATGGTAGAGAAAAGGTCTGACAATTGAAGCCCTTTCAAATAGTAAGGAATATTTGATCATATAATACCACCATTTCCAAAAGCTTTGAAAAAAATGGGAGAATGAAAGTTTCAATAACTTACAATATCTAAATCCCAAAAAATCAAAAGTAGGCAAAAGGCACAAAAGGAATAAATTTTAAAAATTCAATTTTTTTTAAAGATCCAAAGAAAAAGAAAAGGGAAAAGTTCAAATAATCATGGAATATCTAAAGTTCCAAGCACATCTCCCAAAGGTGGTAGTTGAACTCATAAAAGAAATAATGGTAAAAAATTCCCAGTATCACCTACCTACCTAACATGGATAACTGGTGGATTAAAAGGCTACAACATGAGAGCTTCAGCAAGGATAACTTCAAATTTGGAACATCAATCATAAAAAATCAATTACAAAGGATAGATAACAATAAAAATAGTAGAAGCACATATAAAGTCCCATAATTATTCAACATTAATGAGCATATATCCATAGACCCTGAAGGAACCAACAACTTGAATGAAGATATGACCTGGCATACAAGAGAGCAATCAACCTTGAAATCTTTGTATAGTTTTGAAGGAAAAATCTCCCATTGATCTATAAATAATAGATAGTATAACATTTTAAAGGATCGACAAGTTATATTGTAAAGTCATATATTTTTTCCTTCAATTTTCTTTGTATAACAATACTCGTATTCCTAAGTGGTCTTGCAAGTACACCCTCAAGACCCCTCTTCTGGTATAATCTTGTAATGGTTTTATATTCATATATGCATACTAGAGGCATGTGCCTATATGGTTCCAAGGTGCTCTATTTCCTTTATGAATGTGTGTTTATATGTTCTTATACATGTGAGAGATGAGTAAATGTTCATTGTATCAACACATTACACTCAAGGCTATTGTGCAAGGGGATATTATATTGATCTTGGCACATAACCTTTGTTAGATTAGGTTTTTTCCTTTTCACTGTATTTATTTTTTTCATTTATCTAACCCTTTTTCCCTTAAGCTATTAGATTAGGCTAGAGTAGGAAAATAATGCTCAAGGTCACATCTTAAAAAGAGTTGGCTTGTAAAAAATTATGGAGACCTCCAATAGAGCCAAACCCTATGCTCTAGGATTGGCCATATTGTGTCACTTTGTGCAAGGTACAATAGTCTCAATCACCTAGTACTACTCATCTGATGGTCAAGACAATTAGAGAGGACAACAATTTAATGGCATACCCTATGGAGACCCGATTGACTCATCATTGGTCCTACAATCAAAATAATAAATTAGGCTCTGACTGTGGTGAGGATATTTGCCTATCTACTTATTGAAGCACCTCAAAACTTACCTAGCAACTATGCTCAAGAATGAATATCTATAATAAGCCACATTGAAGGATATCAAATTGAGATTATGATGAAGATCTCAATCAATCTACTTCCAATGCATTCACTTGGTGACTCCACTCCAAGTAAAGGACCCAAAATATTATGAATGAAAATATCCAATGCTATATTCTTTGTCGATGATTCCCAACATACCACCTTGGATTTTTATGGCATGGAGCAATAAAATCCTCTGCGATCTAATGCCACTGGAAGTATGGGATGGCATTCCAATGTTAGCACTCAAATTTGCACCATACTACATTAGAAAATATATAATGACCCACTAGGACATCTATAGTATATGGTTTGCTAGTATCAATTGCACAAAATCACTAAGAAAAATATAGCCTTGATATTACTAGTGGTGTCATTCAGAGGCAAGACCCATGATGGGTAAAAATATATTTGTCCATAATCTATTTTTGAATGGGATCAACTTACTGCCCTTTTCATGGATGGATTTAAAGAAAGAGCAACCTACTCTAGTCATCCAACCTATCACCCCTTAACCTTATCCTACACAACAACCAATTACATCTAACTAGATTGTCATAATTTAGAATGGAGATGAGTATGTTGAGGTAGAGGAAGTAGGTACTCCACTATCCAATGTATTGCCAAACTAGGATGATGATTAGAAGGGCTAGTGGTTAGTAGAGGTAGTGAAGTCACATCCCTTCGGAATGCCAGAGCAAACGAACACTCTTTTGATTCAAAAGAAGATCCCCTTTATCTCTAAGGGCATAAAATTAGAAGAGGATTTGATTAGGGATGGAGGAGGTAATCTCATTAAGAAAAAATAATAAAGGGATTTGGCACTAATATTGGTCTATAAACACCAAGGAAATGGGTTACTCCTAGTGTCAATCTACCTACAATAAGGGAGTTTCTCAAGAGTCATAATTTATTAAGGATAAAAGCATTTTACTTGAGGAACTGAAAAGAGAAAGAAACAAAAGGCTTGAGAAACAACTAGGTGGGCCATTTTTGACTCCATACCCAATGGATGAGGCTACTTGCATGCCCTTTATATATGTAACATATGTAAAATATGTTCTAGTTTTTTGCAAGAGAGTGGTCTTGATTTTTTGAGACCGTTGAGGTTTCAAAAGCTGCAAAGATGCAAAGTTGCAGTTTGAATTTTGAAATTCCCACCTCTACATCCCTTAAAATATTAGCTACCTTTAACTCTATGTCCAATGGACAAGGTAAATGATTTTTTGTTCTTTATCTTCATCAAGTTGAATATCCCATATGAGTCTCTAGAATTATAGTGAGTTCTCATTACATGAAAATCTTACCTTGAGAAAATCTTGAGAGGTATCTTAGTTGAAGGAGAAGTAGATGAGAAGTAGGAAATAAAGTAACAAAGTGTGGGGAGAGAATTCCAATCAAAAGTTTTGAAATGTGAAAGGCAGAAAAAAGATGTGAGGATCAAAGCCCTTTCAGATAGTAAGAAATTTCTAATCAAATAGT
The DNA here is from genome assembly GCA_028583015.1 of Wollemia nobilis. Taxonomy (NCBI): domain Eukaryota; kingdom Viridiplantae; phylum Streptophyta; class Pinopsida; order Araucariales; family Araucariaceae; genus Wollemia; species Wollemia nobilis. The sequence goes on from JAQPPZ010002347.1 coordinate 2,729,298, forward strand.
AGCACCATTTTCTAAAATCTTAGACAAGAAGAGAAGAACAAAAGTTTTGATAACTTGTAATATATGAAGTCCAAAAATTTGAAAGCAAGCAAAAAGGTGCAAAAGGAATAAATGTTCAAAATATCAATAGTTTTTGAAATATCTAAAGCAAAAGAAAAGATATATGTTTTGACAATCGTGGAATGTCTAGAAGTTCCAAACATATCTCCTAAAGGTAGTAGTTGAACTCATAAAATCAACAATGGAAAAAAATTCTAGTCTCACCTACTTACCTAACATGAGTGACTGGTGTATTAGAAGACCACAACATGGGAGCTTCAGTAAGGACAACTTCAAATTCAAAACATCATTCTTAGAAAATCACCTATAAAGGGTAGATAATAATAAAGAAGCACATCAAAAGCTCTAGAATTATTTGACATCAATGACCACATATCCATACACCTTGAAGGAACTATAAACATGAATGAATACATTACCCAACACACAGGAGAGCAATCATCCTTGAAATCTCTGCATAATTTTTTAGAGGAATTTTCCCCTTGTGTAATATAGAAATAGAAAATAGTTTAGCATTTTAAATGATCGATAAGTTATATTGAAAATTTATATAGATTTCCCTTCATTTTTCTCTATATAGTAGTACTCATATTCCTAAGTGGTCTAATGGGAACACCTTGAGCCCCTGATTTTGATATAATATTGCAATGGTTTTATATTCATGTATGCATATTGGAGGCTTGTGACTATTTGGTTCCAAGGTGTCCTATTTCCTTTAAGCATGTGTGTTTATTTATACTTATATATATTGAGATGAGGAAGTGTTCATTGTATCGATGCATTACACTTAGGGTGGTTGTGCAAGGGGATCTTATCTTAATCTTGGCATGTCGCCTTTGTTAACTTAGGTTTTTTCTTTCTATTTTTAATTTTATGTATTTATTTAGCCATTTTCCCCTAAAGCTATTAGATTAGGCTAGAGTAGGAAAAATGCACTGAAAGTCACATATTAAAAGGAATTGACCTTGTAAAAATTCTTAGAGGCCCCTAATAGAGACAAACCTCGCACTCTCAGGACTAGCCCTATTGTGTTGCTCTGCATGAGATGTGATAGAATTGAACATCTAGTCCAACCCATTCGACGATAGAAAAAATTAGGAAGGACAACAATATGTTTATCAAATAATTAATGAATTTTATTTATTTATTTATTTTAATGTCTTTTTGTATATAATTTTAATCTATAATTTTTTTAATTAGTTAAATGGGATTGAAATGGGTCATAGTGGTATTCTTTGATACATAGTGGTATTACAACAAAGTTTAGATATTATCTATGTATCATTTGACAAGATTTGAACCTGGGTCTCCTCCTTGAAATGTTGAGGAATCTAACTGATTGAGCTAATGCCACTTGATATTTTAATCGGTAATTAATTTGCATATTATTCTTATTTTTTATTAATTTGTAAATTGTTTTAATTTTTATTTTAATCTTGTGGGTTAGTTTATGCAACTACTAAATTAGATTTTATTTTCTTGCAAGCATAATAATTTATTTTTCAAGTATGTTAATTCATTTTTTGAAAAGTGTTTTATTTAATTTTTGCAAGTGTGATTTAAATTTATACAAGCATGATTTTAATTTTTGCAAGTATGATTTATGTTTAAGCAAGTAGAAAATTTTAAATGATCCTATACAAAGATACATTTACTTGCTCTCTAGCACATAAAACCATCGAATGCCACCCCATATTGATAATTTAAATTTTGAGCATTAATGACACTCATATAATTTTTGGCATCATTTTTCAAGGATGCAGCATTGCTAGGGAGTTTTAGTGGTCATTCAACATTATCATCATTTTTTAAAAACCTCGGTTTATTCAAATCATAGAGATGTGTGTTAAACCATATCTTCTTATTTTGCATCTTTATCAATTGTGTTTGATCCATTGTTAAAAACAAAATGTGATCCTATAATTATGTTATCATCATTAATGAATCGGTGAGATAGCTTTAAACCACATCCCTTTGTTCACAATCCATATTAGTTATAGTTGATCTATTTTTAACCCTAAAATAAAACTTTATTTTTCTTGAGGTGGTCCTAAAAACTATCTTTTAGTTAGATTAGTGATCTATGACACCAAAATAATTCTACTATTTTTATAGAAATAAGAGGAAGGCTAAAAAGTGATTTTGCATAAGGATAGTTGTGTTGTTAAGGAGTGAGTTAAGGTATTAGATCTTTTAAGGATTAATGATTTTTGCTTTCATTTATTTTTAACAAGTAGTTTTCTTTTATGTTAAATTAAAATGCATGAATATATTTAGAAATAAAAGGGACAATTTGCTAGTCAAAATCCCCGACAAAGCCATAGGAAATAGATATCAATGTTAAGAGGTTGAACAAAACAATGAGTTACCCATAGATAAGACATACATAGAAGAAATCTCTAGTGGACAAGAACAACCATCATCAACTTTTTAGTCTCTAGATCTTTAAAATCATGAGGAACAATCGAGTAGTTTTTTTTTCAAATCCACACAAGACACTATTTTTCCATGTTTTCAAGGAAATACATAATATTTGCTAGGAAAACAATATGGCAAAGCACAAAGTAACACAAACATCATAAAATTTTTAGTCTCTAAATATTAAAAATCATGAGGAACAATTGAGTAGTTATTTTTTCCAAGTCCATACAAGACACTATCTTCCCATGTTTTCAAGGAAATCCATAATATTTGTTGGGAAAACAATATGATAGGAGCACAAAGTAACACAAACATTGTCAAACAATATAGCAACATAGCTAGAACATATACATATTTTATTCAATTAGATATTGAGGTAGAAGCCCTTGTGAAGAATATTTCACCATCTATATTTCCAAATTTTAGGTGAATTACATCATAAGATCCTAACCAATTGTTGTTCAAATTTAAAAATACTTTGTCACCTATGATTAAAATTATTTCAACTACAAAAATCTAAGCAACCTCTATTCCTTGCATAATCTATGGTTAATCTAAATAATTCACTTTTCTATATGTATGTTATGTCACAATTGTATTGGGGGTTAATTATTTCTATCATGACATGTCATCTATAGTTTTGTTAGAGCCTAAAAAAATCCCCAAGTATTAGCATCATGAGTTTCATTTGTGTACAATATCATATTAATGCCCATGCTAAATAGTTTTTAGTTTAGAAGCTACTACTCAAACTTGGCATTAAGACTATAAGTACATAATAGTCAATCAATTTCTAGTATCACAATCTTTGTGACAATCAAGTCCCTTCCACCATTTATCTTCATCCTCATTCCTTTATAGGTTAGTCAAATTGTTGGTGCCTACTCCATAGTGTCATGTTGTGTAATAAAGTTACTTTATGACACAAGATAGTTCAAGAAAGTTGTCTTTTACACCACCATATCCTTTGGATCCATAGTGTATATCAAGTGGTATCAAATCTAGTTTATGCTTCAATATTATCCTCTTCATTTGCCACGGGGATGATGTTCAAGCAAAGGAAGAGATTTCATTTTGAAGTTACATCCATGTCATTATTATAGACAAAGTTATCACATTAAGGAGATTTAATTGTTGAAGGTATCCACAAGCTCAAGAATAAATATAACTAGACTTTAGAGAGACTACATCAAGAATTGAAGGACAAGGAAGCCACCTATGATGTCATCTGATAGAAGATATCATATCTATGGGATGATTTCAACAAGTCACAAGTAAAGAAACCACGTATTCTAGAATCTCATGCATGAAATTCATACCTTATTAACAATTAGTATATTTCTTAGACCCATTTAATTATTTTTAGAAGCACATCAAATGGTCATCTTCATAATGGTGATTGGAGATGAGTGCAAAGTAATAATAATGGATTATTTTAGTGGTAGCATATCCACCATGGCATGTCATTTGGTACTTGATAGATAGATTTTGACTCATATTGCCATTCCAAAAAGAGAAATCTTCACCTTTCACCTTCCTTTGTCATATATCTATCCTAGATGTTTTGAAATTCATTATAAACATGCTACAAGGATAAAACATTGCTCTATTAGATCATAATTGTAGTCTAATATTCAATTAGATTTAGCATTGACCTCTAGTATACTAAAAAATTATATGTTTATCCTAGATGTATTGGAAGAGCAAACTTCATATATGTTTAGCCCATTGGTCACATATGTCTCAACTTCATCTTGCACCAACTTCCTATGTAGAAGGATTCTCACAAATTAGTTTCAATGCCTTGGAATTGGAAAGTAAGAGTGACAGGGACCATCACTTTCCAAGAAAGGGCATATGATCTTAATGTAGGTGGGTAACTCCATGCATATATTGAAGGAGGTATTTATCATTATCCCTTAGTGTTGGTGCTAGCACTAGTTGCCAACATCAACATCATCCTCTAGTTTTGGTGCCAACACCAACTACTTGTTGGAATATGTGGTGGTTAAGCTTCTCTTGAGGCCATGGTTGAATTTTTGTTATGTTTGCACTTTGGACCCATGTAAACCTTGAAAAAGGATTGTTCTCATAACATTGACCTAAATACACCATGTATTTAGGTATAAATACCCCTCCTTAGCAATAATTTTACTATTGTTTTGAGTATAATTTTGACCCTCATTAAGTGAAGATATTTTGGTATTGGTTTGTGTGTTTCTTTTGTTAAGCAATATTGGGTAATGTTTGATTCCATTTGTTTCTAGAATTTATTATGAAATCTAACATGGTAGTAGAGTGGGTGTGAATATTCATTATTTGATTACTTCTATTAGTAGCAAATTTCTCCTCCTAAGCATTTTTTGATAAGGGCTTGGAAATAATATTTTTCTTTGAAGTTGACGATGTAAACTAAAGAAGGGTATCTGATTAAAACAACATAGTGGACTTGGATTGCTAGGATCTCAATAGAACTAGTAGATTTAATACAAAAGCAATATTCATCAATAGGTTTATTTTTTCCTCTCATTGGAACTCAATCTTGTTTTGTTAATTTTTTTACCAGATTGATGCCCTAGTTTCAAGATATTTTTTGGTTTTTTTGAAAACCTCATTTGTCTTTTATGAATTTTTTAAAAAATCCATTTCTTTTTCTCTTTTGATTTTTGATGACCAATGACAACATTTGTGAGAGGATAGACTACTTGGCCACCATGAAAAAAGAAAAACCTAAAATTCTTGAGATAGATCCCTAGTACCAGAGAAGTTGTGGGCAAGCTTCCATTATTACCAAAGACCTCCAAGCCACTTGACAAAGTTGCAAAATGGTCTAAAAATATTTTTGTTGCATAGGCATGAGAGGATGAATTAATTGGTTATGTTCAAAAAAATGGTTGTGTAGGGAAAACTATAATATATATGGACAAACCGTCAACATTTCTAGATTCTATAAAAAAATTAGGAGGTCATCGTTCAACACTTTTCATTGTTTTACCTCTAGGTATTTCAATTTTGTGTTTGAAAAATTTATGCTTTTTCCTCCAAAATTTAAAATTTTGAATTTCAATAAGGGAATATTTCGATGAATATTTCAAAGGATGTGTGAAAAAACATTTGATTGGATGCACCTATATCATCTTGATGCAAGCCTGCATCAACAACACAAGAAAGTGGGGCATATAAAAATTTGTTTTGTTTTAATCCTAAGCATCTCATCTTACCTCCCAAGCATGGCACTTGGGATGTGGCTAGAAGAATATGTGCTAAGTCTTTTCTCGTGGAGATCATGAGTTCAAACCTCCCCCATTTTTTTATTAATCATGTTAGCATGCCTCATATCTATATGTACAATGATGTCAACAATGATGATGTGACACCCTTGAACATTCTAGCTAATGAAGTGGTAAATGACATGGCACCCTTTTCCTTCTATAGTGACAATGTGACAGGACCATAAGGATGTCATACGGTAGTTTGTACAATTTAGGTAGCATGCATCCTAAGGCAACATATGGTATTCTATACATGCATCTAAAGGTGATACATGATAGTAGAGATGGCAATCGAGGATGGTGACACAAGCTAACATATGGTATTTTGTGAGGCCATTGGAATTACATGCACTTCAAGGTGACACATGGTATGTTCTATTTGGGCCTTTGTGACTATCCATATAGTGGTTGATGTGGAATTCTATAAGCCACTTGGTGCTTGTAAAAATTGGATCAACCAATCACATTTTTCCATATCATCAAAATTGAAAAACAACTTGTATAGTCAGTAGTAGACTTAGTGATGCATGAATTTCAAAGTGAATCAAACAGCGATAAGTGGCATAACATGGTTTTTTGGTACCCTACATGAAGTAAGCACCATCTCATCCACATGCTATGACACATGATGACCTCTCATTCATCATAGGTACTAAAATAAAATAATTCTTTTCAAAGGTTTTAGAGGAAATTATTATGTTTTTAGGGATTAACTTCCAAGGACTATAACTTTTGAATATGGAAGTATTTTATCCCATTATTTTGAATTGCATGACTTTTTGAGCTCTTTGCATTGGTAGTGTTTGTTATAGTTAAAAATACTTGTATATTTTTAATTTTTAGTAGAACAAGTATAGATAACCATGTACCCTTGTTGAGTGGTCCAAACTATGCTACATGGAAAATTATGATTGAAGCTCTACTTTGAAGCAAGGGTTTGCTAAAATATGTGAATGAGAAACCTAAAGATACTACTCTAAGGAGATAAAGCAACTATAAAATGATAATAAGGATGAATTCCATGGTGTGTGATGAGTTTCGTTAATCACATCATTTAATCTCAATGATTTATCAATCCGGGGTGGTGTCCAAGGTTGTCTACGATAGAAGGTTAGGGTAGAGTACAATTCAGGCATTCAGATTTCAAGTAGTTATTGGGTGAAACAGATTGGTTTAGCCTTTTTGGTGTCACACTAAACCTAATCTGTAGAATGAAAACTTGAAGGAATTGAAAACTTATTCTAAGTTCAAAAATATAAAGTTAACTACAAGTGTAGGAATTGAAATTGCTGAATTGAAATCTAATCTACTTTTGTAGAATTGAAATTGCTAAATTGAAATGTTACTGAAATGAAATTCTAAATTACACTTGCATAATTGAAACCTAGTTTACTTTTGTAAAATTGAAATGATTCTTGGAAATAAAAACACCTGTCAATGTCCTACCACAAAAGGTCGTCAAGCTTCTGCTACAGGAATTGATAGCAAAATGAAATCTGCTGAAAATTAAAAGTTGTTGAAACATAAAAATAGGGAAACATGGAAAGTAGAGAAAACAAGGAAAACAAATGTCTAATCTAATTTATTAGCTGACACACACACAAATGCTGCATAATGGAAAATATAAATAACAACACACAAACTTAAAACAAGAAAATAAAATCTGACAAGCAATCTATTAATTTTGCTACAGCAAAATTACAAATTAAAACCTGTCATAACAATCCTCATTCTAGATTTAAAAGTGGTCCCATACTTCCTGATCTAGGAGGTGAAAAAAACTCCTTAAATAATTAACAATCAGAACAAAATTTGATAAAAGAACTGCACTTTTATTGCTGTCAAAACATGTTGAAAATTGTTATAGAGAATTGTTGTACAATCCTATTTGCTGCTACTACTACTCTCCTCTATTCTACTTCCTCCTTAGCTCAACCAAGAAGGGAGATGTTTTATTTATAATAAAATATTACAATATATCTCATGCTCACATCAGCCTATTTGCTATTTTACAGCGATTTTCCAATCATTTTGGATCTAAAATAAGTGTAATTTTAGATAGTTTGTGTTGCATGAGTAGTCATTGACCCTTAGAAAGCATATTCAGTGGTAGGAGTACATTAGAGGAGTCTTAGAAATATATTGCACACCTTTCTCCACTTCAAAATATGCCATTTCTATCTTGCAACTTATTTGCCTATTATGCTGCAACTATTTTGGGTCTATTTTAGGATAAAGTAAGTTGCATTAGTTGACTTCTTTGTGAGTTGTGTCTTTTGGTCGGAAAAGAATGTTGGGGACAACTGTAGGATACTTTCCCTATCTTACCTCAACCTTAATTTACCTTTACAACTTCTTGGAAACTATATAAAATCAAACTGTAGCACTTTCCCCTATTACTCCAAAGATCTTTGAAATAACTAGCTGTAGATGCAACTTAAGATCAAAACGTCCTCAAGATGTTGGTTTTGGTTGTTGCTTCCATGTAGGCCTGTAAATCCAGCTCCCAGGAGGTAAATTTAATTGAATTCACCCTTTCTATTTGGTAAATTCAATGTCTTCCTTCATAGTGACAGGTGGCTGGAATTTGTATGGATTGTCACCTATTTTTCCAGCTGTCAAAACATTCCCAGCTGCCCTTTTGGAGTGCTCATAACTTGTGCCTCATAACTCCAATGTACACCAAATTGTATCCACGTTTTCTTGGTTGTATGAAATACACTTAGTTTGATTTTTAGCTCTTAAATATTTAGGAGTTGCTCCCAGCATCATTGTCAAGTTGGCCTCTAACATAGATTTTTCACCAAAATTTCTAGTTGTCAAAAAGTGTGAAACTGTCATTTTGTGGGCCCCATAACATATAAATTACTTGTCCATGTGCCTTAAAATTTGGTTCATGTGTTCTCTCTACTATGAAGTACCATTGGTATGAATTTGGTACCTTAAATCACTTTGTATTATTCCTAGTATATCCGCCAATGTTCCTCTTAACGCAGATTTGCACCTGTTAACAGCTCTAGAAAAGACTAAGGCATGAACTTCCAGAATGATGTAACCTTCATAAATTTTTATCTGCAGCTAGGATTGACTTGCTTCAAAAAACAAAGTTGTAGTTCTTGATGAGAGGAATTTGTTCATGCCATTAGAATGTAATTTTATTATGGTATGACACCAGAATTGACATGATACTCATTTTTTATCTTTTACAAGTATACCTAGATTGTGTTGACAATAATGACAAAACATCACAGGGCTTTCTTTACTCAACATACAACATTTGGCTAATTGAAATACATATTTTATTTGCTATTTAATCAAGCATAAACAATCACAAAATGCTGAAAATAGTAAAAATAGAGATATAATGTTCCTAACATAAATCATGCAATCATTTAACAAATATATATTCTAATCAACTATTTGACAATTAACTTTGTCATGTTTAGTAATATGACAGTTTTTATATGTCAAACAGTGTAAAAATGAGGTATTTCCAAGCCTCATCATCCCCCCCAGCTTAAACTGATGCATGCCCTCATGCATCCTAGTAGGCCATAGTAATATGTAGGTTTTACCCTTGTGAACAACATCCTTTCCACCTGCTACCTGAGAAATTTCTCCTTGCTGCACTATACCAAACATTTTGAAATTTCTACAACCTTGCAATTTTTTCAAATTTTTTTCTTCCTCTATTTTTTTTTTATTCTATTTTATATATATATATATATATATTTTTTTTTCAACTTGCAACTCTTTGACTTCTGCACTTCATCCTTCAATATTGCAATTTATGCAATTCTTGTAGTTTTGACTCTTTTTCTGTCCTTCTACAAGTTTTAGTGTTGCAAGGTACATCTTAAAGGCTTGATATCATGTGATTCATATTGCAATAGCCTTACTGTGGAACCATATTTGGCAAATGCACTACTACTGGTGGAATTTTCTGTTCTTAACAACATTTTAGCCTAAATGCCTATTTCTATTGTTTGCACCTTTTGAACAAAATTGATAAAATTTTGATTTTAAAATGCTTGAGGTATGTACTTACGTGTGGTAGAGCCTTAAGAACCTAAATATTTGATGTACCCTACTCTTTTTTCTATTATGTAGCATTTTCAGCAATTTTGCTATAGTTTCTGCTTATTTCGAATATATCTTGCTTATTCTAAAGATATGCTTGTTTATTACGAAGATGCATCAAAAAATGCAAAAATGGCATATTTTTCAAAAGTTTGCTATAGATTATGTTGTGGAACCATCTCTAGGATGTGTAAGCATTCCATAATATCAAAAATTCCTTCTCCATCCTTTTGTTTACTCCATGTCTATTTTGTTATTTTTGCACCTTTGAAACAAAATTAAAAAAAAAATTGAATTTGAATATTTTTGGAGGGATGTACTACTTGTGGTGGGATGATTTTGAGCTTTAGGAACCTTAATATTTGATGTGCCCTACTATTTTTTCTATTCTATAGCATTTTCAACAATTCTAGTACAGTTTCTGCTTATTCTGAAGATATCCTGCTTATTTCGAAGATGCATCAAAAAATGCAGAAATGACCTCATATGAAAAATTTAGCTATAGTTTCTATTCTGGACCCATCTCTAGGGTATATAAGCCATCAAAAATTCCCTCTCTATGCTATTCTTCATTTTGTATATTGCTAATTTATTACAGTAGTAGTAAAACAGAATCTTTAGGTGCATTTTCATAGTTTTGAAGTTCCCATGCAACTAAGGGCAAAAGGGGGTGTTTCTTGACATTTTGAACATGTTCCATTGTTAACTTGCCAATATTGTATGATTAGTTTATGCCAAATACCGATTATCATATACTAAATTCTAAATGCTTACTATGACTAAAATACAAGAAACACATACCTTGTTGTCCTAAAAATTGATCATGCACCTTACAAGCTACTTCTGATGATTGTTAGCAAGCTATCTAAAAACATAAATATACACGTGCAGTGTGATATTTGTACAATGGTGGATCATCAAGGCAAGGCATGCTGAAAAACCTATTTTCATGCAAGCCAACTTAGCAGTGCCTCAAGGAGGTTTTCACTATTGAATTATTCATTTTTTTTCTTTTTTTCATCTTTTTTATTCATCAGAAAAGGCTATCATTTATGTTTTTCAACCAACTTATATCATTTTTTTTTCAAGTGCCTCAATAAAATAAAATGTATCTCATGAGGAAAAAATGAGATAGAATGTCTCTCACTCTAATTTGGATAAGAACAATCCTTATTTTGCAAAAACATGTCAATATTTGTATGAAAACACCATCTTTTTCTGCTAAAATCTGCAACAATGATGCAACCTTCCTTTCTAGTTGAGCAGTAAAAATCTACTTATCTCATCATTTAACTCCTTATTGCTAGAAATGAAGTACTGACTTCATTTTTCCTCCTCCATGTTGAAATTGATGCTTGTCCTCATGTATCCCCATTTTGTGGGACATGCCTTTTGCTACAAAAAAAAAAAAATTCGTCTCTTTTTCCTCTCTTTTTTTTCTCTTTTTTTTTTTAATTTTTCTCTTGTCTTGTTTGTGCCCATGAAGTTCACAAACAAGATTATTCTCTTTTGATTTTCTTGTATTTTTTTTCCTTTTGTCAAACTTTTTATCATCAATATGAATTTGACATGGAAGAGAAATTTTCTTCCATCTGTTGTACATCCAATTATTCATCTCAAGAACTCCTCCTTAGTTAATGGTGCATGGTATACCCAAAGGCAATATCAATTCACCACTAACTTCCTCTGTGAATCACCAAAGGAAGAAAGAAACATTGCTCCATATATGAAATTTTCTTCAATCAAGTGTTGTCCATGCCTCCTAATCTACAAAACATTGTCAATTTGTACTTGAAATAATTCAATACCAATTCTCAAATATGTTAAGTGCATACATCAAGATGAAATATTGACATACCCTTGTAATTCCATGAAAATGGATTGAAATATTGTTTCAAAACAACAAACAATTTTGCTTTTTGTTCATAAGTCAGCTAGCTAATAATGTTCAAGAATTTTCTTGGTTGTACTTCAATTTGTTTCATTCCTAGGAGGAAAAAATTTACCCCTAATGGAAGTAAATTTTTCTATGTGCAAATTTTCTAGTTTTTCTCCTTTATCCAAGGCTAATTTCTGTGTGTCTAGAATAAAGGATTTTTGTGTATCTCCATTGAATTTTATCTCTTCAAGCTTAGGTAAGTTCTTGTTTGAGCATAGTTGGATGTTGTTGTAGTTAATAACATTTCCTACAAGTTTTTAACCAGATTCAGCTACATAGACAGGGACTGCCTATCCTGTATTATTCATATTGGCCACAGGTTGGGCTGAAGGTGGTGGTTGATTTACTTGCTCTGTTTGTTATTGTTGGGATCTTTCTTTGAGAAGAATTCAGACTAGGCAAAAAAATTTACATCTCTGAGTTGTGGAAGTAAATGGCATTCACCAGTGATATGTCCTTGTGAAAAAATGCTACAAGTAGCTGATATGACTATTTTTTCAAGGGATAGTCTTGTATATATGCCATGATATCTTCCCAACACCTAGTTCAAATTTATTTATACTATCCTAATGATATGGATATAAAAAAGGGCAGTACTAGTAGATGGCTCCTCTAAAATTTTCAAGAGATCTTATGTTGATAATGAGGATGATGAATTCTTTCAATTTTCATCAAAAATTTTAAATATAAGCAATTTTAATCCCCCAAGTGTGAATATCACCTCCTTGTGGTTTCTTTCTTATTTTCTAAATGGACTAAAATGCAACTATCAATTATTATTATTTATACTAGTTATTATATTCAAATTTTACTTTGAACTTCACAACTTAGCACAATAATAATTATTTTACTATTGTTACCCTTTAACAACACTGTGATCTCCAATAATGGCACCAAAATGATGAGTGTCGTTAATCACATTATTTAATCTCAATGATTTATCAATCTGGGGTGGTGTCCAAGGCTATCCACGATAGAAGGTTAGGGCAGAGTACAATTCAAGCATTCATATTTCAAGCAGTTATTGGGTGAAACAGATTGGTTTAGCATTTTTGGTGTCACACTAAACCTAATCTATAGAATGGAAACTTGAAGGAATTGAAAACTTATTCTAAGTTTAGAAATATAAATTTAACTACAAGTGCAGGAATTGAAATTGCTGAATTGAAATCTAATCTACTTTTGCAAAATTGAAATAACATAATTGAAATTGCTAAATTGAAATGTTACTAAAATGAAATCCTAAATTACACTTGCAAAATTGAAACCTAGTTTACTTTTGCATAATTAAAATTATTCTTGGAAATAAAAACACCTATCAATGTCCTACCACAAAAGGTCGTCAAGCTTCTGCTACAGGAATTGACAGCAAAATGAAATCTACTGAAAATTAAAAGTTGTTGAAACATAAAAATAGGGAAACATGGAAAGCAAAGAAAACAAGGAAAACAAATGTCCAATATAATTTGTCAGCTGACACACACATAAATATTGCATAATGGAAAATATAAATAACAACACACAAACTTAAAACAAGAAAATAAAATCTGACAAGCAATTTGTTAATTTTGTTGCAGCAAAATTATAGATTAAAACCTGTCATAAAAATCCTCCTTCTAGATCTTAAAGTGGGCCCATACTTTTTGATATAGAATTCAGTGAAAAATACTCCTTAACTAATTAACAATCAAAACAGAATTCGCCAAAATAATTGCACTTTTATTGTTGTCAAAACATGCTGAAAACTGTTACAGAGAATTGTTGTACAATCCTATTTACTGCTACTACTCTCCTCTATTATACTTCCTCCTTAGCTCAACTAAGAAGGGAGATATGTTATTTATAATAAAATATTACAATATATCTCATGCTCACATCATCCTATTTGCTATTTTACAGTGATTTTCCAATAATTTTGGATCTAAAATAAGTGTAATTTTAGACAGTTTGTGTTGCAACAGTAGTCATTGGCCCTTAGAAAGCATCTTCAGTGGTAGGAGTACATTGGAGGAGTCTTATAAATATCTTGCACACCTTTTTCCACTTCAAAATATGCCATTTCTATCTTTCAACTTATTTACCTATTATGCTGCAACTATTCTAGGTCTATTTTAGGACAAAGTAAGTTGCATTGGTTGACTTCCTTGTGAGTTGTGTCTTTTGGTCGGTAAGGAATGGTGGGGACAGTTGTAGGATAATTTTCCTATCTTACCTCAACCTTAAGTTACCTTTCCAACTTCTTGGAAATCATAGAAATTCAAACTATAGCACTTTCCCCTGTTATTCCAAATATCTTCGAAATAACTGGCTATAGATGCAACCTAAGCTCAAAACGTCCTCAAGATGTTGGTTTTGGTTGCTACTTCCATGTAGGCCTATAAATCTAGCTCCCAGGAGGTAAATCCAACTTAATTCACCCTTTCTCCTTGGTAAATTTCATGCCTTCCTTCATAGTGAGAGGTGGATGGAATTTGTATGGACTATCACCTGTGTTTCTAATTGTCAAAACATGCCCAGCTACCCTTTTGGAGTGCTCATAACTTGTGTCTCGTAACTCCAATGTATATCAAATTGTATCAATGTGATCTTGGTTGTATGAAATACACTTTGTTTGATTTTTAGCTCTTAACACTTTAGGAGTTTCTCCCAGCATCCCTGTCAAGTTGGCCTCTAACACAGATTTTTCACCAAAATTTCTAGCTGTCAAAAAGTGTGAAACTATCATTTTGTGGGCCCTATAACATCCAGATTACTTGTCCATATGCCTTAAAATTCAGTTCATGTGTTCTCTATACTATGAAGTACCATTGGTATGAATTTGATACCTTAACTCACTTTGGATCATTCCTAGTAGATCCGCCAATGTTCTCCTTAATGCAAATTTGCACCTGTTAACAGCTCCAAAAAAGAATAAGGCATGAACTTCCAAAATGATGTAACCTTCATAACTTTTTATCTACAAATCGGATTGACTTGCTTCAAAACAAAAAAATTTAGTTCTTGATGAGAGGAATCTGTGCATGCCATAAAAATGTAATTTTACTGTGGTATCACACCAGAATTGACATGATACTCATTTTTTACCTTTTACAAGTATACCTAGATTGTGTTGACAATGACAAAACATCATAGGGCCTCCTTTACTGAACATACAACATTTGGCTAATTGAAATACATATTTTATTTGCTATTTAATGAAGCAAAAATAATCATAAAATGCTGAAAATAGTCAAAAATAGAGATATAATGTTCCTAACATAAAATCATGCAAACACTTAACAAATATATATTCTAATCAACTATTTGGCAATTAACTTTGTCATGTTTAGTAATATGGCAGTTTTTATATGTCAAACATAGTGTAAAAATGAGGCATTTCCAGGCCTCATCAGTGTGATTGCTATCTTTTTGTGGATGATGTATATAACACCCATGTAAGTAGCACCACCAATACCAAATTTTTGTTTAAGAAGTGTTAGGGACTATGTGATTGGATTGATTCCACTCAGATAGTATGTTAGAGGTAAATCTTATAACTTTATCCCTAGACTTATTTGACATCGTTAATGAATACATCAATCAATTCAAGAAATTACAAGAGGATATTCAGACTACAAGAGGGTTGCCTAAGGGAAGAAGGAAAGGATAGGAGGCATTGGAGAAATAGAGTAACATAGAATTTCTCAATATTATGTTCAAAAATGTATCAAAAAAATATGAGATAGTTCTATTCAAAATATTGTGCATGTACTTCCCAGACTCTCCTACATTACCTATTGATGAGGTATGTAAGTATTTATTGCATCATTGAGCTAGGAGAAATATACACAAGGGCAAAAATTTTAATAAGTAGACACATCCAAAAGAATCTATGGTAAAAAATGAGAATGACAAGAATTCCAAACAGAATAAGAAAAATCTAATCCCTTTAAGAAACCCACTAATGAGTTTTACAAGAAAGGACACAAGGCAAAAAAATTTAGGATTTGAATTAAGAAGTTAAAGGAAGTAATAAGAAAGTTAGGTGATGATGTTGCTCTTTTCTATGCTCAAGGTGAGGAAGGATTTTAAGAAAAATCCTCACAGACGCATGTTGTATTCCACTCTACATATTAGACATCCACCTCCTTGTATGAGTCGATAGTTGATTCAAGGGCAACTAAACATATTACGAAGCATAAGCACCTTCAAGGCTATAACAAATGATCGAGGATGACTCTTCATTGCAAGTGGATAGAAGTGGAGATATTATGACTAGATCTTCATAATTTGATTATGTACTTCATATGTTTCCAATGTTGGTCCTAACCTCTCTATTTATTGCAGTACTCACACAAATAAAAAGTAGAATTCTAGCCTAATAGATGTGTGATTAAGGATATAGAAAGTGGGCTTAGGATTGTTACTTTTGGATATTGTAATGAATTTTATCATATGTATAATTTGGGTGAAAGACCCGCTCAATTTTCCTCCTCTAACAAGAAGAATATTATTGCAATTATAGCACATGTTGGTGATGAGAGTCAAAAGTGGCATCATAGGCTTAGACATATCGGTTATATTTCCTTAAGGTACATCAGTCAATATGATATGGCTATTATGCTTCCATGCATATCCCATCCAAGTGGTGTATGTGAGGGATGTATTTTTAGAAAGCATCATAGGGAGACCTTTCTGAAAGGTGTTACCAAGAGGGCATCTCACATTTTGGATATCATTCATAATAATGTTTGTGGACCTATGGATACACCTCTTTTAGAAAATAGGTACTTCCTTCTTTTCATTAATGATTTTTCTAGATATGTGTGGGTATATACCATTCATACCAAGGATGAAGTATTTGAGAGGTTCAAAAATTTCAAGGCTCTTGTTGAAAACCTTTTAGATAGAAGGATTAAGTGACTATGGATAGATGGGGGTGATGAATATGTTAGTCATGTTTTTTATGAGTTTTTAGCCACTCATGGAATAGCATATCCAAGGACTATTCACTACACTCCTAAATAGAATGGTGTGGTAGAACAAAAAAATGAGGTGATCATGGAGATGGTTCATTGAATGATTCATGCCAAGGGACTAGATCACAAGTTTTGGTATGAGACACTCATTTTTACAATGCATATCATCAACAAGGTACCTACTAGGGTTGTTCAACAAATGGAACCTCTTGAGAAATTGATAGGGGATAAGTTGTATGTGTTTATGTTTCTAATCATTGGGTATTCAACATGGGCTCACATACCCAAGGATTTTTGAAAAAAGGAGACACCCAAGAGCCATAAGTGTATATTTTTGGGATATTCTAATATCTCAAAGGTATATCATCTCTATGATCCTTAAAGGTATGAGGTGTTGATTAATATAGATGTCATATTTGATGAGGTTCTTCTAGGTACTCCTTACACTTCCCCTCCTAATATTTTAGCTTACCATTCCTTGATTTTTTGCCTATTCTATATCCAGAATATTCCTTAAATATCTTGGTTCCATCTTGTTAGATCATCCTCTTTTAGTGGTTGTTCATTTCCTATCAATTTGAATCTATCATGCATAATTTCTTAAGCAATATTCTCTTCCCTAAAGTAGGATAGGATGAGCAAGAAGGTTCAATATAGAATTATCTAGTTTTTCATGATGAGGTGGGTGGTGATGGGTTGAATTACTTTGCTTATGTTTCTAATTTTAAGATGGTGTAGGATACACATGCTTCTTTTGAATGTCCCACCCCCAAGTTGGTTAAGATGGTTTTGAAGGATGCACAATCCATTTTATACCTTGAGTGGCATCAAAATGCTCATTCCTAAGCTTTGAATATAACTCATTCACAATATCCTATCACATACTCCTAGGATAATGGGAAGCCTAAATGGGAAGATACCATTGTAGCTATATATGAGGCATTGATGAAAAATAAAACATCGAAGTTGGTTCCTCTTCCAATAGGGAAGAATGTTGTGGGGTGCAATTTGGTCTATAATATCAAGTACACATTGGATGGTTAAATTGAAAATCATAAGGTACACCTTATTTCCAAGGGCTTATCTTAGTAGGAGGAAGTGGACTACTCCAAGATATTGACACCTAGAGATATAATGGACTTTGTTAGAATGATTCTTTCCACTACAACTTCTTATGGATGGAAGTTACATTATATGGACTTAAAGAGTTCCTTTCTCCATGGATAATGTTATAAGGACATCTGCATACATAAACCACCCCGATTTGATCTAAAGGATCGTACTCCATTGGTATGTTGATTTTAAATCTCTGTATAGTCTTAAGCAAGCTCCTCGAGCTTAGAATGAGAAAATCCATTCTTTATTCCTTGGTTTAGATTTCAATGATATCAAGTAGAGCATGATGTTTAAAATAAATATCATAATGAGGAAACTATGGTAATTGTATTTTATGTTAATGACCTTCGTATCATAGGTATCCCCACTACTTGATTCTAGATATGAAGTCACAAATTCATTCCACCTTTGAGATGATATATTTGAGGCTTTTGCATTATTTTTGAGAATATAGATTATTTAGTTAGATTCTTGCATTACCATTTCTCATACCAAGTATGCTTTGGATCTTCGATTATTCAATATGGAGGAGTGTCATCCTACTTAGACACCCTTTGTTGTAGGTCTAAAATTACGGGCTAATTGTGCTAAACCTTTGGTTGATGCCACATTATGTCAATCTCTTGTAGGAGGTCTTCTTTACCTTACTGACATAAAATCATATATAGCCTTTGTTGTTAACTACTATTCCAAGTATATGAAGGCTCCTCAAGAGAGTCACTAGATAATAGCCAAGAAAATTCTCAAATACATCAAAGGGGCATCATATAGGAATTCACTACTTTGTTTGTTCTCCTTTTATTTTGATAGGCGTTTCAAAATCTGA
Source organism: Wollemia nobilis (assembly GCA_028583015.1). Lineage (NCBI taxonomy): Eukaryota > Viridiplantae > Streptophyta > Pinopsida > Araucariales > Araucariaceae > Wollemia > Wollemia nobilis. Next base: position 2,747,970 of record JAQPPZ010002347.1, read on the forward strand.
TTGGGTAGGTGATTTGAATGAGTGGCAGTCCACCACATGCTTTGTGTTCTAATTTAGATTTGGCCCAGTTTCATGGTGTTCAAGACACCAATCCACAATTTTTTAATCTTCCATGAAGGTTCAATATTTTTCTACTAATGAGGCAGTTAAACATCTTAGGTGGATGCTAATGATTTTGGAGGGGATTGGCATTCCCTAAAGTTTTTCTATTACTCTTCACTATGACAATTAGAGTATTATTTAGCTTGTTTGCAATCTTGTGTTTCATCAATAAATAAATCACATTGATATATGAATGCATTTTGTGCAATGACATCATGCTCGTGGGATGTTACATCTAATGTTTGTTCCTTCATCAAAGTAGAGTACAAATATTTTTTCCAAAATCATGCCTAAGGTTACTTTTGTGAGCATGCAGAACTTCTTGGAGAGGAAGAGTGTCCCTTAAGGGAGGATCCAACATAAGAGCCTCTCTTTATGTCCCCCATTTATCTTAAGAGGGGATGCTAGAAAATATGGTGGTGAAGCTTCTCTTGAGTCTACAACCAAATTTTTGTTATGTTTTCCCTTTGGGTCCATGTAAACCTTGACAAAGGTATTTTTATCATTTTTTATATTTTATTCCTGAGGGTCGATCTTAACCTTGAGCTAAAGGTAATATGTACTTGGGTATAAATACACCTCCTTATCGATCACTTTATTATTGGTTTGAGTGTAATTTTGATTCTCTTTGAGTGAAGATATTTTGGTGTCTATGGACACCCTATCATATAATGTGTTCATTATATGTTGTGTATTTATTTTGTCAAGCAATACTAGGTAATGTTTGATTCCATTTGTTTCTAGAAATTACTATGAAATCTAACACTACTAGCATCAATTTTGCCACCTAATGTTGGCATGAGCACCAGCCACCAATGTTAGTGCCACCCTTCAACATTGGCTATAGTTGCATTGTCATCCTTTTGCATTGGTTTCAACACCAGTTTTCAACATTAACACCATCCTTCAATATTAGTGCTAACGTCATATTTCATTGGGTCCACTTGTGATGGTTATACCAGCCTCACCACTAACCCAATTCATACATATGACCATTTTTTGAAAACTATATAGAATGTTCTCTAACTCTACCACTTTAGATATTTTCTAGATAAGATATGCGTAGAGAACCTTTAAAATTGTAATTCAATTTTTTGACTTATTTTTGGTGCCAAACTTCCATATGTTGACATTTGTACAAATGGCACCAAAAAATCCATAACCATCATGTTATTACCACTTTGATCTAAAAGGTTGGTAGATAACATCAAAATTTTGTGATATCAATTATAGTCAAAATAGATTGTTTCCTCAATATTACAACCATTAGTTACATTTGGAATATAATTTGCTCCATCTTCCAATATTATCCCTTTCTATTCTATTGCAATACCCTTATATTAAGGATTGTTGTAGTTAGAACATAGATTACAAAGAAGGTAAAAATAGCAAAAGCAAGGAATGAACAGTCAATAACAATTCACATCTCACCAATAAGACCAACGATACTAGCAACTGCATATGCATACCAAATATATGACCTATGCAAAACATCTCTACAAATATTTGGCATGCACCATCAGATTCCTCCACATGAATACAACCTACACCATCATTTATTTACATAGATATTTGACCTACATCCTCTCATACCCCTTATCAAGGATTTGGCATATGCCTTAGGGCATCTCTTCTTTTCTCCTTTGTAGATTTTCATTGCAACATTCTATGAGTTATCATTTTTCATGGATTTCTACACGTGTCACTTTTTTGTATGCACATTATATTGTAGTTGTGTTGGTCTTGATTCTTTTTATCACAACACCTCATTTGTAGTTTTGTTAGAGCCTAATCAAACACCTTGAGTATCAATATCATGAATTTCATCTATTTGTAGTCCCAATATAACACCCAACTTAAGTAGTTTCTTGTTTAGCACCTACCAGTCAACCCTTGTGCTAACTCTTTGAGTACATAGCAATCAATCACCTTTTGGTGCCATAGTCTCTATCACACTATCACATCTTTTTCATAATTATCTTCATCTTCCTTCATAATTTAGACAAATAATTGGTGCCTACCCCATATTACCACTATGTTGCATAACTGATTTGACACCACAAGCTTGTTCAAGGGAATTTTCCTATATGCCAACATATTCTAGGCCCCATGGGGTATACCATTTTAGGTGTGCCTTGTATGACAAGCTAAAACCATCATATTGTCTACTTCTTTACTATTCCTTTCATTCTACCATTTAGTGATTCTTATAAAAAATAATAATATATTAGGTTGCTTCATTGACATTAGAAGAGTTAATGAAATGTTGGATAAATTATCTTAAATATAGAGCCATTATATGTTGGAATTTATGGCTTGAAATAAATAATAAAATTTTTAAAATAAAATCTCCAAATCATATCCGAGTTTGGATTCACCATTGTTGCCTCTCTTGAAAAACTTTTACAAACATGTTGCTCATTATAGGTTGTCTTAAATATGGAAAAAATATGTTAATTGCTTGGACAAGGAATTTTAAAAGACATACAAGAGTGATCTGTAACAATGAAGTTAATGCAAATGATTTGCATTAACTTCATTATTATAGATCACTCATTTGCATTAATTGAAAGTAAAATAGAAATGTCTAACAATTGGTTTTATCATTATTAATTTTGATGGTGCTTCCAAAGGAAACTCTAGAAAGGTTGGCAAAGATGGGGTTTCTTGGGATGATGAGACACTTCTTACAAGAATCAAGAAAGAAATGGAAAAAGCATGAAGATATATTTCAATTAAGAGGGTCCATAAGTTATTATTAATGTTGTTAAAAAGAATGGATGTGAGGATTGGATTAACGAGCATTTTTAGATGTTTATCAGTTATTAATGCAGCCAATATCTTGAAAATGCTAACATATCTACTTAGAAGAAAATAGGGTGGTAAATAATTTAGGCAAGCACGATGTTGACTTCATCTTAATGAAATTTATATATTAGAAAATAATTAACCATAGAAGATTTTCTCTTAATGAAAATAATATCAAGTATTTGATAGAGGAAAATATAAGAACAATATATTGGATAGAAAGACACATATTTAATCTAGTTAACTTAATAAGGCATATTGTTTTATTATTTTTATGGAAGTGGTTCCAATTTAGCCACATATAGCTCGTTAATGGCACAATCTCCCCCACAATTGTGCAACTAATATTTATGCAAACTATGCACAACAATAAATAAATAGGCATATATAGAATATGGGACACATTAAATGATTACAAAAATGTTGGTATGATATCAAATGTTGGTACTCATGTAGACTTTATATATTATTGTTTTTTTTAACATGGTGGAATCGGTAGCCACCACGAATCCGGGAAGGTTGTCCAGCTTTTATGGCCATCATAGTATTATGCATTGTCCGCCCCGAAAGCCACCACATAGATCTTCACGCAGTTTACCCTTATAACCACCATGCAACAATCATTTTAAACCTTTTATGCCACTGAAAGCACCAGGAAAGGGACAAGCGTTCAGTCCGACGAGGCCCGAGATTTGAACCTTGGATCTCCGCCCCCTTATGGGGTTTGGATGAACCAATTGGTCTACACCTTAGACCTACTTTATATATTATTGTTAGGCTTATAGATTGATGATTTTTAAGATTCTGTATGCTATAGCAAAGTGGTCTAGACAATAATTCAAAAAAAGCATAGTACTTACTAATATATAATTTTTATGATCACAATATTAAAAAAAAAATCCACTTGTATTTTCTTAATTAATACATATTGATTCAAGCAAATTACCTGTTGGTCCAAAATCTGCCACAGGAAAGGATTTTATAAATGCACCCTAGACCTGGCCAACATTGAAAGGCTGGAAGCAAGAAATGGCTCCCAGACCAATCTCCAGAGTGGGTCGGTTCCCTTTACTAATCTAAATTTATGTTTGAAGATAAGGGTTGCTGGAAAGAAATTAAAAGTTGCAGAAAGAAATGGAAATATGGCCACAGGCCGGAGTTATGGGATCGGAAGAACAACAGCAGAAAACTTAAAGTGCAGCAACAGCAAGCAACAGAATATAATGACTCAACTCCCACACAACTGTATGCAGAAAATCTCTCCAAGATTACACTCCAGAATCATATCCTTACAAGCAAGATTCAAATCCAATATGCAGAATTTGAATGTAACAAAGACTCAAGGAATATAAATTCGATTAGAAATGCAAAGAACATAAAAGACAATCACCCAAACAACTGCTTGAAAAATCCGAAGCCAATAATTTATTCTTGCAAATGCACTTCCAGTTTTTAGCAAAACTTCCAACCTTTCGAAATGCGAATTACATTGGTTTTTATAGAGGTCCGTCCTCTTTGCAGCATTAAATATTTTAAACCGACCTTCTTGAGATCTACAATTATGCGAAGGAAACGAGGAACATGATCCCCTTAATTGCAGTCTCGAAGAAATAAAAATTAAATGCCATGAAACGTTCGCGGCCCTTCATTAAATTCGATTCTTCAAACATGTGCATGAAAACCGTTGAATTAATCCACGAACAGCAGCTTTGAACCAATAAATCCTTCAATTTTGGTGGCCTGGGCGCTTCTTCGACCTTGACTGCCTTGGAAATCCACAAAGCATTAAATTCGGGGCAGCATTTAATCATCGAAACCCAAAAATATCTCCTCGGCCGTTCATACTGCATTTGGCGGGAAAACTGCGCAGGTCGCGAAAATGCGACGGGTCGCGAAATCGCGACGGGTCGCGAAATCGCGACATCTTATAATGCCGTACGCTTTGACCACCGTTGACCCACGAAAATGGCACATGTAGCGATTTCGCTACGTCTCCGGCTCCCTCTTGCTCCTCCCTGCGCTCTGCCCCGCGAAAACGGAACATGTAGCGATTTCGCTACATGTTTCTTCTCTCCGCACCAATCGCCATTTTCCGTCGCGATTCGCTGACATGTCAGCGACGCGCTGCAAGTTTTCGACTTAATGCCTTTGACGCCGACCGACCCGCGATTCCGGAACACGTCGCGATATCGCGACGGTTCCGCCCAACCTGACTGCGTTGACCGCGATTCTGCAACATGTCAGCGCGTCGTTGCAGTTTTTTGACTTAACCATTTTTTGCTCAATTTTTCTCCTTTTTTCGCCCAAGCTGCATCAAAGCTGAAGTCAAAGGTCAGATTTCCAACAATACACTAATGCATTAATCAATGAGAATCAATGTGGCAAAAATGCCAACATTCTTGGCGGCTCGTGGGGTATACAGCTCGCTGTATGCAAGAATCCAGGCCTTAGTCCATTGGGCACAGAGTCATATTGGAACTGTAAACTAGCTGCTGCAAAACATGTCAGAGGACTGCTGCAAAACTTCTTCTGCTGCTGAAAACTAGAACCGGAAGAACCTGCATAGAAGCGGTTATAACCTGAAGAAATGGAATATGATGGTGAAGTGAGCTCCTGCGATTGCGCAAGCGGTGACTGCAATGGAGTGATGTGGAAGTAAGCAAGTGATGAGATAGACATAACAACATCATGTTGATACACTACCAGCGGCAATAGATGGAATGAACGAATGGATGGAACAGAAGTGGAAGTTTTGAAGCGTGAAATGAAAATGAACTAATCTGGAAAATAAATGCTTTTTAAAACAAAGACAAACTGAGAAGAAAGGGATAAGAAGAAACGGGAAAAATAGAAAAGGGGAGAAGAAACAACAGCCGTGGCTTATTCTGTAACTGCAGAAGAAAAAGAAGTAAAAGAAGGAAGATGAAGAAGGGAAAGGAAAGAAAAAGGGAAGGGAAAAGAAGAAAGTGCTAGAAAGCCACCAACTGCTGGGAAAGGAGGAGACAAAAGGGAAACCAACACCTACAGCCCACAAGCAACAAGAGCCAAGGTGACAACAAAAGGCAACACATATATACATACTTTTTTCTTTTTCTTCACTTTTTTTTTTTTTTTTATATTATATACAAACTCAAATTGAACTTGCGAAGTCATGAAAAGTAGGCTTTCAAATGAAAGCCATTAACTGAAATTGGAAGTGGGCTACCATCCATAGCTTCCAAATAGAAAGAATTAGCTGCACCAATGCTGGAAATACGGAACGGACCCTCCCGTAATGCATCAAACTTCTTATGATTGCCAGGTTTAGCTTTATTCTCATTCCATTTCAGCACCAAATCTCCTGTCTTGAATGGACGGGCTGCAGAATGCTTATAAAACCACTTCGAAATCCCTTGTATGTGCTTGTCAAATTCATTGTACGCTTTGGAACGCTGCTCCTCTAATTCCAACAACTGTGCTATTCGCAGATCCAAGGAACTCAGGTCTGTCTCATCATCTTGAAAAGACTGCAACTGCTGTAATACCGGCAGCTCAAGATGAACCGGCAACCTTGCTTCTTTGCCATAGACTAGGGCATATGGTGAGGTTTTAATGGACTTCTTGACGGAAATCCTGTCTCGCCCATAACGCCCGATTCAATAACAAGTGCCAAGATCTTTTGTTCTCTCCCAATGACCTCTTCAAAATTTCGAGCAAATTTTTGTTCGTTGACTCCGCCAAGCCATTTCCCCGTGGATAGTAATTGGAAGATGTCTTAAGGAAAATGCCAAACTTGTTAGCAAACTCAGCCAATTCAGCTCCAATGAATGGAGTCCCATTATCTCGTAATGATGGCGTCCGGAACACCAAAACGCGTAATTAAACTTTCAACGAAAGAAATCACTACAGATTGATTGGCCATCTTTGTAGGTATGGCTTCGCACCACCCGGTGAAATAATCAGTAGTCGTTAAAATGTATCCGTGACCACCGAGGAATTAGGATCAATTATTCCAATAAAATCTAACCCCCATTGCCGAAAGGGTGCTTCAACTCGAATCGGATGCAAAGGCGGAGCCGCATTCCTTACTCTTCTTGCATATCTTTGACACTTATCACAGGCTTGTGCAATCTTGAAAGAATCTGAGAACAGGGTCGGCCAGTAGTAACCAACTCGAATGATTTTCAAGGCCATCGGTCTTCCTGCAAAATGTCCTCCTGATAGACCGGAATGGAACTCTTCCAAGATCCTATCCTTGTCTGCTTGTTTAACACACTTCAAAAGAACACCATCAATATTTTTAAAAAATAAACCATCCGAAAACAAAACATACCACAGAGCTTGCAACCGAAATCTCCTCCTCCGAGAAGCGACCAATTGTGATGGACATTTTCCAGCTTGTGAAATAATCAATCGTGTCCTCTCGTCCAATCTTTTCCGTAATTAAGAAATTCATTAAATTGTCATTACCAAGGAAGAGCTTCTCCCCGATCTTCGCATACATCAAATGCCGCCATCTTTGCTAACCGCCGGCACGTAGCTTTACCACGCACTAATTTAGCTGGGTGAATTTCTACATCAAATTCCTGGATCTTGGTGACCCAACCAGCACGTTTATCACCCAATTCTCCTTGAAGAATGAAATTTCTCACGTCTGGGTGAAGCACATAAACAAATGTCCTACTCTGGGAAATAAAATGTTTGAATTTCTTCAGGGATTTCATCACAGCATATACCTGTTTCTCAATAAAATTGTACTTTGCTTCGTGAGGTAAAATGACTTGGCTCGTAAAAGCAATGGGCCTTTCATTCCCATCATCTCCTTTTGCGTCAAAACTCGCAAAGATAACCCGTCATCTTCTCCAACCGCATATAAGATGAAATCCTTGGAGTAGTCGGGATTAATCGGGACAGGGGCCTCGCACTATTCTTTCCTTGATCTCCCGAAATGCTTCCTTTCTTTGAGCTGTCCATTGGAAAACCGCATCTTTCTTCAACAATTCAGCCATTGGTTTAACAACCTGAGCAAAATCAGCAATGAATTTTCTAATGAAATTTATCTCGTCCAAAGAAAGATTGAAGTTCCTTCTTGTTTGCAGGGAGTGACAATTTCTTCATGGCTTCAACACGGGCTGGATCAATTGTTAATCCATCTTCGGAAATCACATGACCCGTAAGCTTACCCTCTTTTACAAAGAAACACGGACTTCTTTGGATTAATGGAGATTCCGAATTCTCTCGCATTTCTCAAAAATCAGCCTCGTGTGAGAACAATGGTCTTCCCTTCTATGTGAAAAGACTGTCATGTCGTCAAGGTATATTACAATGATCTTGTTCAACAAATCCTTGAAAGCAATGTCCATAGCTCTTTGGAAGGTAGCTCCAAAGATTTGACGAGCCCAAAGGGCATTCGCCGATATGCAAAAGTACCCCACTTCGTGGTGAATGCTGTCTTAAACCGATCTTCATCTTTTACCCGGATCCGGTTATACCCGTAAAATCCATCCAAAGAAAGAAAAACGCTCGTGCACCACCCACAACATGCAATATTTGATCTATTCTCGGCAAAGGATAATGATCCTTTAATGAAGCACGGTTCAAATTCTTGAAATCAACGCACAATCTAATATCTCCATTCTTCTTACGGACGGGGACCAGATTGGCGACCCATGTGGAGTGCTTGACCGGATAGATGATCTTAGCTTGCAGCATTTTAACGAGTTCAGCCTTCATCAACGCCTCAATCTTTGGGTTTACAGGTCTCTGCTTCTGCCGAAAAGGCCTAACTCCTTCTTCCAGTTCAATTGTATGCTGTATAATCTGCTTGTTATAACCCTTCAAGTCTTTATAGCTCCAAGCTATAATATCATAAAACTCTTTACAGAGTTGCCTGATTTTTTGCAGTTCTTCTGGGGTTGAGTCAATGCCAACCTTAATCACTTTGTCAGGCGAAGCTCTAACTCCATGAATTCCTTTCTATCAATCTCCATTCGAGGCTTTCCGGAACGATCATGTTGGTCAAACAAGCTCTCCGTAGTTATTAGACCCTTTGGAATATGGTTATTCCTTAATTGAATAAGACCTTCGGCTTCCTCATCTTCCAAAGTTCTGCCTTCAACAGCTGCAGCTTCATGTATCAAGAAATTAACAATCTGCTCATCGGTTTCAAAGACCTGCCAAAAATTTTCCTTATCTGGCACACTGGGTCTGTATACCATTCTCACTGCCTTGGGTTTGTTCACAACTTGATCAGCAGGAGAAAAGTTCGCTCCAAGAGATGCTAATAAGTCAGCATGTTTATTCATCTCTCTGGAAACAACTTGAATATTAAGCGCAATGAAAAGTTCAAACAAATCCCAAACCTGATTACGATATGCTTTCGGATAATGCCGCTTTGAGATGCATCTATTTGTGACCTGATTTACAATAAGCTCGGAATCACCAAAAATATTGAGTCTGTTCTATTCCTAACTTCTTCGCTTTCTTCGGACCCAAGCACAATGCTTCATATTCAAGCGGCATTATTAGTACAACTCCATGTAAGCCGATATGAATAAGTTCTCTCGTACACCGTAAGGAGAAATTAACACAATACCTGCTCCGGCACCATTCCCGCATCTAGCTCCATCGAAATACAGTTGCCATAACTGATCTGTAACCTCAGTCTGATCAACTGGGTTAGACAATTCCTGCTTTGTCTCAGTCTCAGGTTTTCGAATAGCATAGCAGCCAATCTCTCGTCTCCATCATGGCATTGAAGTTAAGCATTGAAAACTGGTCTTCCAACTGAAGATTGTTTAAAACTTCACTCATTAAAATAGTATCTTCAGACTCTTCAGTGAGCATATGGACCGACTGCATGTCTTTTCCAACATCTTCCAACTTCTCAATGTGAAAAGGGGAAGGCTTTTCATTCTGTATTCTGAGACGTCTATTCTTAAAAGGAATTTCCAGATGGGAATAATCTAATGCCAGATAACCCCCTAATTTTGCGGTAAATTCCCTGGATAAACACATGCTAAAATAGGGCTCTAAATCTACTACAACAATTTCTTGAATAACAGTGATTTGGGGCATTGTATGCAGGACAATGGGTACATCTTTAATGACACCTACTATTTTTACAAGCATACCATCCAATTGCAGAACTCCAGGACTACTCTGGGTATACTCCATTCCCATAGCTTCACAGACTCCCTTGGGCATGACAGTGGTTGCAGCTCCAGAATCAATCATACAATTGTGTACAACCCAACCTTCTATTTGCAATGACAAGTAAAAAGGAGGAGGTCTGTTCTTACCAGTAACAGAGGTGGTTAAAGTTTGGGCATAGACGGTCTGGGTAGGCCCTATTTCACTCTCCTTCATAGATTTCAATGACTCTTGTAATAAATCTACTTGACCAGGTAATTGCAAAGCGTCATAAAGGCTTACCTTAGCAGGGGTCTTTTTAAGATCATCAACAATGTTGTATGAAACTGCAGCAGAATTTTTCATCTCAGCAGGTTGCTCAAATCTGGTTCTGTACTGTTGTGTAGCTTCCACTCTCAACCTCTTGGTCGATGATGGATACTTCAATTTTTCACGTGCTTGCTCCTCTGCTTCTGACCTCACTGGTGCAGCTGCTGCCTTTTCTTGAACTCTGTTAAAAGTTGGATCTTTGGGCAAAGGCTTTGGAGCTAGCACAGGAGCTTTCACTGGCCTTTTCACTTCAGCCGGTACTCTTAACGGCTCTAAGTCAGCAGGATCAACATTCATAGGCTTCTTTCCAGTCCTTGTTAGAACTGAAACTTGATCTTCCACTGCAGTCATCAAATTATAACCAGCTTCTGAGATCATATTAACATGGTCACCTGAGGAGCTGGCCGCCAAGGTCTGCACATAATTTAAGTGAACCATACATGTATCCTCTCCGTGCGGATCATTACAAGTCGAGCACCAATATACTCCATCTGCATGGGCCGCATCTTCATTTGCTAGAACAGCCTAAGCCCTTTTCGTGTGCTTTGCTTGTGGAGGCATCTTGATCTCTAGTAATTTGAGGAGGTTGAAATCTCCTTGGCTGGAAATCTCTCTCACTCGCTTCCTCTCAATGAGTGTGATCTTGTTTCCCATGGCTCTAATGGCAGAATTTGCAGACTTAACCTCTTGCAATAATGCTGTATATGGATCAGGGTTTGCAGGTGCAGGAAGTGCTGGTAAGGGCAAAGGAGCTGGTGGTGCTGGCAAAGCTGGAAATGCAGTGGAAACGGGAGATGGTTGAATGCTGGGTGCAGGGAGCGGTAAAGGAGTTAAAGCAAGCAATTGAGGAGCTGGGACAGCTTGCAACCTCGAGGTGCTTTAGAACTCCATGATGGTGTAGGATACATAGCTGGCATGGGGTGTGGTTGTGAACCATATAAATATTGAGGCAAATCTGGAATAAGAGGCATAGTTACCTTTGGAGGCAGTCTTCCTACAGCAACCAGATCAGCTTCTGCTTTAATTGCTTGTTCAAAGATTTCTGGAAACGTCACCACATTAGACCCGCCGAACCGCCCATCCGATATCCGAGTGAAACGCTCCGAGGTAGTACATCGCAGACTAATTCATCAACGAGGCCGAATACCATCAGGAATCCTTTGCCAAGTTCTCGTAAACCGGACATTAAAATCAGGTATCTCTTCTTGTGGATGTCTCTGTATGACAATAAAATGATTTAACAATGAGAAAGGGTCAGCCTGTTCATGAAAATGTTTCACCAGCAAATCACCAAATTGATCCCATGATGTTATGGTGCCGGGAGGCAGAGTTCTGTACCAAAACAGCAGTTTACCTCTCAAAGAACACACTAACAATTTGATCATTACATCTTCATCAGTAATGTCATGAATAGCAGCCAGAGAAGCCACATCATTTATGTGCTCATAGGTTGTTTTACCAGTACCATCGTAAGTGGGCAAAGCCTTCAGTGCAGCCTGTGGTACTGGATTCTGAGCCTGCAGATTCAAGGCTCCAGTGCTGTTCCATGCCAAGAATTTTCTGGGTGGAGGAAATTGTGCCATTGGTGGAACTTGTAGGGGTGCAACACTAGCAACAATACTGGGTATTTGTACAGCAGAAGATGGAAGAGACGAGGAAACTAATCTAGAATGCTCACCACTTCTCGAACTATCAAGCTCAAAAACTCGAACAAGATCGCCAAATTTCTTTGACTGTGATCTTGTGATCATGAAGTATTTCTGGGTTCAGCAGGTTACCAAAAACAACAGAGTCACCAAATGCTCTAATTTACAGTCTGAAGGCGAACATTAAACCTTCGACCCTATGGGATCTTTTCGAGACAAATAAAATCTATCCCACCGGGCGTGCCAAAAACTGTTGGTCCAAAATCTGCCACAGAAAGGATTTTATAAATGCACCCTAGACCTGGCCAACATTGAAAGGCTGGAAGCAAGAAATGGCTCCCAGACCAATCTCCAGAGTGGGCTGGTTCCCTTTACTAATCTAAATTTCTGTTTGAAGATAAGGGTTGCTGGAAAGAAATTAAAAGTTGCAGAAAGAAATGGAAATATGGCCACAGGCCGGAGTTATGGGATCGGAAGAACAACAACAAAAAACTTAAAGTGCAGCAACAGCAAGCAATAGAATATAATGACTCAACTCCCACACAACTGTATGCAGAAAATCTCTCCAAGATTACACTCCAGGAATCATATCCTTACAAGCAAGATTCAAATCCAATATGCAGAATTTGAATGTAACAGCACTCAAGGAATATAAATTCGATTAGAAATGCAAAGAACAGAAAAGACAATCACCCAAACAACTGCTTGAAAAATCCGAAGCCAATAATTTATTCTTGCAAATGCACTTCCAGCTTTTAGCAAAACTTCCAACCTTTCGAAATGCGAATTACATTGGTTTTTATAGAGGTCCGTCCTCTTTGCACAGCATTAAATATTTTAAACCGACCTTCTTGAGATCTACAATTATGCGAAGGAAACGAGGAACATGATCCCCTTAATTGCAGTCTCGAAGAAATAAAAATTAAATGCCATGAAACGTTCGCGGCCCTTCATTAAATTCATTCTTTTAAACATGTGCATGCAATTGTTAACTCAATCCACGAACAGCAACCTCGAACCAATAAACCCTTTAATTTTGGTGGCCTGGGCGCTTCTTCGACCTTGACTGCCTTGGAAATCCACAAAGCATTAAATTCGGGGCAGCATTTAATCATCGAAACCCAAAAAAACCTTCTCGGCCGTTCATACTTGTGTTTTGGCGGGAAACTGCGCAGGTCGCGAAAATGCGACGGGTCGCGAAATCGCGACGGGTCGCGAAATCGCGACATCTTATAATGCCGTACGCTTTGACCACCTTTGACCCGCGAAAATGGCACATGTAGCGATTTCGCTACGTCTCCGGCTCCCTCTTGCTCCTCCCTGCGCTCTGCCCCGCGAAAACGGAACATGTAGCGATTTCGCTACATGTTTCTTCTCGCCGTATCAATCGCCATTTTCCGTCGCGATTCGCTGACATGTCAGCGACGCGCTGCAAGTTTTCGACTTAATGCCTTTGACGCCGACCGACCCGCGATTCCGGAACACGTCGCGATATCGCGACGGTTCCGCCCAACCTGCCTGCGTTGACTGCGTTGACCGCGATTCTGCAACATGTCAGCGCGTCGCTGCAGTTTTTTGACTTAACCATTTTTTGCTCAATTTTTCTCCTTTTTTCGCCCAAGCTGCATCAATCAAAGGTCAGATTTCCAACAATACACTAATGCATTAATCAATGAGAATCAATGTGGCAAAAATGCCAACATTACCTTGAAAATTATGTTTTCAAAACATAATGACAATTTTGCCATTAGTTTTGAAGTTATCGTCATCTGCATAAATATAAGAAATAGATAAAGCAAAAAATAATTTTCCAAAATGCATTCTAAGTTTAATATACAACTCTAATACTTATTTTGGTGGATGAAGGAAAGACATATTTGAATTAAAAATATAGTTTTAATTGATGGGTTGTGCTCATATATAGGCTTCACTTTATTTTTGAAGAAATGAGTCAACATCACAAGAAAATATATTATGATTTATTTTATTTTTATAATAAGCTGTGTGGATTCTATTTAGGGCCACTCTCATTAAAATAACAGTACATTACATTGCTATCAAGTTAATTAAACCACATCCAACTAGCTTTTTTATCAAATATATTCCTCATTTGCCTTTCTATTAAAGATATTTGTCATCTTCCTCAAATTGTTAAGTTTCTACAATCAACTTCTTGATATCATTTTTATTAAGAGAAAACCTCACTCGTATAGTTACCTTCTAAAATTTAAATTTTGCCAAGATGAAATTCAACACCATAAATGGCTAAAATATTTGCTACCGATTTCCATATCCATAAATATATTGTCTATAACAACTTGACAATTTCTTAATACCTTTTTCTTATGGGCCTTATCCATTCCCTTAATATTCCAAGACATTATTTTCATCATCACTTTTTATTTTTATTTGTGGATTAGCTCTACTTCTTATTAACACTCACGATATTTGATTTTGTTTTCCATATCAATATCCCTTAAGTTTCATTTTCTCTTTGTTTTTGCTTTTTCGGTCTTCCTCTTTTTTTTTAATTTCCATCAACACTTTCATTTTCATCAATCTCTTCAATGTTCTCATACTGCTTATAGTAAGACTTCTCATCTATAAGTTTGTCTTGCTCTAAATGATCCGAAGTGCAAGGAATAACCTCGAAATCACATTCTTATTTATGTTGCCATGGAAAACCTAAAGTGCAAGGACACTCTTCCATAGAAATTACCTTTTTAGGTTTCCTTGAAACCCTAAATTGCTATGGATTTTCTCCATACTCATTTATGTATTATGTTGCTCTTGAAACCCTAAAGTGCATAGGATAACCTCTACACCACTTTCATTTTTATTACCAAAAGAGGATTTTATACTAGAGGAAAATGAAGATGATTTAACTAGAATAAACTTGACCTCTTCTGGTATCTTTGTTTTAGAATTTTCTTCATTTTCATTTGAACCGTTAATTCCTTTTGAACTTGAACTTACACATTATACTTTCTCATCCCTTATATCCTTCTTTGTTTCTTCTAACAGGTTATCCAAGTGAGCTATGGTGGCCTCTACCATATGATGTCAATAGGCTTTATTTGCCTCTTCTTTAGGAGTGGAATATCCTTGATCTAATCCAAATTCTATTCTAGTATGATTTCCTTGCTTTTTATTGCAATATATTTTCATCCGTCCACTCTCATAACAATTGGGGCATCGAAATTCATTATTTTCATAATCCACTTGTTGATCCCATTCTCTTAATTCAAATCTGATCTTAATATATTGTGACAAAGGTTTTGAAATATTGATAGCTACACATATTTGGGTATATATAGCTTTTTCTAGGGTTATGCATAAGGGGTCGGCCCCGAAATCTATTTATAAAATCAAGGCAAATTGTCTTGGAATCCCGACAAAATTTGTAGAAGTATACATGGCGAATTGCATTTATTTGTCTCCAAAAATTTCAAACTATAGCAAATTTCATTAATTTGTCTAAAAAAAATTTCAAACCGTGGTGAATTTTTCTGTGTTGGGGGCTATGAATATCGTTTGCAAAATCTAAAAATGTACGGCATACTTAAAAGCTTTCGGTCAATATGAAAGACTTTAGGATGACATGATGACCAATGGCATGTTGATCGGTTGCAGTCATGACAATCGGTTACAGTCATGACAATCAATTACAACCATGATGATATGTTGTAGCCATGATGATCGATTTAGCCATGACGATCGGGTGCAGCCATGATGATCGATTGCAACCATGACGATCAGTTGTAGCCATGATGATTGGTTGCAGCTATGGCGATCAATTGTAACCATGATGATCGATTGCAACCATTACTATCTATTAGGGCCATGCCAATTAGTTGTAGCCATGATGATCAGTTGTAGCTATGATGATTTGTTGCATCCATGATGATTGACTGTAGCCATGACGATCTGCTGACGATCGATTGTAGCCATGATGATCTATTGCATCCATAGACACGACTCTATAATCGATCGTCTTACACTGACAAACATGGCTCTATAATCAATTAGCTTATGCCAAAAAATATGGCTTTGCAATCGATCGGCTTATACCGACAGACAACTCTACAACCGATCGGCTTACGCTGACTGATACAGCTCTGCAATTGATCAACTTATACTGACAAACACAGCTATGCAACCGATCATCTTATGCCGATAGACATGACTCTACAACCAATCGACTTATGCTGATAGGCATGACTCTACAACCGATCATCTTGCATCGATCGACACTCCTCTACAATCGATCGGTTTATTTCAACAGTCACTCCTTTGTAATCTTCTTAATTTTTTCATTGTTTTAGAGCTATTTTTGAGTTAGAGTATTTTTGATGTATGTTTATTAGTACCCGATATAGTATATATACATATAGTATATGAGGTGATTTTGGCGGGAAAAATAAAATCACTTATAATTTGAAGGCAATTTGGGCGTGAAATATAAAATCATTTATAATTTGAAGGCAAATTGGGCGAGAAAATAAAAATCATATGTAATTTGAGGTCGACAAATTAAAATAAATTTAGGTTCATGATTATCAATAACAAGCGAATTTACCCCAAAAAACTTCCACCCCGTAAATTTCAAGCGAATGGGCCTCAGTGAAAGGATCCAAAATTAGCCTTTTCAAAATTTTAAAAATCCTAAATAGAGCCAATTTATGATATTTCGTGCTTGTGCATAACCCTGGATTTTTCCCTCCTTAATATTTAGTCTCTTCTTGATAAATTACCTTAGGTTATTTTCAATATTCTTCAAAATATCCTTATTGATAAGCTAATATGGAAGTCCAAAAAGCCTAACCCACACCGAAAGCTTCTTAATAGTTTTTGTCTTAGAAAAAATATTACTCTATGGTTTTAAATAAAGGGTATCTCTCTCCCTAAACCATGGGCCACCACCTACACTTCATGGTCTTAAATAAATAACATATCTACTTCTAAACCATGGGCCACAACCATTATTTTATCCTTGGTT
Source organism: Wollemia nobilis (assembly GCA_028583015.1). Taxonomy (NCBI): domain Eukaryota; kingdom Viridiplantae; phylum Streptophyta; class Pinopsida; order Araucariales; family Araucariaceae; genus Wollemia; species Wollemia nobilis. The sequence goes on from JAQPPZ010002347.1 coordinate 2,764,965, forward strand.
TCTAAACTAGAAAAGATGATGATGAAAAAAACCTTTAAGAAGAAAAATCAAAGTAATTTGAATTTCAAAAACATGACCAGTATAATGGAACTTACATATTAACTCTACTTTTAAGAATCATTATATCATTCTCAATCATATCATCCTTAAAAATCACTCCTATTGTAACATCTACTACATAGATCGAACTTGCCATATATTCACTCGTCCACTTATCTCCAACTTGGGCATCCATACTTCAAGCTAGGGCATCCTAACTTCCCATTAGAGCTTGTGTTTTCAAATATGATGTTCCTTCTATACTACCTAGTGGGGTTCGTTTTTGGCTCACACTCGCTCTTGACTCCTTATTTTAAAAATTATAACATGATTTATTTTGTTATGGCCTAAATTTCAACTTTTTATCTTGATTTTTTTCCTATACTTCTCTATAATTTATTTAAAAAGCAACCAAAGTCATAATTGATATTTTACTTTCTAGCTAGGGCATCCTAACTTCCCATTAGGGATTTGAAATATGACATTCCTTCTATACTAGCTAGTGGGGCTCGCTCCTTGCTGCTCCTTATTTTAAAATTATAACATGATTTATTTTGTTATGGCCTAGATTTCAACTTTCTATCTTGATTTTTGCCTATACATCTCTATAAATTTATTTAAAAAGCAACCAAAATCATAATTGATATTTTACTTAATGTGGTTTTTTAGTTGTATCTAAGTTTATGAGCATATAAATAACTTTTAAAATTGCCTTTTAGCCAAAATTTGACTAACACTTTCAACATTTATTTAATTCGAAAAAAAACAATATAAAATGCAAAATATATTAATTATAATTGTATGGCTTTTCTATGATGATTGTACCAATGTTATGAAATATAACCATAACTAAATAAAATATTGGTGAGGAACACTTGCTAAATATTGTAATCGGTAAGAATCTTGAAGTATGCAATCTCTTTCTTTTAACATCATTTAAATGGTTTAAAATGGACTATATCTGATTTGCTATAAATTTATAACAAGTTGTATAATTGTAAACTAATTTTTTTTTATTCAATTCATTAACAAATAATTTTTTTTTAAATTTATAAAACGTAACATATTAAAGGTAATGATATTTTTAACCAAAATATACAATTTTATAATTAAATAAATACTATAATGTTTGAAGTATTATAGGATAATGGTAAATGAGATGAAATTGCATGAGCATTGATAGCTTTTGAAGCCTTACATAAAATACAAAAACTCACAAAAATATAATCATGAGATCAAATAATAAAATTGTAATAGAATGAAACTAATACAATAACTCAGAATATGACATCAAACAAAATAACACAAGAATAACTCAGAATATTGAAAATACTATTGAATAAAGGTCTACTAATGCACACAATAAGCTATGCACTTTCAATACCAAATTACAATACTTTGTCACAAATATATAATTGGATGTGACTCCTCATATGGTGCACTCTTGACCTTCACTCTTCTTTGTAACTCTTCACTTTCCTATTCTAAGGACACGTGCAATCTTAAACAATAAATACTTGTGCACATTTACACTCACACTTGCACACATAATTACATGACACTTGTGCATTTCTTGCACATTATTACATTACATGAAATATAAACTCACACTCTAATATAAGACACACACCTAATATAATAATGTACCAAGGTGGTACATTGGCATGTACCAAATAATGTAATATTCTCCAAAACCCCATTGTATTACATTATTTGGTTAATACAATCTTCATATTTCAATTTGCTTTGCATTGTATGTCTCCATCTTGATCAAATTCCTTTTCTTTTTGCTTACCTTCATCTTTAGTTTCTACTTCATGTTCTTCAGTCTGTTGAGTGATATTTTATCCAATTACAAGAATATACTAACAATCAAGATTCTACCCGGATATCCTCTCCTACAAGGAAATATTTGTAATTTCCCCAAGTTTCTGTTTAATGTATTAATCTCCTTGCAATATTTAGTGAAAAATATGAAATGCTAAAATTTAATTAGATATCTCAGTGTTGCATATACCTGTTAACAAGGGGCCTTTTTTGGTGTTGATTTGATTTACAATAATTTTGTTGTTCATGGAATTTATGAAAATGTGAAATCGTTTATCAACTAACCTTTCGAGATTTGATAAATAATTGATTTTAACCTTTGAAACTTTGATTTTGATTGACTTTATCTCATATTGTTATTCAAATTTTATCTTTGTTTGTTAACCAAATTTCATCTTCGTTTGTTAATCAAATTTTATCTTTGATTGTTAACTGTTGGTCAAGAATCTACCCTAGGTATGGAATGTTTCATCTATGCACCCTAGACTCGGCCAAAATTGAAAGGTTGAAAGGAATAAATGCCTCTCATGCCAATATCCAGAGAGGGTTTTTTCCCTTGCTACTCTAAATTTGGGTTGGAAGTTAAGGAAACAGGAAATAAATGATAAATGATTGAAAGGGATGGAAAATGTGGTTGTGAACCATATTAACAAGGGGTGATGAACAAACAACACGATCACTTAGTTATACTTTAAACCAATAGCCATTAGCACAAAGTATGTAACAAAAATTGAAACTAAATACCCCTACAATATGCAACCTCTAGAATTATTCCAATGTTTACCCTTTATCAGAAGCTAGATCTAGACATAGAATTATAGCTTATCAGACAAGGAAGTAAATTTAATAGAAATAAATAATAGAAGGCATGCAAATGAAAGGGACTTAGATTTAGAGCCAAATATCCTTTGTATTCATAGCAAAGCTTAAGCACAATAGTTTTCTAGCAAAACGTCCATCATTTTACATTAAAATTGCTAGTTTTTATAGAGGATTTCACCTCTAAAACATAAATTCCCAACCATAAAACATCGCGGTGGTAGCCAAGATTTGATTCCAGCACTCATCAAAAAGTAATGAAGCATGGCTTGAATTTTATGACTCCTTGAAAAGTAGCTTCATGGCTTCAATGCGACGACGTGATTTTCTTGAAATGCCACCTCCTTACTTGTTGGAACCACCTTGATGATGAAGATTGGATTCTGCGATCCGGATGGATTGGATTTAGATTTTTCTTTGACCAACCACCATTAAATGAGTGAAAGTACAACTTCTAAAATTGCTTTGGGTGACTATCGTTGAAGCAGAGGAGAGGATGAGTTTCACTGAAAAGAGACATGAAAGGAAGTTTCAACGTCTCTCTTGAGCGAAACAAAAATTTACTAGTGCGGGCCCCAACTTGGCTTTGTTTGAGCTTGGCCTGAAAAGGTCCTTCGATCTGCTCTTTGCTCATATCAGGATCATCAGACACATCATGGAATGCCACTTGGAAGTCACTTTGTGAATATCAAAACTCTTTGTCGCCTTGCTAGAGAGGTGGGACCCAATGCATGGACTTGGGAAACGCCAAAGGTGTTTCACCCATACAAGGTTAGAAATGGGCTTGTGCTCTCAAGTTGGGATGAAAGCAATTGGGTCCCACTTTGCATTTTGGTTATCTTCTAGCCAAAGGCATTTTTCCCATACAAGGTCCAAAATGGGTTGGCATGCTTAGGTGGGGGTGAAAGAGCTTGGGCCCCACTTGCAATTTTCTTTGAAACTAAGTTGCACTAGCCTTAGAAAATGACCAAAGGTACTTTTATCCATACAAGCTTTGAAATAGGCTTGCACTCTTGATTTGGGACGAAAAGGTTTGGGCTTCACTTGGCATTCCAGTCGTCTTTTGGCCCGAAATTGGCTTTTGTTGTACTCCTCCAAAATCAAGTTGCGCTGAAGCATGGCACAAAACTACTCTCACCCACAACTTAAAAATATAGACCCTGCATGACAAGTGAAAGGAAATTACTGCATGCTTCCTTGAGCGCAGCCAACTACTCTTGATAGAAAAACATGGAAAAAAAGAACACATTCTAAAAAAGAAAAGTTTTTAAGGGAAGAAGATATTATTACATGGTAAAATTTCTCATAAAAGAAAATAATATGGTAGGGATACCAACATCTCTGGTGGCTCACGAGGGGATTGAGCTCACCTCAATGTGAATATCACAAGCCTTATCTATTGGGCTCAGAGTCAACGCCGCTCTCTTCTTCTAAATGCTTATTGTTGGTAGCGGACTCTTCCTCCAACTTCTTCCTTTCTCCTTCCTCTTTTGTGCTCATGATCCCCTTCTTCCCCTTGGTCTCCTTCTTTATCTCCTCGATATTCATGTTGCTGGGAAGACTCTAATTGTGGGAGATGCTCATAGATGCGATCATAGGTTTCTTGAACTAGGGTCTAGGCATCTCTTTGGAGTGGAGAATGGTCTTGGAGCTCCCTAACCAAGTATTCAAAAGTTTCAAGCTGGTCTACATCAATGAAGTTAGCCCTCTAGCTGAGATCCACCAAACAAGATTCGATTTATGTAAAATTTATTATTAATTGCATTACCTGGGCTTCTGTAATAGGCTCATCCCAGCTGTTAATCTTAGAAGTGTCACCTTCAAAGGTATCCCAAACTGGGTTGAGTTCTTCCTTCATTAAAATAGCCTCTTCCTCGTTATTGAATCCAAGGAAATCAATTTGTGCTAGAGCTTAGAAAAACATCAAAGAAATATATCTTTCCTGCTTGAACACTTCTAACAGCCTTCTAGCCTCTTGGGCTCTTTCCACTTTTGTGAAGTAATCCTGCAGTGTTACCTTTGTAGTTGCCCATGACCGAGCGAGTGGACTCATAGGAGTAAGCTGGGGATCCATTTTTTCTAAGGTTTACATCTTCATATCTAGTTCTAGCCATCGGTCTATGTCCTTTTCATCATCCTCTATGATAGGTCCATCGTGAGTAACTATTTGCTTGGCCTACCAAATGAATGTAAAGATTGCTATTACTTTCAATGCCCTAGCTTAGAAGTTAGCTAGGAAGTGATAGCAAACCTCCTTAATGCTATCTTTTGTGAAGACCTTTGCTTGCACCATCCTCTCTGTCAAATGAGCTTATAGTTCCTGGATCTAAGCATTCAAGACTTGCACTTGGATTTTTGCCTGTGCATGTGCCTTGAGGTGATGTTTAGTTTCTCATTTGTAATTGTCCACCTCTTACTCCAAACTAAACATGAGTTGTTGCAACTATTTAGATTTAGACTGAGTCTCCTCGAGTTGTGACCTTGTCTACATTAAGGTCTCCTCGAGCTCCACATTTTTGGCCTTGTCTTCGAATAAGCAAGCTTTGAAGTGCTCCCCATAGAAATAGATGGATCCCATTTTGACTTGGATATTCCCCATTATCTTTGATGTGTCGATTGTTCTTAATTCTTAAACCATATGATGATAGGAGTAATCCTATGGTGTCATCTCCTCCAGGGGATTTTGAACTTTGGGCACCTTCTCCATTTTGTGGAGTTCCATCTTCTTTAGATCGGACATAGCCCTTTTTTCCACCTTAGTTGGAGCTTGCACATTTTTTCTTTTTTGTTCCTTGAGCCAGCTTGAGGAACTCTGATGCGCTCGGCATATGCTCTCTGCAATCGTATGCTCATGTAGAACTTCTAGCTCCATTTCCAATGGTTAGTAATATTAGGTGTACATTTGTTTTTAATAAGTTATATATAGTTTTTATTGTGCTCACTCCAACTAAAATAATAAAACATTACTTCAAATAGTGGCATGAAGGGGAAAAGAGCATGTTGGGGGTTTGCTTCAATGAACAGATCAGGAACAAATGATGCAATGATTAGGCTAACCATTGGTGATGCTAGGGTTCAGATGACTATGACTAAGGCTGATGGAGACGGAGAAACAGGGACCTTACAAACTCTGCATTCTCATTCCAATTTCAAATATTTACATGCATTAAAATAAAATAGCCCGCAGGCTTACAATGGCCGGTCTCGGCTTCGGCTCTGTTCTCCCCTGTCCTCCTTCCTCCAATCCCGAACTCCCCCTCCCTCCTATTACAGATTTTTGGGTTTTTATCGAGGCCCCGATCCTCACGGCCATCAATGCTCTGCCTATCCATTTTCAAATTTGAATTTTCCCTCCCTCGGTCGAACTTCCAAATTTCTGTCATAAAGGGGCCATTGTCCGACCCACCATGAGGAACCCCCATTAATGATCTTCTCTGACCTGTCGACGTCGCCTTGCTCAGATCATCCTTTCAGTCTCTGTTACGCCCATAATGTCCATGCTCTGTACTATTGCGAAAGCCATCCCCCTCTTTAATACACGCGGTCGTCAATTTTAAACTTTAACCTTCGCGGCAGCTGCGCGTCTAACTCTGGCTCGGTATTCAACTGGCCACGTCACCATAAGACACGTGGAGACCACGTGTCACTGCAGCTTGCCTTCTCACCAGCCTTCATGTTTTCATAAGCTTGACTTCCTATCAGTCGCGATATCGCGACCCACTGTCTTCCCGCCTTCATTTTGGCAAACAAAGTCGCGATATCGTGACATGGCGCGATATCGCGACCCAAAGATCAACCTTTCTCTTCTTTGCAAGACACGTCGCGATATCACGACGTCGCGATATCGCGACCAAACCAACCTCCCTTCAAGTCTGCATCGCCCTTTGCTTTCTGTGATAACACGTCGCGATATCGCGACGAAAGCTCCCCTTTGCCCAAGTTGCCAACTGGCGTCGCGATATCGCGACCCAAACTGGCCTTTGCTCTCGCCGATGCCTTGGGGTCACGATTTCGTGACATGTCACGAAATCGTGACATGTCGCGATTTCGCGACCCCAGCCCAACTTCTGCCTTTGCAATAAAAATTTCCTCGAAACTTCCCTTTCCTTTTACAAAGCTTCCCCGTGGGAAAGGATAGGAACCACACTAAATTCAAAGTACTCAGAGAATTAAGAAAAGAATTTGGAGGATGCAAGATTGCTTTTCCCTCACCGGATGCTCCTGCATCAAACACCCGGGTAAGAAGGAGAAGTGACCTTCACTTCTACACTGTTTGAGCTGCGTCCCTTGCAATATCTCCGAACATTCATCAACCTTTATATCCGGCTCAAATCTTGCTTCTTGGCAAAGTTTTCTGCCCTCTACCAGGCAAATTCTGGCATTACTGCACACCTTCTCATCTTCGGTCTGCAATGGCTTCAACTTGTGCCGCATTCCATCTTTCACCAAGGAATAAGTATTTGCACGGCCATCATGCACTTGCACTCCGATCAAACCGCCATGGCTCGCCTAACGACAAATGGCATGCATCCATGGGGAATACATCACACAGGAATTCATCCCGATATCTCTCGATCTGGAACGTGACTAAACACTGTTCCCGGACCCAAGCTCGGTGGTCCTTCCGCAACCACGCAATCCGATACGGGTGTGGGTGCCTCCTTCTCTCCAACTGCAACTTAGTAACCATCTCCTCGAAAACTAAGTTGTCTGTACTTCCATTGTCGATGATCACATTGCAAACTTTGCCTGCACTCTTGCATCGGGTGCGGAACAGGCTTCTTCTCTGCTCAGATTTGTCTTCATCCACCAGCATGGTCCTTCTCACAATCATGGCTTCTCCCTTTTTAGCTTCTTCAGAATGCTCTGAATCAGCATCCTCAACTGCCACAACTGCTCTGGCAGGACCCACCTGCTTCTTGTTTACTCTTTCTCGGTGTTGGGGGCACTCATATGCCCGATGTCCTTCTCCATAGTGGAAACATGTTCCACGGAATACCCCTCTTTCATTCCCGTGACCAGATCTACCCCTTCCTCTCGGGTAGCCATTATTCTGAACTTGCGGTTTTGGGTCTTCCTCTTCTCTCTGATCTCGGATCTTGCTGCTCTCTTCTTCCTTCTTCTCTTCCTTTCCTTATTTCTTTCCACCGTTCTTTCCTCCCGGTTCTTTCACTTTTGGCTTGCTTTCAAACCTTCGGTTCAATTTTCCTTCAACCTTTAAAACAAACTGATAAGCGTCTTCGATGGTGCTTACCCGAACCAAGCTCAACTCCTCCTGCACACTCGGTCTCAACCCATTGATGTAACGGGCCACTTTTTCCTTGCTAGCTTCCAAATGCCCGGTTCTGATGGAGATTTTATAGAATTCCTCCGTGTATTCTTGAACTGTCCTGTTCATCTGCCTCAAGCTTTGCATTTTTCGTAGTAGATCCAGTTCATAGTCAACGGGGATAAACTGTCTTTTTAACTTCTCCACCATTCTGTCCCACCTCGTTATTCTCTCCTTTCCTCTTCGATTTCTCTCCAGCTGCACCCCCTTCCACCAGATGCTAGCATGACCCTTCAGTCGGGTCTTAGCAAATCTGACCCGGTTAGGGTCTTCAACTTCTTCGTATTCGAAGTATTCTTCTAATTCATTCACCCAGTCTATCAATTCCTCTGGGTTCAAGTTCCCGAAATACGTGGGAACCTCTAACTCGGCCTCTTCTCGATCTGGGATATGGCCTTGTATAGCCGGGCCTGTGCCGGTCTACATCTTCCTCCTCTTCTTCAAACTCATTCTCCTCTTCCACTTCATCCTCACTGTCTGCATCCCTTCTCGGCTCACGTCCTCTGCGTAGCTCTTCTTGCAGGGCCTGGACTTGCCGCTGCAATGCCCAAAAATTTTTCGCTACCATGCCTCTTCCACCCATCGAGTTTCTTCTTGGAGGCATATTCACCCAAACTCAAATCCTCCCACACGTCCTGGTACAACTGCCTCTCTCCTTCGGTAGTTTGTTGTACGCTCAGGAACTCCTGCTCTGATACCACTGACGGAGATGGAGAAACAGGGACCTTACAAACTCTGCATTCTCATTCCAATTTCAAATATTTACATGCATTAAAATAAAATAGCCCATAGGCTTACAATGGCCGGTCTCGGCTTCGGCTCTGTTCTCCCCTGTCCTCCCCTCCAATCCCGAACTCCCCCTCCCTCCTATTACAGATTTTCAGGTTTTTATCGAGGCCCCGATCCTCATGGCCATCAATGCTCTGCCTATCCATTTTCAAATTCGAATTTTCCCTCCCTCGGTCGAACTTCCAAATTTCTGTCATAAAGGGGCCATTGTCCGACCCACCATGAGGAACCCCCATTAATGATCTTCTCTGACCTGCCGACGCCGCCTTGCTCAGATCGTCCTTTCAGTCTCTGTTACGCCCATAATGTCCATGCTCTGTACTATTGCGAAAGCCATCCCCCTCTTTAATACACGCGGTCATCAATTTTAAACTTTAACCTTCGTGGCAGCCGCGCGTCTAACTCTGGCTCGGTATTCAATTGGCCATGTCACCATAAGACACGTGGAGACCACGTGTCACTGCAGCTTGCCTTCTCACCAGCCTTTGTGTTTTCATAAGCTTGACTTCCTATCAGTCACGATATCGCGACCCACTGTCTTCCCGCATTCATTTTGGCAAACAAAGCCGCGATATCACGACATGTCGCGATATCACGACCCAAAGATCAACCTTTCTCTTCTTTGCAAGACATGTCGCGATACCGCGACGTCGTGATACCGCGACGTCGCGATATCGCGACGTCGTGATATCGCGACCAAACCAACCTCCCTTCAAGTCTGCACCGCCCTTTGCTTTCTTTGATAACACGTCGCGATATCGCGACGAAAGCTCCCCTTTGCCCAAGTTGCCAACTGGCGTCGCGATATCGCGACGTCGCGATATCACGACCCAAACTGGCCTTTGCTCTCGCCGATGCCTTTGCAATAAAAATTTCCTCAAAACTTCCCTTTCCTTTTACAAAGCTTCCCCTTGGGAAAGGATAGGAACCACACTAAATTCAAAGTACTCAGAGAATTAAGAAAAGAATTTGGAGGATGCAAGATTGCTTTTCCCTCACCGAATTCTCCTGCATCAAAGGCATTAGTATCTGGAAGTGAAATATCACAGGATGTTGTTGCAACTAAGGAGGTGAGTGAGAGAAAAAATGGGTTTGGGTTGGCAGTAACGACGAACGCAGTAATTGGATCAATAAAAACCTGAGGAGGGGTGGGGGCGAATGATGCAAGGAATGCAAATACATTGGTGATAGATGCAAAGAAACTAAATACATAGGAGATAAGCAGGGATGATGAGGGAAGTAGTGAGTAGGATGTAGGAAAAGGCATGACAAACATGGGGATGTCGAATGAAAGTTGAGTGGAAATGAGGGTTTCAACATTGGAGGACATAGTTGCCAAAGGTTCAGAAGCAAGGGAAGGATAAATAGATAGTGTACGTATGGGCTCAAGCCTTACTAGAGCCAAAATGGTGAACTATTGTGTGATCGGGCTTGTTCTTCCTTATTTTCTATCTGATGCATCCGCTTCTAGGTCAATCGGTTCCACATCTTGTAGTTCTTGCTATGTTGTAACAGGGACTTTAGGAGCGTTTGCTTTCATGGTTTCTGATATTGTAAAAGGGTTTGTGTTAAGGATTCAGATTGTACCAGTCTAAGACTTCTTTGCAACATGAGGAAGGGAAAGTGTTGTACCAACACTCCTCTTCATCAAAGTAACCTGTTCTTTAGGGGACAACTATTCATATTTCTCCATGACAAGTGGATCTTGTTCAATTGGTTGCCCTTGTTCTTCCATCGTGTCCTCCACTCTGCCAGGGTTCTAAGTTCTTCGAGGCATGATATCGATAAATAAGATAGGTTGGTATGTGTTAAAACTTGCATCATATATCATGGAGAAATTTTAATCCAACACGAGGAATTGTTCGAATGTCTATTTTTTGTTGTGGACCCTCATGATCCACCAATTGGAAATCTTATCGTCTGACAAATCAGTAAACTTGTCCTTCATTTCCTACAACAACTCCTTGTCATGTATGTGCATTGGGTTGTGCACAGGATCATATTCGACCTCCATTGTGTAGAAGTTGTGCCATGGTAGAAGTGACATCATCTTCCCCACGTGCCATTCTAGATCACGCCCCATAGTATTATTACATTGTGCTTCAATATCTAGGCATGAGAACCTATGGAAGCTTTTTGCTTTGATAAATTGCTTGAAAATATATAGTAGATTGTACCTCCAGTTCTAGGGGAGCTCGACTATTCTGAAATCATACAATATTACTACAAGAAATGAGTTCTTCCCGGTGACTGCTACTTCAATATCGCTGAACTGAAAAAGATGAGGTGCAAGTGTATGGCTTCCTTCTTCTGTGCCCATATGTATCATCAGTGAAGTCGATTTATTGAGAAACTTCAAGGACAAAATGGTACTCCATGGTGTAGTATGGCAGTAGGAAGGGTTTTCTAGTAAATCCATAAATCCCGATGACAAGGCCTTGTGTGATCTGAAAAACATTACCCAACTTCTTCTGCATTATATCGTCTCTCATTTGCCTTAGCACTCATTCACAAATGCCATAGATGAGCTCTAGATTCGGGTCAAGAAATATCCTATTGAAATTATAGTAAGACTCACTTTTGGACAAAATTTGAGTCCATTGATAAACTAGGAGTGCCTTACCCTCTTTACTGGTGTGATTCTTGGTGATGAAAATGAAATGGCTATGCATGTGGTAGAAAAGGTACCAAGCAAGAAAATAGCATATTCATAATGACAAATCCTTACCACTTTGCACATCGGTCAATAGTATGTGCATCTACTGCACCACCCACTCTTCCCAATCGAAGAACACGGGCTTTGTCTCTAGTTTCATGATGACGGGAGAGTAGAATTTGCCATGCAAAATACACTCTACGAGGGAAACTTGCCACTTGTATATAGTTGCATTTATAGAGAGTTCCATAATCCATGCCAACATGGATTATATGTCAAGATGCTTGAACAGCTTTAGGGGTTTTGGTAGGTCTTGCAATCCTTTGAGCATCGACTTCTCCAATAACTACGTCTCCATAAACTGTTACATCTACGTTGTTGGCATGCACCTTTTGTTCTACTCAGTTATGTTGATTTTTCTGATTGTGTAGTTGGTAAGGGGATTTTCTCCACAATCAGAATCCTCTTGGACATCATTGGTAGAAATGGTGAATATCCTATCCCTTTTGGCATTTCGGACCATCATGGCTCAAGGGCCATAGAATTTGGTAATCTCGCATACCAACTCTGGGAAGTTATACATAGTCGTGCATAAGTATAAATAGAGATGAGAGTAATAGGCAATTATCTACTTGCTTTCAGTAGACACCTTTGTCAGCATGGCATCAACAATCTGGTGCAGCTTCTCAACACTTTTGTTCATGAGCATACAATCTCTAATTCTTCCCATCCTATCGATGGGTGGTGGTAGCTCCACTTGCTTCTTTTTTATTTTTTTGCATCTTTTCACCTTCTCCCTTCTTCGATGTTTTCTCCTTCTTGGGATTGGTGCTTTTTTTACCCATTTTGATTATGCATTGGTCCAGGTTCTTGCTTTGAAAAAATACAGTGTCTCACTACTAATTAGTGCATCACGTTTTACCAACAACCCTCTCGCTCTGAACTTCAGCAAAACTAACAATGCTACAAAAAAACCCTTAGCAATATCTTTATGGTTTCATTTGAGTTGCAGCATTGGCCTTCTTATAGCATTGTAATCGACCCACCACCTTAATTACGCTTTGGGTGAAGTAAATGCATGGAGAGATCATGGGTGAAGTGGAAGATCACCTTAACCAGTAGTTGAGCACTCCCTCCAATGATGACCGACTATGCGGACCGCAATCTTACTCAAAAGTCATGATTCACCGCTTTCCAATTTTCAAGGCATGATTTTTTGTCCCAATGGCCTTCCTCGGGATGAAAATTCGCTCACTTTTGCTTCTAAATACGTGTTCGGGATATTGAAAAAGCGAAACTCATTTTTTCTCTTGAAATAATTCTTTCATTATCATTGAGGGCCAAAAAGGCTTTCTCTTAAAAATCCAAGCAAAAAACTCTTTCGCTCATTTTACTACCTGAAATAAGAAAAGCAAGCATGCTTTCTTTGGATTTTCTCACCATGTCTTGTTGCTAATTTGGGCACATTTTAAGTGAGATTTTCTAATTTGAGAGATCCTTAAAAGCGGATACTCTATATTTTAAAATAACTTTCTTATTTTTTTTAAATAAAAATGAAGTGAAAACTCCTCCGCTAATTTAAAGCGTCAAGACAGTTCCTTTTTTAGGAGAACTGCGTGGCGCTTTTCCTTAAAAATGGCTTTCCTTAATTTAGGTATTTTGAAAGAGAAGTCGATAACTTAGGGTCTTATGCCTTATGGAGCTTCAAATAATTTTTGCTTTTTTCCACATGGCACCCTTTTAAATCATGAGCATGATATTAAATTTCACTTGGAATGGCGACCAATTTAGGAGAGAAACTTCGTTTCGGACCGCCATATGCATGAAACTGCCATTTTTAACCCAAACATATGCGAAATCTTGTTAACTGGGAGGAGCACTTAATACATTCTTTCTTTGGAGTAGCAAATTCCTTTTTAATCTCTCGCCACGCTGCCTTTGCTTGTAGGAAGTCTCAGTGAACCACGATCTTGATTTTTCTTAAAAATGGGAATGAAAATGCTTTTCACCCAAAGATATATCCAAAATTTTCTTTGACCACCTTTGACGTTGAATGATCACATAAACATTTAGAATTCCTTCTTCCTTTTTTCTAACGCATGGCATTTAGTCCTTGGTGCCTTTTAACACCGACATTGGTGAGGAGTACATGTTTGACTTTGACCATGGTACTTTTGCTAAAAAATTACAGATGAAACTTCCTTTTGGCACCTCCAAGGGCAGAAAACGTCTTGCGGGCCCCATATTTTCTTGTAGCTTTTTCTTCTTAAGGCATTGAAACATAGTTTCGCTCCTATGCAAGATCAAAACCCCTCTTTATCTGACCCTAAGACGTCAAACGACAAGGTACCTTTTATCTGTTGAACTGATTTTCTAGGAAACGTATTTAAAATAGTGAAACAAACTACTCTCACTCAAAAGGAGAGTGAAAATGCTTTTAGCCGGTTCTAGCACTTGAAACTATTCATTTCTTTTTTGGCACTAGAAAACATGTAAACTTAAAAAAGGATTTTGATTTAAACTCTTCTGCCAAATTTCCCTACCAACTCAATTCCTCACCATAGTGACGAGCTTGGCCCAAAACTGCACTACTGAGAGCACGAAGGGAAGGGAAGAGAAGAGACTTCTTCTTTGAGGAAAAAGATATATACATACGAACAAAGGAATAATTATTTACACAGCTAAGAAACTTTAACTACTACCTCTTACTGGTAGTATGCCTTCAAATGAAGGCCATTGATTTATATTGGGAGAGAAACCCTCTAAATCTTGGAGAATGAAAGAGTTTACCTGATTAACCCTGGAAATTCAAAATAGACCCTCCCAAAATGCATCAAACTTGTCATGTTTTCCTGGTTTAGATTTTCTCTCATTCCATTTTAACACCAAGTCACCAACCTAGAACGTTCAATCAAAGATTATCTTGTCAAACCAATTTTTCGTGGTCTCCACATGCTTCATAAAAGCTTCATAGGCCTTTTATATTTCTTTTTCCAACTGCAACAATTGGGCCATCCTGACACTCATGGGATCAAAATCCTCATCTTCGCCATATAACGACCCGAGAGACTGCAATGCAGGTAACTCGATGTGTGTGGGGATAACTGCTTCCTTCCCATACACTAGGGAATATGGAGATGTTTTGATCAATTTTTTAATTGAGATGCGGTCGGCCCATAAGGCTAGGTCCAAGAGCAGGTGCCAACTTCACTTGTTGCCTTCCAAGGTTCTCTTCAGAATCTTTAGCAAGTTCTTGTTCGTTGACTCTGCCAAACCATTCCCCTATGGGTAATAGTTAGATGAAGTCTTTAAGTAAATACCATACTTACTTGTGAATGCATAAATTTTGGCATTGGTGAAGTGAGTGCCATTATCGGTTACGATTGCATCCGGTATTCCGAAGTGGGTTATCAATCCCTCCAAGAAGGCAATAAACACCTCCTGGTTAGCTTTCTTAGTTGGCATGACTTCCATCCACCAGGTTAAATAGTCTATAGTTTTTAGGATATACTTGTGCCCTATGAAAGAGTTGGGATCTATCACCCCAATGAAATATAAGCCCCACTACTAAAATGGAGCTTTGACTTGAATTATGTGTAAAGGTAAAGAAGTATTCCTAATTCAAATTGGGTGTAAAGGTAAAGAGGCATTCCTAATTCATTCGATGGATCTCTAGCACTTGTCACACTTTTGGTTGACCTCGAAGGCATCAACATAAATGATGGGCCAATAATAGCCCACATTAATGATCTTTAAGGCCATTGGCCTTCCAACTAAATGTCCTCCTGACATTCCAAAATGAAATTCATCGAGGATCCTTTGTTTCTCTGTTCCCTTGACACACCTCAGGAGAACCCCATCAATGTTCCTATAAAATAAACCATTTGACAAAAACATATACCTAAAAGTTTGAATCCTGAACCTTCTCCTTTGTAAAGCATTGAGGTGAGAAGGGCACCTTCCAATATTAAAGTATTCAACAAGGTCCTCTATCCAATCCTTGTCATCTACAAATCGATTCGTGAGATCGTTTTCTTGTGCTAGATCATCCCACTGACATGTTATTACTTAGGATGCAGCGCTCCTGGTGAGTTCTTGGCACAATGCTTGGCTGCGGACCAACTTAGTGGGCCTGACTTCTATGTCAAATTCTTAGATCTTGGAGACCCATCCTACCCTTTATTACCAAGCTCACCCTGGATGATGAAGTTCCTGACATCAAGGTGCACTACGTACACTATTATCTTACTCTAGGAGACGAAATGACAAAACTTCTTCAATGATCACTTGTCTCTTAATGAAGTTATACTTCTCTTTGTATGGATGGATGACTTGGCTTAGGAATGCTATCGGCCATTCATCCCCATGATCATTCTTTTGAGTAAGGACAACTGCATGGCTCTTTGGTTCACCGACGATGTACAGGATAAAGTCTTTAGAGTAATCAAGGTTCACCAAAATAGAGGCTTGACCGATTCTCTCTTTTATTTATTTGAATTCTCACTTCCTTTCCTCAATCCACTAAAACTCAATGCCCTTCTTTAGGAGTTCGGTCATTAATTTTACCACCTGAGTGAAATCGGATATGAACTTCCAAACAAAATTAATCTACTCAAAAAAGGATTGGAGTTCTTTCTTATTTACCGATAGAGGTAGCTTGAGGAGGGCGTCAGCCCTAACAGGATTGATAGCTAGTCCCTTCTTTGATATTACATGTCCCAGGAGCTTACCTTCTTTCACCATGAAAATGGAATTTTTTAGATTTATGGAAACTATTCACTCTCAGCACTTCGCAAACATTTGACACAAATTAGACCGTGTTCCCCCATTTTGTGGGATAAATTAGTCATGTCATATAAATAAATTACAATTATGTGATTTAGTAACTCACCGAAAGCTAATTCCATTGCCCTTTTGAAAGTTGCTTCAGCGTTCGAGAGGCCAAACAACATTCACTGGTAGGTAAAAGTGCCCCACTTGGTGGTGAAAGCAATTTTGTACTAATCCTCATCCTTCACCCAGATTTGATTATATTCGGAGAAGCCATCTAGTAGAGAGAACTCTGTGCTCCCGCCACAACATGAATAATTTGATTGATCTGGGACAGTGGGTAGTGGTCCTTTATAGATGCTTTATTGAGATTTCAAAAGTCAACGCACAAGCGGATGTCTCCATTCTTTTTTTGCACCAGGACCAATTTTGTCACCCAAAAAGAGTGCTTGATAGGATAAATAATCCTTATCTCCAGCATCTTTAGGAGCTTAGCCTTCATAAGTACTTCGATATTTAGATTGACTGGTCTCTGTGTTTGCCTGAAAGGTTTGACCCCTTCATGTAGCTCGATTGTATGTTGGAAGACACTCTTATCGTATCCCCTCAGGTCTCGATAACTCCAAGTGATAATATCTAGGTACTCCTTACATAGAGTCCTAATTTTCTCGAGCTCTTTTGACGTACAATCGGTTCCAACCTTGATTACCTTTCTGGGTTCTAGCTCTAGTTCCTTATATTCTCTCACATCTACTTTGATATTATGAGCAAGTGACCTATCATCTTGATCAAATAGACTTTCAAGCATGATCAAGCCCTTTGGTACGTGCTTATTTTTCAACTGTATTAATCCCTCATACTCTTCTTCATCAAGGATTCTATCTCGATGGTGTTGGCTTCATGAACCAAAAAATTGATAATTTGCTCATCATTTTTGAACACCTACTAGTGGATATTCTTGTCTGGTACTGAAGACCTATAAATAACTTTTACCATATTCGATTTTTGCATCATGTGTTCAACCGAGGAGAATCTGGCTCCAATAGACACCAAGATGTCTGTGTGCTTATTTTTCTCTCGCAAAATAGCTTAGGTATTCAATGTTGTGAAATATTCAAGCAAGTCTCATACCTTGTTGTGGTACACCTTCAGGTAATGTTGCTTTGTGACACACTTATTGGTGACTTGGTTGAAGATTAACTTTGAATATCTGAAGATCTACAACTGCTTTATTCTAAGTTTATCTACTTTTCTTAACCCCAAGCACATGGCTTCATACTCAGCTGCATTATTAGTACAACTCCATGTGATTCTATAGGAGTAGGTTTTCTACTTTTTTGAAGGAGAGATAAGGACAACCCCTGCCCCAAGGCCATTCTTACATCGTACACCATCAAATAAGAGCTTCCATAGTTGATCAAAAATAGGGTCTTCATCACTTGGTACCTTAGTCTTTTTGGGCTTGGTGATCGAGTAGCACCCTATATCTATTTCTATCATGGCGTTGAAATCGTGCATGGAAATTCATCTTCTATGCAGAGCTCATCCAAGGCTTCTTCCATCAGTTCTACTCCTTCCTCAACTGCCTCAATCATATTGACTAAGTCCACTTGCTTATCCACGTCTTGTATTCTTTCAATATGAAAGGTAGAGGGTTTCTCATTAAAAATTTTAATTCTCCTTCCTCTAAATGGGATTTCTAGATATGAATAATCCAGATACAAATAGCCTCCTAGTTTGGCAGTGAATTCCCTTGATAGGCACATACTAAAATATAGCTCTAAATCCACCACCACAACTTCTTATATCATAGTGATTTACATCTTATGCAACATGATCGAAATATCCTTGATCACCCCTACTGTCTTGATTGGAGTTCCATCCAGTTGGAGCACTCTAGGACTACTCCTTGTGTACTCCATACCCATAATCTCACAAACAACCTTGGGAATCATAGTTGTTGTGATGCCAGAGTCGATCATGCAATTATGCATAACCCACCCCTCCATCCTAAGGGATAGATAGAATGGCGGTAGTCTATTCTTTTCGGTGATTGAGGTAGTCAATATCTGATTCAAGATAGTTTGAGTAAGCTTTTCCTTACCTTTAGCAAACTTCAACGATTCTTGCAATAGATCCACTTGGTCAGGTAGCTAAAGTGCATCGAAGAGACTTACCTTAGCTAGATTTTTCTTTAGTTCTTCAACTATACTGTATGCTCTTGTACCAAAATCACCTCCCTCCTTCGTAGTATCATATTTGGTTTGATATTGTTGCGTCGCTTCTACCCTCTAATGTTTGGTCAATGAGGGATACTTGGGCCTTTCTCTTGTCTAGTCCCTTGTCTCGATTTGATGTTGGAAGGATGAAGCCTATGGTTGAGGAACTCTCCCTTTAGCTCTTGGAGGCAAGAGATCCTTCAATAGGATGGGTTCCTCCAACTTCAATACTTGGGCATGCTCCTTTACTGGTGGTAGTGCCTTCTCACTTGGCATCTTGGAACTAGCAGGTACCTTTAATGATTCCATTTAAATAGAATCAACTTCAATGGATTTTCTACCTGCCCTAGTAAGAATCTAAACTTGCTCAATAGGGGGGGATAATAAAGTTGCAGTCCACCTCTCTGATCATATTCACTTGCACACCATGAACGTTGTCTGCCAGGGTTTATACGTAGTTCAAATTGACCATGCAAGTCTCCTAGTTGTGCGGGTCATTGCAGGTGGAGCACCAATAAGCTCTATCATATATACCAACTTCTTCATTATATAACTATTACCATTTTTGCGACATTTTGTTAAATTTCATATTGTATACAATTTTGAGACTAAATCATTGTAAAATTTATCTTTTTCCATTTAAATGGTCAAGATGTTATTTTGATGTGTTTTCACCAACTGTATCTTTAGCTTAATACTATATTCTATCACATTTTGTGGTTCCTTTGCATTTTTTGTACTTTTCTGATCGTATCACATGTAAAATTGTAGATGTTTTAGCATGGGCAATGTTACATATATTTTCTCTTTCTTACTGGTTTTCTGCAAAGTTATTTTCATATATGTGCATATGGTAGTGATGTCCAGTACTTAGGCATTTTTTTAGTATATTTATTTTTTAAAAGGTGTTATCGCTCCACTAGTGGAGTGAACCTCCCAATCACTCCACTAGTGGAGCAAAAGGCCGAAAAGGGTTTTAATGAAACAAAAATGGTTAAGTGTGTCAAAATTCAAAGTGGTCAAAGATTCAGTTGCTCCACCAATGGAGTGGAAGTCCCTATCACTCCACCAATGGAGCGACACTCCGAAAATGTGCACAATGAAGTGTTTGGCAAGGGCAAGTCCCAAAAGGTCAAACTCTTGGGTCAAAAGACCTATCACTCCACCAATGGAGCGAAAGTCCCTATCGCTCCACCAGTGGAGTGAAGGTCCCAAAAGGTACAAGCTAAAACATTGGAAAAGAAAGGGTGCAAGGTAGGTCAGAGTTTGGTCAAAGTACCAAGCGCTCCACTAGTGGAGTGAATCTCCCAAGCGCTCCACTAGTGGAGCGAAAACCAAACAATGACATATTAAAGCAAGTGTTGAGGCTAAGTGCAATGAGAAAAGTCAAAAATTTTGATCAAAGGCCCTATCACTCCACTAGTGGAGTGACAGGCCAGAAGATATTACAAATAAGTGAATATAGCTAAGAGTGCACAAAGGAAGTCAAAGGCAGTCAAATTTGCAAGCACTCCACCAATGGAGAGAATACCCCGAGTGCTCCACCAATGGAGCGAAAATGAGACTAAGTGCAAGGAGAAGTCAACATCTTGGTCAGAGGTCCAAGCGCTCCACCAGTGGAGCAAAGGTCCCAAGCACTCCACTAGTGGAGTGAAAGCTTCTGTCGCTCCATCCAAGGAGCGACAAGCTTGATAGAAGAGTCAAGGTAGTTAAAGTATATGTTGCTCCACCCAGGGAGCGACACCCAAAGCAAAAATATCCAAAAAAATTCTAAGGCATGAAAATACTCTGTCACTCCAATTATGGAGTGAAGCTCTTGGCAGGCCCCAAACACAGTGAAAATCAGCCAGAAACACCATGGAATACCTAAAATTATCAGGTATTTCTCGGGTTTTGGTATTGACTAGTTAAACCAACCCAAATATATGCTCTAAGTCATTCGATCATGGTGGGTCATCAAAACCTTCGACCTTTAATGCTAAGGTATCTGCAAGGCCAAATTAAATGTTGTAAGTCGATTCTGGACCGAGTTTACCTATCATCGCTAGGGAAGTGGTTGGGCATTAATTTTTTAGGAAGTAGAATTCCCTATAAAGGCTATCATTTTCTCTGTAATAGTTTATGGATAATCTTTGCTAGAGAAGCAACTTTGTACTTTGAAATTTTCTTCCGAAATACAAACTTTTGGCTTCCAATTTGAAACTTCTATCTCTGTGTATGACTTCTATCATGTTATTTTTGTTAAATTAGCCTCTTTACCATATAGCCTAATTTTGTTATCTGGATTTAGCTATCAGTAAAGGGTGAATCCCTAGAATACCCCTAGAGTTTATACAGTTTTGAAGGTTTAATGTTGGTTTCTGTTAAAAGTCTATTGTTTTGATTGTTGTTGGTTCAAGTATTTAGGTTGTCTATCATGCTTCCTGTCCATCACCCCGTATTTCTAGCTTTTAGCCTTTTCCCATTCCTTTCAGTCATTTCATCCCTTTCAGTATCTTCCTAACCCTTATCTCAAAAACCCCATTTTTACTTTCGAAACCAACCCTACTAGAGATTATCATGGAGGACATTCCTTTCCTTTGAATATTCAATGCTTGGCATCGAGTCTAGGGCATTGTAGACTTAGAAAATCTATAACTAGGCTGATTTGATCACCAAAAGTTTCTGGCACGCCCGGTGGGACCCAATCGTTCCACATTAAAGCGTTATTAAGAAGTGATGTTCATCTTAGTGTTGTCAAATCTGAACATCTGGCGACTTTATTGAACTCGAATACCTCTAAGTCTCGAAGAACAATCTAAAATATCATGCCTTCATGCATACGATATGGAGAACTAGAAACGTAGAAGAAGAAATTGAGTTCTATGAGCTTGATATTGATTCTCTGGGAGAACATCCTAGGGTGGTCAGATCGAATACCCCGCTAGACAGGAAATCTTCACAAGATGTTGTTTCTCTATGGACTCCAACTCCAAACAGCACAACAACTAGCTTACTCCTGAATCCTTTGAATTCCTTGAATCATCAAAATACTCTAGCTTCACCGAACGTTCAACCAGGTGCTTTGCATGTTCCAACTCAGCAAGTTATACTGACCCCTCTGATCCATACAAATCTACCACCCTAGATGGTAAAGCAAGATTTGCCCAAGCAGTTCCCAGCCTATAATCACATGGGACCACTTGCCCTGCAAGCTCAGCATCAAGTACCTACCGCAGTGTTGAAATATCTACATACGTACTACGGTATGGGAAAGATGATGCACGAGAATATCCGATACATAGCGAGACTAGCAAAAATTCATCAAATCACAAAAAGAGACATTATGGTGAAGTTGTTGGTGCTTTCTCTAAGAGGTAAGCTCCTCTACTGGTACCGGTCGCTCCCGACCAACACCATCACTTCATGGGATCAACTAGAAGAACAATTAATAAGGGGCTTCAATGAACAAGCCGACCCCTTCTCTCTGTTGCACCAGTTCACCACTATCCAGAGGCATCCCCAAGAGGATATCATCGACTTCAATGTCAGGTTCACCCGAACCTGGTAGAGAGTCACTACCGGCCTTCGACCCACCCCAAAGCAGGCAATGTTTTATTACTTGAGGGATTTTCATTCGGATATTAGCATGAGCATCCATCATGCTAATGTCAATACATTCTCTGACTTATACCAGTAGGTGCAAAAGGCATAAAGCCGACCTCATAGCTATCGGGAAGTTGCCTCCCAAGGTGACGACTCCAATTTACCCGGACTTTCCATAAAATATGTACCAAAGCACGCTCGCTCTACCTACATCATAGATGTATCCTAGTAAACCATGGAATCCAACCCCTTAGTATCAAACGGTACTCGTGTTGCCATATCAAGCGCCCACCATCTCTTAGCTTCCAGCTCCTGCCCAATATCTAGTATTACTTGCACCGTTGGATCCATTGCCATTACCCATAAATCAAGTAGTTGCCAATCAGGCAACCACAATGGCGGATAAGACCAAAGAGTTGCAGGAATTATGGGTATACATGAAGACAATGGTGAATCAGATGAGCATCATGAGGAAGCAGGATGACCAAGGCTTTCAGCAGAGGAGATTTCCTCCTCCCTTGATCACAAAATAACAATCATATGTCAGCACTCACAGGCCTCCCGAAAGGAACTTAGTTGTGATGAGCAGCGAAGAGGTCCAACGTTTCCAATCCAGCGTATTGGTGTACCACGTGCAATGATCCGCACAATGAAGAAACCTACATGGTGCACCTCAATTATGTTCAAACACTGTCCAACGATGCTTACGAGCAAGTCAATATGATCAAGGAAGCTGGTCATAATTTCATGATGTCTATCGCCAAGTAAGTCTCAGTCCTCACCAAGACTAGGAAGAAGCCTATCGAGGTAGACCCGACCCAAATGGATCCATTGAAAGTAACTTCTCCACCCAAGCCATGGAGACAAAAGGCCTAGTCATCGACAAAAGCTTCCAATCCAACAGCAACCTCGGAGCAGTCCGACTTGTTGAAAGACTACCTGTCGCCTCGTGCTAGAGAAAGGGTGCTTCAGCCTAAAGCTTCAACTTCTCAACCATAAGCCGAGACGCGAGACCAAGCCAAGGAGAAGCTTCGGTACCCCTCACTGACCAAGCATCAGAGGATGGATGCCACTCAACAGTACCAGAAAACTTACAACTTTGCAAAGGGAGTTGAAGATCCTAGCACTTCGGCATATAGCATTATCGAAGAAATGAAGAAGGCCCCGGCCAAGGTAAGCCTTTATGATGCCCTCCAACTTCCGGGTCAAGTTGACCTTTTGTAAGAGTCCCTCAAGTATGCTAAGGACAAGGAGAGTAGGATGATGCAGACGATGTTTGCACAACCACTGATGACTTCAGCCACAAGTAATAATAGGCCCCTATCATTCTACCTTTCCCTTCAGATGGAAGTATGGATCGTGCATAACTGCATGATCGACTTGGGTTCCATGAAAATCGTTATGCCTAAATCAGTGTGTGATATCATGGGCATGGAGTATACCTGAAGCAACCCTGGAGTGCTGTAGCTAGAGGGTACTCCCGTGAAAATGGTAGGAGTTATTAAATATGTTCCAATCCAACTCCACAAAATATCATAGGTCACGATCATCCAAGAGATCGTGGTGGTTGACTTAGAACCATACTTTAGTATGTGCCTCTCACAAGAATTTATGGCTAAGCTGGGAGGCTATCTCTCCCTCGACTACTCACACTTGGAGATCCCCTTCAAGGGGAGCAAAATTAAACTCTTCAACGAGAAGCCTAACAATTTTCATGTTGAAAAACTTGAAGATGAGGAGAAGGGCTCGGTCGCTGTCAACCTGATGATAGAGCAAATGCAAATAGTGGACCTAATGGAAGAATCTCTTAATGAGCTTCAAATTGAAGATGAGTTCTCCATGACAGATTTTAATGTTGTTATCAGGACTGATTTGGGGTGCTACTCACTCACCAAGCCTAAAAAGGCTAATATAAAAACATTTGAAGAAGAATCCCTAGTACTCGACCAACTATGAAAGTTGTACTTCAAAATTTCCCAATGCAATAATGACGCAGGAGCTGGCATCGCTCTCATTTCTCCATCAAGTGAACATAAGACTTATTCGTACATGATCGCATGGAGTTGTACAAATAATGCAGAAGAGTATGAGGCTTTGTGCCTCAGACTCAAGATTGCTGAAAAGCTCGACATCAAGCAGTTGCAGATATTCAAGGATTCCAAATTAATCTGCAACCAAGTTACTAGTAAGTGCATCTCCAAGCAGCACTATTTAAAGGCATACCGCAACAAGGTGTGGGATTTGCTCAAATCCTTCATCGCACTGAACATCAAGTCAATTTCGTGAGAGTGAAACAATCTTGCGGACATCTTAGCCTCCATCGATGCTTGATTTTCACCAGCAGATGATATGATGCATAAGCCAAAGACAGTGAGGTTGATCTACAGGTCTTCTGTGCTTGATAAAAAACTCCATTGGCAGGTGTTCGACAATGACGAGCACTTTATCAATTTTTTGGTAAATGAAGCATCCTCCATTTAAGAGTAGACTCTAAATGAAGAAGACCACGAGGGATTGATTCAACTAAAAAATAACCACATCCCAAAGGGTCTTATCATGTTGGAAAGCCTCTTCAGATGGAACAATAGGTCCATCGACCACAAGATCAAAGTAGACCAGAAAGAGTTCGTGGACCTAGAGTTGGAGTTGGGAAAAGTTATCAAGGTGGGTGTCGACTGCACAGCCTAAGAGCTTCAGCAGATTCATACCCTTTTCAAGGAGTATCCCGACATCATCGCTTGGTGCTACCAAGATCTAAGGGGATACGATAAGGACATCATCCAACACACCATCGAGCTGGAGGAAGGGATCAAACCCTTCAGGCAGAAGCAATGACCCGTCAACCCAAAGATTGAGATGCTAATGAGGGTTGAGCTTCTAAAAATGCTTGAATCCAAGATCATCTATCCAATCAAGCATTCCTCCTGGGTGGCAAACCTGGTTCCAGTACGAAAGAAAAATGATGACATTCACTTGTGTATCGATTTTCGAAATCTCAACCAAACGTCGCTCAAGGACCACTACTCGCTACCTCAGATCAATCAAATCCTTCACATAGTGGTAGGAGCCCAAAGGTTCTTCTTGTTGGATGGCTTCTCCAGTTACAACCACATTTGGGTCAAAAATAAAGACCAGCACAAGACTGCATTCACCACCAAGTGGGGAAAATTTGCCTACCAATGTATCCCATCTGGCCTTTCAAACGCCAGAGCGACTTTTCAAAGGGCGATGGACCTCGCCTTTGGTGAATTGTTAAATCATGTCATCATGATCTACTTGGATGACATGATAGTCTTCTCCCATAAGAGGGAGGAACACGACCTACATTTATGACAAGTTTTTGAGAAATATCGGGAGTTCGGGGTCTCCATCAACCCCAAGAAGTCAATCTTTGTAGTGAAGGAAGGAAAGCTACTCGGGAACCTTATCTCTGAAAATGGGTTAACTATTGATCCCGCTCGAGCTAAAGCACTTCTCCACCTTCCATTTCTAGTAAATAAAAAATCCCTATAGTCCTTTTTTGGATAAATAAACTTTGTCAGGAAGTTCATCGTCGAATTTGCCCAAGTGGTAAATCCGATGACCAAGCTCCTGAAGAAGGATGCTAAATTCAAGTGGATCGATGAAAGAAGGTAGGCTTTCCAAGAAATCAAGGAGCAGATCACTCAAGCTCCAGTCCTCGTCAATCTTGACTATTCAAAATATTTTATCTTATATGCCATCGGAGAGCCAAAAAGCTATGCAGTTGTTCTGACATAGAAGGGAGAAGATGGAGATGAGTGCCCGATAGCATTCCTCAGCCAAATCATCCAACCACATGAAGAAAAGTTTAATTTTATCGAACGACAAGTGCATGCGGTGATGAAGTCGCTCTAGAAGTTTTGATATTTCATCTCTCAGAGTAAGACGATAGTGTATGTGATACACCCTGACGTTCAAAATTTCATCATCCAAGGGGATCTTGGCAATATGAGAGCTGGATGGGTCACTAATATCTAGGAATTCGACATCGAAGTGCACCCCACCAATTTTGTTGGAGGTAGAGTGCTCTATCAAGAATTGGCTAAAAATATCGCAGCTGAAATTGTAAACCCTCACTCGGACAACCCTGCACTTAAAAGAAACCTCATCAACCTATCGATTGATAGTTCAGATTGGATAGATGACCTGGTCTTATACTTTGACATGGGCAGATGTCCTTCTCACTTCAACGCTTCACAAAGAAGGAGATTTCGCTTGCAGGCTGGTAGGTATGTCCCGACTCCTAACAAGTTGTTTCATAAAAACATCAACGGAGTTCTCCTGAGATGTATCAGAGAGACAAAAGGCAAAAATCTTGGAAGAGTTTCACTCTAGGATTTCAGGAGGCCATTTTGTGGGTAGAACGATCGCGCTAAAAATTATCAAAGTAGGCTACTATTGGCCCACCCTTTTCATCGACACTTTCAAGGTCAGCCAACATTGCGATAGTTGCCAGCTCTACTCGGGTAGGACTCGGAATGCATCACTTCCTCTCCACCCCATCCAAGTAGAAGCTCCATTCCAGAAATGGGGCCTAGACTTCATCGGGATCATCAATCCCAACTCCTCCATCAACCACAAGTACATTTTGACCACCATAGACTACTTCACTTGGTGGTTAGAAGTAATTTCGACCAAATAGGCTAACCAAGACGTGGTTATCTCCTTCCTTGAAGGGTTGATCACTCGCTTAGATGTGCCTAAAGCCATCATGTCTGATAACGGTTCTCCTTTCACCGACGTGAGGATCTGTGATTTCGTAGCCAGGTATGGAATCTACTTGAAAACCTCATCTAACTATTACCCATAGGGCAATGGATTAGCAGAGTCTACAAAAAAGAACCTACTGTGGATCTTGAAGAGGTCTTTGTAGAAAAATAAAAAAAGCTAGTATCTACTCTTAGACGAGTTGCTTTGGACCGATCGCATTTACATCAAAAGATCAATCAATAAGTCACCCTATTCACTAGTGTACGGGAAAGACGCAGTATTACCTACGCACATTGAGCTACCCGTGTTGTAGTTACTTAAGTGGCTCGATAGTGAAAAGGGTGAATTTGACCCGATGGATGCGAGGTTAGCCTAGTTGCTGCAGTTGGAGGAGGAAAGAGAGAAATCTTATGAAGCTTTCATGAAGCATGCCGAATCCACCAAGGGTTGGTTCGGCAAAAGGACTTTCGATAGAACCTTCAATGTCGGAGACTTGGTCTTAAAGTGGAATGAGAACAAGTCCAAGCCGGGGAACCACGAGAAGTTTGACGCCTATTGGGAAGGCCCATTTTGAGTCTCCGACTTAACCAGATCAACTCCTTCATCCTGCAAGACATGGAGGGTTTCACTCTCCCAATTTTGGTGAATGGCTTTCTTCTGAAATATTATCACCTACAAAGTTTCGAGGAAGATCATTGATCCTCCAGGTATTTCTCATGTATATATGTTTCAAGGTGTGTATAGTTTTTTGTCGCTCCATATTTGGAGCAAAACTTAGAAAATAAATATATAAAAAAAAGCGGGAGAGGGGAGGTTCTCCTTCGCTCCACTTGTGGCGCAAAGCCCTCCGTCGCTCCACTTATGGAGCGATAGCTTCTCATCCAATCTTCAAAAAAGAAATAAAAAGAAAAACATTTCTAAGTCAAGGAGTGACTTTCGCTCCCTAGTGGAGCGAAAGCCTCTATCGCTCCACTAGTGGAGCGACCTCCCCCTTTCGCTTTGCCTAGGGAGCAAATGTCCCCCCTTCTTTTTAAAAAGTTAGTTTTTATTTCTTTTTCCTACAAAGCCATCCTTCCAGAATGCGCCAAGTGTCACGAAGGGGATAGGTTAATTTTCAAAAGGTATTTTCAAACCCTAAGCGCAACATTATAAAGTGGGGTCGTATATCCCTATCCAATCAAATCATTTTCACTCCCTAGCAACTGAAGCATGCCCCCTATGGTAGGTTAGAGTGAAGCGCTCCTCCCAATAAGCACGTGTGCCCTAAGGAAGTTTGTTTGACATCGCAATTTTATCATTTCCAAGGCTATCTACCCACACGTGAGCCAATCAGAGGTGCACGATTACACCCATAATATTCACCTGCATTAACTTCTAGCATGTGCATTTAGGGTGGTAGATTTGAAGCTGGACCTATAAGGTGAAGATTTTTCTAGGAGACTTTCCACCACTCAGTTGCAATTTTGTTTTATTGCTGCCCTAGCACCTGCTATTCTTCCCAAACATCTATCTATTCATATTTTGAGCTATATCAGTTAATCCGACAGCCATGGGCAAAAATAGTAAGGAGCCTAAGTAGAAGAAACCTAAAGAGAAAGTGCCCAAGGAGAAAGCAATGCCTATAGGATATTCTGGATCGAAGAAGCCATGAAAGCATGAGAGGAAGCAGTGAAATTGACGCCTCCAAAAGATAATATTTTTCAGTTTTAGGATTGTATGATGATGCACAAGGATATGGAGCAGTTGTGCCAGGACGTTGAGAAGGCGCATAGATAAGACCCGATTGGAAACCCGTTGGCTATCATTTATCATTCACACTTGTTCTTTTACATGTGCATGCATGTACATCACTGCTCAGAGTTTGTGTAGGTGGTGTCGCATTTCTATGACACCCAGACAAGAACAATGCAAAATTCCAAGGCAAAGAAATTGTTTGCCATCATGGTTTCCACTGTTCGAGAGGCCTTTCCCTGTGGAAAGACATCCTCACCTAATTTTATTTCTATAAAAATCAACAGCGATGAGTAGGGCACCAGGTATCAACCAACGCTTGAGATGCACCAGTTTATGGGAGGACAACTGGGAGGAGCAACATCGTCTGAAGAATTTTCCCAACTACCCAAAATCTTGACATAATTCATCCATATCGATATATATTCCATTTTGGCATGCGTGATGGGACATTCCATCGACGATGTGGTCTACAACTAGCAAGTATCCATGGCGCAGTCCATATTTGAGAGCAATATTTACTTCCTGTCCAAGATGAAGTCAGGTGCTATCCCAATTTTCTTTGACTGGGTGGAGTTCTTGGCATGGTAGTTGCACGGATCATTGTCCTATTTGCAAATCCATAGAGACGACCAGTTCAGGCTTTGCTCCCCCTTGGTGTGGTACTTCTTTTGGCACCTGCATGATAAGTTCCCCTATATCACAAAGAACCAGATAGACGAGGAGGGCAGAGCATTACCGGTTTACCTCTAGATGCAAAGCTTGTCCAGAGATGAATCGTACTATGTCTTCAACCAGGTTTTCTTGTGGTCGACACTAGAGTTGATATACGACCACTACGAGCGAGTCCTTGTGGGGCTGAGAGACAAGGTGGTGGACAAGAAGCTAGGAGATATTTTTTTGCTCACCCAGGGCTTGGTTGTCAAGATTTATGGGTTTATAGAAAAACCTTTTATGTTGCCCTTTTACACCATGCCCTATCTGTTTGCCCTGGAGGTCGCTCAACAACACGACTACACCAACGAGTTGTATGGGAAGGGTCGGGGAAGAAGACCATATGCCCTACGCCTTTCGAGTTTGGGGACATCAAAGTGATGTAGTGTGGTTAGAACACTGTGCTTACCATGATGCTTTTTGACTATGGGTTGATCAAGCTCCCCCAACGCTGGAGGTACAACCCGCATGACATCATCTAGGATCACCTTGGAGTGAAGTCATTTCACTGTTACCCTCATACCAACATGGAAAAACAATGCAATAATCCTAAGGGACTCGAGTTGGAGTGGCACATCGATGAGATGGCGCCTTTGCCCCTCTAGCACGATTTTTATGCCATGGAGAGAGAGTAGGACCCGGTTGTCAACCCGGAGCACAAGCTACCCAGGAGTGTTTTCATGGGAATGAAGGCCAAACTGCAGCATTGGTCAGATCATAAGATCAAACAGTGGTGGATCATGAGGGTCCACAATGACAAGACATCTTCGGACTACCCACTGGCGATCGATGACAAGTTCTCAAAGACGTATGATGAGAACATAGATACTTATCGGGCTCTCTCATTTGTCGATATTGTGCCTTGAGGTGGGTGCAGCCCCGACGAGGTGGATGACTTGGCGGATCCAAGGCACGAGGTAGAAGGTAAGGGCAAGGCAGTCTTGGGCACCCCATTATTAGCTAAAAACGTAGGCCATTGTCCCATCAAAATAAAAGCGCTCTCCCAAAAAGGTAAGCTGAGATGCCTCTCTTGCAACAGGCACCAAAGAGGTCACGCACCAGTGCTCGAAATCCCTTCAAAGCAATCTCTCGGACGGTACCTGAAAACCCTCTATCGAGCTCTCCAGAATTTTCTATGGCTGTGCAGTCAAAAAAGTAGAATATTGAAAATGTAGAGGTCGTTAATGTGGATACACCAGAAGCGGAGGAGGAGGAACCACAAACACAACGCCCATCTTCCTCGAATCCCTTGATCACGAAACCCGAAGGTATGCACCCATCTTCCCCTCCCTCTTCTTCCCCTTCTGAAATAGTTTTTTGCTCGATGACCAAATTTCCTATCCCGGTTTCTACTCCCTTGGTCTTTGCTTCTTTTTCTATCTCGTTGTCCCTTTATGTGGTTCCCAACATTTTAGTTTCCCCAATCCTTTCAATTCCATTATCAACAACTTCCACTGGTAACCCTAATGCCTTCAAAATTTCTACATTTAGCTTACCATTTTTTGTAGCTGAGGACCCTATTATAGATACATTTGCCACTATAGAAATAAATTTGTCCTCCATTTCCCTGCCCTCTGCCACCATGGCATCGACTAATC
This sequence comes from Wollemia nobilis, assembly GCA_028583015.1. Classification (NCBI taxonomy): domain Eukaryota; kingdom Viridiplantae; phylum Streptophyta; class Pinopsida; order Araucariales; family Araucariaceae; genus Wollemia; species Wollemia nobilis. Next base: position 2,795,772 of record JAQPPZ010002347.1, read on the forward strand.
CTAATATTTCAACGTCTATGCCTACTATTTCAGCAGTTGCAACCCAAGCTCCCTTGAAGGCTAGTGCAGTCGCTTCCCCTTTTGTCTCCCGTGCATTGTTTGATCTTGAGTCGCACCTTCCCCTTCTTCCTTTCACGCCAATCCTTGGAGTGGGCATTCAGGAGCCGCTGGAATCTGAATTGGAAATGACACACCAGCTCGCCACCATAGAGAGTATCCACAAGGTGCACCAAAGTTCAACATGCTAGATGGACCGTTGAAGGAAGGAGGTGCAAGCTCTGGAAAAACTAAGAAGAAGTCCATCCTTGACCTAGAAAAAATGGAGCTACACACCGTCGAAAAAATCTTGCTTGTTCAAAAGCCCTTGGTGGAGATGACTCATGTTGATTATGCTTTCTGCCATACCATGGAAGATGTCACCAAGATGGATACGACACGAAAGATGGACGACATATAGGTTGACATGGGCTCCATCTATGCTCACGATGAATATTACAAGGAGCGCTTCTTCAAGGAGCAGTCTAAGAACCTTGAGCTTGAGGAGGCCTTAGCAGCAGCGAAGAGGCAGATCGAGGCATTGGAATCTGAAGCCATGCCACTGAAGCAAAAAATCCTTTCGTTAGAGGAAGAGAATGATGAAATTTCCAAGGCATGCGATCACCATGTGAGGTCACACATCGAGGCCAATTAGGATATTCAAGTGCTCACCATTCAAAAAAACAAGTTGCAGGCTGAGTTAGTGAAGAAAACAGTGAATCTTGTCACCTTCTCTAAGAAGTACCTCAAGGGAATGTGTCTACAGTTCCTAGCAGATTTCCTGGCAAGAGATGCCCGGGGAGTTACAGTCTAGGTATTTTTCAGGGAGGTTTAGGAGTAAGTTGCAGCTGGTGGCTCAACTTTGGAATCTTCCCAAGTAGACGTTAATCATTGGCTAGACTTGGTCACACAACTCTGGAAAATTGAGAACGTGACTGTTCACCTTACTCCCTATGAGCCTTCTGGCTCGATCTTAGGTGATAGCAAAGATGACTCTACGCTCTTTCTTCGTGCAGGTTGACTTAGCCAAAAAATCTTACCAGCTATCAAATGCCCTCAAGCAAGAAAGAGAGGTTTAGCTATGGTACTTTAATACCCTTGCTAAAATTGGCGTCCTCGGCTTCATAGACCCTAAAGGAACTATTCCATCACTTGAGTTAGAGCCCATATGATCGATATTTGTTGATAGATCCTCAGACATTGATGCTTGGGAGGACCCAAGTTTAGATGCTCAAGTCATTCTTTTCATGGCTAAGTACACCCAAATCGAGTCTTGCTTGCAGGAGTTCGATCGAAGACTAGATTTTGCTGACATTGAGTGCATCGAGACCTACCATTGCCTAATCTAGGAGCTCTAGAAGTAGCCAACTTTCTCCCTTGAACATTGGATTGATGCTTCCACAATATACAATCATGTGTTTAAGAGCTCCTTGGATAGGTTCCTTCCCCACCCATGTGAGCAGGAGAAGGAAAAAGATACAGAAATCGAACCAGATTCCAAGGTGCAGGAAACAGAAGATCAAGGAGAAGAGTCAGAGGAGGATGAATAAGATGAAGAGAAGAACAAGCTTGAAGAGGAACCCAATAACATCGAAGAGCAATCTAAAGAACAGTCTGAGGATTTCGAGAGTGAAGAGGACTTTGTAACCCAAGGATAAGGCTTGGGGTCTTTACATTGAGGTAGGCTCAATACCCCACGAGCCGCCAGAGATGTTGCCAGTTTTGCCATATTTTGTTAAATTTCATATTGTATACAGTTTTGAGACTAAATCATTGTAAAACTTCTCTTTCTCCATTTAAATGGTCAAGACGTTATTTTGTTGTGTTTTCACCAACTATCTCTTTAGCTTAAGACTATATTTTGTCACATTTTGTGGTTTGTTTACCTTTTTTGTACTTTTTTGGCTGTATCACAAGAAAAATTGTAGATGTTTTAACATGGGCAATGTTATAGATATTTTCTCTTCCTTACTAGTTTTCTACAAAGTTCTTTTCATATATGCGCATATAGTAGTGATTTCTAGCACTTAAGCATTTTTTTTAGCATATTTTTTTGTTAAAAGGTGTTGTCACTCCACTAGTGGTGTGAACCTCCCAATCGCTCCACTAGTGGAGCGAAGGCCAAAATGGGTTTTAAAGAAATGAAAATGGTTAAGTGTGTCAAAATACAAAGTGGTCAAAGCTTCAATCACTCCACTAATGGAGCGAAAGTACCTATCACTCCACCAGTGGAGCGACACTTCGAAAAGGCACGCAGTGAAGTTTTTGGTAAGGGCGAGTCCCAAAAGGTCAAACTTTTGGGTCAAAAGACCTATCGCTCCACCAGTGGAGCAAAGGTCCCAAAAGGTACAAGCTAAAACGATGGCAAAGAAAGGGTGCAAAGCAGGTCAGAGTTTGATCAAAGTACCAAGTGCTCCACTAGTGGAGCAAATCTCCCAAGCGCTCCACTAGTGAAGTGAAAACCAAGCAATGACATATTAAAGCAAGTGTTGAGGCTAAGTGCAAGGAGAAAAGTCAAACTTTTTGGTCAAAGGCCCTGTCGCTCCACCAGTGAAGCGATAGGCCAAAAGAGATTAGAGATAAGCGAATATAGCTAAGAGTGCACAAAGGAAGTCAAAGGCAGTCAAATTTGCAAGCGCTCCACTAGTGGAGTGAATCCCCCGAGCGCTCCACCAGTGGAGCGAAAATGAGACTAAGTGCAAGGAGAAGTCAACATCTTGGTCAAAGGGCCAAGCGCTCCACCAGTGGAGCGAAGGTCCCAGGCGCTCCACTAGTGGAGCGAAAGCTTCTGTCACTCCACCCAAGGAGCAACAATCTTGATAGAAGAGTCAAGGCAGTAAAAGTATCTATCACTCTACTAGTGGAGCGAACCCTCCAAGCACTCCACCAGTGGAGCAAAGGAATTTGTCGCTCCACCTAGGGAGTGACACCCAAAGCAGAAACACCCAAAAATTTTCTAAGGCATGAAAATACTTTGTCGCTCCAATTATGGAGCGAAGCTCCTAGCGGGCCCTAAACATAGTGTAAATCGCCCAGAACCGCCATGGAATACCCAAAACCGTTAGGGACTGCCCGAGTTTTGGCGTTGACTAGTTAAATTGATCCAAAGCTGCACTCTAAACCGTTTCATCATGGTGGGTCGTCAAAACCTTCTACCTTCAATGTTGAGTTATCTACAAGGCCAAATTAAATGTTGTAAGTCGGTTCTAGACCGAGTCTGCCTGTCACCGTTGGGGAAGTGGTTGGGAATTAATATTTTAGGAAGTAGAATTCCCTATAAAGGTTGTCCTTTTATCTATAATAGTTCATGGATAATCTCTTCTAGAGAAGCAACTTTGTACTTTGAAATCTACTTCTGAAATACAGACTTTTGGCTCCGGCTTTGAAACTTCTATCTCTGTGTATGACTTCTATCATGTTATTTCTGTTAAATTAGCCTCTTTACCATATAGCCTAATTCTTTTATCTGGATTTAGCTATCAGTAAAGGGTGAATCCCTGGAATACCCCTAGAGTTTACATAGTTATGAAGGTTTAATGCTGGTTTATGTTAAAAGTCTATTGTTTTGATTGTTGTTGGTTCAAGTATTTAGGTTATCTATCGTGCTTCCTGTCCATCACCCCATATTTATGGCTTTTAGCCTTTTCCCATTCCTTTCAGTCATTTCATCCCTTTAAGTATCTTCCTAACCCTTATCTCAAAAACCCCTTTTTTACTTTCGGAACCAACCCTACTGGAGATTGTCACGGAGGACATTCCTTTCCTTCGAACATTCAATGCTTGGCATCGGGTCTAGGGCATTATAGAATTAGAAAATCTATAACTAGGTTGATTCGATCGCCAACACTAACACCACTACATTTCTCTCGGGATCGCTACTAGTGGAAGCAGCTTGCTCTCTAGTAATCAAGGGAGGAGGAGCGAATCTCTTTGGCTGGAAACTTTGATCAAATTGCCTCCTTTTTAAGATGGTGATCTCATTCGCCATTGCCCTCATTGAAGATCGCATACCCTACAATTATTTGGCCTGTTTCGGATTTGCATGTGTCAGAGGCACAGGTAATGCCGAATATGGGATAAGAGCTAGAAGTTGAGGAATAGCAAGTGCTTGAAACTGCGAGATGGGCATTGTCTGGTTCTGAGAAGCATTGGGATTCCATGATGGAATATGGTACATTGGGAATGTACGCAATGACTAAGAGGATGCACTAGGATATAGATTTTGGGTAAGTTCAAAAATATTGGCATATTCATTTTCGGAGGTAACTTACCAATAGCGACTAACTCGCCCTCAGATTTCTGCACCTGAGCGTACAAGGCTGGAAATGTGTTGACATTATCGTGTCGGATGCTCATGTTGATGTCAAAATGGAAAGCCCTTAAGTAATTAAACGTTGCTTGCTCTAGGGTGGGTCAAAGGCCGTTAGTAACTCTCTACTAGGTTCGGGCGAACTTGACATTAAAATTTGCTCTCTTCTTGGGGGTGCCTTTGAATGGTGGTGAACTGGTGCAACAAGGAGAAAGGGTCCACCTATTCATTGAAACCCCTTATTAATTGTTTCGCTAACTGGTCCCATGTAGCAATGGTACTAGGTGACAATGATAGGTACCAGTAGAAGAGCTTACCTCTGAGCAAGAGTACTAGCAGTCTTACCATGATGTCTTCTTCTACGATCCCTGATGGATTTTGCATCTGGATCGAAGTGCTCAATTGAGGGGGCAAGCTAGCTACGATGCTAGGACTTGGAGTTTGTGAATATATACCAACTACTTGCGAGGACATCCTAACTAATAGGATAGTCGAGGGGACTACTCTAGGATGTTCTCCCAAAGCATCGATGTTAAGCTCAAAGAACTCAACTATATCTTTTGGATTTCTAGCCTTCGATCTTGTGATCATGAGAGAGAGGGCCTTTAACTGGATTTAAGATTCGCAGGCTTCTGGGTTCAGTAGAGTCGCGAGATGTTCTTATTTGACATCAAAAAAATGAACATTAATTCTTAATACCACTTGATGTGGAACATTTGCATCCCATTGAGCGTGCCAGAAACTGTTGGTCAAGAATTTTCCTTAGGTATGGAATGTTTCATCCATGCGCCCTAGATCTGACCAACATTGAAAGGCTGAAAGGAAGAAATGCATCTCGTGCCAATCTCTAGAGAGGACTAGTTCCCTTGCTACTCTAAATTTGGATTGAAACTTAAGGAAATAGGAAAGAAATGATAAATGACTGAAAGAGATGGGAAATGTAGTTGTGAGCCAGATTAATAGGGGGTGATGAAAAAACAACACGATCACTTAGTTATACTTTAAACCAATAGCCATTAGCACAAAGGATGTAACAAAAATTAAAACTAAATACCCCCACAATATGCAACCTCTATAATTCCAGTGTTTACCCTTTATTAGAAGCTAGATCCAGACATAGAATTATAGCTTATCAAAAAAGGAAGCAAATTTAATAGAAATAAAGAATAGAAGGCATGCACATGAAAGGAACATAGATTTAGAACCAAGGATCCTTTGTATTCATAGCAAAGCTTAAGCACAATAGTTTTCTAGCAAAATGTCAATCATTTTACATTAAAATTGCTAGTTTATATAGAGGAATCCACCTCTAAAAAATAAATGTGCAACCATAAAACGTCGCGGTGGCAACCAATATTTGATTCCAGCACTCATCGAAAAGTAATGAAGCATGGCTTGAATTTTATGACTCCTTGAAGAGTAGCTACATAGCTTCAATGTGACAACATGATTCTCCTAAAATGCCACCTCCTTACTTGCTGGAACTGCCTCGATGGTGAAGATCAGATTCTAGGATCCGGAGGGATTGGATTTAGATTTTTCTCTGACCAACCACCATTAAATGAGTGAAAGCACGACGTCTAAAAGCTGCTTTGGGCAATCGTCGTTGAAGCAGAGGAGAGGATGAGTTTCGCTAAAAAGAGGCATGAAAGGGAGTTTCGACGTCTCTCTCGAGCGAAACAAAAATTCGTCGATGTAGGCCCTAACTTTTCTTTGTTTGAACATTGGCCCGAAAAGTTCCTTCGCCCTACTCTTTGCTCGCAGCAGGATCGTCAGACACGTCATGGAACGCCACTTGGAAGTCACTTTACGAATATTGAAACTCTTTGTCGCCTTGCTGGAGAGGTGGGACCCAACGCACGGACTTGGGAAACACCAAAGGCGTTTCGCCCATACAAGGTCCGAAATGGGCTTGCGCTCTCAAGTTGGGGCGAAAGCAATTGGGCCCCACTTTGCATTTTGGTTATCTTCTAGCCAAAGGTGTTTCGCCCATACAAGGTCCAAAATGGGCTGGCGTGCTCAAGTGGGGGCGAAAGCGCTTGGGCCCCACTTGCAATTTTCTCCGAAACTGAGTTGCGCTGGCCTTAGGAAACGACAAAAGGCGCTTTCGCCCATACAAGCTCCGAAATGGGCTTGTGCTCTTGAGTGGGAGCGAAAAGGTTTGGGCCCCACTTGGCATTTCGACCGTCTTTTAGCTCGAAATGGGCTTTCGCTATACTCCTCCGAAATCAAGTTGCGCTGAAGCATGGCGCGAAACTACTCTCACCCACGACTTAAAAACAAAGACCCTGCATGATGAGTGAAAGGAAAGGACTGCATGCTTCCTTGAGCACAACCAACTACTCTTGACAGCAAAACAAAAATGAACACATTCTGAAAAAAGAAGAGTTTTTCAGGGAAGAAGAGATTATTACATGGAAAAATTTCTCACAAAAGAAAACAATATGTCAGGGATGCCAACATTAATCAAATTTTATCTTTAATTGTTAATCAAATTTTATCTTTGTTTGTTAACCAGATTTTATCTTTGATTGTTAAGATTTGCTTGAAAATAAAAATAAAATGATTAAATCTAACTTTTCAATGTAGGAACTTTGGAATATCATATTAATTATTCATTTTAATAAATATTTGAAATTTCAAAATTTACGTAAAATGAAATTAAATGATTATTTTAAAAGCTATGCAAAGTTTAAAACTTTAAATTCCCCCCAAATGTATGCAAAGTTTAAAACTTTAAATTCCCTCCAAATGTGTGAATTTGTGTAAACATTAAAATTTGAAATTTAATTCTTGAAATTGGCATATTTCTTTTTGGGGTTTTTATTTTTTTGGTATTTTGTATTGAGAAAATAAAATAAAAGAACAAGTCGTCGTAACTTATAAAATTTCAACCCGAATCTGCATAAACAAATATTTTGAACTAAAATCAACATTAAACCGGTTAGTCTTCACACAACCCAGAATTAATGTGATGCAAGTTTCTAAGGGAATAACGTAATGTATTGAGAAAATAAATAAGTCTACCATCTGTATGCATAAAACTTATCAAAATTTCCACTATATTGCGAAAATGGAAGATATTGCATTCATGTTCCTTCAAAATACCTTGCTTAAATCAATTACAATGGGTGAAATTTGGTGCAGTCCAACAAGGGAGGAGATGTTCTTCCACAAACTCAAATTTCCAACATGCATTCACTGCCAATATTCCTCGACCTTTTTTGTGAGTTTCAATAGCTATTTAAAATTTTCAAACCAAAAACCCTTGGTTTTCTTTTTCGTCTGTTGAGTTTTATAACGCTTCTTCTTTCATCTTCTTTCTTCCCTCAACTCATAACTGCCAGGACTTCCAAAAAAATGCTTTTATAATTTCACTCAAACACATGCTACTTGGGGGTCCTCATCGTTCGTTGAATAAATCTTCATTACAACATTCGATTTCAAACAAGAGCTATCCCTCTGCACATCCACGCCATATCCTCTCCACCGTCTATTTTGGTTTGCAAATCCTCTAAGTTTGAGAACATATGCATACCCTGTTATGTGCCACTGATCTGCGCAAATAGTCATGCAAAATGTTTTACTATCAATTTTGCCTCCTTGACTTCACGTATTGGTCTAAAATTGAATTTTGCTTTGGTATTAAGTTGTCCTCCTCCAAACATGCCTCTAGGGTTGAGTTGTCCTCTGTCATGTTGTCCAGTTAACATCCCATGCAATATCCTTCATCTTAAAGCTCGCTGCTAAATCTCTTTTGTCTCCAATGACCAAGTTTGTCCTCCTTTTATGTTAATGCAATAAGTGCACAGGTTTGAAAACTAGTGTCACCTTCCCTATTCCAATTTTCATTTTCTCAAGTTTATGTTGATGAAGGTAATTCATTCCTCTACCAATGTCAAAAGCATATTTCACAGCAGTAAGGGAAATACATCTGCTTTCTCTACTTATAACATCATCTAAGTGTCCATTAAGAAGATATTTGTAAGAAGCATAAGGCGAGCAGAGATCTTCATCATATTGAAAAATTACACAATGTTTGGATAATGTTAAATCTACCACAATCCAAGCTCCTTCCTAAAGCTATGCCTCAAGCCAATTGTATATCTCCTTATGACCACAATGATGAGCATCTGATGGTAGAGTACGTACAAGTGAACCAAGCCACCAAAAATTCCAGTGACATTGCATGATATTCAAACTTCGTAAATTTATCATTTATCTGCACCTTGCCATCTTTCCAATGGATCGCTACCATAAGGTATGCTTAATGCCTAGGGATGACCGAAGATTATCATCTAATCCAACATAATTTCTCGGATCTCCACTTTGGAAAAAACCATCTTTGCTGTTGAATGCCTTGTAAACATTCAAAGAAAAGATTGGCTTGCTGCACCATTCATTTGTGCTGAGACTCGTGATTCTAACTATTTTGTGTAAGGGGTGTTCCCTTCATCATAGCGATCTCTTTCATTAAGCCTCTATCACCAGTCTAGTTTCTCCGTATGAAACATATTTTGTCGCTTGAGATGAGGATGGGCACTGCATTCAATGAGTTCGCCCAATTATTCTAGTCGTTGTTAGTGTTACTATAGTAATTCTATATTATTACTTTATTTATGTTGTTAGGGTAGTTAGTTAACTACCTAGGTTAGTTACGCTATAGTTAGCATATATAATATTGAGTCTATATTATTATTTTATTTTAGATCTAAGTTGTTGATTAGATCCTATGATTACGAGCTAATCTGGGCTCTACAATGTATTATTTATGTGGTTCTAATCAATGGAAAGATGTTCGTTTTCTTCTACATGGCATCAGAGCCTAGCTGGAGATTGAAAAAAAAAATTGCTGAAGAACTGACGGAAGCAGCCTGGCTGGAGATTGAGAAAAAAATAAAAATTTCCGCCACTGGAGACCTGCACAGCAGCGGAGGCTGGACTGTTTTTTTTTTTTTTTTAAACTCAAAGGTCGGACTGGAGCCTGCACAGCAGTAGAGGCTGGACTATTTTTTATTTTTATTTTTTAAACAAAAAAAAAAACTCAGTGGCTGGACTGGAGCCTGCACAGCAGCAGAGGCTGGCCTGGAGTTCGTCACCCCACGTAGCCCCTGCTCCAAGCACCACCCCATGTATCCCATCCTCCTCGTGCCACCGGCTCCCGCCCCCCCCCCGCGTGCTGCCTACGGTGCAACAGTCGCGCAACTCCTGCGCGATGTCTGTGACAAAGAAGGTCATGATACAAACAAATGTTGGCATAAGAATAAACAATCAAAACAAAAAGGCTGGAACAAACCACAAAAGAAAAAAAAACAAGTGAATGTTGTTGAAGAATCTGACACGGATTCTGAGAGGCCCACAAAGTTCTCATGACTGCCACAATGTCCAAGCAGAAGGATCCTATATGGTATGATGATTATGGAGCCAGTAAGCACATGACTGGTGACAAATCGTGGTTTGAGTCTTTTGAGGCCAAAGAGGGAAAACCGATCACTATTGTCGATGATAAAACCTACAAGGTTCAGGGAGAAGGAACGGTCTCTGTCACTCTTCCTGATGGCAAGTGCCAGATTGAGAAAGTCCTCTATGTTCCAGGACTGGCAAACAACTTATTGTCAGTGACACAAATTCTAGACAAAAATATGGTTGTAAATTTCAGTGTTGAGGGGGGCAAGAAGTGTTGTTCTATCACCAGGAAAGGTTAGAACATTGCAATCGCTTCATATAAGCACAACTTATTTACCCTAGATACTATCTCTTCTCCAGATGTAGCCATGATTGCTTCTACCAAGGAGGCAACTTCCCTATGGCACAAGAGATATGGATATTTGAGTTCTGGTTACATACTTGAGTTAAGTATGAAATGGTAAAAGGTCTTCCTTCCCTTTCTACCACTTTACCAGTTTGCTCGATCGCTAGCGGGAAAGCGGCATAGAGTGCCTTTTGAAAGGAGCTCTACAAGAGCAAAGAAACCTCCCGGAGTTGATTCATACCGATCCGTGCGATCCCTTAACTCTCAACGATTGTGGGGGTAAGAGGTATTTTCAATTATTCGTGGATGATTACTCATGAAATATGTGGGTATTCTTTCTTCAACTGAAATCGAAGCATTTGGCTTCTTTCAACAATTCAAGAAATCCGTTGAAAAGGAGTCGGGGACTTCTATAAAGACCCTCCGCTCGGATCGAGGGGGGAGTTCACCTCTAAAGAATTCTCCGAGTTCTTGAAAGAAAATGGGATCACACAACAGTTAACTATTGCTTATACCCTCAGCAAAATGGAGTTGCTGAAAGGAGGAATCGTTCCATCATGGAAATGGTTCGTTGCATGCTCATAGGAGCTAGTCTTGAGCAACTATATTGGGAAGAAGTTGTCACCACAGCAATATATCTGTTGAATAGGGCACCCACAAAGGCTCTACAAGGAATGACTCCACAGGAAGCATGGAGTGGTAGGAAACCCTCCATTTCTCATCTACGCATTTTTGGATGTAAAGCTTTCATGCACATACCAAAAGAGAAAAGGAAGAAGCTAGATGAGAAGACATTGAAGTGTATTCTTCTTGGGTATGATGAGCACTCAAAGGGTTATCGTTTGATTGATCCCTTGACCAAGAAGATATACATTAGTAGAGATGTAGTTTTTGATGAGGCTTTCACATCAGAAAACGCATCAGATGTATACCTAGACCTTGTGGAAACTAAGGTTGATAAATCTCCTTCATCAAAGGTTGGAGGTCTGTCTTCATCTTCTTCAACACCTCAGAAGAATAATCCAAAGTGGTATACAAATACAATCAAAGACTCTAAACTATCCACTCCACCATATTTGACATTGGATAGGCCTCGTACTCGCAGCATAGCTCGACAGGAGAAAGTTGCAACAGAGAATACTGGGGTTGATCTGTGTCAATTTTTTGAGGAACTTTCTGTACATCTAGAGAGAGATACAGAAGATATGGATATTGATAATGATAGGGTGTTTATGTCTTCCATATACGATCTTGAACCCGCATCAGTGCAAGATGCTCGTGGTGAGCCTCAGTGGAAGGCCGCTATGGATGTAGAGTATAAGTCTTTGATGAAAAACAAAACTTGGAAGCTTGCCGATCTGCCATACGGAAAGAAGCCCATAGGCTGCAAATGGGTGTATAAAGTTAAGTATAAAGCAGATGGGACAATAGATAAGCATAAGGCCCGACTTGTTGCAAAGGGCTATGCTCAAACAGAGGGCATTGACTACGAGGAAACTTTTGCACCTACTGCTCGGATGACAACCATTCGAGTTCTTTGTGCTATGGCAGCACAATATGGGTGGAAAGTACACCAAATGGATGTCAAGAGTGCTTTTCTAAATGGTGATCTCCAAGAAGAAGTCTACATGACTCAACCGGAAGGATTTGAAGTGGAAGGCCAACAGCAGAAAGTTTGCAAATTGGTAAAATCCTTATATGGTTTGAAATAGGCCCCTCGGGCTTGGTATATAAAAATGGATAATCACCTTCTGCAGCATGGATTTAAGAGATGTCCGTCAGATGCAAACCTCTATTTTAAGAAACAAGGTTCTGAAATAGTGTTGCTTGTACTCTATATTGATGATCTGCTCATTACAAGGAGTTCAAAAACTATGATTTCTACTGTCAAAAGAGACTTGTGTCAATATTTTGAGATGTCATATCTCGGACTTCTCCATTATTGTCTTGGTCCGGAAGTCGACCGGAAGGAGCACTACATCAAAGTGTCTCGGAAAAAATATGCCAAGACCCTATTGGAAAAATATCGCATGACTGATTACAAGTCAATGTCAACTCCGATGGAAACAGGAATTCGAGTTATCGCGATATGATGATTCACCTCGGGTAGATGGTACTCTCTATCGACAGTTGATTGGGAGTCTCATATATATGACCAACACTAGGCCAGATATCGTATTTGTTGTCAACTATCTTTCGAGGTTCATGCAGGAGCCTAAGACTACACACTGGAAAGCAACAAAGTGAGTACTTCACTATGTCCGTGGCACAATGGAATATGGCCTAGAATATAAGAGGAACAACAAATTCTTCTTATAGGGATACACGGACTCCGACTATGCCGGATCATATGATGATCGTAAATCAACTTCAGGATATTTGTTTCATCTTGGATCTGGTCCTATCTCTTGGCACAACAAGAAGCAATAGGTGGTTGCTATTTCATCAACAGAGGCAGAATATCGCACCGCACGTGAAGCTGTGTGCGAAGTGATATGGTTGCGTCGCATCCTAACAAGTATGGGTCTTCCATCAAAATCTCCAATACACTTGTTCTGCGACAACATGGGTGTTTTGAATCTTGTCAAGGATCCAGTACATCATGAAAGAACCAAGCACATTGACACACAATGTCACTTCATTCGAGACGAAGTTCCAAGGCACCGAATTTAGCTTCAATACATTCCCACCAATGCTCAAGTTGCAGACATTTTCACTAAGGCACTTGCACGTGTCAAATTTGAATTGTTTCGCAGCTCTCTTTGTATTACCAAATGATGTAATCAGGGGGATGTTAGTACAACTAGTAGTTATTAAATTACATAAATAATGTAATAAGGGGGGATGTTAGAGTTACTATAGTAATTCTATATTATTACTTTATTTATGTTGTTAGGGTAGTTAGTTAACTACCTAGGTTAGTTACGCTATTGTTAGCATATATAATATTGAGTCTATATTATTATTTTATTTTAGATCTAAGTTGTTGATTAGATCCTATGATTACGAGCTAATCTGGGCTCTACAATGTATTATTTATATTGGTTCTAATCAATGGAAAGATGTTCATTTTCTTCTACAGTCGTAGCTTCGTACACCAAATCTGATATCCGCCAAAATCTATTCACCATTCAATAGGAACACCCTGCACAACTTCACATCCATGCAATTTGCAACATCTTGTGCATCCTAGAGTTTGGCATCGTCATGCTTCACAGCATCCTTTCGATTACCCCATGACAAAACTTCAACAATCCCACAGACCCAATGATTCCGTGTTTTATTCAAAGGAGATGGTCATCATGATTGGAAGTTGCGCATTGAAATTGTTGGACAAGAATTATACCACTACAATATTTGACTTTGGCATGGCGAAACTAATCCTGGCAAGACGACGCAAACATACATTGCTTTGGAATGAGGAGAGTTTTGAAATTAGGTATCTCTGAATAAAATATCTCTGTCGAATTGCGTCACTCCTGAAGTTAGTAGAGCATCGATCAATACGGAACAAAACATCAACCAAAACGGAATAGCAAGATCCATGTAAAGCATAGTGTTAATTGAGTTGGTCCATGACGATGCGAACTCCAAGTTTGAACTGTCCAAACAATGCCAAAGTTGCTATTGAAACTTTAGTTTGTTTTTGTTTTGGGATTAGTCCCACCTGCATCCAACTACAACATGATGAGGGTTTATTAACACAAACGTGCTATGTTCAAAGTCACTCAGCTAAGCTTTAGTGGCTCCTTGGTCCAAGCCTCCGCGTTGACCACGCTCCGGTCCTGCATCCACTGGTTGGCCGAGTCGAGGGTCCACCTCAAAAATCACGCCACTGTGTCGACCCTAAAAAATCATGTCGAACACTACCTTGGAATCCATGTCGAAGACCGCGTTGACCGCGCTAATGCATTGCATCTACTAGTCGATATGGACTAAAAAATCGGGCCAATATTTTTTTGTAAGCACCTGCAACAAAGAAAACACCCATTAACTTACGCAATTCGTCATAATGTTCTATTTCGATATATATATATATATATATATATATATATATATATATATATATATATATATATATTATATTTTATATTCTTTCATTTATTTATTATTATTTTTTTCTATTACTATTTGGGCTTTTCTTTATTTTTTATTATTTTGTTTTCATTATTTTTTAAGTGTTTTTTTATGGTGATAAAACTCAAATGGGCCCACTAGTAAAGCTTTTAGAATAATCTCAAAGAGGTTAAACTTTAGAACTTCCTTACTTTGTAAAATTGGAGTGGGACTACAAAATGACCAATCAATCAAATATTCAAAACAACTAAACATTAACATCAAAATTCAAGTGGGTCCCCAAATTGGGGCAAGTTGTGCAATGGCAACAACACAATCTTTGTGCTTTCTTGAACTATCTTATTATCATTAGATTCTTGTAAAAGAACTTTCCTTTTGCCTTCGTTCTTGATATCACACGTCTTCTTTGGTATAGTGACTTCTGAACATTCACTTAAAACATCATGGTAAGATCTTGAATTAGATGAACTTGATGTATCAATATTGCATGAAGAATGAAATATCAAGGATTCGTCTATTTTTGCTTTCTTCTTAAGAGATTCAATCAATTCCTTTTGTTTCATGCTTTCTTCTTTGTAATATTTGAGTGTAAGCAATGCCATATATAATATGCTACCAATATCCAAAGGAATTAGAATATTATCTTTTCCATTATCAATTGTTTCAATAATCCTAGCATGTAGATAATATTCCAAAGTTTCAAATCTTTCTTCTATTGCTTCACTATAGATCAATTTTGAAGCTAGATCTAATTTTCCTTTAGTTTTTGTAAGCAAATTTTTATTCTAGTTTTTATGACATTTGCCCTTTCTTTTCTAATAATGTTTTCCATATCATTATCCATTGAGTTTCTGAAAGTAGACATCCTTTTGACTCCCTAATTTTGAATAATGATTATTTCAAGTTTCTATATTTCGAAAACCTTTGTAGTTGAACTCCCTAATTAATTAGAAATTTCTAAATTAAGAATTTTGCAAAAATAATATTCCTACGTTTGATGTAGAACTCCTCTCCAAATTAATTTTGCAAATATTATCTTAACTTTCAAAAATAAACCTTTCAAATTTTAAATAGCTTTGAAAAACTTTAAATAAATAATTCTATAACTACTTATTTCTCCAAAACCTTAAGAAGCAAATATATTAACTTCTAATTAATGCTTCAAATCATTAAATAAATGTCTAAGGTATTAATTTGCTAATAAAGTCCTTATCCCTCCAATTAAGCTTATAAAACCTTAGAAATATCAGAAATTAAACTTATTACTCCTTTAGAACCTTAGAAATATTTAAATTTAAATTAAATCTTCAATACCTTAACCTTGGCACATCCAATTCTCCTTTGGCACATTCAACTCTACTCACTGACCAACATCTTCGATGTTTCACTGCCTTGGAGCGTGTTTCACTAAACACTTAAGCGTTTCTTTCTTGCAATTGATGATGCCTCAACGTCTTCCAATGGGCATTGTCCTCTTTCTGATGAACAATATCCTCCAATGGGCAGTCTCTCCAACGAGCAGTGTTTGGCTTCTCTCCAATGGATGCTTCACTATGTTGTGCTTGATGCTTCAAACGTGTGAGAGTAAGTGATTGAACAAGTGGGTAAGTTTGTGGGGATTCTTCGCATAAGTTCTCACTTGTAAACTGCCATGAAACGTTTCAATATTTGCTCATTCGCCTCTCTTGAGTCAATGTAGTTGTCCGACAAATTGCATGTTTGATTAACGCTTCATAATGTTCCAATATGAAATGTTTAACTCCGCTTTGAATGAAAATGTTTGGTTGCGCTCTGACTAATTAGTGTTACCAACATCAATTGCACTCGTAATGTTTGACGTCTCCTTCCAAAATGATTAAGCTTCACCTTGTTTCTCCTTTTGTTGTGTGTGTTTACATCGTTTGAGCATCCCTTTGGATGGCGCTTGACTTTTGAGGTTTCCTTGGGCATGGCGCTCGACTCTTCGCACTTCTTTGACACTTCAACTTTTAGGTCTCCCACTTGCTTCAATCTCAACATTTGATCCTTTGATTTCCACTCAGGTGAATGGTGCTTCGTATCATTTCTAATGCTCTAAAAAATGCTAGGTCTTCTCCTGAATAGATGGCGCTTTGACTTCTTCCTCTTTGGTGGTGCTTTGGTTTCTTCCTCTCAGGTGGTGCTCTAGTTTCACTCTCCCTAGTTACGTTGCCATTTGGCCTATGTTCTACGCCTAGCATCTAATCTCCCTTGACTCTCAACGTTGCTTGTTGTTCCAAAGATATGTCTGACTCTTCCTCTTTTGCACTACGTTAGATTTCTGCAACTTTGCTCTATGTTCAATTCTGCAGCTTTGCTCTTCATTTGGCTCACTTATTCTTCATAGCTCTCAGCTCTATGTTCGACTCTCATTTCCAACAAGGCTCTTTGCTTGGCTTAGGCAGTTCATTGAGTTTCTCTACATAGCCCGGCTTGGTGCTTGACCTTCCACCCCTGTGTAACTTGATGCTCTGCCTTTGATGTGATGACTTTCATTGACTTCAAGTTTGTTGCCTAAACTCATTGTCTGCAACCTTTGGCTCTTCTAGCTTATTTGTTCTCCAAGCTTGCTACGTCTTTCTAATGGACTGCATAGCTTTTTATTTTCTCTGCCTTTATTGTAGCTTCTTCTTGGTCAAATATTATTCTAGCATAGAGATATTCTATCTCTATTTCTTCCTTTGTTGTCCTTGCAAGTGCAAGTGCAAGATGCTCACGCGTTGGATCACTAGTGCGAGTGCTCTCCAAGATTAAACTCACACACTGTCATTCTCTTAAAATATTGCAACCATTAATAATTTAAACTTCTTAAAAATGCACTTAATCACCTTTAATATGCAGTGTTCTTTGCCTTGTATATTGTTGTTTTCTTAGACATCTCTGACCTTTACTTTCAATCTTTAACTTGGTCAAATCTTCTTTGTATATTGTCCTTTGTTTATGCCTTGTCTCTGATTTCAGGCTTCTTTATCCAAGTCTATTATTGAACAAGCTTTTTCTTTAGAGTTTCTCAGACTTGATAGGTGTATACTTTTCTATGCCTTCGGCTTCACTAATGCTCTCTAGCTACCCTTGAATCCGTCTTTAGTCTTCGTTGTTTTAATTTATTTACTCCTTATAGTTCCTTTGTACCTTAATTATTCCCCCATGTGCTCAATTTAATTATGAGCATTACTTCTCTATATCTATGGGCTTGTCGTCGAATAGCAACGATTGCCCCAAATCCAGTAAGATTTTTCTTGAAACTCTTCTCTATCTCTTTCTACTTTTAATACTTCTCTATCTTCAAGACTTCTTGTTGTGGTGTTATTGTGATGCTTCACTTATGAAAATATTATGAATGTTGCCTTGCATTCTCTAAACTTGTTTCTTTTCTTTAATGTTGCCCTTGTGGCATTTACTTCCTTTATCTCCAATGTTGTCCTTGTGGCATTCACACTTTTCAATATTGCCTTGCTCTTTTGTTGTCCTATATTCTTTGATTTTTTTGTCCAATGTGGACTTCTAATATATTGCTTTTGATGTGTTGTGTTGTCCTTTAACTAGGACTATCCTCAAGACTTTATGCTATCTTGAAGTCTTCTTTCTTCTATCTTTAATCTTCAATAGGACTTATTTGCTCGGATCTCTTCTCTTTGACTTCTATAGCTTATATGGTACCTCTTTCTTGGGTCTCCTATCTTTGCCAATTCTAGGACCTTTTCTCTCGGGTCTCCTCTTTATCTCTGACTTATATAGGAACACTTTTCCTCATGTCTCCTATCTCTGTTAGCTATGGGACCACTTCTCTCGGGTCTCCTATCTCTGTCATCTATGGGACCTCTTTTTCTCGGGTCTCCTATCTCTTTTGGTTATGGGACCTCTTTTTCTCGGGTCTCCTCTTTCTACCTTCAATCTTCTATGGGACCTCTTTTGGTAGGTCTCCTATCTTCAATGTCTCTTCTTTTACTACAACTTCAAATCAATCCTTGCGTGAGGAAAGCTCTTGGCCTTCAAACAATCGAAGATAAAAGTTCTCTTTATGTTGTAGAAAGCTTCGCAACTTCTGAAGATCAATTTTTTTTTTTTTACTGCAGCAAAATCTTAGACAACCTTTTTTAGCATTACTTAAGAATCCAATATTGATATCAAGGGATTTTTGTCCTTGAAACTTTCTATTAATGTCAGGGTTGGCTATGCCCTAAATAATCAATTGTCTTCAAGTTGATTTGCCCAAATAGGTTATCCTTCAACCTTGTGGAAAGATCCTTGTTGAGTCCCAGTCTTCACAGGTTATCCTTCAACCTTGTGGAAAGATCCTTGTTGAGTCCTAGTCTTCACAGGTTATCCTTCAACCTTGTGGAAAGATCCTTGTTGAGTCCTAGTCTTCACAGGTTATCCTTCAACCTTGTGGAAAGACTCTAGCCTTCTACAACTTTCAAATCTTGCGCAAGTAATCTTGTTGTAGCTCTAATAGCTTTTGAAGCCTTACATCAAATACAAAAACTCACAAAAATATAATCACAGGATCAAATATAATAAAGTTGCAATATAATGAAACTAATACAATAACTCAGAATATGACATCAAACAAAATAACACAAGAATAACTCAGAATATTGAAAATACTATTGAATAAAGGTCTACTAATGCATGCAATAAGCTATGCACTTTCAATACCAAATTACAATGCTTTGTCACAAATATATAATTGGATGTGACTCCTCATATGGTGCACTCTTGACCTTCACTCTTCTTTGTAACTCTTCACTTTCCTATTCTAAGGACACGTGCACTCTTAAACAATGGACACTTGTGCACATTTACACTCTCAACACTTGCACACATAATTACATGACACTTGTGCATTTCCTGCACATTATTACATTACATGAAATATATAAACTCGCACTCTAATATAAGACACACACCTAATCTAATAATGTACCAAGGTGATACATTAACATGTACCAAATAATGTAATATTCTCCAACAACCATAACCCAAATTCAAACCTTGCATTCTGGTGAACACTCCTAAGGTGGTTTTTGATAATAACGTTTGTTGTAATACCATATTAATGTGGTTTCTTGAAAGACTAGGATAATGCAATAGTATAATACATGTAAACCTGTTTCAACTGTATAATAATATATTTAACACCCAATATTAAAAAGGTGAAACTTTTTTGAAAAGTGTTGAAGTAAATCAATAATATTTCAAAACTTAGGGGAGAGGTGAGGTGATAAATGAATCCTAAATTCACACTTTTCTAATAGCAGATAAAATATAATTGTTTACCTTCAAAAAATTACCATCAAAAGTACAAGTCAATTCATTGTCAGAAATCAATATAAAAAATACATATTAAATTGCATGTATAAAATGAACTTTGAATTATCTTAAAAATAATATCAAAATTACAAACAATGCTTTTTTAATGCAAGCATTTAATGTACAACCATTGACAATTAAAAAGCAGTGATCTCATTAACCATTGCTTTTATCCCCAACCTTGAACTTTGCAATAAAAAAGCCAATTGTGTCCAAACTACTAGAAGGATCGAACCTTTGTACCAAATCTTGTTCTCCTTCTCTTAGCCATTCCCTGCAGTATAAATTCAAATGAATGAGCTTCGTTTAGCTTGTCCAAACAATATCACAAAAATATAGAATAATGGATGTGTTCACCTTTAAAGTGGCTTTTGCATTCCTAGTAAAAGTCCTCGTCTTATTACATATATGATCAACTGGTCATTAAAAAATAAATTTAAGCTCTCTTAAGTTCACGCTTAAAACCAATAAGATTCTTAAACTTAAGATAATTGTTTTGACGAGATTGTATATTTGTCTTTACAATCTGATTACATCCACTACTTGTTTATACTATAAGCATTTATTATATAAAATTCAAATGTCTTAACTGCTGACCTAAAGAGACCCTCTTGAAGTTGTTCTATTGCAAATTCCTCAAAATTCTTTGGCCTGATCTTTTTATAATCAATAATGAATTAAGATCTTTGGAAAATAAAATTTATAAGCTATAATTGGAGGATTTTTTTAAGCAAAAAGATGATGCATTTTGACATTTTATTAAGAAAGTCATTTAAGCTCGCAGGTATTTAATACTTTGTTCAAAATCTATCCTAATGAACCTTTATCCATTAAAGCACTTGCCTATTTGCGTCAAGTATCCTAGGTTTTTTTTATATTTATCATAAAAAAAAATTTCAGAATTTTGTTCAGTTGGAACATGTCATACCTATAGCACGGTGGTGGTATTCCATTCTTGGAATAAATAACTTGGATTGACAAATTAGCTATCTACAACTTGCAGTGATGCAGTTGTACAGCCTGAATCATTTTCTTGTCTCTGACGACCTTATTCACTACTCTAGATGGCCCAATTTGAGAATCAGATGGCCTGCACTCTTCCCAGACAGTTGGCACTAGCCGAACGACTTGCCTTCAGTCTTGATGGCCTGGCAATTGCAATGTATGGCTTGGCAACTATGTTGGACGATGGGGTAACTGCCTAGATGGTCCTATACGAAAGGACGTGGAAAAGAACACCGATGACATGATTGAATCTAATCTACTATAGCAATCAATCAATAGAAATACATGCAAATCACACACAATAGCAATAGCAAATGATGAATAAGTATGAACAAATATTGCATTAATGATAGCCTATTGTGACATTCTCTTAAATACACAGTATCTGATCCTATGTAAAATACCTCCAATGCACTCTACACTCTCTCTTGGCATACACAATGCAACTACAATGGACTTTCAACAGCATATACAATGTCTCCCATGCATGTTTACCTTCTCAAATGAATGAGGGGGGACTTATTTTAACTATGGGGATGGTAGTTACAAACAGCTACCACCCCTGATACCTCACCTCCTAACAAGAAGACAAACTAGGTGTTAGCTACCTTTGCATGACTATGTTTGCACATATCTCCAACTTGATTCATTATTACATGTATTATTACAACGTACATATTTTATTCAAAATTACAAAACTTAACATATGTGTACTTGGCATCCACACATTTTATTTGACTTTATTTCATGTGTTGAGGTGGCAAGTTAGAACTAGCGCCCACATCTACCCTCCCCTCTAAATTGGTCAACATAATTGTCAAGGACTATTGCTACTCCTAGGGACTCTAGCTTTATTGAGGTTGAGGCGACGGAACAAGTACTTCTCCAAGCTCCTGGATTTGCAGCTTCAAGGCTTCATTCTCTCCCTTGAGCCTCTTGGCATAGGCTTGGTAACAAGCCCATTAGAAGCCATAATAATGCGACTTCTGCTCGACTTCTACCAACCTAGCCTTTTAACTTAGCCTCCCTCTTCACTGCTTCAACTTCCTTCCTCATCTACTGCCAACTGCTCATCTCGTTCCATGATCAGTTGATCTTTATGAGCAAGCTCCTTCAACTTGAATTCTAGCTTTTGCTCCCTCACCACACATTCAGACTTTAGTTGTCCTATCAATTGATCATGTTTATCCTATGTTTGCCTCATAGCCTATATTTCCTTCCTCAAATCTGCTTGTTTAGCTTCAGCATCATGCTATACTTGCCAAAGTTGTCCTTCCACCATCTGCACTTGGTTAGCCTGCTTGACCTGCTCTTCCTCTTTCAACTTTAGGCTACGAACCATTTGTTGAAACATTTCTAAACCTGTTGCTAACCACTTAATGCGATATGCCAAAAAGTTCATTTTGGCATAAGATTTTACCAACTCAAGTGCCAACTTCACATACTTGACACCTGGAAGTTTAGGATAGGGCGCCATACTGATAGAGTGCTTGAGTTCTTTTTGGTATATTCTTGAACTTCAACATTGAATTGACATTGCTACTGCGAGCTCCCATGGCTGCATTTGATATATTTCTGCAAACTACTTCATACACTTATCATCACAAGCCCAACACATCAGTTTGCTCAACTCACATTCCATTCTCAACTGCCATAATCGTCAATCTCCAACACACCCAACTCTAAACTCACTCCTATCAAACGATCCACACATTTTCTAAAAATGTATCAACCTACCCATTGATATTTGCTACCAAAATTGGCGGTTTTCTCAAGTTTGGCACTTCTATAATAAAATACTTGCTTGTTTCCTCCTCTGCCAATTCTATATCTCTATTATCCTCGATGGTAGTCTCCACATCCGCCCCACCATGACCTATCAGGTTGATTTTCTGTTTGGCTATGTTCCCTTCCTAAATCTCCTGAATATTTTCTCCATCTGCATTAGTAGTCTTCTCCGTTGTTTTCACCGTCTCCTTACCTTTCTTAGGTTCTTCCTTTGGCGGTTGACTACTTTGGCCTTCCTGCCATAGTCTATACTCTAATGCAAGTTGTTTACCTTTCTCTCAACTCTCCTCCGACACTGCTGAACTTGGTGTCATAGTCTATGTTGTAGATGTAAACTTCATTGGTGGTCCCTCATCCAACGGAGGCAATCCACATCTATCCACAGCGTTTGCATGTTGCCAAAGTGCTAAGGTGTTCTAACATTCTGGTGTATCAACATTCTTCACCTATAATGAAACATCACCAACAAAGTCTCCTCCTAGTGCTCCTTCCAATGGTGGTGATGCTTCCACCGCATCGACTGCAATTTGAGCTTGAGCTTCTGCATCTACATCTCCAATCAATATTGTTTCCTGCACAAACTGCTACGCAACTTGTCCAAATATTGAGCTATTTTCTCCACACACTGCACATTTTGCGCAATAGGTTCTTGCAATTTTGGTTGATGACTACTCGTGGCAGCCTCACTCGAAGTCACCTGGGTACCTATAATGGCACCTGCAGTGTCTTCTCACGCAACCTGACTTTCAAGTTTTGCTAGAGTTCCCCTTTGCATTGCTTGCTGCAACGTTTCACACTTTTCACTCTATTGACCAACCACTATTTTTTGTACATTGCCACCTTTCTTCTATCCTATAGCCCTGTTGTGGGGGTTCTTGACTCACTGGCTACTGTTGCTACTAAGGCTATAGTTGTAGTTACATTCTCATCTATTGCCACTGTTGCTCCAACTTTCTTTGCTTCTTATCATTTCTACCCAATTCTTCTACATTTGGTAGCTGCTCTTCAGCCCCATCAAACTCCTCACTCACTTCAGCTACAACATTCAACTCATCATTTGATGCTTCTTGTACCTTTCTCTTCTTCAATGCTCTATTCTTTTTCTTCCCCGAAGTACTAGCTTTCTTCTAAACGACCCTGCCTTGGATGGCCTCCTACCAAATGGCTCAGCCTCATACGGCCCAATGTTGGACTACCCAATCTCAAACGACCCGGCTATAGACTGCTTGGTCTCCGGCGGCTTTGTCCTTCATAGTTGATTTCTAGACGACCTTCTTGCATCTCTTCATCTTTCGTACGACAAAGCCTGCAAACCATAAGATGGTTTGTATGTGTTTGTTCAGCTTCTTTGCTCCTGGATTGATAGTCCATATGGCCCATGCAACTTGAAAAGATTTTATTCTCTGCAACTGAACCTTTCTTCCTTTGTTCTTGTTGGTTGCAATCGTCTTCTCTATGTTTCCTTTTGGTAATGTTGAACTACAACCCCTGTACCTGCAAATGAAAATTGTTTTCCATCGACACTAAAGAGGGATTTCTCACGGAAAACCTTCCAACACTTCTTAGCAGCTTTTTCTTGCAATACAACATCCTACTTCAAGGTTTTCTTCTTGCACACTTCTATTGGTTGTACGACCTAGGGGTAGTCTGGGGGAAAAACCTTCCCCTCAAATAGCCTCCCTCTTTGGCCTAGCTAATCCAGATGATCTAGGGGTCCTAACGGCCTTCCCAGACTGCTTGAATTGCCTAAGTCGTAAGCATGCCTTGGGCCGTCTAGTAGTCTTTGCAGGCTACTTCGACTTCCTAAGGAACCATTCAAGTTTGGTGGATCCTGATTTCTCCAACTCATCTACCTTCTTGCCTCTAAGGCATTTCGGCTCTGAGTTGCTTGTTGTTGTTCATTGCCTCTGTGTTGATCATCTTGGTGTCGTCGTGGTGTCATCCTTCTTGCTCGATTCCCAAGTTCCAAGCCTGAACTATCATTGCTCCAATCTTCTTCATTGTTGCTTGAACTTGTCAAGGATACACTACTTGACTCTTGCCTCAAGTTCTCAACTTCTCCTCCCCTTCTTGGCAATGGTACTTCATGTACATCCCTCCATACTTCTTCACTTGCAACAGGTCTTCTTGCGGGGTTAGTAGTCTGTCTCTAGAAACTCAGCTTTCTCCGCACAGCCATTAGCAAGTCCCAACACTTGTTTGTTGTGCACTTCTCGGAGTTTCTTCTGGACTTGTTCCATTCCCAAAAAAACTTCTCCTACCCATTGCTTGAATATCCTGTCGCATTCTTAACAATTCCTGTGCACGTTGTCTCCTTAGTTCTTCCATTCTTCTATTCAGTTGCTCACTTTGCTCTTGCAACTGTTGCGTTTCTTCCCTCATTCGTTGTTGTGCATGACCAATGGTTGCAAGCAAACTCATGCCTTTGTACTCACTGCCCTCACTACGAGGCTCTTGTTCTAGTGGTTCTCCTTGCCCAACATACACCGCCACCATTCGTTGTATGTTTTCTGCATTCAATGACCTCAACCATTCTTCTACATCTGGAAATCTAACATGTACCCGAATCCGTCTACGCTCCGTAGACTGAGGCTGTAATTCCTCTTGTTCGATCACAAGTTGCATATTTTCTCCTTCTCTACTTGTGTTCTCCCCTTCATACAACCAAGCTAGTTGCTCCACAAGTTCATTGTCTAAGTCACTACTTTCTACTACACTATCTTCCTCCTTAGTTCCGACTCAATTCCCCAACTTCTTGAATCGAGATTCCCTCAAAAGGTTCCGAAGACTGAGTTGGTGCCACTGTTAGTCTTCCCGTACTCGTTCCTTCTCCAGTTGGTTCAAAATTCACCATGTTCACTTGTGCTTTCATCTTATATGGTTTCAACTTCGAACCATTAACTATTTTGGGGCACAATGTCCCATCTAGTTTTTTCAATCTTACTACGCCATTGCTCATCACTTCATCTACTTGGAAGGGTCCAAGCCATAAAGTTTTCAACTTTCCTGGCTTGATTTCTCTTTTGCCATTATATTTCAAAACCAAGTCACCTGACTTCAAATCCATCTTCTTCAGGTGCTTGTCATGCCACAACTTCCTACGATGTTGGGCAATCTTCATGGCCCACTGAGCCATCACTCTCCTCTCGTCCAATTGGATGAGTGTCGTTAGCCTCTCTTCCAAGCTCTCCTGATCACCTAGACGGTTTTGTACCGCCACTCTCAAACTTGGTACCAGAAACTCCACCGACACAACTGCCTCCTGACCATACATCAGTTGGAATGGAGTGTGATTCGTTGTTGGCTTGAACGTAGTCCTGTATGCCCACAGGACTGTTGGCAATCTCTCCTCCCAATCAACATCTTCAATTGCACGTCTTATACATTATTGACACTAAGACCTTATTCGTTGCTTCCGCTTGCCCATTTGCTCTAGGGTAATACGGACTAGACAACGAATGCAAGATCTTAAATTCTGTGGTTAACTTCTAGATTATTTCATTGACAAAATGTCCTCCACGATCACTCGTCAATTGAAGAGGTATGTCGAATCTTGTTATCACTTGTTCATACAAGAAACGTGCAGTACTCTTTGCAGAATTATCAGGCAACGCTCTTGCCTCGACCCACTTTGTCAAATATTTCATTGCTACCACAATGTATCTACATCGTCTTTTACTTGTCTTCAATGGTCCAACAAAATCAAGACCCCATCTTTCAAACAATTCTTGTGGTTGTGACGGGTGCAATGGCATGAAGTCCCTCCTCAACGGCTTCCCAACTCTCTGGCACGTATCGCATGTGGTCACAAACTCCTTCGCATCACGATAGAGGGTGGGCCACCACAACCCTGCCAGAAGCACCTTCCTCGCAGTCGCGTCTAGTCCCATATGCCCTCCTGCCAGCCCCTCATGAGCTTCCTTCAACGTTGCATTCACTTCCTCATCCATCACACATCTCCGCAACACTCCATCAAGTCCGATCTTGTACAACAATCCAACTATCAATTGAAAAGGTGCTGATTTTACAATTATCTTCTTCTCAACTGTCATCAACTCATGTGGCAGCTTTCCTATCGACAAGTATTCTCCCACGTACTTGTACCATGACGGTAGCGCAATGATTGAAAACAAATGAGCATCTAGAAATTCATCCGACACTCCTTCTAGGCTCTCCTGAGCGAATCCTTGACAATTGATCCGCTATCATGTGTTTCTTCCCTGGTCTGACTACCACTCGAAACACGAATTCCTGCAACGTGACGAGCCACCTACTAACTCATCCATGAATAGTCGACTTGTTGATTAAATACAACAATGCCTGATGGTCTACATAGAAGGCAAAAGGATTGGCAAGCAGATAATGTCTAAACTTTTGTACCACATACACCATCCCCAAGGCTTCCTGCTCCATAGTGCTGTAATTTTTCTCTACACGAGACAACAATCGACTAGAAAAATATATGGGTTGATCCAACCCATACTGCCCCTCTTAGGCCAACCCACATCCAATTGCAAAATTGGATGCATCAACATGGACATGGAACTCCTTTTCCCAATCTAGAAATACCAGAATGGGTGCGCAAACCAACTTTGCCTTCAACTCCTCAAAGGCCTTTTGATGCTCCTCCATCCATCAAAAAGGAACATTCTTGCACGTCAACACATCTAGAGGGTGTGATACTTGTGCAAAGTTTTTGATGAAGCGTCGATAATACCCGACATGTCCCAAAAAGACTTCAACGAACTCACGTCATATGGCTCCTCCATGCTCATCACGACTCATATTTTGTCAGGATCGGTCTTCAAACCCTCCTTACATACAACATGTCCAAGTAACTTGCCATATGGTACCAACAACTTACATTTCTTTGGGTTCAAGGACAATCGTGCATTCATACACAATGTCATGCATTCCTCCAATGCCTTCAAATGCTCGTCCTTCTTCTTGTACAACGACCAATCGTCCAAGAATACTTTGAATTTGCCTGTGGACATTTGTTCAAAAATATACAAAATTATCCTCTGAAATGTGGCAGGGGCATTGCATAAACCGAAAGGCATTCGATTATATGCATAGATGCCATTCTCTACTACGAAAGTAGTCTTCAACCTATCTTCCTCGACTATACTGATCTGGTTATAGCCCGAGAATCCATCCAAAAATGAATAGATCTCGTGTCCAACTACCTCTTCCAAGATTGAATCAGTGAAGGGTATCGGAAAGGGATCCTTAATAGTTACTGCATTCAAACTTCTGAAATCAACACAAATGCGGATCTGATTACTCTCCTTCAAACTGATCACAATTGGTGACACCCACTCACTCACAGTCACCTTGAAAATGATTCCAGCATCCAACATCTTTTCAATTTCTGCATTGACTAAGGCTGCATACTTTGGATTCATTCTGTACGGCCTTCTTCGTACTGGTTGTGCACCCGGAACCAACGAAATCCGATGCACACACAATTCAGGCAGAATCCCCTTCAAATCCTTATAGGTCCATGCAAAGACCTCCTTATACTACATGAATATTTTGAAAGTTGTTGCTTTCAAGACTAGATCCCAATCATCCCTACAATGGATCATCTTCTCTTCATCTCCTTCACCAAGGTTTACCTGCACCATCTTTGGTCCTTCATACTGTATGGTGTCAGGTTCTTTTGCCACTTTCTCTACATCAAATGGATGTGTTGGCTTTTCATCAATCAAGGCATCGCCAACACTATATTCTACAAAATTTTGTGGAAAAGTCCACTTCTCTTCTTCAACCTTGGTTGCAGACTTCGTATTCTGACTGCATTCGCCGATCTCATATACACCCTGTACTAGTTCATCTTGGTCTTCTTTTGTGTTGATACACATACAATTTGGCTAGAAGACTTCATAGTCTTCCATTTGCCAATGGAGAAGTCCATTGTTAGAGCGCTCCTCATCCTCCATGCATTCCTCCAACTCCAACACACCTTCATTTGGTTCTTGTCCATTCTCATCCTCCAATGATGAATTCCCAGACTCATCGGATGTCACCAATTCTTCACTTATAGACTGATTCTTCAAGTTAATCACATACTTGTGTTGGCCTTTCTTGAATGTCAAACAATCCTTCTCCTAGTTGTGGTTTACCTTTGTGCGTAGCCACCCACGTCCCAACAACGCATCATAGGCTGGTTTTTGCATAGCAATTACCACAAAATCCATGATGAACATTTGATCAACAATCTTCACTTTTTGTGCAGTCAATACTCCCTTCATCTCTATCCCATACTAGTCTACGCCATACAACCGAAAGTTGGGAGACCACAAAAATGGTGCCCCCAAATCTTTCCACATTTTTTCAGGCAAGACATTTACACTTGACCCTCCATCAACGATTACTTGAGTCAACTTATGATTCAACAACTCAATATGAATCAATGTTGGTTTCTTCCCAACATCTATCATCAAGAGTGTTGGGTCAATATACTGATCCTTCCTTATTCATGTTGCTTCTAGTTGGCATTGGCTCCTCCATTCTCCTTGTCCGCACCATCTCTCCTACCATTGCATATAGCTCCGATATTGCACCTAGTAAACTGGATACTTTCACTTCAATACTTGTATTCAATACTTGCACAACCAACTAGTTCATTACTACATCCTCTTCTTCAATCTTGATGGGTTCCTTCAATTTCTTTTCCTGGAGCAATCTCTCCTAATTGGTCTTTTTTCGTCTCTTCTTCAATTTGGACACGTGCTTCCTACCATCTCTCCTCTTTAGCAAGGTTTGGGTACTATTCTTCCTTCTTCACCTATGCCCAAGTTACCACTAGCACATGTTTTTCCTTCTTCTGTTGGTCCTGTGAAGGTTCCTCAATGTCAATAAAATTGACATTCTATAAGTTACTTGTACTTGCTTTCTTTAAGCAATTTGCCTCCTTGTGATTGCTTGGTCCACACCATCGACACATCATTGCATTATTGTTTCTATTGCCTCCTCCTACCAAGGCATTCTAATAATTGCATGCAAAGTGTCCCCACTCTTGACATCTTCGGCATTGAATGATTGGCCTCCCGTCCGAATCATACTACAATCGACCCTCTCCTATGGATCAATTTCCTTGTTGTAGCTGCCTTCTTCCTTGGCGGTTATTTTGATATCTACCACTTGTTGCTCCTTGTCCGTTCTTTGAAGTGCTCGACTTCTCTTCCTTACTCTCCTTTTGCACCATCAACGTCTGGTGTCTAGTGCTTTTGAGATTGAATGGACAATCGGCAACAACATGCCCCACAACTTCACAAATATTGCAGAATGCTTTCTTTGGACAATTGACATTGGTGTGTCCTTTTGATTTGCAATCAGAACACCATATGTCCTTTTTCTTCTCAGCCTTCACATCATTAATCATACGCTCTAGGTCCTTCCTCATGGCCTGGATTGTCATGCTCAAGTCATCTTGATCACTATCCAAATCATCGTCTCAATCATGGATTGCACTTCCTCCACCTATTGTGGTTGTCTTCATCTCACTTTCTAAATTCAGACTCTATCAAATGCTTCTTGATAGTTAGTTGGCGGAACTACCTTCATCTTTTTTTTTTGTAGCCCATCTACTGGTTTTGCTTCCATCTTATCGATAAGTTCCTTCAATCGATGATTATATGACTTGATGTTCTCATCCTTCTTTTGCTTCATTGAGTAGATCTCTCCAATGATCTTCGTATCATCTCAAAGCAATCTGAATTCTTTACTGAATGCAGTCTTCAATTCATCCCAAGTTGTGAAGGGTTCTTCTCATTTTAAGTGCCAATCCATCACTATTCCATGCAACATGGCTGGAAACAATCGCAGCCATGAACCTTCATCATCTACGCCATTGGCTTTCCATATCGTTTCACATGTTCCGATATGGCGTTCTGGGTCTTCCTTCCCATCACCCATGAACTTTGGGCACTTTTGTTTGCCTGTAGCTGCAACAATATTAGCCATTGGTGGTTGTTCGTCTTCACTTGACGAACCTTTGTTTGCAAACAATCTTCGACCGCTACCTTGCGCTCCCACACTTCGCGATCTCCTCCACGAATACATGAGCGTCGGATCTGGTCTCTTAAGCACACTCCTATGGTCGCCTTTGTGCTTGACTCTCATCCTCTGCACCTCTAGGCGCTCTCCCCTGCACTTGTGTTGGCGTCACCAATTGCTTCGCCTCGTCTTGTGCACGCTCCACGTTTGCGCCTTCTTCACAACTCGCACGAACGTTCTCCTCGGCCCGAACCTCGTTTGCTCTCTATGCCTCCACTTGCGCTCTGTCTTCTATTGTTAAAAACAATGTTTGCCACCTTTCTCGTTCCTCATCCAAACTATCCAACACTTGAGGATTCCAAACTCGTTCAACTTGGGTATTTGTATCTCTTCACTAGCAAGTTTTATCAGTATTCTTCTTTCGTGCAGTCCTTTGTTAGCAACATGCAAGTCTTCCTCAATACACCCATGTTCTTCTTCTTCTTGTTGTGCAATCCTCAGACTTCTACATATTGGCTGATCTCTCGCTCTTCTGCATCCACGTCTCCCACGTCCTCGCGGTAAGTTATTTATCATCCACCTCTCCAAGCTTCACGCAGTGCTGGTTCGAACTTAAATGGCAATGACACCAAATGTAGCATGGTGGTGGTATTCCACCCTTGGAGGAACAATTTGGATTGACAGATTAACTATCTACAACTTGCAGTGATGCAGCTGTACGGCCTGCATCATCTCCTTGTCTCTGACGGCCTTATTCACTACTCCAGACAACCCAGTTTGAGAATTAGATGGCCTACACTCTTCCTAGATGGCTTGGCAACTATGTTGGATGGCCTGGTAACTGCCAGACGACCCTGTATGGCAGAACTTGGAAAAGAATACAAATGACAGGATTGAATCTAATCTACTGCAGCAATCAATCAATAGCAATACATGCAGATCACACACAATAGCAATAGCAAATGATGAACAAGTATGAACAGATATTGCATTAATGATAGCCTGTTATGACATTCTCTTACATACACAGTATTTGATCCTGTGCAAAATACCTCCAATGCACTCTACACTCTCTCTCCTGGCATACACAATGCAACTACAATGGACTCTCTCTGGCATATACAATGTCTCCCGTGTGTGTGTACCTTCTCAAATGAATGAGGGGGTCTTATTTAAACTATGGGGATGGTAGTTACAAACAACTACCACCCCGACACCTCACCTCCTAACTACAAGACAAACTGGGTGTTAACTACCTTTGCATGACTATGTTTGCACATATCTCCAACTTGAGTCATTATTACATGTATTATTACAACGTACATATTTTATTCAAAATTACAAAACTTAACATATGTGTACTTGACATCCATGCATATTTTATTTCTAACTTGTTTATTTCCTTTGTTGAGGTAATTAGAGCCTACAATACCCACCTTTATAATAAATGAAAACAATAGGTTATTGCTTCCACAATGAAGCCCCCACAAGTTTGTCACACTTTCAGATTCTTTCTCAATATTCAACTAACTTCCACTTAAGTTTTCCAATGATACATTGTTCTTGTGAGGTAGAAGTTATTCAACTAGATGTTTGTCTATAAGAGTTTAAAATTTTATCATTTTTTCTAACCTATTTGGTGTGTCTATTCAAGATTCCTTCCTACCTATTTGTTAATATGATAACAAATGAATGTCTTCTTCATCACCAAGTATTCTAATGTATCTATTATTTTCAGGCTAAGAAACAATGGCTTGATGCAAAATACAACATAGAAATAGTTAGCTGAAGTAGTTAAAAAAGGTATTTCTCCAAGATTATGTTGAAATGTGTAATTTGATCTTGTTTAGGCCAAGGCCAAAACTGTGAAGAAGTGCTTATGAACACTATTAATGTAGCCTATGGGCATGTGATTATGTAAGCCTATGGGCATTCATCATTTATGTAAGCCTATAGGCATGTTCATGTAAGCCTATGGGCCCCTTTCATATTTCACCCTTATTGGTATTGGTTAATCCACCTTTATGGATAACCTTGCTTAAAGGGTAATTTATTATTATTTTATTGTAAGGTTAACCTCAAGGTTAAGTTAATGTCGGCCTGAGGTTAACCTCTCATTAGGGATTTGGTATCACTATAAATATCCTTCAATGATGATCTATTTGTATTATAAATGTGATATATTGGGATGCCCATGAGCACCCACCTTCTACTTCTCCTTGTCTCCCTTCATTTCTTTACTTCGTTTATTATTGCTATTTTTTAATTGTCTTTTCTACTTTTCCACATACGATTGTGCTAAATGCATATTTTGGAATGTTTCTGGAAAATATTGCAAATTCGAACATGGTATCAAAGTAAGATCTAAAGTTGCATCACTCATCAACAAAAGAGAAATCGGTTCATTGGCAAGCAAAGGCATCAGTTCGTTGGTGAACAAAGCCATCATTTAGGTTCTAAAGTTTTTAAAATTCAAATTTCAAATTTTTGAACTTCTGTTTCTGCCTTTTTTGGCACCGAAAACTAACACTATCTATTTCACGCGCCATTCACATGACTTGTCACCACACATCCAAATATTTCGACATAGAAGTAAGCACCGACACAAATGGCATGGCGGCTAGACCGCATGCTTGTAGTTGGGAGGGCGCACATTTGACTCCCCACTTAGTTGTTGTCATGTTTTCAGAAGGAGCCTCCCACTCCTAAATGCGCCGAAAGGGAGTGGTACCACAACAAGCTAAAAGGTTGCTGGTTTGAAACCCGACAACAAACTTTTTGGTGTGTACAAGCATTGCTTACAAGACTTTAGAGGCTCTCTCTCTCACAGTCACATCCACCTCTTTGGCATAGTGGTTGGACAACTTGCTTATAACATGAAGGTCAATCGTTTGAATCCCACATGCAATTTTTTTGTAAGGTCTTCTGACAACTGATGAATGGTGTACACGCCATGTGCAAGGTGGTCTCCATGTGCCTCAACTGACTGCATGGCATAGTGGTTGCATAGTTAGCTTGTTGAAGGGAGTTGCCAAGTCCAGAGCTCAATGCTATCATTTCTTTTTTTTGCTCTTGGCATGAACGTCCTCTGCACATCAGTCAAATAAAATCTACTCTCTTATGGTCTTAAGCCAGTGCGTGTGGTGCAACAGATCGCTCTATTGCTTGGAGACAAGTCGTCTTGGGTTCAAGCCCCATCTGGTCCAAACCCATCAAAAACATAGAATCCCAACCAATCACATCAAGCCACTTGTTAAAATTGGATTCACTAGTTAATAGCGCAACATCCAGTTTAGTGGTGCCAAGTGGCAGTTGTGAATTTGGTGAAATTTTTTCTAAGGTTGCACATTTGATTTTTTTTTTTCTGATTTGAGGTGCGAATATACCAAATCTATTAGATACTCATTACATTATTTGATAATTATTACAGTATACGCCCAAGTAACCCATCAAGGTCTAGAAGTAGGTCCCACCAGTCAGTGTTGTTCCCATCATCAGTGCTAAGCTGTCCATTGCAAATGTTGTGACCAGGCAGGAATCGTTAGTCGCCATGTTGGCCTATTCGCTGGCAGCAAGAATTTCAAGTTGCGGAAGGGATGTGAATGCATTAGAAGTCATAAGACATGGTGATGGGAATCAAACTTGGGACATACGACTGGTAACTGCATTCAGAACTGTTTTTTATTTTTTGCTGTAATTTTTCATGAACTTGTCAAAGTCGAAGCGGCATTAGAATAAAGTGAAGAATTATTTTTTGGTGAATGTGGTGAAGTCTTCCTATTCACCACCTGAAGAATCCTATTTTTCAGCAGTATCATTCTCGTCGAAGAACATGCCCTTTCAGGTGCAGACCTAATGTAACAGGCTGGTGAGGCTCTGTATTGGCATAAACACGTTAAGGGCATGAACATGTGGACCATGGAGAAGGATGTGTCGAAGGGGACCTACCTACTCCGAAAAGATAACCATTGTTGGAAACTGTCACTCTCGCCTGCAAAACAAAGTGGACCCTGGCAGTTGTCATGTAGAAGTGCTTGCAGTTATGGAATGGAGCTTGTTGATGGGTTACAGTGCTTGCAGTTATGGAATGGAGCTGCTAGGATAAGGTTACACTTTTTGTTTCTGTGTTTGCAAGCACACATTGAGCATCCTATGCTGCCTATCATTTTACAGTAATCCAATATTGGCAAAAGCTGATATTTGAATTGAAGTGCTAAATCTTGCAAAACCAGAGCCTTGTTTCTCAGCCAGAGCAATGGTTAAGCATTAGCTATTTTGATTGTAGTGTATCCTCACAGAAGGTTGCAAACAAGAATATGGCAACGGCGGTGGCTAAAGGAGTAGAGGAAGAACTATCTCATATGGGTCTCTAGCAAGTTTGGTTTGGCTAGCAACCCTAAAGGCAGTGAAAGCTGAGATCTCAGGTTCAAATCTCTCACCTATTTTTTAAAAATTTCAAGTTTGAAAATGTAAGAAAAAAAAAAAAAAGAGAGAAAAGTATAAAAAAATATATTAAAAAATATATATTTTAAATAATATATATATATATAAATATATTATTCAAGCATCTTCAAGAGGGCATACCAAAACTGTGGAGTTATATGAGCGAGTATTATTAAGAGTCAAAATATTTTTAAATCCATTTGATGTAAAGTGTCTTATCTAAGTTAATAATGTTGGTCAAAGAGGGCAAACCAAAACCATGGAGTTATAAGAGCGAGGATTATTAAGAGTCAAAATATTTTTTAACCCATGTGATGTAAAGTGTCTTATCTAAGTTAATAATGTAGGTCAAAGTGAGTTGTAATGTGTGAACAATCAATTTGTGGAGTATATGTCTTTTCATAAACATCTAGTCAAAACCCATGTTGATGGAGTAGCGTATGTTGTCCAATGACATTGTAAATGTCAAGTTATTGTGTTAGAATATAGTGTGGCAAGAAATTATTGTATTTTGAGTGTCAATAGTTTGTAATGTGTCAAAATAGTTTGTAATTTGTCAAAAGAGCTCAATATTGTTGGTCTATAGTCGGGAAGCATTTTTCCCACTTTGTACAAAAATCAAACACGTGCTTAAGAACATTTGTAGCATTCAGTATCAACGACACCTATGGCTTGTGTTTACGGGTAAAGTTGTCGTGTTAAAGCTGTTATTTATAGCCTAATACAGCTACCATAACAACATCTAGGCATCAAACCTTTAAATCTTCAAGGAGAAATGAGGACATCATTTTTTGTGAGTCTTTCACTCCATTTTCTACCCTATTCATCACTATCGTTAGACATAAATTTTGAAATTGAGAAATTTCAAGTAAAAAGAAAAGTTATGCCCATGCACAAGGATTTCTCTTAAAGCAGGTGTCATTGATAGGGTGAATCCCTTTCCATTCTACCTTGGTACCATGTATTGTTCTCTTTCACATACCTTAAGGTCTCTTTCACGTACAGTCGCGTATATCGAGAGGACTAGCTTCTCAGACAAATATATAGGAAGGGCAAGTATATAGAATGGAAAGGCCGGTAGTATATAGAAAGGGGGACCATTTGGAAGACATAAGGAACCCTAACTATTGTGTTGAAGAAAACAAATTCTAAAAACTACAAGAAGCGTTTACATCACTTGACTAAATGGGTAAGGTAAAGAGGAAACAAGCCAAGAAACAAGCTGAAGTTCAAAAGTGTGTGACACCAGATAAAGATCTTTATTCCAAGAAGGTAAAGATCTTTATGAAGATGGAGAATTCTTAACACTTACGTGCTGCTTACAATCGATCGTCAAAGAAGTTGATGCTTGTGAAGACCGTTTTGAAAATGGTGTTACATTCCCTATTGATGTTGTGAAGACAATATACATGGCATTAATTATTCTTAACATCTTCAAGATGAAGCGTAAAAAGCAAGAGGAAACAAATGAAAGATTTAAGATCAAGCCTATGATGGCAAATGTTTGTTGTGACACAAGCAATCTCAAGCCTATGATCACAAATGTTTGTTGTGATGCAAGCGCCTTCAAGCCTATGATGGCAAATGTTTGTTGTGATACAAGCGATCTTATCCAAAGGACAAATTTCGCTTGTGATGCTAGTGATTTGAATACTGTTCATAATAGTAGTGATTGTATTGAAGATGAGCACCATGATCTCATGCTCAGTCATGTTGATTATGTTGGTCATGTAATTGAAGAGCATAGTGATGATGAAGAGTCTGGATGTTTTAACATTGTTGATGATAGTGGTGTTGAAGGCCATGTTGATGAAGAACAAAGCGATGATGAAACAAATGGGTGCTTTAAAAAGCACACCAAAGGTATTGACTCAAAAATTAATGAAATGAATGAGATATACTGACATAGGATTGGGAAGGAATGGCCAAGGCATAAAATAGCCCATAAAATCAAACATAAGGCCAAAGAATGAAGGCCTTGGTTATGATGGTCAAATAGGAAGTGGCAAGACCAAGTTTGTGAAAAAAGAAACCTATGCAAAAGATGAAACTCCTAGAATAGTTTGTTGCAATCATTGTCGATGACCTAGACATGTGACAGCTAAGTGTTGGGATCTGCATCCCTGTGAGATTTATGGTGAAAATAATCTCTCAAAAATATTTTCGGCGCAAAGACAAAATAGCCAACAAAATACATGTTGATTGTAGATGGTTGAATATGAGAGAATAGGACAAAGTGAAAGAAATGTTGAATGGATTCTACAAAATAATATTTTGTTCTCATAAGAAAGCAAGGATAAGACGGTGTTTGGTGGCTGACCACAATAATAGTTATAGTCTATCAAACGTAAAATTTCCTAAGAACCAATGCAATCTTAGTAGGGAGTCTTAAAAACAAGAGATACATGACTTTTGCATTGAAATTTATAAATACGAAACGAGCTATGCTTGAAAAACCTGCAATGACAAAGCCTGTAGTGAAACATCACGTGGAATATTCCAAATGTGTGGTGGAAAGTGCCAAAGCGAGAGCTTGAGCAAGAGCCACGGCCAAAGCCAAAGCTAGACCACAATTTCATTACCCTCAAAATTAAGGGGGGGTAGTAATTTTTTTGGTAAAAGGTGCATTGTTGGTTGTGACCGACACCTTCAAATATTTTTCATACCAAATAATGTAATGAGGGGGGATCTTACTATAGAAAACAGGTTGAAGGGCATTCTAGGTTGTTTTATCTCAGAAGAACAAGGTGGCTTTGTTTGTGGTAAAAAAATTCTTGAATGTTATAAATATTGCACAAGAGGCCATACATTCTCTTCATTCCATGAAAAAACCAGGTATGCTTTTGAAATTAGATATGAACAAAGCATATGATAGGGTTTCTTTGAATTTTCCACATGCTATTCTCAGAATAGTTTGGCTTTGATTATAGTTTGTATGAGTGGCTTAAATGTTGTTATAGCACTGCAAAATTTTCTATTTTGATCAATGGTTCTCCTAGTTACTTCAAGTCATCTTGTGGACTTTGTCAAGGTGATCCTCTTTCTCCTTATCTATTCATTATTTTTGCAGATGCATTGGGGAGAGCCTTTTCAAAGGCAAAAAGAGGAGGAAAAATCAAAGGTATTCATGTTGCAAACACTGGTCCCTTTGAATCTCATTTCCAATTTGTTGATGATACTTTTCTTTTGGGTCATCCCTTAGTCAGTGAGGCCATGGAGTTTAAATCAACATTATCATGCTATGAGAGGGCTACTAAAGAGTTTGTAAATACTACAAAATCTAGGATTAATTCATTAATACTGCCCTCGATTTACAACAAATTATTGTGAATATTTTAGGGTTTAAAATTGAAAAACTTTCAAGGTTCTCTCAATGCTCGGGAGAATGGGGTTAGAAAGATCATAGTTGAGTCTGACTCACAAATTATGATGGGGCTTCTGGATGTTATTAGAAATTTCAGACCAAAGGCTTGGAGGATAAGAAACATTGTGAGCCAAATTAAGTCCATTTGGCAGCAATTCGAGGATGCCATCCCAGTCTATGTTGACAGACAAATTAATGCAATGGCTGACTTTTTGGCTAAACATGGTAGTGAAAGTCCGGTTGAATGGTTGGACGTGAACCAAATGGTTCTTAGTTTGACCATCAAAGACTTAGGTAAGGATGGCGACAGGTCTAGAGTCCACAGAGCCTTGTGGATCAATGGAGGATGAACAGTTATTTGTTGGGTTTTTGGCTGCCTCTTGTGGCACTCTTTGGCCCTTTTTGGGATAGCACTAGTAGTATTTGCACCATTGTCAAGCCTGCTAGGTTACTTAGGATCAGCGTAAAGTAGAAATGGGATCAGGTTAAGAGTTTCTCCTTTTTAGATGGTACCCAGCTTTCTGTTATTTTTGGAGATGTTAATCCGAGTTTTATTCAAATTTTAGGGCTTGCCCAAAGTGGCAAACCTATGACTGTAATTTGATTTTTGTTCTATCAATAAAAAAAATTTACCTTTTCAAAAAAAAATGAAAAATTTCCATCAACCTACTAATAAAGGAAATAAAAAGGAGCTTTGGATCCCTCTTTTGGATAGAATGAAAGCTTGTTTGGCAGGCTGGAAAGGTAAGTTATTAACCATGGCAGGAAGGCTACAACTCATAAAGACTACTTTGCAATCCATCCCTATTTATATGAAATCACTTTTAAGATTGTCAACAAGTATAGCATCAATAATTGATAAAATTCAAAGAGACTTTCTATGGAAAGGTTGTGAGGAAAAATTTAGGTTCCTCTTGGTAAGTGGGATAGAGTTTGCAAAGGAAAAAATATTGGAGGAACAAGCTTGCAGAATTGTAGACATGAATTTGGCCTTAGGAGCAAAGCTTGGGTGGAGATTATTCAGAGATCAATGAAAGAATTGGGCAAAAATATTACTTCAAAAATATATAGGTTCTCTTGATGCAATGAAATTACTTAGGAAAAGAACTCTACCCAAAGGATCATCAACATGGAACTTCATATCAGAGAGTTTGCAATTGATAAAGAAACATATTAGATGGTCTATCAATGAAGGGAGTTATGCAAATTTTTGGTCTAATGTGTGGTTGAAGCCTTATCTTCTTATCTTTGTCTCAAAATGGCAACCATTGGCTGAAGAATGCCTAGCATGTAAAGGTTCAAAGGTCAAAGACTATTATTATGAGCAACAACTCTAGATCATGGATTTCTTTTAGTAATTTGGTTGAAGGAGAGGAACTCAACCAAATTGCGGATGAACTTCAAAAGATGCTTCAAGAGTTCTATTTGCCAATTTTTACACGAAAGGATGAGTTGGTTTGGAATTTATCAAAGGATGGCGGATACTCAATCAAGTTGGGATATGAGGATTTAGAACAATCAAAATTTCCTTCTCCCAAAGATTTTCCTTGGAAGAATGTTTGGTCATTAGAGGTTCTCCCTAAGGCATCAACATTCCTTTGGTTAGTAGTTCAAAGTAAGATTCTTACAAAAAGAGTTTACAAAGAAGAGGATATTATGGACCTGTTGCCACATTTTGCACGGGGTGCCATGTCTTGAAAATTTTGTAAGGATGCTGCTTCGCCTTCCCTCTTTTTTCTTTGCCTTTCTTCTTCATGTCCCTTTTACTCTCCGACCATCAGATTTCAGGTTCTCCATCTTCTTTTTCATGTTTCTGGTTGTTTCTGTGAGTGGGCAAATTTGCCCAAAAAATCTTCTAAGTGTTGAAAACCGCCCAACTACGCAGCGCAGTCGAGCTGCGCTTGCCTACTTGTGCGCACCTGGGCAGTATTGCTAAAACTTTGCCCAGAAAATTGGCTAAGTCATGGAGCCGCCCGACTTCGCAGCGAAGTCGGGCTGCGCTCATAATTCGGTGCGCAACTGAGCGGCCACATTGAAAAAAACAGCAAAAAATTGACTAAGTGTTGGGCCCGCCCGACTTCGCAGCGCACTTGAACGGCGCCCTGAAGACGGTGCGCACTCGGACGGCAGCATCGAGCAGAAAGATTCTAAGTACTGAGTCGCCCGACTTCGCTGCGAAGTCGGGCTGCGCTCGTCAAGTGATGCGCACTCGGGCGGAAGGACAGGAAAATGCTGTCAAAATATTCTAAGTGTCTATCCCCGTCCGACTGCGCTGCCCCGCCCAACTGCGCTCCTATTTTGCTGCGCCATCGGACAAGAAGGAAAGAGTTGCTATAAAGATGCCAAGGCACGAAGGCCCGCCCAACTATGTTGTTTTCACCCTGCGTCATCCGGCTGCGCTCCAGTTTTGTGCGCAATCGGGCGGAATAGAAAATGCAAAAGATAAGCTTCAAAGGATGAGCTTCTAAGCTCAGTTTTTCTCCCCCCATCAGATGCTAATAGGTGTTCGGTCTTGGGATCCTGGTCAAGATGTGACAGAAGGTCTGCCACCAGGGTACAGGACAGATGAGCGTGAACTGATAGATTGTACCGCATCTGCCCCCATTCAAACTGACCCGATTTCTTACCTACCGGATCGCCACGTGGCTGCCGTATTTTCAGATGAACCTTGCTGCAAGTACATTTCTTGTCCGTAGAGGTCAAACATCAGCCGCTTTTGCCGCTTTTGTCAGGTCTGGGATTTTATGCCCAAATTGTAATCGGGGGAAATTGCGCTATAAATAGCAGCCTTATTTCATTGTATAAGGGTGGAAGGGGGATATACTGCTAAGGAACATCTGTAGCTGTGCACTTGCTTTTGAATGCAAAGTATATTTGGCTCTATTGGTTTTTTTTATCTTGTATGCTGCCTTTATTAAGTATTTCTGCCTCATGTTGTTTATATTGCTGATTATTGCTATTCTGCTTTCTGGATATCGATATTGGTGATTAAGTATATCTGGAATACTGACGTAGAGGATACATAGGATATAATTGCTCTAATAGTTTCTGCTACATACTTTGTTTTGATTGTTGTTGGTAGTAGTGATTGGTTATTTGCTGTGCTGCTTATCTTCTCCACCCAAAACAAGCATATTTATGTTTCTTTCTGTACTTTCTAATTTATTTCCTACACTCTGAGCTAAACCCCCAATGGAGAAAACATAGGAAGTCAGCCTTCTCCGGAGATTAGCACGAAAGGCATCCCTTCCTTCCGACCTTTCAATCTGCTGGGCGAATCTAAGGCGCAAATAGATTAAAATCCTATCCTAGTGGCAGATTCGTAACCAACAGTTTCTCTAGCACGCCCGGTGGGACACGAAAGTTTCCCACCCCTAAACAGAATTGAGGCATTGGTGTTCGCTTCATTGCTTGTCAAATCGGAACACCCGGCAACTCTTGCATACTCGAACATTCTCCGAGTCTGTAAGACTGGTCCAGTATCAAAAACGCCTTCATGCACACAAGAAGCTGGAGAGCTAGGAATCTAGGACAACCACCTGATTTTTACGAAATTGACATCAACGCTGTTGGAGAGCGCGTAAGGCTGGCTGACTACCAAGCTCACCAAGACGATAGGTTCGAGCACGAATTTGAAGCTTAAATAGAAGTTGAAGTGGAAGAGGTTGAAGAAGTTGAGGAGGCCGAAGTTGAACAACAACCCACAACTTCAAACAGTACTGATACTGACTACACCACTGATCAGCTCGAAGAAGAGGAAGAAGACATGGCTGCCCAGAATCAGCAAAATGATAATGACCTCTTCCCGACTGTTGATTCCACAGGGCCCCTTGCTCTAGTCGGACAAGAAGTTGTTCCGCCTGCTGCCTTAAAATCCATTCCTACATATGACGACACGGGGAAGACAGCATATGAGCATATCCAAGACATTATGGCCTTGGCTGCGCTACACTCTATCACAAATGAGAGTGTTAAAACCCGACTGTTAGCTCTCTCTCTACGAGGAAAGCTTCTCTACTAGTGGAGATCCTTGCCGGAGGGGACTATCACGGGATGGCCCCAGCTAGCTGGAAGGCTAGTTAAGGGCTTCAATGAGTCCGCCGATCCCTCCTCGTTGCTGCACCAATTTCAAAGCATTCAAAACCATCCTCAAGAGGAGATATCAGACTTTAACGTAAGGTTCGCGAGGTCCTGGAAAAGAGTACCCCCTGAGCTGTGTCCTTTCGCAGGACAGGCTGTTCACTATTACCTGAGAGCTTTCAACTCGGACATTTGTCTAGTTATCAAGTTAGCCCGGGTCAACACTTTTCCCACATTATATGAGGTTGCTTAGCAGGCAGAACTGGACATGATTGCCATAGGCAGACTCCCTCATAAAATGCAGCCTCCGATCCATCCGGATTTCCCTCAGTCCCAATATCCGCCCGCTTCGAGTGGGGCGCCATCCTCATCCAATCAGTACCCCCATTAGCCGTGGAATCCCGCGCCAGCCATTGACCTATACAGTCCGCCTCAGATTCGTTATCCTAATCCGCCACCTCCACAACA
This sequence comes from Wollemia nobilis, assembly GCA_028583015.1. Lineage (NCBI taxonomy): Eukaryota > Viridiplantae > Streptophyta > Pinopsida > Araucariales > Araucariaceae > Wollemia > Wollemia nobilis. The sequence continues at coordinate 2,838,429 of JAQPPZ010002347.1, forward strand.
TCCAACACTCCCCGCTCCCCCTCAATATCCGGCGTTTCATGCTCCCGCACCATTAGCCACATTACCCTCGCCAGCTCGGCCGGCACCTGCTGATAATGATATACAAAATAAGATCCTTCAGAAGGTGCGGGCTCTTGCCTCCGGTTACCATACAATCTCCAATGACATGACAATCACGAAGAAGAAGAAAGCTCAAATGGAGTTTGTTTCTAGAAGGCCATACCCTCCTGCGCTAACAAAAGATCAAGCAACTCAAGCGCAAAGGCCTCCAGCAAGAAACGTTGCCGGCAATGCTCAACCGGGCCCTCCTGACAACGTTAACTAGTGCTCTACTTGCAACGACCCCCATGGAGAAGAGAGTTGCATGCTGCACCAACATTATATTCAGACCCTTGCGGGTAGCGCCATAGAAGATGAAGCATACATGATTCGGGATGACAAGGGTAACTTTGTAGTCCCTGAAGCAGATCTCGTATCCCTCTTAACCAAAGAGGACAAGAAACCAATCGAGGCCACTCCGGCCCAAATGAAGTCGTTAAAGGTATATGCAAGAAGGGAGAAGATGTAGCCTGCTGTGGCAGCTACTGATGAGCCACCTTTACCTCTGATTGCCAAAGAGAAGCTGTCGACACTCAAGGCTCTCGTAGTCAAGGCTCCAACGACCCAACCTGTAGTTGAAACAAAAGAGCAAGCTCAAGAGAAGCTGAGGTACCCATCGCTGACAAAGAGGCAGAGGTTCGAGGCCATGCAGCAGTACCGCACCAAGTATGAGCCAGCAAAGGAGGCAGAAGGCGTCGGTACTTCTACCTATAATATAGTCGATGAGCTCAAGAAGACTCCAGCAAAAATAAGCATATACGATGCTCTTTAGCTCCCAGGACAGGTAGACCTGTTGCAGGAATCATTGAAGAATGTAAAAGACGGGAAGCCAACACAGCCTACTGTGTTAGCTCAGCCCTTGACGACTTCTACTACCGGGAAGAACAAACCGCCACCTTTTTATCTATCTTTGCGGATGGAAGGCCACATAGTGCATAACTGCATGGTAGACTCCGGTGCTCCGACTACTGTCATGCCAAGGGTTGTCTGCGAGGAAATTGGTATGGAATACACAAGGAGCAGCCAAGGTGTGCTACAGTTGGACGACACTCCTGTGAAGACAGTTGGTGTCATCAAAGACATCCCCATTCGGCTGCATAAAGCGCTTGATATTGTGGTCATCCAAGAGGTCGTAGTGGTTGACTTGGAACCCTACTTCGGCATGTGTCTCTCAAGGGAGTTCACTGCCAAGCTGGGTGGATATTTGTCACTGGACTATTCACATATGGAGGTACCTTTCAAAGGAAGGAGGTTGAAAATTTATAATGAGAAGCCTTCCACTTTTCTAGTCGAGAAGATACCAAGGGAGGAGCAGCAAAATGACATGGTTCATCTGACGACCGAGGAGCTGGTAGAAGTAGACCTGGCGGGAGAAACTCTGGAACTGCTGCAAGTAGAGGACGAGTTCTCTTTGTTAAATTTCAATGCCATGATCGAAACTGAACTGGGCTACTACTCTGTCACTCAACCTGAGAGGCTTGACCAGACTGCTCAGAAGGATGTAGGACCTGCCCCAGACAAGCTGTGGAAGCTGTACTTTGATGGTGCCGGATGCAAGAATGGCATTGGTGCAGGTGTCCTCCTGGTCTCACCATCCGGCATTCAAAAGGACTATTGTTATAGGTTGGCTTGGAGTTGCACTAACAATGCGGCAGAATATGAAGCCCTGTGCTTAGGCTTAAGAAAGGCAGAAAGGCTTGGGATTAAAGACTTGCAGATCTTTGGCGATTCAGAGCTGGTGTGCAACCAAATCACTAATAAGTGTGCCTCCAAGAAGCACTACCTCAAGGCGTACCGTAACCGTGTCTAGGATTTGATGGAGTCATTTGACTCCCTGAATGTCAAAGCCATCTCTCGTGAAAATAATAAACATGCTGACATTCTGGCGTCTGTTGGAGCCAGGTACGTCCTAGCTGATGACATTGTCCAGAAGCCGAAGCCGGTTCGTACTATTTACAGGCCTTCTATGCCTGACAAGGACACCCACTGTCAGGTGTTCGACTATGACGAGGATATCGTCACCTTTTTGATACATGAAGCTAGTACAATCGAAGGTAGAAACCCTGATGACGAGCAGTATGAGGGGTTAATACAGTTAAAAAATAATCACGTCCCAAAAGGACTGATTACCCTGGAGAGCCTCTTTGATCAGAATGATAGAGCCATATCCCACAGGATCAAATTGGACCCCAAGCAGTACATGGACCTGGAATTGGAACCTCGAAAGGTGATCAAGGTCGGAACAGATTGCACCGATGAAGAGTTAGAGCAGATCTGAGCTCTATGCAAAGAGTACCCAGATATTGTAGCCTGTTGCTACCAAGACCTGAAAGGGTATGACAGAGAGATGATCCAAGCACACCATAGAGTCGTAAGAGCAAGCAAAGCCCTTCGAGGGCGAGAAGCAAAGGGCAGTAAATCCGAAAATTGAAGCCATGATGAAAGCCGAGCTCATGAAGATGCTGGAAGCAAAAATCATCTATCCTATCAAGCATTCTTCTTGGGTCGCAAATTTGGTTCCTGTGAGGAAAAAGAATGGAGACATCCGTCTCTGTGTAGATTTCAGGAATGTTAATCAGGCTTCATTGAAGGATCATTACCCACTCCCTCAGATTGATCAAATCCTTCACGTAGTTGCGGGAGCCCAGAGATTTTCTCTCCTGGATGGATTTTTAGGCTATAATCAGATTTGGGTGAAATATGAAGACCAACATAAGACGGCGTTCACCACCAAATGGGGGACGTTCGCATATCAGCGCATGCCTTTTTGGTCTTTCCAATGTCGGGGCTACATTTCAAAGGGCTATGGACTTGGCATTCCGCGAGCTGCTCAACAAAATCATTGTTATCTATTTGGACGACATGACTGTGTTTTCACACAAGAGAGGACCATGCCTCCCACTTGCGGCAACTATTTGAAAGATGTCGCGAATTCGGCATATCCATCAACCCAAATAAGTTAGTCTTTGCGATGAAAGAAGGCAAACTGCTAGGCCATGTTATTTCTGAAAAAGGCCTTGCGGTTGACCCCGACAGAGAGGAGGCTCTTCTTCGCTTGTCCATCCCAGTCGACAAAAAAGGGCTGTAGTCATTTTTTGGCCAAATCAATTTCGTAAGGAAGTTTGTGCCTGACTTTGCACAAGTAATCAAGCCCATGGCTGAGCTCCTGAAGAAAGATGTTGAATTCATCTGGACTGAAGAGAGGAAGCAAGCCTTTGAAGAGATCAAGGCCAGGATTGCCCAGGCCCCAGTGCTGATAAATCCAGATTACTCCAAGGACTTCATCCTTTATGCGGTGGGAGAGCCCAAAAGCTACGCTGCAGTCCTGACTCAAAAGGGAGATGATGGCGAGGAGCGTCCAATAGCATTCCTAATCCAGGTGATCCAACCGCACGAAGAAAGGTATAATTTTATTGAGCGGAAAGTCCATGCAGTTATGAGAAAGTTCAAGCACTTTGTCTCCCAGAGCCGGATAACTGTCTTCGTGATTACCACAAGTATTCACGGAGTTTACTAGCAAGTATGGCATTTACCACAAGTATGGCTGTATTCACGGAGTTTACTAGCAAGTATGGCATTTACCACAAGATGTCTTCAAACTACTATCCGCAGGGGAATGGCCTAGCCGAGTCCACCAACAAAAATCTCTTGAAGATTATAAAGAAGACTGTGGAAAGGAACAAGAGGTCGTAGCACCTGCTTCTGGACCGAGTGTTATGGGCGGACCGTATCTCTTTCAAGAAGTCCATCAAGACGTCCTCTTATGCGCTCGTATACGGCAAAGAGGCTGTCTTGCCCACCCACACAAAAATGCCCGCACTCTGGTTGTTAGAAGATGAAAAAGGTGATAGAGACCCCGTGGATGCCCGACTGGCTCAGTTGCTGGAACTGGAAGAGGAAAAGGTAAAGGCGTATTAGGCTTTTACCGCCGAGATGACCCAGAGCTGGTTTGCGAAGGGAACCACCGCCCGAGTCTTGAAGATTGGAGACTTAGTGCTGAAATGGGACTCACTTAAGGCAAAACCGGGCAACCATGACAAGTTTGATGCCTTCTGGGAAGGCCCCTACCAAATCGCTCGAGTAAACCAGTTCAATGCATTCGTGTTAAGAGACATGGAGGGTCAGATCCTCTTGATCCCCATTAATGGCTTTCATCTGAAAGCCTACTACCACTGAAGGTCACCAAAGGTTTCCCCCTTGTACATATTTTTATTACAGTTCAGTTTTATTTCCGAATGTAAATATCGCTTTCAGTTAGTTAGTTTCCTGCTTTTTATTCAAAAAAGAGAGTTGAACGTCCTCAAAAGAAAGGTGCATAACAGCCCCAAAAAATGACTAAGGCAGAAAAAGTCGCCCGACTTCACGGCAAAGTCGGGCATCACCCTTATATTTGTGCGACGTCGGGAGGTTCCAAAGCAAAAGCAAGAGGGAAAAGTTTCGGGAATTTTTCTAAGTGTTGGAGAAGTGTTGGAAAAGCCGCCCAACTTTGCAGCGAAGTCGGACGACGCACCCTATCTTGAGCGCAGCCGGACGGGAACAAAGCAAGAAAATGAAAAAATGGCTAAGTGTCCTGCCCGACTGCGCAATTTTTCCTTGCGCCGCCCGACTGCGCACACAAAATTTTGCGCACTCCGACGAGCGCGTCCTAGAGGCAAGGTGTATGATGGAAAATATTTCTAAGTGTTGGCCTCCCAAGGGCGCATCTTCCACAGTGCGAAGTCGGACTGCGCTCGTTTTCTGGGCGCACTTGGTCGGGAAGTTTAAGAAAATTGCTAGCTTGCCTAAGGTTTCACAGCACGCTTCCCCAGTTAAATGCCTCGAAGCGTGTGCCCAGTTGGCACCCTTGACGTCATGAAGAGCACGAGTTTTGAAGACTTTAAGGAATGATTGCGCAATTTTCGAAGCAGATGTCATAAATGAAAAAGCGCACAAGGGTCCAACGACGTACAAGTCGCGCTTTCCAACAGTGGATCCCACGCGTGGCCGCCGAGGAATAACGGCGCTTCTCACCCACTTCGGGCAAAAAACTTTAAATTCCCCTCGCGCCATTAATGTTGCTTTCCCCATTTTTAGAAAAAGGCTTCTTACTTACTCAGAGCATCAAAATTACCAAAGTGAATTCGAGTTGCACTGTGAAAGAGGAGAAAGTGCAAAGTTTTACTCAGATACAGCTGTAATTTTTAATGATTCCCAGCGCCATGAGTGAGAGGCCGAGTACAGACAAAGGGAAAGCGCCCATGCAGGCGGACCCTAGTGATTCAAGAATTGCATTACAAGGCTAAAGAAGATTGAGACAGAATTCTTGAGAGCTAGGCACAAGCCTTCTGACAATGAAGATGAGGATGGAGTAACAACAGAGGCCTGCTAGAGCATCCATTATGGGGGGGAGGTGTTACCTCTAATGCCTTCTCTCCTTGGCCCTCTCAACTTAGATTATGGGGGAGTGTTGAAATATGTGTAATCTGATCTTATTTAGGCCAAGGCCAAAAGTGTGAAGTGCTTATGAGCAATATTAATGTAGGCAATGGGCATGTGATTATGTAAGTCTACAGGCATTCATCATTTATGTAAGCCTAAGGGTCCCTTTCATATTTCACCCTTAGTGGTATTGGTTAATCCACCTTTATGGATAACATTGCTTAAAGGGTAATTTATTATTATTTTATTATAAAGTTAACCTCAAGGTTAAGTTAATATCGGCCTGAGGTTAACCTCTTATTGGGGATTTGGTTTTGCTATAAAAAAAAACCTCAATGAGGATCCATTTGTATTATAAGTGTGAATAAAACTGTGATTTATTAGGGTGCCTACAAGCATCCACCTTCTACTTCTCCTTGTCGTCTCCCTTTACTTTGTTTACTATTGCTATCTTTTAATCGTCTTTTCTTCTTTTTCACATACAATTGTGGGGAACGCATGTTTTGGAATGTTTCTGGAAAAGATTACAAAGTCAAACAGAATATAGTTTTCTCTAGTCTCCAGATAACTTCAAAAGCTCGTGTTGCCAAAGAAGGGGGGGAACAAAAAGGTTCGAAAGCAACAATTACAAAAAAATTGCATGGATTGAGTTTTCAAGCTCGTGTTGGTATAGCTAATAGCCCCAAGTCACTTCCTGCAGTAGTTATTATTGTCAATTGGTATGGTTGCTAAAACTGACCCAAAATATACAACATAGAAAATGGTTAAATTAGACATCTAGGTAACATGGATGTTAGTTTATATTGTCCAACGCAAATATTGCTACTATCCGGAGGATTGCATCATTATATTGCTTTCACGTCTTCTTTAGGGATATGATTTTCAAACTAGAAGCTTTTGATAAGGTCATAACAATCCTGTCTTTGAAGCCTATGCTGGTTTGTAACTTACTACAACACATGAATATTTTGCCATCCAATGAATGGTAATTTAAGGAAATATAGAGCCTATGGGATTTGAGAAAAATGATGGGGATTAATGACTTTCACACCATAACCTAGGGTTTCAACTCCATGGGTGACCCTTAACGTTTTATCAAATGGCAGGAGCTTAACTGGTTAATAATGTCAACTTTCAAGGGGGAGACTAGAGTTCAAATCTTGCCAAGTGACATATGCATGATTGCAAAGATGTTTTGGTACCATGGTAATGCGGTTGTGATGTAATATGGATGGGGCCATTTCAATCCCATTTAACCAATGAAATTTAATTTTTTTTTTTGAAGGTCTTAAATATAGGGAAGTACCATGATTATATTATTGGGTCCATCACAACACTAGTATTGTCCTTTTGCCATGTGTTCACACACAATCTAGCTTTGGTGTCGCCCAACCTAGTGTTGAAAGCTTAATTGTACTATTTTTGATACATTTGACCATGTTGGCCAAGATTGGCCAGCGCTAGCTCCTAACTGCATCTTGAGTAAAAGCTCCTAACTTTGTTGATCAATGATTAGTATCTTGCTTACACGACACAAACTCTCCTATCTATAGAATTAAGCTCCATTCTTTCGGTTCAATAATAAATTTCCTTACAATATGCATATAAGTAATGACATAAGTTATCATGCAAAGGGCATCAACTACCATTATAGTATATTGATTACAATAATGTCATTGTCCTTGTTACTTTCAAACCATGTTACCATTTAAACAGTTATGAGTCGACAACTTCTTCTCAACATAATTTCATAAAAGAGGCATAGGAAAATGCTGGCACATTGATATTGTTAGGGCACTTACTCATAAGAATGACCATTGAATACATCAAGTCCTCCAACAAGCCCTGGACCTCCAATTTTAGGGTACTGAGACAAGTTTCCATAAAATAAAAATTACAATAGCATGAAATCAGGAAAATTGAGAAATGTAAAAAAACAACTCACCAAATCTTCATGACCAATATGTATAAATAAATCACAGGAAAAAGCAATTGAATCAAAATCATCTTATTCTAATTTTGTATACGCAAAAAGCTTGATCTTATGCAGTGAAGAAAAAATTTTAAATACTTCAAAAGTAACTTGCTTATTATTAATGGGATCAATAGTCTGTTAAAAAGATGTTTTAAGACCAAGTGGCACTTAAAATGCTCAATAACATAGGAGGCTGTTTCACCCATTTTTGCATTTTTCTTTAACTTTAAAATCCATGCTAAGTGTCTTTCAATCTTGATGTTATTTATCTATTGTATCTATAGCCCTCATCCCAATATTCTGTTATAAAAATACTGTCCACAGCCTCATATGCAAGGCTTCTCTGCATTTTTCTTCAGGTACACGTACAAGTGGAGTCTTAATTGCCTCTTAAAATTCTACAATTTTGAATCTCAACATTTTTAATAAATACTCAGTCTATCATGCTCAGCATGTCAAAAGATAATAACTCGTAGGCTTGAATGGAGTGATGTTTACTCTCTGTACTTTACAAAATACTGTGGTCATCTACATAATACATGACACCTCTATACAATATTTAACTGACAAATAGAATAAGAATCAAAGAGATTGTATGAGTAGATTTTGAATTTCTATAGCATTTTTTACTGAACGAACTTAAAATTAATTATAAACTAATGCTCCATTGTTTGCTTGCATGTCCAGTGTATGGGAAACATCATTCCATTCAAAATCAGTGCTTCTTGTCCCTGTATATGCTTTGTTGAGAAGAAAATAATTGCATGAAGTTCTTTAGATGCTAAGCAACTTCAGTTGCACGAAATTGGCAAGATTGGGAGGTAAGACATTTCAATATTTTGGGAAAAACTTGGTTGTGCGGACATCTCACTGAATATAGGAAGCGCAATAAAGCAATCATGACATAAGGCAGCGTAACAAAACAATCAGAACATACAGATACTCTAGTAAAACATTTCATTAATGATTTAAAAAGGAACAGGTTCTGAATAGAGATTTCATTCATTCCGTCTGGCAAGATGGGTACAAGTCTTTATGGTCCCTATGTTACTTTTCAATATGACTCTTAAAGAGCAGTGTATAATGAAGAGCTCCCTTAGGTACTATATCATGAAGCACTAGGCAGAGATTGTTAAAAACCAAGGTTACCAGGTGTGGAGGTGCGGGTGCGGCGGGAATCACGCGTGCGGGTGCGGTTGCGGACCCATCAAAAATAGGTTTTGTCGGGTGCGGTTGCAGGTGCGGCTAATTTTTAATTATATATATATGTGTGTATTTTTTATCAAAATAATTAAAAAATAAAATAAATATGTACATTGCGAAATAATTAAATAAATGATAAATCATACACATTGTGAAATATAATAAATCATTCATACACATTGCAAAATAATAAATATTTAAATATGGCATCATAAAAGCATATTGATATATGATATTTCATATTAATGTAAAAAAATGACAGAATGTCAAGTCATAAAGAGTCAAGAGATAACAATATACTATATAGTGGACATGTACAAATATAACATCAAATATCTGATATTTGACTCTCATTCGACATATTCCTCATCATCATCTTCTAGGCCCTCCTCCTGTGGATCTAGTGGTGGTAGATCTGAAAAGCCATCATACCTACAGTCATCTCCGGTGTCATCAGGAACTACATCCCAACGTGCAAAAGGCCCCTCTGTATAACCCTTGTCCCTACGAGACATGAGTCGAAGAGTACTATGGACATACACGAGGTTCTCTGCCCTACTCGCCTCTAATCGACCTCTCCTCACTGAATGGATAAATCCATATGTACTCCAATTCCTCTCACAAGTTGAGGAACTGGCCACCTAAGACAACAAACGACATGCTAGTCGCTGCAACTGTGGCGTCCCATGTCCGTGCAATGTCCACCAAAATATGGGGTTCTTCAGACTCCTGTCATATAAGGCCTCAATAGACTGGAATGTACCCCGTGCACAAACAAAAGATGCAAATGCAAATGCTAAGAATGATATAGAAACCCTAAGAGAAAGGTTTATATAAAGGAAGTGAACTCCAATTCACTTTATAATGAATTGGAGTCCACTTTAGAAATTATAATTTATTATAAAAACTTTTAACTTTAAAAAAATTAAAATGTTTTTTTTTTTTTAATAGTATACCCCTTTATTAAATTAAAAACTTTATAATAAATTTAAAATTATAATTTAATAAATTTATAATAACTTTAAAGTTTAAACTTTTTAAAAAATTAAAATGTTTTCTAATTTTTTTTAATAATTTTTTTTAGCCCGTATGGGCTGGGTGTGGCTGGGCCCACCTTTAAAATAATAATAATAATAAAAAAAACGTTTTTTTCCTATGTTAATGCCCAAACTGGGTTGGGTTCGGCTGGGTGAACCCTATCTGACAGGGTTTGGTCAAAGTTGAACCTTGACTGACAGGGTTCGGTCAAAGCTGAACCCTGACTGACAGGGTTCGGTCAAAGCTGAACCCTGACTGACAGGGTTCGGTCAAAGCTGAACCCTGACTGACAGGGTTCGGATGGGGTTCGGCCCAGCCGTACCCGATCGTGAACCCGCGAATCCGATGCGGGAGCAGTTGCGGACGCGGGTTCACAAACCCAACCAAGTGGGTGCGAGAACCCGGTTGCACTGTTAAAAACACTCAATTGACCCTATTACAAATAAATTTCTCAGTACATTTGAACACAATGTTTTCCAAGTGATGATCATGGCATGGCACCTCAACATTGCTTTGCTAACAGTAAGATATCAGGGAAGCAGTTTGCTAAGCAACAGATCAATATCAATTTCTTGTGAGCTGAGATTAGTAAATGTGAATAAGATGCAAAGGATAAAGAAGAAAAATGGTGCCAGTCTCAAAAATCAAATCCACCGCTGCATCACACAAACAAATGGTGCCAATTACTACACAAGTTTGGATGCAGTTCTAGTCCCCTATCACATGGACCTCTGTTATTACAAGACAGGTTTTCCCACCCTGAAACCACAATAGTGTAAAACACTTAGCATAGGAGTTAGTGGACAAAGGCAGACATTAAATTTAGGCCTATGGGAAATTGAATCTGTAAGCAGATGAGTTGGTCTGCATAAGCAGCTGCACAAGTTGGTCTCCATGGACACATTAATGAATGTTTACATGAACATCACAACCGCATACATTATCACGATCTTGTCATATGTTGTGTTTTGCATAGTGCGTAGCATGATATTATGTTTAATGATATGTTTTGATGCAATAAATGTATATGTTATTGGGAACTTTATTATTTTATACAAACAAAATGGTTTAAGTAGTTGAGCAGGTATGGCAATTGCAAAAGGCCTATCATTTCTCATGATACCTATGCATTGTTGAGAAACTCGTACTCGGCAAAAACTCAGCAAGGCCAACTCAGGACTCGGACTCAGACTCGGCAAAAAAACTCAGAAAAACATGACAAAGAAAAACTGAAGAAAATGCAAATTTTCTTTGGAAAAATGTTTTTTTAATGCATATCACAATTAATTAACATTATACAAATCCAAAATTAATATTGTAAGTGATACAAGCTTAAACTACACATGAAAGTGACAAAACACACTTCAATTAAAGAAATTTTAATGCATCCAAAATTCAAATATTCTTGTATTGCTTATAAATTATAATATAAAAAGGTACAAATTACAAAAATTGTCATGACAATGCCTGAATAGGCCCTCTATCCATGTCTTGCCATGCCTTTGCCCTTAGCCCTAGCACTAAGCTCTAGTCTCTCTTTGTGGCATTGCCCATGCCTCTTCCTATGCTCGTGCCTCTTCTTGTGCCTTTGCTGCTAACTCCTCCGCTAGGTTTTCAAAATCATCCATGCAAAAGAGAGGCTCTTGTTGTGGCTCCTTCTTTGGCTCTGTGATTCATTAATATGATAGGTCAATCTCATCTAGGTCAAGGGCATCATAACTTGGTCCTACAATTTTGTTATGGTGGAGGCAAAGGTTGTAATGAACAAAAACAAGATCATTCAACTTTTTCTACGTGAGTTTGTTGCGCTTCTTGGAGTGTATGTTCTCAAACATACTCCAATTACGCTCACAACCTAAAGCACTCCATGATTGACATAAGACTTCGATGGCGAAGCATTGTAGATTGGACGTATACGCACCAAAGTCCTCCCACCATAAATCTCGAAAAATCCAAGAAAAAGGAAATTTAATAATTCATGTAAAATCGTAAATTGAGATTATTTTTTAAAACAAAAGCAATAATAATTCAATGAGGGTTACCTTCCTTCAAAGTTGACCTTGCTCAAATGCGTTGCATGGATGCGAAAAGAACACCCTCACATCTCTTATAATCTTGCAGCCCATCATCTATCTTATTCGGGTTTGCTCATCTGGCACCATGCGGTCAAGCCATTGCCAAAGGCCCAACATCACCTCATAGTCGGCCTCGAATGAATCATCATGAAAAAAAATTGGGGTTCAGGTAGTACCCTGCTGCATGAAGTGGACTATGAAGCTAAGAAGTCCATCGTCGGTCAATAATTTCCCAAATGAGATTGTATTTGGGTTCAAAATGATTATAAACCGAGGCAATTGCCTATTTTGCCCTATCCATAGCCTCATATACATATCCCATTGAGAACCCTCACCAAAGGCTCTAACACTTGAATAAAAAATGGAAAACTAATTTAAATAAATAAATAACAAAATAAAATAAAATAAAAAACTTAGTCTTGTACCTTGATTGCTTCATCCATGGCTATCCAAAAGGCCTCCTAAAAGATATAGTCATACACCTTGTGACCCTCACTAGAGAGTCAATATCTAGCAACATCTTCAACATTCCACTCTTCGCTCACAAACATCCTCTTCAATGACCCCTTTGCATCAAAGAGGCTCTACAATGTAACAAAGTTTGTGGCGGAGCGTGTAACTCCAAGCTGCACTAGCTCCCTCCCATCAATAAATTGCCTCATCAGTTGGAGGACCCACGTATGGTTGTAGATAAATTTTGTAATACATTTGCCCTTTCTATACAACCTCCGACACCCAAGGTAATTTCCCAATGTCTTCAAGTAGCAAATCGAGACAATGGGCTGCACTTGGTGTCCAAAAAATGGTGGAGAATCTCTCCATTAACACCCTACCAACTACCACATACCGCATTGGGTTATGCGTAAAAACTTGGACAACATTCTCTTGCCCCAACTCTAATACAACCTCCTCCAACAACCGTGCAAGCATATCAACACTCTTAACTTGTGTCAATCCATCCAATCACTTGAGGAATACAATTCCTCCTGTAGAAGCAACCATAAAATTAAATCAATGCCCGATTCTTCCCATCGGTCCACCCATCGGACATGATTGTGCAACCTCTCTTCCTACATACAATACACTGCTCTTCAACCAACACTTGAATATCCTCCATAGATTCACAAAGGAGAGGGCCCCTAAAATCGCCATAAGTTGGCAATTTAAATCCTACGCCGCAAACTGTTAAAGCATCTACCATTCCCCATCAATATGGAGACTTCGCCACATTGAAGGGAATGTCATAAAAATACCAGAAACTTGTACAAGCCTTCCTCATGGCCTTGTGCCTCTCTCCTCATTCCATGCAGTCATATACCCTCAAGCGTGGGTTGTGAACTTGTCGCTAAACGTTCCACAAACTAAGAATCTTTCACCCCACTTCCCGGGTGAGTAACTGATGGACTAGACCCACTCTAGCGGTAAAACCAAATATAGGTGTTGTTGGTACCCTCTATACGAGGTCAACAAGGGGGTGTGGCCATGGCCTCGCTTGTTCATCGTTTTAGTTCATTTCTCTCAGTGTACTCTGACAAGAGGGCATTGCATTCCCTCTCAACCTCAGCAAGCACCTTTGAACATGGCCTGACATCATGGCCTTGATTCCTCGCCAAGTGGTATTTGAGGTGGTTTATGCCTTTATGAACTTTTTCCCCACAAAAATTGTAGTAAGCCTCCCCTTCCATTCCCCATCCCTTGCATACTTCCATGTTGTGTCTCTTTTCCCCCTCATTTTGATGTGGTTGTTGGTTGAATGAACCAATTTCTCATTCAATCATAATGAATATATTTACAAATGAAGGCTCAAATTCGCCCGTAACAGATGCAGCTAAAAATGTAAATCAAATATTCTATCCCAGGAATAACATGGCTAATCTTGGCCTATGCTAAAAAACTATTCGCACGTTGGCTTCTGGAATGCCAACTAGATGTGCATAAATAATGAAATAATAAACTATACACTATAGCCTAACATCCCCCCTTATTACATTATTTGATGTACATAGAGAGTTGCGAAACAACTCAAATTTGACACGTGCAAGTGCCTTAGTGAAAATATCTGCAACCTGTTCATCGGTGGGAATGTACTGGAGCTGAATCTTGTGCTTTGGAACTTCATCTCGAATAAAGTGACATTGAGTGTCAATATGCTTTGTTCATTCATGGAACACTGGATTCTTGACGAGTTTCAAAACACCTTGGTTATCGCAATTCAAGTGTATTGGAAGATTCTTTGGAAGACCCATACTTGAAAGAATGCGACGTAACCATATCGCTTCACACACTGCTCCTCGTGTTGCACGATATTCTGCCTCTGTAGATGAAAGTGCAACAACTTGCTGCTTCTTGTTGTGCCAAGAGACAGGACCAGATCCAAGATGAAATATGTATCCTGACGTTGATTTTCTATCATCTATAGATCCAACATAATCTGAGTCCGTGTATCCTTGCAAGAAGAACTTATCATTCTTCTTGTAATCCAGGCCATATTCTGGTGTGCCACGGACATAGTGTAGAACTCGCTTCACTACCTTCCAATGATTGACCTTAGGTTCCTGCATGAACCTCGAAAGATAGCTTACAACAAAGCTGATATCCGGCCTAGTATTCGTCAGATATATGAGACTCCCAATCAACTGTCGATAGAGAGTTCCATCTACCTGAGGAGATTTGTCGTATCGAGACAGTTGTAACCCTGTTTCCATTGGAGTTGCTTTGGGCTTACAATCTATCATTCAATATTTTTCAATTAATGCCTTGGCATACTTCATTTGTGTAACCCTGATGTGGTTCTTTTTCTGCACAACTTCCAAGCCAAGACAATAATGGAGAAGTCCTAGATCTGTCATTTCAAATGACTTTTTCAAGTCACCCTTCACTGCTTCAATCATCTCTTCTGAACTACCAGTGATGATCAGATCGTCAACATAGAGCACAAGGATCACTATTTCAGAACCAACTTTCTTGAAATAGAGATTGGCATCTGAGGGACTTCTCTTGAAACCATGCTGCAAGAGGTGATTATCAATATTAATGTACCAAGCTCTCGGAGCTTGTTTCAACCCATACAAGGACTTGATCAATTTGCAAACTTTTTGCTCTTGTCCTTGTACAACAAATCCTTCAGGTTGAGTCATGTACACTTCTTTTAAATCACCATTTAAGAAGGCACTCTTCACATCCATCTGATGAAGCTTCCATCCGAACTGAGCTGCCATTGCACAGAGTACACGAATGGTTGTCATTTTTGCAGTTGGTGCGAATGTCTCTTCATAATCTATGCCTTCTTTTTTAGCATAGCCCTTTGCAACAAGGCGGGCTTTATGCTTGTCAATAGTTCCATCTGCCTTATACTTGACTTTGTATACCCATTTGCAGCCAATGGGTTTCTTACCAGTAGGCAGATCAACTAACTCCCATGTTTTATTCTTCATAAGAGACATATTTTCTGCATCCATAGCTGCCTTCCATTGAGGCACACTAAGGGCTTCTTGCACTGAAGCGGGTTCATGCTCCACAACTGTAGTCATAAAATTGTAGTCTTCCTCTTCACTCATGTCTTCTTCTTCATCTTCTGCATCTTCGGCTTCTTCTCTTTCTTGATGAGACATACTTCGAGTACGTGGCCGATCTGAAGTGAGATCAGGAGGTGCATCCAATTTTGCATCTCTTATAGTGCTAGTATACCATTTTGGAATTTTCTTCTATTTTGGGGGAGTCCTTGACTTAGGCTCCTCAAAATCCAGGTATATAGCAAGAGATGTGTCTTTGCTAGTTTCTGGTGTATCCAACTTAGGAGCTTCATCGAATACCACATCTCGACTTATATGAATCTTCTTGGTTTTAGGGTCAATCAATCGATACCCCTTGGATTCTTCATCATAACCAAGAAAGATACATTGCAGAGTTTTCTCATCTAACTTGTGTCTTTTCTTCTTTGGAATGTGCATGAAGGCTTTGCATCCAAATATCCTTAGATGAGAAATGGAGGGCTTTCTTCCACTCCATGCTTCTTGTGGTGTGACTCCTTGAAGAGCTTTTGTTGGTGCTCGATTCAGGAGATACACAGCAGTAGTGACAGCTTCTGCCCAATATTGTTGCCCAAGATGTGCACCTGTGAGCATACATCGAACCATCTCCATGATGGAACGATTCCTCCTCTCAGCAACTCCATTTTGCTGAGGAGTATAGGCTGTAGTAAGCTGTCTTTTTATCCCATGTTTAGTGAGATATCTTGAAAACTCATTGGAGGTGAATTCCCCCCCTCGATCTGAGCGGAGGGCCTTGATTGAACATCCTGATTCTTTCTCAACACGCTTCTGAAACTGCTGAAAATACAAGAATGCATCTGACTTCAGCTGTAGAAAGAAAACCCACATCTTTCGGGAGTAATCATCAACAAACAACTGAAAGTACTTCTTTCCACCACAACTGTTTGGCATGGGTCCGCACAGATCGGTGTGTATCAACTCCAATGGTCTTTTGGCTCTTGAAGAGCTCAATTCAAATGGAACTCGGTGTTGCTTCCCTGCTAAGCAATCCGAGCATACAGGCAAAGTATGGGAAAGGTTGGGCAGACCTAACACCATATCATGCTTACTCAATTCGAGTAGATAGCCTGAACTTAGATGCCCATACCATTTGTGCCATAAGGAAGTAGCTTCTTTTGAGTTGGCAGCCATGGCAACATGAGGGGTATAGATAGCATCTAATACAAACAATCCATGTTTGTAGGAAGTTGTTGCGATATGTTTACCCTTCTTGGTAATGAAGCAACGCTTTTGTCCATTAACAACTTTGAAGTCAACCACCATATCTTTGTCCAAGATTTGAGGCACGGACAACAAGTTGTTGGCCAATCCTAGCACATATAGGACCTTCTCAATTTGGCATTTTCCATCGGGAAGAGTTACTGAAACATTGCCTTCTCCTTGGACTTTATAGGTCTTATCATCGACAATTGTTACCGGTTTGCCTTCTTTTGCCTCAAATGTGTCAAACCACCTTTTGTCACCAGTCATGTGTTTGTTGGCACCAGAATCAATATACCAAACATTATCTTTCTGTTTGGGATTAGTTTGAGTCATGAGCACCTTGTGTGCTCTCTCAGAATCTGAATCTGATTCTTCAATAGCAACATTTCCCTTTTGTTGTCTATTTCTTCTTCATGGTTTGTTTTGGCCCTTTTTCTGTTGTGGTTGCTTATTCTTGTCACTTTTGTTGAACCAACACTTGTTGGTGTCATGATTGTCCATCTCACAAATATGGCAGTACCTCTTCTGTTTTTGAGGTGTCTTTTGTGAGGGAGTGGTGTTTGAACCCTTCGAGGAAGATCCCTTCTGAAAGTAGCCTTTTTGCTTAGCTCCAGATTTCTTAGAAAAAAGTGCATTGTTGGACACTTCATCTCTTTGGTTGTTATCTGCTTCGTGTTGTTGAAGCAAATTAACTAACTCTTCAAAAGAGACTTGTCTATTAGACACTTGAAGGGAAGTGACCATCATTCTAAAAGAATCTGGTAAAGCTCTCAAAATGATTGAGGTTAAGAGCTTATCTTCTACTTTCTCACCCATTGCATGCATCTTGGCTCTCAGTTCAACAAATCTACAAAGAAACACTTCTACACTTTCTCCATTCTTCATGCTAAGAGTGTGAAGTTGGGATTGAAGGTTAAGGATCATGGCTTGATTCCTTCCCTCATATATTGTTGACAATGTATCCCATGCATCTTTTGCGTGCTCCTTTTCACAAATGTGCGGTTGAACTTCATCAGCAATGGCAAGAATTATGATCATCAGTGCTCTAGCATCGACATCATCATATGCTTCTTGTTTATCATCTACTGTAGTTGGGCATTTGACTTTTCCAGTCACAATGTCCCACATCTTTTCAACCTGCAATATTGCTCTCATCTTTGTCTTCCATGGAGCAAAATTCGGACCTTTGAGTAGTTGTGAATCTGACAAGTATGCTTTTGCAATGGCCATTGTGAGGGTTCCTTATAACACCAAATGGTCCCCCTTTCTTTATACCGCTAGACCGATAGACCTGATCTATTGAATATACCTGCTTTTCCTATAATACCCGTCGGTACGTGGAATAAGCTCGTCCCCTCAATATACGCGATCGTACGCGAGGAGGACTCGAAGGTATTGTATATAGATCGATCCGTGGCACATAAGCAGTACTGAAAGGGATTCACTCTATCTTTGACACCTGCTTAAAAAGCCTTCCGCATACGTAGGGCGCCAAGTCCCTTAAATACTTGGAAGAACTTAATTTCAGGATTTACGCCGAGCGATAGTAGTGAATAGGGTAATAATGGAGTGAATATCAAAAATTGGCTTTCCTTATTTCTCCCCGACGGTTTATAGGGAACAATAGCCCAGACGTCGTTGTTGCAGCTATATTAGGCGTTAGATACAGTAGCCCAAAGCACGACAACATCACCTGTAAGTGTGGGCTAGAGGTACCGTTTTTACCGAACGCTGCCTTGCGCAATAAATTGCACAAAAAATAGGTATAAATTTGGGGTCTTTTGCTGCCACAATATGTATATTTTTCAATGCATAAAACAGAAAATTAAATGCATTCATACATCCATTTTTGCCCACAAATTTATAATTTTTGAAGGTGTCGGATTCCACCGAAAATGCACCTTTTACAATGCCAATTTTTCAAAATATTTTTGCAATAATGTTTGATTTGCAAAAAATGATATTCACTAGCTTTTGCTTTGCCCTTGTTTTGAGTTTGATTTGCAAAAAACAACAAAATTTTGTGTTGCCCCCCTTTGTGTTTTGGTTTTGCAAAATAACAAGGTTTTGTGCAAAATTTGTAGCCCTCTTTTTGAATTTTGTTTCGCCTTAATTTTTGCAAAAAATCATGTCAATGTTGTTTTGATTTGTATGATTTTTGTTTTGCAAAATAATTGTTTGTGTTTGTTGTTGCCTTGGTGATTTTGTTTTGATTTGTTTGGTAGCTCCCTTAAAAAATTTGCATTTTAAGTTAAAATTAAGTAATTAATATAATTAAATAATTACTGTTTTTAATTAATTAATTAACTATTAAATAATTAAATTAAAAAACAAAAAATTATTTAACTAATTAATTTAAATAATTAAAACAAAACAAAAGTTATGCAAAAACAATTTTAAACCTAGGAGTGGCACGCTCCAACTTCGCCAGCAATCAATGGATGCAATATCCAAATAACCAACCAACGGGCAGTCAACCGCAGAATGTCAACAGTCCCAACCACGGATTAAGTCAACCAAGGTTGATGGTCTGCCACATTTTCCAACGCAATCAAGGGTTCCAACCAATGGTGAGCTTTGCACAATGCATCGAGTAATGGTATGTGCGTTAGCACATATAAAAATTTTAGAGCACCTTCACTTGGCGCATGTGGGATTAAACCCACAGTACTCCCGCGCACGTCCAAACTCCCTTATCCACTCCAACTACTAAATCGCCATGTGTTGCAGGAAGATTTGGCAGCACAACGCAATTGGCAGATTACAAACCTTAGGAATTGAAAATGGTTTAATTTTTCATTTGTCGCAGCAATTTTTTTCCTTCTGCAACTGCGAATCAGTTCTGCAATGGTGAATCGATCTACTCCAGGTCTGCTATGCAGCAATCTATTTGCGTCCGTTGTTTGCTTCCAAGGACTGAGATCTTCGTTCAGCAATCAGGGAGGACCGCGCTGAGTCAAGGGCTGCACAGATCGGGAGCGACTAGGTTGATATTACACCTCTGTGAGATTAGACCATCCTGAATCGGCCGACTATTGCACCTTTGTGATTAGACCTGCAAATTTTTTAATCTGCGATGGGGGTCTCCGTGTAATGCATCTGCGACAATACTTCTTCAATGTAACGACGACGCAGCTACTCTGCGCATGGATCGGGGCCTATGCGTTTTGATATGCAACATGCGATCAATAAAAAAACACTTCACAGCTTCTACTCACGATCGACTTCTTTTTATTGAAATTCGAGCTTCTACCAGCGGGGGTCTGATACAACGGATCCGCGTAGCGTAGGAGATCGCGATGCAGGTGTTGCACAAGATTTTGTGGACGGGGCCTGGCACAGCTGGTGCAACCGGCTGAGCTGCGCCTGAGGCCGAACGGGGCCTTTGATCAAGCGACTTCTACAACAGCGTGGCCAAGGTAGCTTCAACACGAAGACTCCAGTAACCCACGAGTGGGATTTCTTGCACGACGAACAGGGGCTCTGACCCCTATTGTTTTTCTTTTAAATATGTCCTTTCGGATTTGCACTGGGCAAGTCTTTTGCCCGTGTTTTTCAGACCGAAAAACAGTTTTACAGCAAGCCTTTATAACTGAATAAAATTATCAGGCTAATCCAAATCCACATAGGATTGAGACTCACGCTCTAATACCAATGTTGGTCGAATGAACCAATTTCTCATTCAATCATAATGAATATATTTACAGATGAAGGCTCAAATTAGCTCGTAACAAATGCAGCTAAAAATAATAAATCAAATATTCTATCCTAGGAATAACATGGCTAATCTTGGCCTATGCTAAAAACTATTCGCACGTTAGCTTCTGGAATGCCAACTAGATATGCACAAATAATGAAATATTAAACTATATACTATAGCCTAACAGTGGTTGCACATGGAAAAAAGAAGCAATTACTTAGAAACTTTTTAAAATTAAAAAAAAATGCCCTAGGGTTTAAGCATCGACATCTGAAACCAAACCTTCGATGAAACACTTGAGTGGCCATTCCAATTTGTTAGAAACTTAAAAAAAAGAAAAAAATATGCCCTAGGGTTTAAGCATTGATAGTTGAAGCCAAGCTTTTTTACCTCAAATGAAATAGTTGGTTGGTTGTTGGGTGGCTGTTAGATTCCTTAAAACTGAAAACATTTGGATTTAGGATGTTTGCTAGTGTTTTTGTTGGTTTGGTTTTAGGTTGTCTCTGCTCTCTCTACAAGTTAGAATAGCAAAAATGAGGGCCAAGTGCAAAAATAAAAATAAAAAAAACCTTTTGTGCGGTTTCCCTCTATGCTTGTACAAGTGTGTAATGTGCAACCCCCAACTGAGATTTCCACTTATCACTCCGGTTGGGTGTTTTAGTTTGGGTTTTGTGTATTTTGCAATATATGAAAGAAAAAAGAAACACACACTGCTGAAATAAAGAAATGCTTCTAACTTTGTTTCTACAACTCCGGATGCTACCAAATTTGTACACAAGCTTCCTCTAATATAGATAAACAAACCCAATGAAGGAAACTGCATTAAAATGAGAATACCCGGAAATATGAAGGTCTGTTATAAACTGGAAATTGCATGTCAACTACATAAAACTCATTGTTTGCTCATAACTTTCAAATTACAAACTTCTCCATCAAACTAGTGGTAGTTTTAAACACCCTCTATTGAGACAATGACAATGCAAGCTTGGAAAGCTCCAAAAAACAAGGCGTCTCAACACCCAAGTCCCACGTCCCCCTCTGCGTTGTACGGCCAGGCTGGGAAGTTGTACGGTTGCCAAGGACTCTTTCAATCTGCCACGAACTTGACTAAATTCACTCCTATATGAAGCGGCTGGGCTGTATGAGGAAGTATGGTTACAATACAATCAAACCCCTAGCTGAATTTTTCCCTTGCACAAGCTGATTTCACCTCAAAATGGTACGGCCTCCTTGTGGGTTGAAGTACAAATAATGTACAGCTGATAATGTCTTCAAACTCTCACAAGAAACTTCAATTTGATACTGAAGTATGCCTCCAATTCTGCTCAAAGTCACTCCCAAGGATTGAGAATGCAACTAACCAAAGTAAGGAGATCTTTCACTCCCAACAATGGTGTCCTCTGCTGTGGTTTTCGTCACAACAAAGCAGCAATGAGAAACTCCTGCACAATGCAAGCTCTCCTTCAAAGACTCCAAGAGAATACAATAGCAAAAGATGCCTCCTTATGCCTCCTCAATGCCCTTTTATTATTTCTTCAAGTTGGACGATCCTCATGTTTGATGAATGTGGGATAAAAGAAATACATTAATTTCATAACTTAAGAGCCAAAATGAGCGTCCCACTTCCCAAGGTGACAAAAGTAATTAAAAATGATAAAATAATATTTCCAATGAAATCTTTATTTCTTCCCCTTTAAAACGAGTATTCACAAGGCCCCTTTTAATCAAATATAAGCCCAACTTTAATATATTTAAATATTACATTTAAATATAATATTAATTAACTTCGGGCATTAAAATAATCAGGCTCCCAACATCCAATCACCAATAAAATGGTAGAAATGGATACTCTTTTCGCCGTAGATGACAAACGTACCTTTCCCGTTTCCCAAAATGCCAACCCTAACTGACTTACTAAAAATAGTAAGTCTCTTGCTCCAGTGTCCAAATGGACTCAAAACTGACAACTGAAGATACATCTGGATACCCAATTCTGCATAGAACACCAATCCACTGTCTGCACGGTCAAAAACCTTAGCCACTGACTTACTAAAAATAGTAAGTCCATCATCAAAGCACATAATGACTTCCGAAAACTGGCATCTAAAAGCAATCAGCATCCCTGCAATGTCCAAATAACACCTGAGTGCATCCACACTGCCGACAAGCCAAAATAGGGACATTACAAAGTGGCCGAGTTTTTTTGAGACTCGACAAGTTTCTTTTTACTCGCAAGCCCTGATACTTGACAAGTAAAAAAAAAAACTCGGCTGAATCAAAAAAACTTGCAAAGTCAAGCTCGAGTGACTCGGCGAGGCCGACTCAAACTTGAACTCGGCGAGCTTTTTAAAAACTCACTAAGGTTTGCAACAAAGCCTATATGAACACCCATCAACTTTGGTCAAGGGATATGGACATGCATGGTCTGTATGAGGTCTATAGAAGCAGGTAGTAAGTAGTTAGATAATGATCAAGACGCATCAATCACCTATATGTTATAGGCTTGGCCATACTATGGTGTATTGTAGATGATTGAAAGTGAAGGATACATGATGTATATGTTGCATATTTAAATGTATTTGTGACTCCTTTCCATCGTGTCTTTAATTACAAAACAAGGAATTGTATTGTAGTCTATTGTATCGTATAGATATTTGTGTGACTAGAATACTCCTCCATGCTATATTTTAGTGTTGTTGCTTGTATGAAATTGGGTTGACATTGGTGACGTGGATTTGCAATGAGCATCTTGCTTCAGAATGTACACTACGATGCCAATAAGATGCTCAAAGCGATGTTGATAAGCATCATAATCTAACTATACCTCTTCCCCCTCAAAGGGAGGGAAGATGGGAACCAAAAACTTATGGTGATATACTTTGTTAATGTCAACAAGGGCCAAGTGAAGACGAGTCAAACAACAGAGAAAACCTGGATGAGCCAACCAACAAATCAAAGCAAAGGTGGTTAATGGAGGGACTTCCTCCTACATATATAGAAAGAAGACCAAGGTGATCCCTTTAACATGATATCAAAAGTCGTTAAGTGGACCTTGAACTTAGAAAAAGCTCAAAGATATAATCCATATGTTGGGGTCATGAAGTCAATGACAAGAGCGGCTTCTAAGACAACAACGACTTCAAAGACGAGTGATGACTTTAAGAATGAGAGCAACTTGGAGGATGAACATGACTCAAGAACATGAGTAGCAAAGCAACATTGATAAGTGCTCTCCATAAGGACATGAGATGTATGTTTGACAACTTCAAAAAACAAGACCAAGGTGCATCGACTAGAAATAAGCAAGACAAACATTTTGCGGTATTTGCCAAGAGGAAGGATACTCAAAGAAGGAATGCCTAACTCAACAAGTGCATTTAACATAGAGAGAGAATGTTCCAACAAGAAGTGTCACTAATGCTAGGTAACAACCGCCAAGGAAATAGAAAAATCCAAATTGATTATGATATTAAAAGAAAACCCATTGTGTAGTGTCATGTCACCTATAGGGCACTTCGCATGCAAATTTCAAAGAAAAGTGAGTTAAGGTGAACAAATGATGTGCAGACGATTCAAAAATCATGAGATGAGTCAAAAAGTTATGACCAAAATTCAACCCAAATTTATTGTATCTAAGACTCTTGCCTGCATACTCGTGTATCCAGTATGGATATGGATACATACGTCCAAAAAACATATCTAAATGCATGGATATTGTATCCTAACGTATCCAAATACATGCTCATATATGGCTAATATATAATACATTCAAATATGACCTAGGCATTTCAAGAGTTGTATCCACAAAAGAAATTTAAAGAAAAGAAAATAGTAAAAAACAACTATGTTACACAAGGACGTCTCCCCCCCCCCTCTCAATGCCCCCATTTTGTCATCCCCCATGTTTCAAGGGTGTGGGAACCCAAAAGAAATGTCCCCATGTTGGGGGTCTTGGGAACAACCAACCCCAAAACGTCTTGGGGCATCATTAGCCATACCTGAAACAAGGCCATCGTAAGATGACATCTCTAAGATGCCCAAGTATCCCTAGGATAGTTGGACATATTTGGGATGCCTCAATGCACCCAAGATGCTGACATGATGCTCAAAATGTTTCATAGCCATCCCTAAGATAGTTGGGCATCCCAAACAACGTCCACCCCATTTAGGGATTTAAAAAAAAAATTAAGAAAATACAAAGACATTCCTCACATTACCAAGGTTGTCACCCTCTTGACTAGGGTCATCACTCCCTTAGCCATGGTCATCCACCTCCTTTGGTACAACCATGCACACCTTTGCTCAAGTTGTCACTACATTCGTAAAGTCCTCACCATGGTAATGTATGTAGCATTGTCAAGGGAAGGGAGGAACCAGGTGAAGGTCGTCACTCTCATAGTCAAGTTTGTCACTCTATTAGGTAGCCATCCCTATGCTAGAGGTAACAAGGGAGAAAGGAGATAAAAGAAGATCGTTTGCTTTGCCCAAGAGGTTGATTCCCTTTTCAAAGATTTCATTGTGATCCTAAAGGTCATCATCATCTCAATTCGAGTAGTCCCTGGACTCTAGAAAGATCTTGATCACACTGAGGATGTTCAAATCTAAATCAAGGTTGTTGCTCATCATATTTAGGTTATCACCAATCTTACTAGTTGGAAGAAAGAAGGCAAGGTTGTCCCTTGCTTTGCCTAGGTGATCACCCTTCTCATTAGGGTCGCCCCTCCACCTCAAACAATTATTCAATTAGAAAACACCATAACTACTCTTTCCTAGATCATAATTGTGTATGGAAAACTAAAGAACTTTTTCACAAACTAGATTGGTAGAGTTTAAGCGTAAGTTGTTTGAGTGGATTGAGTAAGCAACAACATCTACATTTGAAGAATGTGATTATTTCAGACACTAAAATACCATTCACAAGGGAAATTCAGACAATCCAAAGAAGATTTTGGCAAATGGTTCATTGAGGTTTTGAGGCACTAAAGGGCACAACACCTCAATCCCGCAAGAGGTGTTGCTCTTAACCCTTGAGTCTCAAAACAAGTGAATGCACTGCCCATCAAAGTTTCAATGATATCATTGTTGGGTACCATGTGAAGTGTTGTAGAATATCGACATGCAGGAAAGAGGAAAGAAGATATGCTCAAGTGCGTGCAAATCCCAATTTTTCACAAGGCTTGTGGAATAAGTAGAAACGCAAGGAGAACAATTTCTGGAAGTAGCGAGATCAAAGGATCTGCCCCACTTGTTGAAATAGTTGATCTATCAATGGGGATGTTGACAAGTCTAGAGGAGGTAGTCAATGTATGCAGATGAGTTGGTTTGCATAGGTTTGTCCACATGGACACATGAATGTTTGCATCAATGTTGCAAGCACATGAACTATCATATTGAACTGTATATGACTCATGTCGTATGTTTTGTTGTGCATAGTCTATCGTACAATATTATGTTCGATGATATGAATATGAATGATTGGTCTTCCATCAGAGTCATGTTGCAATCGACCCTCTCCTCCTGTGGATTAATTCCCTTGTTGTGGTTGCTTTCTTCCTTGGCTGTTATTGTGGATCCCGGCCACTTTTTGCTCGTCCGCTTTTTGAAGTGTTGGGTTTTTCACCTTTCACCTCCTTTTGCAACGTTAACATCTAGTGTCTCGCATTTCTCAAGTTAAATAGGTAGTCTGCAATAGCATGTCCCACAACTTCGCAATATTGCCTTCGTTGGACAATTGACATTGGTGTGTCCTGATTTACAATCAAAACACCAAAATTCCTCCGTCTTTTCTATGTTCATGTCATTTATCATGCACTCCAGGTCCTACCACATGGCCTGGATTGTGGCACTCAAGTCATCGCGATCATTGTTTGAACCGTCATCTTGATCGTGACTCATACTTCCTCCTCTGGTTGCAATCGTCTTCATTTTGCTTTCCAAATTCAGTGCTCTATTGCAAGCTTCTTGATAAGTGGTTGGCGAAACCACCTTCATCTTCTTATAACACGGCAACAGCCCATCTAGGAATCACCGCTTTTGCAACCCATCCTTCGATTTTGCCTCCATCTTACTGATGAGTTCCTTCAAACGACGATCATATGATTTGATATTGTCATCCAGCTTCTGCTTCATTGATTAGATTTTGCCAATGATTTCTATGTGATCACAAAGCAATCTAAATTCTTTATTGAATTTAGTCTTCAATTCTATCCAGTCCGTGAAGAGTTTTTCTCTTCAAGTGCCAACCATTTGCTACTCGCAATGTTGCTGGGAACAATCGCAACCATGTATTTTCGTCCGTTACACCATTCGCCTTCCATATTGTCTCACACATTTTGATATGGTATTCACGATCTTCTCTCCCATCTCCCGTAAACTTCAGGCACTTTTGCTTGCCCACCGCTGTAGCAATGTTTTCCATTGGTGGTTGTTCATCTCCACTCAACGAACCTTCAGTTGACAACTGGTTGGTCGCAAACAATCTACCACTACCTTACGCACATACACTTTGCGACCTCATTTGCGAAAACACATGCGTCGGTTTTGGTCTTTCTAGCACACCTTCCCACAATTGCCCTTGTGCTTGACTCTCGTCCTCTGCACCTCTAACCACTCTCCCATGTAGCAGTGCTAGAGTCACCAGTTGCTCTACCTCGTCCTACACACAATCCACGTTAGCACTTCACCACTCGCATGAATGTTCTCCTCAACCCGATATTTTTTTGAAGTCTACGCCTCCACTTGTATGTCCTTCTCTATCATTAAAAACGCTTTTCACCTTCCACATTCTTCGTCCAAGCATCCCTCTTCCTGAGGGTTCCAAACTTGTTCTACTTCTAGCACTCGTATCTCCTTACTAGCAAGCTTCATCAGCACTTCACCATCAACATGCAAGTATTCCTCCTTAACATGCAAGTTGTCCTTGTACTCCAGATGTCCATGCTCTCCTCGCTCTTGTTGTTGTGTGATCTGCACTCTTCGTCTTGTTGGTTGTTCTCTCGTCCTCCCACACCCTCATCTCCCACGTCCTCACGTCAAGTTATCTATCATCCACGTCTCCCATCTCTAAGCTCCACAAGATCATTGGTTCGACTTCCAATGGCGCCAAATGTAGCTACGGAATACAATGTACTACAATACAATTCCATTACCACTTAAATGAACAAAATATACAATGGAAACAACTTACAATTACAAAGGATATACTATGCACATAACACATCAATCAACATGGTCCAACAGTCAGTCGGCCATGCTTAGTAGTTCAGACGGTCTGGCATAGCAATCAGACAGCCTGGCACAATAGTCAAACAGCCTAGCACAGCAGTTCAGAGGGCCCAATGTCTCATGTTTGATTTCACCCAACTTCTATTACCATATGCAATGCCAACGTACAATACAAACCTCTCGAATGAATGAGAGAGGGGTCTTATTTATACAACTAAGAGGTAGTTGTTGGAGAAATTGAATACAACATACTGCAACACAATTCCATTTCTACTTAATTGAACAAAATATACAATGTGAATAACATATAATTACAATGCATACATTGCGCACAACATATATCAGACTACCTGGCACAGCAGTTCAAACTGGTTGGAACAGCACTCGAACTGGCTGGAACAGCACTCAGACTGCTTATGGCAGCAGTCATACTGACTACAGCAGCACTCAGACAGACTGCACAATTGTCTCACGCATACATGTCTAATATAACCAACTTCTACTACCACATACAATGCCAACGTACAACAACATTCAATACAAACCCTTATTACCATGCCAACCACACAATTTTGCTAACAACACACTTTGTCCAACCATACTAATGAATGAGGAAAGGGTCTTATTTAGACAACTAAGGAGGTAGTTGCATCCTCCAACTTACTAACTACCTGAAACCTCGTCATTTTCTTAAATTACATTTATGTGGCTTACATTTACATTTCCTTTTATGACTCACTTTATGACTAATGACTTATTTGTATATCACTAATACTTAACATTACACATTGTCACATACAATATTACATCAGGACTTTATAACATCAACTATATCAAAACTCCTAATATGCGCATAATTGACTTCCAATGCACTTATTCATTGAATAAGCAAACATGTCAATTTGCTTGCCTACAGTTGCATCCTCCAACTAACTACCCAACACCTCATCATTTTCTTAAATTACATTTGACATGCATTTGACTTAAATTTACATTTCATTTCATGATTAACTTATGACTTTATTAACTATACGTATGTATTTTGTCAAACACTTTGTGTACAAACTACAAAATGACCTTATTCATTGTTTATTCAAACATGTTAATTTGCCTACCTACAGGCATCTCAGTCTTTCATTGATAAGCAACCTGTTCTATTCTAATATATGTTGCCAGCAATATTCCATAAAGTTTCCCAGACAGGGAAGACACCTAACAGCAAGACAAGTTTTCAAAATGACAGGATGGGTTTCTAGAATTGTAGGACGCATCTGTGAGACAACAAAATATGCCTCTGAGACAGCTCCTAGGGCCCAGGACATGTTCCCATCAGACTAGGTTGCAGGGTAGTAACAACCGTATAGAACAATTCCCAACCTGCTTCATTTGTTTTATTGCTTCCCCTTTTCTAGCTCTCACGTTGCTGCAACTCTACTTGTGAGTGTTGAGAGAGGTGAAATTTTGTATGCTTTAGTTTTCTTCATCCAGAAATGACAAACTTTGAAAAAAAAAATTGAGAGTGATAGGTTCTATACAGTTGTACTGTACTGTAGTGATATGCATAGTTACCAGGTACAAAAAGTTCAGTCCAAATGGAAGGGAAAAAAAATTCTGGAGGTTCAGTTTTTTGGAAAGGGTCCAGTTCACTTTTGATAAACACAAGATTTTTATATAAAACATAAAAACATGTGAAAATATAAAAATATGCAAAGACAAGTTCATAACATGAAAAATACGCATAAAATCAGCTCTGCTTGATGGAATTTAAAGTTTGCAGCTCTCTTCCTTGACTGTAAGGAATTTCAATGGTTTTTATTAGTTATTTATGGCTCTTAATTTTAATTGAGTTGTTTCTTTCATTTTTGCAATTTTTAACTAAAAAATATGGAAATTATAGGTTTAAAAAAATAGGCCAAACCCAACAGAACCATTTCGATTGGCCCAAAAACTCCGGTTCAAACCAAACCTCGTAAGTATGCCGATAGGTAGCAATCGATGAACACATCTTGGTGAAAAATATTTACAATAAATCCATGGGATCTTCTTGTTAAATGATATTTTAACAACTCTATGGAGACACTGATTTTGTGACGGTTTCTTTTTAAAAAGAATCTTTACATTTCATGAGTCTCGAATATTGTATTTAATTGAAAGTAAGAAGAAAATATGAGTAAAAATGATGAATATCACAATGAAGAAGGTCAGTATACAAAATTCTGTGGGGATTTTTGCTCCACAAGTTTTCCTTTTAACATGGAGAACGTTTGATTGAAAATAGTAACCCAAAGCCCATCCTTCTTTGCTGGGAGACATAAAGAATTTTTTTAAAATAGTGAATAAGGCATTTCTTCCCTTTTAGAACCAATGTGTATGTAAACCTTTTATATTGAAATCTTTCCCGTTGTCAGAAGAGGAATTTAGGGATATCTACAAATATTTGGATGATCATTATGGGGGTGTATAAACTTCTCATGATACACTCAGGCTTCATAATTTGTCTGGTTATTTTTTCTTTTTCTTTTCTTAAACCTACATAAATAATAAAATAATGTAAACGAAGAATAAAATTCAGAATTAATATACTATGGAAAACTTTCCCAATTATTTATTTATTTATACTTGTTTCTTCCTTTTACACTGTCAAGGGTTGAATATGGCACGTTTCCATGTTACAGAAACCGTTTCGCAATTGCATTTGTATACAAACATACTAGCTATAACTTAGGGCATACCCTTGTTCTTACTATTTTGATTTCTTGGATGTAGCACAGTATGCATGTAATTTTGTTTTAACACATTGTGAACACTGACAAACAATGAATATCAATTCATATGAAATGACAATATACATCCTAAAGTGCCAAAACTAGTTATTTATGAACTTCAAGATGATGAAAGAACTTCCTAAACAACGGTGTCCAAATTAAATTCATTTAAAATTGTTATTGCTTTGGCTATAACTCACTTGATTATAACATGGAATCTAGACACCACTTGCAAAAAGGAAGAAGTTTTAAAAATTAGCTGAGAAAATTATCACCGGTAACCATACCTGTGGTTCTAATAAAAGGAATTTGTATGTATTAAGAGCATATCGAACTAATGCTTCATTTTCTCCAGGGTT
The DNA here is from genome assembly GCA_028583015.1 of Wollemia nobilis. Taxonomy (NCBI): domain Eukaryota; kingdom Viridiplantae; phylum Streptophyta; class Pinopsida; order Araucariales; family Araucariaceae; genus Wollemia; species Wollemia nobilis. The sequence continues at coordinate 2,869,039 of JAQPPZ010002347.1, forward strand.
GATTGTGCATCTGCAATATTATAGTGGGCATAACAATGACAGTTGTACAGTCAGATCTGGCAAACATAAAAACAATAATCTTGGAAAAGAAATTCTAAACATTTCAAACTTACAAAAACAAAGATGGATACCATCCAAGGGAGTCAAAGAGAGAGAGTCAAGCATACAAGCAGTATTATACGCCTTTATAAATCAAAATGTTAAATCTGCATTTCCTAAACAAAAATATATAAAAATGAGAGGAAGACATTGAAGTTGAATATATTATATAACAGAAGAAATATTCAGCATTGGTTCAAGGCATTCACCTTGGTATATCAAGCATCAAAGTGTGTGTTTGCCAGTGAAAGATAATCAGTGGCTTATGAAGGGGGGGTGCAAAAAATCAAAGATCAAATGAAATGAAAATTTGTGTGATAATCTTGATATCGTTCCATACCAGTTGGAAAAGTGTTTGGAAGAAAATCTTAAAAGGAAGAAAGAAAAGTATATATCCCATGAAAAGGAAAAACAAATTGTGATTTCATATTTCTTGTATCAAATGACACCTGTTGAAAGTTGTTTGGTGTATAACCTTCTTATCATGGTACCTTCTGTCCTATACCCTAAGTCTAGTCTCTAATGGACTGAAAAATCTACCAAAAAAACACCCCTCTTCAAGATTGATCTAAAAGGAGATCTTCCAAGTAAAACCAGTGGTGTTGGTTGATTCACAATTTGGAAGATTTTCGATGCATAAAGGGCTGGTAGCTCAGCAATAGAGCACCTAAAGTGCTTGCGAGGAGGTCTTGGGCTTGAGTCCTGTTGAACACAGAAATTGGCAAGTGTGATTTGTGCCCATGACCCCATTTCAACAAATAGATAGGGAGGCTTCTACTCTCCTACCTCTGGATCTTAGGTCAGTTCCCTTCTACCTTCTATCTAATGCTGAAAATAAATAATGAAAACTGATTTAAAACATGCAAAAACCAATAAGCAAAATAATGCAAGAAAAATAAATCTAATCTACTTCTGTTTGAGAGTAAGGGTGAAAGAGAAATAAAATGCAAAATACAACCAAGATTGTAGCGAGGTCTAAAGTTGGTGCAATCAGCAACTCCAGCAGATACTGAATAAGTTCATTATGATGAGATCTCCAAAGTAATCATTCATATCACAAAGGAAAATGACTAATAGAGGGAAAAAGAGCAGTGCTACTAGTTCCACACATCCATAAGTTAAAGGTTAAACACATAATAATTCATGAATGTCAAGCACAATCCTTTGTTTTATTGATTTCAAAATGACGAGTACAATGACCTCCAGAGAGTACCTCCATATGCTAGGTAGCCAAAAGACCTTTACAATGAGCATTCAGCTCTTATTTATAGTTGAATTGGCAGCCACGAAATGGACTAAATATAATTTACCTTGGTGATAATTAGAAGGTGATTACATCATCCTTATCTTGTTTACTAAAAATAGACACAAAGCAATGCACCTTAGCTGTGGGTTGCTCTGGTGAGCAGGATGCTCCGTTGAGCAAGTCACACTGATGACCAAGGCACTCCAGCGACCGAGGAAGGCATGCCAAAACTGTTGAACATGAAAATCGGCAAGCACGATTTGTGCTTATCACCACAGTTAAGAAATGGATGGGAAGGTTTCTACTCTCCCCAACCTCTAGATCTTGGGCTAGTTCCCTTCTACCTTCTATCTAATGCTGAAAATAAATAACGAAAACTGATTTAAAACATGCAAAAACCAATAAGCAAAATAATGCAAGAAAAACAAATCTAATCTACTTTTGTTTGAGAGTAAGGGTGAAAGAGAAATAAAATGCAAAATATGGCCAAGACCGTAGAGAGGTTTAAAGTTGGTGCAATCAACAACTCCAACAAATACCGAATAACTTCACTGTGATGAGATCTCCAAAGTAATCATTCATATCACAAAAAAAACGACTAATAGAGGGAAGAAGAGCAATGCTACTAGTTCCACGCATCCATAAATTAAAGGTTAAACACACAATAATTCATGAATGTCAAGCACAATCCTTTGTTTTATTGATTTCAAAATGTCGAGTACAATGATCTCCAGAGAGTAGCTCTGGTATGTTAGGTAGCCAAAAGACCCTTACAATGAGCATTCAACTCTTATTTATACTTGAACCTGTAGCCATGAAATGGACTACATACAATGTACCTCGATGATAATTACAAGGTGATGACATCATCCTTAACTTGTTTATTAAAAATAGGCGTAGAGCAAGGTGGTCTGGCTATAGGTCACTTCGGTGAGCAGGGTGCTTTGGAAAGCGAGGTGCTCGAAGATTGGAGCACTCAACAAGCAAGTTACTCTAGTGAAAGGGGTGCCCTCTTCCAAACACTTAGACAATTCTTGTTGATTACTACCCTGCTCTATTTTCTGCCTCAACTTGGGTGACAGACCTCCATTCAAAGCATGATGGTAGTAGCAAGCTACTACAATTCTGGCGACTCGAGGAAACATCTACCCTGATTGATCGAAAATTCCAGAATGTGCCTAATTCTTCGGCACGGAGTCAAAATTGAGGTAGTCACACAATAGAACTGATGCTTCTAAAGGGATGAGTCTTAGTGCTTGTAGTGACTTGTGGACTAATGAGGGTAAGAATACTAGTGTCATGTTGGTCACCTTCAAAGTAAGGCTTCCCTTCATAGAGGTGATATAGGCGCAACAAAAAAATTGCAGGGCATGTCAGAATCCAGAAGAGAAAGAATAAGGGGGGAAGAGAGAATAGTTATTGTAGAAGAAACAAAGGAGGTGGAGGTGAAGTGATCTAAGACCGAGGGCTACTTTTTTTCTACTTGTGCTCACATGGATCTTTCATGGAATCTAAATCCGTTGAGTGGGTTGATGGCAACAAAAGATCTCTCCTAAGTGAAGTTGGGAGCCCTTGCACAATGCCCTTTAAAAAAAACTCCTGCTTCCTCAACGGATTATAGATAGAGAGCTTTCAAAGGTGGAGGGAAAGTGAAAAGTGATTTATGAAATTCACGTTACCCCTTTTATGAGTAGTAGCACTTTTTGCTTCTTGTTTTTATTCTTTTTTTTTTCTTTTTGGGCCATGCCCCAAAGCGAGGTGCAAACAACTTTTTTCTTCGCCCGTGCTCCAAAATTTTTGACCCACACTCTAGTGCGGGGTGCAAATAATTTTGTTCTTGGCTTGTGCTCCGGAGCAGGGTGCCCTCAAAGCGACGCACAATTTTTTCTTCTTCTTTTTTAAGGTTATGAAGTTGGCCTAGAGGCACCTTAGGTATTGCCCGTTGACTGAGAGGGGCAACAAATATCCTTTCAGAGTTGCCAATTTGAAGGCATTGGCACTCTTCGTGTGAGTGACTTGATATGGCCCAGACCACAGAGAATTAAACTTAGTATGCTGACCAGGCTTGGTTCAATATTTGTCCCACTTCCAACCCAGGTCCTCTTGATGTCAAGTGGCATCGCTTTCCTATCAAACCATCTCTTCATTAGAGCTTGGTGCTTCGCACGCTGTGGATGTTTTTTCTCATTCTTCGAGGAAAAGTAATTCATTCAACTTGGTCTATAAGGGCATCTTCTATGTCCTCCAATTCGAGTTGTCATGTGAGCTACAAAGGCAGGAGTTCCAAGTTGATGGGTAGAATAACCTATTTGCCATATACAAATTTGTACGAGTGTCCAGTGTTTGTGGTTACTCTATCTTCCCACAATGCTTTTCGTAACTGTGTGCCAATTTCTTTGGGTTTATGTGACATTCTTTTCAAGATCTTGATCAGGTTCTTATTAGTAGCTTTAGCCTAACCATTTCCATGCAGATAATAGTATGAAGATGTTTTCAACAAGAAACTATGTTTAAGTGTGAACTGAATCATCTTTCCCCTGATGAAAACTGATGCATTGTTGATGATGACAACAAAACGTACCCCAAAGCAAGTTGTGATATCTTCCAACAATTGTATCACCGTTTTTTTGGTTAACTTTTTTAACTAGGACTGTCTCTACCCACTTGGTGAAATAATCTATGGCCATATGGATCCACTCGTGGAGTGCACTGGTGAGGGGGTTGATCTTACCTATGAAGTCTAAGCCTCGTTGCTGAAATAGCTTTGACACTATGATGGGTTCTTGGGACATTAGGGCCTTCTTTCTCTTCCCCACAAACAAATTACACGACTTACATCCTTTCACTAAAAAGTATTCGTTATGATTGTGGGCCAGTAATATCCTATCCTCAAAATTATGTAGCTAGTGCTTTATGCTGAGTAATGTCCCCCTTCATCACGGTAAGCTCTTAACAGATCATCTATTTTCTCCCCTTCAACGCATCTTAAGAGGACTCCAACATACGTGTTGCCACATTTTGTTAAGGGGTACAAATTCTGAAAAAATCTGAAAAATTGCTGCTGCCTCCCTCCTTCCTTCCTTTCCAGCTTCGCTCATGCAGTTTCCATGTTTCACGTTTTCATTTTTCTGTTTTTATGCTTTGTTTTCTTAAGTGTTTAGCAAATTCAGCAAGTTTGGGAAAAAGGCCAAAAAATTGCTAAGTCTGGGGCACTCCCGCGGTCGCTCCATTTTGGAGCGATTTCGGGAGTCACTCCCTCTTTCGGGCGATTCCCAGCTTCGCCTCTCCCCTCCGGAGACCGACGGCATTTCAAACGGCAAGGCGAGTGGGATAAAAATGGTGAAATTTTTCTAAGTGTTGAAGCTCGAGCGACTCCCGTCGTCGCCTTCATTGTTCAGCGAAGACCGTCATCGCCGCAGCCTCTAGCGAACCTCGGCGGGGAAACAGATGCAAAATATTCTAAGTGTTGGCTTGGGAGCGACCAACATTTGTCGCTCATTCCCAAGAGTGATTCCCATCATCGCTCCCCTTTTCGAGCGACCGTGGGCAAAAGGTGCAATGAAGATAAAAGGAAAATATTCTAAGTGTAGAGCGACTCCCATCGTCGCTCAAGATCGCCAGCGACTCCCGTCGTCGCTCAGGTCTGCCCGCGATCACCAACGTCGCCCGTCGTCACCAGGCATACTTCAAGTAGAGGCAGCGCTCAATGATTGACGTCGATCTCTCCGTTTTGGAGCGATGTCGGGCATCGCTGCCATTTTTCAACGACAACAGGCGAGTAGATTCCAGAATTCAGCTAAGGCACCGAGGTAGCGACCGACGTCGATCACTCATTTTTCGAGCGACTCCCGTCGCCGCTGCCTTTTCTCAGCGATCGCCGTCATCTCCCCCCAAAGCAGCGACTGCGAAGAAAGGAGGACCAAGTCGTCAATTCTTGTAAGGCAAGGTGCAACCTGAGTTCGCTCCGTTTCAGAGCGACTCCCGACGTCGCCATACTTTCTCAGCGACTTTGGTCAGCTCTCCCCATTTCAGCGAACCGCAGGTCGAGGTCAGACCACACGGACTTCGAGATTCGGGCCTGATGAGACAGAAGGTGTCCTGCCAGAGTACGAGGTAGGAGAATATTGAATTGCAGACTGTACTAAACCTACCGCATTTATCAGACCTGACATCCCACCCACCAAATCTATCCGAAGCTGTACCAATTCTAGGTGAATCTTGTTGCAAGTACAACGGAGGTCTAATCCATGCACTTTTTGCAGATCTTGGGTTCCGTGCATAATTGTAATTTGGGGGGAAATTCCTGCTATAAATAGCAGAAGAACTTCATTGTAAAAGGGGGGGGACATATTGCTAGAAAGCTCTGCTGTAACCAGATATTTGCATCAATACAAAAGCATCCTTGGCTCTCTCATTTGTCTCTTTCTTTTATGCTACCTTCTGCAAGTATTTCTGCTCCATGTTCATTTATTTTTCTGATTGCTGTAATTCTGAATCTTGGATTAAAGCATTGGCATTTAATTGAATCTGAAATATTGAATGAAGGATACATAGGAAGGAGTTACGATGATAGTTTTTGTTACATGCTTTTGTTTTTATTGCTCTTGGTTTGGATATTAGCTAGTGATCGTGCTGCTTGTTCTTCCCCACCAGAAACACATGATATTTACATCTCTTTCTGCATTTTATTATTTCTTTCCAGTTCCCTTATCTAAAACCCCCAGATAGATTAGTATAGGAAGCCGGCCTTCTCCGGAGATTGGTACGAAAGGCATTCCTTCCTTCCGGCCTTGCCATATGCTGGGTGAATCTAGGGCGCAAAAGATTAAAAACCTTTCCTAATGGCAGATTCGTAACCAACAATTTCTCTGGCACGCCCGGTGGGACACGAGTATTCCACCTCATAAGCAATATTGAAGTAACGGTGTTCGCTTCAGTGCTAACGAATTTGAACACCTGGCGACTCTGTTGAACCTAAATACCCTCTAAGTCTCGAAGACTGGTCCAATATCAAAAGCTCCTTCATGCATACAAGATGGAGAGCTAGGAACGCGACATTCATGCTGCTGGAGAGCACCCGAGGCTGATTGATCACCACGCCTATCAAGACGAGGCATTTGAGCAGGAAGCTGAAGCTGAAGATCAAGATACAACTTCAGATAGCACTGATAACTACCACGATCCTAATCAACCCGATCAAGACGCAAATATGGCAAACCCAAATCAAAACCAGCAGAATGCTCCCGATCTATTCCTAGCATGGGACTCCACTGGACCTCTCAACCTAGCTGGGCAAGATGTTGTTCCAGCTGCTGCTTTAAAGGCCATTCCCACGTATGATGGAACCGGGAAGACGGCCTATGAACATATTCAATCAAGTAATCCAGCCGCATGAAGAGAGGTATAACTTCATTGAGCAACAGGTGCATGCAGTCATGAGGTCCCTAAAGAAGTTCAAGCAGTTCGTCTCCGAGAGCAGAACCATGGTATTTGTTGTCCATCCAGATGTCAGAAGCTTCATCATCCAAGGAGAACTGGGCAACAAAAGAGTCGGCTGGATCGCCAAGATTCAGGAATTTGACATAGAAGTTCGACCCACCAAGCTAATCAGAGGTCGGGCACTGTGCCAAGAACTAGCAAGGAGTGTTGCTGCAGAGGTAGCCACCTGTCAATGGGATGACCCAGTCCTAGAGGGCAATTTTGCCAATTCTTCAGCAGAGGACAGTGACTGGACTGACGAAATCATCTGGTATTTTAGCACTGGGATGCTCCCAGACCACCTTAATGCAAGTCAAAGAAGGAGATTCAGGCTCCGAGCTCTAAAGTATGTACTCCGCCCCGAGGGGCTGTATTTCAAGAACTTGGATGGCATCCTCTTGCGATGCGTCAAAGAATCCGATAAGCGGAAGGTCCTAGGCGAATTCCATTTGGAATGTCTGGAGAACATCTTTCAAGAAGGCCTACGGCCTTGAAAATTATTCGAGCGGGCTACTATTGGCCCACCCTCTTCCCAAATGCATATGCAGTCTGCCAGAAATGTGAAAAATGTCAGAGGTTTGCTGGCAGAAACAAGAATGCACCAATGTCGCTCCAGCCAATCCAGGCTGAGGCTTCGTTCCAGCAAAGGGGCCTTGATTTCATCGGGACTATATCGCCATATTCCTCGGTTGGGCATAAGTTCATCTTGACTGCCACGGATTACTTCACCCGATGGGCAGAGGCGATGCCCACCAAGCATGCCGACCAGGAAATGGTCATCGCCTTCCTTGAAATCCCGATCACCCACTTCGGGATCCCAGAGGCTATTGTGACTGATAACAGTCCTAGGTTTGCGGGGGCTGTACTCACAGAATTTACCAACAAATATGGGATTTATCACAAGATGTCCTCCAATTACTACCCGCAGCGAAATGGTCTGGCCGAGTCTACAAACAAGAATCTGATGAAGATTATCAAGAAGACTCTAGAAAGAAACAAGAGGTCCTGGCATTCGCACCTGGACCGAGCGCTATGGGCAGATTGCATATCCTTCAAGAAATCGATCAAAACATCGCCCTACGTGCTAGTCTACGGGAAGGAGGTCGTTTGGCCCACCCACATCGAAATGCCTGCACTTTGGCTGCTAGATGATGACAAAGGCAACCTGGATCGGGAAGGAGGCCGTTTGGCCCACCCACATCGAAATGCCTGCACTTTAGCTGCTAGATGATGACAAAGGCAACCTGGATCCCCTCGATGCCAGGTTAGCACAATTGTTGCAGCTTGAGGAAGAGAGGGAAAAAGCTTATGAAGCTTTTTTGAAGCATACAGATGCCACCCGTAGCTGGTTCGCTAAGGGCACTACAGCCAGAGTCTTCGAGATCGGGGATTTGGTGCTGAAATGGAATGTATGGAAGGCGAAGCCGAGGAACCATGACAAATTCGACGCCTTCTGGGAAGGCCCCTTTCAATTTGCCCGGGTGAACCAGTTCAATTCCTTCGTAATAAGGGACATGGAGGGCCAGATCCTCCCAATACCAGTAAATGGCTTTCATCTGAAAGCCTATCACCATTGAGAAGTTCCAGAGGTTTCTCCCGTGTACATATTTTCTTTTCTGCAATTTAAGTTTCAGTTTATCTTTCTGAATGTAAATATTGCTTTCAGTAGAAGTAGTTTCCTGCTTTAATCCAGGCGTCCTGCCCTCGGGTCGGACATTTTGTTTCATAAAAAAGAGCCAAGTGTCTTGTGTAGAAGAAGGATCAGGGAGAAAAGCAGGGTTGTTGAGTTTCTGAGGCTGAAGAAGTCATGGAGGGTCGAAAAAATTGGAAAATTTCACTAAGTGCCTATGCAGGCAAAGTGCTGAGGTTCGCCCAATTCAGCAAGCGACGTCGGTCGTCGCTCACATTTTTCAGCGAACCTCAACCATGGCTCAAGCAGCTAGACCGGTTACAAAGAGGGATAAAATTTGTCTAACTCCCTAGGCGCCCATCGTTGCTCATTTCTTCAGCGACTCCGAGGATCTCCCACAAATTTTAGCGATCTTCAGCACCAAAGAAAAAGTAAAAATTTGCTAAGGCATGGGGCCCGCACTCGCAAGTCGCTCCAAATCCAGGCGACGCCGGTCGTCGCCCTCAAAAAGTGGCGATCTTGGGAAGCGCCAAAGTCAAGCCAAGGGGGAGGGAAGACAGCAATCGCTCAAAGAACCACACAGATGGCCATCGCTCATTTTGTTCGGCGATTCCGAGAATCGCAGGCTGTGTGGCGCGATGCACAAAACGCTAAAAGTTTCTAAGTGCCAAAGGGTTGCTCGTGCTAGCTCATTTTTTGAGCGACGCCAGGAGTCGCTCACCTTTTTGAGCGACCGTTGTCAAGGTCCGGAGATCGCAAAAAGAATGCAAGTATGGCCCGACGCGAGTCGCTCCAATTTCCTAGCGACGACCATCGTCGCTCCCGTTTCAAGCGAACTTCGGCGGGCCGAATGTTAAAGGAGGCTAAAAAAATGGCAAAAAATTTTCTAAGTGTCATCGCCCTCTGTCGCTCATTTCTCTCGTGACACCCGCGGTCGCTCATTTTTTCAAGCGACGTTGGTCATCGCTCACATTTCGAGCGAACCTCGGCGAGGCGAGGACTTTAAGGAGCATTGCAAGTTTAAAATTTTTCTAAGTCCCCAAGGACGTCGGTCGCTCGCCAAGACGCAAGTCACTCCAAATCGCTCACTTTTTCAGCGATTCCAAGAATCGTTCCTAGTTTCGAGCGACCGTCGTCCCCGGCGCAGTTTTCAAAAATAACGGTCCTCATGGCATGTGCTTAGGTGGTAGCGGGTGACGTCCTCAAGGCGCACATTTAAAAAAAAAAAGGAATGACTGTGCGGTTCCAAATGCAGATTTCATTAAAGACAAGGATGAACATTGGGCCAATCAACGACAAGTTGCGTTCCCCAAGAGAGATTTTAAGCACGGCCCACGCAAAATAATGGCGCCACTCACCCACTTCGTGCACCCAAGCTTTAATTCCAGCACTCGCCATTTATGCCAGCTTTTCACCTATCTCCATAAAAGGGGCTCAGTCGCTCATTTTACCGTCATAGTTAAATCAGATTAATTTGAAGTTGCGCCAGAAAGATAAAAGGATGAAACCTGAATTTTACCAGCAAGCAACAGTAATTTCGCAATTATTTTGCCGCCATGGGTAAGAAGTCGAGCGCAGATAAGGGTAAAGCCCCCGAGCAGGCAGCTTCGAGCACGCCTGAGAGTGAATTGCAGAAGGAGAAGAAGGGCAAAGGAAAAGCGAAGAGTGCAGCTAAAAAGGTTCCCCCTCCGCCGCCTGTAGATCACCTGGGAGAATACAGAGATGGCGACTACTCGCACAACATTACGCAGCTGCGGTGCACTGTGGTAGAATGGTGGAAGAAGGTGCCCACCGCGCACCCATTCGCAGCGTCGTATCACTCGCACCTGTTCTGGTTCCTGTGCCCGCCAGTACACCATTGCCCGGAGCTGGTCGAAGCCGTCGCTAGATATTACAAGCCCAACACCCGGCAAATTTGTGACCACCAGGGAACAGTGTTGTTCTCTCTCTACAAGGAAATGGTGCAGATGGCCTTCGCGCCAGGCCATTCTCCAGACCGCAATTACACCGTCAAAAGAGTAAACCTGGGCAAACAAACAGGCAAGTGCGTAGACAACCAGAAGATGAGGAAATTCCTCGACTCCTAGCTGCATCAAACACTGCCGCCCAAACACTGGCCTACGCAACCGATACCGCAGGAGAATTTTAAGAGCCAGTCTATCTACGCTATGCTAGCCTAGGTTCTAGGCTGCGGCACTGACGCGGTGGTGCACCCGTACCAGATTTCCATCGCCGAGTGTATCCTGCACGGAGAGTTTTACGACCCCATCACCATGAGGTCGGAGACGAAACCAGTCTTCTTCGATTGGGCAGATTGCGTGGTGAACGGAATCCATTCGGGCCTTGTGGAGCTAAAGGAGGGAAGGAGCCAGTCCTTCAGATATTGTTCGTTCCTGGCGTGGCTGTTCCTGTTCCGCATGCATGATAAAATGAATACAATTTCGGTCCAAGGCAGGGACAAAGATGGCGTGCAGCTGCCGGTATACGAGTGGACCAGGATCTTGTATAGGAGGGAATCGCATTACGAGTTCAACTTGAAATTCATGAGCCCAACCCTGGCACTCCATGGCACATGCACGCACGCTCCCCAAGACATGAAAAATCATATTATACGGGGAGAAATAGGCGACACTTTTAAGTTGACGCAGGGGTTTATCATCAGGGTGTTTGGTTTCAAAAGCAAACCCTTCCTTCTGTCGTATTTCTGCACTGAATATCATTTTGCCCTAGAGGCAGCATGGCAGATGGACTACGTAGACCAAGAGTATGGTCAAGGGAGAAGAAAGGGCCACATCTTTGAGTACCCGATCATTTGGGGCGACATTGAGGTCCACACAGCAGGGCAAAACGAATATTTGGCGGCCACCCTCTTGAGTTTCGGCCTGGTGGAGCTTCCCCAGCGCTAAAAATATGATCCACTTAATGTGATAAAGAAATTCACAAAGCTGAAGAATTTACACTCCTGCCCGCGCCAAGAAGAGATCATGGCGGAGAGGAATAATCCGACGAAAGGCGACCTTGAGTGGCACGTTGAAGAAATGCAGTCGCTCCCGTCGTGGCACGATTTCTACTGCATTGAGGCGGAGTATGATCCTGTGCGGAATGATGATCACAAAACAAGCTCCACGGGCTACAAGAAAATGCTGCCGAAAGTGAAAGCGCTGGGCTGGAACAACTACAAGATAGTGCAGTGATGGATAACAAGGGCCCACACGAAGAAAGAAAAGTCAAAGAAGCTACTAGCCAATGACCATGAGTTCTCTGACCTCTATGACAACAACATTGACACGTGGCAACCCCTGGTTTTCCGTGACATCGTGCCCCGAGGCATCCGTCGCAACTATAAAAGGCGAGCACCACCTCAACAGTCACTTGCGCAAGGGGGTTCGAGCAGTGAAGTACAAAGGAGCCAAGGAGTGGGACCCATGGTGCATTCGACTCCTGAGAAGTCGCAGCAATCTGAAAAAGCGCAGGGATCTGAGCAGGTGGCCAAAGCAGCAGAGGAAAGCCTGGAGCCATTGAGGTCAAAGATAAGATTGAGGTTTAAAACACCCATTGCCCTAGCCTCGGCTGCACCAGAAAAGGCGATCGCGCCTAGAAAAGAAAAGAGGAAGAAATCTGAGAGGTCAAAGGAGAAAAAGGCCAAGTCCAGGAAGGAGGCTGCGCAACAGACGGCGGTGACTCCGCAGAGGGAGGTTGCCAGCAAGGAGGTCATAACTGTCGAGGAGAACACTCTAGAAGGAGAAACGGACGCGTGGTTAACCCAGGTCATCAAAACGCCAGCTCAAGCGGAGCTCGCAGGTACGTTTTCTCTCCCTTCTCAGAAATTTGTTGAAACTCTGCCTGCCGCACCTCCATCTTCCTCCTCAACTGAACGCATCACTGCCACATCATCTCAGTCCCCTTTCACACAACCCCAGCCCATTGCCTCTACTCTGCTAGGCTTGCAGACATTCAGCCAGCTTGCCTTAGACCCTAACGCTTTCCAAACCCTAGGCCATTCACAGTCGACCGCCGCTGCTGAGGAAGTCCTTTGTTCCCCTCGTCCCTTGTCTCCCGCGGCCACAGTACCTAAAAACCCGTCTCCGCCTCCTCAAGAACCGTCCACTGCTTCCCAAGCCCAGTCGCCCTCAAAAGCAACTGAACCTTCAGGCGCCGCCGCCATTTCTATGTTCGCTACTGAGAAGATGCCTCAACAAAACTTGCCTCTAGCATACCCTATGGACGGAGAATTGGAGCTTATAGAGCAACAGCTGCAGACATCAGACGACCAACCTATGGCAACCCAAGCGGCTCAAAGCTCTCTCAAATTTTTCCGGGGAGTCAATAAGAGGAGGGACGAAGAGCTAGCTGTAGTGGAGAAGCGCGCCAAGTTCGACCTGGACAAGAGGGTGATCTACAAAGAAACAAGAGTCCCTAAAGTGAAAAAGCCTATCAAAGACATGGCTCGCGATGACTATGAGCACCACCACAACAACAAGAGCCTGGATGACGTCGTCGTGCAGAACGAGATAGGTGGGATCCACCTGAGGGCTGACACGTTTGTGAAGCATTAGGATATGAAACAGCACCTCTACCAAGTGGAGGACGAAAAAGCTCATCTGGAAGAGGATTTGGCGAAATTGCGAACGCAGCTGGAAAGCGCCCAAGAGGAATCCGAAAAACTGAAAGAGCGAATAGTAGCCCTAGAAAAAGAAGTGACAGATCAAAAGGAGGTTGCGGAACAGCAGGCCAAGGAAAAGGAAGGAACGCAGACGCAAGTTGTAGAATTACAAGGGCAGCTCCAGGAAATTCAGAGGCAGTTAGAGGAGAAAGCGTCACAGGCCGCTGCCTTTTCAAAAGAGATTAGAACTGGCCTAATGAAGGGTTTCAGGACCCACGTTTCTAGATCGTATTCAGTCCTAGCATTCATCTCCATGGTGCAAGAATTATCTGCCCAGGGAAAGCCTGCGGTAGAGGAAGCCGAGCGCCAAGCTCAGCAGTGGCTTGACTTGGCGGTAAAACATGAAAAATACGAACGCCAAAGCCTCCAATTTCCCCCCATGTCACAAATTGCCCTAGATTGGGCTGCTGCAAGGGCAACCTTGCATTCATATTTTGAAAAAACAAAAAGAATCAAGAGGGCCAGGAAGATGTTGGATGCATTGGAGAAGGAGAAGAGCATCTGCCTGATTCCCTTCCAAACCCTTGATTCACTCGAGTTTCCAACCTTCATTAAATATGGAGAATGCCTGCCCAGGGAGGGGTTGATGCGAATCCGGGAAGCCTTCGAGGTGGACACATCGGAGATAGACAACTCGGCGGATCCAATTCTGAAGGGACAGGTTACAAAGTTGGTGTCTAGATTCTGCAAAATCAGCACCTGCCTCCATGACTTGGGAGAAAGATTCAATATGATCGACATGCTCCAGGTTGAGGCGTTCAAACGTATGCTGAAAGCTATCAGCGACCTAGAGCCCTTCCAGGAAGCAACTTGGGCCTAGGCTCGGGCCACTTATGAGCATGTCCGCGATCGCCTTGATCCCCCAGAGCAAGAAGAAGAAGGCGAGGAGCAGTCTGGTGAGGATTCAGAGGAAGGAGAAGAAGGTTCAGGAGAAGAGTCCGCAGAGGACAGCGCAGAAGAGGAGCAGCAGCAAGAGGTTGAGCAAGAGCAGCAGCAGCAGAAAGAAGCAGGGACCGGAGATGACTCTGCGCCCAAAGGATGAAGGCATGGGTCCTTGCATCGAGGCGAGCTCGATACCCCACGAGCCGCCAGGAATGTTGCCACATTTTGTTAAGGGGTACAAATTCTGAAAAAATCTAAAAAATTGCTGCTGCCTCCCTCCTTCCTTCCTTTCCAGCTTCGCTCATGCAGTTTCCATGTTTCATGTTTTCAGTTTTCTGTTTTTATGCTTTGTTTTCTTAAGTGTTCAGCAAATTCAGCAAGTTTGGGAAAATGGCCAAAAAAATTCTAAGTCCAGGGCACTCCCGCGGTTGCTCCATTTTGGAGCGATTCCGGGTGTTGCTCCCTCTTTCGGGTGATTCCCAGCTTCGCCTCTCCCCTCCACCGACCGATGGCATTTCAAACAGCAAGGTGAGCGGGGAAAAAATGGTGAAATTTTTCCAAGTGTTGAAGCTCGAGCAACTCCCGTCGTCGCCTTCATATTTCAGCGAAGGCAGTCATCGCCGTAGCCTCAAGCGAACCTCGGCGAGGAAACAGGTGCAAAATATTCTAAGTGTTGGCTTGGGAGCGACCGACGTCTGTCACTCATTCCCAAGAGAGATTCCCACCGTCGCTCCCCTTTCTGAGCGACCGTGGGCAAAAGGCGGAATGAAGATAAAAGGAAAATATTCTAACTGTAGAGCGACTCCCGTTGTCGCTCAAGATCGCCAGCGAGCCCCGTCGTCGCTTAGGTCCGCCCGCGATCGCCAGCGCCGGCCGTCGTCGCCAGGCATACTTCAAGTAGAGGCAGCGCTCAACGATTGACGTCGGTCACTCCATTTTGGAGCGATGCCGAGCGTTGTTGCCATTTTTCAACGACAACGAGCGAGTAGATTCTAGAATTCGGTTAAGGCACCGAGGTAGCGATCGACATCGGTCGCTCATTTTTCGAGTGACTACCGTCGTCGCTGCCTTTTCTTAGCGACCGTCGTCATCTCGCCCCAAATCAGCGACTGCGAAGAAAGGAGGACCAAGTCGTCAATTCTTGTAAGGCAAGGTGCAGCCCGAGTTCGCTCCGTTTCAGAGCAACTCCCGACGTCGCCATACTTTCTCAGCGACTTTGGTCAGCTCTCCCCATTTCAGCGCACCACAGGTCGAGGTCAGACCACACGGACTTCGAGATTCGGGCCTGATGAGACAGAAGGTGTGCTGCCAGAGTACAGGGTAGGAGAATATTGAATGGCAGACTGTACTAAACCTACCGCATTTATCAGACCTGACATCTCACCCGCCAAATCTGTCCGGAGTTGTACCAATTCTAGGTGAATCTTGTTGCAAGTACAGCAGAGGTCTAATCCATGCACTTTTTGCAGATCTTGGGTTTCGTGCATAATTGTAATTTGGGGGAAATTCTTGCTATAATTAGTAGAATAACTTCATTGTAAACGGGGGGGGGGGACATATTGCTAGAAATTTCTGTTGTAACCAAATATTTGCGTCAATACAAAAGCATCCTTGGCTCTCTCATTTGTCTCTTTCTTTTATGTTGCCTTTGCAAGTATTTCTGCTCCATGTTCATTTATTTTTCTGATTGCTGTAATTCTGAATCTTGGATTAAAGCATTGGCATTTAATTGAATCTGAAATACTGAATGAAGGATACATAGGAAGGAGTAACGGTGATAGTTTCTGTTACATGCTTTTGTTTTGATTGTTGTTGGTTTGGATATTAGCTAGTGATCGTGCTGCTTGTTCTTTCCCACCAGAAACACATGATATTTACATCTCTTTCTGCATTTTATTATTTCTTTCCAGTTCCCTTATCTAAAACCCCCAAATAGATTAGTATAGGAAGCCGGCCTTCTCCGGAGATTGGCACGGAAGACATTCCTTCCTTTCGGCCTTTCCATTTGCTGGGCGAATCTAGGGCGCAAAAGATTAAAAACCTTTCCTAATGGCAAATTCGTAACCAACAATACCCTCTTCGGAATAGGATGATGTTCACCATAGAGTAGCTAATCGCCTGTCTCTTAAAACGTTTCCTTTCAATTCTCATTGTCACTTGGGATCGTGCTACTTAGGACGTGCTCCATACGGTCACTCATCCATCTCAATGTTTGTCCAACAGTTGTATGCCCCTTCAGTTGCTCAGGCTCATCTATAAATGCTACCTGTTTCTTTACACAAGATCATGATAGATTCTCGCATAGATCTCGACCCCTAATCAGTTTAGCCGGTATAATCTCAATGTTTGAATTCCTAAATCTTGTTCACCCAACCGGATCTCTTTTCTCCTAATTCTATTTGTAGGATGGCAAACCTGACATTAGGATGCACCACAAACACGATAGTTCTACACTGTGAAAGGTAATATTTGAACTCTCTTAGGGATTTTACCTTTGCAAACACCTACTTTTCAATGACAGTGTACCTCTCCTCATAGTTATGCAAGGTCTGACTCATAAATGATCTAGGATGCTCATCCTCTTTGTCATCTTTATGTGTGAAGACTATAGCTATGCCGACATTTGCCCCAAATACATATAGTCTGAAATCCTTCAATAGTCTAGATTCACAAGCACTAGAGCACTAGTAATTTCATCCTTAATGCTTTGGAACGCCTGCTTCCCCTCCTCTATCCAAGAGAAGTTGCATTCCTTTTGAAGAACACAAGCTTATACTGAGAGGGGGGGGGGGGTGAACAGTATAAGACCTCTTTTTACTTTTTCCTTTATACTTCAAAACAGTAAAGCAGTATACCCAAAGCAATATCAAAACAATGCACAATATCATCCACAAAGTGACACCAATTTTAACGTGGTTCACCCAGAAAGCTTGGGCTACGTCCACAAAACTTTTCTCTAAAAGTTATCTCAAAGTTCTTTGGGAAACCTTCCCAATTACAATGTTTATGAGCCTCGGCCCAAAGGAGACACCTTCCCCCAATCTGAATTTATGAGCCTCTGCTCAAAGGAGATACCTTCCCCTCTCGCTCTGGAAATGATCCCTCGGAAGATCAATCGCCTCTACCTCTTGTCGACACGTGGAACTCCTTTCCACCGAAGACCTCCTGTCCTCAATGCTTAGCCTAAGAGACCTCTCGCCTTCTATGATCACGTCCACAGCAGCTCAGCTACCTGTACCAAACACAGTAAGTCGGTCTAGTACAAGTCTTCCTCTGTTTGTCAGATCTGTCCAACTCTTTGAACAAATCAATCCTCTGCACACAAGTCTTCTCAAAGACTTGCCAAATCTGTCCTCAGGTTCTTCTCAAGGAACCAATGCACCTCTGTCCTCAAGTTCTCTGATAGAACTCTCAAAAACTCAGCTCACAAGTCCTCTGCTAGGACCTTTCCAAATCTGCTCACAAGTCCCCACCGGAACCTGTCCAAAACCTGCTCACAAGTCCCCACCGGAACCTGTCCAAAACCTCAGCAAGCTCACCAAGAAAAACTTGCTTAGCATGAACCCACAAAGAGAATTGTTAGAGACCCAATGTGATTCATAAACCTCATAGAAGCATAAAGAGAATTGTTAGACTCAATATGTTCTATACTTAACTCCCAATCTCAATCTCAAATCTCATAGAAACATAAAGAGAATTGTTAGAGACCCAATATGTTCTATACTTAACTCCCAATCTCAATCTCAACTCAATCTCAATCTCAAAAGAATAAGATAGATGTAGTATGCTTTTCTTCAAGAATATGAAACACAACCCAACAATTGCCAACCATGCAATATCTCATATAACAATGATACTTATATTATTTTGCCGCTATACAACTAGGGTTTCATCATCTCAATGCAAGTAGCAAGACTTACTAACATAAACCCTAGTGCAAAAAATGCTTCCTCTTCCTCAACCAGAATTATGCATTCACCCAAAAATTCATCAATGACTTTAATGCATAAACAATATTCAATATCCAGAAAATAAGATTTACACCAAAAATACCTAGTAGACAACCTTTTCACTCCAAACTCAATTTCAGAAAATATACCATAAACAACATACATGGAAGAAGTTGCCCATACCTTTACTTTGATGAAGAAGGAGAACTCAAAATCTGTCACAACACTAACTCTCAATTTGCCCCCAATTAGAGTTAGCAACTATACAATAATACACAATAATAAAGATCCAAAATAACACCTTATTTCTCCAACTTAGTAAAAACCACCAGAAGTATAATATACATACAAAGTAAAACCTCTTTACACCTTGTTACTCCACATAAACATTAAACATCAATAAAACAATGTCAAAGCAAATATGATACCTTAACCTTATACCTCCCGCGCATTCACAGCCACCATCCTTTGCACACCGCGACCAAAAGAAAAATTACCAACGAAGAGAATCGAACTCGGCACCTCTGCCTTCTAGCGCTTTCGCTTAAACGCCACCGCCGTTGGGTCACAAGTGCCCAACGAAGAAATACAATGCTGCCCTCTCTTTTATCTTCCTTTGACGCCAAGAATCTGGAAAACGTAAACGTCTTCCACAAGCCACATGCAAACTGGTGAGCATTGTCCAAAACGTAAGTCACTGAATGCTTGCATTAATCATCTCATAGCACAGTCTGAAAAACGCAGTTCAGGTGCAATTGCCAATCCACTAATGTCAAGCAAAAAGGTAAGGATGCAGCCCAAGCTCAAATCCGAATATGCCAAGCACGGTTTCCAAGACACAGAACAAGCATGATTTCAAAGACGTCAATCGGAGATTCGAAGACACAGAGCAAGCTCAAATCGAAGACACCAAGCGCTATTCGAAAGATATAGAGCAAATGCAAATCGCAGACGCCAAGCGCAAATCGAAAGATACAGAGCAAATGCAAATCGCAGACGCCAAGCGCAAATCGAAAGATACAGAGCAAATGCAAATCGCAAATGTCCAAATTAATCGGAGGTGCTCACTTTAGAAAATCATCCCCACTTATATAGCCATTTTTCCTTAACTGTTTGACGTCGGCGCTCCTCCAACTATGGCAACATATCGGCGAAAGAATTCTTTTTTTTCTTCCGTCGCTTAAGGGTTGAAAGACCCTTTAATAATAATTAAAATAATAATTATTATTATTTTATTAATAATAAATTAAACTTGGACCTTTGATAAAGGTTTGAGTTAATTTAATTATTAATAATAAACATGGACCTTTGCATTAAGTTAAGCTTGGTTTTAATAAAAACCCTTAATGAGTCCAAATGGTTTTAAGAAAAACCTTTAACCTTGTCATCATGGTTTTAATAAAAACCCTTTAACATAATGAAGCTTCTCAAGATATTCTTGACATCACACTCTTTTGATATCAACACAAAAATGCCTTTTGACATCAATGACAACTTATCCATTTGAGCAAAGGCAATGAACCCAAAGTACCCAAAATTGCCAACACCTTTTTCAGCATTTTTGTTATTGGCCTAACCATCTTGGCAAAGTTTGTGATAAAACCGGAAACAAACTGAATTTGACCCATGAAAGATCTAATCCCCTTCACTGATCATGGCGAAGGTAATTGTTGTCTGGTTTTAACCCTATCCGGATCAATAGCCAATCCATCTTTTGTTACAACATGACCCAACAATTTCCCTTCTTGGACCAAGAAAATGGATTTCTTGGGGTTTAGCGAAATGCCAAACTCTTTGCAACGTTCAAAAACGGTTTCCAAGTGCTCCAAATGCTTGCTCCTATCTTTTGAGAAGATCGTCATGTCATCGAGGTATATTAATATGATATCTTCCAACAAACCTGCAAAAGCAATGTCTATAGCTCTCTAGAAGGCAATTCCTGCATCAGACAACCCAAAAGGCATTCTCTGGCATGCAAATGTCCCCCATTTGGTGGTAAATGCTATTTTGTATTGATCTTCATCGCAAACCCAAATTTGACTATACCCTGAGAATATGTCAAGCAAGGATAACATCTGTGAACTGGCAACCTTCTGTAAGATCTGCTCCATAGGGGATAAGGGGTAATGATCTTTTATGTAGATTTGTTTAAATTTCGGAAGTCTACAAAGCCGAATATCTCCATTCTTTTTTCTAACCGGCACCAGGTTTGCCACCGAGGTGGAGTGTTTGATCGAGAGGAAGATTTGCACTTGTAGCAAGTAGCAACTATAGCAACTCCTTTTTAATCAATGCCTCGATCTTTGAATTGATCGAGCTCTTCTTTTGCTTGAATGGTTGGCCCAAGGCTTCGAGTCAATAGTGTACTTGATTGCCTACCTGACAAATTTTTAGGTCTTCGTAACTCCAAGCTATGACATCATTATACCTAGCACACAATTTTTTAAATAGGAGCCTTTCCTAGATCATGCATTCTTTCCCAAGCAAGAGAGACTTCTCTTCACTGATCTGAATTGGTTGATAATCAGACGTCTTGACTTTGAGACTAGACTTCCTCACACTGTCATCTGGATTGAACAAACTCTCAAGTGTGATCAGACTAATCGGTAGTTGATTGGTCTTTAGCTGAATGATCATGTCTTTGACATTATCATAGAATTCATTCTTGTTCTCTACATGTTGAGCTTCTTGGATCAAAAACTCAACAATTTGTTCATCATTGCTAAATACTTGCCAGTGATTTGAGTTGTCCACACTGTTGGCCTGTATACTATATCTAGTTCCCTAGGCTTGGTCCATATATTTGTCGTAGGGTCGAAACAAGCAGCCAAAAATGCCAATTCATTGGCCTTCGTGTTCTTTTTTGTTGTCCCATTTATTATGAGATTCGAGGTAGGTTCAATTGCCTATTCAGGGACAACTCTTGATCTGTTTCTACCTTCTTCACATACCTGGACCAGCGTTGTCTCGCACTCTTTCTTAGGGAGATAACTCAGCTTCGACGACATAAAAATTTTTCAAATGGATCTCACCCTCCTCGACATCAGCACATCACAACATACTTCACCAACATATTTTTTAAGATTGTTTATAACTTTATTGTTACTTGCTGCCGAAAATATATATGCAAGTCCATCTTTTCAGATTTGCAGTTGCACTACAATTTTAAGGTTTCAAAGTTCAAACTAGGGTGTAGGTTTTTTTTTTTTTTAAAGTAATTCTATGTAAATGTTTGTTGTTATTTGTTATTATGTGCAGCCACAGGAAAATGTCAGGGTCCGGGAAAAAAGATAAAAAAGATATAGCATGGAAGTATGGAGAAGAACAAGAAGAGAAAGGAAATTTTTTTTGCAAATTTTGTAAAACTATTATACCTGGAGGAGTATATCGCTTCAAATTTCATTTGGCAAGGAAACCGGGTGAGAATGTTAGAGTCTGCCCAAATGTGCCAATTGATGTTGAGAGAGAATGCATGGCAATTGTCACTTCAAAAGCAGAAAAAAAAAGATAAAGAAAAGAACATTTGAAGCCATTTCAACCCCCCCTCTTCTCAGCCTCATACAACAACTAGTGGGACCAACCCCTTTGGCTTTAGGGGATTTCAGCATGAAGGTTTGAGTCCATCAACTGCACAAACACCGGCACCGGCAAGGAGTGGGATGGATGAGTCCAATTTTGGGGCAGGGACACAAGCCACACTTGATGGTATGGCCTCGTGGAACCAGGACAAGCATAGGGCAGCCAGGAAGGCCATTGGTAATTTTTGGTATTTTTCTGACCTTCCCTTCAATGCGGCAAGGTCTCCATATTGGCGAGGCATGGTGGATGCCATCGCAGCTTGCGGCATAGGATTTAGGCCACCAACTTATGATGACATTAGGGGCCCTCTCCTTCAAGAATGCACACTTGACATTAAGGTTATTCTTGAGGAGCAGCGCAAGGTGTGGAGCACTAACGGTTGCACTATCATGTCTGATGGGTGGACCGATGGCAGGGGAAGAACATTAATTAATTTTTTGGTTTCTTCGGCAGGAGGAGTGGTATTCCTCAAGTCAGTGGATGCATCGGCGCAAGTTAAGAGTGCCGAAATGCTCGCAGGGTTGTTGGGGGAAGTTGTGATCGAGGTTGGGGTGGAGAATGTTGTCCAAGTCATCACGGACAACGCAGCAGCATATGTAGCAGCTGGCAAGCTGTTGGAGGAGAGATTTCCCACCATTTTTTGGTCCCCATGTGCAGCCCATTGTCTTGATTTGCTCCTTGAAGACATTGGGAAATTACCTTGGGTGTCCAAGGTTGTACAAAAGTCTAGGGCAATTACAAGATTTATCTACAACCATTCTTGGGTCCTCAACCTCATGAGGCAATTTACCGGTGGGAGAGAGATAGTGCGGCCTGGAGTTACACGCTTTGCAACAAACTTCGTGACATTGCAAAGCATGTATAATGCAAGAGGGTCACTCAAGCAAATGTTTGTGAGCGAGGAGTGGAATTCTGAGCAAGCTGCTAGATACCGATTCTCCAATGAGGGGGACAAGGTATATGAATATGTGTTTGAGGAGCCCTTCTGGCAAACCATGAATGAGGCCATCAAGGTACAAGATTAAGTTTTTAATATATTTTAATTATATTTTTTTAATTTAAATTTTAAAATATTTTCTTTTTGCAAATCTTGTATTTTTAAATATTTTTATAAATTTTATTTAAATAATTTTTTCTTTTTCTCAGGTGACAGAGCCTTTGGTGAAGGTTCTTCGTCTTGTTGATGGAGATGAATCACCAATGGCATATATATATGAGGCTATGGATAGGGCAAAAGAGGCAATTGCCTCATTTTATAGACATGTCCATTCCAAATATGGTCCCATTTGGGATATTATTGATAGGCGATGGACATCTAAGCTCCATAGCCCTCTTCATGCAGTGGGGTACTACCTCAACCCCAAAATTTTTTACTCCAGCACGTTCCATGCTGACTATGAGGTGATGGCGGGCCTTCGATTATGTGTTGACCGCATGTACCCTGATGAAGAAATAAGTGCTAAGATACAGATTGAGATGCATTCTTATAAGAAATGTGAGGGCATCCTTTTCCCATCGCCAATGTGCATTCGGTCAAGGTCAACTATGAGGCCAGGTAACCCTCATTGAATTATTGTTTATTTTGTCAGATGTCTTTTGAATTTGTTTTAAAAAATAATCTCAATTTAGGATTTTACATGTGAATTATTAAGTTTCCTTCTTCTTGGTTGTTTCCAGATTTATGGTGGGAGGACTTTGGTGCATATACGCCCCATCTACAACGCTTCGCCGTTAGAGTTTTGTCTCAACCATGTAGCGCTTCAGGTTGTGAGCGCAATTGGAGTATGTTTGAGCACATACACTCCAAGAAGCGCAATAGGCTTACACAAGAAAAATTGAATGATCTTGTGTTTGTTCACTACAACCTTCGCCTCCACCATAGGAAAATTACAGGAACAAGTACCGAGGCCTTTGACCTAGACGAGATTGATCCATCTAATGATTGGATCACACAGGAGGAGGAGCAACAACGAGATGTTCTCTTCAGCATGGATGAAATTGAAAACTTAGAAAACCTAGCAGAGGAGATGGCAACAAAGGCACAAGAAGAGGCACAAGCCTCACAACCAAGGCACCAAAGTCAAAGAGAGACTAGAGCTTATAGTAGGGCAAAGGGAAAAGGCATTCAAAGACATTGATTGACAGTTGACTCATGACACATTTTGACATTTTGTAATTTGTAATTTTGTACTGTTATAAACTTATATATTATAACTTATAAGTATTAAGCAATACAAGATGTGTTTTGTCTCTTTCGTGTGTAGTAGTTTAAAACTTTAATACTTTGGCTTTAAACTTGTAGCACTTGCCATTTTCATGTGTAGTTTGAGCTTGTATCACTTACAGTATTAATATTTGATTTGCATAGTGTTAATTCATTGTGATATGCATGAAAAAAAGAAAATTCAAAAAAAAAATTGCCTTTTCTTCGTTTTTTTTTTTGCCGATTTTTTCCCGATTCCCGATTCGATCCGATATTTTCCCAAGCCGATTCCAATCCGATTCCGATTTTCTCAACTATGGAAAAAACAACCGGCAAATTGGATTTTAGGTGGGAATTTAGAAAAAAACAGCATGGAATAAGTCTTAGTGAATGATGATCAAAAGCAATCAGTTTGGAAATGAATCTTGTAAAGCAGCAAGCCAAAATTCAGGGATGCAATAAATTGGAGAAGTGTCAGGGGCTCAAAAATGTAAAAGGATAAGCTACAATCACCATACCTAAATGATGGCCTGTTGCTCTGTAGTATAAGTCCCTTTCTGCAGTAGCTTTTATTGCCCAAGTCCTGCAAACAATGGATAGGACCTCTATTTCAATTTAGAGGGTTGATGCTGCTCTTCCATTCCACTATTCAGCGGTATCAGCTCATTCCCAAGGACTGTTATCTTTAAGAATATATTCTACAGACCAGTTTCCTTCTGTGGTCATTTATTATTTGCCTAATAAAGTGTTTTGCCTTAATCTCTTTCCTAGTATAAATTTCAAACTATTGTTTTCGGTACTCCTACTTGATATTGTATCTTGTACTTTTGATTCCAGTTGACTCACTTTGTTCATTCACGGACATTAAAAAAATTCCTCTCTGTCTTTCCCTCTTTGTGACTGGCCTGATTGTATGTTTTATTCATATAAATGTGATTAGGATCCACAGATGACCAAGTTTTGCAGATCCTAGGCTTGTGGCATCTGGAAGATGGTGAAATCAAGAAGGAATAATCACATCAGAGGAGGGTATAATGTGCCATTCTAGTCAAAAAGCAAGTCCCCTCTAATTGGGCGTTGGCCCATTGTGTGTCTTTAACACAGACAACTAAATTTGCATGAATATGAAAACTGGTACAGCTACAGGTTACAGTGTCCAATATAAATATGACAATGTTTTAGAAAACATTAAATAAGATCTGAGACTTCTGACAAAGGATACAATACATACATTGATGCACAGAAACAATATCATGACAATTGCAGTAGACCGTAACAAGAACAAAATATCACCTATCTATCTATCTATATAAATAGATAGATACATAGATAGATGGGTGTGGGGGGTTATATATAATTTAAAACGGATCACACAGTATTACATCATGACAGCATATCACAGTATTTAAACTAATCAAGTATTGTAGTATTACAACAAACAATATTAACTACATAAAGTATTAACTGAAAAGTTTGAATTTCCACAGCCAAGAATCTACTCTGAAAGTTAAAACCATCCAAATCACTCTACAATGTCAAACATGAGACAGCCACCAAAATCAATAACATATAACCAATTTAAAAAAAAGGCTTGATCATTCAAAGAATAATGATCTTATTAAGTTATGATGGAAGGATGAAGCCAGGAATGAGTTACCATCAAAAACATAGTGGCAAGGAACACAAGTTTGGCACTGACCATAGGAACAGGCTCATGGTATGTTTAGGATGCTCTTAATTCTCACTTGTGTCGATTAAGTGCATATTGTCAGTTGATAGGTCACATGCACGCATATTAGCAAAACTCGGACTCGGCTCGGACTCGGCAAGGTCGACTTAGGGCTCGGACTCGGGACTCGGGAAAAAAAACTCGGCAAGACTCGGCAAAAAGAAAAAATGGAAAAAAAAAAAACAATTTTTCATTGAAAAAATAAGTTTTTCATGCATATTACTTATTAGTATATTCTAACACACTTACTCAACATTCAACATTATACAAATGAGAAATAATAAAGAAACCACAAATCAATTTTTTGTATAAATTGAAAGTAAAATTATGGAAAAAATATGCACATATTAATAAATAACTCATACAACATTTATGAACTTTGATTAATTAACTTAGATCCCAATGTTTTGACGCACGTAGGTTTGCCTAAATTGCATCGCATTGTTTGCGCTACTTCTAGCATCAGATCTTGTTCTATAATTTTTGCTCTATAATGGGTGTTCCCCTGTTACATATTTTTTCATCTAGAGGACAAAGATGCCCACAAAATGTTCCTAGAGAAAAGGGGGAAAAGAATAGAATAATCATGACCAGATCCTCTAAAGAATGGAAATCAGGTTGCTATGGATTTTAATATGGTCTAACATACCATTATAAATGTTTGTTTCTCCAAAAGTAGACTCCGAGATTCTAAAAAAACTTAACGAACCTAATTTGTACATAAATTATGACACAAAAAAGCAATCTCATCACTATACACAATATTTTCTCTACCATTTTAAAAATAAGATATAATACTATAAAAGTAGTTCACTTAGAGACTTACGTTGAGTAAACAATTATTCCTCCAGGACAAACAAGCTGAACAGCTTGGTCAAACATCTTCCTCTGATACCTGCTATGCTTTCTCAATGTTTCTAGAGTTTCCTGAGAATGATCAAACAGGGATTGTCTTTTTTTTACAAACTATGAAAACAAGACAGTATTGAAAAGCCAAGTGCCCAAGCTAGGATTTAGAAACATAATTTGAAGCCTTCTGAAGATTCCTTACAAAAGCATGAAAGATTTATAAAATAAAAGAGAAAAAATAAGGTAAACACAAAATAATCATACTGCATGCAAAATATCTTCACAAGCACGAGCCATGAACATAGTGTATAATTGATTTCATCTTTTGTAAACCAAAATGTTCCTTACCTCTCCAGCAAATAGCCGTGGTCTTAAACCCAAAGCTGAGCAAGGAGCATCAAGAAGAACACGATCAAAACTGTTGCGTTCAAAACCTCTTGATTTTGGAACTCTTCCACCGAAATCTTGCCCCCTACCTGGTCCATTCCTTAGTTTCCTTGCAGATTTCCTTTCTTTTGCTTTACTTCTATATTGTTCTTGACTTGAGGTCCTAAAACCTAAACAATTGGACTCCAAATCAACTTCAGAAAATTTTATTCTTATTAGTACCTCGAAATCAAATAACAAGCATAGCTTACAAGGTACATAAAAATAGCACAGGGTGCATGCTTTGAACAAGAGAAACTATAAAAACACAAAAGGAAAATATCTGAGCAGTGGTACAGCACAGCCCTGTTCATCTCATATGACATCATACCCAATTACAACTTGTATCCTATCAGCTCATTCAATTCATCAAAGTAGAACAAACCAATATGACATATTATAAGCAGCTATACAAACCATCTTAAATAAGGATAATTTAACTTAATGGAGTAGTTATAGTTCCAGATCTGCGTGAGAAAGAAAGAAAGCAGGAAAACTATCAGCAAGCACTACAGAGAGCTACTCAGGTATCTTGGCAGATGGAGATGTACAAATATGCAAGCTTCATATAATTTCATCATGAATACATTGTTTTCGTTTGGATTTGACCTTTGAATGTAAACCAGTAAACATTTTTCGTATTAGGAGGTATAAATCAGAATAAGGTTTTTGTGTTCAGAAGCGATGTTAACATAATGAAACTTAACATTAAATTGCAGTTCGGGGTTATATTAAATGTCAATTACCCAAATATTAAATATAACATTAACATTAGTAAGTTTTTATAAGCAATAAAAGCTTGTTAAGTAATTAACTAATAGTATATAAAGGCAGCACTTATGATGTATTCAATTGCGACCTCTAAAGCAAAGTGTACGGTTATTTCACTCTCTATTTGCTGCATATTAAAGCTCTACAATCTACAACACACAAGAAAAGCTACCCTAATTCCTTTAGGATCAAAATCTGGAAAGAATACCTTATTATCCCTTTTTCATGGCTGAAAGATGCTCTTGCTCTTTGCATTTGTAGATGACCATAGATTTGAGATTAGTTGTTGTTGCCACATTTTTGCAAAGGGGTTAAATTTTGGAAAAAAATCGAAAAATCACTACAATTTTTATGTCTAAATCCTCTCCTCTCCTCCTTCATGAAAAACACTGTGAACTCCGGCGAAATTCGGGGGAAAACTTGAAAAAGTTGTCTAAGGCAGGGGCACTCCCTGGTCGCTCCCCTTTTGAGCGATTCCGGGAGTCGCCCCTCATCTTTGGCAAATCCCGTCGTCGCCCTGTTCTCGGACGACCCTCACCATCGCCCATGCATAACAACGACCGACAGCAAGTGGGGAAAAATGACTAAGGCATGAAGACAACTCCCAGGTTCGCCCCCGTGCGATTTCCGTCATCGCCCTCTAAGCGAGCGATTCCTGTCGTCGCCCTATCGTTTCAGCGACCGCCATCTTGCCCAAGTTCCCAGTAGGTCCCAGTAATTCAAAAATCGTCTAAGGCATTGGGGTCCCGAAGGTCGCTCCCCTGGCAAGCGAACCCCGGAATCACCCCGCCTTCCCGACAACCGCCGTCTAGCCCAGGATTCCTACGATCGCCAATAGAATCAAAAGTGAAAACTTCTCGCCAAATTTTGCTCCATCCAGGAAGCGACTCCCGGGATCGCTCCCATTTTGGTGCGACCCTCGAGTTCGCTCCATCCAAGAGCGACTCCCGTCGTCGCTCTAGCAGCCCGACGAACCTCAGCATTGTTTTTCCAAAAAGCCCCCCAGGTCCATTCAAACTAGGCTTCCTCGAGTTCGCTCAAGCGCGAAGCGATTCTCAGTGTCGCTCCTTGGTGGCTGTGATTCTCAGCTCCAGCATAGGGTCGTGCGACTCTCAGCAGATTTCCAAGCGGACTCAGAGGACAGAGTAGGTGGCCTGTCAAATCGCATTTATGGCACGTCAACTCAGTTTTCAGCCCCAGGACACCATGACAGGTCCTCTAAACATCCCAAGGGGCAAATTGTACCTACAGCATTGATGAGACATCCCCTCTCAACCACCAGAGCAGTCCGGAGCCATTCCAAGCACGTGTAGACCCTGTCCCAGGTACGCTGACAGTCGACAGAGGTCAAATCTCACCTACTTCGGCAGTCTTGGGGTTTTGTGCTTCAATGTAATTTGGGGGGAAAATTCTGCTATAAATAGCAGTTCACTTCAATGTAAAAGGGGGGGAACATATTGCTAGAGAGCTACTGTAATCAAACATTTTGCATCAATACAAAGGATCCTTGGCTCTGACTCTTGTCTCTTTCTTTTATGCTGCCTTCTGCAAGTATTTCTGCTTAATATTCATTTATTTTTCTGATTGCTGTAATTCTGCACTCTGGATTAGAGCATTGGACATTAAGTGAATCTGGAATTCTTGCTGAAGGATACATAGGGAAGAATCGTGGTGTTAGTTTCTGTTACATGCTTTGTTTTGATTGTTGTTGGTTTGGATATTAGTTAGTGATTGTGCTGCTTGTTCTTCCCCACCAGCTACTGCAATGCCATTTACATTTCTTTCTGTAATTTTTCAATCTCTTTCCAGTTCCCTTATCTCAAACCCTCAGTTAGAATAGGATAGGAGCCGGCCTTCTCCGGAGATTGGCACGGAAGGCATCCCTTCCTTCCGGCCTTTCAATCTATTGGGCGGGTCTAGGGCGCATAGATAGACCAAATCCTTCCTAGTGGCAGATTCGTAACCAACAGTTTTTCTGGCACGGCCGGTGGGACGAAGACGTTCCACCTCATGAGCAGTATTGAAGAAGTGATGTTCGCTTCAGTGTTGTCGAACCTGAACATCTGGCGACTCTGTTGAACTCGGATACCCTCCAAATCTCGAAGACCAGTCCAAGAAAATCCTGTCTTCATGCGTACGAGATGGAGAGTTAGAAACGCTGAAGAAGAACCCGAGTACTACGAGCTTGACATCAGCGCCTTCGGAGAGCGTCCTAGGCTGGTCAGGCCGAATATCCCTCTGGACGAAGCGCCATCGCAGGAGGCTGTAGTTGATGAGCAAGATCCAACATCCGATAGTACTGCAACCAGCTGTCCTCCAAATCCTCCAAACTCTCCGGACCATCAAGGGGCTCTGTTCAGCCCACCCAACCGAACCAGTTGCTACCGCCATTGCCGCCTCCTAATCAGTTGAATCCGAGCGCGAACATGGCGAACCCGCAACCGAATCAGAATCAACAGCAGAATCAACAACAAAACCAACCGCCAAACCCGCCGCCCAGGTTGTTCCCAGCTTGGAATCATGCGGGGCCATTGAACCTGGCAGCGCCAGCCGCCATCCCCGCTGCAGCGCTCAAGGCCATCCCTACCTATGACGGCACGGGAAAGACGGCGCAGGAACATGTCCAAGACGTTGCAGCTTTGGCCACCATTCACGGTATCACAGAAGAGAATATCATGGTGAGGTTGCTAGTCCTGTCCCTCAGGGGGAAGCTCCTGTACTGGTACAGAGCATTACCACCCGGCACTATTACTACTTGGGACCAGTTAGCAGGCCTGCTGATACAAGGGTTCAATGAATCGGCGGACCCTTACTCTCTGCTCCATCAGTTCACAACCATCCAGAGACACCCGCAGGAGGAAGTCCCCGACTTCAACGTCAGATTTACTCGGACCTGGCAGAGGGTCCCCGATGGCTTGCGACCGACTCCTGACCAAGCTGCATTTTATTACCTCAGAGCATTCCACTCCGACCTCAGTATGAGTATCCGGTATTCTGGCGTCAACACTTTCCCGGACCTGTACACGCAAGCGCAGAAGGCCGAGGCCGATTTGATTGCCATTGGCAAACTTCCGCCAAAGCCGACAATGCCGATTTTCCCAGATTTGCCTCAATACCAATACCCCAGTACATCCACTCAGTTCCCAGCTGCCTCTTCCATGTACCCGGTTCCCTCATGGAATCCGACCCAACCGCTCGGGTTTCCACAGGTCCCCGCTCCTCCAGCTCCACAGCTCCCTCCGCCCCCACAATATCCGGCCTTGCCTCCGCCATTAGCACCATTGCCGCTACCTGCCCCTCCGGCAGTTGACCCACAGACCAGGGTTCTAAAAGAACTGGAGTCCCTCAATTCCACCGTGAGGACACTGTCCAACGATATGCCAGTGATGAAAAAGAAGCAGGCTCAACAGGAATTCCTGCCAAGAAGGCCATATCCTCCTCCGGCGCTTACGAGGGACCAAGCCGTAAGAGAGCAAGCCAGTCAAGCCGGTAGACCTCCGGCGAGGAATGCCGCCATCAGTGAAGAGCCGAGCACTTCAGATTACGTGCATTGGTGTTCCACCTGCAATGACCCGCATGGGGAAGATACCTGTATGGTACACCAGCATTATATTCAAACACTGGCGGGTAGCTCTTCCAGTGGCCAAGTCAACATGATTAGAGAGGAAGACCGTAACCTCGTGGTCCCTGAGGACGAGCAAGTTTCGATTCTTACCAAGGATGGCAAGAAACCGATCGAGGTGGATGCGTCCCAGATGGAGCCTTTGAAGGTGTACACTCGACGGGAAAAGGAGCAACCTTTGGCAAAAGCTCCCGACAAACCCCCCTTGTCCCCACCAGCGAAAGAGAAACCATTCCCACCAAAAGCTCCAGCATCGCAACCTCAAGGTGAAACCAGGGAGCAGGCAAGGGAGAAGCTCAAGTACCCTTCATTGACAAAGCGGCAAAGGGTTGAAGCCACGCAGCAGTACCGCACCAAGTACGAGGCTGCGAAAGAAACAGAAGCGCCCACTTCTTCGACCTACAACATTGTCGATGAACTCAAGAAGACCCTAGCCAAGATAAGCATGTACGATGCCCTGCAACTCCCCGGGTAGGTGGATCTGCTGCAGAAGTCGCTGAAGTCTGTCAAAGGAGGAAAGCGAACGCAGCCCATGTTAGCTCAGACCCTGACTACTACGGTCATGGGGAAAAATAGACCGCTGCCATTCTACTTGTCTCTACGGATGGAAGGGTGTGTGGTCCACAATTGCATGATTGATTCCGGCGCATCGACTACCATAATGCCAAGGGCTGTTTGCGAGGAGATAGGCATGGAATACACGCGAAGCAGCCAAGGTGTTCTCCAACTAGATGGCACTCCTGTGAAAACAGTGGGCGTCATTAAGGATATTCCCATCCAACTACACAAGGCGCCTCAGATCGTTGTGATACAGGAGGTTGTGGTCGTGGACCTCGAGCCGTACTTTGGCATGTGCCTCTCGAGAGAGTTCACTGCTAAGCTGGGCGGTTATCTTTCTCTCGACTACTCACATATGGAGGTCCCCTTCAAGGGGAGGAAAGTGAAAATCTATAATGAAAAACCCTCCACCTTCCTTGTTGAGAAGATCCCCGAGGAGGGGCAGCAAGATGAATCGGTTCACCTAATGACAGAACAGTTGGAGGAAGTAGACATAGTGGAGGAAACCATAGAAGAGCTGCGGGCGGAAGACGAGTTCTCCTTGCTTGATTTTAATGCCATGATTGAATCAGATATAGGCTGCTATTCTATCACCCAGCCTGAGAAGCCAAAGGAGACAGTACAGGAAAATAAGGACCCTACCCCGAACGAGCTTTGGAAGCTGTACTTTGACGGCGCCCAATGCAAAAACGACGTCGGGGCAAGAGTTCTTCTAGTTTCGTCTTCTGGAGAGCAAAAGGATTATTGCTACAGGCTGGCCTGGAGTTGCACCAACAACGCGGCGGAGTATGAAGCACTGTGTCTAGGGTTGAAAAAGGCAGAGAAGTTGGGAATCAAGTAGCTGCAAATCTTTGGAGATTCAGAGTTGGTCTGCAAGCAAATTACCAATAAGTGCGTCTCAAAGAAGCACTATCTCAAGGCGTACCAAGAGATGGTCAGGCTCTATGGGCTAGGATTCTTAAAGAGAAATATCTTGACAACCAGAAGGATATCAGATTTCTCACAATTCAGGACCCCTATCGCGGTTCTTCCCTACGGAACAACCTAGTGGAGTCTAGGGAGGCCTTGTGCAAGGGTGTGAAATGGCGTGTTGGAGATGGGGCCTCTATAAGCTTCTAGGAGGATGCCTGCTTAGATGACAACCTTTTAGCCAATAATGGTTTTTTCTCTATTCTGAAAGAGGAACTAGAAGATAGATATGGTAAAAAGGTTTGTGACTACATGACTTTAGTGGATAACCGGTTGAGTTGGAAAGAGTTAGAGGCAGTCCCAGAGATTGTGGAAGCTTTAAACCTCCTTAAAGCTAAACTAAAGGCTTATTACTTAGGTGTTGTTAGGCAAAGAGACTCGGTGGTTTGGGGCAGAACTGAGAATGGTGAAATCAGGGTGAAGACAGTCTATGATCTATTGGATCCTATTGAAGATAACAGTTTCCCTTGGAATAGAATTTGGGGTAAGAAAGCTCTTTCTAAATTGGAGATTTTTCTTTGGGACGCAGTCCAAAATAAGATCCTAACGGTGGATAATCTCAAGAAGAGAGGTTTTCAATTTCCTCATAGGTGCTGTTTATGCAAAAAGGCGGAATAATCAGTGGAGTACATCTTCTTGGAATGTCCCTATGCTCTAAACATTTTCCAGAACCTCATCAACAGGATGGGCATCTCTTGGGTGATGCCTTCTAATATGATTTTGTGGTTACAGCAGTGGGAGAAGCCCTTTTGTAGTCCTCATCTTAATGTAATTTGGAACCTTATTCCGTTTCATTTTGTGTGGGGAGTATGGTTAGAGAGGAACAGGAGAATTTTTAGAGGGGAAAAAAGGTCAGCAGTGAGAAGTTTGGGAAGTATCACCCAATTTTTAGAGGAGAATGCTAAATCAGTCAAGTACCCTATCAAACCAAAGAAGTCTGAAGAGACTATGATTGCTGAGGTATGGAATCTGGAACCTATTAGTAGTGGAGAGGCAAATGCTCAGGCTAGAAATGATGTAAAATGGCAACCACCCTGAGATGAATGGTTGAAGTTAAATTTTGATGGGGCCTCCAAAGGCAACCCAGGTAAGGTAGGAGCAGGAGCTATTTTGAGGGACAATCAGGGTAGATTGGTGGGGGCAGCCTGCAAGTTTTTGGGAATTACTACTAGCCATAAAGCTGAAGTTAATGCTTTACATCTTGGTGCAGAGCTAGCTAAGGATTTAGGTGCTAAAAAAGTTATCATTGAAGGAGACTCCTTGAATATTATCAATGTTTTGAAGAAGGAGGGAGAAGCTAATTGGCAAATTGATTACATTGTGCAGGATATTAGAGAGATTGTAAAGCATTTTGAAGAAGTTGATTTTGTTCATGTTTATAGAGGAAGGTGATAAACCAGCAGAGTGGCTGGCAAACTTTGGTGTCATTAAGAGGATAGGAGATGGGTCCCCCCGGGGGTGGTCCATCAAGACTTAGAAAAGCTCAGGAGGGAGGACTGCATCTAATTGGGGTCCTGGGTGGATTTTGCCTGTCTTGCATCCAGGGGATTTTTTGCTACTTGCCCTTGGCAGCTCCTAATTAATGGGCTGATCTTTGGCAAAATATTTGTTTTGTGATGTAAACGGGTTCGGGCCCTTTAAAAATCCAGTTTTTTACCCTAATAAAAAAAAAACATTTTAATGTACATATATATTTCTCAAATCTGCTTCAGTTTTATATCTCTTTCTAATTTTCATTTCATTCGGAGTAAATTTGATGTGAGGAAAAATCCATGGGCTAAATTCAGGAAACATTTACATATCTGACTGAAGCAGGTAGATCTAGTCCCATGAACTGTGCTTTCTAGCACTCCAGACAAGTGGATTTAAAGAAATACAACTGAGAGGATAAAAGTACCATATCCAATTACCCATGTTTCACCTATTTTAAGTTCAACACACATATGACCTATTCCACCATTTTCAAATTTGTTTTTCTATCAAAATTAAAATTAAAATAAAAATAATTTTTTTTCCTTTACAATATAATTGCTTACCATCTGTTTCATCTTGCAAGTTTTCTGGAATAACTTGCAAATGATTTAATATTTTGTTTTCTTCACCCAACATACAGATGGAGTGTTTTCCCAGAAGAGCGTCTTCAATTTGTTTGCTTGTGGTTTGCAATGCAGGGCATCCAGCATCAGACAAATCAACCTCCTTCACAGATTTTAGAGCATCAAGTTTATATGCATGCACACACGTTAAACCCATTTCTTGTGCTAGATTTTGAATATCTATCACCTAAAATTGCAAAATACAAAAACATGTTAGTTAATGACAACAAATTTTAAAGTGAAAAGATTTAAAAAGAAAAACTGTTCTTATACATCGCTATTAACAATAATTTTCTGCTTCAGCCCTTATAGTGTGACTACTCTATCCCCACATGCACATGCTTTATTGTCATGACTTGGTTACCAAAAACAAGAACACATTATGCAGTTATTATTACTGAATGAATAAAATATTCCCATTTAGTTAAAAGGTACTCAGTATTGTTATTTCATTTTACTCGCTTAGTATTAAGGGCACAAGAAACCATTCCACCTATAATTTCAAGAGTAAATAACTTCACTATCTTCAAGAACAACCTGCTCATATGATCAAGACACTGTAACATTGAAATTATACAGTGTTAACTAAATTCACAACCCATTAAATGAGGAATAAAACCATGAACACTTAGAAACAAGACCAAGAACACAAACATTATTCTTTCCTGGGGAAAACCTGTAGACAGCAGTTCTAAGAAAAAGTAAACTGTTTGTAAAAAGGTCTACATAGTGTACATAAAATAAAGTGGCATGTAGTCAAATGAAATGTAATACGGTCAAATGTAATGTCATATTGTCAAATGTAATTAAAAATGAAACGAAATGAAATGCAATGTAAATGCAGCTGTCATTGCAAATAGTTAACGTTTGTGTTAATTAGCATTGGTTAAGGCTGTGTTAGGGAAAGTAGTTCTGGTAGTTTTGCCTTGTTGGTTGTAATAACTACCAAGGCCACAGTATAAATAGACCCCCCTACATTTCAAATTGTATCCATTGCATGAGGAGACCGAGCCATTGTAAGAGAGAGATGCCAAACTGGTAATGTTGGGCATGGAATTGCTGCAGTCGTGAGACTGAACTGTATCTAATTTCCATGATAATGCAAGATCACTCTTTTGTGCCAATTGTGTCTCTATGGATGTTGGTAGTATGTTAGGATTCTATCTCGTGTTACAGCTTATTGCAAGTATCGTTGCTCAGACGGAAACCAAGCGAGCTAGTTCATTACAGGAGCCGACGCCAACATTAGTGCTAACATAGCTGACACCATCACAAGTCAATGTCGACGCAATCAAGATCATCTGGGGAAGCCGACATTCTCATTACCATCATGATTGTTGCCGACATGGAAGGAGTTGTCATGTCGTCATGTTAGTTGTCGTCAGTCAAGTGTCGTCACAGTGGAGTCATCATCTATAACTGTCGACATGTCGTCATGACCATGCCATAATTAGTCACCTGCCGTCACAATAACAACTGTCTTGGGGTGAGTCATCATAGGAGTGCCAACTTGAGTTGGCCGACATGTCACTTGCCATCTAAGTTGTATTGTCAACAATAAACTTTAGCCGACATAGATGCATTCCTCTATGATCCATTATCAATCCCTCTCTCACTAACTGTCATTCCCTTGTCTCGAGAAATCCTCACCGTTGTCTACAAAACCCTTTCTACTTTGACTTCAAAAAATAGTTTTCCTATATTACACTTGCGATAGTGATTGAAAATATAGTTTATCTTTTAATATTAGTTAGATTAGTTAATTAGTTGTAAAAAAGGATTAACCAACATAATCAAATGGTATGAGCTCAACTGGTTATATTTTTCAACTTTCAAAGAGGAGACCAAGGTTCGAATCTTGCCAAGCAATATATGCATAATTGTCAAATTGTTGTAATACCACTATGTGGTCATGATGTAATACGAATGTGACTCGTTTCAATTCCATATAATAAATTTAATAAAAATAAATACCACAATGGATGATCAAATGGCATGAGCTTAACCGGCAAAATACCCTGACTTCCAAGGGGGAGACATAGGTTCGAATCTTGTCAGGCGATACATGCATAATTGCCAAAATCGTTGTTATAATACCACTATGTGGTTGCGATGTAACATGGGTGGGGCTTGTTTCAATCCCATATAACCAATTTAAAAAAAGACTACCATAATAGATATGTATCGACGCTTCGATAACTTGACAAACAATAGTTGATAACCCACCCCCAAACCAATGTTTGTTGATTTGCTAAAGCTCTTAAGTGGTATGTTTTGAATTGTCTATAGGTACCATCTTGTAAGTTTGTAGTCTAAAACTATTGACAATGTTGGCGGTAAATCTGCCTCTCAAAAAAAGAAGCAAAATTGTGTATAAATTGCAAATGTTGAAAAGTTTTATGCATTTTTGATAAAGTTTTGTAAAGCAAAAAGTAAATGAAATTATGTGAAATTAGTATGAAATACAAATTAGGCTCATTAGAAACAAAATTAGCCAAAATGAGCGAAATGAAAATGAAATGAGGGAACTCTCATAATTGAGCTGTAAGCTTACTATAGTGGTAAGGGCCTTAGCCTCTCTTTGAGAGGTCCAAGGTTCAAACCCCACTCAGTATGAGGGGCCCAGGACCCCTCATAAAAACCTGTGTAAACTCATTAAAAAAGAAAACATGTGTAAACTCATTGAAAAAGAAAATGAAATTCGGTTTAATAAAAATTAGATTAGACTTTAGGAAGACCAAAGTTAAATCATAGGGCGACGCTTGCAGGATGGCAGTTGTGAATAATGTGTTGTCCCAAGAACATCTTGGAACGGCCTAGAAAAGCATTATATGGCCCCCCATTCATTTCTTGAAAAGATTGTTCCAAGAGAGAAGGCATAGAGCAATACTATCTTATGTTGCAAAGGAGAAGTTGTTCTATGGATGTCAGGGTCGTTGGACCTGTGTATTTTGTACTGCATGTTAGTGTTGTATTCGGCAGCCATTATTAATACAATTCCAGCCCTTGAGTACAATTGTGTGTGTATGTGTTAACAAATGGATGATTCCATCAATACAGTGAATAGTTGCAAGTACAAATCTTTATTGGAATAATTATTCATTGCAACTTCTACAAGGATAGGGTTGTCGCATGAGTCATACAGATGGTTATGGTGGAAATAATAGACGAATGGAACATTTAGCATGATATATTTATTGAAGGAACCTAGTGTTGAAGAGTGAACAAGGATTAAACCTTGTATGTTGCAAGCCGGAAGCAAACTTTGCACAAACTGAACGGTTGTGACAGCCATGCAAACTGCTAGTTGATAATTGCATGGTTGTGATTAACCTATGGTAGCGATAGCCGTGCAATAGCAAAAGCATAGTGAAGGCATAGTCACCGGTTGTAAGCCATTATACAAAGTTGGAGGAATTGTACAAGGTTGGCGTAAATTGTTACTCAAGCAAATCGTACACTTTGACAAATTGTAATATCTGTTGTATGGTTGTGGTGAATTATGCAAAGCGAACACTTGGCAATTGTACGAACTGTACAATTTAGTTGGCTTTAAGCCTTACTACTACTTTTAACATACCACTACACAAAATAAATTTATATTAACAATACACAAAAATGAATTTATATTCTGTCGTTACTCGTAGCTCCCCATAGGTATGTGCTATAAATGACAAAATATTTATAAAAGTGAGCTACGCTTTTTATAGAAAGTGTAATACTTTAAAAAATATATATAAATAATACACAAAAATGAATTTATATTCTGTCGTTACTCGTAGCTCCCCATAGGTATGTGCTATAAATGACAAAATATTTATAAAAGTGAACTACGCGTTTTATATAAAGTGTAATACTTTAAAAAATATATATAAATAAAAAAAATAGAAAATTGGATGAAGGTACCGTCACGACTACCAGTTTCGTGATAAAACCACCTGATATCTCATCGCCTCTTTTATTTCAGTATTTCGTTGTTGTGAACCCGACCCATTTTCTTGTAATTCTGTTTCTTCCGTTTGCATATCAGCTCATGCCAAGAACTATAGTAAAACATGGTAAAACGTGGTATCATATCAATTTCAAAAATTAATTAAATACGACACGATGCCATGTTCCTCTTGTTCTCCGACTATACAGAGAGTGGCATGTAAATTTCCGGTATTGTGGTCTGATAAGAGTGTGCACATGTATTGCCCTCCAAGGTGTGGGTACGTCCAGGGTTCTGCCTGGGGGACCCCGATACGTCCGGGTCCGTCCTTTCTGCCTGGGGGACCCCGATACGTCCGGGTTCATCCAACCAGGGTGTGGGTACGTCCAGGGTTCTGCCTGGGGGACCCCGATACGTCCGGGTCCGTCCTTTCTGCCTGGGGGACCCCGATATGTCCGGGTTCGTCCAAGGACGAACCCGGATGTATCGGGGTCCCCCAGGCAGAACCCTCGACGAACCCACTGGCGTACCAGACCCGAATCCGAAACGGACGGACCCGGACGTATCGGGGTCCCCCAGGCAGAACCCTCAACGAACCCACTGGCGTACCAGACCCGAATCCGAAACGAGTACGTCCCGTAAAGGATCCGAGGTCCTAGGGTGCCGAATCGGTAACATATATAAAAAGCCAAAAGGGACATGAAATTATGAACCAACTTGACAAATTAAAAGCAAGCATTCATGCACTACAAAAACAAAATAAAAACAAGCATGCATGCACTACAAAAACACAATGCATTGTTAAGCACTCAGAAAGCTCAAAGATTGACCTTATTGTGTGATCGATCAATTGCAATGACCTCTCCCTTATCCTTCATAAGCATTGCAATTGCAGTTGTTTTTCCACCAGGAGCAGCGCACATGTCCAATATTTTCTCACCTGGCTTTGGGTCTGAGACAAGACAATGCAGTAAGTCCAAGAAACACATGCTTAACTATAAAAATTCTGTTTTGAACTTCTAAAAATGTTGAAACAACGTAAACAATAAGCATGCCTAAGAAACAACATATCTGCTTTAAGCGATTCACATGTGGCCAATAGACAATATTACATGACCGGGTAAATGCAATTATTACAAGAGCTAGACGGAATTTGGAGATGCCTGCAGTACAGTCAAATTTTCTTAAGCATACGATATATAAATATAAAACCACATAATTTGGAAAATAATATATATATATATATATAGAATGAATCCTTCTACTTGACAACTAATTAATTCTGACATGTAGAAATTTCAGTTGTAAAACTGTGTATACTGTCTATTAGTATATCCTTCAGCTATGCTAAATGTAGCAAAATAATAAAAACATTTTTCACCACACTTGATGCTAACCATCCGTTATGGCAATTGTACGCAATATCTCCTTAATTGAAACTGAAAGTGACCCCCACCCACCTTAGCAAAAACCTGATAAGTCTATCAATGTTGACTGTTTTGTTTTACTTTTAACATGTTATAATTATTGTCCTGGTAACAGGTACAGTTAAATAATTATCCCTTACCCATCTAAGACAGATTTAAAAATATATGGACACTTTTCCCTTATACATACACAAGTTCTAACCTTTTTCTAATTGCATATTATATATTCTCTACCCTCTCTTTGCCAATCAGTACTGTTGAGAGGAAATGGTGGATATGTTTATTGATCTGTATGTGCATGTAAAGTTGTTAGGAACCTTCAGATAAAAATAAGCATAACTGCAATAGCAATGTAGGAATTAATGGAAATGCTTATAAACTAAATGACCATGAAAATGAAATAACATAAGTGCTTAAAAAAATAACTGATTGGAAATACAACAAACTTATGTTAATCAAGCAGAATAGATATCGCAGGCCTCTTTTGTTAGAAAACATAGCAAAATTATGTGCAAGCAGAAAAACACAATAACGCAGGAAAAACAGTAACACAGATTTTACATGGAAAACCTGCAATGTGCAGCAAAAACCACGGGGCAATGGCAGCTTGATCTTTTATTAATTTTGGCAGAATTACCTTCAATCAACAATTTATAGAAAAAACAAACTGTTCGTTTCCTCTCCCAAAGGAAGAGTCCAAAAAACTGTTCGTTTTCTCTTCCAAAGGAAGAGTCCAAAAAACTGTTTGTTTCCTCTTCCAAAGGAAGACTCCAAAAAACTGTTTGTTTCCTCTCCCAAAGTAAGACTCCAGAAAACTGTTTGGTTCCTCTCCATAAGCTGCACCACCATGCACCTCTCTGCTGAAGAACATTGGAGATCTAGATATTGACTTCACCTCCTAACATTCTCCCACTTGAAGTCAATATACAGGAATTCTTTCCCTATGTTTTTAATTCAGTGCCAATTGCCCAATGCTGCTCTTGTTACATTTTCAGCAAGCCCAGAGAAGTTCTGCACCACTCAAACTTCTCTACCTTGACCGGCTTAGGAAGCATATCTGCAGGATTCACTTTAGTGTCGATTTTTTGCAACAGGATCCTACCTTCTTCCACCACATTTCTTATAAAGTGGTACTTGACATCAATGTGTTTCGTGCAATCATGTAATGTTGGGTTCTTCACTAGCTGAATACCACTTTGGCTATCACAATGCAACATAATTTTCCCCTACATTACCTTGAAGTCACCCAACAATCGCTCTAGCCAAATTGCCTCTTTGTTGGCATGAGTCGCTACAATATATTTTGCTTTAGTGGTTGATAAAGCCACGACAGACTACAACTTAGAAGCCCAACTCACAGCTCCACTAGCAAGAGTGAAAGTATATCCCATAGTGGACTTTCTCCCATCTCTATCTCCACCATAATCAGAATCCACAAAACCTATAACTTGCAAACTATCCGATCCATAGTAAGTCGTAGCATCTGAAGTGCCTCTTAAATATCTGAATATCCACTTCACCGCATTCCAATGCTCCTTACAAGGATTTGCCATGTACCGGCTGACTACTCCCAATGCTTGGGCAATATCCGGTCTGGTGCTGTAATGTCCCACCCCAACTGAGACTACCAGAATACTGCTCCTCTTGTGTAATTGTTTGAAATTGCAACTTTGTTTTGCTGATTTGGATAATATGAATTCGTTTTTTGGTGTAGAAATATCATATGTTGTTTTCAATATGCTAACCCCATCCTTTGAATGATCTTAAAAACTTATGACGTTCAAGCAAGACATTTTTACAAACACTTGTTATGCATTAAATGAAAGAAGCTACAGCCAAGAAGTAATCTCTCTCTAACTTCTAAAACACTTCTCCAATTGCAATGAAAATTGAGTACAATATTCTACCAACATAGTAAAGGAAACCCTCTAAAACATATTATGAAATAAGGAGATGTACCCGTGATTAGAAGGTCCTGATATAATTCTGAAGTTGCAAATCAGACTCAGAAAAAATCATCATTTTCATTCATATGTCGTCAAATGCATGCTTCTTCATGAAACTCAAAGCACTTTCAGATACCCTTTACTGAGATGAAGACTCAGCAATTGATAATCTTTCACAAGGAGGGGCATTTAGAACCCTAAGGGAATCACGTCCTACCCAGCTTGTACGGCCAGGTGCAGGGCTTGGTACATCTGCAATGTACTTTGTTTTCTGCTCTTCCCAACCCTCGAATTCCCTCAAATCTGATCACTATCCTTAGAGTTTAAAGTAATATGCTTCAGCAATGCCACGATTGGGCGGCAATGGGCGAGTTGGATGAGATGTAAACCTGCTGTAGAAATTTTGTGTTCTTCCTATAATCTTCCTCCAAAAAGCTCTAACACAATGACCGAAATAGATGCTCTTATTGTTGCAAATTGCCAATCTCCAACTGCTAGACCTGCTCAAATACCATGAAGGGAATCTTCCAATATGATCTTCAATCGATGCAACCTGTCCTCAAACCCAATAATCTTGTTGGCTAATAAGAATGCTCAGATAACTCTTTTTAAACCCTTCCAATCTGCCGCAAAGAACCTACAATAATCTTGTTTTCTGCTCTTCCCAACCCTCGAATTCCCTCAAATCTGATCACTATCCTTAGAGTTTAAAGTAATATGCTTCAGCAATGCCACGATTGGGCGGCAATGGGCGAGTTGGATGAGATGTAAACCTGCTGTAGAAATTTTGTGTTCTTCCTATAATCTTCCTCCAAAAAGCTCTTCCACAATGACCGAAATAGATGCTCTTATTGTTGCAAATTGCCAATCTCCAACTGCTAGACCTGCTCAAATACCATGAAGGGAATCTTCCAATATGATCTTCAATCGATGCAACCTGTCCTCAAACCCAATAATCTTGTTGGCTAATAAGAATGCTCAGATAACTCTTTTTAAACCCTTCCAATCTGCCGCAAAGAACCTACAATAATCTTGTTTTCTGCTCTTCCCAACCCTCGAATTCCCTCAAATCTGATCACTATCCTTAGAGTTTAAAGTAATATGCTTCAGCAATGCCACGATTGGGCGGCAATGGGCGAGTTGGATGAGATGTAAACCTGTTGTAGAAATTCTGTGTTCTTCCTATAATCTTCCTCCAAAAAGCTCTAACACAATGACCGAAATAGATGCTCTTACTGTTGCAAATTGCCAATCTCCAACTGCTAGACCTGCTCAAATACCATGAAGGGAATCTTCCAATATGATCTTCAATCGATGCAACCTGTCCTCAAACCCAATAATCTTGTTGGCTGATAAGAATGCTCAGATAACTCTTTTTAAACCCTTCCAATCTGCCGCAAAGAACCTACAATAATTTCTCCAATTAGCTCAAAGTCATTCCCAAGGATTGAGAATGCAACTGCCAAAGTGAGGAGATTTTTCACTCCCGGCAATGGCGTCCCTTGCTGTGGTTTTCGTCACAACAAAGCTGAAAGGTAACTCCTGCAATGTGCAAGAACTTCACCAAGTTCTCCAAGAGAAAAATATAATAACCAAAGATGTCTCCTTATGCCTCCTCAACGCCCTTTTATTCTTTCTTCAAGTTGGACGTTCCTCATGTTTGATGAATGTGGGATAAAGAAATACATTAATTTCATAACTTAAGAGCCAAAAAGGGGCGTCCCACTTCCCAAGGTGACAAAAGTAATTAAAAATGATAAAATAATCTTCCCAATCAAATCTTTATTTCATCCCCTTTAAAACGAGTACTCACAAGGCCCCTTTTAATCAAAAATATAAGCCCAACTGTAATATATTTAAACATTACATTTAATTATAATATTAATTAACTTCGGACATTAAAATAATCAGGCTCCCAACATCCAATCACCAAACAAAAGATAGAAACGGATACCCTTTTCGCCGTAGATGACAAACGTACCTTTTCCGTTTCCCAAAATGCCAACCCTAACTGACTTACTAAAAATAGTAAGTCTTCTACACCAGTGACCAAACGGACCGAAGTCTATCAACAAAATATATATCTGGATACCCAATATGGCATAGAGTAACATCCTGTTGTCTGCTTGGCCAGAAACCCTCATAACTGACAACAAGCCAAGAAAGGGACATTACAGGTGCTCACCATGGCATACATGAGGCTTCCTACTGCTGATGAATACAGCACACGAGACATGTTTGTCTTCTCTACTTTTGTTTTAGGACATTGTTTGGAAGACAATTTTAAGTGTGAAA
The DNA here is from genome assembly GCA_028583015.1 of Wollemia nobilis. Lineage (NCBI taxonomy): Eukaryota > Viridiplantae > Streptophyta > Pinopsida > Araucariales > Araucariaceae > Wollemia > Wollemia nobilis. Next base: position 2,913,388 of record JAQPPZ010002347.1, read on the forward strand.
GAAGTGGGGTACTAACTGGTTTTGCATTCTGCATATTGAAGCGCTGCAGAATCTTTTCTATATATGACTTTTGACTTAACCAAATATTTCTTCCTTTTCTGTCCCCGTGTATCTTCATCCCTAAAATTTGGTTTACTACTCCTAAATCCTTCATTTCAAATGTCCTAGCCAACTGAGCCTTCAGATCAATGATTTTCTTCATGTTGGGGCCTGCAACCAGCATATCATCAAAAAACAACAGCAAAATAATAAAACTGCCATCACCAAACCTCTTATAGTATCCACAATGGTCAGCTTCACTCCTGCTGAAGCCTTGGCTCTTCATGAAGGTGTCAAATTTTTTGCACCACATCCCCATACAGAGATTTCTTCAGTCTGCAAACCAAATGCTCTTTGCCTCTTTCTTCATAGCCTTCAGGTTGATCCATATAAATCTCCTCCTAAAGATCACCATGCAGGAAATAAGTCTTTACATCAAGCTGCTCTGGTTCTAAATCCTGTGCTGCTACAAGTGCAAGTAAAGCTCTAACAGTAGTCATCTTCACAACTGGAGAAAAATTTTCATTAAATTCTATACCTGACTTTTGCACATAGCCTTTTGCCACCAAGCAAGTTTTATAGCATTCCAACAACCCATCGCTGTTTTTCCTTACTTTGTAAACCCACTTGTTTCCAACAACCTTTCTTCCAGGTGGGAGATCCACAAGTTTCCACGTTTTATTCTTGTGAAGTGCCTCGATTTCCTCCTCCATGGATTTCCTCTACTTGCTGTTCTATTTGTTGTTCTGCATGTTGGTCAAAAAATTCAGCATGATGGTCAAAAATTTCAGCATGCTGATTTTCATTTTCATCTTCGTTCATGTCTACTTCAACTGGTACAACATTAGGTGTTTGTTGTACCTCCTTCCTTTGCATTGATTTTTCATCAAAAATAACATCTCGGCTAATGATTACCTTGTGGGCAGTAGGATCCCACAGTCTATACCCCTTTACTATATCTCCATAGCCGAGAAAAACACATTTGCTTGACTTTGGGTCAAGTTTGAACCTTTTTTATTTAGGCACATCGGCAAATGCATCACAGACAAAGGTACGCAAATGAGAGTAATCAAATGGCTTTCCACAACAAACCTTCTCTGGAATCTGTCCATCCAACGCAGTTGTAGGTGACCTGTTAATGAGGTAAACAGTTGTATTAACAGCCTTTGCCCAAAACCTTTTATCCAACATGGATGTGCTGAGCATGCTTCTTGCACGTTCCATGATTGTGCGATTCATCCGCTCAGCCACACCATTTTGTTGTGGAGTATATGGTACAATCTTCTGGTGCTTAATTCCTTCCTGTGTACAAAATTTATCAAATTCCTTGGAGCAATATTCACCCCCATTATCTGACCTAAGACATAAAACAGGCTTGCCCAAAATTTTCTCTACTTGAGTTTTGAACTCTTTAAATTTCAGCAAAGCTTCCGACGACTTCTTCAGAAAAAAAACCCACACTCTCCTACAATAATCATCTATAAATGTAAGAAAATAGATGGCACCATTTAAGGACTGAGTGGGGACTGGTCCAAATATATCCAAATGTAATCAGAACTCTTACCATGGCTTGCAGTAAACCGAACCCTCTTTTTTTTACCAAAAGTACAGTGCTCACACAAGTCTAAATTGCAAGACTTAACCCCAAAAAGCATACCTCTGTCATGCAGAATTTTCAGACCTTTTTCACTCATATGGCCTAAGCGTTGATGCTATAGCATTATTGCATCTTGAACAAAAGTTGTTGCTGCTGCATTGTTTGTCACCATATCACCACATAAACGATATAGGGTCCCATAAGATTCTCCCTTTGCTACTACAATAGCACCTCAGGTAATTTTGCAATAGTTGTTACCGAAATTGATAGAATACCCTAGCTTATCCATCATCTTGATTGAGAGCAAATTCTTCCGCAAATGTGGCACATGTCGTACATCAAATAACATCCTTTCTCTACCATCGTCCAGCCTGATCCTTATGTCCCTTCTTCCCACAATTTATGAAGGATGATCATCACCCAAGTAGACCTTCCCACCACTATATGGCTGATATTTGTCAAACCAATCTCTATGAGGAGACATGTGGAAAGATGCACCCGAGTCCAAAACCCAAGTATATAAAACAGATCTGTTGTTGCTAATACAGAAAGCCTCACATAATGTCGTCTCTCCAGAATTTACTGTACTGGCCTCAGTTGATGGCTGAAATTGCTTTTGACCATTTTTTTCCTTTTTTAACTACCAACAGTCCTTTGAGTGCCCTGGCTTCCCACAATGCCAGCACTTCCCTTTCAACTTGCGTCCTTTAGACTTAGATCTGGACTGTGATCTACCTTGTTGACTCTTCTTGAAAGATCGACCTCTCAAAGCTAGGGATTCATTGGTTGAGGGTTCCAAAGACATTTTCCGCCCCAACTCTTCTGCCAACAAAGCGGCTACCACATCATCAAAAGTTAGAGCTCCTGATGATGAATTGCTGATGGTCATCACCAAATGATCCCAAGTCTCCGGGAGGGAACAAAGTAGGGTGATAGCTCTGTCCTCATCCTCCATATTCACATTAACTGAAACCAGTTTACTGATAAGGGTATTAAACTCATTCAAGTGATCTGTCACAGATGAACCCTCCTTCATCCTTAGGTTGTAAAGTTGTTTTTCAGAAAAACCTTATTTGTTGCAGATTTCGTCTCATACAACTTTTCAAGCTTCTTCCAAAGGGCTTCTGCGGTCTTTTCTTCAACAACATTGAACAAGACAGTGTCCGCTATGCATAGACGGATTGTAGAAACCGCCTTCCTATCCAGCGTTGCCCACTCCTCATGTTTCATGTTGCTTGGTTTACTCGCAACCCCTTTCAAGGTTAGGGCTTGGTCATTTTGAACCAACAAATCCTCCACCTTCATCTTCCATAGGGCGAAGTTCCTGCCATCAAACTTTTCAATCTCAAACTTGGTTACACTTCCAGTCATTGTTGCAGCTCCCACTCGCACAAAACCCTAGGCTCTGATACTAGATGTTAGAAAATATAGCAAAATTATGTGCAAGCAAAAAAACACAATAACGCAGGAAAAACAGTAACACAAATTTTACGTGGAAAACCTGCAATGTGCAAGAAAAACCACGGGGCAATGGTAGCTTGATCTTTTATTGATTTCGGCAGAATTACATTCAATCAACATTTACATGCAAGGGGTCATTCCCCTTTTATAGAAAAAACAAACTGTTCGTTTCCTCTCCCAAAGGAAGAGACCAAAAAACTGTTTGTTTCCTCTTCCAAAGGAAGAGTCCAAAAAACTGTTTATTTCCTCTCCCAAAGGAACACTCCAGAAAACTGTTTGTTTCCACTCCATAAGATGCACCACCATGCACCTCTCTGTTGAAGAACATTGGAGATCTGGATATTGACTTCACCTCCTAACATCTTTGAGGAGGCAACCTCCTTGGAAGCAAAGCTCCAATACAATTTGAGAAAAATATGAGATACATTTTACTCCAAACCCATGTCCTTATATAGACTCTTATTTAACCTAACCCTAATGCTCAAGGATCGGACCACATGCGAGAGGGGCCCAAGCTACTAATTCCTTCTGATAATAAAAGTAAAGGTTACATCATAATGAAATGATCCCATACACACTAGGTGCCCAAGGTGCAAGCATACACCAACACTAGACAAGTACATAACAATGGTTGTGTTAGGATAGGGTCCTAACATGCCCTTCCCCTTTAAGAAGCTTTGTCCTCAAAGCTTGAGGTGAGGAAATTTTTGTTGTAGTTTATGGAGAGGCTCCCAAGTAGCATCTTGTGGCTGCAATCCACGCCACTGTACTAGAACATCAACGAGAGTGCAGTTGTGAAGTGTGCATCTATGCCGGTCCAAAATTCTCACAGGTTCTACGATAACTAAGCCTCCCTCATCCAACTAGGGTGTGGACTGGAGCTGTATACGATTGCCAAGGACCTTCTTTAAAGATAAGACATGGAAAACTAGATGTACATCTCTCAGGGAGACCATGCCGCAAGTACAGTCCTGCCCGACAGAAGTCAGCATCAGCAGCTCCTCAGCCGCTTGTGTCAGCTAATGTTTAGTCTGGGACTTTGTGCCCAAGAATGTAATCGGGGGGAACTTGAGGCTATAAATAGCCATGTAATTCATTGTAAAAAGGGGAGAAGGGGAATATACTGCTAGGGAACCATTGTAGTTGTGTGTTTGCCTCTAATACAAGCATATACTTGGCTCTGCTTACTGTCTTTTATCTTGTATGCTGCCTCTCCTTGTCATTTCTGCCTCATGTTTCTTGTATCATTGCTTACTGTTGTATTGAATTCTGGACTCTGATATTTAATGATCAAGTATTCCTGGAATGCATAGATAGAGGATTCCTGTACTGTAGTTTCAATGTGTGCTTTGTAAAGGAATGTTGTTAGTAGTGGTGATTGATCGTTGTCGTGCTGCTTATTCCCCCCTCCCAACTCCAATCACGTTTGGAATCTCTTTCTGCACTTTTATCTCTTTCCCTGCACTCTTATCTTTAAAACACTAAAACCCACAGGAAGCCGACCTTCTCCGGAGATTGGCACGGAAGGCATTCCTTCCTTCCGGCCTTTCAATCTGGTGGGCAAATCTGGGGCGCATTGTACCAAATCCTTTCCTCATGGCAGATTCGTAACCAACAGTAATATGCTTGAGTAGAAAATAAACTCATAATTTGAATCCTCAAAATAGTTATTTGAGAGTCATAAACCCTCTTATTGACCTCTCAGTAAATAACCGAGAAATCCTCAGGTATGTGTTGAGCTATGCTGCATGAAACTTGGAAACTGGTAAAGTTTTCGAAACAGAAATGCCTTTGGAAATGCGAACCTTTGGAAACATAGAAACAACAAAGAAAACTGATTCTATATATAGATAGATATGTAGAAATTTTGAAAAAAAGAAATCACAAATAGTTGAAAACACATTTATTTATTTGATTTTATATAGAGTACAATGGTTAATGTCAAAGCTCAAGCTTTATAGAGCAGGCTATGTGTCATGCAAAACTAAACTATATGGGATTAGACTATAAACTTGGTTCTGAATCTTCAGAGTCATTTAAATCAATCAAAACTGAAAGAAGACCCAACTCCTATGTCTTAAACAATAGACCCATGGAAATATGCGGGCTTTCATCATCCTCAAGATCAGGAGCAGCCATGGAAATATGCGGGCTTTCATCATCCTCAAGATCAGGAGCAGCCATGGAAATATGAAATATCTAAGTCAGGATTTTTAGGATCCAAATCACAATCATTGTTTGCCCTCTTGTGTACCTCTATTTTGCAAGATACAGGACATATTAGAATGCAACTGTTGGTCACAAATCTGCCACAAGAAAGGATTTTGGGAAGGATACGCGCCCTAGACCTGGACCAACATTGAAAGGCCGAAGGGAAGAGATGCCCTCCGTGCCAATCTCCGGAGAAAGGCCGGCTCCTTTACTAAACTACTTGCTTTTTTGCAGATGAGAGTACAGGAAAGAGATAAAAAGAGTAAGGGTACAGGAAAGAAATAAAAGAGCTAGGGAAGAAATGCAGTTGATTGATTTAATGAGGGGAAGAACCGGCAGCACGATTACTAACTAATACTTTGAAGTAGCAGCAATGAATACAAAGAATAAAACATAAATGAACACCACGCTAACTTCCCTATGTATCCTCTGGAAGAGTTCCAGGATTCAACTACTTTCCTACGCCTAAATCCAGATTTCAGAATTACAGCAATTAGGAAAATATATGAATGTAGCAGAAACCACTAACCACAAGCACCATACAAAGAATTTAACGCAGTATTTTCTCCCCTATATATCCTTCAGGAGAATTCCAAGGTCCAATCCCCAATCACACACCTAAATCCAGGATGCAGAATTACAGTATGCAAATGAAGAAATGGAATAACAGAAATAATCACAGAAGGCAGCATACAAGAGAGAAATTGGGCCCAAAGTCTTTAATATCGATTGCAAAAGTCAAGTTACAGCAACTTTCTAGCAAAAGTTCCCCCCCCCTTTTTCCATTACAATTCATGGGTTTTTATAGAGGACCCGACCCTCTGAACCATCAATGCACAAAATCTTAGAGTATGCCCTCGAAAACCTGAGAAATCTACCTTCGCTCCTCCTGTGGTCGAGCTCTCACATCTGTTTCTATATTTGGCAGTTACGGCCGCATTAGCCGGGGAAATCTACATTAATGAGCCGCCTGAGTCGTCCTGAATCTTCGGGTGCAGTGCTCGAGTCGCTACTAGGTCCATCGGGGTCTCCCCCTGCGACTGATTTTTCCTCTTCCTTTGCCAAAATGAGTCCCGGGTCTTTCGGGCAAGTAAAAAGGCATTTATGAAAGACTCGATTGCCTTGAAAAGATACCCGACCTTGGTGTGTGTGTCCTCGAGAGCTTCGCTAAATTCCAGTTCGAGGACCTACTTCACGACGGATGTGAGCCGAAGCGGGGCTGACCTCTCTGCATGGGTGGTTCGCGCAAAGGGGCCTTCAAAAACAGTTTCGCAAAGACTGAGCGCCGAAGCAGATTTGCCTCTTCAAAACATGGTTCCCAATCTCTCATCGCTTTGCCGAGAAAACGGGTTGAAGGTTGCTTCGCAAACGGATGCTTCGCTGATGGGCTGAAAGAGTGCTTCACTATGAAGCTTTTTCAAAATGGCCGTTCGGGGGTCTTTTGGCCGAAGTAGAATCTTGCCTTAGAATATTTCTCCGACTTCTTCAAGGCAAATAGGCTCCTAGTGAGGGAGCTTCGCACGAAAATTGGCCGAAGCGGGTGCTTCGCAACGTTCCAGGGCGAAGCTAAATCTTACTGGAAAAACAGTTCGCCAGGGAAAGGGGCCGAAGCCGGTGCTTCATTGAGTTTTCAGCAAAGCAGTTTTCATACTTTGCAATTTTTTCTATCGCTGCTTTGCCGCTTCGCAAAAACGGGGCCCGAAGCTAGTCTCCTAGAGGCTTTCTTTGGCGAAGCTCTTTTCATGCCTTAGAAAATTTTGGGCATGCATTTCATTTTCCTGTTTTCTCTTGGCGAAGCTATGGCCGAAGCTTCTATACATATAGTTTATTTACAAAAGGGGTAAAAATGATGGCCAAAATTGCTAGAGTGATGTTTACAACCAAAAGAAAGAAAACAAACCAAGAAATTATCACTGAATTTTGAATTTTGCCACCCCTCCAAGCAATGTGACAAAACTGTCAACATTCCTGGTGGCTCGTGGGGCAACGAGCTCGCCTCGGTGTGAGGACCCTTTAGCTTTCATCCATTGGGCCAGAGTCACCTCCAGACCCTTCTCCTCGTTGTTTTTCTGATTCTGGGGGCACCTCATCAACTGCTTCTAATATTTTCCCATCTCCTTCGCCAGGTATCTGCTCCAACGGCGGCGGTGGAAGGCGGTCACGGATCCTCTCCATGGTTCGGCGAATGTGGGCCCACGTGCCTTTCTGGAAAGGCTCTCGGTCTTGCAATGCCTTAACCAGGACATGGAACCTGTCAATTTGCCCAATGTCAGCAGATTTGGCCCTAGCGCTTAAATCATTTAAGCACGCCGCGATCCTACAATATCTCAAAATAAAATCTGTGACCTGGCCTTCTGTAACTGGCTCTTTCCACTGATCAATCTCAGAGACATTGCTCTCAAAGCCGAGCCAGGCAGGTTTCAATTCTTCTTTTGTCAAAAGGTTCCCGTCATCGTCACTGAAACTCGAGAAACCCAATTCTGAAAGATTTTGAAAATACCCCAGAGAGGTACGCTGCTCCTGTTCAAATATATCCAGAAGTTGCTTCGCCTTCTATGCCTTTCTCACCTTGGAGAAGAAGGCGCGGACTGTGGCCTGGGCGGTGGACCAATCTCGAGCCGTCCGACTCATAGCTGCGACTTGCAAGTCTTGGTACTTTATGCTCTGCACTTCAAAGGCTAAGTTGAGCCGGTTTCTAATCTCCTGGACGATTTCGTCCACTATTGGCCCCTTTTGAGAAGCAGCGTTTTGGGCTTCTGTAATATATGATAATATTGAGAGGGCACTAGAGGCCCGAGATCTGAAATTCCTGAGAAAATGGGAGCGGATATCCTTAATTCTGTTGTTGTCGAACAATTCCAAGCTCTCCTTTTTGTACAAATGCAGTTGCATCTGCAATATCCGGTCCTCAAACTCCTTGGCCTTCAATTCAGCCTTGGCCTGGGTCTTGCTATGATCTCCAACTTTACTTTGCAGTTGTTCTATCTGATGCTTTAAGGGATCCCTATCATTCTTTAATTGCTCACATTGCCTTAGAGCATCCTCCAGCTGAGAGCGTATCCTAGCTAGATCCTCCTCCAGCTTGACATTGGCATCTTCCGCCTCACATCGGCGCTGGTTGGCGATTTGGGCATGTGCGCGGAAGGTCTCTATTCTCACATGCATTAATTCTGATTCATTATCAATGTCTATATGTTCTAGGTCCTTGACCTTTTCCTGATACTCAATCTGAAGAGGTCATTTCGTCCAAGGGTTTCTGAACCTTGGGAATTTTCTTGACCTTGTGCAATTTCCCATTCTTTAGATCAATGACCGCGCACTTCTCTTGTCTTGCCAATGAACGCCCCCTCTTTCTCCTCGCCTCCTTGAGCATATTGTCAATATTTCGGCGGGCTTGGATCAACTTCTTCGCTAGAGGGCTCTCCTTGATCATGGTTAACTCATTTTCTAATAAGGCTGGGTTGACAGCCGAAGGGGTAAGCAGGTACAAAGACTGAATCGGTGACGTGTTGCCGGTGGGTTCGGTGGCGGGCGTGGTAGGGGTTTTGGCTAGTGAAGCGATAGCTTGCGTGGGTGTGGGGTGGGAGTAAGGGTTTGGAGATGAAGTATCACCTTCGGTCTGACCAGGTACCAATAGAATGGTGGCATGGGTGAGTGAAGTGGCGGCTGTGGACACGTCCCGGCCTGACGACTCAAATGGGGTGGAAACACCTATGGGACTGGCGGAATCGTTTTCTTCATCTTGGAGGAATTCCTCCACATTAACGACGTCTACCTCAACACTTTTCCCCGTCCTTTGAAGCATTGTTTTCTCAACACCAATCTCCATCGAGCCTGTTGTAGACTGTTCATTGGAAGCACCGGAGGGTCTGGTGCGAGGCCGTTTCGGATGAGGAGGGGGCAATTGAACCTATTCGGGTCTTTTTCTTTTCCTCATATCCTCCTTTTCTTGCTGCTGCGACGACCTCCCGACATCAACTTCGGAACCTTCAACAGGCTCCTTAAGTGGCTCTTGATGTGTCACTACAACTTCGTCTTCATCTTCCTGTTCGGAATCATTAGCAATTCTTCTGGGGCTATAGCCCGAGCCTGGGGGACTAGGGGGGATGAAATCACCAAAGGAGAGGGGTTGCCAAGATTCGGCATATGCTTCATAGTAGATAGCGAAGCCCTTATCTGTCTCAAAGAGTCCGTATGACTTTTGCTTCCGACGATGAACTCTCATAATCCACCATTCCTTCAATTGTGGTTCGCGCCAATCCCTTATCTCTCCCTTCAAATCGTCTTTCATTTTTCTCCAGAATGTTGAGTCTGGGCTCGAGAAGGGGTGCTTAATGGGATCATACTCATCTTCCATAGTGTAAAATTCGTGCCACGGGGGCAATGTCTTCATCCTTTCTACATGCCACTCTAAATCTCTGCCAGCGGGATTATTCCTCTGTTCTACAATCTTCGGTCGAGGGCAAACATGAAAATTTTTGAATCTCAGATGATCTCTCATCACCCCCAAGGGATCATAGCACCACCGCTGCGGAAGCTGCAGCAACTCGAAGTCAGCAAGTTTATTCTCCAAATATACGTGTTGTTTTAGGGCGAAGACTTCTACGACTCCCATTTTGAAAGGGAAATCACAAGTCGGAGGCCACTTTCGGTCATGGCCGTAGATAACATTTGTCGCGTCACTCTAGCGAGCGACCTCTAAAGCAAATTGGTATTCAGAAGGATACACAGGCAAGAGGAAGGATTTCCCCGCGAATCCAAATAGGCAGACAACAAGACCCTGGGTCAGCTGAAAAACGTCCCCTTTCCGCTCGTTGACCACTTTGTTCCTCAGGTCCACGGGTACTCGAGGGCAAGAACCCTGCAATAGCTGAAGAGCAGGTCCTAAAAATTGTTGATTGAACACATAATACGACCCCGTCCTGGCTAGGAGGGGGGTCCACTGGTAAACCGGCAGCGGGGCTCCGTCTTTGCCACTCTGAGCAATGACAATATGAGGAAAATGCCTGTGGGTGTGACAGAAAAAGATCCAGATTAGGAATGAGCACGGCCCAAAATATTGGCCTGTCCCAGCATTCTTCAAACTCGCCAACCGCGTGTGCAAGGTCCGCGCTACCCACTTGCCCAGTCAAAGAAAACCGGGTTCGTGTTTGGCCTTGAGGGGTCTGGTGAGTAGAACTCTCCTCGAGAAATGCATTCGACCAGGGACACTTGCCAGGGATAAACGTCAGCGTCTGTAGACAGACCTGCGACCCACGCAATAATGGAAAAGATATATGTGCTTTTGAAGTCTTGTAGAAGAAAAGGCATCTGTGGTAGCTTGCCTGAAGGTAACCCATCCTTAAGACTCTCCTTCAAAAATTTCACAATGTGACTAGAGGCGTTAAATCTGTCCATTTGTTTATTCAACAGAACATTGCGCACCAAATACCCCTTGGGTGGCCCTTGCAAAGGAGCGAAAGCTACTTGTACATCTTCATTAAAAATCGAAAATAATTTATTACCCACAACGTCCAGAACTTGTCTGGTGGACGGCTAGTAATTCTGGGCTATTGCACAGATTAATTCAGGACAGTGGTGGGTTGGTGGAGTCAGATACCAGTATATCTGCGAGTAGTATGCGGCAGCTCTCTTATTTTGTGCAGATAATCGACTCTTCATGTAGTCGATAGTGTATCGCAGTTCTGCGATGCTTTTTTGAAAGTTTAGTATCTCTTGCTCATCCTCTGATTCCTCCCCTTCTTCTATGGGCTGCTTCTCAAGGCGTAGGTTTAAATCAACCTTCTTGGGCCTATGCTTCTTTTCTTCCTTGCCTCTTTTTGCCTTTTCTGGAGTCGCCACCTCGGGCTCTTTCCTCTTTTCTTTAGAATTCTTCTTCCCCATTTCGTTTTCAAGGAGGAGAATTTTAATGCAGAAAATGGGAATATCGTAGAGCTCCGGCCAGGTTTCTTACAGTCTTGTTCAACAGCAGATAAACAACTTAATTACTGGTAATTCTCGGGATTTATAGCCGAAGGTTATAGCCACCATCATTAATGGCAACTACCAAAATTAAATTTAAAAATCAGGCGGAAAGGATTGCTTCGCTTCTTCATTGGCTTTGCGGCGGGGTTGCACGCGGATCTGTGTACTTCGATGACCTGGCCCGGCTTTGAAAATCTAACTCCCCTGCCACCTATTACCTGGGCACAACTTTTAATCATAACGGCATTCTCTTGGGATGCGCCCCGCCACCTTTGCATTAAACCCGCACGTCCTGAGCACTTTCCTACATTGTCTTTAGCACACACCTCAAGGCACATTTTAAATGCTTCTCATTTTACGCTCTACGGCTTGGTGAAGCTGATTTTGGCACAAAGTGCTTCGCGGCGAACCCTCAAACTTTCCTTGGTCTTCTATGCTTCGGACCCGAAGCTGCCTTTTCATGGGATCTAGGCTACATTGTTGTCTTACCGAGCGCTTCGCGCAAGATTAGCCCCGAAGTGGTGCTTAGGATACCTTAGGAGCTAAGCGCGTTCTTTTGTCTCAAAGAAGTGGTTCGCAACATTTTCCTTTTGAAGTTGCTTCGCTCAGCTACCTTTTGCGAAGCATTTTCCATGCCTTCATACTCCAGAGAAGTATTTCCTTTGCTTCTTCAGCGAAGCCTGCTGCCAAGCGGAGCAGGTTGCATCTGCTTTCTCCTTTAGGATTTGGGCGCTATGAGTCGTTCCTTGTTGTTGATTTGAAAGCGCTTCGCAACGAACCGTTCTACACCTGCTACTTCGCGTAGAAGAATTCCAAAGTAGATTTTACTCCTGTTTCGGCAAATCTAAACCTTAGTCATGAGGTAAAACTTAATTTTCACAATGACGTGAGGATGCAATCTATATCTAGCTACATGTTTAATTCTAGAGACTCTTAAAACAAAGTTTGTACAAGTAGAAACAACAATATATACAAGGATGAAAGTTTTCAATAAAATTGTTAATGATAGAATGTCTTCAAGTGAAGACCGTTTACGGGAATTGGTAGAGTCTGACCAGTCGCGTCCTTGAGGATAAAGGAGTTAGCTGAATTTACATTGGCAATCTCAAATGGTCCTTCCCAAAACGCGTCCAGTTTATCATGATTGCCTAGCTTAACCTTCCATGAATTCCATTTCCAGACCAAGTCTCCCACTTTAAATGTCCGAACGGATGACTTCTTCTTGAACCAATTTCGGGTGACCTGGGCATGCTTTGCAAAGTTCTGATATGCCCTATCCCGTTCTTCCTCTAATTGCAATAATTGGGCTAGCCTAACTTCCATAGGACCAGATTCTGCTTCTTCATCATTTAACATCTTCAACGCAAGAATTTCTACATGGGTTGGCAGGACAGCCTCTTTACCATACACCAAAGCATACGGTGAGGTTTTGATCGACCTCTTGATAGATATTCGATCAGCCCATAAGGCTTGGTCTAAGAGAAGGTGCCAAGTCCTTTTGTTCTTGTCTATGAGCTTTCTCAGCAACCTCAACAAGGTCTTATTTGTTGATTCTGCTAATCCGTTACCCTGGGGATAGTAGTTGGAAGTGACCTTGCGGTATATTCCATATTTGCAAGTGAACTCATTAATTTTAGCGCCTGTAAACCCGGGACCGTTATCCGTTACTACTGCTTCGGGGATGCCAAACCGGGTGATCAATATTTCAAGGAAAGTAATCATCGTTTCCTTATCAGCATGCTTTGTGGGCACTGCTTCAGCCCATCTGGTGAAGTAATCGGTCGCAGTGAGGATGAATTTATGTCCTACAGAAGAGTTCGGCGAGATGACCCCTATGAAGTCCAATCCCCATTGTTGAAATGGTGCTTCCACTTGTATTGGCTGGAGGGGCATGGGAGCATTTTTGCTTCACCCGGAAAACTTCTGACATTGTTCGCATTTTCTGCAAACCGCGAAAGCATCGGCAAAGAGCAAGGGCCAGTAGTAGCCCGCCCTGATTATCTTTAAAGCAGTTGTCCTTCCTGCAGAGTGGCCCCTTGATAAACCTAAATGGAATTCACCAAGGACCCATTTCTTATCATCCTCCCTTATACACTTCAGAAGAACGCCATCAATATTTCGATAGAACAGGCCCTCGGGGCATAAGACAAAGCAAAGGGCTTTCAGCCTGAAGTATCTTCGATGCGAAGTATTTAAATGCGAAGGACATATCCCAATGCTGAAATATTTTACTATTTCATTGACCCAGTCCTTTTCATCCTCGTCTCGGTTTGCAAAGATTTTTTCTACCGCTAAGTCATCCCACTGACAAGCTGTTACTTCGGCTGCTACACTCTTCGCAAGCTCTTGGCATAGCGCGCGACCGTGAACCAACTTTGTGGATTTGATTTCAATGTCAAATTATTGTATTTTGTTGACCCAACCAGCCCTTTTGTTGCCCAACTCTCCTTGGATAATGAAGTTGCATACATCGAGATGGATAACAAACACTATAAACCGACTTTGGGAAACAAAATGTTTGAATTTCCTTAGGGACTTCATGACAGCGTGCACCTGTCTTTCTATGAAGTTGTATTTCTCCTCGTGTGGATGTATCACTTGACTTAAAAACGCAATAGGGCGCTCTTCACCGTCTCCTCCCTTTTGTGTCAAGACTACGGCATAACTCTCAGGTTCCCCCACAACGTACAAGATGAAATCCTTACTATAGTCCGGATTAGTCAGAACGGGTGCCTGATCGATTCGGGCCTTGATTTCTTCAAATGTCGCCCTTCTGTTGTCAGTCCAGATGAACTTAGCATCTTTTTTCAAAATTTCGGACATCGGATTGATGATTTGAGCGAAGTCCGGGACAAACTTCCTCACAAAGTTTATTTGGCCGAAGAAGGATTGCAGTCCTTTCTTATTCATCGGGAGTGGGATTTTTAAGAGAGCCTCAACCTTGTCGGGGTCTATTGCAAGACCTTTCTCTGATATAAGATGTCCCAATAATTTCCCTTCATTTACTGCAAATATGGACTTCTTCGGATTGATTGAAATGCCAAATTCTCGGCATTTTTCGAATATTTGCTGCAAGTGTGAAGAATGATCCTCCCTTCTCCGGGAAAAGACAGTCATGTCATCTAAAAAGATGACGATAACTTTATTCAGCAATTCGCCAAATGCTAAGTCCATAGCCCTCTGAAAAGTAGCTACTGCGTTTGAAAGGCCGAATGGCATCCGCTGGTAAGAGAACATCCCCCACTTAGTAGTAAAGGCCGTTTTGTGTTGGTCTTCATTTCTAACCCAAATCTGGTTATATCCTGATAAACCATCAAGTAGGGAGAAACGTTGGGCTCTAGCTACTGAGTGCAAGATTTGATCAATCTGCGGGAGAGGGTAGTGGTCTTTCAGTGAAGCCTGATTTAGATTGCGAAAGTCTACACAGCCGAATGTCCCCATTTTTCTTCCTGACGGGAACTAAGTTCGCTACCCAAGAAGAGTGCTTTATGGGATAAATGATCTTGGCTTCAAGCATTTTCAGAAGTTCGGCTTTCATCAGGGTTTCAATCTTTGGGTTGACCGGCCTTTGCCTCTGTCTGAAGGGTTTGACCCCTTCTTGCAGCTCGATTGTATGTTGAACCAGTCTTCGGTCATACCCCTTTAGGTCTTGGTAATACCATGGAACTATATCTGGATACCTCTTGCACAGAGATCGGATTTGTTCTAACTCAGCTGTAGTACAGTCTATTCCAACTTTTAACACCTTCTCGAATTCAAGCTCTAGATCTTGATATTGCCTAGCATTAACTTTGATTCTGTGAGAGACTGCTCTGTCATTCTGATCGAACAAGCTCTCCAGAGTGATCAATCCCCTTGGAACATGGTTATTTTTTAACTGGACCAGTCCTTCATACTCCTCGTCCTTCGGGTTTCTTCCCTCGACCGTGGCTGCTTCTTGTACCAGGAAATTGATGATTTGTTCATCATTGTCGAAAACTTGCCAATGCATGTCCTTATCTAGCACAGAGGGCCTATAAATCATCCTTACAGCCTTCGACTTGTGCACCATGTCGTCGGCTGGAGAATATCTAGCCGCGATGGAGGCCAAGACATCATCATGCCTATTTTTCTCTCGTGGGATGAACTGCAGACTGAGTGATTCGAACTGTTCAAGCAGGTCCAATACTCTGTTGCGGTAGGCTTTAAGAGAGTGCTTCTTGGAGATGCACTTGTTGGTGACCTGATTGCATACCAATTCTGAATCTTCGAAAATCTTGAGATGTTTTATGCCTAACTTTCCTGCTTTCTTCAGTCCTAGGCATAGAGCTTCATATTCTGCTGCATTGTTGGTGCAACTCCAAACCAGCCTGTAACAATATTCCTTCTGCTCTCCAGACGGTGATACTAAAAGTATTCCTGCCCTGGCTCCGTTTTTGCATCGGGCTCCGTCAAAGAATAATTGCCATAATTCTTCTTGGGCAGGTATCTTATCTTTTGGCTTTTTGTTTCTCTGGCTCTGTGATGGTGTAACATCCTATTTCTGTCTCTATCATGGCATTGAAATCTGTCAATGAAAATTCAACTTCAGAATTTAGTTGTGCAAAGGATTCCTCTACTAGGTCCACTTGTTCTACTCCTTCTGCTATCGCATGGACGGGATCATTGCATTCTTCTTCGGTCATCTTCTGTATGAGAAACGTAGAAGGTTTCTCGTTGTAAATTTTGACTTTCCTTCCCTTGAACGGAATCTCTAAATGCGAATAGTCCATGGATAGGTATCCCCCCACTTTGCTCGTGAATTCCCTTGAAAGGCACATGCTAAAATAGGGCTCCGGATCTACGACTACCACCTCCTGTATTACCACAATTTGGGGTACCTTGTGCAATCGGATAGGTATATCCTTGATTACACCGACTATTTTCACGGGAGTACCGTCCAGTTGGAGCACCCCGTGGCTACTTCGCGTGTACTCCATTCCTATTTCTTCGCAGACAGCCTTAGGCATGACTGTCGTTGCTGCCCCTAAATCAATCATACAATTGTGGACGATGTGCCCTTCTATTTGTAAGGACAGGTAGAATGGAGGAGGCATGTTCTTTCCCATTATGGATGTGGACAGGGTTTGCACTATGGCGGGCGGTGCTGACTTTGCAGCTTTTGCGGACTTCAAGGACTCCTGCAGCAGGTCTACTTGTCCTGGCAGCTGCAAAGCGTCATATAGGCTAATTTTGGCGGGGATCCTTTTTAATTCATCCACGATGTTATACCCTATGTAGGCATGCGCTTCGGGCTCCCTTCTGGCTTCGTACTTTGTGCGATATTGCTCCGTGACTTCGACTCTTTGCCGCTTGGTTAGCGAAGGGAACTTAAGCTTTTCCCTTGCTTGTTCTTTAGTTTCGGCCTGAGGCGGGGCTGTGGAGGCTTGTTGGTTCTTTTCTTTTGTTGGCGCGGGAAGCGAAACTTTGTTTGGGGCCTTAACAAGTTGCTGCTCCTTTGGGCGGCGAGTATACACCTTCAAAGGAGCCATTTGAGCTGCATCCACCTCCATTGGCCTTTTTCCTTCCTTAGTAAGAACTGAAATTTGTTCTTCTTCATCCACCACCAGGTTTTGATCTGCTTGCCTTATCATATTGACTTGTCCACTAGGGTTGCTCCCCGACGGTGTACCGCACATAATGCTGATGCAGCATACGGGTATTCTCCTCATGTGGGTCGTTGCATGTGGAGCACCGGATACGATGTCAGAAGTGCTTGTTCCTTCGTCGATCACAGCATTCCTTGCCGAAGAGTTCCCTGGTAGAACCACTTGATCTTTGGTGAGCGTTGGTGGGGGGTAAGACCTTCTTGGAAGGAATTCCTGATGCGCTTGTTTCTTTTTCATGATAATCATATCATTGGACAAAGTCTGCACTGTGGAGTTCAAAGATTTAACTTCCTGCAGTATTTTTGCCTGCATATCTTCAGCTTTGGGGGCCAGTGGCAATGAAGCCATCGTCGGTATCGGAGGCAAGGCAGGGTGTTGAGGTGGCGTCGGTAACGTGGGAAATGCCGAAGGGGCAGTAGGTTGTGGTGCTGAAAATGCAGTGAAATGAACTTGGGGAGTAACGATCTAGGTTACAACGGGATTGGGGTTCCATGATGAGATGGGATATACAGGGGTTGTGGAGATTTGCGAAGTGGCTGCGCTCGGGTACTGTGTCTACGGAAATTCCGGGAATATATCCGCGCCCTTTTTCAATTTGTAACTTTATATCCAAGGTAATTGATTTATTTATGTTAGCTATATGTTGTGTAGTATCAATTATTTTCGCAGAAGGCGGTAATATGATATCTTGAGCGGTTACATTTTTGGGTCCAACGATATAGAGAGATGCTTCTCGAATTCCGTACGGATCACTTCTAAGTACAATTTCTTTCAGATTCATCAAAATATCATGCACTGATTCTTCAATACCTATTATTGCAGAATATTCATGTGTTATGTTTTGAAATCCACACGTGTAATACATATTCCTTCTACACTTCTAAGTACAATTTCTTTCAGATTCATCAAAATATCATGCACTGATTCTTCAATACCTATTATTGCAGAATATTCATGTGTTATGTTTTGAAATTTCGCACGTGTGATACATGTTCCTTTCTCTCTCTCTCTCTCGCACACACACACACACCCCAAAACAAAATTAAAGTTATTGTTGCTGCAAGTGTTGTTCTTCTCAGTGCTACTGCTCTTCCTTGCTTGAGTCAAAGTAGGTTCTTTTTACATTAATTTTTTAATATTAATTGTGTATCAGGTGGTCCATAGATATCCACACACACATACACAAATCTTTGATATATGAATTTTAACTCATAACACCCTTGCACCCTTATTATCCAATTTCTTATAATATGTTAAAAAAATTACAAAAGCTATATAAAATGTTGCCTCCAACACCGACTGCTAAAGTATGGAAATTCTTGAACTTGATGGGTCTAGAATAAACTTGCATTTCTGGTATGCAAGCACACATTGGTGGGAAGTTTAACCAGGGCAATGGACCACCTGGTGGGTGTCATAAGTGGTGCCAAAGGTAGTGTTGATGCACGCCAAAAGGTGAATTTAGAAACAAAAGCAGCATTTGAAAAGATTAAACAACTCAATATCAGAATGGCAGTAGAGGACAGGGAAAACACAGAGTATTCAAGAGAAGATTGATAGGTCCTCAGTACATGGCATGTCTTTTGTCAGCAAGCTCATGTATGTCATCAAAAGGTAGTGGAACGAGGACACAGTATTTTTTGAAAATCCACAGAGAAACAACAGGTTAATGATGCCTAGGCAGATTATTTTCAAGAAAATGCTATTCAATTTCATGTGGCCAGAAATCTTTATTTCAAAATTACATTTCAGAAAAAGCTGAGTTTGGTAAAAGGTACACACATCTCAGTTTTATGTTGCTAAGGACTACTCTTTTGACAAAACCAAAAGAGCGAACGATTGAAAAATTATTGTAGGTCAAAGAATCTTGGAAGATAATTGGCTGCACCATTTTAAATGATGGATGGTCCAATATATGTCAAATTCGATTGATCAATGGTTTGGTCTATTGTCCCCAAGGATTATATCCTTTGAAGGGTACTGCCATGATGGGCCATAAGAAAACTTCAGAACGTCTTTAGAATTTTGGAGAAAGCAATTCTTGAAGGTGGCATGGACAATTTAATTTAAGGTTGTTAGCAACAATGCCACAAATTGTATGGGAGCAGGAAAGACAATTATGGAGAACTACAAACATATTAATCAGATCCCTTGCAATGCACTTTGCCTTGATTTGCCTCTGTGATTTGGCTAAATTTCCATGGGTACATAAGGCAGTTCACAGATGAAGAATGATTGCAAATTTCATTAAAAAGCATCATCTTCCATTGAGCATATATAGGAAGCATGCATCTAAAGAGCTGTTGAGACCTTGTGAAACAAGATTTGTCTCATTTGATATCACTTTAGAGAGGTTGAGAGAAAAAAATCTGATCTGTCATTTGTAGCAAGGATTCAGAAGATTCCACTCTTGCAAAAGGTTCTAAAGGGAAAATAAATGTGAAGGAAATTATTCTCGGCACCAACTTTGGCCAAATGCTACTCAATGTCTAAATTTGTGGTAACTGTTTGTTAATATTCTTTGCACAGTAAATTTGATACCCCTTGTATTCTCATGATTTATGAGGGCATGGACCATTGTAAATAGGTCATTCAAATTGCATTCAATAATTTGGAAAATGAGTATAGAGAATTATGGGAAATCATTGATGCAAGATGGAGGATGATGCATAGTCCTTCGCATGCAGTATGGTTTTGTGTAGCTTATATATCTCAAAGTCATTTACATTACGTATTGTTTTGATATGTCCTTGCTATATAAATTTAAAATTATTTTTATACTTTTATCTTTATTTTTTATTGTCTTGATATGTTTCTCCTATATAAAATTTGAAGTTATTCTTACATTTTTATCTAGACATTTAAACCCTTTTTTTTTAATGCTTTTGCTTTACAAACTTAATGGTGAAGTTTGTAACTCATTTTCCCAGTGGCAAACATTTTTCCAAATTTTATTCTTGCTGAACTCAAAAAGAAACTCGTACCAGGCAACTTAGCTAGTATAACTCACTAAGACACAAACACCCAGTCAATTACACGGCCTTGGGCATGACCACCCAGGAGGAGAACCCAATGTCCCAGCCTTAGACTGTTGTGTGACAGGCCATTCGTTTTCTTTCCTGTGTAATTTCTTGAGCACATATTTTCTAGAGTTCCTCAACCTGGAGCCAAGTTAGGTCTGCATCTAAAAAGACTTTGTTAGAGAGGGAGAATTGCTTCCTTTTGGCTCTCAAAGCCTGCAAACGATAACAATGATCATTTGCAGACTTGAACCAGTTAATAAGGGTCACATCTCGTGGCCTTATTGAGCAAAATGTCTTTTAGGTGTTGAACATGGAAATCATCAAGTGAGATTTGCACCCACGACAACAGTTCAACAAATGGATGGGGAGGGTTTACTTTCCCCAACCTCTAGATCTTGGGCCAATTCCCTTAACTTTGCTGAAAAATGTTAAA
This sequence comes from Wollemia nobilis, assembly GCA_028583015.1. Lineage (NCBI taxonomy): Eukaryota > Viridiplantae > Streptophyta > Pinopsida > Araucariales > Araucariaceae > Wollemia > Wollemia nobilis. The sequence continues at coordinate 2,933,743 of JAQPPZ010002347.1, forward strand.
GAAAAACTAATTTAAGTGTGCAGAAATTGAAATCTAAGCTAAGTGCATGAAAAGTAAATCTAATCTACTTTGTTGGAGAAAAGAGTGAGAAAGAAAAGAAACAACAGCCGAATCGTAGCAAGATTTCAGAGTTGGTGCAATCAACAAAAACCACCAAGTACCAAATAACTTCAATGTGATCAAATCTTCAAAGAAATCAGCAATGTAGGCAGTAAATCTGCCTCTCAGAAGAAGAAGAATTAGAAGTGTGTATAAATTGCAAATTTTGACAAGTTTTGTGCATTTTTGACAAAGTTTTGAAAAATAAAATGTAATGTAAATTTTAAGTAATTAGTAGGAAATGCAAATTAGGCTCAAATGAAATTAGAAATGAAATTAGCCAAAATGAGGGAAAATGAAATTTGGTTTAATAAAAATTAAATTAGACTTTAGGAAGACCAAGTTAAATTATAGGACGACGGTTGCGGGGTGGCAGTTGTGAATAATGTGTTGTCCCAAGAACCGCTTGGAACGGCCTGGACAAGCATTATATAGGGCCCCACATTCATTTTGAACGTGTTGTTCCAAGAGAGAATGCAGAGAAAGTAATACAATATTATGCTGCAAAGAGTAATTATCTCTATGGATGCCAGGGTCGTTGGACCTGTGTATTTTGTACTGTATGCTGATGTTGCATGCAGCAGCCATTATTAATACAATTCCAACCAAGGTTACCGGGTGCACGGGTGCACGTGTAGGTGCGGTTATTTTTTAATTAAAAATACTATATATATATATATATATATATATATATATGTGTGTGTGTGTGTGTGTGTGTGTGTGTGTGTGTGTGTATTTTTATCAAAAAAAAAAAAATTAAAAATTAAAAAAAAAAATCATACTTTTCAGTTTTCACTCTTACATTTTATTGGATGCCCAACTTGGATGCCTAAATAATTTTTTTAATGTTTCTTTAAATTAAAAATAAATGCTTTCCTTCAAATTGACAACTTTCTTGCATGAATGAAAAATAAAATTAAAATTAAAATTAAAATATATATCACCGTTAACACTGAAAATTGAACCTCAGACCTCCACCTATTCAACTATCACCTACCTTACACATATTAAGCCTCCATATATTTTTAACCACAAACAAATTGCTGCTAACAGTCCTTTTGAGTTCCACTGTTTTTTTTTCTAATTTTACACTTTACAGTATATGCTTCTTGCATGTGAAATCCCTCCCGCCTCGGCTCGAGCTGGAGTTCAGGTCTAAGATAGTGAAGGTTAAAACAACCAGGAATTTGACGGTCGTGAAAATTTGAAAAAATAAAAACGTTCTCGGCATGTAGTTCACGGCGTTTGCAACGGGACACTTCGTGTTCTACAGAGTCCCCATGTCACAATCCCAGAGATATGATCTGGGCACACAATACAAGTCTATCTATTGAACGGGCTCAGCATCACTTCAAAGTTTAAAAAAGTTTCAAAATGTTTTTTTTTTTGCCTGTATGGGCTGGGTGTGGCTGGGGCCCATTTAAATTAAAAAAATAAAACGGGGCCCATTTAAATTTAAACAAAAAAAAAAAATTGGTTTTTTTTTTATGCCCAAAATGGGCTGGGTGTGGCCTGGCCAAACCAAGTGGCCTGCTAGGGTTCACCCCAAACAAACAAGACCATGGACCCGCGCACCCAATGTGGGTGCAGGTACGGGTTCGCACACTTGGCCTGCAGAGTGCACGAACCCGTAGCCGAACCCACGCACCCAATGTGGGTGCAGGTACGGGTTCGTACACCTGGCCTGCGAGGTGCGTGAACTCTGTTATCTTGATTCCAACCTTTGAGTAAAACTGTGTGTGCATGTGTTGGCAAATGGATGATTCCATGGTGATAATGTTGTTTGTGTAGTTGTAGGTACAAATCTTGTTGGAATAACTATTCATTGCAGGTTCTGGAAGGTAGGGTTGTCACTTGAATCGTACGTTTATCTATAGTGGAAATAATAGATGAATGGAGCGTTTAGCATGATAGATGATGTCTTAGAAACCATGCAATGAAGAATTAACAAGGATTAACCTTCTATGTTGCAAGCCAGAGGCAATGTAGCACAAACTAAATGACTAGGACAGCCATGCAAACTGCTGGTTGATAATCGTACGGTTGTGATTAACATATGGTATCAATAACTATGCAATAGTAAACACATAGTGAAGGCATAGTCATTGACAATAAGCCCTTATACAAAGTTGGAGGAATTGTACAAGGATGGCATAAATTGTTACTTAGGCAAATCGTACACTTCTGAGGAATTGTAAGATCTGTTGTAATATTATGCAGAGTGAATGACTAGCAATTGTACGAACTGTACGACTTGGTAAATCGTACGACGGATAGACTGAATGGTTATGACTAGATTGTACGTTTTGGCTAGACTGTACGTTTGTGGAACTATATGCTTTGTGACCGTACAATTGATCAATTGTATGTTTTAGGTGAATTGGATGATTTAGGAAACGTACAATCGTACGATTGGTGTAATAGAAATTGTACATCTTATAGGATGAGAAGTTTAGTGCTTCATCCCTAATATGTCACCACCTCCCTCACTGGGAATACCACCACTCGTGCTACAAGCAATATCATGAAGAAAGGACTAATAGAGGAAAAGAGAGCAGAGCTACTAGTTCCATGCATCCATGAATCAAAAGTCGTAGACACAATCACTCATGAATGTCAAGCACAATTCTTCACTTTATTGATCTCGAAATTGTTACAATGATCTCCAAAGAGTAGCTCTGGTATGTTGGGTAGCCAAAAGACCCTTACAATGAGAATCATTCTCTTATTTATACTTGAAAAGTAAAACCCTAATCTATTTTTGGACTAGCAATTCAAAATTTCATGCAGGCTCATCGTCCTTATCCACAACGCCAAAATAGATGCATGCACTAGAGCAAGGCGCACAGGGAATTGCTCGAAGCAAGGCATTCCAAGAAGCAAGGCACTACACGGAGTGGGGCTCATCAATTGCTCCAAGCAGAGTGCTCCAAGAAGATGCTTCAAGCAAGGCGCTTTGGGAATTCGCTTTAAGTGAGGCGCCCAGGAATTCACTTTGAGCGAGGCGCTCTTGGAATTCGCTCCGAGCGGGGCACATTGGTCACTCCAAGCAAGGCGCTCTGGGAAGTCGCTCCGAGCAGGGTGCTCTAGGAAGCAGGGTGCACTGGTCACTTTAAGTAGGTTAGTCTGGGAAGTCGCTCCAAATGGGACCCTCTGAGAAGCAAGGCACATGAGTCACTTCGAGTAGGGCACTCTAGGAAGTCACTCTAAGTGGTGCATTCTAGGAAATAGAGCGCTCTGGTTGCTTCGAGTGAGGCACATTGTGAAGTCACCCCAAGAAGTGGGGTGCTTTGGGAATAAAGGCGCGCTAATCGCTCCAAGTAGGGCACTCCAAGAAGTCGCTCTGAGCAAGGGGCGCTCTGAGCAAGGCACATCAAGGAGCAAGACACTCTAAGCATGGCGCATCGAGGAGCAAGACACTCCAAACGGGGCACTTTGGAGAGCAGGGCTCACTTGAAAGGAGCAGGGCGCACTATTTCCAAACACTTAGCCAATTTTCACTTATTTCTACCCTACTATGTCTTCTGCCTCAACTTGTGCAACAGATCTTCATTCGAAGCGTGATGGCAGTAGCAAGCTACTACAATTCTAGCAACTCGTGAGGACATTAATCCTGATTAACAAGTGATCCCAAATTGTACCTTATTCTTGGATGCAGAGTTAAAATTGAGGTAGTTTCACAGCAAAGTTGATGTTGTTGGAGGGAAAAGTGTTATTATAACTACGACCTATGGACCAAAGATGCTAGTTTGATGCGACGACATAGACAATGGCACAAACAAGATGAAGATAGGTGACGAGAAGGGTTGACTTTGTAGTCATTGCCATGCAAAAACCATCCTATGACACATTTTTGGGACGAGGGCGGTTACGCATGACAAAAGTCAATCAAAATTGGGAGGACTAGTTGACATTCAAGAAAGGCAAGCACAAATATGCTATCAATCTAAAGAAATAGTCCATTAGCGAAGAGTTGGCGATATCCGATGAGTTGGTCAAATCTTCATCGAATGAAAAAAGATCGAATGGGCGAAGGGGGATCAAACAAAGGTGTTCTAGAGTTAGAAGAGTGCATGGAAGATGAAGGGAACTCAAACAGTGGGCTATTCCACTCCCAAATGGAAGACTGAGGTCTTTCAGCCAAGTTGTATGTGCATAAGCATGGAAGATGAAAACCAAGATGATGGACATCATAGGACATACGAAGTACGTGAATGCAGTCAAAATTTGAAACTAGCCATAAAAGTCGAAAAGCCAAAAATATCTTTCCCATAGAACTTTTTTGAGTACAGTGTCGATGATGCATAGATTGATGAAAGGCCAACACATTCCTTTGATGTAGCAAAAGCAGCAAAAGAACTTGACACCATCAAGTATGAAGGTTCAAAGATGGTGTAGGTAAACCTTGACGAAGGTGATCAAGAAAAGTTGTTCCATTGTGGGGACGAGTGGGACCAAGTTTTAAAAGCGACAACTTTTAAAATATTTGTGCAATATAAGGAGGTCTTTGCATCAATGTACAAAAACCTACAAAGAATTCCACTTGAGTTGTATGTACATCGAATTTCATTGATTCCAGGGACGTAACCTGTGAGGATAAGGTCGTACAAGGTGAACCCAAAGTATGCAGCCTTAGTCAATGCGTAGATAAAGAAGATGCTAGATGTGGGCATAACTTTTAGAGTAACAATGAGCAAATGGGTGTCTCCCATCATTATCAGTCTAAAGAAGGACAATAGTCAGATCCGTATTTGCTTGGATTTTCGAAGCTTGAACATAGTGACAATAAAGGATCCCTTTTCGATCCCATTCACTGATTTGATTTTGGAGGAGGTAGAAAGGCACAAATTCTATAGCTTTTTGGATGGATTTTCAAGCTACAATCAAATCAATATTGCCCAAGAGGACAAGCTAAAGACCACTTTGTTGTAAAGAATGGCATTTATGCATAAAATTGAATGCCCTTCCATTTATGCAATGCCCCTACCACATTTTAAAGGATTATCTTGTTCATTTTTGAGCAAGTGTCAACAAACAAGTTCAACTCTAATCGCTTAATCTTTCTTCTTCTTGTTTCCTTTTTCCTTTGAATGGCCTTTGATGGTCAATGCATCCTTGACAGACTCAAAAAATTTCTGCTTCATCTCCTTCGAGAGTAAAGCACCACCACTTCATCAAGCTTTAGCTTTGAGATGGTGCTACTGATCGCCATCACAATGTTGTCCCACGAATCAAGCAAAGAATATAGGAGGGTTATACATTGGTCTTCCTCTTCCATCTTCACGTCCACAGATGCCAATTGGCTCACCAAGATGTCGACTACTTTCAAATGCTCAATAACAGAATCACCATCATTCATTCTCAACGAATAGAGCTTCTTACACGGAAAAAACTTGTTTACAAGGGACTTCGCTTGGTACAAGGTCCCTAACTTCATCCAAAGATCCTTGGTGGTCTTTTCTCCTGAAACATTTAGCAAAGACAAATCCGAACAAGCCTTCTTGCCTTCCGATCATTCATAGCCCAATCCTCTTTAAATAGACCAATGGATTTTTGACCAGATACCATTGCATGAAGGTCTCAATCAATAAGGAGATCCTCCATCTTGAGCTTCCATAGCTCAAAGTTACTCCCATTGAATTTCTCAATCTCCATTCTAGTGCCTACCATATTTGTTTCCTAAAAACAAGATCAACACTACACAACTCCCATTCAAGCAAGGATTAAATATGAAAATAGCCCTACTCCCATGAATCTAACAAGCTGGCCAAGCTCTCATACAAATGAAAGGAAATAATGCACCAAAATGCAACAATTTCCTACTTAGTCCAATGAGGAAAGTTATGCTAGTTAACCAAATCTAAAAATTATTACAGCAGAATATTAGCACTTAGAAATAAATTCAGAATATAGAAGAGAAGAACACAAGATATACTCTGGGAAAACCCATAGAGGGGAAAAAACCAACAAGAAGAGAGTCTCAATGTATTATCAGAAACAAATCGGTTGCAAACCACTTCAGAGATTAACTCCTCTTAGGAGATCTTTAGGCTTCAACACACAGGAGACAATCCAGCAGCATAACCATGCACATGCAATCTTCTACACACATGAAGAATCCAGCAACTTGTCTCCAACTCCAACCTGCAATGCTCCAAAATCAGGATGACCAAGAATACCCAAACCACTCACCCAAGGCTTGTTTATATAGGCTAGAGGCAAACTTGGAAACCACTAGTGGTTTCCAAAACCATGGGCTATCCCATAGCTATCTCCATGGGATAACACAAATCCCAAAGCAGCCTACTTCAAGATGTGATAAGGTTGTTGGTTGCACATCCCAACAACCTCCTAAAAAATAGTGCACATCCCAAGATGTGATAAGGTTGTTGGTTGCACATCCCAACAACTTGCCCAATATGAGGGGGGCAAGTAAAGTCATTATTAGCCAATTTAACCACCCTATTCTCACTCCACACAACATGCCTAGTATCCTAAGATTGCCCTATCCAAGTGGGATACCCTTAGGAGTCATTTTTACATAGTTACAAGTTACCAACTTGGTAAACCAACTAAAAAGTTCTCCCCTAATGCCTAGGTAACCCACTAGAATAAAATACATTATTTATGCAAGGTGTACAACACCTTCCCAACAATCTCCCACTTGTATACATTGCATAGGGTGTCAAATCATGAAATTAGAAGCTAGGGGATTACCCCCATAGCCAATCAGCACCATCTAAACTTTCATGTGCTCATGGGCTTCATCCATGCATCAGTCACATTCGTAGAAGCATAAATCAGGAATTGGCCAAAAAAAAAACAAAGAACATCGGGATTCCTTCAAACTGCAAAATTCCGCTGTTAAAATGCGTTTTAGTGTTTTCTTTGTTGTGGTAGCAGGTAGGTAGACCTCTCTCTCCAGTTTGGAACAAGCAAAATGAGGCAAAATGAAAAAAAAAAAAACTATTTATGTCGTTTCCTCTACCCATGCTAACACGGCAGACTTTTTCGGAAAAAAAATCAGGATTTTATCTGCAAGGACAGGAATCGGAACAATTCAGGATTTTTTGCAGATTTTCTCAACTATGCGTACAAGCGTCCACCTTCTCGATCACACCCCTCTTGTCCTCCACCATATCACAAACAAAGCGATACTATACATCAATGTGCTTTGTCTGCACATGAAAGGTAGGCTTCTTTGCCATGAGGATGGCACTTTGACTACACACCGAATCAGCACGATGTCCTGTGTCAACCTAATATCTGAACACAATCTTTGAAGCCAAATTGCCTCCTTACAGGCATGAGTAGCTACCATATACTCTGCCTTTGTCACCAAAAGAGCAACCACATTCTATTTTTTTCTCGTCCAACTTACCGCACCACCAAACAAGGTAAAGACATACCCACTAGTAGACCATCTGCTATCCACATCTCCAACCCAATCCAATTCTACGAACCCATGTATATCCATCATCCTGCTCAATGTTTGTCCTCATTGGTAGCAAATACAATAATCTGAAGTGCCACGAAGATATTTGAAGACTCTCTTCAACGCGCAATCCAATGCTCCATGCCCGGATTGGACATATACTTCCTTAGAACCTCCACTACTTGGGCAATAATAATAAATTACATTATTTATGCAAGTTGTAACAATAATAAAATACATTATTTATGCAAGTTGGACGACACCTTCCCAACAGTTTGCGCACCCATTCTGGTGTTTCCAGATTGGGAGGAGTTTCACGTCCACATGGATGCATCCACTTTTGTAATTGGATACGGATTGGCTCAAGAGGGGCAATATGGGCTGGATCAGCCCATATTTTTTTCAAATTGGCTGTTGTCTATGGCGGACAAGAATTACAACACAACGGAGCAGGAAGCGTTAGTGATGGTGTACACAGTGCAAAAGTTCAAACATTACCTGCTCGTAAATCCCTTTGCTTTCTCTTTTTATCATCAGGCATTGTTGTACCTGATCAATAAGCCAACAATTCACGAACGAGTTAGTAGGTGCCTCATTAAGTTGCAGGAGTTTGCGTTTTGAGTGGTGGTCAAACCGTGGAAGAAACATAGCGGATCAATTGTCAAGGATTCATTCGGAAGAACCTATGGAGGGAGGAGTGTCGGATGTTTTTTGGATTCTCATTTGTTTTGAATCATTGTGTTGTCGTCGTGATACAAGTACGGTTGAGAATACTTGTCGACAGGTGAGCTGTCAAAAGAGTTGTCAACAGCCGAAAAGAAGAAGATAATAATAAACTTATAAAGACAGCAACATTCCAACTGAAGTAGCTTGGAACGTTTACACTCTCCCAAGGAAGTAGGGGGTTTGTGATTCCAAACTTTAGAATTCAAAGAGCTACCCTTGCTGGCAAGTAGGTAATGAAATCAATGAAGGATAATGCTCCCTGGCAGATTCTTTTGAGTCATAGAATCTGAACTGCTCAACACATTTAAGGAATAAAAAGGGCATCCTAACCATAGGATAGGAGTGATAGTGCAAAGGCCTTTAAAATTAAATATTCCCCACTTCTGAAATAATTTGGACAGCATGGCAGTTTCTAGTTGCTTCTTTGACATTTTGAGTGCCCATGTGATGCTTAGGATGTTGTGTCACGTCTTGTATGGGCTATTCATTCCCCTCGTGTCATCTCGTTTCTTGCCTTCCTTTTTAGGTAAAAAACTATTAAGGAAAGTGGTGTTTTATTTGGCAGAGGAGTGGAATCAAGAATTACATCAATGGGATTCATAGTGAGATTTAAGTTGAGAAGAAGTATTTGGCCTAGAAAAGTAGACCAGCTTTTCAAGACTTATGTAAATTGATTCTTGGGGACTTTTTTTTCAAACTTCAGTTGCAACCAGGACCTTATTAAAGAGACTAGCATAGACAAATAGAAAGGTTTTCCCACAGTTAGGCACCAAAGGACATCTAAGCCAGCATGAGACATACTCCAATCTTTGCCGTGCCTGCCCTACCCCAAAAAAAAAGAAAAATAAAAACAAATAAGTGACTGTTTTTACATCAAGATTTAGATCACAACACTCACCCTCAGAGGATTGGTATTTTAATTCAGCATGACAGAGAAATTTATCATTTCCTTTTCATCTCCCCTCTCTGAAGGCTTGGACCATCTTGGGGAACTCTTAGGTGGTTGGAAGGCTTATAAAACACTATGAAAGCCCTTCAATTTGGGGACCATTAGCTTGTTGCAGAAAGCTCATTGTAAAGCTATTTTCCAAGAAGACCCCTCAGTGTTCAGCATAGGAACTTGAAGTTGTGCAAGATACGGCCTTGCTTATTGAAGCCAAATTTTTTTGTTCCAAAAGGATGTTGACTCTTTGTCTATTGTTGCTAAAGCTCAGTTTTATAATTATTCAAAGCTAAGGGTAAGAGATGACTTATGTTCGCTTCATCTCCAAATTGAGTTGTAACATGAACAACTCCAAGCCATTCCAAACAAAGACCTCTAACTTGAATATATTGTCTATCAGAAGATAACGGACAGAAGTTTTGACCTTTTGTTGATAACAAACTATATTACAAATATGTTCATTTTCTGGCAATCAAATTCTCCAATGTTCTCTTTTGCTTTGCAACAGGACAGTTGAATCAGAACTTGATAAACAGGCATCTTTTTCTATAAATTCAATGAGGTTTATGTTTTGTCTTGGAAAAATGTCATCAAATACAAGAACCATAATAATACACATGGAGTTGAAACAATAATGTACATAATATTGACGTTTCTATATAATCTATCTTTAACAGACCAATTGAAAATTTCTTTCTTATGCTGCAAAACAAATGAATGAATAACAAAACCACCAAATAACTGCTATGAACATCAAAGCAACATGCTAAAGATTGAGCAAGTCTTTAGGAAGAATTATAAACATCCACAACCATATAAATACAGAGACTCATTCATATGATAGTAAGATTTCAACCACCGGTTTCATACTCACCCAGTACACGAGCAGCAACAATGCTTGGAAGATTTTGAAGAAAAATGTCTCCCTTGAGCACTCCTGGAAATTGAACAACATTTTAGAAATTAACTGAATAAAAACAAACTCAATCGTGTGCAGCACATATTCCTGCAAAACAAAGCCTAACATCTATAGTTAATTATACTCTAACTTTCGAGTAAGATATGATTTAAATAATTGGCAATCGTTATTCAAATGACAAAATTGTGATGCAATACATATTACAATTTTGCAACCTACAGTATATTGCATATCTATGACATGATTCTATGCTCAGGAACCAACTGAAAGATATTTCTATATTATTGCTCAATTTAATCCCAGATCTTTCGTCCACTCAACAATGTATGTATTCAAAAATAATTTGAGTGTTAACATGCAAATTATGATTGAAGGAAACAAAAAAATATTGAGCTTGAGATAATTTGGTTCATTATTCTGAACAAAGTTACAAAATATCATCAAATTGACTAAAGCATATGCACAAGGAATCGGAATATATTCTAAATCCTTCTGCAAATGACTAGTCTGTCTCAGTGAAATTGGATATAATCAAATAGTAAGAAACAGGGACCTACTAGAAGAATATACATTTTTCTAAAAGGAATTAGAAATGTGATGGCACGATCTACTGACATGCTATGCTCAACATGCAGAAAAACCCTCAAAACATTCAAAAATGTTCAAACAATATTAAAGAGGCAACAAGAAATCATAAACAAATTCTATCAATGTTACAATGAAGTCCATGTCTGAAAAATTAGAGCAAATGAAATATATCTCCTTGAACAAAATCACTAAGATTGAGTAGTTATCAAAATCAGTCTTTATATCTACTTGAAAAAAATCACTAAGATTGAGTAGTTATCAAAATCAGAGTAAACACATAATGTGCAACATACAAGGAGCTAACAAAAAGATATGTCTAACTCAAAAACATATCACAAAACAAAATTACCATGGAATGGAGGATGCCTATATATCTTATCTACCATTTTAATCGCAACTCCTTGTGTCTTCCGGAAAATTTCCACCCTTGACATCATTGCTGTTCCTCGTCCAATGTACAATCCACTTCTTTCAATAAAATAAGCATCTGTAGAACAATGAAAGAAATGAGCAAATAGATTACTAAAAATAAGGTTGAGAACGGAAAACGATGTTAGTAGAATTAAGTGAAATAAAATATCGTATATGAATAGGACAAAGTCAGACTCCCATGCCCCTTGCAGCATGAAACTGATAGCTATGAATTGCTTATGTTTGTCTTCTTGATACTTATGTCATCAATCTAAAGAACAAATTGCCGCTTAGGAAGACTCATATGTCAGAGATAAAGAACTCTTCAAGTTCACTAGGTGTTGCAAGCATCAAACTATGTTTCCCTGTCATCTATGAAAAAATCTAGTTTGAGATACTAGTCCCTTATTATCTATCCATGTATCAAGTACAAAATTAATAATCAAAAAATACATTTCTAGCATAATAATGCAATTCTCATATGTGACTTGTGTTTATTGAACTTCAATTTACAATTATGTAACATGAAAAAGAAAAGTTAGCAATATAAGTGTTGAGGAAAACAGTCATAGCATAAAAATTCGGTAGTTACAAGCATGTTTTCTAAAAGTACACAAGCTACAGATTTTATACACTTACTTTTACAATATAACACCAAGGAAAGAAAGAGATTTGTTTTGTTGCTATTCCTCTAGTAAAGTAGCACTTAGAAACAGACATAGATCAATGATTGTTCAGTTCATGAGAAACATTATTCTATAAAAACAAAAAAAGACAAGTTCTTATTCTTTTTACAGAAATCATTGTGAAAACAATTTCCAGATTAATTTCATTGGAATAAACTCACACACCAGGATTACACACCTGAAGAGGAAAGCTGCAGCTCTCAACCTTACAACTATTCAAACAGAGCTAGAAAAGATTAATTGATGTCAATTGAATATAGAACATGTTTTGTTGGGGGCTTGCTTGACCATCTTGTTAGGAAAATGACTTCAAATTTTATACCTGCAATGAGAAACACAATGACAGAGAACAAAAACAGCAACACAAGTAACACAGAGATTTACATGGAAACCTACAATGTGCAGGAAAACCACGGGGCAATGGCAACTTCTCCTTTTATTATTTTCAGCAAAACTTTACATTCACTTCAACATTACATTCACTTCATAGATATGCAAGGGATCAAGTCCCTTTTATAGAGCATGAAGGGAAGACCCTGAACCGTTCGTTTCCTCTCCCAAAGGAAGCCTCTGCAAAACTGTTCGTTTCCATGCGAAACTGAAGCGATTCGTCTTCCGTGTCCTGATGTCTATCTTGGACGTCTACTTGCCTAGACGTCTAGCAGCCCAAACATCTGGTCTGCTGCCTAGAAGTTTGGCCTAGACGTCTAGAAACCCAGACGTCTGGTCTGCTACCTAGACATCTAGCAGCCCAGACGTCTGGTCTGCTGCCTAGACGTCTGGCCTAGATGTCTAGCAGCCCAGACCTGTAGTCTACATCTGCTGACTGTGCACCTGTATAGTGACTTCACTTCCTAACATTCTCCCACTTGAAGTGAGTATTCAGGAATTCTTCTACCAAATTTTTTCATCCAGTGCCAATTGCCAAATGCTGCTCTTGTTAATTTTTCAGCAAGCCCAAAGAAGTTCTGCACCACTCAAACTTCTCTACCTTGACCGGCTTAAGAAGCATATCTGCAGGATTCACTTTTGTGTCGATTTTCTGCAACAAGATCCTACCTTCTTCCACCACATTTCTTATAAAGTGGTACTTGACATCAATGTGTTTCGTGCGATCATGGAATGTTGGATTCTTCACTAGATGAATAGCACTTTGGCTATCACAATGCAGCGTAATTTTCTCCTACATTACCTTGAAGTCACCCAACAATCGCTCTAGCCAAATTGCCTCTTTGTTGGCATGAGTTGCTGCAATGTATTCTCTTCAGTGGTTGATAAGGCCACAACAGACTGCAACTTAGAAGCCCAACTCACCGCTCCTCCAACAAGAGTGAAGGTATATCTTGTAGTGGATTTTCTCCCATCTCTATCTCCACCATAATCAAAATCCACAACCTTTAACTTGCAAATATGTCGATCCAAAGTAAATGGCAACATCTGAAGTGGCTCTTAAATATCTGAATATCCACTTCATCGCATTCCAATGCTCCTTACTAGGATTTGCCATGTACCGACTGACTACTCCCATTGCTTGGGCAATATTCGGTCTGGTGCTCACCATGGCATACATGAGGCTTCCTACTACTGATGAATACGGTACACAAGACATGCTTGTCTTCTCTGTTTTTGTTCTGCTCCTAAATCCTTCATTTCAAATGTCCTAGCCAACTGAGCGTTAAGACCAATGATTTTATTCATGTTGGGGCCTGCAACCAGCATTTCATCAACACACAGCAGCAAAATAACAAAACTGCCATCATCAAACCTCTTATAGTATCCACAATGGTCAGCTTCACTCCTGCTGAAACCTTGGCTCTTCATGAAGGTATCAAATTTCTTGTACCACATCCTTGGCGCCTGTTTCAACCCGTACAATGATTTCTTCAGTCTGCAAACCAAATGCTCTTTGCCTCTTTCCTCATAGCCCTCGGGCTGATCCATATAAATCTCCTCCTCGAGATCACCATGCAAGAAAGCGGTCTTTACATCAAGCTGCTCCAGTTTTAAATCCTGTGCAGCTACAAGTGCAAGTAGAACTATAATAGTAGCCATCTTCACAACTGGAGAGAAAATTTCATTAAAGTCAATACCTAACTTTTGCACATAGCCTTTTGCTACAAAGCGAGCTTTATAACGTTCCAACAACCCATCGCTGTTCTTCTTCACTTTGTAAACCCACTTGTTTCCAAAAGTCTTTCTTCCAGGTGGGAGATCCAGAAGTTCCCACGTTTTATTCTTGTGAAGTGCCTCGATTTCCTCCTCCATGGATTTCCTCCACTTTTCTGCATTCTCAGACTCTTTAGCTTCCTGAAATGAACTAGGTTCACCATTATCAATTAGCAAAGCAAAAGAGGACTGATAAACATGAGAATACGTTTCTGGACATTTTTGTGGGCATGTAAATCTTCTAACCCAATGATCTGTTGATTGTGGCTCTTGGTCTTGTGACCGTTGTGGCTGCTCTATTTGCTGTTTTGCATGCTGATCAAAAACTTCAGCATGCTAATTTTCATATTCATCTTCACTCATCTCTACTTCAACTGGTACAACATTAGGATTTTGTTGTACCTCCTTCCTTTGCATGGATTTTTCATCAACAATTACATCCCGGCTAATAATTACCTTGTGGGCAGTAGGAACCCACAGTCTATACCCCTTCACTATATCTCCATAGCCGAGAAACACACATTTGCTTGACTTTGGGTCAAGTTTGGACCTTTTTTCTTTAGGAACATGAGCAAATGCATCACAGCCAAAGGTACGCAAATGAGAGTAATCAAATGGCTTACCACACCCAACCTTCTCTGGAATCTATCCATCCAACGCAGTTGTAGGTGACCTGTTAATGAGGTAAACAGTTGTATTAACAACCTCTGCCCAGAACATTTTATCCAACATGGATGCGCTGAGCATGCTTCTTGCACGTTACATGATCATGTGATTCCTCCACTCAGCCACACCATTTTGCTATGGAGTATATGGTACAATCTTCTGGTGCTTAATTCCTTCCTGCGTACAAAATTTATCAAATCCCTTGGAGCAATATTCACCCCCATTATCTAACCTGAGACATAAAATCGACTTGCCCAAACTCTTCTCTACCCGTGCTTTGAACTCTTTAAATTTCTGCAAAGCTTTCGAATTCTTCTTTAGAAAATAAACCGACACTCTCCTAGAATAATCATCTATAAAATTCAGAAAATAAATGGCGCCATTTAAGGACTGAGTGGGGACTGGTCCAAATATATCCGAATGTATAAGTTGCAGAAAATCAGAACTCTTACCAAGACTTGCAGTAAAACAAACCCTCTTTGTTACCAAAAATACAGTGCTCACACAAGTCTAAATTGCAAGACTTAATCCCAGAAAGCATACCTCTGTCATGCAGAATTTTTAGGTCTTTTTCACTCATATGGCCTAGGCGTTGATGCCATAGCATTACTGCATCCTGAACAGAAGTTGCTACTGCTGCATGGTTTGTCACCGTATCACCGCATAAACGATATAGGGTCCCATAAGATTCTCCCTTAGCTACTACAAGAGCCCCTCTGGTAATTTTGCAGTAGTTGTTACTGAAAGTGACAGGATACCCTAGCTTATCCATCATTTTGATTGAGAGCAAATTCTTCCGCAAATCGGGCACATGTCGTACATCACATAACATCCTTTCTCTACCATCGTCCAGCTTGATCCTTATATCCCCTCTTTCCACAATTTTTAAAGGGTGATCACTAAAATAGACCTTTCCACCACAATATGGTCGATATTTGTCAAACTAGTCTCTGTGGGGAGACATGTGGAAAGATGCACCTGAGTCCAAAACCCAGGTATATAAAACAGATATGTTGTTACTGATACAAAAGGCTTCACATGTTGTTGTCTCTCCTAAATCTGTTGCATTGGCCTCAATTGATGGCTGATTTTGATTTTCACCATTCTTTAATTGCTAACAATCCTTTGAGTGTCGTGGCTTCCCACAATGCCAGCACTTCCCTTTCTGCTTATGTCCTTTAGACTTAGATCTGGACTGTTTTCTACCTTGTTTACTCCCCTCGAAAGATCGACCTCTCACAGATAGGGCTTCATCGGTTGAGGGTTCCAAAGACGTTTTTCGCCTCAACTCTTTTGCCAACAAAGCGGCTACCACATCATCAAATTTGAGAGTTCCTAATGATGAATTACTGATGGTCATCACCATATGATCCCAAGTGTCCGGGAGGAAACAAAGTAGGGTGATAGCTCTATCTTCATCCTCCATCTTCACAGTAATTGAAACCAATTTACTAATAAGAGTATTCAACTCATTCAAATGATCTAAAATGGATGAACTTTCCTTCATCCTCAAGCTATAAAACTGCTTTTTCAGAAAAACCTTATTTGTTGCAGATTTTGTCTTATACAACTTTTCAAGCTTTTTCCAAAGGGCTTCTGCTGTCTTCTCTTCAGCTACATTGAACAAGACAGAGTCCGCTAGGCAGAGACGGATTGTAGAAACCGCCTTCCTGTCAAGCGTTGCCCACTCCTCATCTTTCATGCTGGTCGGTTTACTCACGACCCCTTTCAAGGCTTGAGCTTGGTCATTCTGAACCAGCCAATCCTCCATCTTCATCTTCCATAGAGTGAAGTTCCTGCCATCAAATTTCTCAATCTCGAACTTAGTTACACCTCCTATCATTGTTGCAGCTCCCAGATGTTAGGAAAACAACTTCAGATTTTATACCGGCAATGAGAAACACAATGACAAAGAACAAAAACAGCAACACAAGTAACACGGATTTACGTGGAAACCTGCAATGTGCAGGAAAACCACGGGGCAATGGCAACTTCTCCTTTTATTATTTTCAGCAAAACTTTACATTCACATTTTCAACATTTCATTCACTTCATAGATATGCAAGGGATCAAGTCCCTTTTATAGAGCATGAAGGGAAGACCCTGAACCATTCGTTTCCTCTCCCAAAGGAAGCCTCCGCAAAACTGTTCATTTCCATGCCGAACTGAAGCGATTCGTCTAGGCAGCTGACCAAACGTCTGGGCTGCTAGACGTCTGACCTAGACGTCTAGCAGCCCAAACGTTTGGTCTGCTGCCTAGACGAATGGCCTAGACATCTAGCAGCCCAAACGTCTGGTCTACTGCCTAGACGTCTGACCTAGACGTCTAGCAACCCAGACATCTAGTCTGCATCTGCTAACTATGCACTTGTATAGTGACTTCACTTCCTAACACATCTAACCTAAAGAGACAATTACAAACATAGTCTAGGTTTCATTTCACTTGGTTAAGGCAGATCCCCTAGGATAAAAATGATTCATTGAAGGGGGAAAATGTCATAAGTTCAATTGCATCATCATTATTAAATAATGATTATTTTCATCTTGAATTTTTTCCTTTTTTTACACTGTTGTCAGAGAAATTTTGAAGAGTCTAGAGTTGTTGCTACCCCATTGACCATAAGTTTCCGTGTATAGTCCATAGCTGAGAAAATCAGCAGAATCGTGATCCTTTGCCGATTTTTTGCCACGCCAATGCAATTGGCAAAGGATCGCCGACTCGGAAATTCTTTGCCATTTTTTGAAAAAATTGGAATCGTCAACTTGGATATTCTTTGCTGATCTTTTGAAAAATCGGAATCGTCGATTTTTTCAAACAATCCTTAAAAAGTTAGCCGCAACCGCACGCGTAGAGGTTGGGCCCGATATAAGAAAAAGTTATTTTTTTCTCTCATTTTTCACCTCACCTCTTCTAAACTGAGAAAAACACTACCTACCTGCTACCAACCCGACCCAAACATGCTAGGGCAACCTAGGAGCAAGTGATTGCGGTGTGAAGGAATCCAACAGCCAACAACAACCTCCTAGAAGATTCATCCGAGGTAAGAAATTCTTTGAAAACTCTTTTTTTTTTTTCCTCCAACTTAAAACAAGGTTTAGAATTAGATTAGGGTTGTTTGCAAATAGTTTTGTAATTAGGGTTGTTTGCCGATTTTCTCAACTTTAAAATCCAAAACCCTAGTCTAGGGTTTTGGGTTTAGGGTTTTATTTTTTATCCTCCTTTTAAGTAGATACTAAATTGATATATGCAAGCCAAATTGTTAGCTATCAATATTTGTTAAACTTTAAACCCTAAACCCTAGTCTAGGGTTTTGGGTTTAGTTTTTTTTTTCTCCCTTCAAGTAAATAACTAAATATTGCTTAAGGCTGCTTGATAACTATGTATGCAAGCCCATTTTTCAGCTATTAATGTTTGAACTTCAAAGTTTAAAGTTTAAACCCAAAACCCTAGTTAGGATTTCGGATTTAGGGTTTTTATTTTTTCCTTTTGTTTTTAAGTAAATAATGTTGACTGATAACTATGTATGCAAGCCCATTTTTCAGCTGTTAATGTTTGAAACTCTGAACTTTGAAGTTTAAACCCTAAATCTTAGGCTAGGCCCTAGGGTTTTGGGTTTAGGTTTTTTTTTCCTCTTATTTTTAAGTAAATATTGCTGCCTGGTAACTATGTATGCAAGCCCATTTTTCAGCTGTTAATGTTTGAATTTGAAACTTAGAACTTTTAACTTGAAGTTTAAACCCTAAGCCCTAGTCTAGGCCCTAGGGTTTTGGGTTTAGGGTTTTTTTCCTCCTCTTTTTAAGTAAATATTGCTGCCTAATAACCGGTGTTCCACGGGGACGCGTCCCCCACCCCGGGGGACGCGTCCCCCCGTTTCCCACGTCCCCCAGGACGGGGGGACGGCAAGGGGGACGTTTCCCCCCGTCCCCCTTTTTGGGGACGGGCGGGAAACGTCCGGGGACGGGCCGAGGGCTGTGGCCTCCCGTCCCCGGGCGTCCCGGCCGTCCCCAGGGGACGGCCCCCCGAGGCTCGGGCCTCCCGTCCCCGGGACGTCCCCCTTTTTGGGGCGTGTGGCCTCCCGTCCCCGGGACGTCCCCCTTTTTGGGGCGTCCCTGGGGACGCCCAGCCGTCCCCGGGGACGGCTGGGCCCCATGGGGGACGCTCGGGCCGTCCCCGGGGACGGCCTGGGCGTCCCCCATGGGGCCCAGCCGTCCCCCACGGCTGGGCGTCCCCACCAAGGGGAAAAAGTAAAAAAAAAAAAAAAAATTAACTTTTTAACTTTTAAAAAAGGGATGGGGTGGGACCCATTTTGAGTCTCACCCCCCCTCCAAAACCCTAAACCTAAAACTAAGTTATATAAAGTGAAAACAAAAAAGTAAAAACTACTTACACTCATCTTTCATTTTTCAAGAGGAGAAAAAGAGAGCTGGAGAGCAAAAGGAAAAAGCAGCAGTAGCAAGGGCAGCATAGCAGCAGCAGTAGGCAGCAAAGGCAGCAAGGGCAGCATAGCAGCAGCAGTAGGCAGCAAGGGCAGCAGCAGTAGGCAGCAGCAGTAGGCAGAAAGGGCAGCAAGCAACAGCAGTAGGCAAGGGCAGCAAGCAAGGGCAGCAGCAGTAGGCAACAAGCAACAGCAAAAGGCAGCAAACAACAGCAGAAGGCACTAGGTTTTTAAATTTTTTTTACCTCTTCCAAGCTGTTAGGGATTTGAAGTTTTCAAATTGAAATTTTATATTTTAATTTCAAATTTTCAACACAAAACATGGCCAGCAGTGCATCAGGGTCTTTTGAGGAGGAAAACCAAACTGAAAATCCAAACATAAACATGAATACTGCTGCTGTTAAGGATTCATCTTCTAACATCCAACCCCAAACTTCCAAAGGGGATAGCACTGCTTCTCAACCTAGTTTTGGCTGCCCATCTTTGTTACTTAAAGAATATGCCAGGGGTCCATTTAATATAAAAAAACCACTTGCTGCAATTTGTAACTAACTGTGACCAAGGGAAAAAAAATTTTGGGGGCTCAAGAACATGGCTGTGTAATATTTGCAAAACCACATTTAAGGGCAGCTATACTAGGGTTGAGTCTCATCTCACAGATAAGGCAGGAACAGGGGTTAGGGCTTGCCAAAAAATGACCCGGGCACAAGTTAATGAAATCCATAAGATTGTGCAAGAGTCTAGATTAAAAAATTTTGGTTTGTCTTCATCTACAAGCAGCCCATCATTTAGAGAGGACGTTGGGGCCTCCTTAGAACAGCCAGAAGAATTAACCCAAACATCCAGTATGCCACCGCTGCCCTCAAAGAAAAGGGGAACTGTAAGTGAAATGTTTAATGTGCAAGGAAGAGAATCAGCAGATGATGCTATAGCAAAATTATTTTTTGCACATGGGCTGCCTTTCCATATTGCACGCTCCCCCTACTTCAAGGACGCAGTAAGAGAAATAACCAAGGCGGGGACTTCATATCTACCGCCTGGAGAAAATAGGCTGCGTACCTCTCTTTTAGACAAACACTATTCCAAATGCAGTGTGGTTATGGAGCGAGATGAGGAACACATGGTTGACTCATGGATGTTCTATCATCATGGATGGGTGGACTGACATTCGTCAACGTCCACTCATCAATATCATTGTCACATGTAAAGCAGGTCCCTATTTTCTCAAAGCCATTGATTGCACGGGAAAAAAAAAGGATGCTGAGTTCCAGTTCCTTCAGTTGAAGGAGGCTATTGAGGAGGTTGGAGCCTCCAATGTTGTACAGGTAATCAATTCGATAATTTCTGTTTTACTTTAAGTTTTAATTTTTTCAGATTTTTTAAAGAAAATTAAAATCTTTAAATTTTAAAATTAGTAAATTACAAATCTAGATTCTAAATGGCTGTTAAAAACTTAAATGAGACCATTTTAATTTTTTGTTGTACACTACAGGTAGTTACAGATGCAGCCCCTGTTTGCCAACGTGCAGGCAAAATGATAGAACAAGAATATAAACATATTTTTTGGACCCCGTGTTGTGTTCATGCATTGAACAATGCATTGAAAGACATTGGGAGGATAGATTGGGTGAAGGAGATGGTTGCACAAGCCAGAGATATGCAAATGTTCATTTGCAACCATCACACTTCGTTAGCCCTCTTTCGGTCCTTCTCAAAGAAGGAGTTCATCAAACCGGGAGACACTAGATACGCCACCTACTTCATTTTATTGGAGAGGATGATTGAGGTGCAAGATGCTCTACAATCCATGGTAGTATGCACGGAGTGGAAGAGGTGGCCAGAATCAAGGACAGAGGAGGGCAAAAAAATTAGAGACAAAACATTGGATGATAGTTGGTGGTCTCAAGCCAAGTAAGAAACCAAAATGTTATTTTAATTTATGATTTTTCAATTTTCATTGTTTGTTTCAAATTGGAGTGCTCATATGACAATGTGACATATAAGTTTCTAAATTTTGTTTTTGATTTCTTGTAGGTATATTGTGTCTTTTGTTGCCCCTATTGTTGCTGTCATCAGATATGCTGACACAGATGCTCCTAGTCTAGGAGAAATATATGAGACTTTTGACAGCATGTTGGGGGAGATTAAAAAAGTCATTTATGCTAGAGATCCATCCCTGTTATTCTATGAGGCCTACATCAGGCCTATTATACAAAGGAGGTGGGATAGGATGAACACCCCCCTTCATATGGCAGCATATGCAGTAAACCCAAAGTGGTATGAGCTTAGGCCTGGGAGAGTGCCTCCCCATGAGGATCCAGAGGTGAGAGAAGGGTTTTTGGAGGCCATTAGAAAGATATATGCGAAGGAGGAGAGCTCAAATATTAGAAATGAGTGGCTCAATTTTGCTAATCTCGATGGCCCTCGCTTCAGCCACCCAGAGTGTAAGGAGGATAGGGCTACCATTGCCCAAAAAAATCCCATTGGATGGTGGCAGCTATATGGGGACAGCACACCTAACTTGAAATATTTTGCAATTAGGGTTCTTTCACAGGTTGCTAGTTCCTCTGCTGCTGAGAGGAATTGGTCTACATACAGCTTTATCCACAATGTGAGGAGGAATAGGCTTACCTCTCGCAGAGCGGAGAAGCTAGTTGCGGTGCATAGCTCTCTTCGTCTTCGTGAGAGAGTTAAGCCGAGTACAAGCAATCTCCGGCTACACGATGGGATGTTGATCCGGAGGATGCAGGACAGATTGATGAGGATGACAGTCATGAGGGGTTGGTTGGAGTTTCATTGGAGGATCTTCACTTAGATGATGAGGGCATCTCATCAAATAGTGATACAGATTTTGATAGTGATAGCCCAACAGAAGTTCCATAGGAGTTCCATTACATTGTATACTCTTTTAGTTTTGAGTTTTTTTTGTTGTAAATGAGCATTGATACTATGAGTATTTCTGATTTTTGATTGTTGTCATATTTGAACAGTTAGTGATTGAAAAGTTTTAAAAATGACAGTCTTTGTTTGAACATTGGTGGCTGAAAAAATGATGACTGTTATTACTTAAAATGATGACTGTTTGAACATTGTTTGCACTTGATATCCTTGGCTGAACCTTCAAGTTATAGTTGTTGAACTTGAAACAATTAAATGGCTGCAAATTAGTAACTAATATGAACATGAAAATGTTAAATGACTCAATTATGGCTGCACTTATGTGTTAGTAACTAATCTGAATATGAATGGCTGCACTTACATAATTGATTAGTAATATGAAATATCATTTTTGTTGGGTGTAGAATTTTGAATGTGTAGATTATTCTAAATTTCTAAAAAATTTCATTTTTTATAGTATTATACCAGCCGTCCCCCCCAGCCGTCCCCGAGCCGTCCCCTAAAATCGACCCGCCGTCCCCCGCCGTCCCCGGAAACCCGTCCCCCCGTCCCCCCGTCCCCCAGGCTTGTGGAACCTTGCTAATAACTATGTATGCAAGGCCATTTTTCAGCTGTCAATGTTTCAACCCTAAGGGCCTAAACCCTAGCCTTTTGGTTTAGGGTTTAGGTTTTTTTCCTTTTTTTTAAGTGATTGTAACTTTGTTGTTACTAACTTACTGGTTTCCATGTGGAGGCATATAAAAAATGAAACCATTGGATCTAGCATGGGCGTATGGAACACCATGGCCAAGAAAAGGGGATTTTAAATGCAATTTTTGTGGCGATGAACTTAGTGGAGGCGTTTACCGCCTCAAATTCCATTTGGCACAGATACCTAACAAAAATGTCAAGATATGCAATAAGGTGCTAGAAGAAATTAAAAATAAACGCCATGATCGTTGCGGCAAACGAAAAAGCTAGTCTCAAAAGAAGTCATAGCAATGCCATCTCATCCCCCCCCTCCCGAGTTCCTCATACTGGCACCGGCTTTAGCCGGTTTCAACAGAGTAGTTCAAGTCCTCCAAGTGCACAAGCAGCTAGTGGGACGGGAGAGTCCTATTTTGTAGACCGATTTGTGTCAGGGGCATAATCCACGCTTGAGGGTATGGTTGCGTGGAACCAAGAGAAGCACAATGCAGCGAGGACAGCCATTGCCACTTTTTGGTATTATTCGACATTCCCTTCAATGTGGCAAGGTCTCCATATTGGTAGAATGATAGATGTCGCAAGTTGCGGCGCAAGATTTAAGGCACCGACTTATGATGACATTAGGGGCCCTCTCCTTCAACAATCTGTGGACAACATTCAGGTTGTGGCATTGTGCTTGACTAAATTTATATATGTATGGCATGACATTATTTTTATATATATTAATATGATAATATCAATATGCAATGTGCATGACTAAAAATTTTTTTAATACTTCAGGTTGTGCTTGACAACCAGCATAGGGTATGGAGGAACAAGGGTTGCACTATAATGTCTAGTGGTTGGACATATGAGAGGGGAAGAACCCTGATTAATTTTTTGGTTGCATCTACAGGAGGAACTGCATTCCTCAAGTCAATAGATGCATCGGCACATGTTAAGAATGTTGAAATGCTTGCAGGGTTGTTGGAGGAGGTTGTGTTGGAGGTTGGGGAGGAGAATGTTGTCCAAAGCATCATGGACAATGCAATAGCATATAAGGCAGCCAGGAGGATTTTGGAGAAAAGATTCCCCACTATTTTTTGGACCCCATGTGCAGCCCATTGTCTCGATTTGCTCCTCGAGGACATTGGGAAATTACCTTGGGTGGCAGAGGTTATCAAGAAGGTTAAGGCCATCACAAAATTCATTTACAACCATAAGGTTGTTTGATATAAGTTATATTTGTTACCCTCTTTAATCATTTATCGCTTTAGATGCAATGTGCAAGAAAGGTGTACATATGTTGGTAGAACCCTATTTTGACAAGGGAAATGAAATGAAATATTATTAATGTCCGCGGTTGGCCAAAATAAGACCCAATGGACTATAAGGACAATAATGACTGCCAGCTAGCAAGCTAAAAAAGCCCAACAAAGAAACGAACTAAGATAAATACAAGACGAAACCCAACAATCGGGCCAAAGAGAAAGGGAAAAGAAAAGAGAGAGCACAGGGGGGGAGGGTTGCAATCCAAAAGAGAGGAATGCACGCCAAGAAGAACGAAGAGAGAGGAGGGGGGAGGGAGCAACCCAGGAGAGGAAAGCTCCAAGAACCCCCTAGAAACTATTCTCTCCTAACAATCGAGGCTGAGGTACTGGAGCTGAAGAAGTCCATGATATGTCTTTGACCAGCATTAGTTCGAAACCCTGAAAAACTGTGGGTGCGTTGTCTAGTGGCCCTGCTTCCGTCTGAACTGGATGATGTGGGGCGTTTCCGTCCGGTGTCACCTAGTCCGTTGGAGCCAGTGAAGTGTGTTATGATGAGCCGATGTTGAGGAGGATGAGATCCATCTGGAGGAGAAATTTTATGTCAACGAAGCTAAGTTATCTCTCTAAGAAAGAGTGCGAGACACTGTTGGTCCGAGTATCTGAAGAAGGTAGAAACAAATCAAGAGTTATCCCTGAAAAGGCAATGGAATCTACCCCGGATCTCATAATAAATGGGACAACAAAAAATAAAGTGATGAAGGGTTTCAACTTCACCCAAGGGGCAAAAGAAGCAAATTCGTTCCTCTATCGGAAGATGGTGATCTGACTCAATCCGGAGTTGGTGAGAACACATCTTGAGTTGCCCAATAGTGATCCGAAGACTATGCATTGTGTGTTGTTGAAGGTATTGTGGAGGAACTATTCTACCCTCCTGTATCTGTAAGAAGTGCTCATGGTAGAAAGACAGCTTGGGGGAAAGAGGCGCAACTGGAGAGACCCAAGTGCATCTAATGTACTGGAGACTAACATGTAGGCGTATGAACACCAAATGGTACTACAAGCGTGTGAACACGAAGGATCCCTTTCCCAAAATTTGGCATATATAACATTACCTACCATGCAAGCGTGTGAACACCAAATGGTACTATAGGTCAGTTTTGCCAAATGGGGCCACTAGGACAATCCGTTAACTAATGTGATAGGCCACAATTCATAGAGCATTTTTGGCATGACGTTGACACTAGCGTTGAGCACTTCTAGATTGGTAGTTGTGATATGCTAAGCGTAGTAGAGAAACTCGGACTCAACAAGGCCAATTCTTGACTCAAACTCAAACTTGGCAAAAAAAATCAAAAAACTCAGCCAAAAAAATACAAATAAAATGCATATTTTCATTGGACATATGTTTTTTAATGCATATCACAATAACTAACATATACAATTCCAAAATTAATATTGTGAGCAATACAACCTTAAACAACACATGAGAGTGACAAAACACACGTCAATGTACTTGGTAGTTGGCTATTAGATTCAGTCTTGGAGCATCTGCAAGACCTTTTGTCGTCATTTATCGTGTTGTTTATTTGTAATTATTTCTTGTTGATGAATATGTAGTGTTTGCGAATATTTCATTGTTAGGAGGTGAAGTCAATATCCGGATCTCCAATGTTCTTCAGCAGAGAGGTGCATGGTGGTGCAGCTTATGGAGAGGAAACAAACAGTTTTATGGAGTCTTCATTTGGGAGAGGAAGCGAACAATTTTTTGGACTCTTCCTTTGGAAGAGGAAACGAACAGTTTTTTGGACTCTTCCTTTGGAAGAGGAAACGAACAGTTTTTTGGATTCCTTTGGGAGAGGAAACGAACAGTTTGTTTTTTCTATAAAATGGGAATGACCCCTTGCCTATAAAGATGTTGATTGAATGCAATTCTGCCAAAATCAATAAAATATCAAGCTGCCATTGCCCCGTGGTTTTTCCTGCACATTGCAGGTTTTCCACGTAAAATCAGTGTTACTGTTTTTTTCTGCATTATTGTGTTTCTCTGCTTGCACATAATTTTGCTATATTTTCTAACATCTAGTATCAGAGCCTAGGGTTTTGTGCGAGTGGGAGCTGCAACAATGACTGCAAGTGTAACCATGTTTGAGATTGAAAAGTTTGATGGCAGGAATTTCGCCCTATGGAAGATGAAGGTGGAGGATTTGTTGGTTCAAAATGACCAAGCCCTAGCCTTGAAAGGGGTCGCGAGTAAACCAAGCAGCATGAAAGATGAGGAGTGGGCAACGCTGGATAGGAAGGCGGTTTCTACAATTCGTCTATGCCTAGCAGAATCCGTCTTGTTCAATTATTGAAGAAAAGACCGCGGAAGCCCTTTGCAAGAAGCTTGAAAAGTTGTATGAGACGAAATCTGCAACAAATAAGGTTTTTCTGAAAAAACAACTTTACAGCCAAAGGATGAAGGAGGGTTCATCTGTGGCAGATCACCTAAATGAGTTTAATACCTTTATCAGTAAACCGGTTTCAGTTAATGTGAAGATGGAGGATGAGGACAGAGCTATCACCCTACTTTGTTCCCTCCTGGAGACTTGGGATCATTTGGTGATAACCATCAGCAATTCATCATCAGGAGTTTTAAATTTTGATGATGTGGTAGCCGCCTTGTTGGCATAAGAGTTGAGGGGGAAAAGGTCTTTGGAACCCTCAACCAATGAAGCCCTAGCTGTGAGAGGTCGATCTTTCGAGAAGAGTCAACAAGGTAGATCACAGTCCAGATCTAAGTCTAAAGGACGCAAGCTGAAAAGGAAGTGTTGGCATTGTGAGAAGCCAAGGCACTCAAAGAAGGATTGTTGGTAGTTAAAAAAAGAAAAACAAATGGTGAAAAGCAATTTCAGCCATCACCTGAGGCTAGTACAATAAATTCTGGAGAGACGGCAACATGTGAGGCTTTCTGTATCAGCAACGGCAGATCTATTTTATAAACCTGGGTTTTGGACTCGGGTGCATCTTTCCACATGTCTCCTCACAGAGACTAGTTTGACAAATATCAGCCATATAGTGGTGGGAAGGTCTACTTGGGTGATGATCACCTTTTAGAAATTGTGGGAAGAGGGGACATAAGGATCAGGTTGGACGATAGTAGAGAAATGATGTTATGTGATGTACGACATGTGCCAGATTTGCAGAATAATTTGCACTCAATCAAGATGATGGATAAGCTAGGGTATTCTGTCACTTTCGGTAACAACTATTGCAAAATTACCTGAGGTGCTATTGTAGTAGCAAAGGGGGAATCTTATGGGACCCTATATCGTTTATGCGGTGATACGGTGACAAACCATTCAGCAGCAGCAACTTCTGTTCAGGATGCAGTAGTGCTATGGCATCAACGCCTAGGCCACATGAGTGAAAAAGGTCTGAAAATTCTGCATGACAGAGATATGCTTTCTGTGATTAAGTCTTGCAATTTAGACTTGTGTGAGCACTGTATTTTTGGTAAACGAAAGAGGGTTCGGTTTACTGCAAGCCCTGGTAAGAGTTCTGATTTTCTGCAACTTATACATTCGGATATATTTGGACCAGACCCCACTCAGTCCTTAAATGGTGCCATCTATTTTCTGACTTTTATAGATGATTATTCTAGGAGAGTGTGGGTTTTTTTTTCTGAAGAATAAGTCGGAAGCTTTGCAGAAATTTAAAGAGTTCAAAACTCAAGTAGAGAAAATTTTGGGCAAGCCTGTTTTATGTCTTAGGTCAGATAATGGGGGTGAATATTGCTCCAAGGAATTTGATAAATTTTGTACACAGGAAGGAATTAAGCACCAAAAGACTGTACCATATACTCCACAACAAAATGGTGTGGCTGAGCGGATGAATCGCACAATCATGGAACGTGCAAGAAGCATGCTCAGCGCATCCATGTTGGATAAAAGGTTCTGGGCAATAGCTGTTAATACAGTTGTTTACCTCATTAACAAGTCACCTACAGCTGCGTTGGATGGACAGATTCCAGAGGAGGTTTGGTGTGGTAAGCCATTTAATTACTCTCATTTGCGTACCTTTGGCTGTGATGCATTTGCCCATGTGCCTAAAGAAAAAAGGTCCAAACTTGATCCGAAGTCAAGCAAATGTGTTTTTCTCAGCTATTGAGATGTAGTAAAGGGGTATAGACTGTGGGATCCTACTGCCCACAAGGTAATGATTAGCCGAGATGTTATTTTTGATGAAAAATCCATGCAAAGGAAGGAGGTACAACAAACACCTAATGTTGTACCAGTTGAAGTAGACATGAACGAAGATGAAAATAAAAATCAGCATGCTGAAATTTTTGAACAGCATGCTGAATTTTTTGACCAGCATGCAGAACAGCAAGTAGAACAGCAAGTAGAGCAGCCACAACAGTCACAAGATCGAGAGCCACAATCAAAAAATCATAGGGTTAGAAGATCTACACGTCCACAAAAGTGTCCGGAAAGGTATTCTCATGTTTATCAGTCCTCTTTTGCTTTGTTAACTGATGATGGTGAGCCTAGTTCATTTCAGGAAGCTAGAGAGTTTGAGAATGCAGAAAAGTGGAGGAAATCCATGGAGGAGGAAATCGAGGCACTTCACAAGAATAAAACGTGGGAACTTGTGGATTTCCCACCTGGAAGAAAGGCTGTTGGAAACAAGTGGGTTTACAAAGTAAAGAAAAACAGCGATGGGTTGTTGGAACACTATAAAGCTCGCTTGGTTGCTAAAGGCTATGTGCAAAAGTCAGGTATAGACTTTAATGAAATTTTTTCTCCAATTGTGAAGATGACTACTGTTAGAGTTTTACTTGCACTTGTAGCAGCATAGGATTTAGAACTGGAGCAGCTTGATGTAAAGACTGTTTTCTTGCATGGTGATCTTGAGGAGGAGATTTATATGGATTAGCCTGAGGGCTATGAAGAAAGAGGCAAAGAGCATTTGGTTTGCAGACTGAAGAAATCTTTGTATGGGTTGAAACAGGCGCCAAGGATGTGGTACAGAAAATTTGACACCTTCATGGAGAGCCAAGGTTTCATCAGGAGTGAAGCTGACCATTGTGCATACTATAAATGGTTTAATGATGGCAGTTTTATAATTTTGCTATTGTATGTTGATGATATGCTGGTTGCAGGCCCCAGCATGAAGAAAATCATTGATCTTAAGGCTTAGTTGGCTAGGACATTTGAAATGAAGGATTTAGGAGCAGCAAACCAAATTTTAGGGATGAAGATACACAGGGACAGAAAAGGAAGAAAGATCTGGTTAAGTCAAAATTCATATATAGAAAAGATTTTGCAGCACTTCAATATGCAGAATGCAAAACCAGTTAGTACCCCACTTCTTTCACACTTAAAGTTGTCTTCGAACCAGTGACCCAAAACAGAAGCAGAGAAGATGTAGGTCCCGTAGGATAGATCACAAAATAATCATGAAATTAATTAACCAACACTATAGTTTAGTCTATGCTTAAATAATAGACTAACTAACAATTTGTAGAATATAGCGCTAACTACCCTCTAACAATAGAATAGGGAGGGAGTTGCGTGATGCTAACCACTAACCTAGGTAGAGAGTTCTAACCATAACACTAACCTAAATATCTAACATAGGATATTTAGGTACTTACCTAGTTTAACCATGAGGAAAATATCTCATGGTAATTACATAATTACATAGAAAAGTAAATGTAATAACCCCACGTAGTGTAATGCAATACACTACCTTATTTTACCCTAACATCCCCCCTTTATTACATTACTTTGATATACAAAGTTTGCTCCAAAGCAATTGAAATTTGACACGTCCAAGTGCCTTTGTAAAAATGTCTGCAACTTTGTTCAGTCGGTGGGAATGTGTTGGAGCTTGATTCTATGCTTAGGAACTTCATCACGAATGAAATGACAATCTGTATCAATATGCTTAGTTCGTTCATGATGCACTGAATTCTTGACCAAGTTCAAAACACCCGAGTTGTCGCAAAACATGTGAATGGGA
The DNA here is from genome assembly GCA_028583015.1 of Wollemia nobilis. NCBI lineage: Eukaryota > Viridiplantae > Streptophyta > Pinopsida > Araucariales > Araucariaceae > Wollemia > Wollemia nobilis. The sequence continues at coordinate 2,963,659 of JAQPPZ010002347.1, forward strand.
AGTTTCTTTGGTAGGCCCATGGTAGCCAAGATGCGACTTAGCCATATCGCTTCACACACAGCTCCACGTGCAGCGCGATATTCTGCCTCAGTTGAAGATAAAGCAACCACCTGTTGCTTTTTACTATGCCATGAGACAAGACCAGATCCAAGATGAAAAACATAGCCTGATGTTGATTTTCTGTCATCTATGGATCCAGCATAATCAGAGTCAGTGTAACTCTGTAAGAAGAATGAGTTATTCTTCTTATACTCTAGACCATAATCAGCACTACCCTATATGTAGTCGCACTCTCTTGCTTCTTCCGGGGCCCCTTTGGTTCTTAACAGGAAAAATAATAAAAAAAAAAAAAAATAGCTTGGTTTATTAAAAAAAAAAAAGGGGACCCAAAACAACAAAAAAAAAACTACCTGTGGTGAGTCTTCATATCGTGATAACTGTAGCCCTGATTCCATCGGTGTTGCTTTGGGTTTACAATCAGTCATACGATATTTTTCTACTAAAGTCTTGGCATACTTTGTCTGAGTCACCCTTAGATGATTCTTTTTCTGTTCTATCTCAAGGCCAAGACAGTAGTGGAGAAGTCCTAGATCTGTCATATCAAACGACTCTTTCAAGTCATCTTTCACGGCGTTAATCAAGTTCTCTGAATTGCCAGTGATGATCAGATCATCTACATATAACACAAGAATCACTATCTCAGAACCTGTGTTCTTGATATAGAGATTTGCGTCAGATGGACTTCTCTTAAATCCATGCTGCAGTAGGTGACTATCCATTTTTATGTACCATGCTCTTGGGGCTTGTTTTAGCCCGTATAATGATTTGACCAATTTGCAAACATGTTGCTCATGGCCTACCTCTGCAAATCCAGGAGGTTGAGTCATGTACACTTCTTCTTTTAAGTCACCATTAAGAAAGGCGCTCTTTACATCCATTTGATGTAATTTCCATCCGAACTATGCTGCCATAGCACAAAGCACTCGAATGGTGGTCATCCTTGTTGTAGGAGCAAAGGTTTCCTCATAGTCAAGTCCTTCCTTTTGAGCATAGCCCTTTGCCACAAGACGGGCTTTATGCTTATCTATAGTGCCATCTGCCTTATATTTTACTTTGTAAACCCATTTGCAGCCTATGGGTTTCTTTCCTTTAGGCAAATCCACTAGCTTCCATGTTTTATTCTTTATGAGGGAGTTATATTCTGCATCCATAGCTGCCTTCCACTGAGGCAGTCTAAGTGCTTCATCAACTGTAGAAGGTTCATTCTCATCACATGCTGATAAGTAAACCCTCTCCTCATCTATTTCCATCTCATCTTCCCTTGGTAACTCTCTATCAACAGAAAGATCTTGAAAATCTGCACAAAGATCATCAACTGAAGTGGATGCTTCATTCTTTTCTTTTTGTGTCATGCTTCTTGTCTTTGGACGATTGAGAGTAAGATCAGGTGGGGAAGTGAGTTTAGAGTCTTTCACTGTGCTTGTATACCATTTGGGTGGCTTTTTCTGTTGTGAAGAAGGAAGTTGATGTTCCTCCTCATCATCTAGGTATACTGATGTAGTGTTGGGTGTGAAAGCTTCATCAAACACTACATCTCTACTTACATGTATCTTCTTGGTAAATGGGTCTATCAACCGATAGCCTTTTGAAAATTCATCATATCCAAGAAATATACAAGGTAGGGACTTCTCATCTAATTTCTTTCTTTTCTCCTTAGGTATATGCATAAATGCCTTACACCCAAATACCCTTAGATGAGTTATGGAGGGTTTCCTACCACTCCATGATTCTTGAGGAGTCATACCTTCAAGAGCCCTTGTGGGAGCCCTATTCAGAAGATATACTGCAGTTTGAACAGCTTCAGCCCGAGTAAGTTTGCTCAAGGTTGGCCCCCTTAAGCATACATCGAACCATTTCCATTATGGACCGATTTCTTCTCTCAGCAACCCCATTGGATTGAGGAGTATAGGCTGTTGTTAACTGTCTCTTTATCCCATGTGTCTATAAAAATGAGGAAAATTCTTTTGATGTGTATTCCCCCCTCGATCTGAATGGAGGGTCTTAATAAAGCATCCTGATTCCTTCTCAACAAGATTTTTGAACTGTTGAAAATAGGAAAATGCTTCAGACTTCAACTGCAAGAAGAAGACCCACATTTTCCGTGAGTGATCGTCGACAAACAATTGAAAATACCGTTTTCCTCCACAACTTGTAGACATGGGACCACACAAATCTGTGTGAACCAACTCCAAAGGTACCTTAGCTCGAAAAGAGCTAGGTTCAAAAGGTACTCTATGTTGCTTTCCTGACAAGCAATCAGAGCACACTGGCAAAGTAGATGAAAGAGTAGGCAGTCCTTTCACCATTTGATATTTACTCAACTCTAGTAAATATCCTGAACTCAAATGCCCAAATCTCTTATGCCAAAGAGAAGTGGCCTCCTTTGTGGTTACTGCCATTGCAGTATGGGTAGAGGTAATTGCATCTAAGACAAACAAACCATGTTTGTATGAACCTGTTGCTATCTGTTTTCCCTTCTTAGTGATAAAGCAACGTTTCTTTTCTTTGTCCACTGTGAAATTGACATTCATGTTATTGTCCAGGATTTGTGGAACTGACAAGAGATTATTTTTCAATCCTGGTACATAAAGAACTTTTTGAATATTACATTCTCCATCTGGAAGGGAGACAGAAACACTTCCTTCTCCCTGAACTCGATAGGTCTGATCATCGGCAATGGTTACCGGTCTACCTTCTCGAGCCTCAAATGTTGCAAACCAAGATTTATCGCCAGTCATATGTTTACTAGCGCCTGAGTCTATGTACCACATAGAGTCCTTGTGGGAGGAATCTGTATGTGTCATGAGCACTTTGTGTGCTCTCTCAGAATCTGAACTAGAATCTTCTAGCTGCAATGTGTCCCTTTTGTTGTTTGTTCTTGTTCTTAGGTTTGCCTTGGCCCTTTTTGTTTCCTTGTTCATTGGGCGATTTGTTCTTAAACCAACATCTTTTGGTTTCATGAGTGTCTTTGTCGCAAATCTTACAATACTGCTTCTTCTTCGGAATCTCTTTGGCTTTACCCTTTTCTTGATTAGAAGAAGAACCTTTCTGTTGATTCCACTTTTTCTTACCACCTTGTCTTTTTGAGAAAAGAGCATTGTTGGATGCCTCATCTCTTTGGAGTTGATTAGCTTCTTCTGTTTGAAGCATGTTTACCAACTCGACAAAAGTTATTGTCCTGCCAGAAACTTGTAGTGAAGTGATCAACGTTCGGTAGGAGTCAGGAAGAGCTCTCAAAATGATAGAGTTCAAGACTTGGTCTTCCACTTTCTCTCCTAAGGATTGCAGTTTTGTTTTCAATTCTGCGACTCTGCAGAGGAATAGCTCTCTTGTTTCTCCTGATTTCATATGTAGAGTATGAAGCTGTGTTTGAAGGTTAAGAATCGTTGATTGATTCTTTCCCTCATAGATGGTATTTAAGGCATCCCATGCTGCCTTACCAGTCGTAGCTTCACTGATATGAGGTTGGATATCATCAGTAATAGCGAGCAAGATCATTAAGGATAGTTTTTTATCCTTTTTATCAAAGTCTCTTTGATCTGCTCCAGGTGATTGAGGTCTAGTGACACTTCCATCCACTATTGACCACAAATCCTCTACAGTTAAGATAGCTTTCATCTTAGTCTTCCAAGCTGAATAATTTGAACCTTTGAGCGGTTGGCTCTCAGTGAGATACTTGTGTATCATGGCCATGGTTTAGGTTTCAAATTTGATAGGACTAAGATGGTTGTATCTTGCACTATACCCTCAAAAGAGTATATGGAAGTTGTTTTCAATTTGCCTCTATAAGATATTTAATGGCACCTGCCTTAACACCCTTACCAAGGGATGAAAAGTTGGAGGAATTTAAGCCAAACAAAATAGAGCAAATGAAAAAGGGGTAGGTTTGTGTAAAACTTTTGATTTTGCCCTCTAGGATATTTAATGGCACCTGCCTTAACACCCTTCAAGAAGGATGAAAAATTTGAGGATATTAAGCCAAACAAAGAGAGTGAATCAAGGTGATTTGGATTTTTGACCTTTGATGGGGAGTAAAAAAAAATGACTTGTTTTAACCTATGCAAAGTTTAGCATGGTTTTTGAGTGAAGTTTGGGTTTTGTGAAATGCTTCTTTTAATGTTGTATTTGACTTTTTAATTGCACACAAAAACATGAGTGTTAGTGCAATAATCAAAACATGAGAGCAACCCAAATTTGTATCACTCTAGGTGTCGGATGCAACCGAAAATGCACCTAGTACAAGCAATTTTTAAGAGAAGGTGTCGAGTAAAATCGAGAATGCACCTTTCTTACTCTGAAATATCCCCCCTTTTTCGTTACAATTTTGCAAACTATAGAATAAAAAAAAATGAATTCTATCCCCCTTAATGTTTACAAAATGTAGAATTTAGAGCACTCCTTTCAAGACAAGTCGACACACGACCCGCGTTTGAAAGGCTTCCAGAACTAGTCGACACACGACTTAGTTTTTATGGGCCCAAGGTTACAAGGTCTTCTCAAATTTGCAAAAAAAAATAGATGTGCAATTTTATGTATTATATCTCCTTGGAGAAAACAAATGCACTCTTTGAACTTTGATTCTTACAAAAATTTCAGTCTCCTTGTTGTCTAATTTGCAAAAAAAAATCAAGTGTGATCCTTTCTTGTATGCTAAATTAACAAGGTTTGAGAAGAGTTTTCTAATTTGCAACAAAAAATGTGCTCTTGCTATGTCTCATATCTCCATTTTGTGAGAAAACACAAGCACCTTCAAATTTGAAAGTTGCAAAAAAAAATTATTTCTTTAATTTTAATTTGCAAAATTTAAAGAAAGTTTAAGTAAATCATTTTAATTAATAATAAAAACTAAAATAAATGTTTTAAATAAATCAATTTAAATGTTTAATAGAAATTGATTTAAAAATAAAACATTATTTAAAGTTAAATTATTAAAAAATAATAATAAAACAAAAAACTTTAATTAAATATGCAAAAATAAAAAGTAAAGAAATTACCTTGGGTTTGTATGAGGCAAAAAAAATGCCTTTTATACCCGACGGGAGTCGAACCCTGGACTCCCCGCCTAGGGCCTTAGCTCGACCCGATCAACCGGTCGGGCTAGAGAGCCCGATGGGTAGTAAGGCACAGTACGTGCCTGTTAAAGTCGATGGTAGGCGGGAATTAGAAGGAATTCAAAATTCCTTCGGGACTTTTAGTCCCACATTGCTTGTGCGGCAATGTATTTGCTCTTTAAAAGAGCAAAAGCGCATATAGCGCTATGATCGCCTTCGGGCAGTCAGTCCACCGCGTGACTAGTTTTGTTGCCAGTCACGTGGACCGTCAGAGTCGCGACACGTGGCTTGTCCGCCACTTGTCGCCAGTGTCAGGTCCAGTGACACGTGGCTAGTCCGCCATGTGTCTCGTCCTTCTGCGTCTGGTGGTCAAGTGGCTGTCCGCCATGTGTCTCGTCCTTCTGCGTCTGGTGGTCAAGTGGCTGTCCACCACATGTCCGGTGCCGGTCCAGTCCAGTCAGCACCTCGGGGTGCATGCCAGTGTCTGTCCACGTGTCCATCTAGTCAGCACCTCGGGGTGCATGCCAGGGTCAGTCCACGTGTCCGTCGGGGTGCGTGCAGGTTAGGCACAGAAATGTGCCACGTGTCGGTCAGGGATTGGAGGGCCGCCTGCCCTCTCAGATCCCGAGGTAGGGTCTGGTGTCCGCGGGGAGGGGAAGGCGCTCCTGCCCTCTCTGCTCTCCCGTGAATGGGCCACGTGGCCTGCTTGGCCTACGTGGCTCTGCGGGCCCTGGGCCGATGCGGGAGCCGAGGATTAGTGGCCTCGGGACGTCGACCGTGGCCGGTCTAGGTGAGCGCGGGCCCTGGTCGGCGTCGAATGAGTCGGCCAGGTCTGCGGGCCAATGGTCGACGTCGAAGGCGTCGACCGTGTCGGGCCTGACTAGGAGCACTGCGGCTGCTCCGTTGGAGAGAGTCCGCGTCGAGCGCCGCGGCTGCTCCGTGAGGGACTCCCCGCGTCGAGCACCTCAGCTGCTCCGTGGGAGTCCGTCCAGTCGATGGGGAACGAGCGAAGCTCGTATTCTCCTCCAAGCGAGTGATACCAATGTAGGTCCCGTAGGATAGATCACAAAATAATCATGAAATTAATTAACCAATGCTATAGTTTAGTCTATGCTTAAATAATAGACTAACTAACAATTTGTAGAATATAGCGCTAACTACCCTCTAACAATAGAATAGGGAGGGAGTTGCGTGATGCTAACCACTAACCTAGGTAGAGAGTTCTAACCATAACACTAACCTAAATATCTGACATAGGATATTTAGGTACTTACCTAGTTTAACCATGAGGAAAATATCTCATGGTAATTACATAATTACATAGAAAAGTAAATGTAATAACCCCACGTAGTGTAATGCAATACACTACCTTATTTTACCCTAACAGAAGACAAGCATGTCTCGTGTACCGTATTCATCAACAGTAGGAAGCCTCATGTATGCCATGGTGAGCACCAGACCGGATATTGCCCAAATAGTGGGAGTAGTCAACCGGTACATGGCAAATCCTGGTAAGGAGCATTGGAATGCGGTGAAGTGGATATTCAGATATTTAAGAGCCACTTCAGATGCTGCTATTTACTACGGGTCAGATAGTTTGCAAGTTAAAGGTTTTGTGGATTCTGACTATGGTGGAGATAGAGATGGGAGAAAGTCCACTACAGGATATACTTTCACTCTTGCTTGGTGGAGCTGTGAGTTGGGCTTCTAAGTTGCGATCTGTCGTGGCTTTATCAACCACTGAAGCAGAATATACTGCAGCGACTCATGCCAGCAAAGAGGCAATTTCGCTAGAGCGACTGTTGGGTGACTTCAAGGTAATGTAGGGGAAAATTACGTTGCATTGTGATAGCCAAAGTGGTATTCAGCTAGTGAAGAACCCAACATTCTATGATCGCACGAAACACATTGATGTCACATACCACTTTATAAGAAATGTGGTGGAAGAAGGTACGATCCTGTTGCAGAAAATCGACACTGAAGTGAATCCTACAAATATGCTTACTAAGCCGGTCAAGACAGAGAAGTTTGAGTGGTGCAGAATTTCTCTGGGCTTGCTGAAAATGTGATAAGGGTAGCATTGGGCAATTGGCACTGAATGAAAAACGTAGGCAAAGAATTTCCTGTATATCGACTTCAAGTGGGAGAATGTTAGGAGGTGAAGTCAATATCCAGATCTCCAATGTTCTTTAGCAGAGAGGTGCATGGTGGTGCAGCTTATGGAGAGGAAACAAATAGTTTTATGGAGTCTTCATTTGGGAGAGGAAACAGGTGCATGGTGGTGCAGCTTATGGAGAGGAAACAAATAGTTTTATGGAGTCTTCATTTGGGAGAGGAAACGAACAGTTTTTTGGAGTCTTCCTTTGGAAGAGGAAACGAACAGTTTTTTGGACTCTTCCTTTGGAAGAGGAAACGAACAGTTTTTTGGACTCTTCCTTTGGGAGAGGAAACGAACAGTTTGTTTTTTCTATAAAAGGGGAATGATCCCTGACATGTAAAAATGTTGATTGAATGTAATTCTGCAAAAATCAATAAAATATCAAGCTGCCATTGCCCCGTGGTTTTTCCTGCACATTGCAGGTTTTCCACATAAAATCTGTGTTACTGTTTTTTCCTGCGTTATTGTGTTTTTCTGCTTGCACATAATTTTGCTATATTTTTTAACATTCATATTGAGTCAGAGTCCAAAGAGAGTATATAAGGCTGGTACATATACCTTTTAATTTCCATGGTTCTCAGATTGTGGCTGTACTAGGGGATGCCTCCCATAGACGAATGGTTATATATGGGTTAGTGGTTACTGTTAGAAAATCCTTCAAGTCATGTTATCTCCCATTCTGATTTTGTGGCCATGCACTGCTGCAATGCTCAAACTAACACCGAATATGGTTGATGCTATTCTCTGGCAGAGTATGAATAGTATATTATTCTTGAAAGGGTATAACTACATATCACAATTATTAGTCAACTTGTCTTGCTTAGAAAGAAACCTCAAGGACATTTTGTGCTTCTTCAAATGGCCTCTTACTAGGGTATAACTACATATCACAATTATTAGTCAACTTGTCTTCCTTAAAAAGAAACCTCAAGGACATTTTGTGCTTCTTCAAATGGCCTCTTGCTATTTTATGTGTGTCTTATAAATCTCACTGGGATTGTGAGAGGGCCCAAGCACTATACTATTCCAATCTTTCATGTCTAATTCTTGACGCCTTTGAGTTGCCTCAAACATGGTGTTTCCTATGTTGGTTAGGATTTTGGAAGCATTTGTTTGTTCCTAGGCCCAGTGGTTAGATGAATGTTCTAGAGAATGTATATTACAAGGAAGTGCAAAAAAAATTTGCTCTTGATTATTGAAGGTGTTACACTTTGCATGGGATGGGACATATTGCCATGGAACTCCATACAAGATTGGTTTAGATTCCTCTTAATGTTGTCTACCCTTTTGGTCTCAATTTCCATTGTTGATCTTCTTTGACCTTATCCCTGTACTCTACTGAATAATTTTTGTTTTCCTTTTGTCTTTGGTCCTTTGTAATCAGGCGGGCCTTGTGGCATTAGCCTTCCTTTTAATTCTTGTTTTTTCACCTCAAATGAACTGTTGGGTGGCGGTTAGATTCTTGAAAACGAGGAAAATTTTGGGTTTAGAATACAAATGAGTGTTTTTGGGGGTTTGATTTCACCTTGTTTCTACTCTCTCTACCAATGGAAACAGTCAAAATGCGGCCAATTTAGATTAAAAAAATTTACTATCGTTTTTCTGTGTATTTTCTGTCGCAGCGGAGTTTTTTTCTCAGACTTGTGAGTTTTTTTAAACTCACGAGTCCCAAAAAACTCGCGAGTAAAAAAACTCGCTAAGCCGAGTCAAAAAACCTGAGAGGGACAACTCGAGCACGGACTCCTCGAGTTTTTCAAAAACTCACCGAGTTCCAGAACTATGATGCTACGTATAGGAAGATTATGGACAAACTAAGGTAGAAAAGCCTATTGAGTTTTTGACATGGTTGTAGCCATCAATGTCTCCATTTCAGTTGTGGTCAGACAGTTAACAAATAACTTAATGCCTTCAAACTACACTCTTTGATCAGTAGCTTAGTCCTACCTAATCTATTCTTTGCTGGTCATTGGTTTATGCATTGGGTGGCCTTACATAGGATTTCGCGGCCAAATGGATGAGAGAGAACATCACATATGGAGGAAAATGACCAGTTGCATGAGCCAACACCATCACTATGCAAACAAATCGTGGTGTACTTCATGGTCAACATGGTTATCATCTTAGGGGCAATTGTAAAGGACCCGTGCATGGGGTGCAATGACACCTTAATTGGAAATGTGATGCTGAGCAAAATTGAGCTGTGCATATTAACTGATGCTGAGCAAAAGCTCAGTGGACAAATGTCAATTTAGTCATTCACTTCAAGATTGTAACTGTAGCTATGCATATTCTCTGCCATGTCAGTTAGGTAGTGGAATTTGTAACTGGAGACTGTAGCTGTGCATATTCTCTGTCATGTCAGTTAGGTAGTGAAATTTGTAACTGGAGACTGTAGTTGTGCATCCTCTCTGTCATGTCAATTAGGTAGTGGAATTTGTAACTGAAGGGAAATAATAAATTGTAGCTGTGCATATTCCCCAAAAGAGATTGTAATGACTGTAGCAAAAAACATTGTGCTGTGTAACAAAGCAGATTTCACATTTGGTATCAGAGCCATTGCTGATCTTGGGTTGGAGTGAGGTTGAGTACCTGATCTTTCTAACCATTGATCATGGCCAACAATAACTCCCTTCCTATTCCAGAGTTTAGTGTGCAAAATTATGACTAGTAGAGCATTAAAGTGAGGATGTTGTTGACTAGGAAAGATCTTTGGGATGTTGTTGAGGCTGGTTATAATGAGCCAGCAGATTGGTCTATTATCCCACATAATGACAGACAAGCAAAGAAGGAGGCCATGAAGAAGAATTCTTTGGCGTTGTACCACATTCAGTCAACTCTAGACAAGAGCTTGTTTCCAAGGATTGCAGATGCAAAATCAGCCAAGGATACTTGGAAGGCTCTACAAGAGGCTTACCAAGGCAATGACCAAGTGAAAGTGGTCAAGTTGCAGACCTTGAAAAATGAGTTTGAGAACTTGAGGATGCAAGAATCTGAAAGTGTAAGTGAATATTGTGTTAGAGTAAAAGATGTGGTTAATAAAATGGCCACTATTGGAGAAACAATGAAGAATAAAGTCGTTGTGAAGAAAGTGCTAAGAACTCTAACACCAAGATGGAACCATGTTGTCATCATTATTGAAGAGAGTAAAGATTTGACAACATTGGAGTTTGATCACCTTGTTGGTTCTCTTATGTCACATGAAGAAAGACTAAGAGACACCTTTGGTGAAGGTGAAGAGAAGGCTTTTGCCTCAAAGATAAGAGTCTTAAAGAGTGATGGTGCTAGTACAAGCAACCAAGGGCAAGGCAGAGGGCAGAATCAATTTTTTCAAGAGGAAGAGAAAGAAGAGGCACACCTGCTGCTAGAGGAAGGGGAAGACTTAACAAGAGAAATGTATAATGCAACCACTACAAAAAGGTCTGGACATTTTGACAAAGAATGTAGAGTAAAAGCTGCAAATGAAGGAAAAATAATAAATTATGCAAATAAGAATGAGGAAGTTTCAAGCAACTTGTTCTTATCCTATGACAAGGTTGAAAAGACTCTTCAAGAGACTTGGTATCTTGATTCTAGCTGTTCCAACCACATGACGGGCAACAAGGAGTTGTTTGCTACTATGGATGAGATATTCAAGACCAAGATTAAGCTTGGTATAAGAAGTTTTTGGAGGTGGCAGCAAAAGGCATAATGGACATAAATAATAAGGAACGTAAAAAGCAAATTCATGCTATTTATTACACTCCTGATCTTAAGCATAATTTATTGAGTGTTGGTCAGCTTTGTGAAGAGAATTACAGAGTTGTTTTTTACGATAAGCTAAGTATCATTTATGATAAGAACCATGGGAACAAAGTTATCACTATTGTTCCCATGTCAAGCAATCGAATGTTTCCTTTGAAGTTTGGAGGTAATGGCAACAGCTTGTCAAACGTTGCTATTGAAGATAAGAGCTAGTTGTGGCATTTGAGGTATGGCCACTTGGAAATTCAAAGTTTGACTTCTCAAGAGCTGGTTTTTGGTTTGCCCAAAGTTGAAGATCACAAAAAAGTTTGTGAGAGATGTGCCAAAGTCAAGCATGCTAAAGAAAAGTCTCCAAGAGGAAAAGCGTGGAGAGCCCAACATCCACTCCAATTAGTTCATTTTGATATTTGTGGCCCAATGCAAACCAAAAGCTTGGGTAAGTCATCTTATTTTATTACTTTTATTGATGATTTTTCCAGAAAGTGTTGGGCATATTTTTTGAAAATAAAGATGAGGCTGTAGATGTTTTCAAGAGCTTTAAAGCCTTTGTAGAAAATGAAAGCGAATATAGAATTAAGTGCTTAAGGACTAATCGCAGAGGTGAGGATTGTTCAAGGCTTTTCATACAATTTTGTGATAAGAATGGAATCAAGAGAAGGTTAAAGGTAAAGAAGACTTTGTGTACAAGTTGAAGAAGGCCTTGTATAGCCTCAAGCAAGCACCAAGGGCTTGGTATGCCTGGATAGATGGATACTTTCAACAAAGTGGCTTCAAAAGGAGCAAGAGTGAGCCTATCCTCTACTCCAAGAAAGAAGGTAATGATATTCTTCTTTTATGTTTGCATGTATCAAAAATGAAAGATGAATTCAAAAGTGCTATGATGAATGAGTTTGAAATGAAAGATTTGGGGTTGATGCATTACTTCCTTGGAATGGAGGTTCAATTTTTATTTGCCAAACAAATTTTGATAAAGATATGTTAAAGAAGTTTTGTATAGACAAATGTAAACCAATTCCCACTCCAATTGCTCATGGAGAAGTGTTGTGCAAGGATAACGGAGCTGAGAAAGTAAATTTGACAGGAACATTATCGGAAGTTTGATGTTTCTCACTAACACTAGACCAGACATTGTTTATGTTGTTTCGCTTGTTTCAAGGTACATAAACGAACCATCTCAAATTCATTTGAAGGATGCCAAGAGAATCTTGAGGTATGTGAAAGGTGCTCTTGATATAGGCATTCATTATTATGCAACTAAGGAGATGGAACTTGTTGGTTTTAGTGATTCTAATTGGCGCGGCAGCTTGGATGACCGGAAGTCTACTTCTAGCAATTGTTTTTCTCTTGGTTTTGGACTGATCACATGGAGCTCAAAGAAGCAAGGATCAGTTGCTCTTTCCTCCATAGAAGCTGAGTATATTGTAGTCACTTCAGCTAGTGCACAAGCCTTGTGGCTTAGGAAGGTACTAAAGGAGTTTGGTGAGAAAGCAATGTCATCCTACAGTCATCTTTTGTAATAATGGGGGTGCAATTCAATTGGCAAAGAATCCCATCCATCAGAGCAGGTCTAAACACTTTGATTTGAAGTATCATTTTATCAGCGATATGATACAAAAGAAGAATAAAGTTGAAGTACTGTAGCACTCAAGAGCAGCTTGCTGATGTGTTCACACAAGGAGTTGCCAACGCCCAGTTCTTAAAACTTTGAGACAGTCTTGTGAGACCTCTTAACATCAAGGGGGAGAATGTTGGAGATGTAATGCTGAGCAAAAACTGAGTTGTGCATATTAATTGATGCTAAGCAAAAGCTCAGTGGACAAATGTCAATTTAGTCATTCACTTCAAGATTGTAACTATAGCTGTGAATGTTCTCTGTCATGTCAGTTAGGTAGTGGAATTTGTAACTCAATACTGTAGCTGTGCATATTTTCTGTCATGTCAATTGGGTAGTGGAATTTGTAATTGAAGACTGTAGCTATGCATGTTCTCTGTCATGTCAGTCAGGTAGTGGAATTTGTAACTAAAGAAAAGTAAAAACTGTAGTGCATATTCACCAAATGAGATTGTACTGATTGCAGCAAAAAAAAAAAACGTGATGTGTAAAAGAGCAGATTTCACAACCTTACAGATCCAATTGGAAGGCCAGTGGCATCATGGATCTTGTAAGCCAAATCCATGAGAACTTCCTCACTAAAGAATGCCTCAATACCAGAAATTGCAAAGATTCGTAGTATCGTCATACTCCATTTACTTGGTATGCTAAATAATCGCACCACAATTGTCAATACTACTATCATATGACTAGTGAATGGAGCATGGTCTCATAGGAGGTTGGAACCCTCTACATATACCATATCTTTTCACATTTTATGCCATATCAGCTTTTATGCAGTCCAAATTAGACATTTGCAGTTGTGTGCCCCCACTGGCACATCCTCATTTTTTATGCAAGCTGTGGAAATTGCAAGGCTGCTTCACACACCTCCATTTCAAATGCTTATATTTTGGCCATATGGAGGTCTTTTTCAACCAGGTCTGCTTCACACACCACCATTTCAAATGCTTAAAATTTTGGCCATATGGAGATCTTTTTCAACCAGGTCATTTTAGTGCACTTAGACTTTCAAGCACATGAAATTTGTGGCCTTCTTTTCCAGATTCAGCACCATTTTTACTCCTCATTTTGCAGATTTCCTAGCAATATTTGTGCCACATCTCATACAAAAACTTTACAGAGGCATTATTTGCTTCTATGACCACATTTTTTGCCAAGTGTGTATTTTTCTGTGTACTTTCTGATAGCACACTCAGATTCAGCTCATCCTAGGGAGATTGTCTTTTGTATCCATATCTTTGAAAACTAATGATTGGAAATAGTGAAGCTTGTATTCAATACCATTGCCTAGTCAATTCAATGATTGTAGTGGATGGTTACCCATGCACTCCAGTGAGACGGAATGGAAACCATAGGGATATTTGGAGATAGTCATTATGTTCTACACTCACATTTAAGATTTATGGCTCCTTTGTGACACCACTTTATTAGTGATTTTGCCTCATTCGATGCATTTTCTTATAAGTATGTTATGACGTTACGGTCCATGACATCTAGCATGCTCATTGTGTTTTTTGGGGTTAAAGGACACCCATTTTTCGGTTGAAACAAACCCATTTTCTAGATTGATACTCATTTCACTGGTTTAGTTCTAAATTTTTCACTCTACTCTTTTGTTGGAGTGCTTTCCACCCATTTGCTTGGACAAATGTAACATGGATCTTGCCTTTTTATATGGAAGTTTTGTGCACTTTCAGCACCTTAATTAATGTGAGCACTTCATTGGTTTGATGTCTTTGCCTTGGCCAAGGAGCTCTTTCAACCACTTCAGCTTCACCATTGCCATTTCTTTCTTCTACTCCGCATCAATCATTATACTTTCTTCAATATTGGAGTGATAGAAATAGTTCTTCATGGGGGGTTATCATGGAATTCTCTCTTTTCTCCCCAAGTTAAGCTTAAGGATGGATGTTGGTGTCCTTGGATTTCTCTTACAGTGAACTGTCTTTATCTTCTAGCATAACCTCTTCATCTGGAGGTTAATCTGTTTTAGATTTGTTATAAACAAATCTTTATTATGGCTAAAATCCAAATAATCAGCTAAGCATAACTTGAAGGGAATCTTCTTGATCTCTTCTATAAAAGAGACATGGGGATCCATAGCTAGATGGACTCCTTGATTTCGTGTCTTTTCATTTTGGATATCCTTATACAACAAAGATCTATCTTTCACATATTTGCAGTTGTTTATTGATGTCATTAATGGGGGTATTGAGGTATTTGATCCTATTCATGGTTGAGAGTATTGTAGGATATGAAACAAACCACATAAAAAGTAACAAAAATTGATTGCAAGAGGAACAACTTCATTGACTCCATCAAGAACTTAATAAGCAATTTACAAATCTATACGAGACTTTTATACCTTTTAGGAATTTACACCACGCTAGTTATTTGACTCAAATACCATCATCTCAATAGTTTTGAATAAAATTGGAAGTTATCAGAGAAAACAATAGTGACAAATAGGTCTTGAGGTAGCAAATTACAGTCATAAAAAAAATTGAAGGTTATTTTAAACCTTCCATCAAGGAATTATTCAGAGAAATTTTAATCTTGATATATCAGCAATAAACTCTCCTAACGCATCACCTCACAAAAGGGGCTGAAAAAGCACTGAAATAACAAAATAAGTGCACGTAAGTCCATGAATTTGTTTGTAAACATTGTCAAAGAAATAGAAAGAATAGTGACACCTGTCTCTACTCCTGAAAGCGTTGTTCCACGTGTAATACCAACAGTCCACCCAGCACTAGGATCATGATGTTCCACGGCAACAGAAACTGCTACAGTATCACCTTTCTCTACATGTGCACTACAGGCCAGAATACCTGGGACAAACACCTGTGAAAATGAAATTTTGAGGAACATGGTACAGGATACATCTAGCAACATCAGTTTAAATTGTTTTTGAAAGTGGACTCAAAATGAAGTACGAACACAATTGACATCCATTATCATATTCCATCAGATAAGATATTCGGAAATCTAAATAGACTGAAGATCTTGAGAGAATGTAGAGAGCAACTCATTCATTTCTAAAAGTAACTCATTATCTTTATTCATTTCTTTCAAAATAAGTGTCATACCCAAACTTGTTTCAAGCACCATATAGAAAAATAAGCTTTGTTCCATACATGTCCAGGAGAGGGATGGCACGATACATCGGAAAGTGTTACAAAGACATTGTGATGTGTTTTGGTGACTTCAGGATAACTTTTTGGAATGTTAAGATGCACCTCCAAGATGGCCCCAAAGACCAGAATACATCCCCATGGAATATAGAAAACAAGAAACTAGAGTAATTCCAATGTACAAAAAATTACATTAAATAAATCGTTCACATTATACTCCTAGTTGCATGGAAAAGGAATGGATACAGTATCTGATACAAAGACAGCATCAGATATGGATATGCCAAATTTTCAAGCACCCCTAATATGGATATGGCTAAATACGACATTATAAAAGCATATACATTTTATATATTAAAATAAAAAACATACAACACAAGAATTTTTACACAAATATGAGTTTTAAATAGGAAATTTGCATTAATGAAGAAATATTCTCCATTGTTTCTTTTATTTCAAATTTATTTTTTTTAAATTTGTGTATTCTTCCTTTAATGTCATGTCCTAAATACAGTTCTAGACATGCCTAGGCCCTATCTAGATGTATTAGATATGGACTAGATTGGGGCATGTATTTGTATACGTACAAATACAATATCCAAGTATTCAGATACATATGGATATAGTATCCAATAAGTATAATATTTGTATCCAAAACTGATACACAAATACATTTACCCAGGAAAGAGTGCTTGATGTGGAATCAAACAAAGCTGAATTTTGCATTGATAAGAGGTGCTTAAATAGGCACCAATTACAACCAATTGCCCTTAGATTGAGCAACCAATTCCCAAATTGGGAAGATAGGCTTTTATCCAAAGGCTTATTTCAAGGATTGACCATCATCAATCCAACTAGCAACATCCCTCTAGAAGATATTGCCAACTATCCTATTCTAGAAGATTTCTGCCATGTCCAACGTGAGCAACAAAGTCTCACATTTTACAATTTATTAAAAATAAGACTAAGCCCCTACAAGACTGAGTCCTAATAAGCCTAAGCCTAATCTAAGGTTTTATTAATCCTAGCAACTTAAACCTTAGTCTAGCAAATGATGTCCTCATCATACCTCCCCACAATAGAAGCATTGGACTCCAATGCTTTTACAATAAAAGTGGGCTTTTTTGGAAGAACTCAAGCTGGATGAAGTGGAAGCTGCAAATCAAGTGTCGGATGGGCAGGAGTGCTGATGATGTCAAGAAGGCCAAGAGGTGCCTTATATGGAAGACAATGCTTGGTCACAACTTGATTGCCAACCCAAGAAGAAGCTTGAGGAAGTTGTTGAGGACCAATAGCCTGCTGTTGAATCTGCGGAATCTGCTTCAAATTAGGAACCTATTGAACTAAAGAAGGTTGACGTTGCTGAATAATGGAAGAAGCAGCAAAAGGAGCAGTTGGAGCAGCAGGAGGAGGTACTGAAGGAGGAATGGCCTCCTTTTGTGGAACTGGTGCTAGTGTGTCCTTTGGCTTGCTGAAGATCAATGCAATATTTTGTGGCTGGGTGGAGTGGAGCGTGGTATTCTTCTTGGAATGAATGAGAAATGTCTTCTTCTCATGATGCAATGTGTATGTGTTTTTATAAGCATCATATTGAGCCCTTTTGTCATATTGGTAGGGCTTGCCAAGAATTAGACCACAACAGACTGGCAAATTTACGCAGACAAAGTGGATGAGGGAATTTCTTGACTCGGAGCTGAAGACTCCGCTGGCAGCCGAACAGTGGCCGACTGGCCCCATACCCCTGGACAGATTTGAAAATAAATACGTCTACATCATCCTGGCGTGGGTCCTTGGTTGCGACTCTGACAAAGTGGTACGGCCGTACCAGCTGGCACTGGCAGAATGTCTCCTACACGGAGAATTCTACGACTCTACAGCGCAAAAGAGTGGAAAACGCCCTATTTTCTTCGACTAGGCGGACTGGCTGGCATATGCAATACATTCAAGCCTGGTTAGGCTGCAGCAAAAGCAGACAAAAGATTTCCGGTTTTGTTCCTTCCTCGCATGGCTGTGCCTGTATCACATGCATTACCGGATGGACATTCCTGACTTGAAGAAAATAAATGAAAAAGGATTCGCTGCCCGTGTACGAATGGACCGACATTCTGTACAGGAAAGGCTCGTTCTATGAATTTAATCTTAAATTCCTGTGCCAGGTGATGGGGTTGTTCAACGTAAGGCATGTCGCCCACCGGAAGTCATGACAAAATACCTCTGGAAGAATGAGTACGGAGACACCTTCCGACTGACTCAGGGCATCATAGTTAGAATCTATGGGTTCAAGGGGCAGCCGTTCCTGCTGCCCTACTTATGCACTGACCACCAGTTCGGGATGGAAATTGCGCGGCAGATGGACTACGTTGAAGAAGAATTCGGCCAAGGCAAAAACAAGGGCCACATATTTCAGTATCCCATGACCTGGGCGAATACCCAAGTGTACGAAATCGGACAGCACGTCTACCTCGAGCGGGAACTCGTTGATATGGGTCTAATAATGCTGCCTCAGCGCTGGAAGTACAACCCAATTGGGGTCAGAGGTAAATTCACGCACATTTGTCCCCAAGCCGAGATCATGCAGGAAAGAAGAAACAGGACAGGCGCAGACCTGGAATGGCACATCGAGCAGATGAAATCATGGCCTTCATGGCATGAGTTTTACTGCAAAGAGGTGACATACGATCCCGAGCAAAACCCGGATCACCGATTGGAATCTGTAGGCTTCAAAAAATTCCTCGCCAAGGTGGCGCCCCTCAACTGGCACAAAGACAAAATCATTGAATGCTGGAAGATGAGGTGTCGCACACAGCACGATAAATCCAACCGGAGGAATCTGGCCGTTGATGACGAATTTTCGGCACTATATGACCAGCATGTTGCCACCTGGCAACCTTTCGAATTCCGCAATTGCGTTCCCCGAGGCGCTAAGAAAAGGTATATAAAGAGGCCCTCGTCCCAGCAATCGTCAACTCCGGCAACTTCCAACGCAACTCCGGCGAGTAGTCAAGTGGGCCCGATGCAGCCTGCAGCTTTTGAGACAGCTTCCGAAAAGGCGCAAAATTCAGAGAAGTCAACCCCCGAGGTGGCCCCTCCAACAGAAAAAGTGCCTGCGCTGCCGGCTAGCAGATCGGCTACGGCAAGCATTCTTCCAGCCAGACCCAGGTACAAGTTCACCGTGGGAACGTCAGCGCCTGCCGCCCCGACGTTATCTCTTTCCTCTGGACCAGCCACGGCGCCGGAAGAAAAGAAGAGGAAGAAAGTTGAAAAGGCTAAGCGGCCTAAAGAACAGGTACAGCAGACAGCCGCGGCACAGACGGGAGCAGCAGCACTAGAAATTGTCTCCTTGGACAGCCCTGAATCAGAAGTAGACACTCGGGCTGCAAGCGTCCCTCCAACATCGGCTCAGGCGAAGCCCACAGGTACGTCCACTGCACCTCTTCCCCAAGTCCCAGTCGGCCCTGCCAAAGCTCCATCTCCCATTTCATCAGGGCAAGCCGTAGCCGCGTCTTCCTCTCCCCCAACTACTCGACCCTCTAGCGGCCCACATTCCTTTGACCGGCTTGCTCAGGATCCTAACGCCTTCCAGTCACTGAGTCAAACCCTAGAACCCTCACCCGCAGCCAGTGCTGAAGTTGCTCCTTCACCGCCGCGTTCCTCACCCCAGCCGTCCAAAACCCTACCAACATCATCCACTTAGTCGCCCGCTTCCCCTAGGCCCCGGTCGCCCTTAGAAGCGGCCACCCCTTCTGGTATTCCTCCTGCTTCCCTGTTTACGGGTAAGATGTCGCAGCAAGATCCAATGCTGGAAAACCCGGACTTCATGGGTGAACCGCAGAGCGCAGATGACCTGCCTTTGGCGGTGAAGGCCTTAGGATGCTCCGCCTCCTTTCTCCGGGCGTGAAGCGGAGGAGAGCCAAGGAGATAGCTGCCCCGTGAAACGCACAAAGTTCGACCTAGACAGGAGAGTGCTGACAACTGAGAAGTTGACCCCGAAAGTAAAGAAGCCTCTCCGGGAGATGACCGAGGCGGACTACGAGCATCAGAGGAAGGAGAAAAGCTTTGACGACATCAACGAGGAATACGAAATTCGTGGTATTCGTCGTAGGATAGATAATCTCCTTGTCAAGCATCTTGAGACTCAGGAAGCATTGTTCCAGCTGCAGAATAACACAAGGCAGCTTGAGGAGGACCTGGCTAGGGCCACCGCGCAGCTGGGGTCTGCGCAGCAAGAGATAGATGAGCTTAAGGCTCAGCTGGCTGCCTCTCAGCAGGAGGCCACAGCGCAGAAACAAACAGCCGAGCAGATGTCAGAGGAGAAAAGAGCGGCGCTGGAGCAGGTTTCACAGCTTCAGGATTCGCTGAAACAGGCGCAGTCGCAACTC
Organism: Wollemia nobilis; assembly: GCA_028583015.1. Lineage (NCBI taxonomy): Eukaryota > Viridiplantae > Streptophyta > Pinopsida > Araucariales > Araucariaceae > Wollemia > Wollemia nobilis. The sequence continues at coordinate 2,983,797 of JAQPPZ010002347.1, forward strand.
ATAGAGAAAACGTCACAGGCGGCGGCCTTTTCAAAGAGCAAAGCCAAGGAGATGCGGGCTAGTCTGCTGCAAGGTTGCAAGCCCAACCTTGTTAAGTCCTTGTCGGTCCTAGACTTCGTGTCTAGGATCAAAGAAGTATCTACCCAGGGAAAGCCTGTGGTAGAGGAAGTCGAACACCAGGCGAAGCAATGGCTAGACCTGGCTATAAAACTTGAGCAGTTTGAGCGCAAAGGCTTCCAATTCGCCCCTATGTCCCAACTTGCCTCAGAGTGGGCAGATGCAAGGGTAACCTTGCATATTTATTTTGACAAGACAGAGAAGATTAGAACTGCCAGGAAGGCGCTGAACGCCCTAGAACATGAAAGGAACATTCACCCGCAGCCAAACCCTAGAACCCTCACCCGCAGCCAGTGTTGAAGCTGCACATTCACCGCCGCGCTCTTCACCCCAGCCGTCCAAAACCCCGCCGGCGCCATCCACTCAGCCTCTTGCTTCCCCCAGGACCCGGTCGCCCTTAAAAGCGGCCACCCCTTCTGGTATTCCTCCCGCTTCCCTATTTACAGGGAAGATGCCGCAGCAGGACCCAATGCTGGAGGACTTGGACTTCATGGGCGAACTGCAGAGCGCTGATGACCAGCCTTTGGCAACAAAGGCCTCAGGATGCTCCTCCTTTCGCCAGGGCGTGAAGCGAAGGAGAGCCGAAGAGATAGCCGCCTTGGTAAAACGCACCAAGTTTGACTTGGACAGGAGAGTGCTCACAACAGAGAAATTAATCCCGAAAGTGAAGAAGCCTCTCCGAGAGATGACCGAGGCGGACTACGAGCATCAAAGGAAGGAGAAAAACTTTGATGATATCAACGAGGAATACAAAATCCATGGTATTCGTCGTAGGACAGATAATCTCCTTGTCAGGCATCTTGAGACCCAGGAGGCGCTGTTCCAGCTGCAGAATAACACAAGGCAGCTTGAGGAGGACTTGGCTAGGGCCATCGCGCAACAAGAGATAGATGAGCTTAAGGCCCAGCTGGCCGCTTCTCAGCAGGAGGCCGCAGCGCAGAAACAGACAGCCGAGCAGCTCTCAAAAGAGAAGAAGACAACACTGGAGCAGGTTTCACAGCTTCAGGATTCGCTGAAACAGGCGCAGTCGCAGCTTGCAGAGAAAACATCACAGGCGGCGGCCTTTTCAAAGGGCAAAGTCAAAGAGATGCTGGCTGGTCTGTTGCGGGGATGCAAGCCCAACATTGTTAAGTCTGTGTCGGTCCTGGATTTTGCGTCCAGGATTGAAGAAGTTTCTGCCCAGGGAAAGCTTGTGGTAGAGGAGGCCGAACACCAGGCGAGGCTATGGCTGGACTTGGCTATGAAACTTGAGCAGTTTGAGCGCAAAGGCCTCCAATTTCCTCCTATGTCCCAAATTGCCTCAGAGTGGGCAGATGCAAGGGTAACCTTGCATATTTATTTCGATAAGACAGAGAAAGTAAGGGCTGCCAGAAAGATGCTGGACGCATTAGAATATGAAAAAGACATTTTCCTGGCCCCCTTTCACACTCTGTCCGAACAAGGGTGCCCCAACTTCATCGACGATGGCGAGTTTCTCGCCCTTGAGCAGGTAAAGCAGAATTGGCTGTCTTTCGAGGTAGACACAGCAGAGATTGATAGCTGGACAGAGCCAATTCAGGAAGCTCAGGTCACCCAGATGGTGTCAAAATACTGCAAAATCAACTCCTCCCTAAAGGAGTTGGGAAAAAGATATAACACCATCGACCTGCACGCGGTCGTTGCATTTCACGCAACACTAAGAGAGATCAGCGACCTCGGCCCCTTCCAAGCAGCAGTTTGGGACCAAGCCAAGTCTGCATACGAGCGCATTCGCCAATGGGAGGCCGACAGTGGAGAGCATTCAGATTCAGAAGGCGAAACTGGGGAGGCAACTGCCGGAAGTGATCCTGAAGAAGAACGGTTGCCCAGGGAGAAGCCATCAGAGTAGCAGAAAGCAGGGGAAGGAAGTTCCTCTGCACCCAATGGATGAAGGCATGGTTCTTTACGTCGAGGCGAGCTCGACACCTCGCGAGCCGCCAGGAATGTTGCCACATTTTGCACGGGGTGCCATGTTTTCAGTTTCTGTAAGTGAGCTGCTCTTTTCCTTCCCTCCTCTTTTTCCCTTTCTTCATTTCTCCCTTCCTCCCTCTTCCTTGCAGTTTCATTCCTCCTTCCCCTTGAACTTCCCCCAGTAAAGTTTCCAGCAAGTGTCCCCTGAAGATTTCTAAGTGTCAGGGCACAACCCGACTTCGCAGTGAAGTCGGAGTGCGCCCCCAGTTGGAGTGCAATAGGGAATGCGAAGTGCGCAAGCAGACAGGAACAGGCGAAATTTGACTAAGTGTCAGGGCGCAACCCGACTTCGCAGCGAAGTCGGGGTGCGCCCTTCTTCTTGTGCGCACTTGGGAAACAGTGTTGGCAGAAAATTCAGCTAAGTGTTGGAGTGCACCCCGACTTCGCTTGGGAAACAGTGTTGGCAGAAAATTCAGCTAAGTGTTGGAGCGCAACCCGACTTCGCAGCGAAGTCGGGGTGCGCTCCCTTTCCAGTGCGCAGTCCGAACAGCGGTGGAAATCAGCCAAGTACCGGTGCGCAACCCGACTTCGCAGCGAAGTCGGGCTGCGCCCTCTGACCGGTGCGCAGTTGGGAAATAAGCCCAGAAAAATGACTAAGGCAAGAAGACCCTCCCAACTGCGTTGTTTACCACCTGTGCAACCCGACAGCGCTCTGATCATGGGCGAAGTTGGATAAATTGCCTTTCAAGGCAGGCACGTGTCATTCATCAGCATCCGACAAGTGTCCAACCTCGGGATTCGAGCCAAGACATGACAGGGAAAAAGACAAGCATGGACCGCACTATCTACGCCAACTGTCCCCATTAAAGCTGAAGTGAAGTGCCATCTACCACAACTACCCGCACTCCCGCCAATCTGAAGTTACACCCAACGCGCTGCCACGTAGCTGTACAGCTTTCAGGAAGACCATGCTGCAGGTACAGTCCTCGCCGACAGAAGTCAACATCAACAGCTCCTCTGCCGCTTTTGTCAGCTAATGTCTAGTCTGGGACTTTGTGCCCGTGATTGTAATCGGGGGGAACTGGGGCTATAAATAGCCACCACATTTTCATTGTAAGTGGTGGAAGGGGAATATACTGCTAGGGGACCATTGTAGCTGTGCATTTGCTTCTAAATACAAAGCATATACTTGGCTCTGCTTACTGTCTTTATCTTGTATGCTGCCTCTCCTTGTCATTTCTGCCTCATGTTTCTTGTATCATTGGTTACTGTTGTACTGAACTCTAGACTCTGGTATTTGATGATCAAGTATTCCTGGAATGCATAGATAGAGGATACATAGGATAAGTGATAGCTGTAGTTTCTATGTTATGTTCTGTATTTAAATTGTTGTTAGTAGTAGTGATTGATCGTTGCCGTGCTGCTTATTCCCCCCACCCAACTCCAATCACATTTGGATTCTCTTTCCGCACTTTTATATCTTTCCCTGCACTCTTAGCTTAAAACACTAAAACCCACAGGAATCTCTGGAGATTGGCACGGAAGGCATCCCTTCCGGCCTTTCAATCTGGTGGGCGAATTTGGGGCGCATTATACCAAATCCTTTCCTCATGGCAGATTCGTAACCAACAGAGGGCATCCATGAAGTTCTAAGTTGGAGAAGACTTCTTGGCAGTAAGTTGTTAACGCCATATGACATACTTTGTCTACATAGGTGTTGGAAGATTTTGACTTGGAACGTCAACATCACGAGAAAAGGCAATTAATTTTCTGAGCCGATCTACAAAAACGACCCACTCAAAAGAATAGCTGCTAAGGAATTTGTGAAAAATGATTCGTTCTAATTTAACATTAAAAAAAGAGGAAAAAAGGCACGTCGTATCCGAGTGAAAATCCGAAATCAGGACGTTTGATACCCCTTCTTTGTCTATTTTTTTTTTTTTTCCTCTTTGTCTTGCTTTTATAATTAAAAAAAGCATAGTGGAAACTCCGTTTTTCTATTTAAGGTTGTTTCCTTTCCATATAAGGAAAAAGCCTTAGATTTTTAAAAAATAAAAAATTAAAAAAAAGGAACTATCTCACTTGAGCGAAAATTTTGCAAGAGACACTCAAGTTCCCACTTCTTCTCATCCCTTTCTTTCACCATCTACCTCATGATCACTTCACCTCCACCTCCTTGTTTCTTCTATTGTCACTATTCTCTTGTCCCCTTGTAATTCTTTTGTTCCCGTTGATCAAATTCCCCTCACTTCTTTTGCTATGCCCATCTCAACTCTACTAAGTGCAACCTTAGCTCGAAGGTCAACAACAGGCTCGCCTACTCTAGTCTTAGGGCCATCCCATTCACCATTACCAACTTAGAACATCCCATATTAGTTTGTCACACCGTTATTAATGTAACCATCATCAACTATTCCATCATCCTCTACGCTTTCTTTGGTCTTTCACATTGCAAGTATTGTTGTGTCATCTCGCGTGTCCTCACCTCAACCCTTATCTTCACCCATCATCACCTTGTTCGTGTCATCATCTATGTCGTTGCATCACTCTAGTATCTTTACCCTCATTGGTCCACATGACACTGCAGGTACACAAAACACTTCCCTTCAAAAACATCAATTTTGCTATGTGACTACCTCAATTTTGACTCTTTGCCCAAGAATAAGGCACAATTTGGGATCCTTCGCCAATGAGGATTGAGAACCTAGTGAGTTGCCAGAATTATGGTAGTGTTGGTTACGAATCTGCCATGAGGAAAGGATTTGTTGTTATTGCGCCCAGATTCGCCCACCAGATTGAAAGGCCGGAAGGAAGGGATGCCTTCCGTGCCAATCTCCGGAGAAGGCCGGCTTCCTGTGGGGTTGTGTTAAGATAAGAGTGCAGGGAAAGAGATAAAAATGCGGAAAGAGATAAAAGTGCAGAAAGGAATTCCAAATGTGATTGGAGTTGGGTGGGGAGAATAAGCAGCACGGCAACGAATCAATCACCACTACTAACAACATTCATCTACAAACATACGTTGAAACTACAGCTATCAGCGATCCCATGTATCCTCTATCTATGCATTCCAGGAATACCTGGCCACCAAATGCTGGAGTCCAGAGTTCAGTACAACAGCAAGCAATGACACAAGAAACATGAGGTAGAAATGACAAGGAGAGGCAGCATGCAAGATAAAAGACAGTAAGCAGAGCCAAGAGTATGCTTATATTTGAGGCAAACGCACAGCTACGATTGTCCCCTAGCAATATATTCCCCTTCCACCACTTACAATCAAAATGTGGTGGGTATTTATAACCCAATTTCCCCCCGATTACATTTGTGGGCACAAAGTCCCAGACAAGACAGTAGCTGACACGAGCGGCTGAGGAGCTGTTGATGCTGACTTCTGTCGGTAAGGACTGTACTTGCAGCATGGTGTCCCTGAAGGCGGTACAACTACGTGGCAGCGCGTTGGGTCAAATCTTTGGTCAGCAGGAATGCGGGTAGGTGCGGCAGATGGCACTTCACATCGACTTAAATGGTGACAGTTGGCGTCGGTAGTGCAGCCCATGCTTTGTCCTTATCCCGGTCAAGTCTTGGCTCGAATCTCGAAGTTGGACACTTGTCAGATGCTGACAAGTGACACATGGCTACCTTGAAAGGCCGTTTATCCAACTTCGTCCAGGATCTGAGCGCTGTCAGGTTGCGCAGGCAGAAAACAGCGCAATTGGGAGGGTCATCTTGCCTTAGTCATTTTCTGGTTTTGCTTCCCCAACTGCGCACCGGTCAGAGGGCGCACTCCGACTTCGCTGCGAAGTCGGGTTGCGCACCGGCACTTGTTGTCTTCCACCGTCGTTCGGACTGCGCACTAAAAGGGGGGCGCACCCCGACTTCGCTGCGAAGTCGGGTTGCGCCCCAACACTTAGCTGATTTTTTGCTGCACTGCTTCCCTAGTGCGCCCAGGAAGAAGGGCGCACCCCGACTTTGCTGCGAAGTCGGGTTGCGCCCCAGCTGCGAAGTCGGGTTGCGCCCCAACACTCAGCTGATTTTTTGCTGCACTGCTTCCCTAGTGCGCCCAGGAAGAAGGGCGCACCCCGACTTTGCTGCGAAGTCGGGTTGCGCCCCAGCACTTAGTCAATTTTCGCTCATTTTCCTGTTTTGTCACACTTCGCACTGTCCCTACTGCGCTCCATTTGGAGGGCGAACTCCGACTTCGCCCCGAAGTCGGGTTGCGCCCTGACACTTAGTCATTTTCAGGGAAACTTGCTGGAAACTTACTGGGGGGAAAGTTCAAGGGGAAGAGGGAGGAATTAAACTGTAAGGAAGAGGGAGAAAGGGAGAGATGAAGAAAGGGAAAGAGAGGAAGGAAGGAAAAGAGCAGGTTACTTACAAAAACTGAAAACATGGCACCCCGTGCCAAATGTGGCAACAGGTACCTTGCAAGATTATTGCAAGAAATTGTTGGTTACGAATCTGCCATGAGGAAAGGATTTGGTATAATACGCCCCAGATTCGCCCACCAGATTGAAAGGCCGGAAGGAAGGAATGCCTTCCGTGCCAATCTCCGGAGAAGGCCGAATTCCTGTGGGTTTTTAGTGTTAAGATAAGAGTGCAGGGAAAGAGATAAAAGTGCAGAAAGAGAATCCAAATGTGATTGGAGTTGGGTGGGGGGAATAAGCAGCACAACAACGATCAATCACCGCTACTAATAACATTCCTTTACAAAACACACATTGAAACTACAGCTATCATTCATCCTATGTATCCTCTATCTATGCATTCCAGGAATACTTGATCATCAAATACCAGAGTCCAGAGTTCAGTACAACAGTAAGCAATGATACAAGAAACATGAGGCAGAAATGACAAGGAGAGGCAGCATACAAGATAAAAGACAGTAAGCAAAGCCAAGTATATGCTTTGTATTAGAGGCAAACGCACAACTACAATGGTTCCCTAGCAGTATATTCCCCTTCCCCCCTTTTACAATGAATTGCATGGCTATTTATAGCCTCAAGTTCCCCCCGATTACATTTTCGGGCACAAAGTCCCAGACTAGACATTAGCTGACACAAGCGGCTGAAGAGCTGCTGATGCTGACTTCTGTCGGGAAGGACTGTACTTGCGGTATGGTCTCCTTGAAAGATGTACAGCTATGTGGCGGTGTGTCGGGTCAAACCTTTGGTCAGCAGGAGTGCGGGTAGTTGTGGCGGATGGGACTTCTTATCAGCTTTAAATGATGGCAGCTGGCTTGGGTAGTGCGGTCCATGCTTGTCCATGTTCCCGTCATGTCTTGGCCCAAATCCCGAGGTTGGACACTTGTCGGGTGCTGATGAATGACACGTGTCTGCCTTGAAAGGCAGTTTATCCAACTTCGCCCGGGATCAGAGCGCTGTCGGGTTGCGCAGACGGAAGACAACGCAGTTGGGGAGGCCTCTGTGCCTTAGTCAATTTCTAGATTTGCTTACCCAACTGCGCACCGGTCAGAGGGTGCACCCCGACTTCGCAGCGAAGTCGGGTTGCGCACCGGCATTTTGCTGTCTTCTCCGCTGTTCGGACTGTGCACCAAGAGGGGGGCGCACCCCGACTTCGCCGTGTGGGTTGCGCCCCTCTTGGTGCACATCCGAACAACGGAGAAGACAGCAAAATGCCGGTGCGCAACCCGACTTCGCTGCCGCCCCAACACTTAGCCGATTTTCTGCTGCACTGCTTCCCTAGTGCGCCCAAGAAGAAGGGCGCACCCCGACTTTGCTGCGAAGTCGGGTTGCGCCCAACACTTAGTCAAATTTCGCTCATTTTCCTGTTTTGTCACACTTCGCACTGTCCCTACTGCGCTCCAACTGGAGGGCGCACTCCGACTTCGCTGCGAAGTCGGGTTGCGCCCTGACACTTAGAAATTTTCAGGGAACTCTTATGTTCTGGAAACTTTACTGGGGGAAGAAGAGGGCGGAATGAAACTGTAAGGAAGAGGGAGAAAGGGAGAAATGAAGAAAGGGGAAAAGAGGAGGGGGAAAGGGAGAGAGCAGCTCACTTACAGAAACTGAAAACATGGCACCCCGTGCAAAATGTGGCAACATTCTTGGCGGCTCGCGGGGTGTCGAGCTCGCCTCGACGCAAAGAACCATGCCTTCATCCATTGGGTGCAGAGGAACTTCCTTCCCCTACTTTCCGCTGCTCTGACCGCTTCCTTTCGGGCAACTGTTCTTCCTCAGGATCGCTTTTGGCAGTTGCTTCCTCAGTTTCTCCTTCCGAATCTGAGTGCTCTCCACTGTCAGCCTCCCACTCACTGATGCGTTGGTATGCAGCCTTGGCTTGGTCCCAGACTGCTGCTTGGAAGGGCGCGAGGTCGCTGATTTCTCTTAGTGCTGCGTGGAATGTAGCGACCGCATGCAGGTCGATGGTGTTATATCTTTTTCCCAACTCCTTTAGGGAGGAGTTGATTTTACAGTATTTCGACACCATCTGGGTGACCTGAGCTTCTTGAATTGGCTCTGCCCAACTATCAATTTCTGCTGTATCTGTCTCGAAGGACAACCAATTCTGCTTTAACCTGCTCAAGGGTCAGAAACTTGCCATCTTTGACGTAGCTCGGGCACCCGTGTTCCTTTCATGTTCTAGGGCGTTCAGCGCCTTCCTGGCAGTTCTAATCTTCTCTGTCTTGTCAAAATAAATATGCAAGGTTACCCTTGCATCCGCCCACTCTGAGGCAAGTTGGGACATAGGGGCGAATTGGAAGCCTTTGCGCTCAAACTGCTCAAGTTTTATAGCCAGGTCTAGCCATTGCTTCGCCTGGTGTTCGACTTCCTCTACCACAGGCTTTCCCTGGGTAGATACTTCTTTGATCCTAGACACGAAGTCTAGGACCGACAAGGACTTAACAAGGTTGGGCTTGCAACCTTGCAACAGATTAGCCCGCATCTCCTTGGCTTTGCTCTTTGAAAAGGCCGCCGCCTGTGACGTTTTCTCTATGAGTTGCGACTGCGCCTGTTTCAGTGAATCCTGAAGCTGTGAAACCTGCTCCAGCGCCGCTCTTTTCTCCTCTGACATCTGCTCGGCTGTCTGTTTCTGCGTTGTGGCCTCCTGCTGAGAGGCAGCCAGCTGAGCCTTAAGCTCATCTATCTCTTGCTGCGCAGACCCCAGCTGCGCGGTGGCCCTAGCCAGGTCCTCCTCAAGCTGCCTTGTGTTATTCTGCAGTTGGAACAATGCTTCCTGAGTCTCAAGATGCTTGACAAGGAGATTATCTATCCTACGACGAATACCACGAATTTCGTATTCCTCGTTGATGTCGTCAAAGCTTTTCTCCTTCCTATGATGCTCGTAGTCTGCCTCGGTCATCTCCCGGAGAGGCTTCTTTACTTTCGGGGTCAACTTCTCAGTTGTCAGCACTCTCCTGTCTAGGTCGAACTTTGTGCGTTTTACCGGGGCAGCTATCTCCTTGGCTCTCCTCCGCTTCACGCCCTGGAGAAAGGAGGCGGAGCATCCTAAGGCCTTCACTGCCAAAGGCTGGTCATCAGCGCTCTGCAGTTCACCCATGAAGTCCAGGTTTTCCAGCATTGGATCTTGCTGCGACATCTTACCCGTAAACAGGGAAGCAGGAGGAATACCAGAAGGGGTGGCCGCTTCTAAGGGCGACCGGGGCCTAGGGGAAGCGGGCGGCTGAGTGGATGATGCTGGTAGGGTTTTGGACGGCTGGGGTGAGGAGCGCGGCGATGAAGGAGCAACTTCAACACTGGCTGCGGGTGAGGGTTCTAGGGTTTGGCTCAGTGACTGGAAGGCGTTAGGATCCTGAGCAAACTGGTCAAAGGAATGTGGGCTGCTGGATGGCTGGGCGGTTTGGGAGGAAGATGACGCAGCTACGGCTTGCCCTAATGAAATGGGAGATGGGGCTTTGGCAGGGCCGACTAGGACTTGGGGAAGAGGTGCAGTGGATGTACCTGCGGGCTCCGCCTGAGCCGTCGTTGGAGGGACGCTTGCATCCCGAGTGTCAGCTTCTGATTCAAGGCTGTCCAAGGAGACAATTTCTAGCGCTGCTGCCCCCGTCTGTGCCGCGGCTGTCTGCTGTACCGGCTCCTTAGGTCGTTTGGCCCTTTCAACTCTCTTCCTCTTCTTTTCTTTTGGCGTTGTAGCTGGTCCAGAGGAAGGAGATAAGGTCGGGGCGGCAGGCGTTGACATTCCCACGGTAAACTTGTATCTGGGTCTGGCTAGAAGGATGCCTGCCGCAACCGGTCTGTTAGCTGGCAGCACGGGCGCTTTTTCTGCTGGAGGGGCCACCTCAGGGGTTGACTTCTCTGAACCTTGCGCCCTTTCGGGCACTGCCTCAGGAGCTACAGGCTGCATCGGGCCCACTTGGCTGCTCGTCGGAGTTGCGCTGGAAGTCGCAGAAGTAGGCAACTGATGGGAGGGGGACCTCCTTGTATACCTTTTTTTGGGGCCTCGGGGAACATACTTTTGAAATTCGAAAGGCTGCCAGGTGTCGACGTATTGATCATATAGGGCCGAAAACTCATCATCAACGGCCAGATTCTTCTGGTTGGATTTATCGTGCTGCGTGCGACACCTCATCTTCCAGCATTCAATGATTTTGTCCTTTTGCCAGTTGAGGGGCGCCACCTTGGTGAGGAATTTTTTGAAGCCTGCTGATTCCAACCGGTGATCCGGGTTTTGCTCGGGATCGTACGTCACCTCTTCGCAGTAAAACTCATGCCATGGTGGCCATGATTGCATCAAATCACTGCGCCAGTCGAGGTCTGCACCTGTCTTGTTACCCCTTTCCTGCATAATCTCTGCCCGGGGGGAGATATGCGTAAATTTACCTCTGACCCCAATTGGGTCGTACTTCCAGCGCTGCGGCAGCATTATCAGACCTATGTCGATGAGCTCTTGCTCGAGGTAGATGTGTTGTCCTATCTCTTGCACTCGGATGTTCGCCCAGCAAATCGGATATTGAAAAATATGGCCCCTTTTCTTGCCCTGGCCGAACTCTTCTTCGACATAGTCCATCTGACGCGCAATCTCCATTCCGAACTGGTGGTCAGTGTAGAAGTAGGGCAGCAGGAACGGCTTCCCCTTGAATCCGTAGATTCTGACCACAATTCCCTGTGTCAGTCGGAAGGTATCCCCGTGCCTGTATTTTATCAGGTACTTCGTCATGGCCAGCGGGGGGCGGGAACCTTCGCCACCATTGAATAATGACATGACCATACCCAGAAAGTTGAAGTTGAACTTGTAATAAGACCCTTTCCGGTATAGGTCCTCCGTCCACTCATAGACTGGCAGAGGCTCTCCATTTTCATTCACTTTTCTCAAACCTGGAACTTGCATCCGGTAGTGAGTGTGATACAGGCACAGCCAAATGAGGAATGAACTGAACCTGAATTCCGTCGTTTGCTTTTGCTGAAGTCTGACCATGCTTGAATGAATGGCGTATGCCAGCCAGTCTGTCCAGTCGAAGAAGATAGGGCGCTTCCCGATCTTCTGCGTTGTGGAGTCGTAAAACTCCCCATGCATAATACATTCTGCTAGCGCCAGCTGGTACAGCCGTACCACTTTGTCAGAATTGCAGCCGAGGACCCACGCCAGTATGACGTAGATGTACTTGTTTTCAAATTTGTCCAGTGGTATAGGGCTTGTCGGCCATTGTCCGGCTGCCAGCGGAGTCTTCAGCTCCGAGTCGAGGAATTCTCTCATCCTCTTCGTCTGCGTAAAACGCCCCGTCTGCTCATCTAGGTTAATCCTTCTGACAATTGCGTCAGGGTCGTATTGGAGCCCCGGAGCAAAGGCCGGCTGGACGGTTTCTCTGAAAAGAGTGAACAACGCTCTCCCTTTGTGGTCGCAGACTTGTCGGGCAGCTGGCTTGTAGTATCTGACAATAGTGTCAATCAGCTCCGGGCACCGATGAACCGGAGGGCATAAGAACCAATACAGGTTCGACTTATATGCCGCGCCGACATGATGTGAGGGCGAAACCCTGTCTGCCCACTTGGCAATGTTCAGCCGCAGTTTGGAGAGGCTGATGGAAAAGGAGCCGTCTTTGTATCCGGCCAGGTAGTTGACGGGCGGCAGCAGAATTTGTCCACTCGGTCTTCTCTTTGTCCGGGTCTTCCTTTTCTGGTCCTGCGGCACTTCGCTCTCATGAGCGCTTGACTCTGGTGATTCCTCAGCTTTGCGCCGCTCTTCGCTGGATTGAGCCTGTACGGGCGCTTTACCCTTGTCCATCCTTTCTGAAACTTCTGAAACAGCAGGGACGGGAATTACGGATTCTAAGTTGTCAGCTCTGCTCTTTGTAGTCTGGGAGTCAGTTTGAACGATTTGAATTTTCTGAGTGCGGCAAGGCCCTTTTTCTAGACAAGGATTGCAACATTAATGGCGCAAGGGAGGGAGTTAGGGCGGTTAACTTGGAGTTGGTGGAGGCGTTATGATTTTTTGGCGGCTGTGCATGGGTTTATTTTTGAAAAGCGCACCCCAATAGCCGCTGGTCCAAACGCACCTTGCTTTTTTTTTTTATGACATCATTCTTAGAAGCTGTGCAATAATTAAAACCTCCTTGGACGTCGTGCCATTGCTGACGTCATCGCCGCCGTTTGGGCACACTTTACAAGGGAGAAATCCTGGCCCATGACCCAACTTCGCACCGTGCCGTACTACGCCCTGGGCCCACACTTAGAATTTTTCGTGTTTTCCGTGGTTTGTTATTCAGGCTGCGCAGAAAATTAAGGGCGCACTCGGACTTCGCCCAAAAAACGAGCACATTCCGACTTCGCCTAGATTTGCCTATGCAGTCGGACTTCGCTCCAAAGAGTTGCGCAGTTTGATTTGACACTTAGCCGTTTTTTGCTTCTCGCGACGGATCACTCAAGGTGCGCTCGAGAATGGGAGCGCACTCGGACTTCGCCCAGAAAGTGGGCGCAATCCGACTTCGCTCAGATTTGCTTGCGCAGTCTGATTTTGACACTTAGCCGTTTTCAGCCTTGCCTTTCCCAATTGCGCTCCCAGGCGGTGCGCAGCCCGACTTCGCTACGAAGTCGGGTTGCGCACCCAGACTTAGTCATTTTTGCTCCTCTTTTCATCTACCTGGTTTCGGACTTCGCACTGTTTAAGGAGCGACACCCGACTTCGCTACGAAGTCGGGGTTTGCTTTAAGTACTACTTGGGCTCTTTGAAAACTGAAAAACTGAAAGCTGAAATATATACATTCCGAAAACTGAAAATGCAGAAGGGAAATCTGTACAAGGGCCCATTAGGCACCTTCAGTGGTGGTAAATTTTTAAGTGGAACCCATTGACGGGAATGGAGAGAAGCTGTCCCTCCATATCCCGGAGCACGAATGCATTAAACTGATTTACCTGGGCAATCTGGTAAGGGCCTTCCCAAAGGGCGTCAAACTTTCCGTGGTTGCCCGGCTTTGTCTTCAGTGAGTCCCACTTTAGCACCAAGTCCCCGATCTTGAAGACTCGGGCGGTGGTTCCTTTTGCAAACCAGCCTTGGGTCGCTTCAGCGTGTTTGGTGAAGGCCTGGTATGCTTTTTCTCTGTCTTCCTCTAACTGCAAAGCAACTGGCACAGTCTGTCATCCACTGGATCCCCGTTGCCTCTCTTTGTCCAACATCCAGAGAGCGAGAATTTCTATGTGGGTCGGCAGGACTGCTTCCTTGCCGTAGACGAGCGCATAGGGACGTCTTGATTGACTTTTTAAAGGCTATTCTATCCGCCCATAGTGCCCGGTTTAGGAGCAGGTACCAAGTCCTTTTGTTCTCTATTGTCCTCCTGATGATTTTCAGCAGATTCTTGTTGGACTCGGCAAGACCGTTCCACTGCGGGTAGTAATTGGAAGACATTTTGTGATAAATGCCGTATTTGCTGGTGTACTCCGTGAGTACAGCGCCTGCGAACCCCGGACCATTGTCCGTTACTATTGACTCAGGGACCCCAAAGCGGATAATGAGGCTCTCGAGGAACCTGATGACCGTCTCCTAGTCCGCGTTCTGATCGCCCCTGCCCACCGCGTGTAGTCGTCGGTGGCGGTAAGGACGAACTTGTGCCCGGCTACAGAGTTCGGCGTAATCACCCCGATAAAGTCCAGACCCCATTGCTGAAACGGAGTCTCTGCTTGGATCGGTTGAAGGGGCAGGAGTGCTTTTCTGTTTCTACCAGCAAATCTCTGGCATTGATCACATTTTGTACAGATTGCAAGCGCGTCTGTAAAGAGAGTGGGCCAGTAGTACCCAGCTCTGATTATTTTCAAGGCCGTAGGCCTTGCAGAATGGTGACCCCCAAGCATCCCGGAGTGAAATTCTCCGAGGACCCTGAGTTGGTCTGTTTTTTTGACGCACCGCAACAGGATGCCATCAATGTTTTTGAAGTACAGCCCCTCGGGGCGAAGAGTGTATTTCAGTGCACCTAGCCGAAACCTCCTCCTTTGTGAGGCATTCAAGTGGTCTGGACATCTCTCGGTGCAAAAATACTTCACCAAGTCATCTGTCCAGTCACTCTCCTCTGGTAAGGAGTTGGCTAGGTTGGTGGTTGTTGTCAGATCCTCCCACTTACAGGCAGATATCTCGGCTACTGCGCTTCAGGCCAGCTCCTGGCACAAGGCTCGGCCTTTGATAAGCTTGGTTGGCCATACTTCAATGTCGAACTCCTGGATTTTAGCAATCCATCCTACTCTCTTGTGACCCGGCTCTCCTTGTATGATGAAGCTTCGGACGTCCGGGTGTATCACAAAGACGGTCGTTCTGCTCTGGGAGACGAAGTGCCTGAACTTCCGGAGAGACTTCATGACTGTATGAACCTGCCGCTCTATAAAGTTGTACTTTTCTTCGTGCGGCTGAATCACTTGGCTTAGGAACGCTATGGGGCGCTTTTCGCCATCGTCTCCCTTCTGTGTCAGGACTGCGGCGTAACTCTCGAGTTCTCCCACCGCGTACAGGATGAAGTCCTTGGAGTAGTCCAGGTTTATTAACACCGGAGCCTGTGCAATTCGGGCCTTGATCTCCTCGAAGGCCTGCCTTCTCTCATCAGTCCATAAGAATTCTGCATCCTTTTTCAGCAATTCAGCCATAGGCTTGATTACCTGTGCGAAGTCCGGTATGAACTTCCATACGAAGTTGATTTGGCCGAATAAGGACTGCAGCCCCTTCTTGTCAACTGGAGCGGGCAAACGGAGGAGGGCTTCTGCTCTATAAGGGTCCACGACTAGGCCTTTCTCGGAGATGACATGCCCCAACAACTTACCTTCTTTTACCGCGAAGACGGATTTCTTCGGGTTTATGGAAATGTCGAATTCACGACATCTCTCAAATATTTGCCGCAAGTGGGGAACATGGTCCTCTCTCCTATGAGAGAATACGATCATGTCATCCAAGTAGATGACGATAACCATGTTGAGCAGCACTCGGAAGGCCAGGTCCATGGCTCTCTAGAATGTGGCACCAGCATTGGATAAGCCGAAAGGCATGCGCTGATAGGCGAACGTTCCCCATTTGGTGGTGAACGCTGTCTTATGCTGGTCCTCATCTTTGACCCAGATCTGGTTGTAGCCAAAAAAGCCATCTAGGAGGGAGAATCTCTGGGCTCTAGCAACTATATGGAGGATCTGATCGATTTGGAAAAGCGGATAATGGTCCTTAAGGGAGGCCTAATTCAGATTTCTAAAGTCCACGCAAAGACGAATGTCTCCGTTCTTCCTCACGGGAACCAAGTTCGCAACCCAGGATGAATGCTTGATGGGGTAGATGATATTGGCCTCCAACATCTTCAGGAGCTCGGCTTTCATCATGGCTTCGATCTTCGGATTTACAGCCCTCTGCTTCTGCCGGAATGGTTTTGCACCATCTTCCAGCTCAATGGTATGTTGGATTATATTTTTGTCGTACCCTTTCAAGTCCTGGTAGCACCAGGCTACTATGTCAGGGAACTCTCAGCATAATGTTCTGATTTGCTCAAGTTCCTCTGTGGTGCAGTTTGTCCCGACCTTAATTGTTTTTCCAGGTTCAAGCTCCAGGTCGGCGTACTGCTTAGGGTCTACTTTGATCCTGTGTGATATTGCTCTGTCATTCTGATCAAAGAGACTCTCAAGTGTAATCAGTCCTTTTGGGACATGATTATTTTTTAACTGTATCAACCCCTCATATTGCTCGTCATCAGGGTCTCTACCTTCGATTGAACACGCTTCGGTTAACCAAAAATGTGACGATCTCCTCGTCACAGTCAAACACTGCCAAGTGGGTGTCTTTATCGAGCACTGAAGGCCTCGTAAATGGTACGAACCGGCTTCGGCTTCCGGACGGTGTCATCGCCGGAACGTACTGGCTCCAACAGACGCCAGAATGTCAGCATGCTTGTTCCTCTCACGCAATATAGCCTTGACATTCAATGAGTCGAACAACTCCATCAGATCCCAGACCCGATTACAGTACGCCTTGAGATAGTGCTTCTTGGAGGCGCACTTGTTCGTAATCTGGTTGCACATCAGCTCTGAATCGCCAAAGATCTGCAGGTGCTTAATCCCCAGCCTCTGCTTTTCGCAAACCCAAGCACAGGTCTTCGTACTCCGCCGCGTTGGTACAGCTCCAGGCCAGCCTGTAGGTGTAGTCCTTCTGGATCCCGGTTGGGGAAACCAAAAGTACACCCGCACCGGCGCCGTTTTTGCATCGTGCGCCGTCAAAGAAAATCTTCCACAGCTTTTCTGGTGTAGGTCCCACTTCTCTTTTGGTCGACTTATCAAGCCTCTCAGGCTGGACGACGGTGTAGCAGCCTTCCTCAGTCTCGATCACGGCGTTGAAGTCCCGCAAGGAGAACTCATCTTCTACTTGCAGCAGCTCAAGAGCTTGGTCTGTCATATCCACCACCACCAGTTCTTCCTCCGTCAGCTGAACCATGCAGTCCTGCGACTCTTCTCCGGGTATCTTCTCTACTAGGAAGGTGGAAGGCTTCTCGTTGTAGATCTTCAGTCTCCTTCCTTTGAAGGGCACTTCCATGTGTGAGTAGTCTAGAGACAAATACCCGCCCAACTTCGCAGTGAACTCCCTGGAGAGACACATGCCGAAGTAGGATTCTAAGTCGACAATCACGACTTCTTGAATGACCACGATGTCGAGAGCTTTGTGCAGCCGAATAGGGATGTCTTTAATGACACCGACTGTCTTGACAGGGGTGTCGTCCAGTTGCAGCACGCCTTGGCTGCTCCTTGTATATTCCATCCCGATCTCGTCGCAGACGGCCCTCGGCATAACGGTCGTGGAAGCACCAGAATCCACCATACAGTGTACTATGTACCCTTGCATCCGTAATGACAGATAGAAGGGAGGCGGTCTGTTCTTCCCGGTGGCTGAGACTGTCAGGGATTGCACTAGAACAGCAGGCTGTATCTGCTTGCCATTCTTCATGCTTTTCAGAGATTCCTGCAGCAGATCAACCTGTCCTAGGAGCAGAAGAGCATCATACATGTTGATTCTTGTCGGGGTCCTCTTCAGCTCATCTACTATGCTGGCTCGTACTTCGTCCGGTACTGCTGAGTGGCTTCAACCCTCTGTCTCTTGGTCAGAGACGGATATCTCAGCTTCTCCTGAGCTTGTTCTTTGGTTTCAGCCGGAGGCTGAGCAGCGGGAGCTTTAGCCGGGGGAGCTTTTGCTACAGGAGGCTTGACTGCGGGAGTCTTCTCTTTGGCTGTGTAGGGCCACAGCCTCTTGTCAGGTGGTAGCCCAGCAGGTTGCGCCTTATCTCTTCTAGCGTATACCTTCAAGGGTTTTGCAGGGGCTCCAGCAGACTTTCTGTCTTCCTTGGCAGGAGGCGGCAACAGATCTTCCTCTGGGACGGCAAAGTTGCCTTCGTCGTCCAGGATCATGTAGAGTTCTTCGTCCTCTATGGCGCTGCCAGCCAAGGTCTGGAGGTGGTGTTGGTGCAGTGTACAGTCATCCTCCGAGTGCGGGTCATTGCACGTAGTGCACCAGTTGACCTAGTCAGAAGTACCAAGTTGGTCCTCGATGGCAGCATTTCTTGGAGGGGGGCGCCTTTGCAGTTGCTGCTCCGGGGCTCGGTCTTTTGTCAGTGCCGGGGCGGGTATGACCTCCTTGGAACAAGGTCCATCTGGGCCTGTTTCTTCTTTAGAATGGTCATGTCGTTGGACATGGTGTGATATCCAGAGGCCAAAGCCCGTACCTCCTGGAGGATTTTATTCTGAATATCGTTGTCAGGAGGCGGCAACTGAGCTGGGGGAGGTAATGCAGCCAATGGAGGTGTATAATACTGTGCATACTGCAGGGGAGCAGGGAGTGCTGGATAATGCGGAGGAGGCGGGTTAGGATAATGTATCTGCGACGGGCCGTAAGGATTCACGACCGGCGTTGGATTCCATTACTGCTGAGGTTGCTGTCCTGAAGTGGATGGCATCTCACCAAAGGCTAATGGGTACTGAGATTGAGGAAAGTCGGGGTAAATGGGCGGTTGTACCCTGTGCGGGAGTCTGCCTATGGAAATAATATCCATTTCAGCTTGCTGGGCAGCTTCATACAGAGCAGGGAATGAGTCTATTCTGGCTATCTTCAGCAGCAGGCAAATATCTGAGTTGAAGGACCTCAGGTAGTAGTGTGCAGCCTGACCTGCTGAAGGTCGGAGTTCGCGAGGTACTCGTTCCCAAGACCTCGCAAACCTGATGTTGAAGTCCGACACCTCCTCTTGGGGGTGTCGTTGTATACTTTGAAATTAATGCAACAAATAAGAGGGATCAGCAGACTCGTTGCATCCTTTCACGAGTCTGCCGGCCAGCTGACGACACCCTGTGATAGATCCCTCTGGCAGTGATCTCCACCAGTAGAGAAGCTTTCCCCTCAAGGAAAGGGCCAGCAGACGGGTCTTCACACTTTCGTCTGTAATGGAATGCAGTGCAGCCAGGGCCAGAATGTCCTGGATGTGTTCGTACGCCGTCTTGCCGTAGCCGTCATATGTAGGGATGGATTTTAAGGCAGCGGGGGGCACAGCTTGCTGTCCAACTAGGGCCAAGGGCCTCGTAGAGTCTACCGCCGAGAAGAGATCATCATCATTCTGCTGGGCAGCCATGTCTTCTTCTCCTCCGGTGGTGTACTCGATATCGGTATCATCCGAGGATGTAGATTGCTCTTCACCCTCAGCTTCTTCGATTTCAGTTTCATACTCTTCTACGCGAGCTTGGTGGTCAGCCAGCCTAACGCGCTCTCCTGAAGCGGCAATGTCAATCTCGTAAAGGTCAGGTTGCTCACCCGGATTCCTTGCTCGCCACCTTCTCGTTTGCATGAAGGTGTTAGGACCGGTCTTTACGGACTCAGAGAACATTCAGGTATATGTAGAGTCGCCAGGTGCTCTGATTTTTAACAGCAATGAAGCGAACACCCGTGCTTCAATTCTGTTTGGGGGTGGGAAACTACCATGTCCCACCGGGCGTGCCAGAGAAACTGTTGGTTACGAATCTGCCATGAGGAAAGGATTTGGTATAATGCGCCCCAGATTCGCCCACCAGATTGAAAGGCCGGAAGGAAGGGATGCCTTCCGTGCCAATCTCCGGAGAAGGCCGGCTTCCTGTGGATTTTAGTGTTTTAAGCTAAGAGTGCAGGGAAAGATATAAAAGTGCGGAAAGAGAATCCAAATGTGATTGGAGTTGGGTGGGGGGAATAAGCAGCACGGCAACGATCAATCACTACTACTAACAGCAATTTAAATACATAACATAACATAGAAACTACAGCTATCACTTATCTTATGTATCCTCTATCTATGCATTCCAGGAATACTTGATCATCAAATACCAGAGTCCAGAGTTCAGTACAACAGTAACCAATGATACAAGAAACATGAGACAGAAATGACAAGGAGAGGCAGCATACAAGATAAAGACAGTAAGCAGAGCCAAGTATATGCTTTGTATTTAGAAGCAAACGCACAGCTACAATGGTCCCCTAGCAATATATTCCCCTTCCACCTCTTACAATGAAAATGTGGTGGCTATTTATAGCCCCAGTTCCCCCCGATTACAATCACGGGCACAAAGTCCCAGACTAGACATTAGCTAACAAAAGCGGCAGAGGAGCTGCTGATGCTGACTTCAGTCGACGAGGACTGTACCTGCAGCATGGTCTTCCTGAAAGCTGTACAGCTACGTGGCAGCGCGTTGGGTGTAACTTCAGATTGGCGGGAATGCGGGTAGTTGTGGCAGATGGCACTTCACTTCAGCTTTAATGGGGGCAGTTGGCGTAGATAGTGTGGTCCATGCTTGTCCTTTTCCCTGTCATGTCTTGGCTCGAATCCCGAGGTTGGACACTTGTCGGATGCTAATGAATGACACGTGCCTGCCTTGAAAGGCAGTTTATCCAACTTCGCCCAGGATCAGAGCGTTGTCCTGTTGCGCAGGTGGTAAACAGCGCAGTTGGGAGGGTCTTCTTGCCTTAGTCATTTTTTTGGGCTTGTTTCCCCACTGCGCACCGGTCAGAGGGCGCAGCCCGACTTCGCTGCGAAGTCGGGTTGCGCACCGGTACTTGGCTGATTTCCACCGTTGTTCGGACTGCGCACTGGAAAGGGAGCGCACCCCGACTTCGTTGCGAAGTCGGGTTGCGCTCTCCAACACTTAGCTGAATTTTCTGCCAACACTGTTTCCCAAGTGCGCACAGGAAGAAGGGCATACCCCGACTTCGCTGCCACTGGAAAGGGAGCGCACCCCGACTTCGCTGCGAAGTCGGGTTGCGCTCCAACACTTAGCTGAATTTTCTGCCAACACTGTTTCCCAAGTGCGCACAGGAAGAAGGGCGCACCCCGACTTCGCTGCGAAGTCGGGTTGCGCCCTGACACTTAGTCAAATTTCGCCTGTTCCTGTCTGCTTGCGCACTTCGCATTCCCTACTGCGCTCCAACTGGGGGCGCACTCCGACTTTGCTGCGAAGTCGGGTTGCGCCCTGACACTTAGAAATCTTCAGGGAACACTTGCTGGAAACTTTACTGGGGGAAGTTCAAGGGGAAGAAGGAGGAATGAAACTGCAAGGAAGAGGGAGGAAGGGAGAAATGAAGAAAGGGAAAAAGAGGAGGGAAGGAAAAGAGCAGCTCACTTACAGAAACTGAAAACATGGCACCCCGTGCAAAATGTGGCAACACCCTCTAGCTAGCAATATACCCCCTCATCAAAGGAGTGTGCAGATCTAGAAACAAAAATCAAAATCTTGGAAGCTAAGGCAGCATTTGATCTCACCCTGATCTAAATTTTAATACCAAACGTTTAGGAAAGAATATTTGCTTTCAGCACTGAAGTGGTTGGCAGCAAGGGTGGATGCATGGACTTTTATGACTATGAATGTTTCCTTACTCCCCATCTCATCCCATAGAAGACTTTGGTGTCGATAGCTAGTCTAAGTCTTTATTCCCGTGTGATTTAATGACAAATTGTTGCTCAACAATGGCAATCCCTCTTGATGTTGTTCTTCGACAAACTTGCTATTGTTCTCCATAGCATCAAACTGTTGGAACATGAACCCTACCTGAGTTTCACTCCCCAAAATCGTGGGAAACTGCATCATCCTTAGAATTATGATCTCTCTATTGCTTAGCACAATTCCCTCACGTGAACTCTCCTGAACACTTTTGGGACTTGTAGATGTATCGATGTATCTATACCTATTGGTGAACAATGTCTATTTCCACAATTTTCTTATTAGGGAAACAGAATATTCTGTATCAAGATCTTTTATCATAAGCATTTCAAGATCCATAGATTCTTTCTTCTCTAGGGTAAAACTACATGTTTCATACTCTAGAGGAAAATTTGCTTCCATTGCTCCTATAGGCTTTTCCTTTTCTAGTGAATTCAGGCATGCCATATTTTGCTTAGACTTCGGAACCCCCATCCTCCAAATCTTTGCTCTCCACTTCAGGTTCCCTTTCTGGTTCACAAGATGTTCCAGGAAATTGGTAGCCTTCTTTTGGGATTTCTACTTCGAGGAAGGGAAACACTTCCACCAATGGGGACTCGTCCAACAACTCTTCCAAATTCTTTGGTTTTCCTTCCTTCTATATCATTTCAATAGGGCCCAGTATAACGGTCTCATGTTCTGGTTGTGGATTCGCCTCCATCACTTCTACAAATTCTCTTCTATCCAAGAGGACAAATACTTCACACTCCTCTATCAGTTTTGACCCTTCATCTTCGGAATCTTCATTTACTATCTCGGGCTCTAGCACTAGTAAAGAGCAGCATGACTCTTGATGTTCAGGCGAGGAATCTCTAGCAGGAATTATCAACCCATCAAAGTGTTTATTGCACATGACAATACCTTGGGAAAATGAACAATTTCCTCCCATTGAGGATGTTTTAGGTACCACATGAACTTGCATTCTGTCAACCTGTGGTACAAACACATGACTCATAACCAGTTGGTTCATCATGGGTTGACAAGTCATTGGTTGACTTAATATGGTAGGTTTATAAGTCATTGGTTGACTAAATATAGTGGGTTGATTCACCATCTAGTTTTGTGCCTGATCATCTGAAAATTATCTTGCTAGTGTACCAACCAACTCCCTTGATCAGCCATTTGAAAATCTCTCTATTGAGGAATCGCCATGTTCCCTTCATCTAGTTCATACTCCCGTGTATAGAGTGATTGAAGAACTAAAACCATGTACTTGGGTTCAATTAGTTGCGTTCGCAATTCTTGTTGGTCCCAAAAAACTAGTTGACACTGGGGATTTTTGGGAGACAGTGGATATTGGGGCAACTATTGTGGGGAAGGGTGTTGGAACTTTGGGATGGGTGTTGGGGTCATATGGGTATAGTATCCTTGCTGAGGGAATGTCGCATGGTTTTGTTGGTGAATGAATGGCATCGATAACCCCTGCTCATGCAACACTTGGTATATAGGTGGTCCTGTAGGGGCATAAGTGAGTTGTTGAAGAATTTGATGATTCGATAACCAGGCTATCCCTAACATTATCAAGGCGTTTTGGTATTCATGAATGAAAATGGGGAGAAACCTCGAAAAATTGCACCAAAGAATGGAAACGAAAAACAAGGCACATTGGCCAAAGCGAGAAGCAAACGGAAAAAGGGACACAGAAGTGAAGCACTACGAAGCAAACACTTATAGATTTTCACACTGTCTTATTCCCGCTCACTCTTGTCTTCGCACATTGTCGCTTTTGTTCATTCTTGAAAAAACAAGATTCACAAATTGAAAGTTAGGCAAGATTCTAGGTCAATACAAGTAGAGTCACAATTTGCATGAAAAATATGAATAAGGTTATGAAAGATGAATTGAAAAGCAACTAGTAAATTTTTTATGCAAAAAAGATCTGTGTGTTAATGTAACACAACCCTTTTCGCAAACGTGAAAGAATATGAAGTATACTTGTGCAGATTTGCAAAATTATCTATAGGTGGGGTAAGATCGATTTTGTACCAAAATCGCACTTGTGTCCCCCATCAGGCATGCCAAGAACAATTGACCTCACACGTAGTGGCTGTTTCTTTGTGGGGCAAATTGGATTCTTCCCACCAGGCATGCTAGAACTATTGAACATGGAAATCGGCAAGTGCGATTTGCGCCCGTGACCGCAGTTCAACAAATGGATGGGGAGGGTTTTACTCTCCCCAACCTCCGGATCTTGAGCCAATTCCCTTCTGACTAAGCTGAAAACATAAAAAAAGAAACTAATCTAAATATGCAGAAAACAAATCTAATCTACTTTGTTAAGAGGAAAGGGTGCAAGAGAAAAGAAACGTAAAATACGGCCAAAATCGTAGCGAGGTTCAGATTTGGCGCAATCAGCAATTCCAATAGTGACCGAATAACTTCAGCGTTGTATCTTCAAATAATCTGCAATAACAATAAAGAAGGACTGACAAGGGAAAGGAGAGCAGAGCCACTAATTTCACACATCCATGAGACAAAAGGTTAGAGAAAATTAAATCAGAATGCCATGCACAACCCTTTATTGATTATACAATTTTGAAGTGTTCAAAACAATCTTACTCCAAAGAGCATCAACCTTTTATTTATACTCGAGAATGCAGCCAAAAATAGACTACATGCAATGAACCATGGTGATAACTACAAGGTGACACATCATCCTTGTCCACTTACCAAAAATAGACACGAAGCAAGGCGCACAAATCAAGAGCGAGGCGCATCACTCTAAGCGGGGCACTACAGAAGTGAGGTGCTCTAAGCAAGGCAGTCTCATGCGGGGCAGCCTCGAGCGGGATAGTGCTCCGATCAGGGCTCTCCCAAGAGGGGATCTACCGAACGAGGCTCCTGATCAGGGCTCTCCCAAGAGGAGCTCTACCGAACAAGGGTCCTAAGCAGGGCTCTCCTGCTTCCAAACACTTCGCCAATTCTTATTGAACTTTGTCCTACTTTGTCTTCTGCCTCAACTTGTGCGACAGATATCCATTCAAAGTGTGACACTGTAGCGAGCTACTACACCAACAAAGATCTCTTCATTGTGGTTAATGGTCAAGTAATAGAAGAATATTATCTCCTAAGTTTCCCAATATGGAAATGTCCCATATAATGTTCAAGAAGTTTCAATGTATTTCATATTTTCAAAATGCATCCAAGCAAAAAAATATATTAGAGAGTACTTCTAGATAGATTGTTGAGGACAACCATTGTTGTTAATTCTTGTTGAACTTTGTCCTACTTTGTCTTCTGCCTCAACTTGTGCGACAGATCTCCATTCAAAGTGTGACACTGTAGCGAGCTACTACACCAACAAAGATCTCTTCATTGTGGTTAATGGTCAAGTAATAGAAGTAGATTATCTCCTAAGTTTCCCCATATGGAAATGTCCCACATAATGTTCAAGAAGTTTCAATGTATTTCATATTTTCAAAATGCATCCAAGAAAAAAAATATATTAGAGAGTACTTTTAGATAGATTGTTGAGGACAACCATTGTTGCAATATTGCAACTAGATTAGGAACAAGTGAAGTTCTTTTTAAGAAAGGGTGAACTTTGTCCTACTTTGTCTTCTGCCTCAACTTGTGCGACAGATCTCCATTCAAAGTGTGACACTGTAGCGAGCTACTACACCAACAAAGATCTCTTCATTGTGGTTAATGGTCAAGTAATAGAAGAAGATTATCTCCTAAGTTTCCCAATATGGAAATGTCCCACATAATGTTCAAGAAGTTTCAATGTATTTCATATTTTCAAAATGCATCTAAGAAAAAAAATATATTCGAGAGTACTTTTAGATAGATTGTTGAGGACAACCATTGTTGCAATATTGCAACTAGATTAGGAACAAGTGAAGTTCTTTTTAAGAAAGGGTATTTATACAAAGGATTTGGATAATTACCTCCTTCATTAACATGCACTAAATTATGAGCACTCTACCTGAACTAATGTACTATTACATTTAAATAAATGCCCCAAATCAGCATTCACATTATATACTTATCAATGGCCAAAATGCATTCCAAGGAATGAGAGGAAAGTTCCATTGCAAGGTAGTGCCTGATTTATTTGACGAACAAAAAGATCTACCTCAAAAAGCAATAAATGACAAGCCTAGGCATTCCTATAGGATTATCCACCATTATGTGGGGCATTTGAGACAATAGATCTTTGGAAGTGGACCAATCCCATGAATAGAAAATCATCATTGGTAATTGTGTTTTACCTTGTAGGCGGCAAATCTGCCTCCCAGAAGAAGAAGTGAAAAGATGTGCAAAAATTGATTTACAATTTTGGCAAGTTTTGAACAAGTTTTTGTTTGTAATTTTGACAAAGTAAGATGTGAAATGAAATGCACATTAAATTAGATGTAAATAAAGTGAAATGTAATTAAAAATCAAATTAAATGAAATTAGGTGAAATTAGAGTGTTATAAAAATTAAACTCAGAACTTTAGAAAAGTGCAATTAATCAAAGTGCGTTCGAAGGTTATGGGATGGCGATTGTAAATGATGCGTTGTCCCGAGAACCGCTTGGAGCGGCTTGAGACAGGCATCATAAGGCCCCCGTCCTTCATTTTTGTTGTTGTTGATCCCAAGAGAGAGAGCGTAGGCATAAATGTTGAGTATGTAATTGCAGTACGTGAAGGATGCAATAAGTTGTGAATGATTCTCTACTATTCGGCTATGGCAACCATTGTAATTGGACTAACACTTTCTGTAAATCAATCGTATATTGTTGTTATTGCCATATTCACAATCTTTTCCATGCATGTGTGTGATTTTTAATTTTGAGGTGTTCCACGGGGACGCGTCCCCCCGTCCCCTATGTCCCTGATACAGGGGGATGGCATCAGGGACATTTCCCTGCTGCCCCCTTTTTAGGGGACGGCAACGCCCCGCAGGCGACCGTCCCCGGGACTCCGGCTAGGCGTCTCTGCCTCAATTAGGGTTTTTTTTTTTAATTGAGGCAGAGATGCTCAGCCGTCAGGGATGGTTGGGTGTGTCTGGGGATGGCCGAGGGACGCCTAGGCATCCCCCAACAGTCCGTCTCTGCCTCAATTTAAAAAAAAAAAACCCTACAAGAGTCTTCTTCTGGACTTTCAAATATATCACCAAAATATATTTTTTTAAATTTCAAAAGTATGTTCTTCTGGACTTTCTTGAGACTTTTAGAATTGATTTTTTTAATGGTTGGGTGTCTCTGCCTCAATTATAAAAAAAAACGCTAATTGAGGCAGAGACGCCCAACCATCTATGTTTGAGCGTCTCTACCTCAATTAAAAATTAAAAATAAAACCCTACAAGAGTCTTCTTCTAGACTTTCAAATATATCACCAAAATTCATTTCTTTTAATTTCAAAAGTATGTTCTTCTAGACTTTCTTGAGACTTTTAGAATTGATTTTTTTTAATTTCAAAGTATGTTCTTGTGGACTTTCTTGAGACTTTTAGAATTGATTTTTTTTTTAATATATTTTTTTAAATTTCAAAATTTTATATTATATATATAAAATATAAATATAAATCTCCAAAATAAAATAATAAAAAATAGGTTGACTATTCTTATTATACTATAATTATTATACTTTTACCTAAATGGATTTAAAGAAGTATGTTGTATAGAGTATAATTCTAATATTTTATCAAACTTATAATAAATGTATATATGTTTTTAATTATTTTATTTTTCCGTTCCCTAAAATCGGCCTGCCATCCCCCGTCATCCCCGAAATGCGTCCCCCCCTCCCCCCATCCCCCAGCCTCATTGAACCTTGTTATTTTGTCATCTGTTGTGTTCCATTTGGTATTAAGTACATTGTTATATTGGATAGAACTGTAGCCTCGTAGTGCAGTAGGGTTAGATTCATTGCAGGTGATAGATGGAGTTTCAGGATTTCCTGCATGCAGAAGGATCATACACTTGGTTGCAAGAATAGCATGTTAATTGTTTGCAGTAGTTACAGGTCGTACAATTGAGAATCGTACGAGGGATTATACTGGATTTAATTGTTAAGTGACTTGTGCGAGAAAGCGTACAAAGACATCATCGTACGAACCTTGTTATCAACTCTTAAACTGCATTGTACGATAGATAATCGTATAAGAGGATCAATTGGTGCAAAGACAGGAACGTACAGAAGTGCAATTGAGTGCATTGTACAACTGAGGATGATCGTACGGTTGATAGTTCCATTTTTAAATCTGTCGCCACCCCCTTACCGGGAATACCGCCACTCATGTTAAATACTTACAGTAATATTAGTGGCATTTTGAATGATGCATCGCTTGTTTGGTACGTCAACATACATCACATCAATTGACTCTAAACAAACACCAATGCAAATTAATTACCATCCTCATTTTGCAATAGTAATACCAATAAACATAGTATCAAGACTCCAACCCATGTTTGACTCAGCAAGCCTCTTTTTCTGATCCAAACTTTGGCTAAGGGCAAAATGCAAAGAAAAACTCCGCAATGACTTGATAAATAGAATATATTGAAGAAGAATTGCCCAAGGTCAATATGATTGTCGTGAGTCACTCGGCTCCAAGAAATGCAAGTAGAGTCACCGGACATGCAAAAGTCTCATAACTAAGAGTAATATTACCTTCAAGGAGAATTGCCAGCAGTCAAAAGGTGAACTATCTTAATTAGTATGGTTTCCATATAACTGTGTTCATATGCTCACATCTGGTGATATATATAGTGCTTAGCTGATTGAGGCTACAGTTTTCAAGTTGCATCACTTTCATTTTGTTTATAAAAAGCTGTACTGACGTTGAGATAACATATACATTGAACAAAGATGAATAAAAAAAGGTTTTCACTTATAGGTGGACAAAATTTAGTCTAACAGGTAAGATTATATAAACAACATCAGGCATAAACCGTTGAAGGCTATCTAGATATGTTGCGCATTAAAAAATGAGATGCGACTTTGTACAACTATTTAAAAAACAGAGAAAAAAGAAGACAAACAAAATTAAATAAACTATAGATTCAAATTCACATAGATGAAACTCCAGTAAAGGTTTCCAAATTTTAGAGATCCCTTACATCAGCGCCGCGCAACACAGCTTCAGCACATTTGCGGCTTACAATCACTTCTTTTATTGGTTTTCTGCATCCATCATCATACTCTATTTTGAATGGTCCAGATCCAGGAACAATTATAACATATTCCATGCCTGGTAGTTTGCAACACAATAAATCTTTATTCTCTAAAGTGGCATGGGGATATTCGAATGCTGAAACTCCATTGGGTAAGCTAATGTCGATTGACCCTGAAGCCTCTGCATTGACATCTACCATACCATTTGTATTTAAGCATACAAAAATGTCATCGAATTTCTGCATTGTGTAAGAGTTATGAGAAATGTTTGAATCTGCAACTGTGGTTTCCTTTTGATGGAGAGCTTCCATTTTGCCATTTTCACTAAATCCAGTTTTATGCAGAAGTGATGATAATTTTTGAAGGATTGCCTCACGTGTTGTTTTAAGAGCATTCACCCGAACACAAGAGTATAGTGATGGTCTCCTGCCACAAGAAGAAAAGAAACAGGTTGCATCTCATTCTCAAAAAATAGGAATCAATTGTGTATAATTCTAAAACTGTTTGTATATACAAGGGTATAGTAACAAGGCAGTATACCAATAACAGAAAAGACTTTCACCAAGCTTACTAAATGTCAAGGAACACAGATCTTTATCTGGTAAAATTCCTAAGAAATGGTCGAGTATATAATGCTTGAGCAAATACAGATTTACCTTGCTACAAGAAACACGCTTATTGGAAGTCTTTTCCCCTTCCACCAGACTATGCTTCTAATACATGTGATATCCCAAATAATTAAATTTCCGATCTCCTATCATTCTTCTACAAGTTTTACAAACTCCAATTTTATGTGTTTCTGGTAAATCTCATGATGAAATCAAGCAAAATTTCCATTTAAGTGGCCATATAGCTGCATACAGTCTTGTCTAACCTAAAATGGTTCACTTACCATCGTTGATTGCAACGTTTATGAAGCAATAATCTAAGAATTTGAAAGGAACAGTGTTTTAATATTAAAGGTTTCTAATGCAAGTGAAACTATTTAGATATTTTTTTAGTTTTATGATATCTTAATTGTATTTAATATTAGTCATTACCATACTGAGCAATGTTCAGTAGTCCTCTTATTTAAAGACCTTATAGATCCCATGTAATCCTAAAGTATGGAGGACAAACAAAGCACACAAATACCTTTAAACAATACTAATACTATATAAAAGGAGGATACCAACATATCACACACTGGACTTTCAACTCAATGCCTGCTTCTAGATTAGCAATGCTTTTGGTACATGTAAAAGCCTTATAAGCCCATTTTGAATCCCAGCTATCAGTTATTACTGATATGGGATAATCCAACATTCTTCATATCTTTACTATTAAAGATCTTTGTGCCTATCTGGTTTGAAGCAAGCGGGGCAGGGGGGAGTAAGGAGTTTCACATTGTAAGCCAAGATTCGAATCCCATGAGTGGGTACCTTGTACAGTCATGAGGAAACCTGGAGGTAGGGGACCAAACTTATGGCAATGCATGGGCTTCGGACCGAGTATACTCTTATTACAAATCCAAGCCTGCCCTCATGTTCTTTATGAGCTTTGCCCAACGTTAAACTTAACATCTAGCCCATAGATTTTAAGGTAAGCAATTGGGAGCTGCAAGTTTCACATCGTCAACCAAAGTTCCAATCCCCATGGGTGGACATTAACATTCAACCCAACAAATTTGAGACAACCAGTCAGAAGCAAGGATTTTCACACTGTAAGCCCCATGGCCCCAATCCCACAAGGGGGCATCTTGTAAATCCATGAGGACACCTCAATGTAGGAATCAAACTTATGGCTACATATTATGAATCGAAGCCCACCCTCATATTCTTTATGAACTCTTTCCAAATGTTAACCTTCACATTACCCAATGAGTTGGGAGCGAGGAGTTTCACATCATAAGCCATTGTTCCAATCTCACAGGCAAGCACCTAGAAGTAGGGGTTATACATATCACAATGCATGGACCTAAGGTCAAGTGTACCCATATTATAGATACAACCCCACCTTCATGTTCTCTATTTTTCGATTTTATTTTCTTCATGTCAACACTAACAACCAAGTTTGCTAACGAAATGTCCCTAAATGTCCATAATGGCAACACATCTCCCCAAAAAGTCCCTTGCATTTTAGGTATGAGAGGAACATTTGGACATTTTCAACCCATCCTCCCTAAAAAACACAAAGGATTCAAGAAAGACATCCCAAACCCTATATAATTGCTGTTAGTTCAAGTGTTCTTTAGCAGCAAAAATTTAATTCAACAAACCTATCCATGCATCTTTACAATGGTACACTACAATGAGAATTGGATAAAAGCATGAATGTGTTGATTGAAAATAGGAGTGTGACATCAATATATACAAACCAAAGCATAGCACCAAGTAAATATAATTAAAACCCATCAGATGTGACCTTCCAAAACCATAATGAATTCATTATTTAATACTAAGCAGTCTATATGTACTTAATCAACCCAAATCCCCTTATATTTACCCATCTATCCCAAACAAAAGAGGGCAAACTCTAATTTGGCATTATGAATCCAAGGAAGGCTCATAACAGTTTGAAAGAATATAAGTCTATTAGGGTCTTGTTGCCAATGCTTTTTGTTCATCAATTGTATGATATTATGGCTGGGAATATGCAGGGACAAACACATCCATTGCTATTGTTATTACTGGTCTCAAAGAGAATACCTTATGTGTGTTATTTGAAGAAACATGTTTGATTCTTTGGTATACTCCTTTCAAATCAAACATATAGTATATCAGCAACACTGCTATCTAGGTTGAAGAGAGGAAATCTTTGCAAAAATGGTTCTAGGTTGAAAAGACTCAGGTGGATCGCTTGCCACTTTTTTCAGCTATCTTGACCAAAGATGCTTGACTCTTTAGCTCATGGAAGCTATCACTCTTCGATGTCAATTATTACAAGGGAGATAGACTGCTACTCGACTGATCCCCTCATTCTTGTACTCTATCTCTCTAATTAAGAGTCATAAGCACTCATTTGAAGCCATATCCAAAATGTTAATGATAGATTTGTACGCCCTTCAATTGCATTCAGAAGTGGCTATTAGGGATTTAGTTATTTCTTCTTGCTTGCGACAAGACAAGACTGTAGTTCTGCAGTGTCGGGTTTCAATCACCCCTCGCATACCAAGGAGTTGTAGATAGATGTAGCTTACTAGTTTCTTGTCCTCTTCTATTGGTTCCATGACGACGGATGCTAGAAGAATCTTGAGGGGTCAAACTCCATATCCTCCCAAGAATATCCAATCAAGCCCTCTTAGTCCTAGCCATTCTCCTAGGAGCATCATTACATCCAATGTTGGCCCTTTTGGGATAGTTGGTGACGACAACGACCATGCTTCTAGTTTACATCCCACTATAGATTAATGTTGGCGCTTGGATCCACCAGAGCTCCTTTCTATCTTTGGCGCTTGGATTCAAATGGGGAATTATACTTGGATGGGAAATCTCTTTGCTATGAAACTGGGAAGTTCAAATGTCATTTTGGGAGCACAATGGTTATCTCAGCTCGGCGATGTTACTATTAATCTACAAAAATTATACATCAAGTGGACAGAGAATGGAAGGGTCATTTGTCTTCAAGGAATTCAACCTCCTCCCTCCAAGGTGGTGAGTTCACATAGTATGGAGAAGATATTGAAGAAAGGTGATTGTGGTTTTTTTGCTCAAGTGAATTCCATAGAGGTCAAATCCGTGGATTCGTCTATTATAGCTCTTCCAAGGGATCTTCAAGATATTGTGGATAATTATGAAGAAGTCTTTAGTGAACCAAGGGGTCTACCTCCCAAGCACACACATGATCATGCCATCCATCTAATTCCTAGAAGTCTACCTCCTAATGTGCGTCCTTATCGCTATCCACAACCCCAAACGTTAGAGATTGAGAAGTTGGTCCAAGAAATGTTAGAGCATGGAATCATTTGTCCAAGCATTAGTCCTTATTCTTCGCCAGTGGTGATGGTGCGTCGTAAGGATAACTCATGGCGCATGTGTCCTAATTTTCGTCCTCTCAACAAGATCACTATCAAAGATAAGTTTCCTATCCCTGTTATAGATGACTTGTTGGATGAATTACATGGTGCTAGTTATTTTACTAAACTAGACTTACGCTCTGGTTTTCACCAAATTCGGGTTAGAGAAGAGGATATCCCTAAAACTGCCTTCCATACACATGAGGGTCATTATGAGTTCCTAGTCATGCCCTTTGGCCTCACGAATGCCCCTTCTACTTTTCAAAGTCTCATGAACCATGTCTTTCGGCCTTTTCTTCGTAAGTTTGTCCTAGTTTTCTTTGATGATATTTTAATATACAACAAATCTTGGAAGGATCACCTAGTTCATGTTGACAAAGTCCTTCATCTATTACAAAAGGAAAAACTCTTTGTTAAAAGATCCAAATGTGCCTTTGGGGTCCAAGAGGTAGAATATTTGGGACATATAGTATCACATGAAGGAGTCAAAGTAGATCCTCATAAAATCAAAGCTATTCAATATTGGCCCTTACCCAAATCCCTCAAAAAACTTTGTGGATTTCTAGGACTCATAGGATATTACAGAAAAATTGTCCGCAACTATGGCAAGATTGCAACACCTCTCACTGCTCTTACCAAAAAGGATGCTTTTATTTGGAATGAAGTTGCTTCTCAAGCCTTCCAATCCCTCAAATAAGCTATGTGTTCCACTCCAGTTTTGGCCACTCCTGATTTTAACAAGCCTTTTGTCATTGAGTGTGATGCTTTTGGTTACAGATTTTGGAGTTGTTTTAATGCAAGAAGGTCACCCATTGGCTTTCGAAAGTAAGCAACTTTCAGGCAAGAATTTGGGACGATCTACTTATGAGAAGGAAATGCTAGCTATTTTACATGCCATAGAGAAATGGAGGCATTATTTATTAAGTAGTCGTTTCATCATTAAGACTGACCATAGTAGCCTTAAGCATTTCTTAGAACAACGTCTTTCATGCCCTGAATAGAATAAATGGATGACCAAACTCTTGGGTTATGATTTTGTCATTGAGTATAAGAAAGGTAAAGAAAATGTGGTAGTTGATGCTTTGTCTCGTAAATACAAGGATGATGTGGCCATCAATGCCATCTTTGGTCCTTGTCCACAATGGTTGTCTCAACTTCAAGAAGAATGGCTTGCTGACTAGAGACTGCTCAAATCATTCAAGATATGAAAAACAAGATCATCATTGCATTCTCACTTCTCATATTCAAATGGAGTGCTTCGTAAAAAAGATCGCATATATCTTTCTCAGTCTTCAACTATTAAATCAATGGTTCTCCAAGAATTGCATGCATCTCCTCTAGCAAGACACAGCATATTCTTGAAAACATACCAACGGGTGAAGCAATCATTTTCTTGGAAAGGCTTAAAATCAGATGTCAAGACATTTGTGGCTGAGTGTGAGGTATGTCAATGTAACAAAGGGGAAAAAGTTAAATCTCCTAGGTTGTTGCAACCCTTACCTATCCCTAACCGCCAATGGGAGCACATATCCATGGATTTCATTGAGGGTCTTCCCAAATCAGAGGGTAAAATAGTGATATTTGTGGTAGTAGATCGTCTTTCCAAATATGCTCATTTTTGTGCACTACAACATCCCTATTCAGCAAGTAAGGTGGCCAAGGTATTTCTTGATTCCATTTTCAAGTTACATGGTATGCCCAAAACCATTGTGAGTGATCGTGATCCTATATTCACTAGCAACTTTTGGAAGGAATTGTTTCGTCTTAGTGGTACCAAGTTGAGTATGTCTTCTTCATATCACCCCCAGTCTGATGGTTAAACAGATATTGTTAGCAAATGTTTGGGTACTTACCTTCATTGTTTTGCTCAGGATAAACAATATCACTGGATTCAATGGCTTTCCTTAGCAGAATGTAGAGGAGCCTAAGCTATTACTCTTGGCTCTGGCTCTAACTCTGGCTCTTGGCTCTGGCTGCTCTAGCTCTTGGCTCTCATTGCTATGGCTCTGGATTTGGCTATTTTGGCTCTTGAGTAAACATCTCTGGAGTTGCTTCTAGGTCCGCCTCTGGGTCTGCTACCTCTAGGTTCATTGCCTCGATGTCAGCCACAAGGTCTATTGCCTCTAGGTCAGTCATTGGGTTTGTCACCTCTAGGTCTACCTTTGGGTCTTTTGCCTCTAAGTCTATCGCCTCTAGGTCTATCTTTGGGACTGCTGCCTCTAGGTCAGCCATTGGGTCTGTCGCCTCTGGGTCTGCTTCTACGTTTATTGCCTTTGGGTCTATCGCCTCTGGGTCTGCCCCTGGGTCTGTTTCCTTTGGGTCCGCCCCTATGACTGTCACCTCTAGGTCTTTTACCTCCATGTTAGCCACCGGGACTACCTCGGTCTGCCTCTGGGTCAACCAAGTATGTCAAGTACACTTAGAGTACTTAAGCAATAGTGGGATTGGCCTCACTTTGCTTCTTCAACTACGAGTGTCCTTATGGTAACCTTCTCATCCTACCGGATTGCATGGATAACCGTCGCTGCAACCGCCAGGCGTAATAGAGTAGATCCTAGTTGAGAAAATCAGCAAAAAATCAACGGACTCCCAATTTTTTGCCGATTTTTTGAAACGGCGATGCAATTGACAAAGAATCAGCGATGCGCCAATTCTTTGCTTTTGAATAAATCGACATCAACGATTTTTTGCCGATTTTTTCAAAGAATCTGCAATTTTTTTTTTTTAATAATAATTTTTTTTTTCTTTTTTTTTAGGCTGTGGCCGATTTAGGGTTTTTTTATGCAAGCCCATTTTTCAGCTGTTAATGTTTGAACTTCGAAGTTTAAAGTTTAAACCCTAAATCTGAAACCCTAGTTTAGGGTTTTGGGTTTTTTTTTCCTCCTCTTTTTAAGTAAATATTGCTGCCTGATAACTATGTATGCAAGCCCATTTTTCAGCTGTTAATGTTTGAAACTTTGAAGTTTAAACCCTAAACCCTAGGGTTTGGGTTTAGGGTTTGTTTTTTTCCTCCTCTTTTTAAGTAAATAAGTAAATATTGTTGCCTGGTAACTATGTATGCAAGCCCATTTTTCAGCTGTTAGTGTTTGAATTTGAAACTTTGAACTTTGAACTTGAAGTTTAAACCCTAAACCCTAGTCTAGGCCCTAAGGTTTTGGGTTTAGGGTTTTTTTCCTCCTCTTTTTAAGTAAATATTGCTGCCTGATAACTATGTATGCAAGCCCATTTTTCAGCTGTCAATGTTTCAATTTTAAACCCTAAAAGCTAGCCTTTTGGTTTAGGGTTTAGGTCTCTTTTCCTTTTTTTCAAGTGATTGTAACTTTGTTGTTACTTGTTTCCATGTGCAAGCATATAAAAAATGAAACCTTTTTTTCCTTGTTTACTTTGTAACTTTTCATATTATAAGCAATACAAGATGTGTTTTGTCACTTTCATGTGTACTTAAAGCTTGAGCCTTGTATGATGTCTTGACATGAATTATTGCTTTTATTGCAATATTTGATTTGCATAATGTTAATTCATTGTAATATGCATGAAAAAAACTTTTTTCAATGAAATTTTTCGTTTTCTTCAGTTTTTTTTTTGCCGATTCTTTGCCAATTTTTCCCCAATTTTTAAAAATGTCAATTCTTTGCCGATTCCAATTTTCTCAACTATGGAGTAGATTACTGTTACGAGGTTCACTTTGTTGGCATGTGTACTATAAATATGTATCCCTCAAAGTGAACTCATCAATTTCATTGTACTATGAAGGTGTCGAACATTGATAATGCACCTTTGTACAAGAATTTTGAAACCTACATGGATCAACTAGAAGTGCCCTTATGCTAACCTTCTCATCCTATCGGATTGCATGGATAACCAATCGCTGCAACCGCTAGGTGTAATAGAGTGTAAATTTTCCTAACCCTAGATAACTGTTGTCCTATGTTTCTAAATAAATCAGATCTGAATTTATTTATTCTAAACATGCAACAGTCACACAGATGGCTGGAAAATGAACAACGGAAGCAAAATACATTACTGAACCTGTAAGTATTACAGAATAGAGGAGACTATAGCTACAGCAGGACAGCTTGCTCTCTTGCTGCCTTTTTGACCAGCAATTTCACTGTTCTCCTTCTAAGCTTGCAATTTTCCTTCAGCAATCTGCTTTTCTTCTTTTCTTTCTTTCTGTTGTGTAAACCACTCTTGCCCTTCTCCTTTTATGCTTGAAAAGGAAACCCTAATCTCTTTATATGTATGGTCAACATTAGATCTCATCTCATCTTGAGATGTATGGTCAAGATTAAATCACTTAAGTGAATTACAAAATAGAATTATCACTTTACAAATAATGAGAGGAAATGGACTAATAGGAAATCTAAACCTAAGACACAACTCCAAGTGCCATGTAGATTCTCCCACTCTCCGTTGTGGGTCCCACTATGCCATATCATCCTCTACATCATCCTCGAAATGTTTCGGACCACTTCTAGCACGTTCAACTGAATCTTGTGCAACAAGTTCCTGTCCGAGCTACATTTCTCAACATAGAGTAGGACACTACTTATGAGGTTTCACTTGCATTGTTTTGTGAAGGTGTCGTTCCCTGCTGAAAATGTACCTTTTACAATCATATTAGACTATCACAAAATTGGAACATGTTGCGTCCATTGAATGAGCGTTGAAAAACATTTCCCAACGAGTTTATATAAGCCTATACTCAAGAATGGTTTGGTGCCTCGAATTACAAGAAAACAGTGTCTCATCGGGCCAAAAGAAAAAAAGGGAGGTGTTTTTCCCCCCAAAAGGAATCTTCAAGGAATATTCTCCTTTGTTTTAAAATTCTTATACGGCCTCTTATCTCCTCACTTGCATACAATAAAAGAGAAACTCACATAATAAGGGTTATTTTACCCTTCCCACCATGGATGTCGGATAAATGATTTAAAAAGGCATGGGGGCACCATTTGCCACCGTGGCAACGCTCAACGTGCTCCTCTTCATCGGTTTCATGGGAGGTTTCACCTTCATCTTTCAAGGCAACTGTTGCCTTAATCCCCACTTGCGTTGTGAATATTCCTTGTAGTGCCACATGGACCAATGTCGATCGCTTGTGCTTTGGATCGCATCACAAGTCGAAATTTGTTCGTGTTGCAGGCATCAAGCCCTGGCATCAGGGGATTAATTTGAATCCATGGCGCCAACATTTTCCAACAACCTGGTCCTTTCTGCCTGTGGGTCTAGACAGGAAAAAGTAGATTGGAGAGTCAATGAGATCCGGAGGAGATTTCTTCCTCCCTTCAAATGTGTTGTAGTCTGTCATATTGGCTTTGCTTATATTCTTGGCAAGGACACCTTATAGACACTTCAAGACTAGAGGTAACGCCATTCATTGAGTTGCCCAGGTCTTCATCGCTCATGGTAAGCAACGTCCTCCGCTTCAGAATCTTCTTCTGCCACCTCTGATCCGCTAGCATTCATGCTCATACTTCACTCACACAGCCTGTTGATGCAGGACCACGACGGCCACGATGCCATGATGATGGTGGTGCAACGGGATGATCAAGCGACACTGCACGGGAGGTGAAGGCATTGCCACTATTCGTGGTCACGTTGCTCCTTTTCCAACAATCGCCCTTCTTGAGCACCTTGACCTTCTTCTCGAGGTTCCAAAAGCCCATGGACAACAACATGGAGAGCGGAGTGAAGAGGTGCACTCTAATGCAAAGGCCTTCCTCTGCGAGGGATCATACACACATTGTTGTTGTCGTGGCGCTTCGCGGCGCCATGCACTGCCTCCAGCGTGGCATGAAAGTGGAAGGAGCCCCATTGGTCCTCCATGGTTTGGATCCAGAGGTCGTCCTCGATGTCTCACAATGGTGGATCCCAGCAGCAACATGTCGTGAAGGGCCACAACTGCTCGCGATGCCTTCCAGGCCTCAACATAATGAGGTCCAACACCACCATCCGCTTGCCCCACTCCAGCATTGCGCCGAAGACGGAGTCGTCCCTCTTCTTATACCTATCCAACTCCAATAGATACGTCACCTGTATAAAGCATGCCATCACAATCTGCTTATACTTCTCATCCCTCCAACTAGAGTTCATGATTTCTCTCCATGTGGGTGCAGAGAGATTTCAAGGCCCCGAGACGTCTAAGTCATCTAGATGCCTTCAGATCTATTGGCGTTGGTGGGGCTCGAACCTAGGGCGATCTAATACAAGTCCATATTCGAACGCGGTCACTGTCAACTACACCTAGTCATAGGCTTTCCTCGTTGCTCTTTGACTTTTAGATCGCCTTCGAAACAGGCCACCTTCTACATTTTCAACTCTGATCGCCTTTAGAACAAGCTTCATGATGGGATTTTGATGCCCTAGTCTGGATCCGGCATAGAAAAGGACAAACATAGATTTTGACATCAAAGTCGACTGTAAAAGAATATAAGAAATTCGCTTATCATTGTCACTTCACGGAAAGGGCCTTCGACCTGGTCCGACGTTGCATCATTTGACGCAATGCTTCCGTCTCAGAGCTCGTGGCACTATTTGTCGAATCTCAACCGAGTATGTAGGAAGCATAGGGACTCGTCCTCTGCAAGAGATCTCACTAAGCAACAACAAAGAATCGAGGATGAGGCTAAGCAACGAACCTAACATCAATGAGAAGAGTCGACAATTGGATTCTCACTTTGGATGCAAGAGGTCCCAAGTTTGATTATCAAAATGCCCCCCAAAGGCATCATTCGATCCTTCAAGTAAGGCAACGTCCAGTATGATCTGGCACTCCATTCGATCAGGATTAGCAAAACTTTATTCAACGCATCGCCTAATATCACCCGGACAACTACGTTTCGCATTTTTCGATGAGCAAGACGTCGTCGTCGTGGCCCTCACAAACCTTGGATCTCCATCAACAAGTCCACATGCGCGAATCGTTCTTGCCACAACTGGAGGGGAGACAGGAAAGAACTTGCTCTGATACCAATGATGGCAAAAAGCAATTCATTCATTGAGGCAAGAACCTATTTAATACATGCTTTAGGGTTACAAACTGGAAGATCAATACTCCCAATTTAGGAAATCGTTACATGCAAGAAATATTAAAATAATCTCCCAGCTAATAATGCATGATCTAATAATAATGTAATAATATATCCTAACATGTCTATCTGTGCACGTCTTCACTTATGCAAGCTCGTCAATCTATGCACACATCTCCACCTACACGGACTCGTCTGTCTGCAAGCATGTATGCTTCATGCTCACTCACACGTCAATTTCACGCACAAGCATTCACACATCTCCTTCGTGCACGAAAACTCGTATGTCTCCTTCATGACCAGATACTCGTACATCTCCTTCGTGCATAAACACTTGTGCGTCTCCTTCGGATGTGTCTAGTTGCGCATTTGGTTCACATGTCAGTCCTTTGTCGGTGTAGGCAGCAAAGAAGCAGCTTCCCAGAAGAAAAAGAAGAAATATAAATGTGTAAAGTTTTTGTAAGACTTTTTGAAGTAAAATTGTAATTAAATGCATATGAAATGCAAGTGAAATGTAAATGACATGAAATATAGGCAAAATGAAATGTAATGCAATTTAATAATAAATTGCAATTAGACTTTAGGCATTAAAGGTTAATATTTGCATATGTTACATACGTCCGAATCAAGGTGGCGGTTGGATGTGCTGTCCTGTGAGGCTGTTGTTGGCAACAGCCAAGGGCATACATTAAAAAGAACCCCCCACTTTCATTTGTAACATCATAGAGACATTGGTAAGAGCATTTAGGAGATTGTCTATGTCATTGTTATGTCGTGATTATGCAGGCCTGGTTGTGGAAGTATTGATGAGCAACCCTGCACATTGTAATTGCAGTCTGCCATTGCTGCTTACAGCAAGCACCATTGAATGCCAATACAATTCTGTCATTTGCAGATTCATTGCAGTCTGATTCCAGTTTACTTGTGTTCTGCTATGCTGTGTATGTTAATGAGATTGCATGTTGTATTGCTTGAGTGTTGTTTATAGTTGCAGGTGATAGTATTTGTTTGGCATAGTTGTAGATTGCAGTGGTTAGTATATTGCAGAGATACTGTCTATAAGTTGCAGGTTGCAGGGAGAAAACTGCCATGGAAGGACTGCAAGTTAGTTGCAGACTGTACAAGGGTTAGATTGTTCAAGGGATAGACTGTACAAGCTTGTATTGTAGTCTTGGAGATCACCGTCTTTGCCACTTGGCAAAGACTATAGCATTGTACATGTGAGTATCGTACAAGAAGACTATTGCTAGAGTGTTGCAGCATCCTAAGCAGGAGACAGTCTTGCACTGTGTCGTACAAGACTGCACCATAAACGTGAGATCGTACTGTCTCAGGACAATGACATCATACAACTGCAAGGAAAGTCTTATGACTGCAGTCTTGATCGACTCATAAGTCTATCATTCCACTTCCCCAGTATCGGGAATCTCATCACTTGTGCTACAGTCAGCATCAAAAGACAAGTCTACATCCCTTTCATTTGCAAACTCCAATCTTTCCTCTTTCCAAGGGTTAGATCATATGAGGGATAGACCATACAAGTTTGTGTTGTAGTCTTGGAGATCACCATTTTGTCACTTGGCAAAGATTGTAGCATTGTACATGTGAGTACTGTACAAGAAGACTGTTGCTAGTGTGTTGCAGCATCCTAAGCAGGGGACCATTTTGTACTGTGACATACAAGACTGTGTCGTAGGAGACTGCATTGTACAAGTGAGATTGTACTGTCTGAGAACAATGACATCGTACAACTGCAAGGAAAGTTTTATGACTGCAGTCTTGATCGACATAAGTCTGTCATTCCACTTCACCAATATCAGGAATCTCGCCACTCGTGCTATTGTCGGCATCAAAAAACAAGTCTACATCCCTTTCATTTGCAAACTTCAATCTTCCCTCTTTCCAAGGAAAATTTCATCATTCATCAACTACATTGTAATCATCCAATTGTTGTCGTTATGTACCTTCCCAAGTGATATTCTCGTCATAACTCCACGTCACCAAACTTGACCAAACTTCGAATAGGCAACAATACCAACATTTAGGAATGGAATACAACACATTGCCATATAATTCCATTACCACTTGTAAACAAAAGTACAAAATAAGAATACTTACAAATCCTGATGAGACCTAGGTTCAACCCCCACGACGGATGTGTATAAGAAGTATTGATCCAAAAATAAATAAAAGAATACTTACAAATACGCACACAACATATATTTTGCACAACTATCTATCATAATCATACTTCGACAAACAATCTACCAATAAACAACTCTGGCAAACAACATCAAGCACACTTGCATTTCTCACATAGATGCATCCTCATAGATATAACTGGACCAGTTGGTAGTTGACAACTACCCACTACCTTCAAACTACCCGTTTACATAAAACATTAAAAATACCCCATTGCATTACATTTTTACAAACTCTTTGCCATGCGCACAGTATTACAAGCACTTTATGTGTACACATTCACACATCCACTCATACTGTCTTAAATGACACTCATGCAAACATGTCATATAGTCTGCCTACAATCTCTACCTATACTTTCTGGTTACAATAGTTGTCTTTGTTTTTGTCTATCTTTATCTTTTTGTCTATCTTCTAGATAATAAATTGAGGTGCATTCAAAACATATTTGTTGCCAATTTTCTATTACAGGTCTGCTATAAGTATGGAGGTATTGAATTTCTAAACAATATAACCATGTTGCATGAGATTTAAAATGCATGGCATTAAGTGATGAATAAAGTACTCTGTTGGTAATGCCCTCATATGATAAAGTTGCTGAAAATATTGAAGTGTCCCTTCATCCCGAAGAAGGTGTTCACTTGGCA
Source organism: Wollemia nobilis (assembly GCA_028583015.1). Taxonomy (NCBI): domain Eukaryota; kingdom Viridiplantae; phylum Streptophyta; class Pinopsida; order Araucariales; family Araucariaceae; genus Wollemia; species Wollemia nobilis. The sequence goes on from JAQPPZ010002347.1 coordinate 3,026,219, forward strand.
TACCATGGGAATCTAATTTGCTACTTCTGAATTGTGTAGTGATTTGGAACCTGTAAAGACCAGTTGGTTCAGGTGAAACTTGTTTTAAGCGTCTCCTTAACCTCTAGAGAATATTATGGAAAAACTGAGTAGAATTCATAGGCCTAATTATCAACAAGATGCAGCTGGTGATTTTCAAATGGCACCCATCAAGTATTGCCAAAATAAGTTCGACAATAGTTGTACTCCAATCCTTGTCACAAGGATTTGATAGGGTAATTTATGAAAGTATAGCAATTAATGCTTAAGGATGTTTGCATTGTATAGCACTTACATATGTTTGCATCGTATGCTAATTAACCACTATGTGTGTGTGCGCACACGGGTGCACACACATGCACATGTTCTTGTTACTTGCACTTTGCCATGTGTGTATGCCAGTAAGAAGACATCTGTCTGTAACATAATATTTGTAGACTAGACAACCTTTACACAAGAACAGACTCTTTGAAAAGAGGATCCAAATCTTGGTGTTTTGCATGAAGACAGTACTCTAAGCATCAACCTTTGGGTATGAAATTTCACTAACAATTCAAGAAGCAAGCCAAAATGATTCTGCTATATTTGTATGATTATCACTATTTTGAACACTCAAAACGATTGCCTGTATAATGGAAAAACAAGGACGAGCTAAAACAAAAAACAAAGTTAACATGTTGGCTGAAAATACAATAAAGAGTCTCGAATGCTAAAGACAGGTTTGGGCAAAGGAACATGAAAAATAATACTGAATGAATAATGCAGTATCAGTTGAAACTTGAGATCACTTCATGCAGAGAAGAAGACACTTGCGCTAACTATGCTGAAGGCAAAAATCTGGATACAACAAGTTCCTAGATGAGGCTATATTCCAACTAAGTATGCGTCAGACATAGAACAAGATGGCAATAATTAAATAGAAATATTTCGTCTCAATCCCACAGACTCAATATTGTCTATAAAAAGAAAAATATGCATTTTCTCAACTCTAGGTCTTTATGTATACCTAGGAGAATGTACACACGCTTGAAAAAATAGAAAGAATGGAGGGCCTTTATAAAAGTAGGTTACTCCTAGATGAATGAAACAAGAAACTTTATATAACTGTTGACAATTTCGTCACATTGGAGGGGTGGTGAAAATTAATGTCGTGTAAAGGATTTTCTTGTTTTCTTTATTTTTGTTGATAGTGGTATTGCAGCAAGTTTGGTTGTCATTTTTGAATCCCCTTTGTAGATAACCGTGTAAGAGAAAGCTTCGCTTACAGCACTAGCAGGAACAGGCAGCTTCGCAAACAGGAAATAGGGAAAACATAGGCGCAGACCTGAAATCTCCTAAGGCATAGAAAGAGCTTCGCAAGCGAAGCCCCCGCAAGACCTGCTTCGGGCCGAAATTCTGCGAAGCGTAAAATGTGAAATGCGAAAGTTTCTAAAGTGTGGAGAACACTTCGCAAAAATTCCAGCGAAGCACCCGCTTCAGCCTTCCTTTTTGGCGAACCGCCCCCATTTGCATACTGTAATTCTGAATCCTGGGTTTAGGTTTGTGGTTGGGGACAGAACCCTGGAATTCTCCTGAAGGATACATAGGGGAGAAAACGCTGTGTTAGTATTCTTGTATGCTGCCTGTGGATAGTGTTTCTGTTATATTCACATATTTTCTAACCGCTGTAATTCTGAAATCTGGATTTAGGCGTAGGGAGATAGTTGGATCCTGGAACTCTTCCAGAGGATACATAGGAAAGCTAGTGTGGCATTCATTTATGTTTTATCCTTTGTATTTATTGCTGCTTCTTCAAGCTATTTGTTAGTGATCGTGCTGCTGGTCCTTCCCTTTTAAATCAACAATTTACATTTCTTCCCTTACTCTTTTTATTTCTTTCCTGCACCCTACTCTTTTTATTTCTTTCCTGCACCCTCATCTTTTAAACAATCAGTAGTTTAGTAAAGGAGCCGGCCTTTCTCCAGAGATTGGCACGGAGGGCATTTCTTCCCTCCGGCCTTTCAATGTTGGTCCAGGTCTAGGGCGCGTACACATAGAAAATCCTTTCCTGTGGCAGATTTGTGACCAACAATAACATACAACAAATCTATAAGGGGGTTACAAAATACCAGACAACAAATACAGTAATGCTATAGACAATCAAGAAAAAAAAAAGTAAAGCTTAAGATTTACAACACGATAAATGAGAACTAGAAGAACTCAAGATGCTCATGTCTAACTCATTGAGTGAATCTGGAACTTTTGGCGGACATGGACAGACAGATAATGAGAGAGATCTCATATAGAAGACTGGTTGTCTACCAAAATGCTGAACAGAGACTCTTGTATATAATGGTTAGTACAGTAAGTGATGTGAACCAGTGTATGACAGATTCAGGTTCACAACTTTGACAGGCTGTGAAGCAGATTATGAGACATTTAAAAGGAATAACTGATTTGCTTTTAATGAAACCAGTGATGAGTTTCAACAACGTAAGGGTTTTTGTAATGTTTATTGGGCAGAAGATAGCAATAGTAGAAAGACAAGAACCGGTTATTGTTTGTCGTTGGTAAAAGAAACAGGAAACACTGTATTTTGCATTATTGAATACCATACAAAATTAATATTGTATGTTTTAGCCATACAAAAAAACAAAGGAATTAATATCGTTAAAATTGGCTTCTCACAAAAAATGGAGAAAACCTATCCAACCAGGGGTCTTCCTCTACAATAATCAGACTCGTCATGCTCTCACAATAATCTCAGTTTTATATGAGGACCAAGCATGTAGATATCCAATGTCATTCACTTAGGCTTTATTTTGTACTAGATTTTAATTTCATAATCTCAGTTTTATATGAGGACCAAGCATGTAGATATCCAATGTCATTCACTTAGGCTTTATTTTGTACTAGCTTTTAATTTCATAAATATAAGTCAAATAAAGCTTTATTTTGTACTAGATTTTAATTTCATAGTCTCAGTTTTATATGAGGACCAAGCATGTAGATATCCAATGTCATTCACTTAGGCTTTATTTTGTACTAGATTTTAATTTCATAAATATAAGTCAAATAAAGAAATTCCTGTCATGGATACAGGCTGAGTGGGTTGTGGAAGGAAAAGCATCGTATTCACTTCATAAATAATTTAATGATGTCTCTATATAGAGTTCACATTGGCACCATAAGGGCGTTTTGTAATGACATTCACTGATATCGTTATCCATTGACTTCAATAATGAGTTTCCAATAGACTAATGTGCAACATATATTTAGAAGCAATAAATAAGTAGTATTCAAGCACTATTCGACAGTTTTTCCCTATTCTGTCTTCATACTCTACAGTCTAATATGTTTAACACAAAACATATCCCAAAATTTTAAGCTTTGTCAAAGTAGTACACGATTTGGATCAATATAGATAAGGTAGAATGAAAAGTTCCCTTGTTATCACAAAGGATCTCATATGCCAATTAGGGGTGCTAGCTATAGACCTAAAATTTGCAGGTTGCTTTCTGTACCTTCCTCTACGAGGAATTATCATCCTTACTGCAATGGAAGAATTGATGTAGTTTAACATTTTCCTTTTAATGTTAAACGGCACACGGAGACTTGAGACAACGCAGGACACTGTCGAGTTAAGGGTATTCTGTAAATCTGGACTCGTAAATGTTCATTACCTCGCCAGAATCACTCAAGGACGGAAAAAAATCTCCTTTCTATTGAATAGTATTTTCCTAATGTGACATTATTTTTACAAGAGTGATGGTCTTTGCTATAAAGGCTCTACATCAGTAAATGAATAGGCCGGGAAGAAACTGTAAATTCAGGGGCAATACAGCAAACAAAAAAGAGCAATAGTAGAGTTGGGATTAGAGTTTTGAAGGAGGAGGATTGTACTTACGTTAGAGAGTCTGAAATTCTAGAGAAATGTTGTTCGCCGTAAGCTTTGCTGAAATATTCTCTGACTTCTGGGTTCCAGTGCAATGTTGGGGAATAGGCGAACCGTTCTTCATTGTTCTCAACTTTATGGCTTCCTATGGGGCGTTCCTCCATCTCACAAGACTATTTCAAATTAAAACGTTGTTAATCAACCAGAGATGAATGGCAGGGAAAAATGTTACATGCGTATTTATCTTTCAATTTTCGATGTTTTTGATCGACTGCTGCAACTTCGACAGAAAGAACTTTAGGGAATGGAAATATATAAACTCGATCTGTCCATGTCCATGCTCGCAGAACTCGGCTTTGCGCTTTCATGGTTTTTTTTTCGGCTTAAGATGTTTTAGCCAGGGGCAAATTAATAAATTTATTTGTAAAATAATATACTTTTTTGAAATTTACACAAACATTAGGTCCCGTGGAATACCAAGAAAACTCGAACCAAGGTAAATATTTATAATTTATATTACACATACCAAGTTGCCCTCAAAGGTTAGTGAATTGGTAGTCTTTGACTCCGCAAGTACTTATTAAGAAGAGATTTAGGTTTAAACCTTAAGGGCACGTTGTCAGCTTTCAAAGTTAGGAAATTGCTAACCCAAATCAGCAGGAGAAGGAAGAGTCTTCTCAAAGATATTAAAGATCATATGATATGATTTGAGCAGTTGTACTTCCATATTTGAGGTCCCATAAACCATATTTGGGTCTCACGGACGTAATTAAAATCTTTCATTTCAAAGGTAGTCTGTTTGCAATCCTCTGATTGCGTGCCAAACTGATAATGTGATTGCATGTCAAATTGACAATGACTATGATTGTACAAATCTCGAGCATTCGATGGTCCATTTCACGTTGAGCTATAAAACAACAAGGTAGAATAGGTTTGGTGGATGCAATCCATGTGGTTTGAACCCTGCGCTTGTCAACTACTAAAAATAGTGTGGTTGTAACCAACTTTCCTATCAAGCAAAAATAAAATAAAAATAAATACACATACCATGTTAAAGTTTTGTCTAAGCGAACTATGAAGTGAAAAGAAAGATAGGTATTGTCTCCAAGGGTTAGTGGGTTGGTAAGACGTTGGGCACTTATCAAGAGAAGACATAGGTTTAACCTCAGGGGCATGCCCAATCAAGGCAAAGGTAGTAGTCTAACCTAAGTTTGTTGTGTGTGCAAGCTTGATGATGGCGGTACCAACCCTAAGCTAACAAGGGTCTTCCTCAAGCAAAAGTAATAGTCTAACCCGAATTTGTTGAGTGTGTGCTAGCTTTATCTCGGTACCAACCCCAAGCTACCAGGGGTTTTCCTCGCTTTGGGTCATGTCTATCAAGGCAAGATAGGGGTTATAATGGTAGCACCATGATTTGATGCTACCATTGGAGGCAATGCGACTTGATCGAGGCGAGATAGGGGTTATAATGGTAGCACTATGGTTTGACACTACAATTGGAGGCAATGCAACTTGACCCTGTGACTAGTTGTTAAAAATGAAAAGTAGTTACCAATTCCTCTGTGTATAAAAAAAAAAAAAAAACAAGTATTAATCATTACTTTGGTTGGTAGTATCTTTTTACAAGAGCTTTTGAGCATGTAAATATCTTGTTTGTTTGTTTTTTCACCCTTTGATGACAATTTGAATGTTATAAGGATTTTTTTCACTTAAATATCTAGTTATTATTTTACCCAATAATATATAATTTGATAACAATTTGGATGTTGTAGGTAAAGTTGATTTTACGGTTTGGATAATAAGGGTTTGTACTTGAGTTTCCCACCCTCGACAAATTACAACTTTCTTCTTTAGAGCTTGAGAGTTTACAAATAGATATACTTTTCATCTCAATTGAGATGCTATAGCTAGAAACCTACATCATTTTATATAAAATGTTTAAATTCTTCATTTTCTAAATTTTTTCAATTATTTGTATGAATACAAAAATTTTATAGTTTAGCATCCTTCTTGATATTTTTCTAAAGCAGCTTTTAGAATACCAAAACTTCACCTCTGCTATGTGTGCATTGCATCGTAGTAGAGTAATATTTCCAAAACATTGCACTATCATAGTTGGTCATCTAATAGAGGTCAATGGATTAGTAATATTTCCAAAACATTCAGTGTTGATCAATGGGTTAGGCTTCTCTAAGGTCATTTGTTACTAACCCCATTGACCAACACTAAATATGAAACTGTAGAGACACAAGCTTTAATCCATCTGACCCATTTCTTCGTAAATCCAAACTTTTCTAAAACTGTAAAAATAAAATCTCATTTAACCCTATCATAGGCTTTACTCATATCAAGTTTTAAGATAATTGCTTTCTCTTTTCTTGAAGCTACTAAATGTATAACTTCATGAGCTACTATGATCCCGTCCAGAATTTGTCTCCCTTCACAAATACTCCTTGCTCTTCTGAAATGATTTTATCTAACAATGGCTAATCAATTTTCCATCACTTTGGAGATAAGCTTATATGCCATATTACATAGGCTTATGAGTCTAAAAGAATCAAACACTTCAACATCCTTCTTTTTTGGAATTAGGGTAAGATATGTTGCATTTCTTTTATAAGGTATGTATTATTTTACCCTAGACTATTCCACTGCCAATAAACAATCCTTCACTATATCCCAATTATGTTGGTTAAAAGTTGTTGACATCCCATCTAGACCTAGGGATTTATCCTTATTAAAAGAGAAAAGAGCTAAATGAATTTCTTCTAGAGAAATAGGCTCCATTAGTTTCCTATTGTCTTCATTCGTTATAACTGAAGGAACATCTTGAATAAGTTTATCATTAAGAACTTCAGTCTCCTTTGATCCTAGAATATTCTAATAAAAATACTTTACCTCTTTTCTAATTTCACTATGATCTTCAATCCAAACCTCTTCTATTGATTTAATTCTACTAATTTTAGATGTTGATCTCTGTACTATAGCCATCCTATGAAAAAACTTTGTATTTTTATCTCCTTCTTTTAACCACGCTTGTCTTGATTTTAATCTTCATGATTTCTCTTCCTTACTCAAAATATTATGATATTCACTAAGAAACTCCCTTTCCTTTGAGCTTGGATTATTATGATCACCTTTTTGGAATTTTGAAAGTTTATCTTTTAGTTCTTCTTTCTTCTCAAAAATATTTCCAAAAGTGTTATTGTTCCATTCTTTTAATCTAGATGTCATAGATTTAAATTGATTTGAAAGAGCATACAACCCATTACCTGAAGAACTCCATGTTTGAGCTATCATATCAACAAATTGAGGATGGTCTTCCTACATCTGCTCATATTTAAAACATGATATTTTTTTTAATTCACTTACCTCCATTTTAACTCCTATTGGCCAGTGATTTGAACCAATCCTTGTTAAGGTATTAATTTTAGCACAAGTTCCTTCATCTAGCCAATGATCAAAGAGTATGTATTTGTCCAATTGTTTTGCTATTAGGTTCTAGCCTCTCTTATTTTTTGTCCAAGTATAGTTGTTTTCTTCAAACTCAACCTATCATAGATTATTATTTTGAATAAAAGTTGAGAAATATCTCATACTTTGGGTTAATTTCCTAATTCCCCTAAATTTTTCATCCAACTTGGTTATGGCATTAAAATCTCCTATGATCATGAATAAGGTTTATTGGTCTTTACTTCTCATAAAGGCTTAAATCCCATTCCATGCTTCTAATCTACCTGATTGAGATGCAGGTCCATAGACATTGATAAAGATGAAATGATAATTTGCGAAGTAGCAAGTGACTAAAGAGGTTATTCAATGTCTAGTTTTATGAATGGTTACAAAGGAGGTTCTAGAAGGATTCCAACAAGTTAGAATTCCCCCTGTCACTCCTTCAGAATCCATAACATCCCATTCACATCTTGCCCATATTGCTTTCATAGTTTTTGAAACTTCTCTTATCATATTAGTTTTATGGATACAAAGAATATCAGGCTTATTACTTAAACATAGGTCCGTAATACACCTTTGCTTTGAGGGAGCATTAGCATCCCTTATATTCCGTGAGATGATAATCATATCTCATTAGGGGCTTTTGGACCCACTTGTGTATTACCAATATCATTTTGTTGTTTGGTAAAGAGAATTTCAACCAACTTAGTTTGTATTCCTTTCTCTATGTTTGCTCTTGCTTCCCTGGATCTTGCTTGATAATTTGAGGGTTTTCCTCTTTTTGCCTTGCATATATCAAGAGTAGGTCTTATTATTCTATTCCTCAATATTTTTTCACAATTTTGTTTTTCATCATATTTATCCTTTCCTGGATCTATTATAGAAGCTTTTGACTTGTCCTGCTCATTTTCCAATATTTCCTTATTAATGGCAAAGGTATTAACTTCTAAAACTGCATTTTCTTTATCAATTTTTTTTCTCTTGAATGGTGCATGGTACTTCAACATAATCTTCAAAATTTGATGAGATACATTCCTTAGGTTCATCGAGAATGTTCTTTCTTAAATCATGATCATACTGAATAGACGGTTCCTTGTTAATATGTTGAAACTGTTGTACCGTGTCCTCTAAGTTTTGATATACTTTTTCTTCATAGGCTAAATCCTCAAAAGAGTTGGTATTTCTTCCAATATCCTTCCTTACTAGTCTCCATCGTTTCTTTTCTTCCATTTTTCTAGATCTATTTTTTGTAAGTTGAAAATCATCTTCATCCATAATCATTTATAAGTTTCTCTTGCGATTTTCTACATGTGATTCTATTTGGCTCTTCTTAGGGCATGATCTCTCAATATGCCCCACCCCATGACATCTTATACATCTAAAAGATATGTTTTCATAATCTATGACTTGGATCCACATCTTATCCCCATACTTAAGAATTAATGATTCTGGTAAAGCTTTACTTATATCAATCATGACCAATATCCGAGCATAAATAGCCAAGAATCCATCTTTTGTCATATTTGAAATCTCAACAAATTCTCCTAGAGTGTTGCATATTGCCTTGAAGGTATTTATTTCCCAAAATTCAATGGGTAACCCAAACATCCTATCCAAGAATGGTACTAGGGGTAGATTTACATTTTTAGGTGAAAAGCCTTCATACCAGTGGGTAAGGAAGAGTCTTGCTCTTCCCATAAACCAAGGACCCCCTTTTAGGATTTTTTATTTTTCTTCCCTAGAACAAAAAATAGCTAGAAAGAAACCTTTGAAAATAAATGATAGAATCACTCTTGGAGACTTCCAACTCTTATCTATACATTTTCTCAAGGTTGAAGACCCTGGCCAATACCCATTAAATTTACCAAAAACCACCATATCTTAGAGCAACAAGGATCTCTTTGAGGTGCTCTCACTAACCTCTACCACTAGAGACGATTCTTGGAATTTAACGATAAATCGGTCCATGAAAAGGAAACTAAAACTTAAAATCTATTGAAATTGTCTAAATATCCTATATCAAATATAATATTTGATAAAAACTTTATAATAATTTGCATGCAAAAATTCTAAGATAAAGAAAGGGAAAAATTTTAGGTAAAAAATTCTATGTCCATATAGAATGTCTTGCCTCACTGAAGTACTAGCCCTTCATTGCTCTTCCCATCATCCGAACCCTAGGTGACTTTTTCTGCAATTTTGTTTTTCACGACTTGAAAAATTGTCACTGCCCTTGTTCCGGATAGTTGACTTCACAGGGTTGTATCTCCCTCAATATCACTCAAATAACCCTTTGCGAAGATGTGGCTTCTAAAAGATGAGATATTTTTCAAAAAAAAAATAATCCTTCACAAAGCTCTAAGCATGAATCACCATATTGAATTTTTGTATTAGAATGGAGTTTATGAATATTTTAAAAATATGTTATATATTAAAAGTTATTAGTGATATTTTCCTTCATTTGAAATAATACTAAATATTTATTTATTTTTTTTAGTTGTCTTCATATTTTTTTATCAAAATTAGTTTTCATGTATTTTTTCTTTTTCTTTGAGGTAACTTATCTACTTCCATATTTCCTTATACCGTCACATCATTTTTTTTGTCTTTGAACTTGAATAACCACTCTTTATCCATAAAAGTGAGGAAAGTGATTACTTTATATTCTTTATTATTTTTCTCTTAGTGTTGTAAATAGAAAGAAAACTTATATCGCCTTGAAGACGACTTGAAAACTACAAGTGTTGGAATCCTAGCATTAGGATCCTCATGTTATCATAATTAATCAAGTGTTTGTACAAAACTAGATGGATAAGTAATCTCTCCAACCACCAAGGCCTTTCATCAAATTTTAATTGGCTACAAAATTTACTTCCACGTATATGCTTTCTAAAAAATTAGTTAATACCTACATAACATCATCTAAAGACACCCTGCTTTGAAAGTAATATCTACCTTTCACTACTAACTTTTGATACCACCTTTCTCTAGTGCATCCACTTCCTTTAAGATTGTTGAAATTCACAATGATTTTCAAGAACATTTTTAAACATACATTCACCATGATCATATGCATAAAAGATGCAAATGTAAATTAAAAATACCATAGGAAAGGAAAGCAGCTTAGAGGTAATGAAAAAGAAGATATGTTTAGCCATAGAGGAGTCTAAACCAACTCTATCAACTTACCCAATTCCTAATTTGGAAGCAGAGAGTCTTGATAGATGGAGTCAAGTCATTAAATGGAATTATGATGTTGGGTACAAGAGAAGAAAAAATAAGGTAAAGAATATAAAGTGGAAACCACCAGATATGAAGTGGGTTAAATTGAATTTTTATGGAGCATCTAAAGGAAATCCAGGACCAACAGGAGGAGGGAGAATAATTAGAAATAATAGAGAAGATATTTTCTCTCATTATGCTTTCAATAGTGGATTTAAGACAAATACTGAAGTTGAAGCTTGGGTATATTTAGAAGGGTTAAAAATATGTAAACAAATGAAATGAAATAGAGTATGGATGGAAGGTGATTCTCTCATAGTAATAAATTCAATTTTGAGGAAAGCAAAGGCTCCATGGAACATACAAGAGATAATTGTGGAAATTCAAGATCTTGCTAAAGAGTTTGAAGAAGTCAGGTTTACACATATATTAAGGGAGGAAACAAATGTGCATATAAGCTAGCCAATATAGGGGTTTTGATTGAGGATCGTGAAGTTAAATTCTCCTTTATGGTTATAGGAAGTAGAAAGTTTAGTTGAAGCTGACAAAAAATGTTGATTGCCTAAATCAATTAATGATTAAGTTTTACTTTAAAGTTTTCCATTTGTAATATCTATTTTATTTTGTAACCATAATGTGTTTTAATTTAGACTATTTATTATAATTTTTGTGGTTGCACTTGTGTTTCAGGAAGGAAACTAGCAATTCAGATTTGGTAAAGCAAACTATGATAGTGCGGTGTTTTGGAAATATTACTCTACTAAGATGCAAGGCATATATAGTTGAGGTGAAGTTTGGGCATTGTGAAGGCTGCTATAGGAAAATGTCAAGAAAGATGCTAAATTTTGGAGTAATTGTATTCAAAGAGAGATTTGAAAAGATCCAAAAAATAAAAATCAAGAATTCATATATTTTATGTAAAATGATGTAGGTTTCTAGCTATAGCATCTCAATTGAGATGAGAAGTGTATCTATTTGTAAACTCTTAAGCTCTAAATAAGAGATATGTAATTTTTCAAGGGTGGGGGACCTAAGTACAACCCCTTATTATCAAGAATAAATAAATAAAGATACCATTGATAAAAAAAAGAAGAGAGATAAATGACAAGATTTGAGAGAATTAATAAGAAGTGGGTGCCCGTAGGTACCCCATAAATAATTTTACGTATATCAAACTAATATAATAAATCAGTTATTAGGGGGTATTTATTAGTGATACCAAAATCCCAATTAGTGGTTAACCTCAAGCCAACATTAACTTGACTTTGAGGTTGAATTACAATAATATAAAATAAAATTCCCCTATTTAATTAATGCTATCCATAAAGGTGGATTAACCAATATCACTAAGGGTGAAATAGGAAGGGTGACCTTAGGCTTACACGAACATGCCTATAGGCTTACATAATTGATGTTTGGCGTAGTTAAGTCAATTTTTAGGGCTTTGAAGTGCAACATGTAGTCTTCAATACTACTAAAATCTAATTTGTTGAGATTGGGAAGCTTTGTCTCTATTCTATTAACTTTACTAACACTTACTTTCCATAGAGATCCTTCAAAGTGGTCCATACCTAAATAGGATCAATTTTCTCTTTAATATGGAAATGTACATTTGGTTCGACTTCATACAAAGTTCATGATAACTAAAACCTTATTTTGGTTCATCTTTAAAAATAAACCAAAGAGTTTTATTTTGAGTAATCTTATCGTTTGAACTAACCAAGTGCTATAATTTTTTTCATTGACGTGAGTAACATACCCTAAGTAATTCAGTTTATAAATGAACCCCATGCAAAACTATAATAGGTCCATAAAATGATGTCACCACTATGTAGAGCTTGAAAAACCATGTAACTTGGAAAAGAAGGGCTCTTAAAGCTTTTATATGAAAAAATTATAGCCTTCAAAATATTTGGTAGCCCGATCCTCCAGTTTACTAGATTGATCCGATATTAGCACTTAAATCAAAATAAAAATAATGTTAAACCTTAGAAAAAAATGTAAAATCAAATTCAATCACTTGTCACAATATCCCTTTTGATACTTGTCTAATTCAAATTGGATACTAGCTTTTTTCGATTGGAAAATAACATATTGATACTTTGAATGATTTTATTGAACTCATATATATAATAATTTCAGAGGTTCTTAGTTGACAGGGCTCAAAACAATGATCTCATCCACACAAGTGAGTGAACAGACCAATGCACCATGCATTTTTTTGATAAATAGTCAATATAATGATGAATAAAGCCTTACTAGTAGTAGCATTCCTTGATAAAAAGGTTAAAGGTTTGACCTTAGTACCTAAATCCATAAGCGACATTACCAATAAATATGCCAAATTTGTTGTTGAAGTTGGAAGAAGAAACAATATTATTTGATTGTGTATAGCATCCATCACTTAGTAATGAACTTCTTTGAAAAATGAGACTACTTGTGGGATTTGATCCATTAACCTGAGAGTTACAACCAAGTTGTTCAACTGTTGCAGCAATATACTCACGTGGAGTTAGAAAATAATTTCTTAAATGAATTCCATAAAGAAAACATTGCATACAAAAATAATTTTCAAGATTTTGAAATAATAACCTTTGTTGAACAAAAGAGGATCCAACAATTAAGCTACAAGTAAGAGTTAGAGAATATGTTGTAGGAATCCACTATTCTACTAGAAGGTTTAGGGGGGCATGAATGTTGGCCCCAACACTACTTGTAGCTAATGCCCTTATATAAGTAGAGACCTTGCAAAAAATATCAAATTCATAGCTCAAACCTATGACACATGCTTTGACTCTTCATAATTATCGTCATACAATTTTCTTCAATGCAGACAGAGGATTGGCTAGAACTCCTTATGGCAATGAGGGAAATAATGAGTTAAGAAGAATAAAGTAAAATAAATATTAGGAGATTCGAATATGTGATCTCTTGGCAAGCAACCAATGCATTTACTATTGGAGAATATTACATTATTTGGTACATGCAAATGTACTCCCATGGTACCTTTATGGTACATATGTAATAGATTAGGGGTTGATTCTATACTTTAGGTGAATGATTTATACTTCCATTTTATGTAAGTGTCTATGTAAAGGATATGCACAAGTGTCACATAAGTAAGAGTGCAAGTGCATAATGAGAGAGTGCACAAGTGTCATGTAAGTATGAAAATATGCAATGTTAGGATGTGCACAAGTGTCATTTATTAGGAGTGCATGTAGGAGAGTAATTGTTATGTAGAAGTGTGCAAGTGTCATAGAGTTAAGTGTGCATGTAAGTAGAAAGTGAAGAGTCTTGTATGCAAGTGGCAAGATGAGAAGCCAAAGGACATGAGAGTCTTGTCTTATGTAAATAATAGAAAAGGTTGCAACTCCTGGATATGTGAGGAGTGCAATAGTCAAGTATTGAAGAGTCACCTTTCTATGTCTATATTATGGATACAAAGCTCCATACATTGTATTGGGAAAACAATTTGTAAACGATCACCATAACAAGCATTTATAATATTGAAGCTTGTATACAAATTTTGAGCAATATTATTGTAAGTATTTTTCATGCTTGTACATGAATGATTTTGGCCATTTACATTCATATTTGATGTTATAGTGAATGTTATTATAATTTATATTGGCCAGTATATACTTTGATTGCTCTTATATTTAATTATACTCTTGATTATTTATATTAAGACCTGAGATATTGTTGATTAATTATATTGTGACCTGAGGTAATTTGGCTTAAAAGCCAACATTTACCAGTGTGTTATCCATCTTGAGTATTCCTCACTAGTATTTCTTGCATGTTAGAAGATATGCATGATCTGAAAAATGCACAAAGTGTGTGAATTTGACACAAAAAATAGTGCAAGAATGGTGGAAAATTTGGTTCTAAAGCCAATTTTGAATTTTAAAATTGTAAACTTTAACAAGTTCCCTCCAAAGAATTTAATCTGATGATTGCATCTTCAATCATTTAAAAAGAAGTGATTTTTTTTTTAATCAATTGATATAGCTCTGGTCCTTGCTCTAGTACCATGTTAATATTCATAATGCTTTACAAAAGTATTTTGAAACATAAAGTCACCATGATCACATGTAGAAAATATGCAAATAGTGAATTAAAGATAGCTTTGATAAACAAAAGAGAGAAAGAGAGAGATAAACCACACAATTTGGGAGGAGTTAGGGATGGGTGTCTGTAGGCACCCCATAATATATTACATATATCACTTTAATACAATGGATCAATCACTAGAGGGTATTTATAGTGATACCAAAATCCCAGATAGTAGTTAATCTCAAGTCGTTATTAACTTCACATTGAGGTTAGATTAACATAATATAATAATAAGTTACACCCTTTAATCAAGGTTATCCATAAAGTTGGATTTATCAATATTGCTAAGGGTAAAATGTGAAGGGTTCCCTTACGCTTATAGGAACATGCCCATAGACTTACATAAATGATGCATTATTTGTAGGCTTACATACATACTTACCCGTAGGCTACACTAGTAGTGCACATAAGCACTCTTCCCCACTTTTGGCCTTGGCCTAACAAAATCATATTACACATATTTCAGCTAATATGGTCTTTGTGGACCATGATATAATTATCACCTTACTCATGTTAATTTTTGGGGACATCTTTGGTGCCTCAACCACCATGTTTGCATGGATATTAGTAGACCCTCCAAGTGCCTTCTCTATAAATTCTATTCTAAACTTTTGTCTTAAAATCTCCTAAAAGTTTAGACACAAATAATTAGAGACTAATTTAAATAAATTTCCAATTATTTTTTTTTATCAGTAATATTTAAAGTGGGTTTTTATCAAGGGACCCAAAACCTGATTACATCAAGTCAAAAGATAAAATTATCAAGGCCACAAGAAGGCCGCAGATAAGGACAACAAAAATAAAATGAGAAACAAAAGGATGGCCATTCAGGACATCTTAACAAGAAAGGCTAAAGAAGGATAGCCTTACAGGACATTTTTTTTTTAATTTTACAATTGAAAACTGGAGCAGGGCCATCTCGCCTAGGTCGAACATCACGTGCGAAATGAAGATCAGGGCCATCCCACCCAAATTAAAAAATGTGCTAAGAAGATTACAACAAGGACAACCTGCCCAAGAAAAATTTGAAATAGGGCTGACTTGTCCATCACAATAATTTGAAAAATTAAATTTGAAACTAAAGCAGGAAATATAGAACATTCATGTCTGAGGATGCACAGGGATGCAGTAGAAGGATGCAACAGCAAGGAATGCTATCCCAAATAGTCCTTAAAGAGGAACAGCAACCATAGGACTCCAAAGGCCATGAAATCCCGTTGCAGTAAGGAAAACTATTCAGAGGCCAAGGGAGATAGAGGAAACAACAATGCAAAAATGTGAGCCAAGGGAAAAATGTGGGAAGGTTCCAAAAAAGCTCAACAGAGGAGCTATGAAGCACGAGATGCTAACAAAAAGCGGAGGGTCCCACCATAGGCCAAAAAAATAGCAAGAACTCCACAACAACCTCCAACGCCACCGACGAGCAGCTTTATAGATCTAGAAGAGGATGACCCACAAGAACACAATAGCAATCAATACAGAGGCCCTCCCTAAGCCATGAAAATATAAGAACCCACCATCAAACCTGCAACTGAAAACCCAAAGAGCAACACCACGGTAATAAGCATGAGGTACCATCTCAAGCCAAAAGATACTATGAAGAGTTGCTCATGAAGACGAAAACCCAAGCCACAATGCATTGCACCATAAGAACCTCTGATCCTTAGCTCCAAATAGGATCCTGCAAGAAGAAGGAAAAGAATTCCTGAAGGAACTCAAGAATCCCAAGGAAGGACCCAAGAAAAAACTAGAGACATCCCAAAAAACCCTAGGGACGTCCCAGTTCACAGGCACCAAAAGAAAACCCCACCAAAAGACATAAAAAGGGGTAAACAAGATAAGAAGGGATCTCCCAACCAAAGGAGATCGTCTGCAATACTAGACAGCCAAGGAGGAGGGCAAAAGGAGTGTCAGGGAAATGAGACAGGACCCAGGCACATCCCAAAAAAACCTAGGGAAATCCCAAATCACAGGCACCAGAAAGAACCCCACCAGACAACAAGGAAAGGGACAGACAAATGGAAAATTAGAGTTGTATTCCTTGATTTTGTAAAACTAAATCAAAATACTAGATTTTTGAGTAATTTTATTTTTTAATTCATCATATGAGTTTGAAATGGGCTCAATCTATATTACATCATCACCATATAGTAACATTACAACAAATTGGTCATTATGCATGTATATTCAAACCCGACTTCTCCTTGAGAATCAAGGAACTTAACTACTTGACTTAATGTCATTTGATTCAAATGTTAAGGTTCTTTTTATAATAAGTGACACAATTAAACATTTTGGAAGCCTTCTAAATGGTTTAGGGATGTATTTAGAGGTATGTGACATATTGAGGTGCATCATTTTGCTAAATATGTCCCCAAATATTTACTTTTGGTAGTATGTAAAAAATTCTCACCTAGGATAACCTATAAATAAGAGCCATGGGTTTCATTGTAAACATCTTTTGGCCTTGAGAGAATTGAAGCTAGATTTTTGTGAGCCCTATATTGTAATTGTTATTTTCTCTTGGATTAATGTGAAATCAATGAGACTTTTTGCTTTCCATTACTGACACTAGCCTTTTGGATTATGGTATGTGTGATGATTGTGTCATTACCCTTTTGTCCTCTTGTTATTCCTTGTTAATTTCATCTTATATGCATAAAATACATTATTACTATTTGATTTTATCATGTGTTGATTGATCGTATACTCTCCTTGCAATGATTATGCATGTATCTACTTTTGACCTCTCACCCTAAACTTCAAAATCTAATTCCATGCATTTTAAATTTTGTACTTTAATTTTTACATTTATTTTTCATACAATTAGCATAAATTTGTTAGATTTAATAAGGATACTAGAGAGTCATCCTAAATCCAAAGGTTGAGAGGGGTACATTTCCCTTTCTTTCAATTTGTTGAAACAAAATTATGGGTGCCTGAGAAGTGAGACATTTCCATAGTTCAACATGTTTGTTGCATACTCAGTGGGACCAAGGGCATATATTCATAATAAAATCAAGCCTAGTCCTAATTTGAAATTTAATTTAATATATCTTTCATTTTTTGTGTTTGATTTTATAGGTTCTTTGTGAATGACAAATCTCTTATGAACCTTGAAATCTTGAAATTATTATGTAGCAAGCAAGCAAGGTGATCCCAAATTTGCAAAATTCCTTAGTTTTGGCACCAAAATTGAATTTTCCATAAGCTATTTACCAAAATTTGGTAAATTTTTGCCAATTCTTCACTCAAGAAGCAATTTGATCCAAAATTGGAGTGATCTATCCCAACTAAGGCTAATCGCTTAAGAAATAAAAGAAAATATTCAAGCCAAATATCTCAAGCGATTTGCTTCAAACCATCAAGTGAATTGCTCGAAGAGTAAGATTTTCCCAAGTTTAATTTGAAGAGAAATTCATCAAATCTCTAAGAAGCAATTCACTCAAAAGATAAAGTATTTTCTCAACAATTCCCAAAGAGTGATTGCCTCAAATTTTAAGCAATTTGCTCTAAGAGATTTACTTGGCTCCCCTTCGTTGATGTTCTTCAAGTTACATTTTTGGAACAACTTGCTTCATTATCCAATTTAAAAAAATCAAGTTTTAATCCTAAAACTCTATCCATGGAAGTATGTATGCAGAAATTCCTAGGCTTATGAATACATTCTCAAAGATGCAAAAATGGGGCAAAGGATTTCAATCGATTGAATTGATATCACATCAACAAAAAAATTAAAAGAGAAAATATGATAACAATTTTCCATAGTGGTACACCGATATGACAAGAATTAAGAAGATCCAATGCCAAATATCACTCTATTAAAAGGAAAAGGTCTAATGGCTAATCAAACAAGTTAAAATCTTATATCCCAATAAATTATTTTTTTTAATTTACCACCAATCTATAACTATGCCTCTACCGTTTCAAATCCTTTAAACCATGCCTAGGCCACTACAAGATCCATTGTGACTTGTACTAATCCACTATATGGAATATCTCATATTGATGTAAATAACCCTTCAAATAACCAAGTACTAATATCCTCCAATAATCAAGTTAGGGTAAGTCAACCACCAGTTTTTAATGTCCAAAACAACCCTCCAACATGTATTAGTTTGACTCAAAGTTTACTTGGGTCCAGTCAATAGAATAATGCTTTTAATGTAATGACCTTATTCTCAAGATAGTCCATGTCATCTAATGTGAATAATTTTAGAACATTTTGCATCCCAACATAAAATTAAGATATTGCTCAAAATTTGCAAGTGTCTACTAGTCAAATGAGGCTATAAGGAGTTCAAGAAAACACCCAAACCAAATGCCACCTCTAGCTAGTAAAAGACCACAAAATCAATGATAGTATCCACCTTCCATAATCAATAAGTCTCTCAACAAGGTTCACAAAATCCTCCTATCCAAAATTTTGAAGTGTTGCCTAATTAACAATTTGCCTATCCTAATCTACCACTAATTCAAAATCCAAATTCTCCCTTCTTGCTACCATATTAGGTCATGCAATAATATCCTTAAGGTTTCCCCCAACAAATTATTCTATGAATGCCTTGATATCAAGCATATACAACCCCACCTCAAGGCTCTGTGATATATCCCTATATGATGAAATATGGTTAGCCACTCTAATATAATTAGGCACCTTAGTCATCTACGGCTCAGAATAAACTTCACAATTGGACCTACCAGGGACCATTGAACTGAAGGGCCTTTTTTGCCATTCCAGTTGTTGCTATGAAGGACTTATTTACTTTTGACATAAAAAGACTAAAACAAAAATGGATCACTTGATTGATCTCTCCATATTGAAAGCTATTCATAACATCCAATAAGAAGACATTATAGTATGCATTCTTATATATTCTTTAAGGCATAAGGTCGCTTTATGATATAGGATATTATCAAATAATTCTATTATATACGTGCATTGATTATAGAACCTTTCATGTCATGATTTAGTAACATGGCTAATGGGTATTATATTTTATTTCAACTAAATGCTATGAAAAGACATATTTAAGAAAATATTCATGATTATAGTACTATATTTACAAGCATATTGTATTTAATTTCATTGAATAATTCACCTAATGAAGAATAAGCATTGCCATACTATATCAAAGGCTTGTAATTTGATTTAGCACTGATGGTCCATAATGCTAACCATGTACTTTAGCTATAAATTTTGAAAAATCATCCCATGTAGGTGTCCTATTTAAAGTAGGTAAACTACCACTTGCCCCCCCATGGCTTATTTCTCCCATATTACCTAGAATCCCTATATTCTAGGATTCACTCCTATAATTTATCCCATCCTGAATGCTCCATCATCTGCCAATGTAGTTCCTTCTCCATGTATTTTGATATATCTAGACTAAAATACACCTTCAACCATCACTTTTCAACCTCTATTGCTAGATTTACCTACCCCACAACAAAATAGTCATGACATTAAGGTCAGTACTCAAAGCCTTCATGAATGCAAGCTTAGTATGAAAGAAATGGTGGAGGTAGTCATGATAATGGTGAAATAAAAGAATATGGAGAAAATGCAGTGGGAGCCAAACAACATATGGTAACAACAAAATTAGCATCTAAGTATAACCCCATATCTTACAAAATATTAGGTACAATGCCAAAATATTAGAAAAAATACCATTCAAGTGCAAAATAATATGGTAAATATGGAGTGGGTGCAGTCGAAAGCGAGTGCAAGTGATAAACAAGAGTAAGGAGGAAGTATGAGCACGATCTGGGAGTGAGTGCCACTAAAAGCGAGTGCAAGTGTGAGTTGGGAGTGAGTATAGCCAACCGAAAGTGAATGCAAATATGAGTTGAGAGTGAGGAAGAAGTCCGAGCAGGAAGTAGAAAGCAAAGTGTGATCTAGTTGAAGAAAACCTAGTTCAAGCTAGGAGGAAGTACAATCTAAGAGGGATTTCAAACCAAGATTCAATCATGGTTAAAGAGCAACAAGTCCATTCAAAGTGCATCAATGCTTCAAACCCTTACCATGAATGCATGGAATATTATTTCCAAAAAAATTTTGAAGTTAAGGAACACCAAAAAAAGAAGAGACAAGGGCTATTGTGAGCCAAGAGGGAGTGCAAGTTGGGAGCAAGTGCGAGGTAGGAGAGAGTGCAACCTGGGAGTGAGTGCAAGCCAAGAGGGAAGGTGATCCAAGAGGGAGTGCAAGCTAAGAGCAAGCCCCATTAGCTAGTATGGAAGAAAATTCATATTTGAAAGCCCTAATGGGAAGTCAATATGCCTTAGTTGGAAGTATGGAAGCCCAAGTTGGATATGTAGACACCAAAATCTAGCCACTTGTCATCCATTCGTATCCTCCAATCATAGTCATCCATTATTTATATATATATGTGTATGTGTGTTTATTTAATATATACATAAATATTAATATTTTATATTTATATTTATATATTTAATAAATATATATGTATTTATGTAAATAAATCCTAGCCATCCACCACGACTTAATCTCATCCATCCATCCACCTTAATCCATGTCACATAATCAAGTTTAATCTCAACCCTTCCTCATGTTTTAATCTCGACCATCCATTGGTGTCGTTGAAACCCTAACATGATCAAGGGTAGATTATAAAAGATGATTCATTTTGATGAATCAAGGTCCAGATTTTCAAGATTACAAGCACCCTAGCATTTTGTCCACTCATAAACCCTATCCACTTCACCATCGTCTTCTTCCCTCATCGTCTCCATCGCACCCCCCATTTTCACCATTGTAAAACCCTCATGAACCAGATCTGGTTTTGCTTCACTCCCATCCACCCTCGAACACCACCCAGAGTTCATAGAATACTTCTGAGCATTTTTGGAATGTTATTGGGCGTTTACAGCCATCACTAAATGCCTCCGGGTATTTCCTATAGTAGATTTGTAGTCCGTAAGCCCTCATATGCTTTTGAGCATTCATGCGACTCTCGAACACAGAAGTAGGAGTATAAATCAGCATTAACAAGGTAAAATATTTGTTGCATTTTATTTATGTTTTTGCACTTTTGTTTACAGTTCAACATTGCAACATTTAGGGTTTATACAAGTTTTATCATTCAGAGGGCCTCACATAGTGGAGCCCTCGCAGGTGCTTTTAACCCCTTTTATGTTGTTTGTTGTTTGCAGGTGCAGGAACCATGTTTTTGGAAGTTGTTGCAGCTAGGGTGGTCCCGTAGGGATACACAAGCCCACCCACACACTTGTTTGGATCAAGGATGAGCCAGAAGACACCAATTGTTCATTGAACTAGGGTTTTGAAACCCTATTATCTATAATAATTGTATCAAAAGCATTTGTAACCCCATATTGGGGCACATTCATTGTACAACTCGGAGATCTACCTATATCAATAAATATTATTCATTTTGTGCATTTTGTGGTGTTATTGTGCTTTTTGTACTTTATCTTTGTATTGGTGTTGTTCATTTTTTGGTTTACAAAATGGCGATCACGGTGGGACCCCCAAAGGGTTCCTCATTTTGATTTACCTTGTTCACTGATTTATGTTTCTATTTCTATTTTGCAAGTTTCCAGAAGTTTGATCGCACAAAAATCATGAAAACAAGGGTTTTTGGAGTTGTAGAGTTCGAACAGTGGTCACAAGGATGCCCTGCAGCGTTCGAGGAATGCCTTGCAGATTTCAGGAAATACCTCACAACATTCAGGAGACTCTAGGGTGGTGTTTAGAAGAGTGGGGAAGAAATACGTAGGCTTCCTGGTAAGCCTGGTTCAAACCCTAACTCAATTTTGTTTTCATTTTTCTACTTTTTAACAGTAAAATCAACAAGAAAACATTCATTTTCTGTTTTAAAAAGCAATTACATTTTTCATCTTAGGCATTTGCATTTTTTATATAGTTTGCATATATAGAGTAGAGTTGCATTCATGCATTCACTGTAGTTGCATTTTCACATTTAATTTAAGATTTATGTTGCTTTATGGTGTTTCATTTACTATGTTGTATGTTGTTTGCATTTGAAATAACAAAAGCATAAATAGTTGCATATTAGGGTTAAAAGCTTCCATTTTTGCTTTTCTAATTTGGAACAAGGTCATAATACCTGAGTATACTCCCACTATTGGAATCACTTGATGATTTAGGGTGGAAGAACTGGGCGAACCCTCCACTATTGGAATCACTTGATGATTCAAGGTGGGTCTTAAGTGGTGTACCCTAAGTTCTTTTGAGGAACTTGGTGTTAATGTCCTTGGCTTCTAGCTTAGACAAGTGAAATAGGGTGTTTTTAACATTGAGTGAACACTATAGATAACATAAATCTTAAAATGAATCACACACTTTGCACGTCATGCATTTAACAACAATGAGTTGGATTTCATCACCAACCATTATTCGAGATTGGTGATGGTGGGCTTCATCTCCATCCGTCATCTCACCCCATAGCAACCATAGTACCCATGAGTAATATTTTTAGATTTCATCACTAGAAAGATTCTCATTTTCCATCCAACCTTAGATTCCACCTTGCATAATAGTTTAGGTTAGCACATCAACAACACACAAACCCCACATAAAAAATAAATGTTGCAAAAACATAGGATTGAATTGCTTGTTTGATTCTGTGTGATTTCCATTGCATATTTTTTGCACATTTCGTACATTCACCATCCCCAACTGACTCATTAGCTTATGGTTTCAACTCGAAGCCAAGCAAATATTTTGAGTCAAGCCTCCATTACCCAAACCACTTCATCCATGGAGTGTTCCACATCCTTCCCCACCACTTCTGTGGTGAATCCTGTAAGTGTGATACAGACAAGCTATTCTGGTTTGTCTACGGGACCCTCACACATTGTGTATACCTCAAATGTTGATGTGTTGCACAGAGCCATTAACACCCCCATTCCAGAAACTGAGCCATCATCTCCCACCAATCCTAACATCACCTACATAGATATGGCTAAAGTTGGAACTTTTCTAAGATCCACTAACCATGTTCTAGAGCAAATCAATAGCCCACCTAGGCATGATCCTTCTTCTCAGTAGGAACTTGCCCACTCGCAGCCTTCCAGTTTCACCCAGGTGTATACTAACCCTCTTTTTGAGGTATCATCTGCACCTTCCCATCACTTGTCTCTTCCACAACAATCATGTAGCCAAAGCATTCCCATTCCATCTTCCTATACCACCACCTATGGCAATCCATTGTATGAAGCACATATCAATGCTACTTCACAAATGCCAGTATCCCCTACATCTAATGTCCCCCATTCAGTTTCAATCTATCCTCCATCCACTTCATACATTTCCACCACACCTACACCATCTACCTCAGATATTGCCATACAACAAGCATGGCAACACCTCAACAAATTGCTTATGGCTCAACAAAATGCTCATTCTTGCTCCCAACAGCAAATACAAGTGGTAGATCTTAAGCCCCAATCCATTCCAACCCAGCCTACCTTCTTTACATCAAATCCATCATGGGTATCACAATATTCTATGGTTTCCATTCCCACACCTCCATTAACCCACACCCATTCCATTCCAACAAGTCAGCACATTCATAGTCCTCAAACCTCATCTCCATTCCATCATCTACAATCATTCCCTCATCAAGCCCAACATCATCAAATATAATCCAATCCATCAAATCATCAAAATCTCATCACACCCCAACATTTCACCACTTCATCTCCACACAATCATCAAGTAATTCAAGGCTTCCACATACCTAGGGAAGACCCTAGAATTTAGGTATTGCAATAGTAGATTGATAGCTTGATACAACACACTCCTGGTATGATGAACCAAAAGCTAAATTTAAGATAACTAATCAATCAACCCATTCACTTTTTAGTACCATCATTACCATATCCGATATATTTTATAGTACCAAAATTTGATAAGTTTAAAGGGATTGAGGACCCTAGAGAGCATGTAAGCACATTCATTCACTCATGCTTCAGAATTCAAAATCAAGATGCTTTAATGCTCAGAACCTTTCCTCAAAAATTAGGAGGAGATGTCATGGAGTGGTATAACCATATGCCTCATCATAGTATTTATACATTTGAATAGTTGGTAAACCAATTCCTCAAGAGATTTTCCCTCAATGTTCGTAAAAAAATCACATTGTCTGACTTATACAATCTTAAGCAATTTGATGATGAGTCAGTCTATGATTTTGGCAACCGTTGGAGGGTTGTTATCACAAAACTACCATTCTCCCTACCAATGGAAGAGTTAACTCGATTGTTCACCAAGAGTTTCTTAAAACCCATCTCCTGGTTATTACAATTGCAACAATACAACTCATTCAAAGAAGCTCTTGCCCAGGCTAGCATAATTGAGGAGATAAAAATCCAAGAAGGTGTGCTAAATCCTAAAAATAAAGAATGGTAGAACAAGGGCCAATCCAAAGGAAGTTATTATGGCCAATCTAAGACAAATCTAGGCAATCAAGCAAATCAAGTGAATCAAGTGGTCATGAGCCAACCAGTAATGGCTCAACAACAACAACCAATGCAACAACAACCATAAAAAATTGCATATCAAGTGGTTCCCCCACCACAACAAATTCAAAACACAATGCCAACTATGGATAATCAACATCGATAATCTATTTGACAAAATCACCATTATACACCCTTATCTAAATCATATGCCTCCATATTTCGTAGGTTGTATGACACAAATCAACTTGCCTTACCTGAGGTCAAACCAGATGATCCTACCAAGTATAGCAAAAGCTATAGGGAATATTTATTTTGTCCTTATCATCGATAAAATGGGCATGATATTAACAATTGCTATCACTTCAAAGATATAGTGCAAGACCTAATTGACTTAGGGGCCATCAAGATTGATAGTCCCTTAGCTCAACAAAATTATAACCTTGGCATCTATCAAACACCACTTCCTCATCATGAGGAAGTGCAACCAACAATAGGAGGGTCAAACACCAAGACTCCTCCTAATCAAGTCAACCATGTGCAACAATACCAAGGTTTTGTGGGTGCTATTCATGTAGTCACCCGAGGTCAACAACACACCAATCAACAAAATGCACAACAATAGACTGTTCAATCTCCCATAGCACCTTAGGCAAGTGTGTCTCCTCAACCTGCCAATTCATCATCTCCCATTCAGTTCTCCACCAATTCTTCCCAACCAATTCACATTCCAAGTCATCCATCTCCACCCACTCATCTTTCCAATCATCCACAAAGGCCAATCATCTCTCTGAGTAGTCGACTAACCACTAGCCTTAAAATGGCTTCAACAAAACTATCCATTTATGAGCTAATTCAACAATCTCCCCCACACCGCGAGGCATTAATGGAGATTCTAAAATCCATTGAACTCCAATCTCAAGATACTAATACCTTTAGCAATTTTGTGGGAAGTATCTAAACATGTGTGGAGCCTACCATTACATTCTATGATTTTGAAATCAAACCAATATCATCAGAATCGATGGACCCTCCATTACACATCATGGCTCAAATTGATAGGAAGCCATTCAAATGAGTTTTTATTGATATCGACTCCTCCATCAATATCATCACCACCTCTACTCTCCAACATCTTGATCTTCCACCATCTCACATAACCAAATCCACCTTCACCTTGAAAGCATTCAATGATGCTCATTATTCCATAGTTGGCACTGTTGTTTTACCCATCGAAGTGGGGGTAAAAACATTGCACACAATGTTCCACATCTTGGAAGGGTCCATGGCATACAATGTACTCCTTGGATGCCCTTGGATTAGGGAAATGAGATGTGTTCCCTCTATACTCCATCAATGTTTAAAATATGTACATGAGGGACAAATTCATTGCATACCAATGGACGTCGAACCGTTTAAGTATTGCAATTTCATTTCAAATCCCTATGAATCCACTCTTCCATCCACTCATCTTTTCTTGACCCCATCAACCACATCATCCACCACACCATCCACTTCTTCATCTAAAGTTCCTATTCCTGAGGAACTCCCCATCACTACCCCACATCAAGCTTCCACTTCCATGCCCCCATCTTCATCACCATTGACTACATGTACATGTGGTCAAGCCCAATCCACATCATCCACATCATCAACATCAACATCCTCCATCATTATTCCCTCCACATCATCACCCATTCATCAAACACCTCATCCAAATCCACCTTCATCCACATCAGATGATGTCTCACAAGTCGAATTAATGGATTGTGAGATGCCAGTCCATCCCATACCTCTTCCATTATCGAAGCCACAAGCCAATCATGAGTCTTCTACATCCACTTCCACATCCACCTCCACATCATCCCAAGTTGTGGTCCACCTCACTAATCCTGGCATTGGTGAATACGTGGTCCAAGACATTATTGTCACACCGCTTAGCATCCAAACTACTAGGGATTACGATCGCCCATGTGACCCACCCTTATCCATAGGAGTGGTGTACAACATGGGTTCAATGCCTAACAACATCAATTTTTTGTATGGGGGGATTGATTCATCATCCAATCCATCTTCCCTAGATGAACCCAAACAACCAACACTTGCCAACATACAACACATGTCGGGTTTTCCATCCCGATACTTTCATCGAGTCAATTGGCAAGGATATGGCCTAGGATGACATGAACAGGGAATGCATGAGCTCATCGATACTCCATATCGAGAAGCGCATGACCGTTCAGGTTTAGGCTATCACCCTTATTCTTTCACCTCTTCTTTTGAACAAGCTTTTCAAAATCTCCATTTGAATTTAGAAGAAGAAACCCATCACATCGATGACTTTGAGGAGGAAATCTATGAAGAATACGATGTTATGTCGATAGCTTCTGATGAATCTGATGAGGAATCGACACCCATCATTCCATTCACCGAACATGATGAGTATTACCTCAGAATGTTCCCCATCCATCAGCCCATATTTCGTTTGCTCCTCCCTAGGGAGCAAGCTGAACCAACCGGTGAACCACCTCCACTTCATTGATCCACCTCACCGAACAATTTTTTCCTGTTTTATTTATTTGTGTTGCTCATTGTTGTTCAGGTTCCCTGAGTTCTAGCATCGGTTCTAGCAGACAGGATCTATCCATCCTTCACATTGCCAACCACCAATTTCCCCTTTAAGTTAACATGAATCATGTTGACTTATTCACCCCACTTCGTAATCCATATGATTTGGCAAAGCCAATTCCAATTGACATGAGCCTTATTGATATGGACTGGATTTCCTTGCCTCCATCCTTTTTTGAATTCATCCTTTTCGAGGAATTGTTAAGGGCTTTAGCCAACTACATTCCTCCGTCACCTCCACCTTCGCCTTCACCTTCGCCTTTAGATCCTGAGGTTTTCTAGGTAGACATAGAAGAGGTTGAGTCAGAAGAGTTTGATAACATCATAGATGACATTCATCTGATCCCAACGCCCCATCAGCTTGAGGAAGGTTCTCATATGTCCATTGAAGATACCATCGATGTGAACCTTAGTTCATATGTAGACAATCCTCAAATCGTCAAACTTGGTAAAATTTTATCCGCAAATGAACAAGAGAAATTAATTACTCTCCTCAAGAAGAAGAAGGGCATTTTTGCATGGTCCTACAAAGACATGCCTAGTCTTGACCCTAACTTGGTTGTCCACAATCTCACCTTGCACTTGATGCTAAGTCGGTCAAACAAAAATTGAGAAAGATGCATCCTACCATTGCCCTCATGGTCAAAGAAGAGCTTCAAAAGCTATTAGATGTGGGTTTCATTGTCCCCATTGACTATCCTGAGTGGCTTTCAAACATGGTACCCATTCGTAAGCCTAATAGGGTGATATGCATTTGCACTGACTTTCGAGACCTTAACAAAGCATATCCTAAGGATGACTTTCCTCTACCAAACATTGATACTCTTGTTGACACTTGCGCTGGCCATGAAATGCTTTCTCTAATGGATGTTTTTTTAGGATACAACCAGATTTGAATCAATCCTGATGACCAACACAAAACAACATTCACTACACCTTGGGGGATTTTTTGTTACAAGGTGATGCCCTTTGGCCTCAAAAATGTAGGTGCCACTTATCAACATGCCATGACATACATCTTCCATGATTACATGCATAAGATCATCAAAGATTATGTGGATGATCTCTTGGAAAAATCCAAAACTCGACAAGAGCACATTGGTGTCTTGGAAAAAGTCTTTGATCGACTTCTAGAGCATAATGTAAGGTTGAACCCCAAAAAGTGTGTCTTTGGTGTTACCTCAGGCAAACTACTAGGATTCATTATCTCCAAAAGAGGCATTGAGGTGGACCCAAACAAATTCAAGGTCATCATGGAGATGCCTCCCCCAACAAACTTGAAGGAATTACGTAGTTTACAAGGAAAGATCCAATCAATCCATCGTTTCATTGCGCAACTTTTTGACAAATGCAGGCCATTCAATCACCTGCTACAAAAGGGGGTGACATTTTCATGGATAAATGAGTGCCAAAAAGATTTTGATGACATCAAGCAATACCTAGCTTCTCCACCAGTCTTAACTCCTCCTCATCCAGGGGTCCCCTTCCATCTTTATGTTTCAGCAATGGACTTTGCATTAGGGACAATGCTTGCACAAAAGAATGAAAATAATCGAGAGCAAGTTGTCTACTACATTAGTCAAACATTGGTAAGCTATGAAACTAGATATGCTTACGTGGAAAAATTGTGCTTAGCAATGGTTTTTGCCACTAAGAAACTCAAATATTACATGCTTAGTCACACCACATATGTCATAGCTCATGAAAATCCTCTACGTTACATGATATCTCACACTTACAATAACACCCACACCACAAAATGGATAATGCTTCTCACTGAATTCGATCTTGAGTTCATCAACAAAAAATCCATTAAAGGTCAGGTCATAGCCGATCAACTTGCGGAAGCTCCACTTCCTAGTGATCAACCCTTGATTATTGAGCTCCCAGATGATTTGGTATTCATTGTCACTGAACAAGAAGAAGATGTCATTTCGGAGGAAGATGTTGATATCACACTATTCTTTGATGGTTCTAAGTGTGAAAAAGGTCAAGGTGTTGGAGTCGTGTTTCATACACCATAGGGGGTACCTATTCCCCTATCTTTCAAACTTGACTTCCAATGCACAAACAACAATGCAAAGTATGAATCCTTAATCTTAGGTCTTCAAGTAGCCATAGCTATGGGCATAAAGCGTATCAGGATATTTGGTGACTCCCAACTTGTTGTTCATCAAATAAACAGAGAATACCAATGCAAGGAATGAGTAATAAAGCTTTACCATGAAGTAGCAATGATATTGCTCGCTAAATTTTATTGGTATGAAATCAATAGTTTGCCACGTTCGACTAATAGATTTGCATATGTGATGGCCTCTCTAGGATCATTGATTCCAAAGAACTCCATAGGAGAGGTACAACCACTCATTGTCACAACGATCTCTAAATCTACAATTGTTTGTGCTGAATCTAAGGATGAGAAGGACATTTTCTTTATCCATTCAGAGCCGTATGAGCCTTGGTCCAACCAAATAATAGCCTTCCTCAAGTTTGGAACACTCCCATAAGATATGTCATGGACTACTAAACGCACTTTCAAGCAAAAGGTAGCTCATTTTACTCTCTTGGAGGATGTGTTGTATAGACATGGTTATGATGGAGTTCTCCTTCGTTGTCTCGAGCCTGTAGAGGCACAAAGAGCCATAGTTGAAGCTCATGATGGTACTTGTGATGGTCATTTTAGTGGAATGGCCATTGCAAAGCGTATTCTATGCATGGGTTACTATTGGCCCACCATGGAACGTGATTGTTGCACTTACGTCAAGCATTGTCAACAATGTCAATAGCATGCTAATTTAACTCATGTGCCATCACAAGCATTATAGCCTATTCAAAGCCTTTGGCCATTTTCACAATGGGGTCTTGATTTGATTGGAAAAATCTCACCTCCTTCCTTGGGACAACATACATTCATCATCACAGCCATTGAATACTTCACAAAGTGGGTTGAGGTAATTCCTCTAACCAATACGATAGGACCTCGAATTGTGGAGTTTATACTTCATCATATCATCTATCATTTTGGTATTCCCTCAAAAATCATCTTTGACAATGGTAAGTCTTTCAAAAACAAGGATGTTCGAGCACTTTGCAATAAATATAATATCCAACATAGTTTCTCGACTCCTTACTACCCATAAGCAAATGGATAAGCTGAGGCTACCAACAAGACCTTAATTGCTATTCTCAAGAAACTAGTCAAAGAAAATCATCGAGATTGGCATACTCAAATCCCCTTGGCATTATGGGCTTATCGAACAAGCATCTGCATGCCTACTGGGGCAACACCATTTTCATTGGTCTATGGAGCCGAAGCAATTATGCCTCTTGAGCTTGAGATCCCCTCATTGCGAATTTCATTGCAAGAATTCATAGATGATGATATTGCTAGACAAGCACATTTTGACCAACTCATGCTTCTTGATGAAAGGTGGGTCAATGCTTTAGAGCATTTACGAGTTTATCAGGACCGCCTAAAGCGTGCTTACAATGCCAAAGTTCATCTATGTGAATTCCAAGTAGGAGATCTTGTTCTTAAGGAGAATCAACAAAATACCAATGCATTATCGCACCTTCGTGATAAATTTATGGCTAATTGGTTAGGTCCATACATTATCACTCAAAAAGTGGGTAAAGGAACTTATAGGCTTGCCATTCTAGAGGGAGTCGAAGAGCCCGAACCACTTAACATCATCCACTTGAGAGCATTTTATGCTTAATGTGATTTTTATATATGTATATATACATGGCTAATACACAAAAACAACATTGCATTTCACACATTACATTTTACACATTGCATTTCACATATTGTATTTCACACATTACATTTTACATATTGCATTTCACACATTGCATTGCACAAATTTCATTTCATACATTGCATTCACAACCATATTCACACATTTTAGGGGTCATTTATTCAATCTAGATAATAATTGGTCCAACATAGTTTTGTTGCCTTAATCAAGGGCACCTTCAAATCATCATCCATTTCATTACACCATTCCATAAATTCAAATTATCATTTGCAAACCACATGTCCATAATCCCTAGGTGTTTTTGGTCACTCAACCACTCCTAGTGTTTCTAGCAACCTCCAATACATGTCGAGTTTTCTTTAGGACCAGGACACACATTTTCACTAAGAAAATCTTGAGTTCTAGGAATTGACTCTAACACTCTTGAACCAAACACAATCACACATCTTAAAAAAATCTTGTGTCAAATAGAGATAACACCATGATTGGGTTGAACCTCGAAGTGAAAAGGGTAATCCTTGCTTGTCCCATTATGCACATAGTCCAAAAATCAAAAATAGTGGTTTTCACCACTATCACAATTATTTCCAAACAAAAGAATGAGTAGTAAGGATAGGGTAAAATTCTCATCACACTTTGGTTGAGAATTTGATTCCCCAAAGCTCTAAATATTTTACACATCACACACCATAGATCCTCAAGTTGTAAGGATAGAACTACATTTTCAATCAAACGATTAGGTAGTCTGAATCCCCAAAGCTTAGAGATCATATTCTTGGACTATGGAGCTAATCTCCATCGGGGCTATAGATGCTTGACTAGTAGTGGAGTATGCTCATGCATGGTGACACATATCTCTTGAAGAGACCTCTGACTACACATAAGGACAAGCTAGCTTCTTGGTCTCCTCCATGACAGGTTTCATCTCAATTTACTCAAGATGGGTTAATGAACTCACTTGCACACACATTGGTTCTTGATTGCCTCGAGTCATTACCATACTCATGATTCGGTAAATGAATTCACTGCACACACATTTTGTCTTAGAGAAATTAGATAGAATTTAGTGAGTTTGTTTGATATCACTAGTATGTTTGAGTCTTTGCAAAACAATCAATTTTCCATATCAACATCCATATCATTACATGAGTCTTCCATTTCACATGCCACCATTTTGGTGCCTCTGATTAAACAAAAATGCTATAAATGGTCAAGTAAAATCTAAACTACGAATGATCATTAGAGCATTAATTCATTTGCATTCATACACATTATCATTGCATTATCATCCATCACACATATACACATGCATTCAACAAAAACATCCACACAAAATCATAACACAAAAGTAAAATCGATATCTCTATATATATATATATCACATGTACAATGAATTCTCAAAGGCTATATACAATGGAGCACCAAGGCTCATATACAAAAAGTGCATCTAAACACTAGCTAACACCTATAGGAAGACCCCTGTGATCCTTATGGAGCCCTAGACCTAGAGCCACTATGTCTAGACTCACTATGCCTAATAGATCTAGATATGGAGGAAGAGGGTCGATCTGGCAGCCCATGTGGTGTTGCATCAATAGATCCTCCAAATACTAGATGTATCCCTCTCAAGATCAAAGGTGTAGTATGTCCTACCTTTGATGATGGTCCCTCTATGCTAGCTCTTCCTGGAGCCTCATGATCCTATCCTTGCCTCCACCTACAACCATCCGTACCTCTAGCTCCACCCATGATCGAGCTACCTCTGCATATCACTCCACTACCATCTACTAGAGTTGGTCCTACTCAACATTAAGACTCACCCAATCCTCCTAAATCTAACTTGGAGGTCTCTTTGTAACCTCCTCCATATCATCCATGTCACCTCCATTAATCTCTAGAGGCTGCTCTGCTGCATCTCTCACCTGTATCCATCGACTGCTAGATCTCTGATGTATTCGATGTTTGGGAGCCTCATATGCCTCCTCAACCTTTGCCTTATCATCATCTTCATTTCCCTCATCCACTACCTGACTCGGTACCCATGGTGTTTTTGCAATGAACCATGCATCATACTTAGTCTTAGTTATCACATCATCCACATCCGAGATATCTATCTCCTTGTCATCCTCATAGGTCACACGCCATACCTCTATGCATGGTAGACCCATCTTATCTCGATGGTTCTTGTACATAACTGGTTCCTTAGGAATCCCCTGTCATAGCCCAAAATACCATAGCACGCATGAGAACTTGACTAGCTCCACCTCACTCCTATGTTTCCCAACCACCCATATAGCCTATCAAACTCTTCACAGTTGCTCCTTATCACCAGTTCAACTGGCACCTCACCATGGTCACTAATTCACCTGATCAGGTGTTAGCCCTACCCATAGATCTTTGTACTCCTGGCCAGTATAGCTAGGAAAATTGGTTACACCTCCTTAGACACCCTCCATCTCAAAGCATAGGGTTGCTCCCCATACCATGCCTCACTAGGTAGGCCCACAGGTCGAGCCACACTAAAGTGCTCCCAACCCCTACACTGCAATCCAACCCCTTTTGCCCCTACCTCCTCACCTCATACAAATTCAAGTACATCAGATCCAACAAAGCAGGCACCAATGTATACACCCGAGGCTCATCGATCATGTTGTGTACGAGCCTGATCATGTTCCATGGGAACCGATAGCTAGTGTTTTTAGGTGCCACTATGTTGGCCAATAGGAACATGACCAAGGTGGGCAATACCTCCAAATCCTTCTTGGCATACATTGCCAAGTACATGATCCCTCCATCCTTCACACTCACATTCTACCATCGATCTCCAAAGATCTAACTCATCTCATACTCCTTATCATGTCCAATATCGATATGTAACCCCTCCACTAGTACTCTAAGAATGCGGTATACATCCTTGAGTGTCACTATCACCTCACTAGTAGGGAGCTAAAAGGTCCCCCTATCTGGATCCCATCTCTCTACCAAGGTAGAGAGATACCCCTCATTGACCCTCACCACATCAATCTATGCAGCTCCAGATAACCCTACAACCTCCAACCAATCCTAATGCTCCTTTTGCAATGCCTTTCTCACCCTTAGTATGAGAGGCGAGAACCGATGTCAAGCCTCCAAGATCCTCAACTGCAGCACAACACATACACAATGCAAACACATTAATGCCACATTCATTGCATAATTCAAAAAAAAATTGCAAATAAATATAAACAAGAGTGCCAATGGAACTTTATTCAACCACCTACATCTCTGCTCTTGTTGCTGCATTCACACCCTCCATTTCCATTGCCTTCAATCCACTACACTCCTTCACTCCATCTCACTCCTTCACTCACTCACTCTCCTTCAGATGCAGCTTCTGGAACTTGTAAATACAAAAATGAATCTAATTTTACCTCTATAGACTATTTATGGTTTTTTTGGTTTGCTCAAACACCCATGGGTGTTCACTTGGTGCATTGAAACACTCACTAGTGTTTACAAAGTGGCAAATGCTTGTTGGCGTCTATGCATGATGCAGACGCTAGCCGACGTTTAGCTTCAAAAATTTGCAGAAAGCCCATAATTCTCCAAAATGTAGCTTACCTCCACAAAATCACTCCACATTACATCCATGCATTCATACCATCATCATATAATATTTTGTGAAACCAAAAATTAATTTGGGTGCTCAATTTTTACTTGCGATCAACAGTCACAAAATCGCTTTATAAACTACAAAAAGCATCAAAACGATCTGAATTTTCACAAAACGATCATATTCATCATTATAATCATCCACCTTAGCATTTTACCACTCTTTGTGATAACATGGATTGATTTGGATGGTTAACATTTTGTTTGCAACCAAAAGAGTTGCAATATTATCCAAAATTGCTTTTCAAAATGCTCCAAAACAATGCAAAATTTCACAAAATCATGCAATCCAATCATCAATGCATTTTCATCATCACATATTCATTCCAACACCATTTTCATCCATCAAACATTACATTTGTATTTTTACCAAATTCACCTACAATTTCAAGTGAACCTCGTATCTAGTGGTTTATTCTATCTCCTTGGTGATTGTAGTGATTGGTTGTCCATGCAATTCGATAAGATGTTTAGATCACCATAAGGACACTTTCTCATCATCATTCAACATGCTCTTGTTCAAACATAAAATCATTTTGGGTTACTCATTTTTCAAGTGAGATTATGCCCAAGTTAACTTGCTCAAAAAGCTATCATTGATGGCCTTGTTCATGGGGATTTAAACACGGACAAATAACATTTCAAAATTTCTTTTATATTGACAGTCATCACAGAGACAAACCTTGCCTAGGTTGATTGGTTCCAATTGAGGGAATTGAAGAACACAAGCTTATACTGAGAGGGGGGGTGAACAATATAAGACCACTTTTTACTTTTCTTTCCCAATCAATATTATGCAATGTATAGATAGCAATATCAATAGAAGTAATCAAAGCAATGCACAAATCACCACACACAATAGAGACACCAAATTTATGTGGTTCACCCAATGTGGGCTACTCCACAGAGAAAATATTTTACTAAAACTTTCTCAATCAATCTCTTGGGAATCCTTTCCCTATTACAATGTTTATGGACCTCTGTCCAAAGGAGACACCAATCCCCTAAATCAAGTTCATGGATCTCTATCCATAGGAGACACCAATATCCTAACTCTGCTCTGGTTGGTGATCCTCTAGAAGACCTCTGCCTCCACTACCCTTAGAAAATGGAACTCTATCCACAGAAGACACCTATCCTCCCTGCTATGGCTAGAGATCTCTATCCTCAACTCTGTCACCTCCAAAGCTCTATCTCAAATCTGTACTAAACATAGTCCTTCGATCTAGCACAAATCTATCCTCAATCTCTGTCTCTGGTCTGGCACAAACTTGTCCTCAAATCTGCACCAAACTTTGTCCTCGAATCTGTACTAAACATAGTCCTTCGGTCTAGCACAAATCTGTCCTCAATATCTGTCCTCAAGCCTTAACTCAAAGCTTGACTAAATCTCAAATCAACTCTGTTGGATCTGCCCCAAACCTTAACTCAAGGTTTGAACAAATCAATCAATCAACTCTGCTCTCAAGTCTTCTCAAAGACTTGTCTCAAATCTGCCTTGTAAGCTTCCACAAAAGCTCACACCAATCTGTCCTTAAGTCCTCTCTAGAACTTGTCCAATCTGCTCAATAAGTTCTCACAAGAACTTATCCAAATCTGCTCTCAATTTGTATTGTAAGCTTCCACAAAAGCTTACCCAAATCTGTCCACAAGTCTTCTCAAAGACTTACCTCAAATCTGCTCAACAAGTCCACACTAGAACTTGTCCAATCTCATAGAAACATAAAGAGAATTGTTAGAGACTCAATATGCTCTATACTCATCACAATGCTTAATCACTTTCAATCACTCTTTCAGAAACATACAGAGAATTGTTAGAGACTCAATATGCTTCACATTCACCTCAATGCTCAATCACTTTCACTCACTCTTTTAGAAACATAAGGAGAATTGTTAGAGACTCAATATGCTCTATACTCATCACAATGCTTAATCACTTTCAATCACTCTTTCAGAAACATACAGAGAATTGTTAGAGACTCAATATGCTTCAATTCACACCTCAATACTCAATCACTTTCTCAAATCAATTCAGAATATAGAATAGTTTGTTTTATGGAACTTGAACAATTACTTCACACATCCACTTGACTAGGCTCAACCAACTCTACTCAACCAATCACTCAATGAAACAATCCTTTCTTGCAAACCCTAGTCCAAGCATATAAACACTTCACTCAAAATGTTTCCAACAATGCTTATCAACCAATCTCACATAACAATGATACTCATGTTCTTTTCAAACCCTAGTTCAAATTCTTCACTTAACCAATGGCTTCAACAACAATGCTTATAAAACAAGGTTTTAACAACTCTTTATTCCAGAAAACCTTGAAGCATTAACTCAACACACTCAATAAGGAAATCTAATTAAATCCTTTTCACTCCAAACTTGTTTTCCAGAAAACCAACCAATCAACTCAACTATGGAAGAATGTGCTCATACCTTTTTCTTGATGATGAAGGAACCTCAAACATCTACCACAACCACAAACACTTCTTTGCCAAGCTCAAAGAAGTTAGATAACAATACAAAGCATATAATAACTCACAAATACACCTTATTACTCCATTCTTAAAATAATATCCAACACCACAATAGTTTAAATATTCACTTCTCAAAACCCTAACTCATCACAATTTCATCTCAACCATTCAAATTTGACATAAGCTACTTCAGAAAAATATCCTCAAAAATTAACCCAATTTCTACTTATAACTCCCTACTTTAATATTGCATTTAAAAATAATTCTTTTGAAAAATAATGCAATAAATAATTTTCCTTTCCTCTAAGGTAAAAATATTTTTACCCACAAATTAATCTCAGAAAAACACCTTTCATAAAACTCATAAAAATTCTCTTTAACTTAGGCTAAACTCCAAAAAAAATATTCCCCTTATTTCTCCTAAGACAAACTTTAGCCTAAGCAAAAATTAAATTTAATAATTAAAAAGCTTTACCACTTTGGCATGCGCGTGAGTCGAACCGAGCGCATCTCTCCCACTAGCACCTTGACCGCGGCTTCCACGCCATGGAGCCACGTGCTCCTCTTGGAGCCTCCAAGCGCCTTCAACACTTTGACCTTCTAAAACACATGAGCCAAAATATGGCTCCTTCACCCACGCTCTACGAAACGCGTTGCACGAAGTTACTGCCATGAGGAATGCGCACGAAATAGCATGTGATAGTCTTTAGCGAATCGGGTAGATAATTTTACCTTTGGAAAGGCTATGGTATATATATGCCATATGCCTTCCAATGTGCTCCCACGTCGATGGAGGAAGACGTCGACAATGTACGTGAAAGAACCGACGCCCAACATTAGACTTTGGCCATTATTTATTAAATATAATAAATTAAATTCTTTTAAGAATTTAATTATTATAATTTAATAATTAAATGGACTTTGGCCTTTTAAACCAAACTTTAGGGCCTCCTTGGTTTTTAGAAAAACCTTACAACTTGCCCACATGGTTTTAATGAAAAAACCCTTTATTTTTGCCATCATTGGTTTTAAGGAAAACCTTTTATTTTTCCAAAACATGGTTTTAATAAAAACCTTTAAACTTATGCTTCCACATAATATTAAAAATATTATGAAGCTCTTTTGCCATTAACCTTTGCATTGTTCCTTTTGACCTTTTTACATCAACGGTAGCTTATTCCTTGACATCAATGACAACTTCGTTACTTGACATCAATGACAACTTTGACTCAAAATGTCCAACAATCTCCCCCTTTGTCATTGATGGCAACCCAAATTATTTTTACCAGAAACTTAACCTTTTCTTTGTTTTGCTCCCCCTGGGACATTGCTCCCCTTGGCTCAATGCTCTTTTTGAATCTCTCCTCTTTACTCAAATACCAAATCTCTCCCCCTTACTCAAATCTCTCCCCCTTTGACATCAATGGCAAAGGGTCACCTTTGGGGCTCGGGGCTAAGAATGATTCTCTTAGCTTAGCCCCTCCCCCACCTCTTCTTGAGGTGGTTAATTATGGGGTGGGAGTATTTCTACTCCTAGAAAGCACTAGTCTTTACCTTTATCCTCTTTTCTTCTTATCTGATCCTTCTGATTCCTCTGACTATTCCTTTCCATGTCCATATTCTTGTTCCTATTCCTATTCTTGTTCCTATTATTGTTCATGTTCATATCCATGTTCCTATTCCTGTTCCTGTTCATATCCATATCCCTTTTCCTATTCCTGTTCATGTTCTTGTTCATACTTGATTTTGGAATGTCTGCTCTACACCATTTTGTTGTGTGTCCATCATTATTGCACTTATAACACTTAATGTTATTATTCCTTGGAGGTGCAAATGTCTTAGGATTTCTCCTAGTGAAGCCATATCCTTTTCTATCATGAACCCTGCAATTCATTGCCTTGTGACCAAACTGATTACATGAGTAGCAATACCCATGGAAAAGTTGTTTGTTCCCATATTCCTGTCTTTCATGTGTCCTGCACTATGAAGCCATGTGCCCAAACCTGTGACATGAAAAACATCTTCCATTGAAGTTTCCTTGTCTTGACCTCATTGGTCTCTTAGTCTCTCTTAACCTATTCTGATTGTTGTTCCATCTATTTCTTCTTTGTGCATTGTTCCTGTCTTTTTTGAACTTTCTGTTGTCCAACTCATCCTTAGATGTCTCACTTTCTCTTGCACTATCTTCTTCTGAAGTTTCTTCTCCTTCAGAACTTGAGATTGACTTTTCTTCTTGTTTCTTTTGAGCCTGTTCAAAACCAAGACCTATTTTGTTTGTTGACCTTCTTTGTACCTTGATCATATTATCCACAATATTTGAACTCTTTCCAAACTTGTGTAGCTTACTCTTGGAGTTTTCTAAATCTTCCTTTAGTAGAACCACTTCTTGTTCTAACTTTTCACATTCTAAGACCTTTGCTTCTAACTTATCTTTGAACTTCTTTGTCTTAGCCTTTGATTTGTCTAGATCCTCTATAAGCATTCTTCTCTCTTCATCACATTCTTGAAACTGAAACTCAAGTTTAGAGTTTTGCTTTCTTACCTTCTTTACTGTTTCAAGAGCATAAATGAGTTCTCCCTTAAGATCATATCCTTATTTATCTGATTCTTCCTCTATTTGTTTGCCTTTGTCCACATCTTTATTTTCTTTTGACTTGTCTTCTATAGGATCACTTTCTTCTTTCTCTAGAGCCATTAGAATATTCTCTTCTGGTCCTTCAAGTGTATCTTCATATTCATCATCACTAAAACTGAAACCATTTCTTGTACAACTATCTTCAAGATGTCCAAAGTTACCACATCTAAAACACTTGAGAATTATTGGTGACCTTTTCTTGACTTATTTTTCTTCAATCATAAATAGGACTTCATCTTTATCATTATCTGAAAAACTATTATCACTATCACTTGAGTACTTACTTGCCTTGTCTGCATAGTAGCTCCTCTTTTGCCTTTGAAAGAACTTCTTTCCTTGTCTGCTTTGTCCATCCTTGCTTTTCTTTTGATGCCTGTATCTTTCTGATTCCCTGTTTTTGTGATCCTGTTTATCTTCATCATTGTTATTCTTAGCTTCTTGACAATCAGTTGCATAATGACCATATTTTCCACAATTGAAACATCTAACAGATTTTGCATCTCTAGATCTTCTTGAATCCTTGTTCCTTTTGCCATAATTAGCTTCTTCATCACTGGATGACTCATTGCTTGATTCTGACTTCTTACCCTTTGTCTTCTTGATTACTTTGAAGGTTGCTTCCTTCTGGGATTAGGTTCTTTTGTTCTCAACTCAAAAGTTGTAAGAATACCAAGCAACATATCTCTTGTCAAAGAATCACCATCCTTTGATTCTTCTATAGCATAAATATTTTCACTAAATTTTTTTGGAAGAGATCTTAAGACCTTATCACAAACATCTGATTCTTCAACCTTAAGTCCAAGTCCTTGCATAACATTAACAACCTCATCGATTCGAAGTAGATAAGTACTAATATTTTCCTCATCCTTCATTCTTAACTCTTCAAATTGTCCTTTGAGGTTTCGTATCTTTGCTTTCTTGACACCTTTATCTCCTTCATATATATTTTGTAACTTATCCCACATTCCTTTTGCATCTTGACAATGCATAACTTTTATGGACTCTGTTCTATGCAAACCTCTCAAAATTGCATTCATTGCTTTTGAATTGTAATGTTGTAGAAGCTTACCTTCCTTATCTGTAGGTGGATCAACTAAGGGATCGTATCCATTTTCAACTACTTCCCAAATCTCATTGCCAAGTGCCATCAGGTAAATCTTCATTCTCATACTCCAATATATATAATCACTTCCATCAAATATTGGTGCTGAATTATCTGATGATCCATTCTTAGAATCCATTGTGTTCTTGTAAGCTTTTCCTTCAAGCTGTTAAACTCTTTCGAAGGAACCCGCTTTGATACCAATTGAAGAACACAAGCTTATACTGAGAGGGGGGTGAACAGTATAAGACCACTTTTTACTTTTCTTTCCCAACCAATATTATGCAATGTATAGATAGCAATATCAATAGTAGTAATCAAAGCAATGCATAAATCACCACACATAATAGAGACACCAAATTTACGTGGTTCACCCAATGTGGGCTACTCCACGGAGAAAATATTTTACTAAAACTTTCTCAATCAATCTCTTGGGAATCCTTTCCCTATTACAATGTTTATGGACCTCTATCCAAAGGAGACACCAATCCCCTAAATCAAGTTCATGGATCTCTATCCATAGGAGACACCAATCTCCTAACTCTACTCTGGTTGGTGATCCTCTAGAAGACCTCTGCCTCCACTACCCTTAGCAAATGGAACTCTATCCACAGAAGACACCTATCCTCCCTACTCTGGTTGGAGATATTTATCCTCAACTCTGTCACCTCCAAAGCTCTATCTCAAATCTATACTAAACACAGTCCTTCGGTCTAGCACAAATCTATCCTCAATCTCTATCTCTAGTCTGGCACAAACCTATCCTCAAATCTGCACCAAAATATATCCTTGAATATTTACTAAACATAGTCCTTCGGTCTAGCACAAATCTATCCTCAAGCCTTAACTCAAAGCTTGACTAAATTTCAAATCAACTCTGCTAGATCTGCCCCAAACCTTAACTCAAGGTTTGAACAAATCAATCAATCAACTCTGCTCTCAAGTCTTCTCAAAGACTTATCTCAAATCTACCTTGTAAGCTTCCACAAAATCTCACACCAATCTGTCCTTAAGTCCTCTCTAGAACTTGTCCAATATGCTCAATAAGTTCTCACAAGAACTTATCCAAATCTGCTCTCAATCTGTATTGTAAGCTTCCACAAAAGCTTACCCAAATCTGTCCACAAGTCTTCTCAAAGACTTACCTCAAATCTGCTCAACAAGTCCACACTAGAACTTGTCCAATCTCATAGAAACATAAAGAGAATTGTTAGAGACTCAATATGCTCTATACTCATCACAATGCTTAATCACTTTCAATCACTCTCTCAGAAACATACAGAGAATTGTTAGAGACTCAATATGCTTCACATTCACCTCAATGCTCAATCACTTTCACTCACTCTTTTAGAAACATAAGGAGAATTGTTAGAGACTCAATATGCTCTATACTCATCACAATGCTTAATCACTTTCAATCACTCTTTCAGAAACATAAAGAGAATTGTTAGAGACTCAATATGCTTCAACTCAATACTCAATCACTTTCTCAAATCAATTCAGAATATAGAATAGTTTGTTTTATGGAACTTGAACAATTACTTCACACATCCACTTGACTAGGCTCAACCAACTCTACTCAACCAATCACTCAATGAAACAATCCTTGCTTACAAACCCTAGTCCAAGCATATAAACCTTCACTCAAAATGTTTCCAACAATGCTTATCAACCAATCTCACATAACAATGATACTCATGTTCTTTTCAAACCCTAGTTCAAGTTCTTCACTCAACCAATGGCTTCAACAACAATGCTTATAAAACAAGGTTTTAACAACTCTTTATTCCAGAAAACCTTGAAGCATTAACTCAACACACTCAATAAGGAAATCAAATTAAATCCTTTTCACTCCAAA
This sequence comes from Wollemia nobilis, assembly GCA_028583015.1. Lineage (NCBI taxonomy): Eukaryota > Viridiplantae > Streptophyta > Pinopsida > Araucariales > Araucariaceae > Wollemia > Wollemia nobilis. The sequence continues at coordinate 3,069,491 of JAQPPZ010002347.1, forward strand.
CTTATTTTCCAGAAAACCAACCAATCAACTCAACTATGGAAGAATGTGCTCATACCTTTTTTCTTGATGATGAAGGAACCTCAAACATCTGCCACAACCACAAACACTTCTTTGCCAAGCTCAAAGAAGTTAGATAACAATACAAAGCATATAATAACTCACAAATACACCTTATTACTCCATTCTTAAAATAATATCCAACACCACTATAGTTTAAATATTCACTTCTCAAAACCCTAAATCATCACAATTTCATCTCAACCATTCAAATTTGACATAAGCTACTTCAGAAAAATATCCTCAAAAATTAACCCAATTTCTACTTATAACTCCCTACTTTAATATTGCATTTAAAAATAATTCTTTTGAAAAATAATGCAATAAATAATTTTCCTTTCCTCTAAGGTAAAAATATTTTTACCCACAAATTAATCTCAACAAACACCTTTCATAAAACTCAAAAAAATTCTCTTTAACTTAGGCTAAACTCCAAAAAAAATATTCCCCTTATTTCTCCTAAGACAAACTTTAGCCTAAGGAAAAATCAAATTTAATAATTAAAAAGCTTTACCACTTTGGCATATGCGTGAGTCAAACCGAGCGCATCTCTCCCACTAGCACCTTGACCGTGACTTCCACGCCATGGAGCCACGTGCTCCTCTTGGAGCCTCCAAGCACCTTCAATGCTTTGACCTTCTAAAACACATGAGCCAAAAGATGGCTCCTTCACCCACGCTCTACGAAATGCGTTGCACGAAGTTACTACCGCGAGGAATGCACACGAAATAGCATGTGATAGTCTTTAGTGAATCGGGTGGATAATTTTACCTTTGGAAAGGCTATGGTATATATATGCCATATGCCTTCCAATGTGCTCCCACGTCGACGGAGGAAGACGTCGACAATGTACGCAAAAGAATCGGCGCCCAACATTAGACTTTGGCCATTATTTATTAAATATAATAAATTAAATTATTTTAAGAATTTAATTATTATAATTTAATAATTAAATGGACTTTGGCCTTTTAAACCAAACTTTAGGGCCTCCTTGGTTTTTAGAAAAACCTTACAACTTGCCCACATGGTTTTAATGAAAAAACTCTTTATTTTTGCCATCATTGGTTTTAAGGAAAACCTTTTATTTTTTCAAAACATGGTTTTAATAAAAACCTTTAAAATTATGCTTCCACATAATATTAAAAATATTATGAATATTCCTTAACATCAATGACAACTTGACTCAAAATGTCCAACATGAATTATCCTACAGGCACTAGATTGCCCTCCATTGGTTGACTTCTTTTCTTTTTGCATATTCATTACTTTGCATTTCAATGAAGCCAATTGGCATGTTTTCCAACAACATGGAATCACCCCAAACTTGGGGTAACTAAATTTTATTTTGAGCTCCCACATCGAGATACATCATTTACATCATCATACATCTACATTTGGCAAAAATCTCTCTTTTGTTGGGATAAAAACAAAATTCACTTACATCTACACTTGCAAAAACCCCTTTCTCCATTGGGGCAAAAACGACATCAATTTACATCATTCATATCATCCACATTTACATCATTCATATCATCTACACTTACATCATACATTTGCACTTACATCATTCACCTGCATCATTACCCACAATTATGTCAATTGGCTCATGAGACTCATTTTTCACTCATTCACCAATTGAGGGGGTAAGCTACACTAACAAATTCTTTGTCTTCAAGATCCTCTTTGCGCTCCAAGGAAAGAAAGTTGCTTCAACACACAAAAACCAGGTGTCTCGTATTTTTGCACCACATTGTGTTTCACGCAACACGATACAAAAAGAGGTATTTGTAGACACCAAAATCTAACCACTTATCATCCATTCGTATCCTCCAATCATAACCATCCATTATATATATATATATATATATATATATATATATATTTATTTAATATATACATAAATATTAATATTATATATATTTAAAAAATATATGTATTTATGTAAATAAATCCTAGCCATCCACCACAATCTAATCTCAACCATTCATCCACCTTAATCTGTGTCACATAATCAAGTTCAATCTCAACCCTTCCTCATGTTTTAATCTTGACCATCCGTTGGTGTCATCGAAACCCTAGCATGATCAAGGGTAGATTATAAAAGATGATTCATTTTGATGAATCAAGGTCTTGATTTTTGATATTACAAGCACCCTAGCATTTCATCCACTCACAAACCCTATCCACTTCACCATCATCTTCTTCCCTCGTCGTCGCCATCGCACCCCCTATTTTTGCCATCGCAAAACCCTCGTAAACCAGATCTGGTTCTACCTCACTTCCATTCACCCCCAAATGCCACCTAGAGTTCACAGAATACTTTTAAGCATTTTTGAAACACTGTTGGGTGTTTACAACCATCCCTGAATGCCTTCGAGCATTTATCATAGCAGATTTGCAGTCCGTAAGCCCTCAGATGCTTCTGGGCGTTCGCGTGACCCTCAAACACAGAGACAAGAGTATAAATCAATGTTAACAAGGTAAAAATATTAGTTGTATTTTATTTATGTTTTTTCACTTTTATTTAATCTTAAAATTGCAATATTTAGTGTTTTTACGGAGCTTTATCATTTAGAGGGTCTCACACAGTGGAGCCCTCGTAGGTGCTTTTAACACCTTTTATGTTGTTTGTTGTTTGCAAGTGCAGGAGCCACATTTTTGGAAGCTGTTGAAGCTAGGGTGGTCTTGTAGGGATACACAAGCCCACCCATACACTTGTTTGAATCAAGGACGAGCCATAAGACACCAGTTGTTCATTGAACTAGGGTTTTGAAACCCTATTATTTGTAATCATTGTATCAAAAAGCATTTGTAACCCCATATTGGGGCACATTCATTGTACAAATCGAATATCTACTTATATTAATAAATATTATTCATTTTGTGCATTTTGTGGTGTTATTATACTTGTACTTTATCTTTGTATGGGTGTTGTTCATTTTTAGTTTACAGGAGATAAGAAGAAGAACGAATACATGAGAAGTTTGATCTATGTAGTAGATGTTACACCAAAAGTGAGTATAAAATATGAAATGATTGAGCATGATATAATGGTTCTTAAAAGTAGAGGGTTAATATGTAAGTTCCATATATCATGGTCAGGATTTTTGGAGATTAAAAATTGGATCAATTGGAAGTGGAGATTAAATTCAAATTACTTTATTTATTTTATTATTATTATTTTTAAGCGAAAAACCCCATGTGGGGCCGCCTTGGTCTGAGAGACCACGAACAGGGGGTTCTATACCATCAAAGTCACCCGGGAGTCGCACCCGATCCTGCCCGCACCAACATTATCAATTGGATTTTGGGTACCCAATTCAGCTTTTTGGTAGGGTGGAGATTTGAACCTGGGACCTCCCTTCGAGGATTGCCCTCTCCTATCCAACTCACCTACAACACCTGGGTAATTCAAATTACTTTATGACTTTTCTTCCTAAAGGTTTTTTTCTCATCATCTTTTCTAGTTCAAAAATTAGGGATAAAATAATAGTTTGTGGCCCATGGTTTAGGGAAAGAGATGCACTTTATACGATACCATAAAATGAATTTTTTTCTATTGAGACATAAACTATTAAGAAGCTTCCAGTATGGGTTAGGATTTTTGGACTTCCATATCAACTTATCAATAAGGATGTTCTAAAGAATATTGGAAATACCCTAGGAGAATTCACCAAGGAAGGACTAACTACTAATAAGTTAAAACATACTATATATACTCAAATATGTGTTGCTATGGATATTTTAAAACCTTTGCCACAATTCATTAAGATAAATCTGAATCAAGAGAATGGGATCAACAAGTAGATTATGAAAATATCATATTTTGTTGCCACAATTGTTATGAGATTGAACACATGGCAAGAATTTGCAAAGTAAAAACTATGAAGAAAGACACAAAAATTATAGCCATGAGATAAACTTCAATATGAAGCAAGAAAATCATATAGTAATATAATATAGATCTAATAAAAGAAATTCCACTCTGAAATAAGATGCAAAGAAAGACTATCTACAATATCATTTTGCAAGTTCAGAAGGAATTAAAGGTGCAAAAGAAGATGCAGAGAGAAATCCTAAAACAAAGACAACAAAAGAGGTCAACTTTTTTCCAGGTAAATCTTCTTCATTTTCCTCAAGTAGTATAGAATTCTCTCCAAGTAATACAAATGAAAGGGATGAAGATGTTATCCCTTACACTTCAAGGTTTCAAGAGCAGCATAATACAAAAATAAGGATGGATAAAACCCATAATAATTTAGGTTTTTTAGAGTAAAATAAGAGGGTAATTGCTACATAAGAGCATACTTACACTTTCGGGTTTCTAGGGCAACATAAAGAAGATTGTGCTTTTAAGGTTATTCCTTGCACTTTAGATCCTTCCAAACAAGGCAAACCTAAAGATGATAAGTCTTACTATGAGCAGTGTGAGAAAATTTAAGAGATAGATGAAGATGGAATTATTGCTGGGAATGAAAAAATAGATGAAGACCCAAGAAGCAAAAACAAATAAAAAACCAGAGGGATATTGATATGGGAAAACAAAATAAAATATCACAGTGCTAACAAGAAGTGGGGCTAAGCCCACAAAAAAAAAATAACAATAAAAATAATATCTTGGAATATTAGGGGAATGGATAAGAACTTTAAAAAAAGTTATTAAGAAATTGTGAGGTTATTATATACAAGATATTTATAGATATAGAATTTGGGAAACAAATATTTTAGCCATTAGCGACGTTGAATTTCATCTTGGCAGAATTTAAATTTCAGAAGGTATATGATAGAAAAGGAGTTGATTGTGGAAACTTAGCAATTTGAGGAAGATGAAGGTTGGTAGAAAGGCAAATGAAGAATATCTTTGATTAAAAGGCAAAGTGATGGAGATTGATAGAAAGGCAAATGAAGAATATCTTTGAACGAAAGGTAAAGTTGGATATGTTGTAATTAACTTGTTAAAAATGTAATGAGAGCAATGTAATGTTTTATTTTTGTAATGGGAGTCGCACCCAATAGAAGCCACACATAGCTTATATATATATGGTAAATATGAATTCAAAAATCAACACATAAATATGGTGCTTCCCATATAACACATAACATGATCATACAAATTGCATCATAGTTATTAATAATTCCTAAACAAATCAATATGACCAGTAGTGCTAAGTCCAATAACTTCTCACTATGGGATATATGGTACCCACAATGAATCAACCCTTGGTGATGAACCTAGTCATGTACCAACCATCCATGGTGAATCAACCAGTTTACCAAGCTTCAAATCTAGAACAACGAGCATTTATAGCCTTACCAAACCCTAAAAATATTATTTTTTTCAAATTTAGTGTAGTCAAAGAAGACCAAATTTTGAAGATAATATTGTATGCATTAACCAACAAGAAGTCATAACCTAAAGTAAGAGAAAGCAAAATAACTAGACCCAATTAAAAAATAGGTTGAGGGAAGCAAGGGTACTACAATGTTAAAAATGAGAACATTGTTGCTAAACATGAAGGATAAGGAACTAGTAGCTAATACACAACAAGAAAAATAAAAGGGAGATGCTTAAAAACATTTAGTCATTATTCCCCAAGATGACACATTTAAAAAAAATCAGGTGGACAAGCGAAAATAACCCAAAACAGAAATGAGGGTCAAAGGTGACAAATATATCAAAGGATAAGAGGAATGAGAAACAAAGGGTTAGGTTATAGAAAAAGGCTAAACACCATCTAAAATACCCTTCTCTCACTAGCAAGGGGTATGATGTGGCCATCATGTAGTATAGGAAGTTCATATCACGTAGCAAAGGGGGCTTTATTGAATTCAAGTTTAATATAGTGGAGGAAATGGAGAAAACACCACCAAAAGTGAGCATATTAGAAGCACTAGATTTACTAGGAAAAATGGATTTACCACAAGAAGCCCTTAAGGAGTAAGAAATGAGCTATACTAAGAACTAATAGCCAAAATTGAGTCAACCAAGTCTAGAAGAGCAACAAAACCTAATGGAAAACAATCCTTCATATTTTTAGGTCAATGCAAGAGATATTCTAAATATTCCTAAGCCCGATATTCTAAATATACCACCAATATATGTAACTTTGAAGACAAAAAATAATTTATTAAGGAGTTGTATAGTATATTCAGGATTTGTTCTAGTTGTGACGCCCAAGGCTATTTATAAAGAGATGAGTTTGCCATGAACTATAGTTGCTAGAAATTTGATTCAAATGGATGGCATTAGGGTATATACTATAGGGACTAAAATATTTGATCATGCAAATTAAAAAAAAAGATTTGATCATGACTATGGTGAAACACCATGAATTTATATTTGTTTGGGAAGTTATAATCATTGACTTTCCTTCATATTTTAGAATGTTGATTTTAAGAGAATGGACACACATTTTTTTTGGAGATGGATGCTTGGAAATGGACTGTACCTATATGAAAGAGCCTTAGGATGGAAAGATGATTTAAATAAAAAATGAGACACCATGTAATTGCTTACTACATAAGCGAGATGAAGATGGTGTAGTAATGTGAAATGAGTTACCCAAGTTTGTAGATGACAAAATTATGGAGGTTGACCAAATGTCTAAAATTAATATGATTATTGGTATGCTTTAGGATAATGAGATCTTAGAAGTAATCTCTAAATAAACTAATCTTGAAACCTACTTAATATTTGAAGAATGTGCTAGCTTACCAACCTTGACTAGTTAATGAGAAGAAGGATTTGATGGGATGTGGATCATACATTTTGGTGGCCCTAGAACTAGAAATGGGGTTGGTGTCGACATTCAATTTAAAAATTTGCAAGCACCTCAAACATATTTTTCCTATAGGTTGTTATTTAATTGCACCAATAATGTAGTCAAATATGAAGCATTATGAACTAGCTTGGTGAGAGATAAAAGGATGGGTATCAAAAACCTTGAAATATTTGGTGACTCCAAGCTAGTAATAAATCAAGTTAATCCATAGTATGCCATAAAAAAACATGTAAATATGTACAAGCACAAGATTCAAGATTTTCTAGAAAGCTTCAATACCTACAGAATCAAGGTAATTTATCGATAGCTAAACACAAACAAATGAATTAGCATCCATGGAATCAAGGCTTGACCTTGCTTCTTAGAGATATGAGATAAACCAAAGGAATTTGAAGTAGTTTATAGGTGAATAATTCTTGATAATTCTAATTATGAACAAGTTTTCAAAAATGATGAGCAAATTATCAAATTTCTTGTTAGGGAAGCTCAACATGCTGAGAACAAAAATGAATATGGGGATGATATAATAGATGGGGGTAATCCATTTGAATAATAAATTGTCAAAAGGGATTAGGGATATTCACATTGGAAACTTTGCTCAACCTATATGATAATGCCAAGAAATCCAACATTAAAGTGAAAGCAACTTCTTATCACATTGTCAAAATTATTGAAGGGAAAAATTTGCTATAAGGCAAAGAATATACCAAGGAGCAGATAAGCTTTTTTAAGGAGCTCTATGGGAAGTATGGAGATATCATTGTCTAGTATTATGCAGATGTTAGGGTATACAAAAAAACATTATAGAATAAACTATAGAAGTGGAACCTAGTGTAAAGCTCTTTTAGGAGAAATAAAGTTTTATGAACCCCAAAATCAAGGCAATGATGAAAAAGGAGCTTTTGAAGCGTCTATAGGTCTAAGTTATATTTTTAATCAAGCATTATACTTGGGTAGCCAATTTGATATTGGTCTAAAAGAGAAATGGTGATATAAAAATGTGTTGATTTCATAAATTTTAATACGACATCACTAAAAGATCATTACCCTTTGCCTGCCATAAATTAAATTTTATAAAAAGTGGTTAGATCTCAAATGTTATCACTCCTAGATGGATTATTAGGGTGTAATAAAATTTAATTTAAGGATGACAATTAGCACAAAATAACCATTACCAAAAAATGGAAAAACTTTGTGTATCAACAAATGCCTTTCAATGTCTCGATAGAGACACTGCAATGGTAAAAGTTATTGGGTTCTCTTAATGGAGACCCAAGTTCAATTCACAGGAAGGGTGGCCCTGATATGCCTCCATTTTTCAACCTCTTCTCGTCTTCCAGTGAGCTATAGATATTGCTTTTACAAGTCTAGTAGACAAAATCATACTTATATACCTTGCAATTCATTAAAAAAAATTAATAAAAAGTTAGAATTCTTTCTACTAATTACAATATTATAATTTAGTTTATATAGTTTGGTAAAAAAAAATGCTTTATATAATTTGGTAAAATAAATTAAAAAGTTATAATTCTTTTTACTAATTACAATAATATAATTTTAAGTCATCATATAGTCAAGGTCAAGCTTAGAAAAGTTAAATCTGCCCTTAAAATCAAGTCACACTAAAGAAAAAAATTGTAGGTCCCTAGATAATGGCCATCATCATACCTAAATTTAGCTCTCCTAACTTTAAGTCATTACATAGTCAAGTCAAGCTTAGAAAAATTAAGACATTACATTAGTCAAGTCAAGCTTAGAAAAATTAAGACATTACATTAGTCAAGTCAAGGTTAAAAAAATTAAGACATGACATTAGTCAAGTCATGCTTAGAAAAAATTAAGACATTACATAGTTAAATCAAGCTTAAAAAAATTAAAATCATTACATCAAAATTTTAAACTCGTGAGATGATTTACTACCTGTGTACATTGACAACATTAACAAGGAAAAGGCTAATTGGCAAGCAAAAGCAAAAGCTTTTGGGTTTTTCTACAATTATTGTTTGAAAATATGATAGAAAAAATAATAAGTTGTCCATCCCACATTGACATTAACACTCACATTGATAGGCTATCATGTTTATCTATTATGACCACATTTTTACGCTACAATTATTGCTTGGAAATATGGTAGAAAAAATAATAAGTTGTCCTCCCCACATTGGTATTGACACTCACATTGAAAAGCTATCATGTTTGTATGTTACCGTCAAATTTTTAGGCCACAATTGTTGCTTGGAAATATGGTGTAGCACCCTAAAATTGGCACAGTAAAACCTTAATAATTACGCTTACTCTAGTAAATAATTCAAATTCAAATTTTAACCCCCAAAACCGCTCCCAAACCGTCGCTTAATCCGTTCCCTCGTTTCCCACGCCATTTTTAGAGTTTGTTTTGACCGTTTGACGATATCGTCACCGATCAGACGATATCGCCTCAGATCTGATGATTTCGTCTGGGCTAGGATGTCCAAACGATCTTGTCCCAAAACTAATTTTTCACAATTAGCTTCTATTTCAACGGTGTCTCTAATACGGGTTGAAGCGTGTCTGCGCTATTAGAGACCCTCCCCGTTGGAGATATCCCAAATATGGATGATCTCCAACCTCCTAAGCTCCCTCCTAAGCTTATTTAATCCTAAGCCCTCCCCTTAGCATCCCCTTGGCTGATATTTCCTGTAAATTGACTTCACACACATTAAGACATCCTAAATTGCTATTTGCATTAGTTCTATCCAAATTTTGTTGCAGGTACCTTAGTATTTTTTAGCCGGAGCAAGCTTACATTGTCGCAGACGATCCTGTTCAGATCGGAGGCGATCCTCTCGAATCAGAGACGATTTCGACTGCAATCATCATTGGGGGCAATCAGTGCCCAGAGTTTGCATTTTCCTCCTTTCAATCTGCTGTTTTATTCTGCAATTAGCTAATTTATTATGCTATCTTGCATCTTGGAGTTCACCCATCTAGATAAAATGCATAATTAAGTTATAATTGTCATTAAATCAGTATAATGCATTCATGTTTCTATTTATAATTTTCAATTTGATATTGTTATTGTCATTTTACATTATTTCCCTATGTTAGCATTGTTGTATTTTCTGTGTTTTGCACCTATTTCTTTGTTTGTAGGTCTCTGATGAATTCGTCTGATGAATTCGTCAGATTTCAGATGATCTTGTCTGATAGCAAACGATCCTATCAAATTAGAGGCAATCCTGACTACTTCAAAAATCAGAATCTTCATCAGACATCCGGATCAGGTATGACTTTTTAATCTTGCTTAATTTCTCTGTTTTTTGTCCTAATTTGTTCTTTTGTATTCATTTAATCTGTATTTTCATATAGAGCAATTTAGATTCATTTGGCCAAACCTAGGACTTGAATGTTTAAGGATAAAACTGAACACATAAAACACATTCCCAACCTAGGCGTGGAAATTGCCATTAAATGTTTCCTGGTGAACCCACCATCCATCAAAAAATCATCATAATACACCTCCCCCGAGAGGCGGGACCTTTGTAAGGCCTCTCAGTCCGAGGTACCGTGCCATCCTTTTCACATCCCCCCTTTCGGGCACGGATCCTATAGCCTGAAGGTAAGGGTGTGAAAAATTTGGAGCGATACATTTTGGTGAACCCGACGTGAATGCATTTAAAACCTTTTGAAAACAGAAAACAAAAAATAAAACAACCAAAACATAGATGCATTTCAAATCATTTAAAATTAATAAGTTGCATATCATGTTTAGATGGTAGCTCCTAAGAAAATATTAGCAGTTACTATAAATGTTGAAAACCAATTGGCAGCCATAAAAATCAATTCTGTGCTTAGTGTGCCTAAAACAGATAGAAATAAACTCTTGTGGGATGAACTTGATAGAAGACTTAGTGTCATTGCATCTAGGTCAACAAAACTTAAACAAATCAAGAGGCTTGTCCTAGATAGAATCCTGGATCCTCATCAACTTGTATTTTATCATGAACTTCAGAGAGCCTGCCATAGATGGTTAGCTTATAGGAGAGCTCTTGTGTCTTTAGAATTGTTCACCTTCGAGGAATACCTTGAGAACGCAGCCATTATACACCAGTTCCTAGGTCATGTAGAAGACCAAGAGGTTGTTCTTACGGATAGGGAAAGATGGAATAGAGTTCCTCGAGCTGTGTTATATCGAGAGTATTGCCACGAGCTTTACTTCTATCAACCAAAATCTGAGACAGATAATATCACTATAGCTCTTTTCATTAAATTTTTGAAGGAAAACTTTCAATTTGAAGAAGAACACTTCATGACTCCTGAAGAACTTGAGCCCATTAATGATATTTATAAATTGTTTATAGAAAACTAGATCATTACTTTCAGTATTAGTTCTTGCATTTATTGTGTTTTTTGTTATCTTTATAATATTATTACAAAAACAAGAAAAACTAAAAAAACATAACAAAAAAAAAACCAAAACATTTCATTTTAAATATTGTAGTAGGTATATAATTAATATATACCTCTTAAGCTTGTTGCATATATATATATATATATATATATATATATATATATATATATATATATATATTTGCTAAAATCTAAATTAAGCACAATGCCTAAACTTAGGAATGGTAAACAAACTGAAGGAGAAGAAGAAGATTGGTTAGAAGATAAAACTAGAGACCCAAATGTCCTTCCTAAAGATCCAATTCCGGAAGGAAAAACTCTAGATCAACCAAAAGATGACCTAGGTGAAGACAATGAACAAGAAAAAAATGTTAAAGAGGATGGATCCTCATCCCCTAGAGTAGCTCCAGATGGAACTATTGCTTTTGACAACGTAGATCATTTATGGAAATTTTTCAATAATAACATTGGTGCTCTTAATATGGCAATTCGTATTGATAAAGGGAAAATTAGTGACACTCAAGCAGCCATGGAACATATGTTTGATGTGCGCACTAGTCCCTTGTCTTTCATTGATCAAGAAAGTGATAATGCTGGACCATCCAATAGAGATATGGTCACTATGATTCAAAACATGCCAAAACAACAGGTTACCCAAACTCCTAAGGAACCTGTTATTTAGCCTAAAATCATTCCCACACAAAAGAAAACTTCCTTCATTGCTTTACTTCGCCAAACTATTGATCAATATGCTTCAAGTAAACAAAAACCTAAAATGAAGTCAAACACCAATTTTCAACAATCTGAAATACAACATAATACAACTTCAAAATTCCTTCATAACACCTTTCCTACCAACAATCTACACAATAGCAACATAGCATCTAATCTTCATGTCCCTCCATAATATGCTCACAAATCCCATATCAATGCCCTACCGAATCAATATGGTGGGCAAACTAGTAATCTGGAAGCCATGGTGAAACAGTTAGCTTCGCGTATGGACCAGATAGATCCTTACCGTCCCTCGTACAATTATTGAGAGATATGTAGTCAACCTTTGGATCCCATAGTTGTAGCACAACCTTATCCTAAGCATTTTCCCATGCCCATCCTACCTATATATAAAGGAACCGAAGATCCCATAGAGCATCTTCGCATGTTTAGGATAGCATGTCATGATATATCACATGATGACCTGCTATTACTAAAAATGTTCCTAAAAAGTTTAGGTGGAATGGCATTAGAGTGGTACTACCAATTGCCCACTCATTATTTGAGAAACTTTGAAGAAACAACTGAATCTTTTGTCCATCAATTTAGTGCCTACATCGAGAGGCATGTAACCATTAAAGATTTATACAACTTAAAACAAGACAAGGATGAATGTTTTGCCGATTTCTTAGCTAGATGGAGGCAGTTGATAGGAAAACCGCACTTTGTGCTACCTTATAGGGAAATGTTGGACATTTTTATCAATAATTTACAAGAACAAATATCTTATGAATTATCAACTGCTACTTTAACTACCTTCGATCAGGCTATAGATTTAGCTCGAAGAGTAGAAGATGCCCTTATTAGGAGAGGCCAACTTAGGAAGAAGGATGATGAGAAAACATCCATAAATCAATATAAAAACAAGCAAGTCGTAGGTGACGGAGTCACTGACAATAGAAATGTTGCTAATATCAATGCAACGAAAACAACAAAAAAATTTATATTGAAACCGCCTGACAAACCTCCTCGAGAATTTACTAGATTGAATCAACCGTTATCAACTATTTTACCTCAATTACTCGAAAGAGGTTTGATCCAATTACCAGCTATCCGAGAACCTGATCCAACTATACCCGGATATAGAGTTGACTTACACTGTGAGTTCCATAGAGGACCTGGACACTCTACCAACGCTTGTAAAAGGTTGAAACATAAAATACAGGATCTTATTGATAATAATGAAATGGAGGTACAAGCCTTCCAACCTAAAAAAAATGCTCCTAATAATCCTCAAAATACCGTTCCCCAAAATCAAAATCAAAATGCTAATCAATCATTAGACATATTTCAACACCCTTTACCAAGACATGGTAAAGAGGTGGCCAATCAAATCGAACATCATAATGTTCCTCCTCCTACCCGATATGTAGGGACCATTAGTGGACATTTACTTAATCATGATCCTCAAATATTTGACACAACCTTATCCATGGTTACGACCAGACCCCTACATAATATTCAAACTCCAGATTTTAGTGATGTAGAATCAGATACTAAAAGTGAAATGGACATAACTTCAAACCAATCGAATAGTTCTGAAAATGAATCAGATCCTATTCAACCCATCATAGATGCTATGGTCCTGGAAGAACCATTTCCTAGAAGAGTTACTACTCGACCTTCTTCTAATCAATTTCTCCCAAATGAACAAGCCATAAACGCTCAACCGAGACCAGTTCAGTGTCCTCAATATAACATTGTAGGCACCATTGGAGTCGTTACCCGACAACAAGCTCAAAATTCTCAACAAGAACCAAACCAAAATGATGGATCAGCTCCATTTGTTTTGAAAAATCCCAATAAAGGGAATCATGCTTCCAATGTTCAACCTAAACCCCCTTACAATATTAATGAGCAATTATCCAATACTACAACCTGAATTTCCCTTTTGGATTTATTAAGATTTTCTCCTACCCATAGGGATGAGTTGATGCTTACATTAAGCCAAATGATGGTACCTCAAAATATTCAACCTGAAGCCATGGCCAATACTATCATCACTCGAGAAGTTGATTGAAATGACTTTCGGGATAAAGATATCCCACAACACAGTTTACATAAGGATAATACATTATATATTACTACTCTAATTGGAGATGTAGCTGTTAAACGAGTCCTGATTGATAATGGTTCATCTCTAAACATTTGCACTTTTGACTTCTACCAACGATTTGGCTTTAGAAGTGATGAAATGAAGAAAACTGATATGATTATCAAAGCTTTCAATGACGAAACACAAGAAACATGTGGAGTTATTACCATCCCATTGCAAGTTGGTCCTTGAACTCTAGATACCACCATGTTTATTGTACATTGCCCCGCATCGTACAATATACTCTTGGGTCGTCCTTGGATCAATGCAATGCGGGCTGTCCCATCAACTTTACACCAAGTGTTAAATTCAAATTTAAAAATCAGTTGGTCACTATCCATGGTTACCCTAGACCCTTTGATATGTGTGCTTTGGCAAAACCTGTTGGAGTGCAATTTTGCCCTGCTCTATCATCCACACATCCTAATTCTTATTTTTCATCTAAGACTGTGAAACACACACCCATATCTTCACCTATTTCCCCTCCATTAATTTCATCCTCATATATAGATCAACAATCTTCTAAACAAACCACTCTAGAACCTCAAAAAGATCTTCAATCCATGACCAATCCTTCATGTTCCATCCCTATAATTTCAAAACCTATAGACCCATCTATTAACACTTCCACATTATCAACATCTATCATACCTTCCACATCTAAAAATATAGGGAATGACCCTTCTACATCTTATGCTCTTTCTGATGAACTTTTACCAGATTTATCCACAATATTAATATTAGAAAAAACAAATGCTTTCATGCAAGATTCAATTCTTTTAAATAACTTGCCGCCATCTCCTTGTACTTTGGGCCTCCCACAACCTATGGGAAGTACTTACCAAGTCGGGAGTTGTGCCTTCATTTATAAAGGATATGACTGGGGAAGAATCCCTCGGAATATCAAAACTCATAATGAGGGATATGCTCGGTGTTATTTTACCAATGAATATATTAAAGCTAAACCCATAATGCTTAAAATGGGATATAAAGGGAAAGGCTTGGGACCTTTCCAAAATGGCATGAAAGAACCTATCGAGGTAGAACAGTGGCCTACCCGTTGTGGTGTGGGCCTATTTCCTAGTAAGGGTCAACCCTTTCCTTTTGAAGATGATGATCAACTCATATGTTATCAAGATTATTTGGATAGGCATGATCATTTGCCTCTAAAAAATTAGCCATTTACATGTAACATGCTATCCATAACTTACCCTGAAATGATTGCTGACTCCGATGAGGAGTTGGAAGGAGATATCTTCCACGATGTCTCCGTTGAAGAGATGTTACACAATGGATTTTATTTTTATGGTTCTATACCAACTATAGCCCAACTTGAGACCGCTAATTCTCAAGATGAATTATCCAACTTAACCTTACAAGAATTACAAGAATTGGGCATTTCACCCGCCCCACCTAATTTTGAAAGAGATCTACACATGGAGGTAGAAAACATCATTAAAATTAACATTGGAACTGAGGATAATCCTCACATAATCAATATTGGATCAGAATTAAGTCAAGAAAAACAAGAACAATACATTGCATTCCTTAAAGAATATGAAGATGTCTTCGCTTGGACATTCGAAGATATGCTAGGTCTAGACCCTTCTATAGTCATGCATCACCTAGTGGTCCATCCAGATGCTAAACCTGTTAAACAAAAACTTAGAAAAATGCATCCCAAAGTGGCCCTGCTAGTCAAAGGGGAGTTAAAAAAAATCCTGAATGTTGTTTTTATACAAGCTATTGATTATGCTGAATGGATCTCAAATGTAGTTCTAGTCACCAAGAAAGAAGCCACCAAAGTTAGGGTTTGCACAGATTTTAGAGATATTAACGTTGCATGCCCTAAAGATGATTTTCCTCTTCCAAACATGGATCAAATCATTGACTTTACTGCTGAGAGTGGGATGATGTCCTTAATGGATGGATTCTCCAATTATAATCAGATCAGGATAGCTCCTGAAGATCAGGCTAAAACAACCTTTATTACCCCCTGGGGTACCTTTTGTTGGAAAGTGATGCCATTTGGCTTAAAGAACGTAGGTGCAACCTATCAACGAGCTATGAATTATATTTTTCATGATATGATGCATGATATCCTACATGATTATGTAGATGATATTATAGCTCGCTCTATTAATGAAGATAATCATTTAGATGATTTGAGAAAAGTTTTTAATCGATTACGAGAATATCTTATTCGATTAAATCCAACAAAATGCATATTCGGATTTAAGTCCGATAAACTATTAGGGGTTTTAGTTTCTTTACGTGGTATCAAAATCGACCCTCTCAAGATTGCGGCTATCACTGATATGCTCGCACCTACTAATATATCCGAGTTACAAAGTTTACAAGGTAAGCTTCAAGCCATCCATCGCTTCATCGATAAGCTGGCCGATAAAACCGGTCCCTTTCTTAAACTTCTTAAGAAGGATGTCCCTTTTAATTGGGACGACGAATGTAAAGAAGCTTTTGAACTTCTCAAACAATACCTCCTTAACCCACCTATGCTTTCACCACCTAAACCTGATCGCCCATTTCTCTTGTATATTTCAGCTTTAGATTCTGCCTTAGGAGCTATGTTAGCTCAGCTCGATGATGAGAAGAAAGAACGTGCTAATTATTATATTAGCCGAACCCTCATCAGTTATGAAACCCGCTACACAACATTAGAAAAACTATGTCTAGCAGTCGTTTTTGCTATGCAAAAATTATGCCATTATTTGCTTAGTCAGAAAACTTATGTCATTGCTAAGTATGATCCCTTAAGGTATCTCATGAGTCGATCTTATTTATCGGGTCGCACAGCCAAGTGGGTTCTTGCTCTAAGCGAGTTTGATCTCACATTCATAGGACAAAAGTCTGTTAAGGGTCAAATCATAGCAGATCAATTAGTTGTTGTACCCTTAGAGTCTACCCATCCCCTCATCATTGAGTTTCCTGATGAATGCCTTCAATTAGAGGCAGACCATATTGAACAATGGTCCTTATACTTTGATGGAGCCCGATGCATGAGTGGGGTTAGTGCGGGTATTATTTTAATATCCCCGCAAAAAAATCTTATTCCTCTATCCTTCAAATTAACATTTGCTTGCACCAACAATACTGCTGAATATGAAGCTCTAATCCTTGGATTACGAGTTGCCTTGGCGCTAAAAATTAAACATCTCGTTAGTTTTTGGTGATTCTCAACTTGTTATAAACCAAATTAATGAAGTTTATCAGACCAGAGATGATAAACTGTGCCCATATAAAACCTATGTTTTACAATTAATGTCTCTACTTGATCAAGTTACCTTGGAAGCTATTCCTCGAACTTGCAACCGTGCAGTTGATGCTATGGCCGTAGCTGCATCTCTCCTACCCTTGGAGTTAGATGACGAATATGCCACTATCATTATTTGTCGACTCCAGGAACCCACTTCAAATAAGTCATGCTTAGAACCTTTGGATGTGTTTCTAATCAACGAAACTACTCCTGAACCTTGGTATACATATATATTTGATTTTCTTCAAAATGGGACTTTCCTTGCTAATTCTAATAGAAACCAGCGTCGGTTATTACGTCGATGAGCAAGTCAATTTGTAATAATTGGCAATACTTTATATAAGAGATCTTTTGAAGGTATCCTATTAAGATGTTTGAATTTAGAAGAATCCAAATTAGCCTTGAGTGAAGCCCACGATGGATCTTGTGGAGGACACTTCAGTGGTAGTGTCATTGCTAAAAAGATCCTTAGGATAGGATACTTTTGGCCTACCATGGAAAAGGATGCACATGATTATGTGCACCATTGTGACAAGTGCCAGAAACATGCTGACCTTGTCCATGCACCTGCACAAGAACTACAGGCTATTTCATCTCCTTGGCCCTTTTCAAAATGGGGTTTAGATATTATTGGCAAAATCAATCTCGTGTCATCCGATGGACACAAATTCATTATAACCACCACTGAGTATTTCACGAAGTGGGTTGAAGCTATGCCTTTAGCTTCCTGCATTGGCACACAAGTATCTAAATTTATTTTTAATCAAATCATTTATAGGTTTGAAATTCCTACAAATCTCATCTCTGATAATGGAACTTGTTTCAAAAATAAAGATGTTAAAAAATTATGCCAAAAATATAAGATTCAACATCGTTGGTCCACTCCCTATAATCCTCAGGGTAATGGTCAAGAAGAAGCATCTAACAAAACCTTAATCAAAATTCTCAAAAGATTGGTCAATAAAATTGGTCACAAATGGCACATTCAATTATATCCGACCTTGTGGGCCTATCGAACTAGTGTTTGAACTCCCACTGGAACTTCACCTTTTGTTTTGGTTTATGGCGCTGAAGTCGTTTTTCCCTTTGAATTAGAAGTTCCTTCTTTGGCTCTACTACTTCAAGATATCGAAGTAGGAGATGAATATCGAGCTAGCAGACTTAGTCAGCTGGAACTCCTAGATGAAAAATGCATCAATGCTTTGGAGCATCTCCATGCCTACCAAAACAAGCTTAAAAGATCATATGCTAAAAAAGTTCGTCATCGATCCTTTGAGATCGACGACCTTGTTTTAAAAGAAAATAAAAAAAATACTAATGCAACTAAGGACCTTAAAGGTAAATTTGAGCCCAACTGGCTTGGACCATACATTATCACTGCTAAATTTGAATCGAGAGCATACAAATTATCTACCTTAGATGGTAAAGAACTTAAAGAACCCATGAATATTTTGCATCTTAAACGTTACTATGTATTTCACTATTTTGTATTTCATCCTTGTATATATTTGTTTAAAATATTTCACTATTTTGTATTTCTTTCAAATTCAAAAACACCAAAAACATTCATAATCATCAAAATTTTCAAAACTACTTGTTGTATTTATTTATGGCACTTGTTAATTCTTTCAAAAACAAAATAATGACAAAAATAAAAAAACAACAATATTCTTGACTCTTTCGAAACCAAAACAACATAAAGAAGAAAGAGAGAGTCAACATTCTCAAAACTTCTCAAAAAGTATTATATATATCTTCTTACAAATGTTGCGATTATATGTTTCAAATTATTTTGGATAAATTAGCATTTATTTGGAATCCCTCACTTTCACAAACACAAAAATAAATACCTTGATTTTATCTGGTATGATTACTAATCTCTCTTATATCAAAGCCCACAAAATTCAATTAAATAAAGTTTGAGCACAGAGAATTGATCTTGTTATTTACTTAAACCAAGCACATATTTTCACAATAAAATGATTATATTTGTAATTTCTATGCTATGCTACATAGTAGAAGTGGTTTCTTGAGCGAAAAGTTTCCCCTGCTATCCTATCATGCACATGGTCTAGAATCTTTGAGAATTGGCAAAAAGACAAGCTCACCCCTACCTAGAATAAAAATCCCTTGCTCTACAGCTAATCCGAGCAAGTATCCCTAGTATAGAACAAAAAGAAAAAGCAAAGTTCAAGAAAAAGAGAAAAAGAAAAGAAAAAGAAAAATGTTATTTTATATCATTACAACAATGTTTCAAGCATTATCTCAAAAATCAAGCAAAAATACAAAAGAAAAGCAAAAGAAAGCAAAAGCAAAAGCAATAAAATCCCTTTCCCTACCCTTTGAAAAGAAAAGAATGGTTGATGAGCTTGAATCCATAGAATTCTCAATTATTCAAAAACTGTGAGGTAAGCCCCATAACAGGTGGTTTGTGCCCAACCTGCTTGGCCTTGGGTAACTCCTAGCATGGCGATATGTCTGTCACATTAGCGACCTTCTTTTGTACAGACCTATGTCTGCTTATGGATTAGCTAGCTCTTGATAATATGACTTACATAGTAGTCTAGTATGGTTATATGCATCTACATCATGGTTAATGAACACTTATTTGGTTCATTCAAATCACTTGTATCATATTATCTTGCTCAAAACTGGTAAATAAACAATACAGTTGCACACACATTTGTATTTGAGAGATTTTGTGTATCATTATGATAAATCAAGATTGAAAATGATTCACATATGCACATGGGATTCCTTATAAATCTAACTTTTGTCTTTAAAAAATACTTTGAAATATTTTTTGCAAATTGTTTGGAATAATTCATTTTCTTCTTTCAAGTATAGTTGTTTAGTATAAAGATAACTACATGCATAATAGAAACATCAAAATTCCTTTCAAAACCATACAATCAAAAAAACACACACACACACACACACACACACACACACACACACACATATATATATATATTATTGACTTTTGCGATGATGGTATAAGTCTATACCTACATATTCTATGCCTAGCGCAAACCATTGTACCAATTTTTATTCCCCATTTATTTAAAAATCATGAAAACCATATGACTTAAATCATTCTATTATACAATTATGTTTTTTTTTGACAAACAAGCATGCACATTATCACTATTTCATGTCATTATGTCAACTTTCAATTTTGCAATGATGGTATAATTCCTAGGGAATTATCCAAAAATTTTATCACACTTAGGAATTTATGCCTAGCAAAAATCATTTTAACATTATTTCATGCATACTATTTTTATGAAAATCTGAAAACAAACCATCATCATCATCATTTGCACCATTGCACCAAAGTCTTAAGACAGTCTCTTAAGCACTCTTTTACTTTTTAACAATATTTCTATACTAGGATTAGCTTGACGACCGAGTGAGCGACGACTCCATGAAATGGTCTATAATAGCGACAATGTCCTTTTAAATTATTGTTAGAAGTATCTTTTTTATCTTTTATCACATCACATCACAAACAACCAATTTGTTACATCAGATTATTTCGTTTAAAATCTTACAGCATGACATTTCAACCATAATATTTCTAATGACGTAATTACATGAATCATCAAATCAATCAATTAAAACATTTAAAAGCATCATACAAATACATAAGACAAGTCATATGATCCAAAATACCTCATCTATATATATCACAAATATATATACATCATCTCAAAACCGGATTGGTATGCCACAATCTGTACCTTGGCATACTCAATCCTCTATAATAAAAACTATGTCTCAATCTGTATAGTATAGTGCAGTAGCCTAGCCTCGAGAACCCCTCGAGCTCTTAGCCTCATCTCCTCCCTCGCCCTGAGGTGGACGAGGTGGCCCCATCATAGTATGTGTGGTACTGTGAGTCCTAGTCATGGATCGGGACGATGTCCTCGACGACCCAATCCTGATCGGATCTGCGATGTTAGTCGACAATGGTAATCTCTCCTCCTCTGGCACCATCTAGTGGTATAGTGTTTGGTAGAAAGTGATCTGGGCAATAGCCTGTGCTAGCTCCTGAGTGCTCGCCCCTCTACCCCGTGCTCTGAGGCGTGCAATCTCATCTCTGAGCTGTGTCACCTCAGCTCAGTGGCATGCAGCCTCCTCCTGCAAGGTCTGCACCTGTGCCTAGAGACAGACTGTCTTCGCTCGAAGAGTTGCTGTCTCGCTGCTCTCCCCAATGTCGACACCCTTGCCCTTATCGGGCGATGGTGGCCTCTCTCTCTATGGAGAAGGGGGTCTCTCCGCCCTCCTCTCCCGTTGTCGTGACCTCTCCTATGCCTGTGGTCTCCTCTGCTCTCAACCCGCCATATTTCCATTCTTTGCTCTTTAGCAATTCTCTCTGCAACATAAACAACAACACAATAAAAATCATTAATAAAAACTCAAGTGATTAATAATGCAAGTAAAATCAGTTCAATTTCATACAAATGATGATATCGTCCACTATTGGACGATATCGTCCCAAATTTGAGCAAAATCGTCTCCGATTTTGTCAGTCGAAATTGTCCCTTATTTGACAAAATCGTCCCCCTTTCATCGATTTTGCCCTTCGATGAAATCCACAAACTTGAGACGATTTTGTCGAAATTGGGACGATTTCATCCCGACGACATCGACGGCCCAAAAACGGTCGCGATGCTCAAAATTTATTTAAAATCAACCTAAAAAGCATGTAAATTCAACTTAAATCATTCTAAGCTAAGTTTAGACTCTTACCCGTAGCCTGCATCGGACCTTTGTCGATCTATGCGCTGTCTCCACCATTTTGCTTGTAGAGCTCTAAAAACCAGAAAAGTGAACAGTAAAAATGAATTAGGGTTTTACCCTATTTTTCTTAATTTTATTCAAAACACAATTAAAAACATTTTAAAAAACTTTGCTTTTTTGCGTTTTTACCTCAAACGTTCGATTTGGGTAAAAACATGCAGGGGGCACCATAGTAAGCTGTCATACGATTCGACCAAGAATCATCGCCTAAAAATGAGAATAATTTTTGCTTTCTCGTAAATCGAGAAGAACTCATCTTTAACGCATTTTCTTTGGAAAATTCGCTAAAGAGGGGGCAAAATGTAGCACCCTAAAATTGACACAGTAAAACCTTAATAATTACACTTTAGTAAATAATTCAAATTCAAATTTTAACCCCCAAAACCGCTCCCAAACTGTCGCTTAATCCGTTCTCTCATTTCCCGCACCATTTTTAGAGTTTGTTTTGACCGTTTGACGATATCGTCGCCGATCAGATGATATTGCCTTTGATCTGACGATTTCGTCTAGGCTAGGACATCCAGACGATCTTGTCCCAAAACTAATTTTTCATAATTAGCTTTTGTTTCAACGACGTCTCTAATCTGGGCAGAAGCGTGTCTGCGTCGTTAGAGACCCTCCCCGTTGGAGATCTCCCAAATAGGGATGATCTCCAACCTCCTAACCTCCCTCCTAATCTTATTTAATCCTAAGCCCTCCCCTTAGCATCCCCCTAGCTGATATTTCCTATAAATTGACTTCACACGCATTAAGACATCCTAAATTGCTATTTGCATTAGTTCTATCCAAATTTTGTTGCAGGTACCTTAGTATTTTTCAGTCGGAGCAAGCTTACATCGTCGCAGACGATCCTGTTCAGATCGGAGGCGATCCTGTCGAATCAGAGATGATTTCGACTGCAATCATCATTGGGGGCAATCAGTGCCCAGAGTTTGCATTTTCCTCCTTTCAATCTGCTGTTTTATTTTGCAATTAGCTAGTTTATTTATTATTTTATGCTATCTTGCATCTTGGAGTTCACCCATCTAGATCAAATGCATAATTAAGTTATAATTGTCATTAAATCAGTATAATGCATTCATGTTTTTGTTTATAATTTTTAGTTTGATATTGTTATTGTCATTTTACATTGTTTCCCTATGTTAGCATTGTTGTATTTTCTGTGTTTTGCACCTATTTCTCTATTTGCAGGTCTTTGACGAATTCGTCTAATGAATTCATCAGATCTCAGACGATCTTGTCTGATAGCAGACGATCCTATCAAATCAGAGGCGATCCTGACTGCTTCAAAAATCAAAATCTTCATCAGACATCCGGATCAGGTATGACTTTTTAATCTTTCTTAATTTCTTTGTTTTTTTTCCTAATTTGTTCTTCTGTATTCATTTAATCTGCATTTTCATATAGAGCAATTTAGATTCATTTGGCCAAACCTAGGACTTGAATGTTTAAGGATAAAACTGAACACATAAAACACATTCCCAACCTAGGCGTGGAAACTGCCATTAAATGTTTCCTGGTGAACCCACCATCAGTCGAAAAATCACCATAATACACCTCCCCCGAGAGGCGGGACCTTTGTAAGGCCTCTCAGTCTGAGGTACTGCGCCATCCTTTTCACATCCCCCTTTCGGGCACGGATCCTATAGCCTGAAGGTAAGGGTGTGAAAAATTTGGAGTGATACATATGGTAGAAAATTGCATGGACACTCAAATTGATAGGCTATGATTTTTGTCTGGTACGACCAAACTTTCAGGCTAGAATTATTGCTTGGAAATATGGTAGAAAAGTTAATGCTTTTTTATTATTGTTTAGTTTAATATTATGCATAACCACATATTAAGTTTTTCTAGTATATATGATGTAGACTCAAGGTATAAGGAAGTAGACAAGTGGTTCTTGATGTTCAAAAGGAATTTTGGCTCTCCTAAATAGACATGCAACATATGGGTATGCATTGAGTGCCAAAGAAATTATGATGCCACAGTGTTAGAATTATAGAGGCCAAAACTTGACAACCTCATCAACGGAGCATCAAAATAGTTGAATCACTAGTACATCGAAAATATCTGATGCCAAAATTATTGGAGGTATTACATTATTTGGTACCATATAACATTAATGCAAGGACCTTGTAAATAATTTAGATTAGGGTATGTTTAATATTTGAGTCTATAGTAGGTATTATGTTATCAAGTGTGAGTTATGTATCATGTAAATAAGTGCGGAGTTATGTGAGTGAAGTATCATGTTTAGAAGTGATGAGTTATGAGCAATCATGAGAGACTTTGTCTTTATGTAAATATGTGATATTTATTATTATGTAAAAGAGAAATATGAAGAGTTAGATCTCCCGTGAGTATGAGGAGATGAAGAGTTTATGTAAGTGCAAAGGTCAAGAGTCATGTACATATGAAGAGTCTCATGTATGTATATATTGAAGATAAAGCCTTGTAATATGTATTGAAGAAGCATTATATTTATGCATTGCTTATAGTAGATATATTATTCAATAAAGTTCAATGAGTTTATTATGCATTGTTTTGAGTGATTTATTATATAAATCTGTGTATGGAATTATTGTAAAATCCTATGAAATTATCTTGTGAAAAATAGCATTAGATTACTAACAACAATATTAGATCCACCTTTATGTGTTTAAAGAGATCCACATTGAGTGAGATAGCAATAGGAAAGAAAATTTGAGAGAGTGTTGAAGGAAGAATGTTTGCAAGTGCTAGAGAAAGATAGTGGATGTTTGTATGTCTAAAGATAACAATAACTTATAAGAGAGTCAAGGAGAAGAAGCTTGAATGAGAACATCTAAGAGAAGTTACAGGATTGTGAATAGTGAGAAGGAGAAGCTTGAACAAGAACATGAGCCATGAGGAAAGCAAACTAGGTGTTGGTAGATCAAATAATAGGGAGAGTTTGATAGACTAGACATTGATGAATCAAAAGTAGGCCATAACCAGGAGTTAGCAGAAATAAGAGAGGAAAGGTTTGAAATATTGATAGAAAAGTGGATAGGCATAAAGAATTTGTTAGACATTGAGTCATATCTACGAAGGAGGACGTCTGAAGAAGTTTGACCAACCAAAGTACACATAGGAAGAAGTCAGAGACCCTAGCTCGAGTTGTAAGTATGCAAACTTGAGGCATCTAAAATATTTGTAGAACATAGGTAGTTGTTACAAAATAAAGGTATTTTAGGTTAACTCTATAAGGAGAGTAGTGTCTAAATGCGACAAATTTGGGAGCATGAACATCAAGAAAAAAGGGCGTCGCATGTAGAGGTAATTTTTGTCATTGATTTATTAAATGAAAGCTAAAGTCAAGGAGGTTTAAATTTCATTAAGAAGAGAGAAGAAAATAATTGTGGGAGGTATAAGAAGAATTTTGATAATAAATTTGAAAGAAAATAAAATTAAAGGAGAAATAATTACTTTGATGAACGAGTGTTATAAGAAGTAATTAATTTATTTGAAGATTAAATATTAAATTAAAGTGAAGAATAATAAATATTTTGGAGGAAGAAAATTGAAGGGAGTTATATGAAGATAAATGAGAAGGAAATTAATTAAAGAAAAAAATTGAAAGAAGAAGAAATTAAATATTGAAGAAAAGAAGAATATTGAAGAAGATTAAAAATTAATTGAATTGAAGTGAGTTATAAGAAGTTAAAGAAGAAGAATATTTTATCAAGCAAAAAAAGAAGAAGAATATTAAAGAATGAAATATTGAATAAAGAAGAAGAATATTGAAGATTTAATTTTTTATTTTTTTGGATAATAAGGGGTTGTACTCGGGTCCCCCACCCTTGACAAGTTACAAATCTCTTCTTTAGAGCTTGAGATTTTATAAATAAATACACTTCTCATCTCAATTGAGATGCTATAACTAGAAACCTACATCATTTTACATAAAATATTTGAATTCCTGATTTTCATTTTCTATATATTTTCAATTTTCTATATGAATACAATTATTCCAGAATTTAGCATCTTTCTTGACATTTTCCTATAGTAGCCTTCACAATGCCAAAAATTCACCTCTACTATCTATTAGTAGAGTAATATTTCCAAAATATCACACTATCACTAAATCTAGATTGCTAGTTTCCTTCCTCAATGAAGTCCTAGTCCTTTATTACTCTTCCCATCGTTCGAACCCTAGCTGATAAATATTTGCAATTTTGTTTTTCACGACTTAAAAAATCATAATTATCCTTGTTTCGAATGGTTTTCATAGGGTTGAATCACCCTCAATATTGCTCGAATTATTGTATATGACCACTTATTTTAAATCTATTCAAATTCTGCACAAGTTGGTCCAAGAATCAACTGAATCAGATAACTTTTTGCGAAGATATGGCTCCTAAAAGATGATATATTTTTTAGAAAAAACCCTAATCCTTCACACATTTTCTATTGTAAATATGGGAAAAACCACCCCAATACATGTGGGTTCCAAACCCATAAGCACACCAAAGATAAAAATAGGGGGTTTTAGTTGACCTAGCCTTCCACCTAACAACCCGACTTGTTGCTGCACTACACTCAAAAACCTAGCCTGCTGTTGTGGTTCCCTCAACTGTTCTGGTCTCAAATAAGCCTTCCACCCAATAAAAGTCATATTTCCACACTCTTTTAGCCTAATCAGCCTTCCATGCTCCTTTAGCCTTCCCAACCTTCCACTCAACATCTCAACCTTTCGCTGCAACTCCTTCAACCAACCCAACCTTCCACGCTCCTTCAACCTTATCGGCCTTCCACATTCCTTCAACCATCCCAAATTTCCACCCAACATCCTAGCCTTCTGTTGTAGTTCCTTTAGCCAACCCAACCTTCCATGCTTCTTCAACCAACCCAACCTTCCACTCTCCTTCAACCTTGACACTCCAAAGATCAACTCATCATTCAACCTTCCACACTCCTTCAACCTCCAACATTCCACGCTCTTTCAACCTTCATATTTGCTAATAGTTAAAGCACCAGACCATTTGTCAGGCCCCTTAGGAGATAATGGACCATTCTTTCCATTGAAGATTGAAAATTGAATTGAAGAGGAAAATTGAAATTGAAGAAAGAAAATTGAATTAATTGAAGAAAATCACATTGAAGAAGAAAGAAATTGATAAATTAATTGAAGGAAGAAAGAATAAGAATATTGGACAATCAAAGAAAAATTTAATTTAGGAGTAATAAGGTATTCTATAACAAAGGAAAGTAATTGAAAATTTGAAATTTGTGTGAACAGGAGAAGATTACATAATTATTTGAATGTATTGAAGAATTGATCAAAAATAAATTATCATAGAAATAAAGAAAACAAACATTTAGGACACATCAATAGAATAAAGTAGGAGAAGGTTGAAATATCTTAAACTTTGCACAAGACACATGATAGAGAATATTGAAGAATAAAAAATATATCAATAAAATCAAAGGACTTGCAATCAATTTTCAAAGAATCCAAAGATAAAAAAATTTGCAAGGTTTGATAACTATCCGAGTTCAAAAATTATTGAAGCAAATTAAGACTCTAAAGGAGGTGCTATAATATTACTTATTGAGCAAGAAGAATTGATTAAAAATTACTAACTCTGGCACTTTAATAGTAATTTTCTTATCTTTTTTTATATCAATTGCAACACAAATGACTTAAGGTATATGACAACAAATGATATTCAATAAAAAAATTGGTAATAAATAAAGAATTTACAAAAGGTATATGTATTGATACAGATAGTGCTGATTTAAAAATCTCAAATAATAAAAAAAAAAGATAAATTGTTACATTCTACATGTGTTAGCATAAACAACAAAGATGACAATAATGAGCCATGGGATTCAAACGATAATATCAGTGATGGTATTTATTATTGTGATGACTTGCTCATAATATTGATAGGTACAAATATCAGCTCAAAAAATAGACTCAGTACCCAAATTTGAAGGAGTACTAGAGTTAGTACAAAAATACCAAGATAAGAATTAAAGAAGATTGAAGACACATGAAGGCAAAAGGTCTTTATACCAAATAATGTAATAGGGGTATTGAAGGTATTACATTATTTTATAACTTGCAACATTAATGCAAGGACCTTTTAAATAATTTAGATTAGGGTGTGTTTAATATTTGAGTCTATAGTAGGTGTCATGTTATCAAGTGTGAGTTATGTGTCATGTAAATAAGCCTGGAGTTATGTTTGAGAGGTATCATGTTAGTAAGTGTGAGTTATGTGAGTCAAGTGTCATGTCTAGAAGTGAGGAGTTATGATCAATCATGAGAGGCTTTGTCTTTATGTAAATTTGTGAGACAAGTTTGAAGAGTTAGATCTCCCGTGAGTATGAGGAGATGAAGATTTTATGTAAGTGTAAAGGTCAAGAGTCATGTGCATATGAAGAGTCTCATGTATGTATATATTGAAGACAAAGCCTTGTAATATGTATCGAAGAAGCATTACATTTATGCATTGCTTATAGTAGATGTATTTTTCAATAAAATCTGATGAGTTTACTACACATTATTTTCAATGATTTATTGTATGAATTTATGTCTAGAATTATTGTAAGATCATGTGAATAAATATTATTAGATTGCTAATAGGAATCCACATTAAAAATATTGCACCAGAATTCTATAGGGTATTAGAAGTTGATAGCCTCATTAGATGAAGTACTAGAATAGTCTAAGCATTGGTGCATCAAAATTTTTTGACATCGGAATAGTTTAAGCATTGGTGTGCCAAAAATATACCAAAAGTTTTTGGTGTCAAAAATATGTCAAAGAAAAACTAGTATCTATGTTAGAATGCCACAAAAAAATCTTGATTGTGAGAATCCTTTAAGGATGCAACCAAGGAAAAGATGGCTGAAAACCTGAAATGGTGGTCTCTTCTATATAAAAATGTATTATGGTGATCCTAAAAAATTATGCATCAAATGGCTCTGTATTAAGAATTCTAAGAACATTCTAGAGTCAGAACATGATAGCCATATTAGATGGAGCACCAAAAAATATGGTGCATAAATAAAATGGAGCATTGTTGTGTCAAAAATGTTTGGCACTCAAAATTTGTACTAGAAATATCGTATTAGATGGAGTGCCAAAAAATATGGTGTATTAAAAAAGAATAGAGCATTATTGCATCAAAAATATCTGGTGCATGAAATTTATGCCAAAAATTGTGCTCATAGAAAATATGTCATTTCCATTGATAATAAAAGGATATTACAAGATGTTTCCTTTTACAAGATTTGCCACAAGGGCTAATAAATGGGTCTTCCAAGATGGAATCCCTCTTTCAGTGAACAAGAAATGACACCAATGGTCTTTTATGGGCACCTCAAAGAGAGTGGGCTTATTACACGTGGGCCACTATTAGTTGTATAGGTCCTCTAAACCTGCACAACCTAATAAAAAACATTAGTAGTATATAGGAGCCTATATTAATCAGATATTTTTTGATAAAAGATAAATACAAATGAAATCTAAACTGTTGCATTACAAAAGTGTTGTAAATTATCACAAAATTGATAAGTATAGTGTTGTTTACCTGATTTGGTGGGTTGTTGATGTGTTACAGTTTAGATGGGTCCCTGGACGGAACTGTACCCATGGGTATGATCAAATTTGATCGTAATTATTTGTATAATCGACTCTGTATTATCTAGACAACTTCTTTGATGAAGAGGGTTCTACTAGAGCTCCTCTGGTAGTATTTTGTACCTATAAATAAGAGTAGTTTATAATATAAAAGGAGGATATCTCAAGGGGCACATGTAATCATCCATGGTGGTTGATGGTAAGTGGAGGTTTGAGTGCAATGAAGTCTAGGATAATTTTTGTAGAGTTTGGTTATGCAAGTGTGTGATCTTTATAAATGCAAGAAATGACCTTCTATTTATATTCTTGGTCAAGGTTAGGGGGGATGAGGTGTCTAGTGAGGTATCCCATGAGGTGGAATAGTGTGCCATACCTCATAAATGGATTTTGATGGAGGAACGTCCTCACCCATCCACATGCAATAAATGAGCATGGGTGCACCATGCCTCATAAATGCATGGAGGATGAACGTATTTACTCCATTATGGCATGGTGGATGATGACTCATTGATGTCTTAAATGCCTTAAATGCATTGAATGAGAAAGTCTTCAAATGTCATTTATGGTATTTGTGGGGGAGCAAGAGTTAAGGTTGACTAGGGTTAGGTTGACCCTGAGTTTAGTGTTGATCAAGGTTGGGCTAGAGTAGGCTAGGCTTAGGTGGAAGCTAGGCTAATCAAAGGGTAGACTAAGGTGAGATGGCTCTAGAATAGGCTTAAGGAGTGGTCACATGGTGACTAGTGGCTAAGCATAAGGAGGGGCTTAAGGGGCTTAAGTAGGATGAATAGTGTTTTTGGGTAAATTATGCAAATTTTGAGAGTTTTATAAATTGATCGATCATTAGCACTGTACAAGGATAAATGTGATATTTTTAGGTGTCTACATTTACCCCTTTTTGTATTGTGTTGTGTGAAAACATGATGCAGTGCCTAAACTTATGACATCGGATTGGTGGTTGATTATGAGAAAGAAAATTTGATGATGGGTGGTTATGGTTGACCTATGATTGATTGTGATTGATTATGAATTTTGATGCACCACAATGATTATTGAGGGAGGATATGCAAGATTGTCTAGGGTCATGAACAATGTAAGATGACCCAATTACAGAAGGGACACATATCCTTTAAAATTTACCTTTAAAAAATTGTTGAGATTGATTTGATTTGGTGAGCTATCCAACCAATGGTAGGTAATATCCTGATGCTTCGGTCGTAAGTGATCTTACATTTGCCACCTTGATGAAGGGAATTCATGAGTAACCGTATAATCTAAGCATGGGGTATATCAATATATTGGTTGGATTGGAGTTTGGTATTTGATGTGTTTTCTATTTTTGAGGACCTCTAAAACAAAATTAAATGGGTGATGGATGCAATATATTAAGGTGTGTTGATGCCTATTTTCTAATATACCCAAAGGTATGTAAAGAAATATGGTGCACAAACATACAAATGACTCCCTAAGATGGAAATGGATCAAGGTGACCAAAAGGGGAAAATAAATCTCTTATGCAAGAGGTAACACTATCTAATATGTACATAGGCTAGTCAACTTCCGCTTCACCCTCAAGTGGGATTAGTCAATAACGACAACTACACAATCACTAATTATATATAACCCTATGAGTAGATGCATCTATGCTAAACTACCCTAGAATAATCCCAAGATAGCAAAAATTTTGGTCATGAAGTCCAAAAAATTACTTAAGGGGGCTACTATGGTGGCTAGGAGGCAAGTTGATAATTGGAGATGAATGCCAACTTCATTGATCTTGATTGGTGGTTGGTGATGAAATATAACAAGACCAATGTGTATGATACATGTAAGCGTGTGAAGGTGTTTTGCATTTAGAAATTAGAATGTGAAAGAGGAAACTAAGTTATGAAAGCAAATGAAAATCAAGGGTTCAAAAGTGTAAGCCTTTTCGTTTTGAGAGCTTTGGAAGAGAAAACTAGGGCATCAGTTGGGTAGCCAAAGATATTTCTGGTTACTATGGATTTGAAGACAAGATTGCTGCCCTAGGAGGGCCCAATGGGGACACCTTTGAATCCTCTTTTAGAGAGACATAGTTATTTTACAGATTTGTTAAAGGATAAATCTCCATCAGAGACTAAAGAAGCACAAAAAATGCATTAAAAATACTCTTTACGGTTGCTAGAAATAGATCAACATCTCAATGAGTTAATGGATGCTTGCCACAATCATAATCAAGGCCAAAGATTGTCATTGAGCAAAGGATGATCGAAGAAATAATTTTATATAGAGCCAATCATGATTTGATCTGTAAATTCATGGGTATTCGCCCTACCCTAAATTTTTTGCATTCTTGGGTCCGAAAAAACTGGGATCCTCTTGGTGAGTATTCTTTGTTGTTTATTAGCAATGGATATTTGTTTGTTAGTTTTTCTTCACTTGCCGATAGAAATAGGGTTTTCAAATCAGAAAAGAGGAATCATGGTCCGATAGAATTATTTGTTCAACCCTAGAGAGTGGGATTTGATCCTCGAATGGAACCCACTATTATACCGGTTTGGATCCGTTTGTATGCACTTCCAATGGAGTTTTAGAGTGATTAGGTATTGGAAATTATCAATAATTCACTTGGAAGATATTTGGGTGTTTCCAAAGACATAATGGAAGGAAATACAACTATTTATGCAAGATTATATGTGGAAATGGATCTTAGTCAGCCTTTATCGGCAAAGGTGGAACTCGAAATTGTAGGACTATCTTGGATTCAACAACTGGATTATGAGGCATTGCCCTTCAGATGCAAAGTTTACCACAAATATGGGCATTTGTCCCGATCTTGACCAAATAATATGAACATAAAAATGGAGGCTCCTCTAGGAATATCAAATATTCCTAAGGAGGATAAGTCAACAATCAATAAAGAAACAACCAATATTTATCAGGGTAAATAAGCACAGGGAGATGGTTTTGAACAACCCAAAAGAAGGAGAAGGCAAAAGAAAAAATATGGTAAAGAGCAAACCCAACTCAAGTCCTCCAATAGGAATGAGATCTTTAAGACACTAATGGACCAAGAAGAAGAACAATTCATGGAAGGAGTGGATGGGAATAATGAAAATAATAACAACCATGTTCAAACCCCTCTTTCATCTCCTCCTATCATAGAGTAGGTAATTGAATGCAGCGAGTTACCGCAATCAGAGAGTGTAGGGGCATTGATAGTGCATAACCAAGAGTAACCGATAATTAAGGATGTCATCATGGGCATAAAAAAAAAGAACAGATAAAGGCCAACTCTAGGGATAACTCAGGTGGAAAAGAGATAAAAAAATAGCAACTCTCAAGGAGTGGGTAGAAAATCAAATAAGAAATTGATAACAGTTCAAGGAGACAAACTAATCACTAGAGGATCGATGAGGCCAATAGATTTTTACTGCTCTCAAGGTAACCAATGATTATACAATCATGGAATGTTAGGGGTTTAAATAGTAGAACCCATCAATATGTTGTTCTAAGACTCTTAGAAAAATGTAAAACAATTTTATTGCTTATCTAGGAGACAAAAATGTTGTTGGATCTTATGTGAAAAAAAAATAGACTTTGGAGGGGTGCTAGTCATATGGAAGTGGCTGCCCAAGGGGACTCAGGGGGGATAGTTACTCTTTGGAATTCTCTTGAATGGACTGCAATAGAACATATATCTTGGAGGGGTGTTCTCACATCACAATTTAGGAACAATGTCACAACTGAACATGTTTTAATCATAAATTTTAATGGGGCTCAAAACCTAGATGGTTAGACGCATCAATGGAAATTTGTGCATAACATGAGAGTCTCAAGGAAAGAGTTAGACTGGATTATTGTTGGGGATTTTAATGCTAAATTATCCTCTAGATATCAGGAAGGGGGAACCCCAATTTTGGACCTAGGGAATCGACTTATGATTGCCCAAGTCCAGGCATTACACTTGGTGAATATTAAATGCCCTAGAACCAACTATACTTGGACTACTAAGAGGAGGGAGGCACATAGTAGGAAGGTGAAGTTAGACTATTTTTTGGTTTCTGAGGAGGCATTTGTAAAATGGAATATAAAATTTTAGATTTTGGGGGTCTAGTTTCAAATCACTTTCTCATTTTTTTGGAAGGGGGGATCAAGATAGTGCAGCATCACAAGCCATTTAAATTTGAAAACTTTTGGTTACAAAAAGAGGAACTTCAAAATAAAATTCCATAGTGGTGGGAATAAGGTCGTCCAACATATGGGACAACAATTTTTAGATTCCACAAACAACTTCATTATGTCAAAGATAAACTAAAATAATGGAGGTGAGCTAACAAGACATAATTCCATGTCCAAAGAGCTCCATTGGTGGCCAGATGGGATGGGGTTCAAAAACACTTTAGGGAAGGAAAAATTACAGAGTAGCTCAAATAAGAGGATGATGCATTGCGTAAAGTGGTTGAGGACATTGAAAACCAAGAGGAAACCTCACTTGGTTATTAGAAGGTGATAAAAATACCAAAATTTTCCATCGGGTTGCCTGTGCTAGGAGACAGATGAAAAACATGGAAGCTCTTCAATATGAGAATGGACACTCCTTTGATACAATTCTAGGTATGCATTTCCATTAAATGGATTATTTTTCTAAAATATTTAAGGAAAGTATGGTGCAAGATGAAGAGGCTCAAAAACAAGTTCTTACTGTCATACCCTCTGTTATCTCTGAAGAAGAAAATTAGGCCCTACTTAAACCCATTGATAGAGAGGAACTGAAGAATGTAGTCTTTGGAATAAGCATCGGAAAAACACTAGGTCCAAATGGCTTTCCAATTGAGTTTTTTTAGGACTTCCGAGACAATTTGGAGGAGGATTTAATGGCTGTTATAGAGGAGTACAAAGGTAGTAAAATAATGCTTAAAGCATTAAATCATACTTTCATTACCTTAATTCCAAA
Organism: Wollemia nobilis; assembly: GCA_028583015.1. Classification (NCBI taxonomy): domain Eukaryota; kingdom Viridiplantae; phylum Streptophyta; class Pinopsida; order Araucariales; family Araucariaceae; genus Wollemia; species Wollemia nobilis. The sequence continues at coordinate 3,104,213 of JAQPPZ010002347.1, forward strand.
AGGGGAGGAGGGGGTACATGTTTCAGATTATAGACCTATTGCCTTATGCAATGTCATATATCAAATATGACATTGCATTATCTGAGTGGCTAAAACCTCTTCTACATTGCATTATCTCCTCGAAGCAAGGGGGTTTTGTAGAGGGTAGGCAGATCTTGGATGGTGTGGTTCTAGCTCAGGAGGTAATCCATTCAATGCAAACATCTGGAAATAGAGGAATGTTCATAAAATTAGATATATCAAAGGCTTATGATAGGGTGTAGTGGAGCTTCTTGTCAAAGATGATGGCAGCCTTTGGTTTCTATTAGGATTGGATAAAATGGGTCATGAGTTGTGTTTCTACTTTGACATACTCAGTGTTAATCAAGGGTCTTCCCTCACAACCGTTTGGAGCTACTCGAGGCCTTCGTCAAGGAGATCCTTATTCATCCTATATTTTTCTCATATTGGTTGAAGGCTTGGGTAGACTCATCTTGAGGAGAAGACAACAAGGTTTGCTAATAGGTATCAATGTGGGTGAGGAAATTTTGACTTACCTACAGTTTGTGGATGACACAGGATTGGTGGGAGTGGCCAGCTTCAGGGAAGCAGGATTGATTAGAGATACACTTAATGTCTACCTTAGGGCTACAAACCAAGTCATCAATGATAAAAAATCCAAAGTGATATTTTTTAATCTTTGATAAAAGGCTTCAGGATAAAATTTTAGAGATCTTGGGATTCACAAGGACTTCTCTCCCAGTGGTATACTTGGGAGATATGGTTTTTATATTATAAAATTAAAGTTAATGGTGATTTGAATCAGATTAATATTTGGAAAATATGGAAGAAGGGTAGATTTAAATCTAAAGCTCTTTGTATTGGTTGGGAGCTTGGATTAAACTTCATTTGGTGGCAAGTGTGGTTGAAGAGAAATGCCAAAATTTTTAGATAAACCTTTTCTTCTTTAGATGGATTTTGGCACGTCATTTGGAGCAAAGTCAAAGAAACTATGGCAGTCTATGCTAAAGAGGAAACTCGGGTTGTTATAGGGGCAATGGAGAAGGAAGTTAAAGTGCAAGAGGGGCAGGACAAAGCTAGTTGTAAACCACCCCTAGAAGGTTGAATTAAAATTAATACTGATGGAGTTGCAAAAGGTAATCCAGGTAGAGCTGGAATTGGAGTGGTTTTCCAAAATCATGTTGGAATAGTGCTCTATTGGGAACTGCAAGGCTTGGGAAGAGCCAAAAACAATGAAGCGAAAGCCTTAGCTATAAAATTTGCTTCTATTTGGGCAGTAAAATAAGGTTACAAGAGGATAATCCTAGAATCAGATTCTCAAATAATGGTTGGAGCTCTAGTTGCATGAGGAACTTTGCTTTGAAGACATGGAGGTCGAGGATTATTATCACTCAAATTAAGGAATTATGGAGGGAATTATATGATGTGATTCCAGTTTATGTGAGTAGATATCTAAATAAAATTGTAGACTTCCTGGTTAATATGGACACTTGGAAGGAGGTTGGGGTTCAGTGGCACAGTGACATGGCTATTGAGGATGAGATGATTAGGCAGGTTGGTGAGAAAATCCAATGTTTAGCTAATTTGGACAACCATTCCAGAAATATGGTTTAGGATATTTGTGCTCCAATGTAGATCTTCTTTTATAGTTGTAAACAGGTGAACAACCATTGTAGAAATATGGTTTAAGAGATTTGGCTCTAATAAAAATATTCTTTTACTATTGTAAATATGTGTTTTCTTTGGCTAAGGCTAGGAGAAGTCTCATCCCAACTTGTAAATGATATTTGTTTTAATACAATTTTTTTAAAATTATTTTTCAAAAAAAAACAAAAAGTAAAAATTATCCCTTTGCAAAATCTTCAATTCATACGCATTCTCTCTCTCTCTCTCTTTTTTTTTTTTTTTTTATCCTTTTTAAAGGAATTGTACATAAGCATCCCAACACTTCCTCAACCACTTACTAAGGATTAACATGCAAATTCAAGTGGCACCTCACACTCTATTCTATTGGGAGCATGTCAACCGCTCACTAATAATTAGCATAAATAAGTTAAGTGGCACTTTACACTCCCTTTATTTAGGATGAATCTCCTTCATATTTGGGAGGAATCTTGAACTAATCAACACAATTTTAATAGGCAATCATAATGGATTATTGTTGGATAATTTTGTGCAATTCTAGTGCATTATTTTTTATGTAGATTCTAACACTACGTAATTTTGGTGTTGTAGCACTTGAATAATATAACGACCATAAAATTATTCCAAAAACTTGCCAATAAGCTTTTTTCTAATTTATCTCTTGTCACAGCATTGTGATCTTGCCATGGAAATATAATACAAACCAAACATTATTCTAGCAAAACTAATCCTAAATTCACATCAAGCCTATCTTTTACAACTCAATAATGCTTTCTATCTACTCACTATGTCTAGGCAAAATATTAGCATAAATTACATCTTAGTCCATAATTAAGAATACTTTGCCAACACAATAAAGGATTAAAAGGTGTTCTATTACTACTCGAAATGAGGCATTTTAAAGCCTTATACTCCCCCCACCTTAAACCGATGCATGTACTCATACATCCCTTTTTGTAATTCTTGAATTGAGATGATAACATAGCACACAATCATTATACCCCTCGTTTTTTTTTAATAGCAAAAAACCTCTTGCGGGGTTGCCTTGGTCTGAGAGACCACGAACAGGGGGTTCTACACCGTCAAAGTCACCCGGGAGTCGCACCCGACCCTGCCCACACCAACATTATCAATTGGATTTTGGATACCCAATTCAGCTTTTTTGGTAGGGTGGAGATTTGAACCTGGGACCTCCCTTGGAGGATTGCCCTCTCCTCTCCAACTCACCTAAAACACCGGGTAATATACATTCCATCTTAGATGATGGTAAAACATTTGAATTTTTTGTATAAATTAGAATTATTGATAGTGTTGCAATAAGATTTAGCTAACTATACTTGGATTCAAAAATACCAAAGACTATAGATAAAAGGAATAATGTAAAGAATTACCTATATTAGTGTGTTACAAATTCTATATAGGATAATCTTGGATAATAAATATTGGTAGAGGATTATCCATGTGATATTTTCCAACAACAAGACCCATGTTGATGACATAAATGATACAAATTATATATGAAGGATATAAAAAATGATCTAGAATAGTAGTTTTATGATCTAAATGAAATGACAAAGAGACTACTTTGCATATATTTTCTTCTTGTTTTTTTCCTTTTTTGTGTTGAAAGGGATTTAAGTGCATGAGAGGTGCTAGAAAAAGTCTAATGTTGATTTGAAAATTAGAAAACGTAATACAAACATAGTGCTACTTGGGCGTTAGAAGAGGTTCTAGTGCTATCACCAAGTCATAAAAATTTCCATCAAGTGCTAGAAATAATATAGGCACTCGATTGAGAGTAGTATATTTCAGAGGAGATACAATTATGTGGCAATAACATATGGACTAAATGTAGTTATGTATAATATCCAATATAAACAAGAATAAGATAGAAAATGGATACCTTGTTATGTTAAATGGATAAATGCTCCCCCAAGATAGATTTAAACATTTTTTAAAGGAAAAGATTTATTTACTTAACAAAAAGATATAAAAATCTCTTATTAGAGAGATAAAAGTGAGCAAAGCATTCTAGAAAATAGAACATGAAAAAAATGGAACCTAGAGTGGAGAGCTAATATTTGGAGGATGGGGGTTCATAAGTCTAAGTGGAATATGGTATGCGTGAATTCACTAGAAGATGAAAAACCTACATGAGCAAATGGAAGAAAATTTTCCTCTAGAGTATGAAACATGTAGATTTACACATTATTATCATGAATTTTGGCCATAAAATCTAGAGCAATGATGAAGCCTTCATTAGTCATTGACTTGTACTTAATGTGCTGACCTTTTTTTTAACAAAATAGGCTACCATTTCTAGTTTTCAACCATATTCTGCCCTGGTTGTGTATGTAAGGGATTTTTAAAATCAAGTTTGTTTCACAATACAACCATACCAAGAACCAAATTTCATGTAGTCGTTGATCTATTAGTACCTCAAAGATGTTTTCACCATTGAACAATTTTTTTAGATCTGGTATTATGGCATCAAATGAAGTTTTGATGTAACATTTTTGGCATAGTCTTATTTATTTATTTTTGAATCTGACATTCTAGCATAGATGTCAACCTCTTTTGGTGCTCTAATGCCTCATTTTCTTCTAGAAATCTATCTAATATGACTATCAACTTTTGGTGTTTCATAAAATTTTGGCACTAGATATTTTTGGTGCAAATTCTAATGTTAGATATTTCTGGCACAACAATACTCCATTATTTTTTTGTACACATTTTTTTTTGCTCTAACTAATGTGGGTATCTGTTTCTAGCTCTCTATAGAACTCTAGTGCGAAATTTTTGTAGACACCTAAAAATATCACATTTATTCTTGTGTAGTGCTAACGGTTGATCAATTTGCAAAACCCTCAAAATTTACATAATTTACCTAAAAACACTATTCATCCTATTTTAGCCCCTTAAGCCCATTCCTACGTTTAGCTCGTGGTCACCATGTGGCTACCCCTTAAGCCTAGTCTAGAGCCACCTCACCCTAGTCTACCCTTTGACTAGCCTAGCTTCCACCTAAGCCTAGCCTACTCTAGCCCAACCTTGGTCAACCCTAAACTCAGGGTCAACCTAACTCTAGTAAACCTTAACTCTTGCTCCCCACATCCCTATGTGCATTCAATGCCATAAATTACATTTAAATACTTTCTCATTCAATGCATTGAGGTCTTGATGAATCATCATTCATCGTACCATAATGGAGTGAACACTTTCATCTCCCATGTATTTATGAGGTATGGTGCACCCATGCCAATTTATTGCATGTGGATGGGTGAAAATTTTCCTCTATCCAAGTCCATTTATGAGGCATGACACACCATGTCACCTCATGGGACAACTCATAGGACACCTCAGCCCCCTAACCTTGGCCAAGTCTATAAAAAAATTTCATTTCTCTCATTTCTAAGGATCACACACTTGCATACCCAAACTCTACCAAAATCACCCTAGACTCCATTGTAATCAAACCTCCACTTTCCATAAACCACCATGGATTATTACATTTTCCCCTTGACATCTACTTTTTTATTGTAAACTACTCTTAGTTACAGGTATAAAAGACCGCCATATTTAGGTAAGAGCTCCAGAAAAACCAGCAAAACCCTCCTTATTAAAGAAGTTATTATATGGATAACACAAAGTTGATTGTACATATAGGTATAGTCAAATTGGACCATACCCAAAGATATGATTCCCTCTAGAGATCCACCCAGACTGTAACGCAACAACAAACCACCAAAGTAGGTAAACAACACTGTCTTTATAAGTTTTCTAATCATTTTTGTAATGTAATAGTTCAGATTTCATTTGTATGTCTTTTATAGAAAGGGGTCTGATTGAAACAAGCCTCTATATACTACTAATTCTTTTTATTAGGTTGTATAGGTTTAGAGGACCTATACAACTAATAGTGATCCACGTGTAATAAGCTCACTCCCATTTAGGTTCCCACAAAAGATCCTTGGTGTCATTTCTTGTTCACTGAAAGAGGGCTTCCATCTTGGAAGACCCATATTGTAGGCCTTGTGGAAAATCTTGTAAAAAAAAACATCTTATAATATCCTTTTATTATCAATGGAAATGATACATTTTCTATGAGCACATTCTAGCAATCACGGTGGGACCTTAAACCTTCCTTTTGTGTTTTTATTTTCTTTTTAGCATTTCATTGATTTTTTCTATCATTTTTATGTTATAGGTACCCAAAAACTAGCATAGAACCCTCAAAACCTTGATACACCAACTTAGGTCCAAGGCAGAAGCCTTTCTGGTCTACAAGCCAAAACCATACAAAGAGGTACCAGTAAACTTTGGACTCCAAAAGCCATTAAATTTGGAGGGTGGCTTCCTCATAGCCTATAGAAGGTCCCCACCAAATTTCATTATATTCTAACCAACACAAAGCCAACCATAAGGACAGGTACAATAAAAATTAGTTTGCTCATAGTTTGCAATTTTGGACTCCAAAAACTACCAAATTTAGAGGGTAAATTCCTCACAGAGTGTAGAAGGTCCTCACCAGATTTCATTCAATTTTGACCAACAAAATTCCAATCACAACGAGGGGTATGGTCAAATTTGATCGCAAAGACCTATACGATAAAAATATAGACACCATAAACCAACACTCCAAAGCATGTCAAACATTCCAAAAGCTTAGGACCACAGGTAAACACTTCTAGTATTGATTTTTAGTCAAATATTCTTTCTTGCTTCAAAATCACAAATTTCATTTTAAAGGCACCAAATTGCTTTGGTCATTTCCAAAATTCACTTTTGTGCTTTACAAAAGGCTCCAAATTGCTTTGATCACTTTATAAAATCTTTACATTTACTTTATTGTTTTTCAAAATACATCACATTTCTTTGATCAACTCTTAAAAGATTTTAATTTCCTCTCTTGTTTGGTTTTAAAAGGGCCCTTTATTTCATAGGCATTAGCATAACTTTATTTTTAAGGGTGATCCCCTTTAAATTTTTTTTGTAGGCTTTGTATTTGTCTTTTCGATAACATAGGATAAAGAATTTGCATAAGGCATGAAGAAATTCTCTAATTTCTTTGTCTTTGTGATCTAAGATAAATTCTGATTTATCTCATGCATAAAGCTCTAAAAAGACAACTGGTCATAATCATAACATGCATATCTTGACCAGTATAGATAGACTTGTGCCCAAGCAAATCTTAGCATAAGTGTTGCTTTAAGAAAGAAATATTTTCTTTTATGTTCTTAGCATAGATCATTGCTTGCAAAATAGTTACTTTCATTTTTGGCATAACGTGGATTTATTTTCAAAAAGGCATTCTCTTTTCAAAGCACTCAAAAGAGTTGTTCATTTGCTTTCATAACTTTTTTTTTTGAAAAATAATTTGAAAAAACTTGTATTAAAACAAAGATCATTTACAAGTTGGGATGAAACTTTTACTTTTTACTTTTTGTTACTAAATAATGTTTTTGTTCTTTTTTCACTTATGTGTCTTTTTATTTTTTTTAAGAAATAATAGAATATGGATGTAAAGTGCCACTTGTATTATTACAACTAATTCTTAGCAACTGGTTGAGAAAGTGTAAGGCTGTTTCAGTTAAAAGGAAGTGTAGAAGTACTATTTATGTCATTTATTAAAAATTTGGTTAAGAAAGTGTAGGAATATTTTCAATAAATTAGGGGTGTAGTTAGGTGCGACCTGTATAAAAATGTATGTCTAGCTTATATATAATTCCTTAGAGAAGTATAAGAAAGAAAATAAAGAAAGGTAGGATTTGTATGAATTGAATAATTTGCAAAGAGATATTTTTTATTTTTTATTAATAAATAATGCTTTTGTCCTTTTTTTACTTGTGTATTTTTACTTTTTATTAATAAATAATAGAATAGGGATGTAAAGTATCACTTGTATTGTTCAAGTTAATTCTTAACAAATGGTTGAGAAAGTATAGGGATGCTTTCAATAAAATAGGAGTGTAGACATATTATTTATGCCAATTATTAAAAATTAGTTAAGTGTAAGAATATTTTCATTAAAGTAAGGGTGCAAACTATTAAAAATTAATTAAGTGTAAGAATATTTTTAATAAAGTAAGGGTGTAGTTAGGTGCCACTTGCATAAAAATGTGTGCCTAGCTTATGTATAATTCCTTTTAGAATGATAAGAATAAAATAAAAAAGGGAGGATGTGTATGAATTGAAGATTTTACAAAGGGATAATTTTTACTTTTTTATTAACCTAATGGAATTGGTAGTTGCCACAGTAAACCATGCAGTCCGCCCCTATAACCACTAAGCCGCATTTATGTTGAACCTTTTACGTCGTTGGGAACACATTGGAATACGACAAGCGATTAGTCCGACGAGGCCCAATATTTGAACCTTGAACGTTTGTTCCCTTATAGGGTTTCGTTGAATCAATTGGTCTACACCTCAGACCTTATGATAATTTTTATTTTTATTAATAAATAATGCTTTTGTTATTTTCTCACTTATGTATCTTTTTACTTTTTATTAATAATTAATAGAAAAGAGAAGTAAAGTGCCACTTGAATTATTTATGTTAATTCTTAGAAAGTGGTTGAGAAAGTGTAGAGATGATTCAATAAAATAGGAGTGTAGACATATTATCTAGGTCAATTATTAAAAATTGGTTACAATAAAGTAAGGGTGTAGTTAGGTGCCACTTGTATAAAAGTGTATGAATGACTTATGTATAGTTCCTCAGAGAAGGATAAGAAAGATAGGATGCATATGAATTGAAGATTTTGCAAAGAGATAACTTTTACTTTTTATTTATAAATAATATTATTGTCCTTTTTCTGAATTATGTGTAGATTTACTTTTATTTTAAATTCATAATTACTATCCATTGGGTTGAGGAGTAAGGGCCCCCTCTTAGCACCATCTAAAGTATTTCTTGTAGATATTTTTATAGAATAGTTAATGAAGTTTTATTTTATTTATCTTAATGCTTTTGGTATATTATTTTAATTTGTAATAAATTTGTATATTTTTTGAAGACGTTGAAAAGTGAGGGCATATCAAGGACCACCATTTCCGTGAATTGAACTTGGGCCTTCGTTAAGAGAACATAGCGATTTTTGCCATTGTGGTGTCCCTATAGGTACATAATAAATTTATATATTATTTTTATTATTTATTTTAAAATTTTAGGCTAATTTTACATAGTTGTTAGATTAGATTTTATTTTTCTATACACATGATAATTTGTTTTTTGCAAGTGTCATTTTTATTTAAGCAAGTAGGAAACCTTAAAAGATCCTATACTGAGATATGTTTCCTTGCTCTGTAGTGCATACAACCATAGATGTCATCCCTAATTGATAATCTAAAGTGTGAACATTAATGACACTCATCACATACATTAAGAAAAGAAAACAAATGTGCAGATAGACTAGCCAATAGAGGTGTTTTAATAGAGGATCATGAAGTTAAATTCTATTTTCCATGGTTAGAGGAAGTAGTAAGTTTACGTGAAGCTACCAAGAAAATGTTGATTGTTTGAATCAACTAATGATAATGTTTTTCATTGGTAATATTTGTTGTATTTTATAAGATTAATGTTTTTATATAAACTATTTATTATAGTTCTTATGGTTGCACTATGCTTCACGAAGGAAACTAACAATTCAATTTGATAAAGCAAACTATAATAGCGTGAAGTTTTGGAAATATTACTCTACTAAGATGCGGTGTGTAAACATTAGAGGTGAAGTTTTGGTATTGCAAAGGCTGCTATAGAAAAATATCAAGAAAAAGAATGTTGAATTTTGAAATATTTTTATTCACAAAGAAAATTGAAAAAAATCTTGATAATAAAAATCATGAATTCTGAATTTTTATGAAAAAAAATGCAAGTATCTAGCTATAAAAACTCAATTGATATGAGAATTGAATCTGTTTGTAAAATCTCAAGCTATAAAAGAGAGAGTTGTGATTTGTCAAGGATGGAGACCCAAGGACTACCCCGTTTTCTTTAGCAAAAATATATACTTTTGAATCTTTAGAAAACATGGTTATGCAAATATATATACTTTTGAATCTTTAGAAAACATGATCATTATTTATTGAACTGCCATATTACTTTTATACATTGAAGGATTATTATATCATACTCAATCATTTCATCCTTGATAACCACTTATATGGTATCTTCTTCTACTAAGATAAGAATAGATATAGATTTATTTTTCCTTGTGTCGCCGTCTAATTCCTACTTCCACTAAGGTCTTCTGTAGATGACTTTCATATTATAACTACACTTGTATAAAATGTTAAATCACTCTTTTAATAAAGAAAAAGTTTAATTACTCCTTTTACTTTAAGATTAACGATGAAAATTAAACTTATTTTATATAAATTTTTATTTATTTTACTAAATAAGATCAAAATTATTTTTTTGATTGGTAATAGGGTTTTGAAAGGGTTTCGTAGTTGGGAGAAGAGTTCCCAACCAAAAATATAGCTAAATAAATAGACCGTTTTTGTGGGTTTTTAGAGAAAACCAGTTAAATCGATAAAATTTGAATCAGGCCATCCCACCCAAAACCATACAGAAGATGGAAAATTTGAATCAGACCATTCCACCCAAAACCATACATTTGAATCAGGGTCATTCCAAAACCATACAGAAGATGGAAAATTTAAATCAGGCCATTCCACCCAAAACCATACATTTAAATCACGACCATTCCGCCCAAAACCATATAAAAGATGTAAAAACCATATAAAAGATGTAAAATTTGAATCAATGCCATTCTGACAAAAATTATATATAAAAGCTCTTAGAATTCTAACTAATATAATATTATATAAATTTCAAATTTTCACATTATAATACATACTAAAACAATAAATATCCATATAATATTAAAAATGTGTAAAAATATTTATTACAATTGTGTCTACGTGAACTCAAATTATTGAAACGGAAACCATATTCTTCTACCGGAACAAAATTCGAACGAAAATGAGTTATTTTTTCTCACTGTAAACTAAAATAAATACTATGTCATATAAACAATTTATTAAAATTATTTTATATTTTATATTTTATATTTTAAAACTTCAGGCCAGAAAATAAATGTTGCGTGTAAGATGAGACAGGAAAGAACGTTGACCAAAAAACTCTTTTCGCATTTCACGGCATGCAATCTGAAAGATTTCATCAAATGTAGAACGTAACCCACAAGCCAAAGTTGTTACCTACTTTTCTTTTAACGACTTCTTTACAACTGTTAGGATTGAATATATATATTAGAAGAATTCGTATTTTTTTTTGTTTAGAATTTTATTTTACAAATATCAAACAGCAAACATTTGACATTTTTGTTTTTATTATAACCTTTAATTTCAATCATTATCTATTTTATTAATCAAATTTTTTATATAAAAATGATCAGTTGTAAAAGAATATATTTTTGGATGTAGTTGAATTGTTCAACCATTCTAATTTAGGTGCAACTATATCAACTGCACTGCTCAACTATTCTAATTTGGGTGCAATTACAGTGCACACCTTCCAAATTAGGTGCATCTGTATCACATCAATCAATAATTATTATAATATACATATATTATTATCTAACTTTATATAATATGTTTTAATACATGATATCATTTCAATATATTTTATACAATGTCATCCAAATAACTGTGCACAGATATTGGATGATCTATCCAAAAATAATTCCACCCAAATAAAAATATAAATAAATAAATTAATTAATTAATAGAATACATTAATATATAAAATTATAAAATACTCATAATAAATTTCTAGAATTTATTCTTTTCATTTATAAAATATTTATTTAAACTTTAACATTCACTTTTCGATTTTCTAATTACTTTAAATCTTTAAAAATATTATTTTATTTTCTCCAACTTTTTAGATTAAATATTACTTTATCCAACAACAATTGCACGATTCCTCTTGCAAATCTTACTTGTGATTCACTCTTCTTATGTCGGCAGCCTGCACTACTTTCTATTCTTAATTATCGCCTGGTTTTCTTCTCGGGAATAACCTTCAACTAAGATCACAGATTAAAAAAAGTTCAGGTTTGATCACAGAATATAAAAAGTTCAGGTCATTTTGGATAAGACAATTCAAACTCCTTAAACTGTAACCTGAATAACCATAAGTAAAAAAAATGGCGTAATCTAAGGTTTCCGCAGGTGCTCAACCTAAAAACAAAAATAACAGACAAAAACTCCATATATAATCTGGACTCAACAAATTCGTAAAAGAAAGACTTAATTGAAACGGAATGTATCAAAAATATATAGACAGGAACTAGCTTCATTGTATTTCAAGATTTCTTATGATAATTTCTTGTATATGCCGTCACCATACAAAAAATTGTAATTAACCTGCAAAAACCATAAACACAGCATAAACAATAATCCACGCATGTTTATATGATATAATTTGATGTTCAACGACTTTAAAACCAAATTGATCCCCATAACCTTTTTATTCTTCATGGCCTCCAGTTATTCAAATTTATTTGAAAAAAAAAAACAATCCTTTGCCTGTCTTGAGCTAAGATTTCATGGATTTGTTCATAGCTGCAAATAATGCAGCTTTTGATTCACAACTTCAAAAATGCTACAGAAAACGTACTGTTTGCAACATTCAACATAATTATAGCTATCCTACAATATTATCAAGAATAATCACATAACCTTGTCAAATTCTGTGATCTACAGCAAATACAGCAAATTCTGTGATCTACAGCAAATCATACAAATACAGCAAAACGCAAATCAACACTTCCATGCAGTGATATCGGTAGAAGAGCTCATTACTATTAAATTTTATGAGACACAATAACAAAGTAACGTTTTCGCGTATGCAATATTCACATAATTGTTGCAAATGCAAAGTCAAATAAAACACTACATAGTCTATAATTATACTATTTATAGCGGCCATTAATGTATCCCTAGGAATATCAGAACGACGTAACAGACTTCTAGGTTTACAATATGCGAGGAAACAAAAGCAATTTATTTAGTTTTGTAGCAAAATGATGATTTCTCAACAAAATGCAGTGGTAGAGGGGACAACATTCACAAAGCCTCTCTCCACGCTGAGGAATCCACCCCGGAATTGGCGACACTCCGCGACGAAGAATCCGGCGAGCTGAAAGCGGCGTTCCACGGGAATATTCCGGGGATTCCACCTGGCGGCAACAAGTGATTTGGAAGTCTCTGATATTCCTGCTGCACCGGATTCCTCGCAAAACCGCAAAATCCAGAATAATACGACGAGGAGGCGGCGCCGGCAATTGGATGACGCTGTGGAAAGGGTTTGAGGAGGAAGGCAGAGTCCAAAGCTGTTGGAACGACGGGAGGCGAAGGAATCCCCGTGAATTCCTGCACCATCGACCGGAAATTCGAGGCGTCGGTCGTCAGAACTGTCGTGGGGACACGCCTCGACGCCCTCGACCGTTTTTTCCCGGTCTTGGCCGATCCTTCAGATCTACTGTTGTTATTCGCTCTCTTCTCCTCCTCTACATTTCCCTCCATGAAACTCGAACCCTTGACCTCCATCTCGTCGAATTCACTCTTAGCTTAGCCTGCGGGATTTCAAGTAATACGGACTTCTTTCTGTTCACCGTTCTTTAAATTTCGTTTCGATTTTCTCCTGGAGAGTGCGTTGAATAGACAACAGGCGACCTTTCGACTTCCGTGAGAGCGGTAGAATTTTCATGCTATGTGTTGTGTGTTTCCAGGTCACGATTTAGTGGAAATGTCCGTATAAGACAAACGATCGATTCTCCTAAAAATGCGGTCAATGGAGAGAGAGGGAGAAGAAGAGGGGAACGTGCATTGTACGTGGCCGTGGCCGTGTGTGTGGCGCGCTTCCTGCTTATACTTCGGCGATTAGGGAAGGGGCAGGAAAGGGGGATTGTCGGGTTTGTTACGACAAGGGGAAGGAATTAGGGTGGGGGTGGACCCCGCGGGCGTATCGTTCCTTTTTTTTTGAAGTGGTATGATCTTTGTGGCGGAGGGCACTTCTGGGCTCCATGAAATAGTCAGTCAATTCTCTTATTTCCTAGGCGAAATTTCGGTGATAGCCTCGTGGGGCGAATCCCGAGCCCCTCGATGTGGGGTCCCGAGTATACTTTTCCAAGATGTTAGTCAATTGTATCTTGACGTGTCTAGCTTTCGGCCATGATTCAGAGGAAACCTTCATTTTATTTTTTAAAATCGGAACATAAGGGTCCATTTGAATTTGGATTTATTTATAAGAATTAAAGAAATATTGATTTGAATTTGGATTTATTTATAAGAATGAAAGACATATTCATTTGAATTTGAATTTATTTATAAGAATTAAAAACATATTGATTTGAATTTGGATTTATTTATAAGAATTAAGGATATATTGATTTGAATTTGGATTTTAATAAGAATTAAAGGTATATTGATTTGAATTTGGATTTATTTATTAAAATTAAAGATATATTGATTTGAATTTGGATTTCTAATAAGAATTAAAGTCATATTGTCGCCTGTTGTGGTTTGCCGGCAAGCACGCTACTTGCATTATCGGTATCGGTGATGTGACCCAGGTTCAATCCTATGGAGGATATGTATATGTATAAGAAGTATTTACTCAATAAAAAAGAATTAAAGTCATATCGATACTTTATCCCACCGACAAGGATAAGAAAGATTTCAAATTTGTTTAAAGGTAAGGATTTCTTAATTACAAATTTTTAAAATTATTAGAGAAAAAAAATTATGGAGAAGATTATGTAAAATATAATAAGGTTAGATAACAACGAGGGGTTGGTTCTGGTTTTGATTTTATGAGTGGCCTTGTGCTCCGAGATGATCTTTTAGCTCTTTTTTATTGTAACTTTTTATTTTTGTTTTTATTGAATATAATTGTTGGTTTCAATAAATAAGGTTAAATGACAATCAAGTCGAATAGGTGTTGTTGGGGGTAGTCTTAGGATTTGAATTCTACTTGGTAGCTGAAAAGGATTGTGTATGCAATAATAATAAAAAATAGTAAGCATGTTAATTCTAACAAACCAAAACAAATTAGAAGAGGTCTTTTTATACATGTAAGTTTCAACATATAAAAGAATATATTAAGTTTAATATTTTTATATAATTAATTTATTTATAATTTTTTTAAATTTAAGTTTACGTTTCAGTTAATTAAGATAGTTTTTATGGAAATTGTTGAAATTCATTTATTTTATTATTGATTGTATTAATATAATATATGTCCACAATTAAAATTTATATATGAATCAACTTTTTCCTCATTTTTACATTTTTTTCATCGTTTTGATCTCTTTGGAAATGACAATACCTTATTACAGTAAAGCCAAAAAATTCCTATTCTAAAGGATAGTTGAGTAGAACATAAGTTATTTCTACATCTTAAAGAACCAAATATGATGCAAAATAAGTTGTAAAGTCACTTGACAATCCAAGAAGAATTGATAAAATCCAACAAGGTCCTTCCTTTAAGTCAAACTCATTTTAAACATGATTGGAAGATTTGAAAAACATGTTGCTAAGTTTATGACAACCTTAAACATGATTGGAAGATTTGAAAAACATGTTGCTAAGTTTATGACAACCTTAAACATGATTGGAAGATTAGAAAAACATGTTGCTAAGTTTATGACAACCTTATTGAGGTTCCTACAAGTGGTACCATATTGAAAGGTAGTTACTCCTATTTTGACCAAGAAAACAATGATATCTTATTTTTGGTGAATGATGTGCCAAGCTAGCATATCACCTATAGGTAGATACTCTTATTTTGACCAAGAAAACAATGATAGATTATTTTTGGTGAATGATGTGCAAAGCTAGAATATCACCTACAATCGAGGACTTAGACCTCTAAAATTCACACTACACCTATTTCAAGTTTGTTTGTTAAACTTAAATATTCTATTTCTCACCTATTCTCATAGCTATAACAAAATAAGGGATGACGTGTTTTTTTGAAAGTGTAATCTACTTCATGGCCAAGGCCAACATTTTATGATGTAATATTGGATATGCCTAAGGACATTCATTGTAAAGTGTATTGAATTTATTGTAATATTTTATTATGTAAGCCTTGAAGAATACAAGCTTATATTGAGAGAGGGGGTGAACAGTATAAGATCAACTTTTACTCTTCTTTCCCAAACAATAATATCTAATGTTATCAATTGCAATGTCAAAAACAATAACAAAATAATGCACAAATCATCACACACATGAGAGACACAAATTTAACGTGGTTCAGAGATTGGCACATATAAATTCATGAATGCCAATGTCTGCATGATGCATAAATAATATTATTTATGCATCATGCAGAGATTGGCATTCATGAATTTTTGGCTTCTAACTGATATTCAACATGATTACCTGCAAACTCTTTAATAATGGCTTGAGCTAAGCCTGTATGTCCTTGTACAGAGAGTCGTTCTTTTACTTCAGTAGAAATTTGGTCATACCATTGTTTTAAATTATCAATAAAGCCAGCAGTGATTTTAAAAACTATCTCTGCATTTGTTTTTTTGAAGAAGTGTTTTTGAATATCACCCCAACCAATAATGTATTGTGCTAGCTCATGAACTTTCCTGGGATTTCTACAAACTAGAACCTTTAGATTAGAAGGCTGAAAATTTTGTACACGGGCCATAACCTGAAAAGGTTCAGATCCGGAAGGCTGGTTAGAGGAAAATATCTCAGATGTGGCAGTATCTGGTTCTGTATGCATCATGTTGATTTGGTCATTTTTGATTTTAGCAGAGTAAGCCTTAAGGCATTGTTCTTCTTTTGCTTCCTTTTGTTTCTTATGAAATTCTAGCCAATTGGTTGGCTTGGCAGCAGGATCAAATGAGGTAAGAAGAAAATATTACCTTTTGAGATCTTGTATTCCATCCTTGACTATAGTTAACTCTTCAG
This sequence comes from Wollemia nobilis, assembly GCA_028583015.1. Taxonomy (NCBI): domain Eukaryota; kingdom Viridiplantae; phylum Streptophyta; class Pinopsida; order Araucariales; family Araucariaceae; genus Wollemia; species Wollemia nobilis. The sequence continues at coordinate 3,120,818 of JAQPPZ010002347.1, forward strand.
ATATTATTTGATGATGATGATGAACAGTAGTCTGGATATCATCAACAATTTCTATAACTTGTTCGACCTGGTTGTTTAAGCAGTTTAAAGCAAGATTGGTCCAGTTTAACATTTTTACTGGTTCTTCCTGTTCAGAATTTTGTGAAGAAATTTTTTGGGGCCAAAACTGAGAGCAGGTAGAACCATCAGCAGAGTATTTCTCAAACTGTGAATATTTGGGAAAATTTCCTTCATGATAACTCAAATCTCCTTGAGGAGTCTGGATAATATGTTCTTTACAATATTTTGAGCTATTTTCCATATTGATCTCTTTTGGTTTAGAGAATGAATCAATGAATTTCCAAATTTCTATGTTTTCAATCTTCTTTATCACCCGATGTTTTTTAACAGGAGGATGGCTGGTGGCAGGAGAAAAATAGAACATATTAATGACTTTCTCATTTTGACTTAAATGTTTGATGATAGCCTTGCATTCTGTACACTAATAATGATTCATCATGGGATCAACAATAGGCTGAAGATCTCTATGAGGACAAATAGACTTATTCTTGTCTTTGTGTTCCTTTTTTTGGAGCCATTTTTGAAATTTTGTATATTCAGCATGGTCAACTGAAAAGCGACTAGGAGTAGATGGAATATCCATAGAAGGTCTTGGAACAAAGGAGCTAGACCGAGATAATCTTGGATTTTGAAAAGAAATCTTGACAGTATCACCACGAGTTTGCAAGGATTGAGAGGCAGAGTAAATAGGAGCAGAAGGAAACTGTGGTCTCGTGGATAAAGTCCATGACTGAGGAATAGAGAGTTTTTCCCTAGAGATGTATTCAAGTTCAATTGTCTGACCATGAGGGCAAGTTTTTAAGAGGAGGGAGGATCCCTTTTTGGAATGGATTTTGACAGCAGCATTAAGAGTGTTTGTGATGCCCAAGATAAGTCTCCAATGAAGATTGAGACTGTGAGATCATTCTAACATATTAATGCCTTGGGCCTTAATTTTTAACTTGAAAAATTTATTAAGGTGAGGATCAGACAAGGACACAAAGAAATTGGGATAAATGGCAGTAGCAACTATTTCATCATTTAGAGGAACATTAACCAGGCCAAGAAGAGAATAAAAAAAATTCAAATGACGTTGATCAAAACAACCAACAATGGCAGACGAATCAATGTCTTTACTATACAAGGGTTGTAAACCAAAAACAATACCACCAACATGGCAATATTGATATTTTCCCTCATGTATGGCATTTTCAATTTCTTCATCATCAAGCATATCTATAGTGATTTCTTCATTAGAAGAGCAAAGAGGAATCTTTCGTTCAACCACATTAATAAGAATTTTAGACCAGAGCTTAAAATGGAGAACCTGTTTGTAGATTTGCTCTACAGTAATATCAGGAAGTTTCCATTTTGGCGATGGATCCTTTTCTTCAATTGCAAAATGACTAAAATTGGAGCGAAGTGCTTTAGCCACTGGAACAAAATCTTTGACAAGATTAAAAGATGAAGATGCCATGTGCAATTAGGCAACTATAACCCTTATCTACGCCTTGGAGACCCTAAATATAGCCACTTGCAAAAAAAATAGGGTATGGAAGGACGACTTACCCTGGTATAAGTTACAAGAGGGAAATGGCATCCAATATTAGATCAGGTCTATTTTTTGATTTAGCAAAGCTGAAGAGCATACTCACTACTGATGTTAGATACAGAAGTCGGTGTTTTTGATCTGTGAGATCAAGACCAATGTCTTGCAGGCAGAGAGCATACACACCTGGCTCTGATACCATTACCAGACTATGGTGCAAAGATTACAAAAAACAATAAACTATGGTGCAAAGATTATCAAATAACAACAAACTATGGTGCAAATATTACAACAAATGTAAAATTATATATATTATGAGTAAGATCATTACAAATAGTAGCAGATCTACTAGATCAACCATAGCTTTGGGATCTAACATCCTAATATTCAAGGTGTTCACCAAGATGAACTCGCACTGAATATTTTCTAAGACTCTCTAAGACTCAAACCTAAAACTTGGTACCTTCATATGAGGTAGAAGGTCTTATTTATACAATATTCTGAGCCAAGCAACGACTGAGATTCACTTTCTAGAGTAGACACATGGCATTAATCTAATGATTAAATATCACATCAAACTTTATTACAAAGTGGATACTGTTGTGGTACAACCCACGTGAAACCTAGACAAAATGGAATCTTATGTCGGTAAGACCCAAGGAGGAACCATAAGTGGTTTATCGTTAACCACTTATGAACCATTACAAAGACTGTGGGTATGGGCCCACCATGAAGCTACACTACTGTCCACTAGAAAGAGAATCAAAAGAGGAATCAAAATCTGTAGAGGAGTCTTCAGGAGTAAATTCTCGTTCTAAATAATTAGTAGGAGGTGGTACATTGTAGCGTATTTTGTAGCATCGAGAAAAACAATAATATGGCCATGGAATACCTCCTTGTGGTGCATAAATTTGTGCATCTAGCTCAGTGAAGAGTGTGGTATGATGAAATGTGTTTTTAATTTTCCAAGGTAATTTAGTTTGAACAAATCTTTGATAAAGAATACTCTGATAGAGAGGACTGTTGAAGGCGGCTTGACCAGAGGGAGCATATTTCTTGATGATTGGAAGATAGCATTCAGGAAGAAATTCAAATTCAATGTCCAAAGGATGTCTTATAGGTGACAGCCAATTGTTTGCTAGTCGGACGTGAAAAGTCCAATCTGGCCAGCTAAATAACATATCAAACCATTCAAGACGACTGACTGGATTTTCAAGAGCAAAAATATTGTGAGATTGACAACGAAGCCAAACATCACAAAATGAATCCCGAGGAAGAGTGTCACAGTAAATTTGTTCCATGGAAATGAGAGCATCTCTGGCTTGAATGGCCTGTTCAGCAAGTGTTCTCCTTGTTTCTTCTTTCATCCGAAGGAGATCCCGAGGGCGCCACACAAAGGGTTTAATATGGTCCCAATGTTCTTCCTCAAATCTGAATATATTGATTTCCTTGGGTTGACGGCTTAAGATATCTGCAAGGACATTTTTATTTCCAGCAATATGTTCAATATCAAATTCAAAATTATCAAGAAAAACATTCCATCTTACCAACCGACTCCCTTCAGCCGTATCATTGACAACATTATCAAGATGTTTGCGCCAATGCTTGAGATCGGATCTGATTAGAAATTTTTCACTGGCAAGAAAAAATTTAAACATCTTAATGGCTTTGATAATGGCAAAAATTTCTTTCTGCCAACTGGGATATCGAAGTTCTACTACTTTGAAAGATCCTGAACCATAACGACATATTTTTTCTTTACCCTGATTTTCTTCACATAGGACAACACCCCAAGTGTTTGCAGAAGCATCAATATATAAAATATTTTTGCCTGCACCAGGCAAAGCCAAGGGTGGTAATTGGGCAACTGTTTGTTTGATTCGCTGAACAACTGCAGTGTGATGAGGGGACCATGCAGGTGCATCATTTTTTAATAACTGATTTAGAATCAGTCTGTCTTCAACAATGTGGTGATAAAAACCAGCAATATAGTTGATACAACCCAAAAACTACTGAATATGTTTCTTATCAGAAAGATGATCCAGAAATTGTAATATATTTTTTAGGACATGCTCTTGAAGTTTAATTTGACCATATTCTATAGTAATACCAAGCAATTTTACAGAATCTTGGAAAAATTCACATTTTGATAAAGAGAGAACTAGACCATTATCTTTGCAGATATTATAAAATTGTTGAAGATGGTGAATATGATCTTCAGGTGTTTTGGAAAAAATGAAGATGTCATCAATGTAAACACATATGAAGTCTCTATAATCTACAAACAAATCATTCATGGTTTTCTAAAATATTGCTGGAGCAATTTTAAGGCCGAAGGGTAAAACCTTCCACTGGTATTGACCAAAAGGAACAATAAAAGCAGTTTTATATCTATCATCAGGATGTACCTGAATCTGCCAAAAACCAGATTTTAAATCAAACTTGGAATAAACATGGCTACCAAAAATTCTTCTGAGAAATTCATCCCTTGAAGGAATAGGATGTTGAATTGGTTTCACAAATTTATTTAGAGGCTTGAAATTTATAACCAATCTTTTCTTGCCTCGAACTTGTTCGGATCTTTTGTTAACATAAAATGTTGAACATCCCCATGGGCTCTGAGATTTTTCAATGAGTCCTTTCTGGAAGAGTTCATCAATTTCTGCTTTACATTCCTTTGTGAGAGAAGGATTCATTCCACTATGATGAGCCTTGAATTTGGGCTCCTTTTGTTTACCTGTGAGGGGATCAACAATGAGTTCCAAAGGAATTCGACAGATTAAATTCCTTTTTCTTTGGGTAATATCATCAGAGCAAAGATCCTTTTTTATTTTTGAAATAATAAGATCAATTTCAGACTGTATTTTGTTCTTTCTGTTCTGAATCCAAAGATGATTAATTTATTTATGAGGTTTCCAAAGAGGAACTTGTACCTCATAAGAAGATTTTAATGGCAGAGTTACATCTTGAAGAACTTGAATCTTATCTGCATGAAATGTAACTGGCATTAGCTATCTCAAATTATTGATGTCGATGAGCATATCATATTTTGGTATTTCAAACTACAAGAATTCACAATGCAAAATTTTATTGCCAAATAGCAGGGGAACTATGGCAGAGAATTTTGAGCTCAGTCTCTGTTTATTAAATGTGAGAATATTTTTATTATGCTGCCATACATCAGGAGGAAGGGTTTTATAACGACAAAGGCTAGTGGCTGCTCTAGAGTCAATAATTGCATCTATTTTGTAAGGTGAAAAATGCTTATATTTTATTTGTACCTCACAAACAGGCAAATCAACATAATGAATTGTATTGACCTCTGTTTCTGGATATGTTTCATCAAACTGTTGGTATGCTAATTCTCTCTGGTGTTGCTTAACTGTATCTGCAATGTCTTCCTCATAGGCGCTATTCACCTCATATTCTGCCTGCTCTTTGGAGAGTTCTTCAAATTATTTTTGAGCTCTAGGGATGTAGATTTCCAGAGCTTCTAATCTCTGCATATGCCATTTGTGGCGATCAGGACCCTTTTTGGGAGGATCTTTGAGATAAGAGCTTCCCAATTCTTTTTTTATTGTAGCAAGGATAGGTTGAGGAACTGATGAGGATGAAGGTATAAGATGACCTTTGGAATGAATAGAAGATTGCTTCTGTCTTTTAGGTTGTATTTTTTCATTCCAATCTAGTTGGGCAATCTGATCTGTAAGTTTTTTAATATTTTGTTGTAGAGACATGATCTTGGTGGTGTCCCAAGTCTCAGAATGATAGGCCTTTTCTACTTTATCAAGTTCTGCAACAAGATGGTCTCTAGACTGAAAAGAGAACATGTTAATCTGAAAATCTATTTCAGATTCTGCCTGACTGCTAGAGCGGCTAGAAAAAGCTTCTTCTTCTTCATCAGTGATATCATCAAATTGATTAATTTGATTTTCAATATCTGAATATAAAATGTCTTCACTGTCATATTCAGAATCAGATATGAAAACATATTCCTCAACAGAAGGAATAAGATTAATTTTTTAAAGGATTTTTTATTAGGACATTTATTGGCATAATGTCCTTTCTTTTGACAGACATAGCATCTAGGAGAAAACCTTTTAAATCCTTTACGGATTTTATCTTTCTTTCTGAAAAGGTATTTCTTTTTCTTTTTCTTTGATCCTCTAAAGTCTGAATGGCAACTACACTCTTTTTGAAATTTGCTAGAGGATTTCTTTTTTGGATTTTCATCAAATGTGCAGTTGAATGGATCAGTATTATATTTGCAAGATTTTCTCATTTGTTTCTGAATCTTCTTTTCTTCATCTTTCTCTTCTAGTTTGTCACAAAGAAGATTTCTGGTTTTTTTCAAATCCTGAACAATCTCTCCAAACGATTGTTCTTCAAGACCATCTGGGTGAACTAATTCAAGTTCCTTCTGGAACCATTTGGGCAATGAAGCAATCAACTTTGTTTTCATAAGGGGATTATGGACTTCCCCTGACTGATAGTACAATTCTCCCATATAGCATAAATAATCATCAAAATATTTCATATTGCAGAGATTGGCTTTCATGAATTTATTTTTGGCTTCTAACTGATATTCAACAGGATTACCCATAAATTCTTTAACAATGGCTTGAGCTAAGGCTTTATGTCCTTGGACAGATAGTTGTTCTTTTACTTCGATAGAAAGTTGGTCATACCATTGTTTTAAATTATCAATAAAGCCAGCAGTGATTGTAAAAACTATCTCTGCATTTGTTTTGTTGAAGAATTGTTTTTGAATATCACCCCAACCAATAATATATTGTGCTAACTCATGAACTTTCTTGGGGTTTCTACAAACTGGAACCTTCAAATTAGAAGGCTAAAAATTTTGTACACGGGCCATACCCTGAAGAGGTTCAGATCCGAAAGGCTGGTCAGAGGAAAATATCTCAGATGTGGCAGTATCTAGGATTCCATGTTGTTATGTATGCATCATGTTGATTTGGCCATTTTTGACTTTAGCAGAGTAAGCCTTAAGGCATTGTTCTTCTTTTGCTTCCTTTTGTTTCTTATGAAATTCAAGCCAATTGGTTGGCTTTGCAGCAGGATCAAATGAGGTAGGAAGAAAAGATTACCTTTTGAGATCTTGAATCCCATCCTTGACTATGTTTAAATCATCAGATATTATTTGATGATGATGATGAACATTAGACTGGATATCATCAACAGTTTCTGTGACTTGTCCAACCTGGTTGTTCAAGCAGTTTAAAGCAAGATTGGTCCAGTTTAACATTTTTACTGGTTCTTCCTGTTCAAAATTTCTTGAAGAAATTCTTTGGGGCCAGAACTGAGAGCGGGTAGAACCATCAACATAGTATTTCTCAAACTATGAATATTTGGGAAATTTTCCTTCATGATAACTCAAATCTCCTTGAGGAGTCTGGATAATATGTTCTTTAGAAGCTTTTGAGCTACTTTCCATATTGATCTCTTTTGGTTTAGAGAAGGAATCTGTGAATTCCCAAATTTCTATTTTTCCAATCTTCTTTATCACCCGATGTTTTTTAACAGGAGGATGGTTGGTGGAAGGAGAAAAATGGAACATATTAATGACTTTCTCCTTTTGACTTAAATGTTTTATGATAGCCTTGCATTCTGTACACTGAAGATGATTCATCATGGGATCAACAATAGGTTGAAGATCTCTATGAGGACAAATAGACTTATTCTTGTCTCTGTGTTCTTTTTTCTGGAGCCATTTTTGAAATTCTATATATTCAGCATGATCAACTGAAAAGCGGCCAGGAGTAGATGGAATATCCATAGAAGTTCTTGGAACAAAGGAGCTAGACCGAGATAATCTTGGATTTTGAAAAGGATTGTAAAAATATATCTCCATAGTATCACCACGATTGCATAGGTATTGAGAGGCAGAGAAAATAGGAGCAGGAGGAAACTATGGTCTCGTGGATAAAGTCCATGACTGTGGAACAGACAGTTTTTTCCAAGAAATATATTCTGGTTCAATAGCCTGACCATGAGGTCCAATTTTTAAGAGGAGGGATGATCCCTTTTTGGAATGGATCTTGACAGCGAGATTGAGGGTGTTTGTGATGCGTAAGATAAGTCTCCAGTGAAGATTGAGACTATGAGATCCTTCTAACATATTAATTCCTTGGGCCTTAATATTCAACTTAAAAACTTTGTCAAGATGTGGATCAGACAAAGAAACAAAGAAATTGGGATAAATGGCAGTAGCAACTATTTCATCATTTAAAGGAACATTAACCAGGCCAAGAAGGGAATAAAAACATCTAAATGACGTTGGTCAAAACAACCAACAATGGCAAATGAATCAATTCCTTTTCTATACAAGGGTTGTAAACCAAAAACAATACCACCAATATGGCAATATTGATATTTTCCCTCACGTCGTGCATTTTTAATTTCTTCATCATCAAGCATATCTATAATAATTTCTTCATTTGAAGAGCAGAGAGGAATCTTTCGTTCAACCACATTTATAATACTTTTAGACCAGAGCTTAAAAGGAAGAACCTGTTTGTAGATTTTCTTTTGTAGTAATATCAAGAAGTTTCCATTCTGGCGATGGATCCTTTTCTTCGATTGCCAAATGACTAAAATTTGAGTGGAGTGCCTCAACTGCTGGAACAAAATCTTCAATAGGATCAAAATATGAAGATGCCATGGTTTCTTAGGCAACTATAACCCTTATCTACACCTCAAGAACCCTAAATATGGCCACTTGCCTAAAAATCGGGTATGGAAGGACGTCTTACATGGGTATAGGTTGCAAGAGTTAAATGGCATCTGATCTTAGATCAGGTCTATTTTTTGATTCAGCAAAGTTGAAGAGCATACTCACTACTAATGTTAGATCATAGAAGTCAGTGTTTATCATCTATGAGATCAAGACCAATGTCTTACAGGCAGAGAGCAAATATTACCAAATAACAATAGACTATGGTGCAAATATTACAAAAATGGAAATAGAGACTATGGAAATAACACAAGCTTATGGAAATAATAGAATATGGTGCAAAGATTATAACATGTGCAAAATTATATATATTATGCATAATATTATTACAAAGAGTATCAGATCTACAAGATCCACCAAATCTCTTGGATCTAACATTATAATATTCAGGGGTTCACCAAGATGAAATTGCACTGAATATTTTCTAAGACTTTCCAAGACTCAAACCTAAAACTTGGTGCCTTCATATGAGGTTGAAGGTCTTATTTATACAATACTTTAAGCCAAGCAACGAATGGGATTCACTTTCTAGGGTAGACACATGGCATTAATCTAATGCAAAAAAAAATGTAAGGTTTTCAAGGAGAATATCACATCAAACTTTATTATAAAGTGGATATTATTGTGGTACAACCCATGTGAAACCTAAAAAAAATGAAATCTTATGTTAGCAAGACCCAAGGAGAAATCTTAAGTGGTTTATGGTTAACCACTTATGAACCATTGCAAAGATGTTTTAAGAAAACCCTATGTTTATGGGCCCACCATGAATTTGCATCACTATCCACCAGAAAGGGAATCAAAAGAAGAATCAGAACCTACAAAGGAGTCTTCAGAAGTAAATTCTCATTTTGAATAATTAGTAGGAGGTGGGACATTGTAGCCAATTTTTTAGCATATGTAAAAAAATTATTATGGCCATGGAATGCCTCCTCGCGATGCATAAAATTGTGCATCAAGCTCGATTAAGAGCGTGGTTTGATGAAATATATTTTGAATCTCCCAAGGTAATTTAGTTTGAACAAATCTTTGGTAAAAAAGATTTTGATAGAGAGGACTGTTGAAGGCGACTTGACTTGAGGGAGCATATTTCTTGATGATTGGAAGATATCATTTAGGAAGAAATTCAAATTCAATGTTCAAAGGATATCTTATAGGTGACAGCAAATTGTTTGCTAGTCGGACATGAAAAGTCCAATCTAGCTAGCTAAATAACATATCAACCCATTCAAGACGAATGACTGGATTTTTAATAGCAAAAATATTGTGAGATTGACAACGAAGCCAAACATCACAAAATGAATCCCGAGAAAGGGTGTCATAGTAAATTTGATCAATGGAAATGAGAGCATCTCTAGCTTGAATTACCTATTCAGCAAGTGTTCACCTTGTTTATTCTTTCATCCTAAGGAGATCATGAGGGTGCCACACAAGGGTTTGAAATAGTCCCAATATTCTTTCTCAAATAGAAATGTATTGATTTCTTTGGGTTTATGGCTTAGAAGATCTGCAAGAACATTTTTCTTTCCTGCAATATGTTCAGTATCAAATTCAAAATTATCAAGAAAAACATTCCATCTTACCAACCTACTACACTTAGTCGTATCATTGATAGCATTGTCAAGATGTTTACGCCAATGCTTGAGATCAGATCTAATTAGAAGTTTTCCACTAGCAAGGAAAAATTTAAACATCTTAATGGATTTGATAATAGCAAAAATTTCTTTTTTCCAATTGGGATATCTAGGTTCTACTGGTTTGAAAGATCCTTAACCATAACGACATATTTTTTCTTTACCTTGATTTTCTTCACATAGGACTGCACCCCAAGTTTTTGCAGAAGCATCAGTATATAAAATATTTTTTCCTACACCAGGCAAAGCCAAGGGTGTTAGCTGGGAAACTGTTTGTTTGATTCGCTTAACAGTTGCAGTGTGATGAGGGGACCATGCAGGTGCATCAATTTTTAATAACTGATTTAGAATCAGTCTGTCTTCAACAATGTGGTGATAAAAACCAATAATATAGTTGAGACAACCCAAATATTGTTGAATATGTTTCTTATCAGAAAGATGATCCAAAAATTGTAATATATTTTTTAGGACATGCTCTTGAAGTTTGATTTGACCATCTTCTATAGTAATACCAAGCAATTTTATGAAATCTTGGAAAAAATCACATTTTGATAAAGAGAACTAGACCATTATCTTTACAGATATTATAAAACTGTCGAAGATGCTGAAGATGATCTTCGGGTGTTTTGGAAAAGATGAAGATGTCATCAATGTAAACACATATGAAGTCTCTATAATCTGCAAACAAATCATTCATGGTTTTCTGAAATATTGCAGGAGCAGTTTTAAGGTCGAAGGGTAGAACCTTCCATTGGTATTGACCAAAAGGAACAATAAAATTAGTTTTATATCTATCATCAGGATGGACCTGAATCTTCCAAAACCCAGATTTCAAATCAAACTTGGAATAAACATGGCTGCAAAAAATTCTTCTGAGAAATTCATCCCTCGAAGGAATAGGAAGTTGAATTGGTTTCACAAATTTATTGAGAGGCTTGAAATTTATGACCAATCTTTTCTTACCTCGAACTTGTTCAGATCTTTTGTTAACATAGAATGCTGAACATCCCCATGGGCTCTGAGATTTTTCAATGAGTCCTTTCTGCAAAAGTTCATCAATTTTTGCTTTACATTCCTTTGTGAGAGAAGTATTCATTCCACTATGATGAGCCTTGAATTTGGGCTCCTTTTGTTTACCTGTGAAGGGATCAACAATGAGTTCCAAAGGAATTCGACAGTTGAAATTTATTTTTCTCTAGGTAATATCATCAGAGCAAAGATCCTTTTTTATTTTTGAAATAATAAAATCAATTTCAGACTGTATCTTGTTCTTTCAGTTTTGAATCCAAAGATGATTAATTTATTTATGAGGTTTCCAAAGAGGAACTTGGACCTCATAAGAAGATTTTAATGGTAGAGTTACATCTTGAAGAACTTGAATCTTATCTACATAAAATGTAACTGGCATTAGCTGTCTCAGATTATTGATGCCGATGAGCATATCATATTTTGGTAATTCAAACTGCAAGAATTTACAATGCAATATTTTATTGCCAAAGAGCAGAGGAATTGTTGTAGAGAATTTTGAACTTAGCCTTTGTTTATTAAATGTGAAAATATTTTTATTATGCTGCCATACATCAGGAGGAAGGGTTTTATAATGACAAAGACTATTGGTTGCTCTAGAGTCAATAATTGCATCTATTTTGTAAGGTGAAAAATGCTTATATTTTATTTGTACCTCATAAATAGGTAAATCGACATAATGAATTGTATTGACCCTTGTGTCTGGATATGTTTCATCAAGCTGTTGGTATGCTAATTCTCTTTGATGTTGCTTAATTGTATTTGCAATGTCTTCCTCATAGGCGCTATTTACCTCATATTCTCCCTGTTCTTTGTAGAGTTCTTCAAATTATTTTTGAGCACAAGGAATGTAGATTTCCAGAGCTTCTAATATTTGCATACGCCATTTATGGCGATCATGACCCTTTTTGGGAGGATCTTTGAGATAAGAGATTCCCAATTATTTTTTTGTTGTAGCAAGGATAGGTTGAGGAACTGATGAGGATGAAAGTATAAGATGACCTTTGGAATGAATAGAAGATTGCTTGTCTTTTAGGCTGTATTTTTTCATTCCAATCTAGTTGGGAAATATGATTGTATGTTTTTTAATCTTTCGTTGTAGGGACATGATCTTAGTGGTGTCCCAAGTCTCAGAATGATAGGCCTTTTATAATTTATCATGTTCTACAACAAGATGGTCTTTAGACTGAAAAGACAACATATTAATCTAAAAATCTATTTCAGATTTTGCCCGATTGCTAGAGCAGCTAGAAAAAGCTTCTTCTTCCTCATCAGTGATAGCATCAAGTTGATTGATTTGGTTTTCAATATCTTAATATAGAATGTCTTCACTGTCATATTCAAAATCATATATGAAAACATATTCCTCAACAGAAGGAAAAAGATTGATTTTTTTAAAGGATTTTTTATTAGGAAATTTATTGGCATAATGTCCTTTTTTTTTATAGACATAGCATCTGGGAGAAACCTTTTAAATCCTTTACAAATTTTTTCTTTCTTTTTGAAAAGGTATTTCTTTTTCTTTTTCTTTGATCCTCTAAAATATGAATGGCAACTACACTCTTTTTGAAATTTGCTAGAGGATTTATTTTTGGGATTTTCATCAAATGTGCAGTTGAATGGATCAGTATTATATTTGCAAGATTTTCTCATTTGTTTCTGAATCTTCCTTTCTTCAGATTTCTGGCTTTTTTCAAATCCTAAATAATCTTTCCAAACGATTGATTTTCAAGACCATCTGGGTGAACAAATTCAAGTTCCTTCTAGAACCATTTGGGCAATGAAGCAATCAACTTTGTCTTCATAAGGGGATTATGGATTTCCCCTGACTGATAGTACAATTCTTCCATATAGCATAAATAATCATCAAAATATTTCATATTGCAGAGATTGGCTTTCATGAATTTATTTTTGGCTTCTAACTGATATTCAACAGGATTACCTGCAAACTCTTTAACAATGGCTTGAGCTAAGGTTGTATGTCCTTGTACAGAGAGTCGTTCTTTTACTTCAGTAGAAAGTTGGTCATACCATTGTTTTAAATTATCAATAAAGCCATCAGTGATTGTAAAAACTATCTTTGCATTTGTTTTGTTGAAGAAGTGTTTTTGAATATCATCCCAACCAATAATGTATTGTGCTAGCTCATGAAATTTCTTGGGGTTTCTACAAACTAGAACCTTTAGATTAGAAGGCTGAAAATTTTGTACACGAGCCATACCTTGAAGAGGTTCAGATCCGGAAGGCTGGTTAGAGGAAAATATCTCAGATGTGGTAGTATTTGGTTTGGTATGCATCATGTTGATTTGGCTATTTTTTACTTTAGTAGAATAAGCCTTAAGGCATTGTTCTTATTTTGCTTCCTTTTGTTTCTTATGAAATTCTAGCCAATTGGTTGGCTTGGCAGCAGGATCAAATGAGGTAGGAAGAAAATATTACCTTTTGAGATCTTGAATTCCATCCTTGACTACAGTTAACTCTTCAGATATTATTTGATGATGATGAAGAACAATAGTTTGGATATCATCAACAGTTTCTATAACTTGTTCAACCTGGTTGTTTAAGCAGTTTAAAGCAAGATTGGTTCAGTTTAACATTTTTACTAGTTCTTCCTGTTTAGAATTTTGTGAAGAAAGCGGGTAGAACCATCAGCAGAGTATTTCTCAAACTATGAATATTTTGGAAATTTTCCTTCATTATAATTCAAATCTCCTTGAGGAGTCTGGATAATATGTTCTTTAGAAGCTTTTGAGCTACTTTCCATATTGATCTCTTTTGGTTTAGAGAAGGAATCTGTGAATTCCCAAATTTCTATGTTTCCAATCTTCTTTATCACCCGATGTTTTGTAACAGGAGGATGGATGGTGGTAGGAGAAAAATGAAATATATTAACGATTTTCTCCTTTTGAATTAAATGTTTGATGATAGCCTTGCATTATGTACACTGAAGATGATTCATCATGGGATCAACAATAGTTTGAATATCTCTATGAGGACAAATAGACTTATTCTTGTCTCTGTGTTCCTTTTTCTGGAGCCATTTTTGAAATTCTGTATATTCAGCATGGTCAACTAAAAAGTGGCTAGGAGTAGATGGAATATCCATATAAGGTCTTAGAACAAAGGAGCTAGACCAAGATAATCTTAAATTTTGAAAAGAAATCTTGACAGTATCACCACGAGTTTGCAAGGATTGAGAGGCAGAGTAAATAGGAGCAGAAGGAAACTGTGGTCTCATGGATAAAGTCCATGACTGAGGAATAGAGAGTTTTTCCCAAGAGATGTATTCAGGTTCAATTGCTTGGCCATGAGGGCCAGTTTTTAAGATGAGGGAAGATCCTTTTTTGGAATGGATTTTGACAGCAATATTAAGAGTGTTTGTGATGCGCAAGATAAGTCTCCAATGAAGATTGAGACTGTGAGATCCTTCTAACATATTAATGCCTTGGGCCTTAATTTTTAACTTGAAAACTTTATTAAGGTGAGGATCAGACAAGGACACAGAGAAATTGGGATAAATGGTAGTAGCAACTATTTCATCATTTAGAGGAACATTAACCAGGCCAAGAAGAGAATAAAAAAAATTCAAATTATGTTGATCAAAACAACCAACAATGGCAGACGGATCAATGTTATTTCTATACAAGGGTTGTAAACCAAAAACAATACCACCAATATGGCAATATTGATATTTTCCCTCACATCTGGCATTTTTAATTTCTTCATCATCAAGCATATCTATAGTGATTTCTTCATTAGAAGAGCAAAGAGGAATATTTCATTCAACCACATTAATAAGAATTTTAGACCAGAGCTTAAAAGGGAGAACTTGTTTGTAGATTTTCTTTGTAGTAATATCAAGAAGTTTCCATTCTGGCGATGGATCCTTTTCTTCAATTGAAAAATGACTAAAATTGGAGCGAAGTGCTTCAGCTGCTGGAACAAAATCTTTGACAGGATCAAAAGATGAAGATGCCATGTGCAATCAGGCAACTATAACCCTTATATGCGCCTTGGAGACCCTAAATATAGACACTTGCAAAAAAATAGGGTATGGAAGGACAACTTACATGGGTATAAGTTACAAGAGGGAAATGGCATCTGATCTTAGATCAGGTCTGTTTTCTGATTCAACAAAGCTGAAGAGCATACTCACTAATGATGTTAGATCAAACAGTCAATGTTTTTTATCTGTGAGATCAAGACCAATGTCTTGCAGGCAGAGAACATATGCACCTGGATAATTCTATCCCCTCTTGCTTTGGTTTGTGGATCTCTCTCCATAGGAGAAATCTATCCCCTCTTGCTTTGGTTTGTGGATCTCTCTCCATAGGATAATTCTATCCCCTCTTTCTCTGGTTTGTGGATCTCTCTCCACAGGAGAACTCTATCCCCTTTGCTATGGTCTTCTCCAAAGCCTGCTCTCAACTCTATCTCAAATTTACACAAAACCTTGTCACAAGGCTAGCACAAATTTTCTCCAACTCTGCTCATAAATCTCTGCCTCAAATCTACTCCAAATTTGCTCATAAATATATACATCAAATATTATTTCAAGTCTTATCACAAGACTTGCTCAAATCTACCTCAATACTGCTTCAAGTCTCTTCACAAGACTTGCTCAAATTTACCTCAATGTTGCTTCAAGTCTTCTCACAAGACTTGCTTAAAACTGCCTCAATGCTACTTCAAGTCTCTTCACAAGACTTGATCAAATCTGCCTCAGTGCTGATCACTTAACCTGCTCAAACATTTCCAAAACTTACATACAAACAATGCTTATATCTCTTTCAAAAATGCTTTCTTCAACTAGGCAATTCAAAATATATTCTACTTAGAATTCATTTAACCTCTGGAACATATAGAAAATGATATGTACTATAAAATACCCAATATGTTCTTCACATTCGCAAATCTTGCTTTCATCTAATCCAATCTCTACCTCTTGCACAATCCCTTTCAAATCAAATCAAACTAGTGTATAACTTTGCTTCACAAAACTGGTCTATCTTTCTTGCAAATTTGCTCTCAAGGATCAAACACAATAATGCAAAAATTTCCTTCACAACAGGGTTATGCATAAGGGGTAGTACTGAGAAATTATTTATCAAATCAGGGCGAATCAACATAAAAAGTGTATAAAATTTGGGATGAATTTTTTAAATTTTCAAAGAAATTTTTCAAAACATGGCGATTTTCTATTTATTTTTACTAAAATTAAAAATAAAATTTTATAGCTACTAGTAGAAGGTGGCTTGCAGAGGGCGAGTGGCACAATGCGAGTGGCATAAGGCGAGTGGCACAAGGTGAGTGGCATAAGGCGAGTGGTACAAGGTGAGTGGCATAAGGCGAGTGGTACAAGGTGAGTGGCATAAGGCAAGTGGCATAAGGCGAGTGGCACAAGGCGAATGGCAGAAGGCAAGTGGCACAAGGCGACTGACATATGGCGAGTGGCACAAGGCGATTGGTATATAGCGAGTGGCATAAGGTGACTGGCAGATGGCGAGTGGCACAAGGTGACTGGAAGATAGTGAGTGGCACAAGGTGACTGGCAGATGGTGAGTGGCACAAGGCGACTGGCATATGGCAAGTGGCACAATGCGACTAGCATATGGCGAGTGGTACAAGGCGACTGGCATATGGCAAGTGGCACAAGGAAATTTGTAGATGGCAAATAGCACAAGATGAATGGTAGGTGGCGAGTGGCACAAGGAAACTAGTAGGTGGCGAGTGGCACAAGGGGATTGGCATGTGGTGAGTGGTATAAGGTGACTGGCAGGTGGTGAGTGGCATAAGGCAACTAGCAGGTGGTGAGTGGTACAAGGAGACTGGTAGGTGGTGAGTGGTACAAGGCGATTGATAGGTGGTGAGTGGCACAAGGTGACTGGCATATGGTGAGTCACATAAGGCAACTAACAGATGATGAGTGGTATGAGACGACTAGCATATGGCGAGTGGCACAAGGTGACTGGCAGGTGGCAAGTGGCACAAGGTGACTAGCAGGTGGCAAGTGGCACAAGGTGACTGGCAGGAGGCGAGTGGCACAAGGTAATTGGAAGATGGCAAGTGGCACAAGGAAACCGTCATGATTCATCAATTATATGATGCCACATGTCCTATCTTTTGCCACATGTCGTTCATATATTAACTTTTGCCATGAAAAATTCTATAAACTCATTTGCAGGGTCATTTTTTACCTCTTCCACAACGTTTTCTAGAGCAATTTTTAATCTTTTTCCAACATTTTCAAGGCATTTTCCATAGCGGTTTCTAAGCATTTTCAAAGCGTTTTGGCAGCGTTTTTAGAGAATTTTGGCACCATTTTGGCAGCGTTTTTAGACTGTTCTAGCAGCATTTTGAGAAGGTTTTGGCAGTATTTCCAAAATGTTTTGGCAGTGTTTTCCAATGCATTTTTGAGTATTTTGCTGGTTTTTCTAAATATTTTCCTACTTCTTTTCAGATATGGCTAGTTGTTCCTCTCATCTTCCCTCTAAAGTGCATTTCAAGTACATCTTCTACCCCAACATCAAGAGCATTTTCAACACTCCTGGAAGAGATTCTCAATGGGTTTACACCATTGGACTTGCTGGTGTGTTGAAGATGCCACAGTTGAACATTAACATTCAGTTGATGCAACATATCGATTCTTGTTACAACCATGATGTGTCCACTATTTCGATGCGAGTGGATAATAAGGACATTGTTTTTCGATTAAACCCTTCGATGTGCAGTGACTAACAAGGCTACCATTTTAGGATGGTGTACTGGTGAAAAACTAGTACACCTTAACAGACAATGATAAATCCACCCTAGGAACTGTTTACTCTGTTCATTATGACAATTTGAAAGGTATAATTTGATTTTTTTTAATTTAACATTAAATATTGTTGTGTTGCAATTTCATTTCTCTATTAATTTTCTCCTTGTACTTTTTGTTTTCTAATAATGTTGTCTCTTTTTTCAGTTAGCACTATGGAGGCCGAGTCTACATAGAGACATGAAATTTTGGTCATTATTTTGAATCGTTTGGAAAACCTCAATGCAAAAGCCCAAACATATTTCAATGAATGGGCACTTGATCAAAACAAAATAGTAGTTGCAGAAACATCACGACTTACAGCTGATGTAAGTTCTACATCGAGCTAAAAAATATTTTTTGTTTAATATGTTTTGTTTATAAATATTAACCTTTTTCATTTTTGTTTTGTAGTCTAATTTCCAGCACCTAAAGCAACAAGTCGGTGCCATAAAAGTTTTGATCAAGATTGCCAAAATTAGCATTAATAATGCTATTGAATTGAAGAAGAGGTTACATCAGACGGTTAGAGAAAATAATTTTTTGAAGAAGATTATCAGAGATAGGGGTCTGGATGTTGAGGCTAAACTGAAAGAAAATGAGAAGGAGCTGAATGCACCTTTCAAAGAAGATCCAACGAAGGAAGAGAGTGCCTTGTTATTGGGGATAAACACTACAACACAAAGTTTGGTTAGGGCTAGGGCATTAGAAGAAAAGGATATTGAGGTAGATGTGGGTGGACCTTCAGGAAACATCGAAAAAGAATAGAACTTTGTTGTGTTGCATTTGAAGTGAAACAAAAACTCTTTATATATTTATAAATTGTTTAAGAATAGTATTGTTTTTTGAAAATTGAAATCAATGATAGAGGCAATTTTTGAAAAATTTGTATTATCATTTTGAAATTTTATTTTTAATTATTGTTATGTTTTAATTTGAAGTGGAAGAAATAATGTTCGATATGTTTTGTAAATTACGAATAAATGGTATCTTTTTTGAAAATTGAAATCAATGAATGAGACTATTTTTGAAAAATGTGTTATCTATTGGAAATTTTGTTTTAAATTTTGTTATGTTATGATTATATGTGTTGATGTATTAAGTAATTTGAAGTGGAAGAAATAATGTTTGATATGTTTTTTAAATTGTCAATGAATGGTATCTTCTTTAAAGATTGAATTCAATGACGTAGACATTTTGCAAAAAATATGTATTATCGCTTGGAAATTTTGGTTTAATTATTACTATGTTTTGATTATTTATGATGATGTAAAAGTTTGTTGTTTTTAATTTGAAGTGGAAGAAATAATTTTTGATATGTTTTGTAGGTTATGAATGAATGGTAAATTTTTTGAAAATTGAAATCAATGAATGAGACTATTTTCGAAAAATGTGTTATCTGTTGGAAATTTTGTTTTGAATGATGTTATGTTATGATTATATGTGTTGATGTATTAAGTAATTTGAAGTGGAAGAAATAATGTTTGATATGTTTTGTAAATTACGAATGAAAGGTATCTTATTTAAAAATTGAATTGAATGAAAGAGACTATTATGATGATGTAAAAGTTTGTTGTTTTTGGTTTGAAGTGGAAGAAATAATGTTTGATATGTTTTGTAAATTACGAATGAAAGGTATCTTCTTTAAAAATTGAATTGAATGAAAGAGACTATTATGATGATGTAAAAGTTTATTGTTTTTGGTTTGAAGTGGAAGAAATAATGTTTGATATGTTTTATAAATTGTGAATGAATGGTAAATTTTTTGAAAATTGAAATCAATGAAAGAGAATATTTCCAAAAAAATGTGTTATCTCTTGGAAAATTTGTTTTGAATGTTGTTATGTTTTGATTGTCTGTGTTGATATATTAAGTAATATTGAAGTATGTGGATGCAGTAAAATGTTCTTTTATGTTATATGAATTAATTTGAAATGACAAAAAATGCAGCATAGATAATTACTTTCACAAATTGCAAATACTATAAGAAAAATAGAAACTTTAAACTAATACTTCAATAACAAGGCTAATGTAAAATGATATATAAAATATCCAGTAACACATTTTTGATAATCCAATAATCAAATCATGTGTAATCAAATAATATGTGTAACACATGTGTAATCAAATAATACATAATCAAATAAGAGGGCTATGCTATACAAAGTATCCAATGGCATCCTTTCATTCTGATACGTGAAATCAAATCAAATGATAATATGTGAAATCAAATCAAATAATAATATGTGAACTCAAATCAAATGAAATCAAAACATCCTTTCATTCTGATATGTGAAATCAAATCAAATGATAATATATGAAATCAAATCAAATGATAATATGTGAACTCAAATCAAATGAAATGAAAGCATCCTTTCATTCTGATATGTGAAATCAAATCAAATGATAATATGTGAACTCATATCAAATAAAATGAAATCATCCTTTCATTCTAATATGTGAAATAAAATCAAATGATAATATGTGAAATCAAATCAAATGAATGCATCATTGCATCATAATGTTGGAAGCTGGAACAAACTCTTTTCAGATTGTACAAAATGTTTTGCACTCATTCCTAAAATTTTTGTCATCACAATCTGACCAGTGTTACCATCATCCTCATCATCATCAATATTCGTTACAACTCTTCTCTCTTCCAAAGAATTCCAATGTGACAATGCTCTTTCATAAGGAAACTCCTCCACCTCATAGGTTGACACATATACTCTCAAAAAATTCTCCAATTTTTTGTCCAACCTATTTTGAACTTTAGATTTTACATATGATAGTGCATTGAACACCCTTTCATCTTCCACGAATCCCAAAATCATCATTTGACATAATTCATATAAATTAAAATATTCACTCATAGTATGTTGTAATAAATTACTTGGTTGTAATATTCTCCATAAATGTGAAATAGAACCTACTTCATGATGATTAGAGAGTTGTGAAACTTGAGCAGACATTGTTGTTTCAAAACAGTTTGATTGTTTTGTCAAAAGATCTCTGTTGAGAATGCCATTGATTTCAATACCATTGACTACAACACTTTTACTGAAATGGCCAGCAAGACTGCCCATGTATTTGAGAAACAAATAATTTATAGTCTGGTATTCATTACAAGGATCCTAAAACATCGAATTTACCACACCCATAGCCTCTAGCAATTCATCTCTTTGAAAACGGTCTCTTATTTCTTTTGTCAATGATTCTGCTATTTGTTTTAGTTTAAGTTTTGTATCATCTACAACTACATGAAATCTGTTGTAGGTTATGGGCATTTGCTCAACTTCATTTGTAGCTATATCCATTCACACACCATAACAATATAAATGTATTTCCTTTCCACAGACATTAATACATAGATGATCATTTATATTGACCTTCATAAAGATCTAAGGACCATTCACATTTGTTAATGCTCTCCAACTCTTAAACATGGGATCCAATTTTTTTTTGACCAGATGTGTACATCATATCAATATGCATGCAAATTTGTATTCTCGTCCTGATGAAATCCATAATATAAATCGATCTTTCTTGTGCAATTTGATCAAAGTATTCATTTTTTTCAACATTGGAAGAATTCCACACAATGTGAGAAGAGTTTCAAAGTCACTCATTCAAAAAAGTAAATTTTTAGCCTTATCAACTATCCTACAATTTGCATACATATACCTTATCAAGGATTGATATTCTTTGAAAACTCTTAATGTCGGTAGATACATCGAAATCCACCTAGTATCCACATATTTCGACAGTTTTTGCCTTCGGTAACTCCTAGGGCAAACTGTTGAAACTTTGAAAATATTTTTGGACTACGTGAAAAATATTCATGAATTTCATGGACAAGCTCTTCCACTCTCGCAACATTTGTAAATGTATCCACAATCTTGTATGCAAGATTCATTCTATGATCCATGAAATGAATAGGGATCAAATATGGGGCAACCGATGTTTGTAGTCTAACACAAAGACCATTCATGTGTCCTTGCATTGTAGCAGCACCATCAACTCCTACACATATTAACTTAGTGGCTATTTCAATTTCATTCATTCCTACTTCTTTTAAACTAGTTACAACAACATTGTAAATGTTTTCTACATTACAATTTTCCACCATTTTGCATATTCCAAGTAAATGAGGTTGCCTTGAATGATTTTCCAATGTGTAAACATGCATGCAAATCCAATATGTATTGTCAACTACAGTCACCTCATCAATTTAAAGTGAAATGAATTTTACCTTTTTTACTTTCTCTCTGAGGTCATCCTGCTCAACTAATGAGAGACATTTTACCATTTTCCAACCACTTCGATATAACCAATGGATGTTGGGTAAGTTCTGCACATCAGCTAGTCGAAATAGAGATTTATATCCATGAAATAAGACATAGGTCTACCCTTCATAAGAATAGAGAATACAACAACAAACTATAAACTTTTTGAAGTTAAAGTTAACTTATTCATTTTTCGAAATTGGGCTTGAATTGTTGCACCTTTCTCAACCAATTTTTGCTTTTGTTTCATTTCTTTATCATATTCTTACACATATCTCATATGTGTGCACTCTGATGCATCCTTCAACCTATAATTTTTTTGTGTTGGTCGATCACCTTCTTTTGTTTTGATATAAAACTTTCCACAATGTTTTTCTACTATATCTTTCTTAAGTTGCAATCTATGCTCCTTTTCGTGTTTCCAACTGTAAATTACGCATCTCAATTTTGTTATATCATCACTACTATTCTATGGCAGCACTGGCTCAATAAATAAAAATTTTGATATCTAATCAGGCTGAAATGATCTGTTAATTATCCACCTAGATAACCTTGCACGTTTATTTTTTTTAGATGAAGATTCTTCGAAAGTAGGGACTGCATAAGAACTATTAGTTTCTTTTCCACTTGGCGTGTTAGATTTAGGAATATCTTCATGTTGTTGTTTGATTTGATTGAGAATATTTTCATCTGGGGACTGTTCATTAACATGGAAATGTGTAAGTGGAGGCATGCCAGAGTTAATAGTGTTTTTTGTAGAGATAATACTAGTGTTAATAGTAGGTTCATTATCACTATGGCATTTAAAAGCATACTTCTACAGATAAAAATAGACAAAGCCATCAACCAAAAATCACACTTCTTTATGAATGAAGACATTACATTTAAAATTAACAAAGTAAAAAAATTAACTGGTGAGTAAAGGTGTTCATACCTTCAGTTTGTGCAGATGTTGATGGCTGATTGGGTTTTGAAATATTATGAAAGTATTCAATACTCATTTTATTGGAAGACTAGCCTCCCTTATTTCCACTGTCTGTAGTTGAAATTTTACCTGTATGAACAAAATAATATGAACAAAGAACATAATTTTTAAAAATAAAAATAACTGGTTTAAAATAGAACTACTGCTAGAGACAGCAGAATATTTGTCCCAAGAATATCATTCAAAAGCAGAATAAACCTCCTTATTAAATGTCCATTAATAAAATATTAAATGAAATTTAATGGTAAAAGAAACCTATCGGTAAATTGATTCACCTTATGCTAGTCGCCTTCTTCTAGTCGCCTTCTACTAGTCACCTTATTTTACTCGCCTTATGCTAATCACCTTATGCCAATCACCTTATGCCAGTTGCATTATGCCAGTCACCTTCTGCAAGTCACCTTCTACTAGTCGCCTTCTACCAGTTGCCTTCTGTCAGTCACCTTCTGCCAGCCACCTTATGCCAATCGCATTATGCCACTCGCATTATGTCACTCGCCTTCTACCAATCACCTTCTTCCAGTCACCTTCTGCTAGTCGTATTCTACCGGTCGCCTTATGCCACTCGCATTATGCCACTCACCTTCTGTCAGTCACCTTATATCACTTGTCTCATGCCACTCGCCTCATGTTGATCACCTTCTGCTAGTTGCCTAATTCCAGTCACCTTCTGCAAGTCACCTTCTACTAGTCATCTTCCACCAGTCACCTTATGCCAATCGCCTTATGCTAGTCACATTTTGCCAGTCGCCTTATGCCAATTGCCTTATGACACTCACCTTATGCCACTCACCTTATGTCGGTCACCTTCTGCCAGTCACCTTCTATTGGTCACATCCCACTAGTCACCTATTAGTCGTGGACTCAAGTTTTATTAGTAGTCTGCTTTGTATCACTTGCTATTCAAAAAAAATGTTGTAATTGTATGGGAGTCATTGTGAGGGTTAGCTATATATAATGGGGTACAAGGGGCGATTTGGACGAGATATTTCTTATTTTTAATAAATTTAGGGCAAAAATTAGGTGGGAAACCTTATGACAATGGGGCGAATTTACCCTTAAAAAAATTAGATGCCAAAATTTTTGGGCAAACGTGCCGACCTCGATGGTCCCAAAATTCACAAAATTAACATTGTGAAAATCTAAATATTCACGCTAAATTGTGAAATTTGCCACTATGCAAGACCCTGCTTCACAAGATTGATCTCAAACACTTCATAATTACTTTCAATATCTCTCAAACCAATGCTCAAAATATTTCACAATGATGTACAAACTTGGTTCTCAACTCTAGCTCAAGTATTTCCAATCATGAAGCACAAATAGTTCTCAAACCCTAATGCAATTGTTTCCACTTTCTCTCAAAAATGAAGCACATGTAGGTCTCAAACCCTAAATCAAATATTTTCAACAATGCATACCAAAAAACCTTTTTATCTCCACCTTATGTTTCATAAACATTTGCTCAACAAAACACCTTAGAGAAGGAATGATATACCCATACCTCTTATTCTTCTCTGATGAAGATATGTCCTCAAAAACCTGTCTCACAAACAACTAATCCTTCTGTGCCACTTCAAGGGTTAGATAGCAAAAAACTTTCTCAAAACATCCACATGAAATTTACTCAAAATATGTGCTCAAAGAAATTTGAAAATGATCTTCAATAACTCAAAACCCTCAAACTCACTTTTCACCATACCAGAATTACAATAAAATATCAAGCCATTATAACACCTTATTACTCCTATTCTTGCATGTAAAACATATTTTTATTTTATGCTCTTTGCAAAATAAAACTATATAAAGTACTCTTATAATTTGTGTTTGGAAAATAGAAAGCTTTTAAAACATATCCTTGCACTTAAAACTTTATTAATTCACACCCTTATGACTCCCTAAATGGAAAATTAAACTTTACTAAATTCAGCCCCTACGACTCCCTAATAGCAAAAACATACTTTATTAAACTTAACCCTTATGGCACACTTTATCAAACTTACACCCTTATGACTCCCTAAATACCAAGCAAAATTTTATAAAAAAATTGCCCTAACCACTTCTATTGTTGTGGGGAATCAAGGGAGCGGCCTCATGGAGCCCATGCTCTAGCATGTGCTAGAGCACAGCATGGGCTAACTGCCCATACAAGAACCTTAAAGTACAATATTCTCTTTAAACCTATCACGTTCCTTTGGTTAACAAAAAATGTGAATAAAATGTTGCCACCAAGTCTCGACCTTGAGACCTCCTCTGTGCCACACCTTACGCAAGGTCTGCCTGCCACCTAAGCTAGCCACTCGATTGGAAATTAATCACACATTGCTCCTTCTTGAGTCTTGTGCGTCGTTCGCTTATATTCAAAAAAACCAAGCTGTTATGTTATTTGAAAAAATAGAAAACATGAAAAACAACAGATGGCCTAGGGCAGCTAGGGATGAAGAGTTGCATAGGCGGAAGAATACATGGATGAAACAAAATTATAAATGGATGAAACCTTGTGAAATCAACATAAATGAATGCCCAAATATCAACAAAGACATTAAAAATTATGTGAATGAAAATTTTGGAAGTGGAATGTGGAAAAATACAAGCAGGAAAAGACAATATTATATTACAAAGTTTAACCCAACGTATGACCACAAGGAAAAAGTGTATATAGACGTTGAAATCAAGTGGAAGGAAAAAATCCTCATTGCTCAGATAAGGACTAGATCTCATACGCTTAGATGTGAAACAGGGAGATGCACAACGCCCAAAGAATAATGGAAAGAAAGGATATGTACTCTATGCAACACAGGGGCTATAGAGATAGAGGAACACTTCAACTATAAATGCTCAAGTTTTTCAGATATCCATGGCAAATACAAAGAAACACTTGGAGATGGGTCTATGGCAAAGTTATTTTAAGACAATAAAGTAAAAAAAGTTGAGGAATTTTTAACGCAAATTAGCAGGAGAAGGAACAACCTTCTCAAAGATATTAAAGATCATATGATATGATTTGAGTAGTTGTAATTCCATATTTGAGGTCTCGTAGACCATATTTGTGTCTCGACGCCGATTTTAAACTTTCAACACCACTTGAAATGATTTTTGGCTTCCACCTTATATATGCACTTTGACACTTAGGAAAACATCGACGCTTTACCCCATAATTGGAAATTTGAATTTTTTGGTGCCATATGAAATTCAAATTTATTTTATTATAATATTTAAACTTTAATTTAAATATTATAATTTATCTTTTAAAACCTTTGTCTTTTGCCTTTGAAATATTTTTCAACCTTGCA
This sequence comes from Wollemia nobilis, assembly GCA_028583015.1. Classification (NCBI taxonomy): domain Eukaryota; kingdom Viridiplantae; phylum Streptophyta; class Pinopsida; order Araucariales; family Araucariaceae; genus Wollemia; species Wollemia nobilis. The sequence continues at coordinate 3,147,180 of JAQPPZ010002347.1, forward strand.
AATAATGAATATTTTTCAATGGAGCTTTGTCTACCTTGTCTTCCTTTTTCAATGGAGGTATTTGCCTTGCATTAATTAACCAACTTATAAACCTTATCTTTTTTCCATGCCAAGCTATCTTTGACATCAATGACAACCAATGTCATCAACCTATGACATCAATCCTTTGACATCAATGACAACAATATACTCAAAATTTCCAACAATCTCCCCCTTTGTCATTGATGGCAACCCTTTCTAAAAATTCCTTTTCCAACCACTAGATTCCAAATCTGCTCCCCCTGACTAAATGCTCTCCCCCTTACTCAAATATCTCCTCCTTTGACATCAATGGCAAAGGGACTCCTTTGGGGCTAAATATAAGACTCTTAGCTCAGCCCCCTCCCCACCTCCTTTCCTTGAGGTGATTAATTTTGGGGTGGGAGTATCTCTACTCCCAACATACAATGCTCTTTTTCTTTGTCAACCTTATTTTTCAACACTTTTGTAATCATACCCTTTTGATCCTTTTGAGTGTCCCTATTCTTGCTTGACTCTGGAAGTTCTAGAAACTCTATTCTACACCACTTGGCCTTATGCCCAATATTATTGCACTTGTAACACCTAATGTTGTAGTTCTTGGAAGGTGTAAGTGTCTTGAAGTTCCTCTTGGTGAAGCCATAATCATTTCTGTCATGAACCCTGTAGTGGATTGCTTTATGACCAAAGTGATTACAAGAGTAGCAATACCCTTGAAAAAAATATCCATCTTTGAATGAGTTGAAGTTCCTCTTAGTGAAACCATACTCCTTTCCATGAACCCTGCAATGCATAGCTTTGTGACCAAAATGATTACATGAAAAATAATGCCCTTTGAAGAAATATTGTTTTGAAACCTCTGGTCTCTTAGTCCTTTCTTTGCCTTCTCTATGATGATCCATGTTTCTTGTTTGTGCATTGTTTCCTTTCTTAGTGAAGCTTCTATTCTTCAACTTATCCGCATAGGCCTTAGTTTCTTCTTCACTCTCTTCCTCTAAAACTTCCTTTTATTTTGAGCTTGAGCTTGACCCTTCTTCTTGTTTCCCTTGTCCTTCTTCAAAACCAAGTCCTATTTTGATAGATGAAGATCTTTGTGCATTGATAATTTTATCCAAATTTTTTGAACTTTTCCCAAACTTGTTCAACTTATCCTTAGAATATTTCACTTCCATCCTTAGAGAAACTACCTCATGTTCTAATATTTCACATTCTAACTCTTTTACCTCTAAATTTTCAACCATGACCTCTTTAAATATCCTTGCCTTAGCTTTTGAGTTTGTGAGGTCTTGTAGAAGCTTTTCTTTTTCTTCCTCATGTTCTTGAACTTGAGCCTTCAGTCTTGAATTCTGCTTTCTAACTCTTTTCAACTCTCTGAGAGCAACAATAAGTTCTTCTTCTAGATCAATTGTGCCTTCTTCTTAATTTTTTGAATCTTTCTCTACTTCTTGGTCTTCACGAGCATCTTCATACTCTTTGACTTTATCTTCAACAAGAGCATTTTCTTCCTCTTCTATTGCCAAAAATAGAATCTCTTCTTCTTCACTATCTGAGAGTCTTTCATCATTGTCACTTGAAGCATTGCTTGCCTTTTTAACATAGAAACTCTTCTTGTGCCTTTGAAAGAACTTATTTTCATGCTTGCCTTGACCATACCTATTTTTATTTTCATGCCTGAATTTTCCTTCTTCCTTTTTCTTATAATCATGTTTCTCTTCACTGCTACTGCTTTCGACTTGTGGACAATTAGATGCATAGTGACCAAAATTACCACAATTAAAACATTTCATAGTCTTCATACCTTTGTGTTTTCTTGAGTCCTTATTCCTTCTCACATAGTTAGCTTCTTCATTACTTCTTGACTCACCACTTGATTTTGGTTTCTTATCTTTTGTTTTCTTTGAAGCTTTGAAAGCTACCTCTTTCTTGGAATTGTGATCCTTTTCTATTCTCATCTCATAAGCTGTGAGAATTCCATGTAACTCATCCATAGTCAACTTATCAATATCCTTTATCTCTTCTATAGCTGAAACCTTTGCATCATACCTTATAGGGAGTGATCTTAGTACTTTCTGAGCAACATTGGAGTCTTCAATTTTGAATCCAAGTCCATGCATGGTATTAACAACCTCATCAACATGAAGTAAGTACTTAGCAATATCTTCCTCATCTTCCATCTTCAACTCTTCAAACCTTTTCTTGTGGTTTTGTAGTTTTGCCAACTTGACCTTGTTATCTCCTTCATATGTTTACTTTAATTTGTCCCACATCTCTTTTGTTGATTTGCATTGCATAACTTTCACAAATTCTAATTCACGTAATCCACTTAAGATTCCATTCATAGCCTTGGCATTATTCACATGTAACTGCTTACCATCCTTATCTATGGGAGGAGTAGTTGTAGGTGTGAACCCATCCTCAATAGATTTCCATGTTTCATACCCTTGTGCCATCAAGTAAGTCTTCATCCTTATACTCCAGAAAGCATAATTGTTCCCATCGAACAATGGAGCCTTATTTTATGAAGATCCATTCTGATATGCCATCTGTGTTCTTGTAATATCTTCCTTCAAGTTGTTAGACTTTTTTGAAGGAACCCACTTTGATACCAATTGAAGAACACAAGCTTATACTGAGAGGGGGGGTGAACAGTATAAGATCAACTTTTACTTTTCTTTCCCAAATAATAATATCCAATGTTATCAATTGCAATGTCAACAACAATAACAAAATAATGCACAAATCATCACACACATGAGAGACACAAATTTAACGTGGTTCACCCAATGTGGGTTACATCCACGGAGAAAATATTTCTTCTAAATCTTCTCAACAAATATCTTGGGAATCAATTCCCTATTACAATGTTTATGGACCTCTATCCAAAGGAGATCTCAATCCCCAATACTCTGGTTTGTGGATCTCTCTCCACAGGAGAACTCTATCCCCTTTGCTCTGGTTTGTGGATCTCTCTCCACAGGAGAACTCTATCCCCTCTTGCTCTAGTTTGTGGATCTCTCTCCATAGGAGAACTCTATCCCCTTTGCTCTAGTTTGTGGATCTCTCTCCATAGGAGAATTCTATCCCCTCTTTCTATGGTTTGTGGATCTCTCTCCATAGGAGAACTCTATCCCCTCTTGCTCTGGTTTGTGGATCTCTCTCCATAGGAGAACTCTATCCCCTCTTGCTCTAGTTTGTGGATCTCTCTCCATAGGAGAACTCTATCCCCTCTTACTCTAGTTTGTAGATATCTCTCCACAGGAGAACTCTATCCCCTTTGCTCTAGTCTGCTCCAAAGCCTACTCTCAACTCTATCTCAAATCTACACCAAACCTCATCACAAGGCTAGCACAAATCTACTCTAAATCTGCTCATAAATATCTACCTCAAATATTGTTTCAATTCTTCTCACAAGACTTGCTCAAATATGCCTCAATGTTGCTTCAAGTCTCTTCACAAGACTTGCTCAAATATACCTCAATGTTGCTTCAAGTCTTCTCACAAGACTTGCTCAAATCTACCTCAATGCTTCTTCAAGTCTTCTCACAAGACTTGCTCAAATCTACCTCAGTGTTGCTCACTGAACCTGCTCAAATATTTCCAAATCTTGCATACAAACAATGCTTATATCTCTTTCAAAAATGCTTTCTTCAACTAGGCAATTCAAACATATTCTACTTAGAATTCGTTTAACCTCTGGAACATATAGAGAATGATATGTACTATCAAATACCCAATATGTTCTTCACATTCACAAATCTTGCTTTCATCTAATCCAATCTCTACCTCTTGCAAAATCCCTTTCAAATCAAATCAAACTAGTGTATAACTTTGCTTCACAAAACTGGTCAATATTTCTTGCAAATTTACTCTCAAGGATCACACACAATAATGCATAAATTTCCTTCACAAGATTGATCTCAAACACTTCACAATTACTTTCAATGTCTTTCAAACCACTGCTCAAAATGTTTCACAATGATGTACAAACTTGGTCTCAACCCTAGCTCAAGTATTTCCAATCATGAAGCACAAGTAGTTCTCAAACCCTAATGCAATTGTTTCCACTTTCTCTCAACAATGAAGCACATGTAGGTCTCAAACCCTAACTCAAATATTTTCAACAATGCATACCAAACAACCCTTTTATCTCCACCTTATGTTTTAGAAACATTTGCTCAACAAAACACCTTAAAGAAGGAATGATATGCCCATACCTCTTATTCTGCTTTGATGAAGATATGTCCTCAAAAACCTATCTCACAAACAACTAATCCTTCTTGTGCCACTTCAAGGGTTAGATAGAAAAATACTTTCTCAAAACATCCACATGAACTTTCTTCTCAAAATATGTGCTCAAAGAAATCTGAAAATGATCTTCAATAACTCAAAACCCTCAAACTCACTTTTCACCATACAAGAATTACAATAAAATATCAAGCCATTATAACACCTTATTACTCCTATTCTTGCATGCAAAACATATTTTTCTTTTATGCTCTTTGCAAAATAAAACTATATAAAGCACTCTTATAATTTGTGTTTGCAAAATAGAAAGCTTTTAAAACATATCCTTGCACTTAAAACTTTATTAATTCACACCCTTATGACTCCCTAAGTGCAAAATTAAACTTTACTAAATTCAGCCCTTATGACTCCCTAATAGCAAAAACATACTTTATTAAACTTAACCCTTATGGCACACTTTATCAAACTTACACCCTTATGACTCCCTAAATACCAAGCAAAACTTTATAAAAAAATTGCCCTTACCACTTCTGCTGTCGTGGGGAATCGAGCGTGCGACCTCACGGAGCCCATGCTCTAGTGCATGCTAGAGCACCACGTGGGCTAACTACCCACACAAGAACCTTAATGCACAATATTCACTTTAAACCTGTCGCATTCCTTTGGTCAACAAAAACTACGAATAAAATGTCACCGTCGAGTCTCGACCTTGAGACCTCCTTCGTGCCACACCTTATGCAAGGTTTGTCTGCCACCTGAGCTAGCCGCTCGGTTGGAAATTAATCACACACTGCTCCTTCTTGAGTCTTGTGCACCATTTTCCTATCTTCAAAACACATGCATCCCCTTTACTCCTTGTTGCCTTCGCTTGAAACATGTGCACTGCGCTCACGAAAGGATGAATGCACTATATCGATGTCGCTTAAAACTTTCAACACCACTTGAAATTATTTTTGGCTTCCACCTTATATATGCACTTTGACACTTAGGAAAACGTCGACGCTTTGTCCCATAATTGGAAATTTGAATTTTTTGGTGCCATATGAAATTCAAATTTATTTTATTATAATATTTAAACTTTAATTTAAATATTATAATTTATCTTTTAAAACCTTTGTCTTTTGCCTTTGAAATATTTTTCAACCTTGCAAATAATGAATCTTTTTCAATGGAGCTTTGTCTACCTTGTCTTCCTTTTTCAATGGAGGTATTTGCCTTGCATTAATTAACCAACTTATAAACCTTATATTTTTGCCATGCCAAGCTATCTTTGACATCAATGACAACCAATGTCATCAACCTATGACATCAATCCTTTGACATCAATGACAACAATATACTCAAAATTTCCAACATTCTCCCCCTTTGTCATTGATGGCAACCTTTTCTAAAAATTCCTTTTCCAACCACTGGATTCCAAATCTGCTCCCCCTGACTGAATGCTCTCCCCCTTACTCTAATTTCTCCCCCTTTGACATCAATGGCAAAGGGACTCATTTGGGGCTAAATATAAGACTCTTAGCTCAACCCCCTCCCCACCTCCTTTCCTTGAGGTGATTAATTTTGGGGTGGGAGTATCTCTACTCCCAACATACAATGCTCTTTTTCTTTGTCAACCTTATTTTTCAACACTTTTGTAATCATACCCTTTTGATCCTTTTGAGTGTCCTTATTCTTGCTTGACTCTGGAAGTTCTAGAAACTATGTTCTACACCACTTGGCATTATACCCAAGTATTATTGCACTTGTAACACCTAATGTTGTAGTTCTTGGAAGGTGTAAATATCTTGAAGTTCCTCTTGGTGAAGCCATAATCATTTCTGTCATGAACCCTATAGTGGATCACTTTATGACCAAAGTGATTACAAGAGTAGCAATACCCTTGAAATAAATATTCATCTTTGAAAGAGTTGAAGTTCCTCTTAGTGAAACCATACTCCTTTCCATGAACCCTACAATGCATAGCTTTGTGACCAAAATGATTACATGAAAAACAATGCCCTTTGAAGAAATCTTGTTTTGAAACCTCTGGTCTCTTAGTCCTTTCTTTGCCTTCTCTGTGATGATCCTTGTTTCTTGTTTGTGCATTGTTTCCTTTCTTAGTGAAGCTTCTATTCTTCAACTTATCCTCATAGGCCTTAGTTTCTTCTTCACTCTCTTCCTCTAAAACTTCCTTTTCTTTTGAGCTTGAGCTTGACCCTTCTTCTTGTTTCCCTTGTCCTTCTTCAAAACCTAGTCCTATTTTGATAGATGAGATCTTTGTGAAAAAAAATTTAACCAAATTTTTAAAATTTCCCACCATCACAACTCACCAAAAAAAATCACCACACCACAAAAAAAAACCCTCATTTAAAAATACACAACTACTCTTTCTACTAAATTCACCCCCAAAATCTCCCTATAATATGATAAATTTTTTTTTTCTCCCCTCTTCTAACACTTAAATTTTTTTTATTAAAAATAGTGCCTTCTTCTTCATTTTCTAAATATTTCTCTACTTCTTGGTCTTCAAGAGCATCTTCATACTCTTCGACTTTATCTTCAACAAGAGAATTTTCTTCCTCTTCTATTGCCAAAAATAGAATCTCTTCTTCTTCACTATCTGAGAGTCTTTCATCACTATCACTTGAAGCATTGCTTGCCTTGTTAACATAGAAACTCTTCTTGTGCCTTTGAAATAACTTCTTTTCATGCTTTCCTTGACCATACCTATTTTTCTTTTCATGCTTGAATTTTTCTTCTTCCTTTTTCTTATAATCCTGTTTCTCTTCACTGCTACTACTTCCGGCTTTTGGACAATTAGATGCATAGTGACAAAAATTACCACAATTAAAACATTTCATAGTCTTCATACCTTTGTGTTTTCTTGAGTCATTCTTATTCCTTCTCACATAGTTAGCTTCTTCATTACTTCTTGACTCACCACTTGATTCTGGCTTCTTATATTTTATCTTCTTTACAACTTTGAAAGCTGTATCTTTCTTGGAATTGTGATCCTTTTCTATCCTCATCTCATAAGCTATGAGAATTCCATGTAACTCATCCATAGTCAACTTATCAATATCCTTTATCTCTTCTATAGCTAAAACCTTTGCATCATACCTTATAGGGAGTGATCTTAGTACTTTCTGAGAAACACTGGAGTCTTCAATTTTGAATCCAAGTCCATGCATGGTATTAACAACCTCATCAACACGAAGTAAGTACTTAGAAATATCTTCCTCATCTTCTATTTTCAACTCTTCAAACCTTTTCTTGTGGTTTTGTAGTTTTGCCAACTTGACCTTGTTATCTCCTTCATATGTTTGCTTCAATTTGTCCCACATCTCTTTTGTTGATTTGCATTGCATAACTTTCACAAATTCTGATTCACGTAATCCACTTAATATTCCATTCATATCCTTGGCATTATTCACATGTAACTTCTTACCATCCTTATCTGTGGGAGGAGTAGTTGTAGGTGTGAACCCATCCTCAATAGATTGCCATGTTTCATACCCTTGTGCCATCAAGTAAGTCTTCATCCTTATACTCCATAAAGCATAATTGTTCCCATAGAATAATGGAGTCTTATTTGATGAAGATCCATTATGAGATGCCATTTGTGTTCTTGTAATATATTCCTTCAAGTTGTTACACTTTTTCGAAGAAACCCGCTCTGATAACAATTGAAGAACACAAGCTTATACTAAGAGGGAGGGTGAACAATATAAGATCAAATTTTACTTTTCTTTCCCAAACAATAATATCCAATGTTATCAATTGCAATATCAACATCAATAACAAAATAATGCATAAATTTTCGCACACATGAGAGACACAATTTGTTTTTTTAAATGGAAACATATTGGTCCATTTGAGTTTGGATTTGTTTATAAGAATTAAAGACATACTGATTTGGATTTGGATTTATTTATAAGAATTAAAGATATATTGATTTGAATTTAGATTTATTTATAAGAATTAAAGACATTGATTTGAATTTGGATTTTTTTAATAAGAATTAAAGCCATATGAATACCTTATCCGAAAAAGGATAAGAAAGCTTTTAAAATTGTTAAAAATGTAAGGATTTCTTAATTAACTTTTTTTAAAAATATATTAAAGAAAAAAATTATGGAGATGTAAAATATATTAAGGTTAAATAACAATGAGGGATTGGTTCCAGTTTTGATTTTATGAGTGGTTTTGTGCTCTGAGATGTTATCTTTCCAACTCCCTTTTTATTGTAACTTTTTTTTTTTAATGAATATAATTGTTGGTTTCAATAAATAAGGTTAAATGACAACGAGGTGGAATAGGTGTTGTTGGAGGCAGTTTTAGGATTTAAATTCTACTTGGTAGTTGAAAAGGACTGTATGTAATAATAATAAAAAAGTAGTTTCAATCCCCATGACGAATGTGTATAAGAAGTATTTATTAATAATAATAATAATAATAATAATAAAATTAAAAATAGTAAGCATATTAAATCTAATAAACCAAAATAAATTAGAAGAGGTATTTTATACATGTAAGTTTCAACATATAAAAAAATATTGGAAGATTTGAAAAACATGTTGCTAAGTTTATGACAACCTTATAAGTCAAACTCCTTTTAAACTCCTTTTTTTATATTATTAGTTTTTTCATAATTTTTTTAAGTTTATGACAACCTTATAAGTCAAACTCCTTTTAAACATGATTGGAAGATTTGAAAAACATGTTGCTAAGTTTATGACAACCTTATAAGATCTAGTTGTCTGAGATCTCCTACAAGTGGTACCACATTGAAAGGTAGACACTCCTATTTTCACCAAGAAAACAATGATAGATTATTTTTGGTGAATGATGTGCCAAGCTAGCATATCACCTATAGGTAGATACTCTTATTTTGACCAAGAAAACAATGATAGATTATTTTTGGTGAATGATGTGCCAAGCTAGCATATCACCTACAATCGAGGACTTAGACCTCTAAAATTCACACTACACCTCTTTCAAGTTTGTTCGTTAAACTTAAATATTCTATTTCTCACCTATTATCATAGCTATAACAAAATAAGGGATGAGATGTTTTGTTGAAAGTGTAATCTACTTCATGGCCAAGGCCAAAATTTTATGATGTAATATTGGATACGCCCAAGGACATTCATTATAAAGTGTATTGAATTTATTGTAATATTTTATTATGTAGGCCCTATGGGCTATAGTTAACCTTGTTATGTTTAAAACCACTTTACAAATTTATAAATAAACTTAAAATATTTCTTGTTATGTCGACTTATGGTTAAGTTCATTGATGTATTTGGGAATTTTATATTGGTATAATTATCCCCCACCCCAACTCCTTATTTTATTATTGGATTGTTATGATTCTTATATATGGATAATATAGTGATTTTTTATGGTACCCCAAATCCTCTTTTGTTCTTCGAGGTTTATGAATGCACAAGAAGGTTAAAAGTAACTTTTTATTTTTTGAGCCTCAACGCTCATCGAGGAAACTTGGTTAGCACGAAAGGCTTAACTTTTGGCTAGCCCAAGATCGATTATTTGTCTTGGATATGGACGACTCATTAGTTAACACGGCGATTGGTTTGACATCACCTTATGCTACATATAACCTTTATATATATGCAATATTTCATCCAATCAAAAGAGGACAACTATTGCAATCACATAGGTCCAAAAGTGCAATTGCAATTGATAAGTGGAAGACGCCAACAAGATGTTTATCACCAAATGGTAGTAGGCAATCAAATTTCTCTTAGATGAGGTTTGGAGCTTTAATTTTTTTATTTTTTAAGGTCCATTAGAGCAAAACTTTTAGAGGCCATAACTTTTGCATACAAAAGCATTTTGAACCCTTTTTTAATTGCACATTTTTTGAGCTTTATGCATAATGGGTTGAGTTAATGGATATATTGCAGTGTTAGGTATTGGATTGTGTAAGATTGATCATCAAGCCATAGTTTCTCATCTCAATGGAAAAAATTATAGTATTTGATCAACTCAAATGATTGGCCTCTTACTTAGTAAGAATAAATAGTGATTCTTTCAAGAAGATAAAGCAACAACCCTCATAGTGAATATTTGTTGCTTTCAAGAAGATAAAGTAACAAATAGTGAATAGATCATAGATATATTCTATTTATTTGATTTATTTCATGATACTTTCCATTGGTGTTCATTCTTGGAACCCTGGTTACTTTCTTTATGGTATTAGATCCATAATGCATTATTCAAAGATCAAAATATTAGTTTATGCAAAGGATCATTAGTTTAGCAAATGTTTTAATTCATCAAGTTCATATATGACATTTAGGATAGTGGGAGCTATAGAATTGATTCATATGGTATCCTTATATCTCTCAATAAGTTTGCATTGATTGATAATAGTTTGAGTTTGAAGGAGATGGTGAACTTCTATGTATCTTACATACTCAATTGGATTAGCTACATATGTTGTTTGTAAGAGCTATAGAGGCTTTTAAGAATTAAGTGTTTCTTTCTCTCATAACATCCCCATATATCATGTGAGTTTGTAAGAATCTCAAATAGACAATGAAAAAGATCTTGGATAGCACATTGTTCATTGTTATGTTGATTTACATTATCCCATTTTATCGAGTCTTCCTTCTTTTGGATCTCATAAATCATGGGCATGATGGCATGATAGAGGTAGTATAAAATACTATTATATTATAAAAAATATTATGTTGTTAATCTAGATATATGGTTTTAATGCAAATTAAGCATTCATGATATTTTTTAGATTTGTAGAATTTGCATAACTTTTTCTAGAGAAGGTCTCATTTTCCAAGAGCCATATCTTGTCATAATAGTGTTGGATTTAGATGATTATTGTACTATTATTTTCAGAATTTGAAAATTTCAAAATAAGTAGTCATATGGAGGAATGCTAGTTGTATTGAGGGATATATAACCCTATATGTCAATCATCTAGAATAGTAATGGTGATATTATTTCAAATCATGTTTTTTATAAGAATAAAGTTGAGATATGTTATAGTCTGAAAGAAATTATAGCATGGATAATGTGATGGGAATATAGACGGACTTATCATGGAATTCATATTATTTTCACTGGGGATGACATGTTTCTAGGCCATACATAGATGAGTAATACACTACAGGGTGTGGAGAAGGTAGTAGAGGTGATGTGTCTACAAGAGGATGACCATTGGAGGGTCAACTGCCCAAGGATTGATAATTAACTAGAAATACAAGTGCATGTTTTGAAATTTGATTCCTATTATTTTTACAATCCAAATAAAATTTTAAAATTATTTTATTACCTAAAATAGGTTTGAAATATATATATATATATATATATATATATATATATATATATATGTTTTAAATAATCAAACTTTACAATATTGCCCACATGTTTATACTATATAGGATTCAAGCATTTTTTGCATAACTTTGGCATATGGAGTTCATTTTGGAAAAAAAAATTACATCGGTGTAGTTCATTTTTAGTTTCACAGTTTTATTTTCCTCCAAAATGACTTCCAACAATTTGAGGATGGGTTATTCGCTTGAGGGCTATGACTTCATAAAGTGGTAGAGTGACATGAAATTACATCTCAATGCTCTTTACCTTCAACATTGCATTGTCAAGAAGCCCACTAAACGCCTACTAAACATAACAAAAATTTTCCTAGTCCATAATTATGATAAGGTCATCCATGATATATCTTATGTGGTCAAGGAGTGAACTAATGAGCTAAAGTAGTTATGGACCAAATTACATGATATTTATGGCAATTCCTTGGAAGATAAGATCAGTTAGTTTATAAGTAGCTTACATCCTTACTATTGAAAGAATTTGGATTTGTCGGTGGTCTATTTAAAACAATTTTTCATTTGCAATCCTTAATTTAATCTTCCAATGGGATGGATGATCTAGAGAAGAAAGTGGTTGAGAATATCCTTGACACTTTTTCTTCCAATATTGGACACATAGCATCACAAGTATGAATTGCATGAAGATGGGATCTACTAAAGAGCTTATTGAGTTGAGGAAATTATGGGAGATTCTTCAAGATAAAGCAAATAGAGGAAATATTTATCTTGGAAAGAACAATATCCTAGTATCTAAGAAAGAATGCCAACATCAAGTTAAAAGCAAAGGCAAAGATAAAGGAAAATTTAAAAGTGAGCAAGAGAAAAAGAAAATGTACCTAAAGATCAGTTAAATGTGGTTATTATGGAAAATTTATGCACATGGAAAACTTATACATCAAGATATTGGAGGATTGAAAGACAATTTGAATGCCCTTAAGGGAAGCATGGATCTTAAAAGGAAGAATCTTCTAATGCAAGCAATTTTATTTTCCTAGGCTTAACATGGAAGGTACTATCTTGAGTTGTTGATAATTATTCAATTATTAATGATGATTAACATGTTGATTCAATGCTTCTCATCACATGATCGTGCAAAAGGATTCATTGTGTTGTCCTACCCTATTTTTTTTATTGTTGGGTCATTAAATGTACTTTTTTTATTTTTAAACTTAGATACTTATAGGATGTTTATATAATTTTGATATGGTTATTTATATTTCCTTGCTTTGGACATTATATAGACATTATGATATGTGGAATTTTATATGCTTTGCTTTTTAAATAAATAAAATAGAAAGTATTTATCTATATCATGTGGAGAATTATAATCAAATATAGGAAATGTTCTATGGTTCTGCTTAAAGCCTTTTAAGTGATTTATGGTATGCATAATTAAATAATCATGACCATGTTCTACTTATTAGTAAAATATAACTTAAGAAATTTAATTATAAATATCATATTTATTACGATAAGGGTATTAGAAATGAGTGAGCTTTCTCTTGCCTAATGTAAAGAAAAATCCAAAGAGACACATGTCAAGTTCCTATTAACGGACACCTTATTTGGTTATGAGACATTTGTATAAAACTTAAAGAAAAGACAAGGAGTTCATTCTAGACTATTGGGAAGAAGGAAGAGGAAGATCTATAAGATAGGAGGAAACATTGTTGCATTGGAGAGAAGCTTATACAAGACTACCATTGATGAGACACCAAATTGTCTCATTATTTCAACATTATTATATACATAAAATATCATTTTTGTCCACATATGATAATATAATAACATGTGATTTATCTATTATGCATGATAGTATTAATGTTGACATGGTAAATTGATGAGAAATACTTACTTGTTGTTAAGATAGTTTTCTTACTTTTTTGTAGTTATTTTGGATGAAGTTCAGTAACCAGTAGGCATAAATAATGTATTGGCAAAAGGTATTTTAAATGCAATTTTTTGAATATCTAACATGGTAAGGTGTTTGAATTATTTTCTCACCTTAAAAAACCTTTTGGGATGATGTGGCAACCAAAATTACAAAGTTGCACCAAAACATGATAGTATAGCCTACTAAAATAGAACCTACAAGTTCTATTCTGAAACATTTGGGTAGCAACTTACAAGATAATAGAAAGTAGGTGTTGTACGATCATTTTGGGGTTCTAAACAATTTTCTAGCATGGAATAGATAAATAAGGATGTGACTAAGCATTGAATATTGACCCAACACTTCAAATCCAACACAAATGCACATCACTATTAATCAACCTAATGTTCCAGAGCAGTTGCAGGTTTTTCTGTAGCAACAACATAATCTATATTTTGAACAGATTTTCAAGGGAGAAAAGTGAGGTGCCACAATGGTAATCAACATAAAACATATTAGACCTATTATAAGGACTTCCTATAGCAAATGGAGGCACAAAAAATATGACAACTAGCCACAACAAAGTTCTATCCTAATTTTGGATAGAATATCTATTTAACTGCAAAACTATAGGAGTCAATAACAATAGAGCAGTCCTAGATGTAAGGAAAATTTAGTATAAATATTTTTGTCCACCTTCATTGAAGGTTAATGGAATAAGTTTAATAGAAAATGAAGAAGACACAATACTCTGTAGACTCAACATTTGATGTAACAATTAATTCAGTTAATAAAAGTGCAACATTTTTCTATAATTAGTCTTTTATGTCAAATTTTTATTAGTTGGATGAAAGGAGTTTTGAAAGGACCTCCAAAGCTTATAACAAAAATAATCTAATCTCCAACCACTAGGATTCTGAGGACACTTCAAACATTGAAGCCAACCATCCCTTGGACACAACTACCTACACCCATACCAACATATACTATCCGAACACACCTAGACACATAAGCTAAATAGAGATAAAATTTGGGCATGTAGACCCACATGGATAAACAAAGACAAAAATCTTGGCATGCAGGCCCTACCAAAATATTCAAAAATCAACATCCAATGGGGAGGGTTCTAGCCACCCACCCTAAGTATTCTGACTCGAGTTTGACCTTTGCCTGAATTCATTGTCCAACGATCTAAGGCCATTTGAAAAATTATCTCTCCAAATATGAAGATATTATTGCGTAAGACCTTGATTAGCCAAAAATTCTACAACTTTGTTACCTTCCCTGAACCAGTGGTTGAATTGGACTTCTAAATTTTGAATCTTTCTCCTGGTTTTAATTATAAAATTTGCAACAGTCTAAGAGAGATTTTGGTTGCCATTAATCATGTTGATAACATTGAGTGAATCTCCTTCTATGATTATTTTCTTGCAATTCACCCAGTTTATTTGGGAAATATTTTGAAATAATGTCCAAGATTCAATGAAATGGTTCATTTGGTGACCCAAGTTTTCAACAAAGGCAAGAAGGATTTTGTCGTCCAAGTTTCTAAACAAACCCCTTACACCCATCGGACCTGGGTTCCATTTAGAATATCCGTCAAAGTTAATTTTTAGCCATCTTGATGGAGGGGGTTACCAAATTGTGCTAGCCCTGTCCTGACTCATCCTTCTCACTATATTCTGATACTGAGTTAAAAAACCTAATGATATCTCCAAACCAATCTTACCTTCACAAGTTATGGAATCTAGTTTTAAAGCTTTCACATTTTCCACTATATCTAAAATGGCCCTTGAGGAGACTGATGACTCTGGATGGAAAATATTTTTTAAGGTACATGAATTCCTTTTCTTCCACACCCGCCACCAAATATGGGATAACTCGAATTTCCAAAACTGGTGTAGGTGGAGAGAGGAGAAGAGGGAGACCCATTGAACAACCAGGTCCTCTAGTGATTTGGGAAGAACCCAAAAAACACCCAACTCTAAAAATAATAGAAAAAATACTTCAAAGGTATAGGCACAACAAGAAAATAAGTGGAAAGGCAATTTAAAAGCCCTACCACACCGGATGTATCTATTAGGAAAAATCATTCCCTATTTTTGAAGATTATCAAGAGTAAGGCACTTTTCCTAAATTGCCAACTAGAAGAACACATTGAATTTAGGTGTCAGGCCTTTAATCCAAACTTGATTCATCGAGAACCAAGGATCTGAATCATAGTCTAAGTAGCCATAAGCAAACTTAACTAAAAACTGACCATATTTCTTAGGACCCCAAACCAACCTATCATGAAGACTAGTACCTGGAGTTAAGAACCATTTTATAGAGATTTTTAAATTTATAAAAGCAAGTTTCTCCTTTTGAGAAATATTTTGGAAATCAAAGGACTTCCATAGAATATAACCATTGAGTAATTCTAAAAATTTAGAAACTTTAGGACTAAAGAACCTATCTACAATTGGCTTCAGACAAGTGAAGTTCGGGTAATATTCAAGAGGGGATGGCGAGGTCCAAGAATCTCCCCAAAAATAAATGGAATAACCATCCCCCACCACCCAATGAAGGCCTTTATGCACATCTTCCCGACTACCAACTATGCTAGACCAAAAAGCAGACCCCACCGAGAGAGCTTGGGATTTCAAGAAATTGTCGCTACCACCAAGATACTTAGCCTTTACAATCTTAACCTAGCTGATATTGTTATCCTGAACTAATTTCCAAGATCATTGTACAATCAAGGCTC
This sequence comes from Wollemia nobilis, assembly GCA_028583015.1. Taxonomy (NCBI): domain Eukaryota; kingdom Viridiplantae; phylum Streptophyta; class Pinopsida; order Araucariales; family Araucariaceae; genus Wollemia; species Wollemia nobilis. The sequence continues at coordinate 3,163,420 of JAQPPZ010002347.1, forward strand.
TGTTCAATGTTCTTAGCCTTCTCGAACCTAAACCTCCTTCTTCTCTCCTACTGCAGACTTAATCCCATACCACCAGGTGAAATCTCTTCTTCTCTTCATTCCCTGACCACAAGAAGGATCGTTGGATTTGCTTTAACTTATCGATAAATTTTCTCAAAATCTTGAACAAGGAGAGGAAGTACATTGAGATGCTTTGTAAAGTGGCTTTGACCAATAAAATATTCCCCGCTTAACTTAAAAGGGCACCTTTCCACCCCGTTAACTTCTTCTGAACTCTTTCAACTACTAAATCCCATAGTGATGGTTTCAATGCACCTTTGAACAATGGTATCCCAAGGTAAACCGAGGGAAGGGAACCAATGTTGCACCCCAAAATATTTGCTATCTTCCTCTACCTATCAATCGGGGTGTGAAAGAAAAAAATTAACTTTTTCTAAAATTCACCTTTTGACCTATCGCATTCTCAAAATCCACAAAAATTGATTTAATCACTTTAGCCTAAGGGATTGATGCCACGAAGGAAAGAAGAGTGTCATCAGTGAATTGGTGATGGGATATGGGATTTATCAATTGGGTTGGCTTCAAACCTTGAATAACCTAATTAGCTTTGATGGACCTACCCAACACCTCAACCATAAGAATAAAAAGATAGGGCAATAAAGGGTCTCCCTGACTCAGACCTCTATTGCTACAAAAGTAGAATGTTAGAGATCCATTAATAATTATTGAAAACATGGTTGAATATATATAAGATTTAATCAGTCTCAAATAGCACTGGGCAAATCCAAACCTATCAAGGACCCTAAGAAGAAAATCCCAAGCCACTTTGTCATATGCCTTGTTCATGTCCAACTTGAGAAGAGTCCCGAGCCTCCCACTTTTATCAATAGAGTGGATGATCTCATGAACAATAATAACACCATCCAAAATTTGTCATTGGGGTATGAAACCACTCTACGGAGCATCAATGATCAAAGGGAGCAAAAGTTTAAGTCTATTAGCCATGGATTTAGTCAAAATTTTGAAAATCATATTACACAGGCTAATCGACCTAAAATCTATAAATCCTTTGGCACCCGACGATTTAGGCAATAGAACCAAAAAAGTGGAATTTACATCAGATAAGATAAAATTAGATCTTTGGACCTCTTTAATTGCATTACAAATATCAGGACCCATAATATGCCAAAACCTCTAAAAAAATATAGGAAAGAAACCATCTAGACCTGGAGCCTTAAGACCTTCCATTGAGAATATTACCTTTCTAATATCATCGTTATTGAATGGATCGCACAGGATCTTGTTCATATCTTTAGAGACAAGCATCGAGATATTACAGAGAAGATAATTTTTTACTTGTAAGTTTCTAGGAACCGAGGAGCATAACAAGTCTTTGAATAACTCCATAACACTTTCCCTAATTTTATTAATTTCCTTAGTAATCTCACCATCCACCTTTCTGATTTACTTGATCCTGTTGTGAATCCTATGCCTCAATGCAAATATATGAAAAAAAATTGTGTTTCGATCTCCTTATTTGAGCCATAAATTCCTTAATTTATGATGCCACATAATCTTTTCTTCAGCCAAGATATTGTGCAAATCCATAAACAAAATTCTTTTTTGGATCTCACTGCATCTACTACCTCCGACCTAGCTGAAATGCTTCCACTTTTTTGAGCTACTCAATGAGTTCATTTTTCCTTAACAAAATATTACTAAAAATTATTTTATTCTATTCCTTCAGCTTTGCCTTAATATACCTTAGCTTCGATGCAACTTGAGCAATAAGGTGGCCCGAAAAGACCTTAGCCCACCATTCCTTGATCTTACCTTCCAGGTCCGGGTGAGGGAGCCACATGGCCTTGAATCTAAAGGGCCTAGAAAAAATATATAATTTTGAACTTGCTCTAGCACTAGAGGATTATTATTGGAGGCCACTTTAGGAAGAGACTACAAAGATGCATCTCCAAAAAAATGTAGCCCTTCCTTAAGTATGAGGATTTTGTCTAGCCTGGCCTAAATATTTTTGCATCCCAATTGTTGATTGCTCCACGTATACATAGATCCCTTTAGTTCCAAATCCATAAGCTCTTGGGAATTCACAAAAGAGATAAAGTCTTCCATGCTTTTGTAGACTAGAGTCCCTCCTTTCTTATCAGACAGGTATAAAGGGGTATTAAAGTCTCCTACCAAAATCCATGCTTCCTTGTTAAAAATATCTCTCATAACTCACAAGGAGTCCTAGAATACCAACCTATTTTGAGGAGAGTTAGGGGCATAAATATTCAAAGTAACCCACTTGACCCCTAAGACTTTGGAAGAAAAAATATTTATAACTCTAACAGAAACTAGCAGAGTCGATCCTTCAATAGATTTTGGGTTCAACATACATAACAAAACTCCTAAAGCTCCATTTGTCAAGCTGGTAACAAAATTTGATTCTATCCAAATTTTATTTTTAACTAATTCATCATTGTAACTATCCATTTTTATTTCCTGTACAAGAATAATATTTGGCTTAAAATATTTCCTTAGAGAGGCCAGCGCTCTTTGTTTAGCAGTCCCGTTCAGGCCTCTAATATTCCATGTGATGAGTCTCATTTACAATATTTGGAGCAATTTCCCCCCTAAGGATAATAGGGTGAGTGACAAAATTAATCCAGTTTAAGTTGCTTTCCTTTAGACTCTTTCTCAAATTTCAACTGTCTTTGCAAGCCATCTGTAATATCTACTTCTGCCTCACTATTTATTATATTTTTGTTAGAGGGCTTACCCACCTTCTTAGGCACTCCAACATCAACCAATCTCTTTTGGGAACTTCTTGTTTTTGGACAAGAATATTTTACCCCTGATGAACCTTCTCTCCACTCTTATGACTTGGCCATATTTGGCTTTGAATAAGAGCTAGAGTCTTTCATCATCTTTTGAGGTGAGACAAGAGCCTCTCACTCATCCTAATTTCCTTTCTCCTCCTTAGGGTTAGCATCTTCATGATTTAAAAATTCAAAGGAATTATGAATAAAATTTGATAGAATACCTATTTTAGTCACCAGCTCTGCTCTAACCACCTATGGGAGGCAAGAATAAATATTGTACTGATTGATAGCAATCGACTCTGGAATGCTAACTTCCATCACCCTGGAATCATTATCAATTTGGTTGGGTCCAAAGTTATATAAAGCAAACTGGTTGGGGCCTCTAGCCTCAAATGGCCCTGACTGAGGATGGCCTTGTGAAGAACACAAGCTTATACTGAGAGGAGGGGTGAATAGTATAGCACCCACTTTTTACTTTCTTTCCAAACCAATATCAATTAGTGTCCTTAATTGCAATAACCAAATATAGCAATGTGCATTAATGACATAGATAGCAATAGTAAACAAGTGCACAAATCACCACACACAATTGAGACACAAGATTTAACGTGGTTCCCCCAATGTGGGGTACTCCACAAGATAATCTCCTTATAATATTTCACATAGAAATAAGGATCCTTATCCCAATACAAATGATTACTTTGATCTGCTCAAATCTAGGCAATACACTGATCTGCTCAGGTAGGCAATCCATTGATCCGCTTCAGCAAGCTCACCAAGAACTTGCCCAAAATTGCTCTAGCAAGCTCACTAAGAACTTGCCCAAAATCTACTCTAGCAAGCTCACTAAGAACTTTCCCAAAATCTGCTTCAGCAAGCTCACCAAGAACTTGCCCAAAATCTGCTCTAGCAAGCTCACTAAGAACTTGCCCAAAAATCTCAAAACTTACTTCCTCTAGCAAGCTCACCAAGAACTTGCCCAAAATCTGCTCTAGCAAGCTCACTAAGAACTTGCCCAAAATATGCTCAACAAGCTCACCAAGAACTTGCTCAAAATCTGCTCAACAAGCTCACCAAGAACTTGCTCAAAATTTTCTCAACAAGCTCACCAAGAACTTGCTCAAAATCTCTCAACAAGCTCACCAAGAACTTGCTCAAAATCTGCTCAACAAGCTCACCAAGAACTTGCTCAAAATATGCTCAACAAGCTCACCAAGAACTTGCTCAAAACTGCTCAACAAGCTCACTAAGAACTTGCTCAAAATATTCTCATCAAGCTCACCAAGAACTTGCTCAAATGTTGTCCCAAATCTGTCCACAAATCTATCCCAAAAGCCTTCTCAAAGGCTCAATCAATCATCCACAAAAATTGCCACAAATATGTCCACAAATCTGTCCCAAAATCCTTCTCAAAGGCTCAACCAATCATGCTCAAGTAGCACTCAAATCTCATCCACAAATCTATGAAGGCAAGGCTCAATGATGAATTCAACAATGAATGGCAATGCACTCTACAATGGATGACAACAATGATCCACAATGATCTCAACTCAACTTCAAGTCAATATCAACTCAACTCAAATCTTATAGAAGCATAAAGAGAATTGTTAGAGACTCAATATGTTCTAATCTCAAAGCTCAATCTCAACCCAAATCAGAATTATATAATTGTTTGTTTCATGGGACTTGAACAATCACCTCACACAATCACTTGACTAGGCTCAATCAACTCAACTCAACCAATCACCACAAGGGATAACTCTTTCTCACAAAACCCTAGTCCAAGCATGTATCAACCAACTCAAATGTTTCCAACAATGCTCAACCACAAATCTCACATAACAATGATACTCATGTTCTTTTCTAACTCAAGTTCTTTGCATAACCAATGGGCTTCAACAACTATGCTTATAAAACAAGGTTTAAACACAACTCTCAAACCATAAAACCTTGAAGCATTCAACCAACCACTTTCGAAAAGGAAACCACAATCAATCATTTTCTCTCCAATGATATTTCAGAAATCAACCACCATAAACAAAGTCAATGGAGAATATTGCTCATACCTTTTGATGCCTTATTGGATGTCCACTAAATCTGCCACACTCAACAAACTTCTTTTTCAACTTTCAACAAGGGTTAGAGATCATGATTAATATCACAACAATAATATCCAAATAACACCTTATCACTCCTACTCAATAAAATACAACATGTCCCCTCATGAAAGAATTAATCACCTTTGAAAAAGAACAAAACAACCTTCACTTTTGAACCCTTTTACAAAAATAGAAATATATCTTTACATACACCTTATTTCTCCCTCTAAGCAAGTTAATCAAATAGCCCTTGAAATAAGATTTCCAACGATATATAATATGATATACTTTCAAAAGGAGAAACACCAAAAATATCTCTTTTTCTAAACATGCATCACAACCCTTATTCCTCCTAGGGCAACTTTAGAAAAATAAAATATATTAAAAAATTATTAACTTGCCTCTGTCCCTAACGGGATTCGATCTCGTGATGTCTCCTTGCTCAGCGCTTTAACCATAGCCAACCTACCATTGGGCCACACGCCCTCACGTGTCCAAAGGGACACGAACAAAAACTTATATCATAAACTTATGCACCCTTCGAAAAACTTAACAGCGCTTCGAGCGCTTCAACAAAGCAAATAACCATGGCGGGACTCGATCGCAGGACCTCCTGCGTAACACACATCGCATGAACCACTAGGCCAAAGATGCCTATGCATCTTATTAAACTCCATGAATGATTTTTCAATAGACCAAAGTCACACTTCTCTCTCTTTTCGCAATTTGTTCCCCAATCGAAGGCATTCAAAAAATAAGCGTTGGGGGTCATGAAGTCTAAGCTTTTGTTGGCATATATATATGCCTTTCCTCTTTCTTTAGACGTCGGAGCTATAAATTAATATAGCCTTTCCTCCTTTATTTAGTCGGCGCTATAATTTTTAATATATTTAATTTTAAAATTTAAAATTTAAACTAAATATTTAAAATTAAATATCTCCATCACCAGGGCACCTTTTTCGATGAAACGAAAAGCCAACCTAGGGTTTTAAGAAAAACCCATTTCAAATATTCCATCCATGGTTTTAAATAAAACCTTTTATTTTTCTTGCCTTGGTTTTCACAAAAACCCTGTATATATCCATGCTCTCCAAAATATCATAAATGCTTATTTATGAAATGCTTTGGCCACCAAAACTCAATGTGATCCATGTGACATCATGGGACATCAATGACAACATAAAATAACTCAAATTTCCAACAATCTCCCCCTTTGTCATTGATGGCAACACCTCTAATGCAAAAACCACAATCACTACAAAAACCATCTCTGAGAATCAAAGCTGCTCCCCTGACTCAATACTCTCTATGGAGGCTGCTCCCCCTAACTCAATGCTCTCTTTGGAGGCTGCTCCCCTAACTCAATGCTCTCCCCCTTACTCAAATCTCTCCCCCTTTGACATCAATGGCAAAAGGGACACCTATGGGGCTAAAATATATGACTCTTAAGCTTAGCCCCCTCACCACCTTCTCTCTTGAGGTGATTAATTTTGGGGTGGGAGTACTTTTACTCCCATATTACATTGTTTCTTTCCTCTATCAACTTCCTTCCATATTTTTCTGATATCCTTCTCTTGATGAATTACTTGATCTTCTTGTCTTGAACCTATTTGACCTTCTTTTCTTGAACCTGTTTGACCTTCTTGTCTTGAACCTGTTTGGAATTGAGTCCTACACCATTTTGCAATATGTCCAAAGTTATTGCAATTAAAACACTTGATATTGTAGCCTTTGGATGGTGCCCATATCCTGAATTCTTTCTTGAAATAATTTCCATATCCATTCCTTTCCTGAACCCTGTATTGTGAAGTTTTATTTTCATGACCATTATGACCATGACTTCTAATTTGTGTAGCTCTAAAACCAAAACCATGTTGCTCATTTTATTTGCACTGAGAAGCTCTATGACCAATCCTGTTGCATAAGAAGCAATGTACCTGAAAACCATACCTTCTTCCTTTGAAGTTTCTTCTAGAAAAATCAAACTTCTTTGATCCATGGATCTTGCAGTGTATAGCCCTGTGTCCAAATTCATTACAAGAAAAACAATGTCCTTGAAAAGCCCTTTGTTCATGCCTTGGTTCCTCATACATTTCTTGACCATTATCCTTGTGATAATTTTGTGCATTGTATCCTTGAACCTTCTTTGTAGTATCTAAATCCTCTTCCTTAGTTTCTTCCTTGCTTTCCTCTTCAAGAATTTATTTTCCTTTTGAACTTGATTCACCTATCTCAAAACAAGATCCAAACTGAATGTTTGAAGCCATAGGAACTTTGGAACTTTCTTCATAAAACTTAGGTGCTTCCTTGCTTTCATCTTTTAGAACTTCCTTTCCTTTTGAGTGTGACTTTTCTTGGAAATAGGATACAACTTTAAAATAAGTTTCCACTCCTTTTTGAACCTTTTCATCTAATGTGTCATGTCTTGCCGTTATTACCCTTAGTTCTTCATTCATCCTTTCCTCTATCCTTTTTGCATTTTGAAGCTCATCTCTTAGATCACTGATTGTCTGAAGTTGTTCTTCTCTAATTTTTACATTTGTTCGAATCTTGTTTTCAAGATTCCTGATTTCTTCTTTTAGCCTTTTGACTTCTATTTTTTGTTTTCTTGGCTCATCCTCTTCTTTTTCTATTACCAAAAGTGAGACTTCTTCATATTCACTGTCACTGAGATCATTATTATCTTCTATAGCAAACAAACTCTCATGATTTCTTTGACCATGCATGTTTCCTTGATGTGTCATCTCATCTTCACTATCACTGAAACCATTGCAATATCCTGATCTATGATCTCTTTGACCACACACAAAGCACTATTATCTTTCACCTTCTATTCCAAGGAATAGATGTTATTCCTTTTCATCATCTGACTTGTCTCTATCACTATGATCTGAGCTATCACTTGCTTCTGCAATGTAGTAAGTTTTCTTTGTCTTATGAAAAATTTTCTTCTTCTCATACCTATTTTTCTTGAATTTGTCATCTTTGTCATGCTTATGCTTTCCATCTTATTTTCTTCTATGACCCTATTTTTCATCATCACTATTTTCTTCATGTGGACACTTGTGTGCATAGTGACCAAAATCACCACACTTGTAGCATTTGACTTTCTTCATATCCCTAAAATTTCTTAAGTCCTTTTTCCTTTTGATGAAGTTAGCTTCCTCATCATTATCTGAATCTCTATCTGTCTCTGGAACTTTCCCTTTCTTTTTCTCTGAAGCCTTGAATGCAATCTCTTTTATTGGAACCTGATGCTTACTCACCCTCATCTCATAAGTTGTGAGAGTTCCTTGTAGTTCTTCCATTGTTAGCTTGTTGATATCCATTGTTTCTTCTATTGCTGAAACCTTTGCATCATACTTCATGGGAAGTGATCTCAAAACTTTTTGAGTAACTTCTGATTCTTTCATCTCAAATCCTAGGCCTCTCATGGTGTTAGTAATCTCATCAACTCGAAGTAAAAACTTTGTAATATCTTCAGAATCTTCCATTTTCAATTCCTCAAATATTTTTTATGAGTTTGTAGTTTTGCCAACTTTACCTTTGAATCTCCTTCATAAGTATTCCGCAACTTGGTCCACATTTCATTAGCTGAATTACATACCATGACCTTTGCAAAATTTGTTTCACGTAGCCCACTCAAAATATAATTCATTGCCCTTGCATTGATCTCAACCAATTTCCTGATAGTCTTATCTACCTCGGGATCACCTTCAACCTTATACTCTTTTTCAACCATCTGCCATACCTCATATCCTTGTGATATCAAGTAGTTCTTCATTCTCATGCTCTAGAAAGCATAATTGTTACCATCAAACAATGGAGCCTTATTTGTAGATAATCCATTCTATGAAGCCATCTGTGTTCTTGTAGAATCTACCCTCAAGTTGTTAGCCTTTTCGAAGGAACCCGCTCTGATACCAATTGAAGAACACAAGCTTATACTAAGAGGGGGGTGAATAGTATAGCGCCCACTTTTTACTTTCTTTCCAAACCAATATCAATTAGTGTCCTTAATTGCAATAACCAAATATAGCAGTGTGCATTAATGACATAGATAGCAATAGTAAACAAGTGCACAAATCACCACACACAATTGAGACACAAGATTTAACGTGGTTCCCCCAATGTGGGGTACTCCACAAGATAATATCCTTATAATATTTCACATAGAAATAAGGATCCTTATCCCAATACAAATGATTACTTTGATCTACTCAAATCTAGGCAATACACTGATCTTCTCAGGTAGGCAATCCATTGATCTACTTTAGCAAGCTCACCAAGAACTTACCTAAAACTGCTCTAGCAAGCTCACTAAGAACTTGCCCAAAATTTTCTCTAGCAAGCTCACTAAGAACTTTCCCAAAACTACTTCAGCAAGCTCACCAAGAACTTGCCCAAAACTGCTCAACAAGCTCACCAAGAACTTGCTCAAAATCTGCTCAACAAGCTCATCAAGAACTTGCTCAAAATCTACTCAACAAGCTCACCAAGAACTTGCTCAAAATATGCTCTAGCAAGCTCACTAATAACTTGCCCAAAACTACTTCAGCAAGCTCACCAAGAACTTGCCCAAAATCTGCTCTAGCAAGCTCACTAAGAACTTGCCCAAAATCTGCTCAACAAGCTCATCAAGAACTTGCTCAAAATCTGCTCAACAATCTCATCAAGAACTTGCTCAAAATATGCTCAACAAGATCACTAAGAACTTGCTCAAAACTACTCAACAAGCTCACTAAGAACTTGCTCAAAATCTGCTCATCAAGCTCACCAAGAACTTGCTCAAAATTTGCTCAACAATCTCACTAAGAACTTGCTCAAAACTGCTCAACAAGCTCACCAAGAACTTGCTCAAAACTGCTCAACAAGCTCACTAAGAACTTGTTCAAAATCTGCTCATCAAGCTCACCAAGAATTTGCTCAAAATCTGCTCATCAAGCTCACCAAGAACTTGCTCAAATGTTGTCCCAAATCTGTCCAGAAATCTATCCCAAAATTCTTCTCAAAGGCTCAATAAATCATCCACAAAAATTGCCACAAATCTGTCCACAAATATGTCCCAAAATCCTTCTCAAAGGCTCAACCAATCATGCTCAAGTAGCACTCAAATATCATCCACAAATCTATGAAGGTAAGGCTCAATGATGAATTCAACAATGAATGACAATGCACTCTACAATGGATGACAACAATGATCCACAATGATCTCAACTCAAATCAATCTCAACTCAACTTAAGTCAATCTCAACTCAACTTAAATCTTATAGAAGCATAAAGAGAATTGTTAGAGACTCAATATGTTCTAATATCAAAGTTCAATATCAGTTTGTTTCATGGGACTTGAACAATCACCACACACAATCACTTGACTAGGCTCAATCAACTCAACTCAACCAATCACCACAAGGGATAACTCTTGCTTAGGGCTTTAACCACAGCCAACCTACCATTGGGCCACATGCCCTCACGTGTCCAAAGGGACACGAACAAAAACTTATGTCATAAACTTATGCACCCTTTGAAAAACTTAATAGCGCTTCAAGCGCTTCAACAAAGAAAATAACCACGGTGGCACTCGATTGCAGGACCTATTGCATAACACACAATGCACGAACCTCTAGACCAAAGATCCCTATGCATCTTATTAAACTCCGTGAATGATTTTTCAATAGACCAAAGTCACACTTCTCTCTCTTTTAGCAATTTGTTCCCCAATCGAAGGCATTCAAAAAATAAGCACTTGGGGTCTTGAAGTCTAAGCTTTTGTTGGCATATATATGCCTTTCCTCTTTCTTTAAACGTCGGCGCTATAATTAATATATTTAATTTAAATTTTAAATAATTTAAAATTTAAACTAAATATTTAAAATTAAATATCTCCATCAACGGGGCATCTTTTTCGACGAAACGAAAAGCCAACCCGGGTTTTAAGAAAAACTCATTTCAAATATGCCATCCATGGCTTTAAATAAAACCTTTTATTTTTTCCTACCTTGGTTTTCACAAAAACCTTGTATATATCCATGCTCTCCAAAATATCATAAATGCTTATTTATGAAATGCTTTGGCCACCAAAACTCAATGTGATCCATGTGACATCAATGACAAAATAAAATAACTCAAATTGGCAACACCTTGTGACTTAAAATTTTCCTACTTTCTAACCCAGTTCCCCTTGGGAACCTCCTTTCTAGCTAGACACAAACCAGTTGAATGGCCCAGCCTCCTACAAACTGAACACTTAAGAAGCTTATTTTCATAGACTATCATTTGAGTCCATACACCGTGTTTGGAAATAAGATCGATATGACCTGGAAAATTTGCCTTTGAATCCGCCATTACATACATCTGAGCAAAAATCATTCTAGATTTTGCTATAGTGGCCGAGTCTATTAACACTAACTCACTAATCACCCTAGATATACCCCTTAGGATGTCTTCATGCCAGAGATGGAAGGGCAAATTAGGAAGATTTACCCATAAAGGAGCCAGATTGATCTTTTGGGTTTATGGATTACAATTCGACCCCCACTTGTACAGAAATAACTCTTTTCTTCCAAATAACCACGAACCCCTTCCAAGGATTTGCTTTGAGTCCTCGCAATTGATTTTAATCAATAAGAATGTGTTAGAAACTGCAACAATATCTAGAGAACCTTTCAATTTCCATTTGACCATTGCCCATCTCCTTATGGTGTCAGTATCAGGTCTGCCACCATGGAATTTGCTGATAAGAGTATTTTATGTCAATTTGACTTCGTATTTTAGCTTATGATTTGGTGATCTCATCCCTTCTGCTAGACATAGGATCAAGGGCCCACTCTTAGGGCTGATGGAGGGATTTGTATCATAAATTACAGGTTTTATTATTGTTTTCATGTCATTTATTGATGTAGGTTGAAAACTATTTTCCCACTATTTTGTCCCCTATATTTCCCCTGTTCCATATGTGTATGTTTTGTTATGTTTTGCGGCTAGCTGAATTTCGTTCCATTCTATATTTTTCATTTTTGTTAAAGACATTATTATTTAACATTTCTTTATTATTTTTAGCATTTATTTTTTGTTCTAGTTTCCTAGATTAGCAACATTCATTTTCAGCGCTTTCCATTTCTATCTTTCCAAATCAAGCATTTTATTTTCTTGTCATTTCAATTAAGCAAACATAATATAGCAAATTTTCCTTCAACAAGTTTCAATTTCTACAAGTACGTAGTTTTATTTATGCAAATGTGTGTTAACTAGTTTACTTTCTGCAAGGATATTATTATTCTCTGTCTTGATTTAGTAGCCTAATGCTCTGATTCCAAGCCAGAACTCCCTCATTCTCTATCATACATAGCCTTGGATGCTGCCTTGGATTGATAATTAAAATTTAATGATAAGCATTAATGACACCCATAATTTTGATACCATTTTCAAGGAACAAATTGACATTGTTAGATAATCAATAAGTCATTCAATTATTATCTTTTGAAGTTGTAAAAACAACAAAAACAAAACCAACAACTTTACATGAAAATAGTTGCAGTGCTTGGGATTGTATCTAGGATATTGGGATATTATAATAGTTCTTTCTTTACTAGAATGTATGAATAGGTTAAAAGATGAAAAATGTAGATTCATTAGATCAAACCTCCCACTAATCACAGGAAGATGATATTCACGAGGGGTTGAACCCATACCTGAATTACCCAAATTTAAAATTCCTAAAAAATTTGAGTTAGATACACAATCTTCGTCATCAAGAACTGTAGAAACACCTAAGAGAGAATTACGAGAAAATAAAATCTCTAGTTCGTCCTCATCTATTCCTGATAGATCAATGCGATCAAACCAATTTATAAAAATCTATACTTATTGTTGGGAGCATATCATGGTAGATATACAAGAAAATATGAATAGGGGTAGTAACATTCCTAATCTAGAAAATACTCACACTCCTTCCCAAACCTTTGAATATCCTATCTGCTTGAATCCCACTCAAAACTCTCCTATGAAAACCATTTCACCATCAGTATTACCAACTTTTAGGGGAGTTGCGACTGAGGATCCAAATTAGTTTTTATTTGAGTTTAAGGTTGTATGCCATATTTACGATTATATAGATGACAATAAAAACTCAAAGTCTTTCCTTCCACTTTAAAAGACTCAACTTTATGATGGTTCACGAGTTTAGCACCTGATTCAATTCGAACCTAGGATGAAATGGAAAGAGTGTTTTTGAAAAAATACCAAGAATATTGTAGAGTAAATAATCGAAAGGATGAATTGTTTAGGATAAAACAAAAAGAGGATGAAACCTTGGAAGACTATTTGAATAGATTTTATTTTATCCATAAAATATGTGGAGGTACTGAACTAGAATTTATTAAAACCATATTCTTGAGGGGATTGCAAGATGAATCCAGAGAAGTATTGGATCTCATGCGCAAAGGAGATATAAGCACACTCGAACTTGATGAAATCATGGAAATTTGCAAAATTATTCTTGCACAAAACATAGAAGAATAAAAACTGGTAATAACACAAATTATTTGAAAGAATTGATGGAAGAGTTTGCCAATATTAAAACTAACATCTTAGTACATTTGAACACGACATTAGGTGAATTAATTGCAAAGGCCAAATCTACTAAATATTTGGCCATTTATTGTCCAATATGTAAAAATAAACATGCTCTCCATGAGTGCCATTTAAACAAAACTTCCATATCTACTATATGTAGCATTTGTGACAAAGGGCATCCCATAGGACAATATCAATTGTTACCTAGAATTAAGAATGTATTTGAGAAATAATCTCAACCTATTGAAGAGATTAACTTTGTAGGACCAAGACAAGGGGGTAGTTTCCCTCAGTACCCATACCAAAACACTTCTCAATTTTCCATAAATTGGGGAGACAATACTTGGTCTATGTCATGGCCTAATTCAAAACCACAACCTTGGAATCATCCACCATGGGCATCATCTTAGGAATGATCTCAACCAGGATGTATGAATCAACAATGGAATCAAACACTATGGATGCATACACAAATTCAAGGACAACAATGAGGACCATAATATCAATCATACCAAGGGTAATGAAGGTTTCAAAATCAACAAAAAAACTTGTTGTCTGGTCCTGCTCAAAATTATTCTTAGGGTCAATAACAACAATCACAACAATAGGTAAAACAACCCCCACTTTTGGTTTAACCTGTGGCCAATCCAAATAACACTAGAAAACAACCCTTGTCTACATGGCTGAATCAGAAGAAACAACCATGATAAATGTCATAGATTATGATAATATTTTATTGCATTATGAAAGGACACTTTCTGAACCAACTCCACTCATCATTGAAGAAATGGAAATCGATGAGAATAAACAAGATCTATTTCCACCAAAGCAACAACAACAACATCTTGAAAAAGGGAAAGAAAAAATAAGAAAACTTTCCTCAAGAAGAATTAACTTCTTCATCAGAAAGAATACCATAACTTGAATAATTTGAGAAATCAAACATATCTTCAAAACCAGAATTAATAAAGGAATTGAAACATTTAAATATTATGATTCCTTTACTACAAGCTACTAAAGATATACCAATAATCAACAAAACTGTTTAGGAATTGTATATTAGAAAACCAGGACGAAAGAAGAAAGCATTACCAAAAACCATACAAGTAGATGGGAAATTAGCCAACCTCCTTATAGGAAAGCTTATTCCACAAAAATATGGTGATGTGGAAATCTTGGTAGTCATAGTAGCCATAGGATCAATGTAAATATCCAATATTTTGATTGACCTAGGGGCAACCATCAATGTTATGACAAAGAACACAACACAAATATTAAAATTAAACAACCTACATCTACATCCATAATATTAAAAATGGTTGATAGATCGATTACCAAACCAAAAGAAATAATTGAAAATATTCATGTATCAGTTTCTGTAGCACCCTAAAATTGGCACAGTGAAATCTTAATAATTACAATTACTCTAGTAAATAATTCAAATTCAAATTTTAACCTCCCAAACCGCTCCCAAACCGTCGCTTAATCCGTTTCCTCCTTTCCCATGCCATTTTTAGAGTTTGTTTTGACCGTTTGACGATATCGTCGTCGATCAGACGATATCGCCTCAGATCGGACGATTTCGTCTGGGCTAGGACGTCCAGACGATCTTGTCCCAAAACTAATTTTTCACAATTAGCCTCTGTTCCAACGACGTCTCTAATCCGGGCAGAAGCGTGTCTACGTCGTTAGAGACCCTTCCCCATTGGAGATCTCCCAAATAGGGATGATCTCCAACCTCCTAACCTCCCTCCTAAGCCTATTTAATCCTAAGCCCTCCCCTTAGCACCCCCTGGCTGATAATTCTCTGTAAATTGACTTCACACGCATTAAGACATCCTAAATTGTTATTTGCATTAGTTCTATTCAAATTTTGTTGCAGGTACCTTAGTATTTTTCAGCCGGAGCAAGCTTACATCGTCGCAGACGATCCTGTTCAGATCGGAGGCGATCCTGTCGAATCAGAGATGATTTCGTACCAATGCGAGATGATTTTGACTGCAATCAACATTGGGGGCAATCAGTGCCCAAAGTTTGCATTTTCCTCCTTTCAATCTGTTGTTTTATTCTGCAATTAGCTAGTTTATTTATTATTTTATGCTATCTTGCATTTTGGAGTTCACCCATCTAGATCAAATGCATAATTAAGTCATAATTGTCATTAAATCAGTATAATGCATTCATGTTTCTGTTTATAATTTTTAGTTTGATATTGTTACTGTCATTTTACATTGTTTCCCTATGTTAGCATTGTTGTATTTTCTATGTTTTGCACCTATTTCTCTGTTTGCAGGTCTCTGACGAATTCGTCAGATCTCAGACGATCTTGTCGATAGAGATCTTGTCTGATCTCAGACGATCCTGTCAAATCAGAGGCGATCCTGACTGCTTCAAGAATCAGAATCTTCATCAGACATCCGGATCAGGTATGATTTTTTAATATTGCTTAATTTCTCTATTTTCTGTCTTAATCTGCTTTTTTGTATTCATTTAATCTGCATCTTCATATAGAATAGCTTAGATGCATTTTGGCCAAACCTAGGACTTGGATGTTTAAGGATAAAAATGAACACATAAAACACATTCCCAACCTAGGCGTGGAAACTGCCATTAAATGTTTCCTGGTGAACCCACCATCCGTCAAAAAATCACCATAATACACCTCCCCCGAGAGGCGGGACCTTCGCAAGGCCTCTCAGTCCGAGGTACCATGCCATCCTTTTCACATCCCCCTTCCGGGCACGGATCCTATAGCTTGAAGGTAAGGGTGTGAAAAATTTGGAGCGATACATTTTGGTGAACCCGACGTGAATGCATTTTAAACCTTTTGAAAACAAAAACAAAAAAAATAAAACAACCAAAACATAGATGCATTTCAAATCATTTAAAATTAATAAGTTGCATATCATGTTTAGATGGTAGCTCCTAAGAAAATATTAGCAGTTACTATAAATGTTGAAAACCAATTGGCAGCCATAGAAATCAATTATGTGCTTAGTGTGCACGAAACAGATAGAAATCAACTTTTGTGGGACGAACTTGATAGAAGACTTAGTGTCATTTCATCTAGGTCAACAAAACTTAAACAAATCAAGAGGCTTGTCCTAGATAGAATCCTGGATCCTCATCAACTCGTCTTTTATCATGAACTTCAGAGAGCCTGCCATAGATGGTTAGCTTATAGGAGAGCTCTTGTGTCTTCAGAATTGTTCACCTTCGAGGAATACCTCGAGAACGTAGCCATTATACACCAGTTCCTAGGTCATGTAGAAGACCAAGAGGTTGTTCTTACGGATAGGGAAATATGGAATAGAGTTCCTCGAGCTGTGTTATATCGAGAGTATTGCCATGAGCTTTACTTCTATCAACCAACATCTGAGACAGATAATATCACTATAGCTCTTTTCATTAAATTTTTGAAGGAAAATTTTCAATTTGAAGAAGAACACTTCATGACTCCTGAAGAACTCGAGCCCATTAATGATATTTATAAATTGTTTATAGAAAACTAGATCATTACTTTCAGTATTATTTCTTGCATTTATTGTGTTGTTTGTTATCTTTACAATATTATTTCAAAAACAAAGAAAAACTAAAAAAAAAACATAACAAAAACCAAAACATTTCATTTTAAATATTGTAGTAGGTATATAATTAATATATACCTCTTAAGCTTGTTGCATATATATATATATATATATATATATATATATATATATATATATATATATATATATATATATATTTGCTGAAATCTAAAATTAAGCACAATGCCTAAACTTAGGAATGGTAAACAAACTGAAGGAGAAGAAGAAGATTGGTTAGAAGATAAAACTAGAGACCCAAATGTCCTTCCTGAAGATCCAATTCCGGAAGGAGAAACTCTAGATCAACCAGAAGATGACCTAGGTGAAGACAATGAACAAGAAGAAAATGTTAAAGAGGATGGATCCTCATCCCCTAGAGTAGCTCCAGATGGAACTATTGCTTTTGACAACGTAGATCATTTCTGGAAATTTTTCCATAATAACATTGGTGTTCTTAATATGGCAGTTCGTATGGATAAAGGGCAAATTAGTGACACTCAAGCAGCCATGGAACATATGTTTGATGTGCGCACTAATCCCTTGTCTTTCATTGATCAAGAAAGTGATAAGGCTGGACCATCCAATACAGATATGGTCACTATGATTCAAAACATGTCAAAACAACAGGTTACCCAACCTCCTAAGGAACTTGTTATTCAGCCTAAAATCATTCCCACACAAAAGAAAACTTCCTTCACTGCTTTACTTCGCCAAACTATTGATCAATATGCTTCAAGTAAACAAAAACCTAAAATGAAGTCAAACACCAATTTTCAACAATCTGGAATACAACATAATACAACTTCAAAATTCCTTCATAACACCTTTCCTACCAACAATTTACACAATAGCAACATAGCATCTAATCTTCATGTCCCTCCATCATATGCTCACAAATCCCATATCAATGCCCTACCGAACCAATATGGTGGGCAAACTAGTAATCTGGAAGCCATGGTGAAACAGTTAGCTTCGCGTATGGACCAGATAGATCCTTACCGTCCCTCGTACAATTATCGAGAGATATGTAGTCAACCTTTGGATCCCATAGTTGTAGCACAACCATACCCTAAGCATTTTCCCATGCCCATCTTGCCTATATATAAAGGAACCGAAGATCCCATAGAGCATCTTCGCATGTTTAGGATAGCATGTCATGATATATCACATGATGACTTGCTATTACTAAAAATGTTCCCGAAAAGTTTAGGTGGAATGGCATTAGAGTGGTACTATCAATTGCCCACTCATTCTTTGAGAAACTTTGAAGAAACAGCTGAATCTTTTGTCCATCAATTTAGTGCCTACATCGAGAGGCATGTAACCATTAAAGATTTATACAACTTAAAACAAGACAAGGATGAATGTTTTGCCGATTTCTTAGCTAGATGGAGGCAGTTGATAGGAAAACTGCACTTTGTGCTACCTTATAGGGAAATGTTGGACATTTTTATCAATAATTTACAAGAACAAATATCTTATGAGCTATCAACTGCTACTTTAACTACCTTCGATCAAGCTATAGATTTAGCTCGAAGAGTAGAAGATGCCCTCATTAGGAGAGGCCAACTTAGGAAGAAGGATGATGAGAAAACCTCCAGAAATCAATATAAAAACAAACAAGTTGTTGGTGACGGAGTCACTGATAGCAGAAATGTTGCTAATATCAATGCAACGAAAACAACAAAAAAATTTATATTGAAACCTCCTGATAAACCTCCTCGAGAATTTACTAGATTGAATCAACCATTATCAACTATTTTACCTCAATTACTCGAAAGAGGTTTGATCCAATTACCAGCTATCCAGGAACCTGATCCAACTATACCCGGATACAGAGCTGACTTACACTGTGATTTCCATAGAGGACCTGGACACTCTACCAACGCTTGTAAAAGGTTGAAACATAAAATACAGGATCTAATTGATAATAATGAAATGGAGGTGCAAGCCTTCCAACCTAAACAAAATGCTCCTAATAATCCTCAAAAGACCATTCCCCAAAATCAAAATCAAAATGCTAATCAATCATTAGACATATTTCAACACCCTTTACCAAGACATGGTAAAGAGGTGGCCAATCAAATCGAACATCATAATGTTCCTCCTCCTACCCGATATGTAGGAACTATTAGTGGACAATTACTTATTCAGGATCCTCAAATATTTGACACAACCTTATCCCTGGTTACGACCAGGCCCTTACATAATATTCCAACTCCAGATTCTAGTGATATAGAATCAGATACTGAAAGTGAAATAGACATCACTTCAAACCAATCGAATAGTTCTAAAAATGAATCAGATCCTATTCAACCCATCACGGATGCTATGGTTCCAGAAGAACCATTTCCTAGAAGAGTTACTACTCGACCCTCTTCTAATCAATTCCTCCCTAATGAACAAGCCATAAACGCTCGATCGAGACCAGTTCAACGTCCTCAATATAACATTGTAGGTACCATTGGAGTCGTTACCCGACAACGGGCTCAAAATTCTCAACAAGAACCAAACCAGAATGATGGATCAGCTCCATTTGTTTTGAAAAATCCCAATAAAGGGAATCATGCTTCCAATGTTCAACCTAAACCCCCTTACAATATTAATGAGCAATTATCCAATACTACAGCCAGAATTTCCCTTTTGGATTTATTAAGATCTTCTCCTACCCATAGGGATGAGTTGATGCTTACATTAAGCCAAATGATGGTACCTCAAAACATTCAACTCTGAAGCCATGGCCAATACTATCATCACTCGAGAAGTTGATTGTATTGACTTTCGGGATAAAGATATCCCACAACACAGTTTACATAAGGATAATCCCTTATATATTACTGCTCTAATTGGAGATGTAGTCTGTTAAACGAGTCCTGATTGATAATGGTTCATCTCTAAACATTTGCACTTTTGACTTCTACCAAAGATTTGGCTTTAGAAGTGATGAAATGAAGAAAACTGACATGATTATCAAAGCTTTCAATGACGAAACACAAGAAACGTGTGGAGTTATTACCATCCCATTGCAAGTTGGTCCTAGAACTCTAGATACCACCATGTTTATTGTACATTGCCCCGCATCGTACAATATACTCTTGGGTCATCCTTGGATCAATGCAATGCGGGTTGTCCCATCAACTTTACACCAATGTGTTAAATTCGAATTTAAAAATCAGTTGGTCACTATCCATGGTGACCCTAGACCCTTTGATATGTGTGCTTTGGCAGAACCTGTTGGAGTGCAATTTTGCCCTGCTCTGTCATCCACACATCCTAATTCTTATTTTTCATCTAAAACTGTGAAACACACACCCATAGCTTCACCTATTTCCCCTCCATTAATTTCATCCTCATATATAGATCAACAATCTTCTAAACAAACCACTCTAGAACCTCAAAAAGATCTTCAATCTACAACCAATCCTTCATGTTCTATCCCTATAATTTCAAAACCTATAGACCCATCTATTAACACTTCCACATTATCAACATCTATCATACCTTCCACATCTAAAGATATAGGGAATGATCCTTCTACATCTTATGCTCTTTATGATGAACTTTTACCAGATTTATCCACAATCTTAATATCAAAAAAAACAAATGCTTTCATGCAAGATTCAATTCTTTTAAATAACTTGCCGCCATCTCCTCGTACTTTGGGCCTCCCACAACCTATGGGAAGTACTTACCAAGTCGGGAGTTGTGCCTTCATTTATAAAGGATATGATTGGGGAAGAATCCCTCGAAATATCAAAACTCATCATGAGGGATATGCTCGATGTTATTTTACCAATGAATATATTAAAGCTAAACCCATAATGCTTAAAATGGGATATAAAGGGAAAGGCTTGGGACCTTTCCAAAATGGCATGAAAGAACCTTTCGAGGTAGAACCGTGGCACTGCCTGCTGTGGTGTGGGCCTATTTCCTAGTAAGGGTCAACCCTTTCCTTTTGAAGATGATGATCAACTCATATGTTATCAAGATTATTTGGATAGGCATGATGATTTGCCTCTAAAAAATCAGCCATTTACATGTAACATGCTATCCATAGCTTACCCTGAAATGATTGTTGACCTCGATGAAGAGTTGGAAGGAGATATCTTCCACGATGTCTCCGTTGAAGAGATGTTACACAATGGATTTTATTTTGATGGTTCTATACCAACTATAGCCCAACTTGAGACCACTAATCCTCAAGATGAATTATCCAAATTAACCTTACAAGAATTACAAGAATTGGGCGTTTCACCCGCCCCACCTAATTTTGAAAGAGATCTACACATGGAGGTAGAAAACGTCATTAAAATTAATATTGGAACTGAGGATAATCCTCACATAATCAATATTGGATCAGAATTAAGTCAAGAAAAACAAGAACAATACATTGCATTCCTTAAAGAGTATGAAGATGTCTTCGCTTGGACATATGAAGATATGCCGGGTCTAGACCCTTCTGTAGTCATGCATCATCTAGTGGTCCATCCGGATGCTAAACCTGTTAAACAAAAACTTAGAAAAATGCATCCCAAAGTGGCTCTGCTAGTCAAAGGGGAGTTAGAAAAACTCCTGAATGTTGTTTTTATACAAGCTATTGATTATGCTGAATGGATCTCAAATGTAGTTCCAGTTACCAAGAAAGAAGCTACCAAAGTTAGGGTTTGCACAGATTTTAGAGATATTAACGTTGCATGCCCTAAAGATGATTTTCCTCTTCCAAACATGGATCAAATCATTGAATTTATTGTCGGGAGTGGGATGATGTCCTTAATGGATGGATTCTCTGGTTATAATCAGATCAGGATAGCTCCTGAAGATCAGGCTAAAACAGCCTTTATTACCCCCTAGGGTACCTTTTGTTGGAAAGTGATGCCATTTGGCTTAAAGAACGCAGGTGCAACCTATCAACGAGCTATGACTTATATTTTTCATGATATGATGCATGATATCCTACATGATTATGTAGATGATATTATAGCTCGCTCTATTAATGAAGATAATCATTTAGATGATTTGAGAAAAGTTTTTAATCGATTACGAGAATATCTTATTCGATTAAATCCAGCCAAATGCATATTCGGAGTTAAGTCCGGTAAACTATTAGGGGTTTTAGTTTCTTTACGTGGTATCAAAATCGACCCTCTCAAGATTGCGGCTATCACTGATATGCCCGCACCTACTAATATATCTGAGTTACGAAGTTTACAAGGTAAGCTTCAAGCCATCCGTCGCTTCATCGATAAGCTGGCGGACAAAACTGGTCCCTTTCTTAAACTTCTTAAGAAGGATGTCCCTTTTAATTGGGATGATGAATGTAGAGAAGCTTTTGAACTTCTCAAACAATACCTCCTTAATCCACCTGTGCTTTCACCACCTAGACCTGATCGCCCATTTCTCCTGTATATTTCAGCTTCAGATTCTGCCTTAGGAGCTATGTTAGCTCAGCTTGATGATGAGAAGAGAGAACGTGCTAATTATTATATTAGCCGAACCTTCATCAGTTATGAAACCCGCTACACAACATTAGAAAAACTATGTCTAGCAGTCGTGTTTGCTACGCAAAAATTATGCCATTATATGCTTAGTCAGAAAACTTATGTCATTGCTAAATATGATCCCTTAAGGTATCTCATGAGTCGACCTTATTTATCGGGTCGCACAACCAAGTGGGTTCTTGCTCTAAGCGAGTTTGATCTCACATTCATAGGACAGAAGTCTGTTAAGGGTCAAATCATAGCGGATCAATTAGTTGCTGCACCCTTAGAGTCTACCCATCCCCTCATCATTGAGTTTCCTGATGAATGCCTTCAATTAGAGGCGAACCATATTGAACAATGGTCCTTATACTTTGATGGAGCCCGATGCATGAGTGGGGCTGAGTGCGGGTATTATTTTAATATCCCCACAAAAACATCTTATTCCTCTGTCCTTCAAATTAACATTTGCTTGCACCAACAATACTGCTGAATATGAAGCTCTAATCCTTGGATTACGAGCTGCCTTGGCGCTAAAAATTAAACATCTGTTAGTTTTTGGTGATTCTCAACTGGTTATAAACCAAATTAATGAAGTTTATCAGACCAGAGATGATAAACTATGCCCATATAAAGCCTATGTTTTACAATTAATGTCTCTATTTGATCAAGTTACCTTGGAAGCTATTCCTCGAACTTGCAACCGTGCAGCTGATGCTATGGCCGCAGCTGCATCTCTCCTCCCCTTGGAGTTAGATGACGAATATGCCACTATCATTATTCGTCGACTCTAGGAACCCGCTTCAAATAAGTCATGCTTAGAACCTTTGGATGTGTTTCTAATCAATGAAACTACTCCTGAACCTTGGTATACGGATATATTTGATTTTCTCCAAAATGGGACTTTCCCTGCCAATTCTAATAGAAACCAACATCGGTTATTACGTAGACAAGCAAGTCGATTTGTAATAATTGGCAATACTTTATATAGGAGATCTTTTGAAGGTATCCTATTAAGATGTTTGAATTTAGAAGAATCCAAATCAGCCTTGAGTGAAGCCCATGATGGATCTTGTGGAGGACACTTCAGTGGTAGTGTCATTGCTAAAAAGCTCCTTAGGATAGGATACTTTTGGCCTACCATGGAGAAGGATGCACATGATTATGTGTGCCATTGCGACAAGTGCCAGAAACATGCTGACCTTGTCCATGCGCCTGCACAAGAACTACAGGCTATTTCATCTCCTTGGCCCTTTTCAAAATGGGGTTTAGATATTATTGGCAAAATCAATCCTGTGTCATCTGATGGACACAAATTCATCATAACCGCCACTGAGTATTTCACGAAGTGGGTTGAAGCTATGCCTTTAGCTTCCTGCACTGGCACACAAGTCTCTAAATTTATTTTTAATCAAATCATTTGTAGGTTCGAAATTCCTGCAAATCTCATCTCTGATAATGGAACTTGTTTCAAAAATAAAGATGTTAAAAAATTATGCCAAAAATATAAGATTCAACATCGCTGGTCCACTCCCTATTATCCTCAGGGTAATGGTCAAGCAGAAGCATCTAACAAAACCTTAATCAAAATTCTCAAAATATTGGTCAATAAAACTGGCCGTGACTGGCACATTCAGTTATATCCAGCCTTGTGGGCCTATCGAACTAGTGTTCGAACCCCCACTGGAACTTCACCTTTTGTTTTGGTTTATGGTGCTTGAAGCCGTTTTTCCCTTTGAATTAGAAGTTCCTTCTTTGGCTCTACTACTTCAAGATACCGAAGTAGGAGATGAATATCGAGTCGGTGAGACTCGATCACTGGAACTCCTAGATGAAAAATGCATCAATGCTTTGGAGCATCTCCGTGCCTACCAAAACAAGCTTAAAAGATCATATGCTAAAAAGTTCGTCATCGATCCTTTGAGATCGGTGACCTTGTTTTAAAAGAAAATCAAAAAAATACTAATGCAACTAAGGACCTTAAAGGTAAATTTGAGCCCAACTGGCTTGGACCATACATTATCATTGCTAAATTTGAATCGGGAGCATACAAATTATCTACCTTAGATGGTAAAGAACTTAAAGAACCCATGAATATTTTGCATCTTAAACGTTACTATGTATAAATTTGGTCATTTCATCCTTGTATATATTTGTTTAAAATATTTCAAAATCACTATCTTGTATTTCTTTCAATTTATAAATTCAAAAACACCAAAAACATTCATAATCATCAAAATCTTCAAAACTATTTGTTGTATTTATTTATGGCACTTGTTAATTCTTTCAAAAACAAACAAAAATAATAAAAATAAAAACAACAATATTCTTGACTCTTTCGAAACCAAAACAATATAAAGAAGAAAGAGAGAGTCAACATTCTCAAAACTTCTCAAAAATTATTTATATATATCTTCTTACAAATGTTGCAATTATATGTTTCAAATTATTTTGGATAAATTAGCATTTATTTGGAATCCCTCACTTTCACACTCACAAAAATAAATATCTTGATTTTATCTGGCATGATTACTAATCTCTCTTATATCAAAGTCCACAAAATTCAATTAAATAAAGTTTGAGCATAGAGAATTGATCTTGTTATTTACTTAAACCAAGCACATCTTTTCACAATAAAATGATTATATTTGTAATTTCCATGCTTTGCTACATAGTAGAAGTGGTTTCTTGAGCGAAAAGTTTCCCCTGCTATCCTATCATGCACATGGTCTAGAATCTTTGAGAATTGGCAAAAGGACAAGCTCACCCCTACCCAGAATAAAAATCCCTTGCTCTACAACTAATCCGAGCAAGTATCCCTAGCATAGAAAGAAAAGCAAAGTTCAAGAAAAAAGAGAAAAAAAGAAAAATGTTATTTTATATCATTACAACAATGTTTCAAGCATTATCTCAAAAATCAAGCAAAAATACAAAAGAAAGAAAAAAAAAGCAAAAGCAATAAAATCCCTTTCCCTACCCTTTGAAAAGAAAAGAAGGGTTGATGAGCTTGAATCCCTGGAATTCTCAATTATTCAAAAACTGTGAGGTAAGCCCCATAACAGGTGGTTTGTGCCCAACCTGCTTGGCCTTGGGTAACTCCTAGCGTGGCGATATGTCTGTCACATTAGCGACCTTCTTTTGTACAGACCTATGTCTGCTTATGGATTAGCTAGCTCTTGATAATCCGACTTACATAGTAGTCTAGTATGGTTATATGCATCTACATCATGGTTAATGAACACTTATTTGGTTCATTCAAATCACTTGTATCATATTATCTTGCTCAAAACTGGTAAATGAACATAGCAATTGCACACACATTTTATATTTGAGAGATTTTGTGTATCATTATGATAAATCAAGATTGGAAATGAATTCACATATGCACATGGGATTCCTTATAAATCTAACTTTTGTCTTTAAGATACTTTGAAATATTTTTTTGCAAATTGTTTGGAATAATTCATTTTCTTCTTTCAAGTACAGTTGTTTAGTATAAAGACAACTACATGCATAATAGAAAGATCAAAATTTCTTTCAAAACCATACAATCAAAACACACACACACACAACACACACACACACACACACACACACACACAAAAAATATATATATATATATATATATATATATATATATATATATATATATATATATATATATATTATTGACTTTCGCGACGATGGTATAGTTCTAAAACCAAAATTGGAATTTTATGCCTAGCGCAAGTCCTCATCTTCATATTTTTTGTTTATTAAAAATCAACCATGCAATAAAACTATCTCTTTTTGGATTTTGCGATGATGGTATAAGTCTATACCTACATATTCTATGCCTAGCGCAAACCATTGTACCAATTTTTATTCCCCATTTATTTAAAAATCATGAAAACCATATGACTTAAATCATTCTATTATACAATTATGTTTTTAAACAAAAAGCATGCACATTATCATTATTTCATGTCATTATGTCAACCTTCAATTTTGCAATGATGGTATAATTCCTAGGGAATTATCCAAAAAATTTATCACACTTAGGAATTTATGCCTAGCAAAAATCATTTTAACATTATTTCATGCATACTATTTTTATGAAAATCTGAAAACAAACCATCATCATCATCATTTGCACCATTGCACCAAAGTCTTAAGACAGTCTCTTAAGCACTCTTTTACTTTTTAACAATATTTCTATACTGGGATTAGCTTGACGACCGAGTGAGCGGCGACTCCATGAAATGGTCTATAATAGCGACAATGTCCTTTGAAATTATTGTTAGAAGTCTCTTTTTATCTTTTATCACATTACATCACAAACAACCAATTTGTTACATCAGATTATTTCATTTAAAATCTTACAGCATGACATTCAAATCATAATATTTCCAATGACATAATTACATGAATCATCAAATCAATCAATCAAACATTAAAAGCATCATAAAAATACATAAGACACAAGTCATATGATCAAAAAATATCTCATCTCATATATATATCAACAATATATACATCATCTCAAAACTAGATTGGTATGCCACAATCTGTACCTCGGCATACTCAATCCTCTATCAAAAAATAATAAATGCTATCATATCAATCTGTACAATGTCATGCAGTAGTCTAGCCTCGAGAACCCCTCGAGCTCTCAGCCTCATCTCCTCCCCCGCCTTGAGGTGGACGAGGTGGCCCCATCGCAGTATGAGTGGTACTACGAGTCCTAGTCATCGATCGAGACGAAGTCCTCGATGACCCGATCCGGATCGGATCTACGATGTTAGCTGGAAGTGGTAGTCTATCCTCCTCTGGCACCATCTGATAGTATAATGTCTGGTAGAAAGTGATTTGGGCAATAGCCCATGCTAGCTCCCTAGTGCTCGCCCCTCCGCCCCGTGCTCCGAGGCGTGCAATCTCATCTCTGAGCTGTGTCACCTCAGCTCGATGTCATGCAACCTCCTCCTGTAGGGTCTGCACTCATGCTTGGAGACGGATTGTCTTCGCTCGGAGAGTCATTGTCTCGCTACTCTCCCCAGTGTCAACACCCTTGCCCTTATCGGGCGATGGTGGCCTCTCTCTCTATGGAGAAGGGGGTCTCTCCGCCCTCCTCTCCCCTGTCATGGCCTCTCCTATGCCTGTGGCCTCCTCTGCTCTCTCCCGCTGTGACCCTGGGCCACCTCCATAGCCACCTGGCATCGCCTCCCTATTCGATGCACAACTACATGAATCGGACCCTGAGCCCTCGTCATCCGAGGAGGGCGGATGCCTGCATACCAGGCATCATAGCCATCGGCTACCCCTACGTCGTCCCCATCCACTGGCTGAATGGGGGCATCATCCGAGTCCTGACTCCAGAAGCGCTGCATATCTAGAG
Organism: Wollemia nobilis; assembly: GCA_028583015.1. Taxonomy (NCBI): domain Eukaryota; kingdom Viridiplantae; phylum Streptophyta; class Pinopsida; order Araucariales; family Araucariaceae; genus Wollemia; species Wollemia nobilis. The sequence goes on from JAQPPZ010002347.1 coordinate 3,191,350, forward strand.
CCCCGCTCACCATAGTGTTATCCCGGATAGTCCGAGAAAACTCGTAATCCCTGAGAGATGGGATCCCCTGTTGTAGACCGAACTATCGCAAAACTCGGTCGTAGCGGTGGAGCTCCACCTCTCCCCTCTCCATCCGTAGCTAGAAGACTCGCCTGATGCGAGCCAGCTCCTGTCCATCCTCGGCCCACCCTGGGTGCTCTCTCCATGGCCTCCAGGTGATCTGGTCTGGGACAAGGTCATCCAGTAGTCTCCGGGACATCGATAGATCAATCCCGCTGTGACCCTCTTCGGAGCCACCAGTAGAAAGCTCGGGGCCTCTCCCCATCAACCCCTATCAAAGGAAGCCCTATCGGCCTCCGCACTGCAATGTGCTCCCAGCACCAAACCTGTAGGAGCGATGTCATAACTAGACATCGACCGCCCTTGTACACGACCCCATGCAGGATCCTGTACAGTCGGCATAGAACAAAGCTGCCCCAAGAGAATCTGTAACCATGGTCTCGCATGTCGTAGATCACATCTGCTAGCACCCATGGTACCCTGCACCCGCTCTGGTGGCACAACAGAAGTCCACCCACCACTCTAGCCAAAACTTGTGTGAGTCTGGATGCCCTAGGCATCTGACGTAGTGCCTCGATGTTCACTCCGCCCTTCTCCAGGGCGAAGCTCGGGTCACCACACAACCGCATCATAGCATGGCCCTGATTGGCCACAGGAGTGATCAACCGTCCTTGTATGGGGATTCTCAGAATCCTCCATACATCCTCCAATGTGGGAGTCATCTCCCCTATGGGTAACCAAAAATAGGAAGAACCCGGATACCACCTCTCTACCAGGGCTGTCAGTAGCCCCATGTCTGTAGAAACTTGTGGCATTTCTGCCACATGTTGTAAGCCGGCTTGAGCCAGCTGATCCCGCTCTACCTGTGATAGAGTGGCCAAGTCATCTCTCAACCCCTCGTATTTCCATTCTCTGCTCTTTAGCAAACCTCTCTGCAACATAAACAACAAAACAATAAAAATCATTAATAAAAACTCAAGTGATTAATAATGCAAGTTAAAATAAGTTCAATTTTATACAAATGATGATATCGTCCACTATTGGACGATATCGTCCCAAATTTGAGCACAATCGTCTCCGATTTTGCAAGCCGAAATCATCCCTAATTTGATGAAATCGTCCCCCTTTCGTCGATTTCGCCCTTAGACGAAATCGGTGAACTTGAGACGATTTCGTCGAAATCGGGACGATTTCGTCCCGACGACGTCGACGGCCCAAAAACGGCCGTGATGCTCAAAAATTGATCAAAATTCACCTAAAAAGCATGTAAATTCAACTTAAACCATTCTAAGCTAAGTTTAGACTCTTACCCGTAGCCCGCGTCGGACCTCTGTCGATCTGTGCACTGTCTCCACCATTTTTGCTTGCAGAGCTCTAAAAAACCAAAAAATGAACAGTAAAAATGAATTAGGGTTTTACCCTATTTTTCTTAATTTTATTCAAAACATAATTAAAAACATTTTAAAATTTTGCTTTTCCATGTTTTTACCTCAAACGTTCGATTTGGGTAAAAACACGGAGGGGGCACCATAGTAAGCTGTCGTACGATTCGACCAAGAATCGTCGCCTAAAAATGGGAATAATTTTTGCTTTCTCGTAGATCGAGAAGAACTCATCTTTAACGCATTTTCTTCAAAAAATTCGCTAAAGAGGGGGCAAAATGTAGCACCCTAAAATTGGCGCAGTGAAACCTTAATAATTACAATTACTCTAGTAAATAATTCAAATTCAAATTTTAACCTCCCAAACCGCTCGCTTAATCCGTTTCCTCCTTTCCCGTGCCATTTTTAGAGTTTGTTTTGACCGTTTGACGATATCGTCGCCGATCAGACGATATCGCCTCAGATCGGACGATTTCGTCTGGGCTAGGACGTCCAGACGATCTTGTCCCAAAACTGATTTTTCACAATTAGCCTCTGTTCCAACGACGTCTCTAATCCGGGCAGAAGCGTGTCTGCATCGTTAGAGACCCTTCCCCATTGGAGATCTCCCAAATAGGGATGATCTCCAACCTCCTAACCTCCCTCCTAAGCCTATTTAATCCTAAGCCCTCCCCTTAGCACCCCCTGGCTGAAATTCCCTGTAAATTGACTTCACATGCATTAAGACATCCTAAATTGCTATTTGCATTAGTTCTATTCAAATTTTGTTGCAGGTACCTTAGTGTTTTTTAGCCGGAGCAAGCTTACATCGTCGCGGACGATCCTGTTCAGATCGGAGGCGATCCTGTCGAATCAGAGACGATTTCGTACCAATGCGAGACGATTTCGACTGCAGTCAACATTGAGGCAATCAGTGCCCAAAGTTTGCATTTTCTTCCTTTCAATCTGTTGTTTTATTCTGCAATTAGCTAGTTCATTTATTATTTTATGCTATCTTGCATTTTGGAGTTCACCCATCTAGATCAAATGCATAATTAAGTCATAATTGTCATTAAATCAGTATAATGCATTCATGTTTCTGTTTATAATTTTCAGTTTGATATTGTTATTGTCATTTTACATTGTTTCCCTATGTTAGCATTGTTGTATTTTCTGTGTTTTGCACCTATTTCTCTCGTTTGTGAGGTCTCCGACGAATTCGTCGACGAATTCGTCGGATCTCGGACGATCTTGTCCGATAGCAATCGATCTCGGACGATCCTGTCAAATCACGAGGCGATCCTGATCGCTTCAAGAATCATAATCTTCATCAGACATCCAGATCAGGTATGATCTTTTAATATTGCTTAATTTCTCTATTTTCTGTCTTAATTTTGTTTTTCTCTGTATTCATTTAAATCTGCATCTTCATATAGAATAGCTTAGACGCATTTTGGCCAAACCTAGGACTTGGATGTTTAAGGATAAAAATGAACACATCAAACACATTCCCAACCTAGGCGTGGAAACTGCCATTAAATGTTTCCTGGTGAACCCACCATCCAGTCAAAAAATCACCATAATACACCTCCCCCGAGAGGCGGGACCTTCGCAAGGCCTCTCAGTCCGAGGTACCGTGCCATCCTTTTCACATCCCCCTTTCGGGCACGGATCCTATAGCCTGAAGGTAAGGGTGTGAAAAATTTGGAGCGATACAGTTTCATCATGGGAATATCCAATTGACTTTTTGGTATTACAACCTCAAAATACTATGAATGGTTACCCAATAATTCTTTGGAGGCATTGGCTTGCTATGAAAATTGCCTTCATTGATTGTAGATCAGGGTATATGATCATTTAAAATGTAATAGACTTAAAGCAAATCTCTTTGTATCCTCTTGTGAAAACTTCAATCAATTTTACTGGTAATCTATGGTTCTTGAATTGGATGAATAAAATGACAAAAACATTTCAACATTAGCCACCATAATTGTGAAAGATCATGCTGAAGAATTGGATCCATCTAAGAGACTTGTCTTTGAAGAATAGATTGTCCTGATAAATAATTTGTATGATTCAGGACTAGAAGATGAACCAGTTACTATCAACCATCTACTATGAAAGGATGAATAAAAATAACTCAAACCATTACCATCCATTCCAATACAAGATAGTTCTTTTAATCTACCACATGGATGGCATCATCATATTCTATCATCTTTTCACTGTCCTATATCAAATTTAATTCCATCAGGAACTACCTTTGATAAATATACTTGGACCTTCTATTCTCTGTTACCACACCATTGCCCACTCAACTCATTAATAAGCAACTTCGAAGGAATCAATTCGATACAACCTGGTACAAAACAAATTGAAGTACAACCAAAAATATTTTTGAATATCAATAGTTGGTTGACACTAGGATGAAAAATTGTTTAATGTATTGAGTTGACATCCCAATGATTTTTCATGGAAATACAAGGACATGATAGGAATTCATCCAAACATATGTGCTCGTTGAATTTATATAGAGGATGATAAACCTATATGAAAACCATAGTGGATATTGTACCCTTCTTTACATGATATTGTGAAAGATGAAATTGAAAAAATTCTAGAAGTAGGATTCATCTACCCCATTTTCGATAGCCGATGGCTTTCACCATTTGTTATTGTTACAAATAAAAATAGAAAATTGCGAGTGTGTGTTGACTATAGAAAACTAAATAAAGCCACAGATAAAGACAATTTTCCATTACCATTGATAGATCAAGTGTTAGACACACTCGCTAGAAAGAAGTATTTTTTTGTTCTTGATGGATTTAGTGGTTATAATCATATTCAGGTAGCACCTAAGGATCAGGAGAAAATAACCTTTACTTGCCCAGGAGGAACATTTGCTTATAGAGTTTTACCTTTTGGACTTTGCAATGCCCAAACAACTTTCCAACGAGTCATGCTTGCTATTTTTTTTACTTGACCAATGATTGTGTCAAGATCTATATGGATGATTTTACAATATGTGGAAAAGCTCTTAAAATTCTTGACAAATTTTTGACACAATGTGAAACTTACAATTTGTCTTTAAACCCTAACAATTTTTTTATGATGATGGATGAAGGCATTGTTCTTGGACATCACATCTCATCTAAAGGAATACAAGTTGATCCTAAAAATATTGAGATTATCAAAAAGTTGCCTACACCCCAAACACATAAATGTTAGAATTTTCTTAGGACATATTGGTTTCTATCATCATTTCATTCAAAGCTTTAGTACCATTGCAAACCCTATGTTTGCCTTGTGGACTAAAGATTCATAATTCAAATGGACAAAAAAGTGTCAAAGTGCATTTGATAATTTAAAATAAAAATTGACCACTACACTTGTGTTATGCGATCCAAATTGGAGACTTTCATTTCACATTCAAGCCCATGCATCTAACACTACAAACAAAGCAACTCTAGGCCAAGTTGAAAATGGAGAACATTATGCCATCTATTACATTACCAAAAGCTTAACAGGGGCTGAAATGAATTATACTACTAATGAAAAAGAATTATTTGTAGTAGTATATGCCATTAACAAATTTCATCACTATATCACATGATATCAAGTATTTGTTCATACAGATATTCTACAATCAAATATCTTATGAACAAACATTTTTTAGTGGTCAAATAATAAGATGGTTGCTACTATTACAAGAATTTGACATTACTATAGTAGAAAAACTAGGGAAAGCTAATATAGTAGTTGATTTTTCTTCAAACTAAATATCATGGGAGAGGATGAACTAGTAGAGGACTATTTTCCTGATGAAATATTATTTGTAATTTCAGCACAATCACCATGGTTTTCTAACATTGCCAACTAGATAGTAGTAGAAAAAGCTCCCTCTCACTTTACTCCTTGGGAAAAACAATGATTGGTGAACCAAAGCTCATCATTCCAATGGATCAATGGTCTACTATTTAAATGTGGACCCGACTATATTTTACGTCGATGTATTCGATGAGATGAGGTGTATGACATTCTTCGAGCATGTCATGATGAACCATTTGGAGGACATTATTTAGTAAAACACACCATTAGAATTTTTTGGAAATAGGATATTATTGGCCCTCACTTCATAAGGATGTAAATAAGTATGTACGACATTGTGATTCATGTCAAAGAATGGGTAAACTAACTACCATGAATGAAATTCCTTTACAACCTCAAGTGGTTATAGAACCATTTGAGAGATGGGGATTAGATTTTGTTGGACCCATTGACCCACCTTCTCAAGGAAAACAACACATTCTTGTGTGTACTGATTATGTAACAAAGTGGGCCAAAGTACATGCTTTTAAACATGCTCAAGAAGAGAAGGTCGTTGATTTTTTATACACTCAAATATTTCAAATATTTGGTGCTCCATGATCTATTGTTACATATCATGGACCCCAATTTGCATCAAAAGTTATATAAGCATTTACTAAAATGTATGAAATAAAACATAAGAAGTCATCACCCTATCACCCTTAAGCAAATGGTTAGGTAGAAGTCACAAATAGGGAATTAGAAAATATTCTAACAAAGACAGTGGCTTCTAACAGGAAATATTGGATGAATAGGTTCCCAGACGTCGTTTGGGCTTACAACACTACATGGAAAACCACCACAAAATTTACACCTTACAGACTGGTCTATGGTAAGAAACCTCTTTTTCCAATAGAATTTGAATTACTAACACTTCGTACATCTTTAGAAGTTGGTATTGAATTATCGTAGGTACAACAAGAGAGAATTACATAATTGAAGGTATTATATGAGCTTCTCTTAGAGGAACTTCATTGGACGAAGATCATTAACAACAAAAAATATGGCATGATATTCACATTAAGAGCACCAAATATGAACCAAGAGATTGGGCATTGTTGTTTGATTCTCGATATGTTGATTTTCCTAGCAAGTTATAAACTCGACGACTCAGACCATATCAAATTGAAGGAGTGTTCAACAATGGAGTTGTTCAACTTTCTCCTATTGGTGATTCAAGGAGGAAATTGGTGGTAAATGACATCATTTACATGTGTACCATAAATCATTGACAAAGGATTTTTCTCTACATTTTGCACAATTTGACCTATGTGTGGTAGAAGAGGCTTCCTCTTCTAGCACAAATTTTGAATAACAAAAGCCTTAATATATATCTAGAAGGTTGAAAACCAGAAATAGAAATCCCTTCTAATGAAAAATAAATAAATAATTCAATAGTGAAAACTTTTCTAAGGCACTATTGAATTAAGGCTTACATGAAAATCAATTTTCGGCTTGTTTGCCTTTTTGAATCTTCATCATTGTACAAATTTCACTTACTACACTTATGTAATGTTGTTTTTAGATTTTAGAAGCCTACACAATCAACAAAATAATCCAAATAATGTAGAAGGACCCTTCAAGATAGTAAGGTATGTATTTCTTTAATTTTACTAATAGTTAACCTTGATATTGCATGAATAGTAATTAAATGCTTGGCATAACTATGTACAAAATTGGCAAAAACATGAAATACCCTACTAGTCATTATTAGGGCTACATAGTAATGAACACAAAAGTACATTTGTATTTACAAGTTGTGTTACAATATATAGGCATAAAGCCTATGAGGCAGATATGACAAGTGTCATAAGTTCCACTCCAAGTGTCGAAACAGAAGACACAACTCCAACCCAAACTGAAACTGAGAAAAACAAGACAAGTGACAGAACTGTAGAAGGGCATAATGCACATTATAATAATATTCTAACATTCCCCCTTAATGTGCACTATCCTAAAAAGATAAGTCAATATTAGATAACATTCCCCCTTAATGTTGACTTCTATTACATAGATATAGCAAATTGCTAAATTGAGAAAATTTATCTTTCCCAAGTGACTTGGTGAAGATGTTTGCCACTTGATATTGAGTTCATACACACTCCATGTGTATAATGTCTTCTTGGACCATTTCTATGATGAAGTGATGATGGATCTCAATGTGCTTTGTTCTAGCATGGAAAATTGGATTCTTGGTCATCTTGATGGTACTTTGATTGTCACAATATATATATGTTGGACCATGTATGAATAGCCCAATGTCCTAAAGTAATTGCCTCAACCATATTGCCTCCTTAGTTGCCTCAATTGCTACTCTATATTATGCTTCTACTGAAGATAATGAGGTTGTGTTCTACTTCTTTGTGCTCCATGAAATACAACCTTGGCCTAATTGAAAGCAATAACCTGATGTAGATCTTCTAGTTTCAGGACAACTAGACCAATCTGAATCTGTGTATCCAATCAAAGAAAAATCATCACTTGATGTATCTGGCACAAGGAGTTGAGCAATCGTCTCATAGTTTCTACTCAGTCCTCTTTGAAATTGAAGATCTCTTCTGCATCTGCATCCGGTGAATGATGAATATAAAATATTTTTTAATGATATTTTCTGACTGAGTTAATTTCTTTGTGAGTACAATCCACTTCATATCAACAAACACGAACGATTGAAGGTATTTTTTCTTGGTGACTCGTGTTAAGCAACAGTGACAACCTTCACTCAGCAATATCTGATAATGATGATGTGGCTAGAATTTGAAGGTATATGATACAAATCTAAGGCATATTATGCATGGTGATCGACGACATGATAGGAAGCTTGCGAACAAACTGTAAGTTGTGTTGCTACACCTCCACAGAAGATGCCTTGTAATAACTGTTTGGATAGCCACGTGGAAAAATAAGGATTTAAATGTGGGTTGATATTTGTAAAAAATAAAAATTAAAAATTAAAAATTAAAAATTAAAAGAAAGCATCATCTAATTCATGCCAATAAAGCTCCTTGAAATATTGATAGGAAATTCTTATAAAACTCTAGAGTTAAGCATTTTTTTGCTAGAGCACAACTCGGATGGGTGACCACTTGGAAAGTCCCAGAGCTACACACTTTTAGAAAGTATTTGTTTTTGGCTTATTTGAAGCATCAATTTGTATCCGAATATAGGCCTATTTATAGTCATTGGAAAGATTTTTTCGAGGGAAATCTATTGGTCCACTTATTTTTCAGTTTTGAAACCATTTACTCAATTGAGTTTTAACTTGAAGTTGAGATTGTAAAATAGAGTGCATTTTCGGTTGCATCCGACACTCTTGAACAAAAAGTTTGGCAAACTTGTAAGAGGCACAATTCTAAGTCTTTGGGGGGACTTTAGGCCAAGTTATTCATTCACTTTGGCAAGATTGGGGGTAATTTTATCCTTGAAGGCATTGAACTTTTTCAAGCACATTTGGGGCTAATTTTTTAGCCAAGTTTCCAATACAAATCATCAACTCAAGGGGTGATTTAGGGCCGCTTGTCCCTTGCTGGTGGAGTCATTTTGTGGCACTCTCTTAGCCACTTGGTGTTTTTTGCTTACATCTTCTATGTGGGCTTTGTCTACATTTTATGCTTGTTATTACCCTTGCATGACTTTAGGTTTTATAATTGTAATCAAGTGTAGTTCCATTGCATACACACTTGACACTAAGCCATATAGAAGCAACCAAATACATACAAGCATCTTCTCAAAGCAATAATACATTGGCACATCTATTGTAACAACTATAAAAGAAGCAAGCAAGCATCAAATTATTATAACCACCTATGTTCCACGTATCAATCTGCTCATATACCTATAGTCTCCCTCACGTAAGGGCGAGTTATTAAGTAGTTTGGTATAAAGGTCTGGCAGGGTATTCCCTTTCAAAAATACCTATGTTCCACGTATCGACTGCTCAAAAAATTATAGTCTCCCTCACGTAAGGGCAGGTTATTGAGTAGTTTGGTATAAAGGCCTAGCAATTTTTCTCCCTTTCAAAATCGCCTATGGTACATGTATCAACTGCTCAAATACTTATAGTCTCCCTCACGTAAAGGCGGGTATATTGAGAAGTTTGGTATAAAGGTCTGGAAAAATTCTAATTCTTACTCTCTTTGGATAGAAAATGGCACTTCTGTTCAACTTAACCCTCCCACTATGGAATCACTTGAATATTCAGAGTGGAAAAACTAGGCGAACCCTCCTCTGGATCTTCAGCGATGTACCCTAGATTTTTTTTTAGGTCTAATTTGGCATTTGTGGTTCTTACTTCATCCTTTGTTGAACTCCCTTTTCTTTTGATCCTTTTCTAAATCATGGCTACTACAAATCTATTAAGTGGACTCACAAAGAAACTTGAAGGAGCACAAACTTTTGTAAATTGGAAGTATGAGATGGAATCTATATTAATGATGAATGACATGTGGGATTTTGTGAGAGATAGGAAGGTTGATGAAGACCCACTCACTACACCTATAGACCCTAAAGAAAAAGCACAATTTGAAAAGAATTCCAATATAGCTTTAAGTCTAATCAAGCTAGCTACAATAATTCAATGCAAAGAAACTGTAAGGGCTGCAAAAACACCTAAAAAAGCATGGGATGCTCTCAATAGATTGTTTGATAGGCCAATTCAAGATAATATTTTGTTTCTTAAACAAAAATTTCACAATCTATGTATGAAGGGCTCACTTATCGATTATCTTATGAAAGTGAAGTCTATTAAGAATGATTTCTTAGTTGCTGGTAAAACTCTTGATGATAATGAGTTAATTCCAATAATTTTGCATGGTCTTCCTTCAAAATTTCACTCCTATGCTACCATGTTAGACTTGAGTGGTAAAAAAATGAATTACACACTTGAGGATATTGAGATTCTACTTAAGAAACATGATCAAGCCCTAATCAAATACGAAGAAATTGAAGCCACATCAGCAGCTTTTGCCACAAAAGCATATTTACAATCTAAACAAAACATGGGTCAAAATTAGCATAATAATAATTAGAGGGGTAAACAACATCAGAGATACCCACAGTACCAGCAAAAGCCAAATTAGTAGTACCAGCAATAGCCATGTCAACAGCAGTACCAGAAGTAGCCAAGATGGCAAACAAGACCTCAAGGGTGTCAAAACAATAATCAACAATGGTGTGAATATTATGGTAAATGGAATCATAATGTTGCTAATTACTATCAAAGTAAAAGATAATAGGAGGAACCACAAAATAATAATCTGAACACATTGTATGCAACCAACCAAGTTAATGTTGAAGATAAAGAATGCTGGTATATTGATTCTAGAGCAGCAAAGCTCATGACAGGAAGGCAATATTGGTTGACCAAGGTTCAACATACATCAAATCAATTCATTAATTTTGGTGATGAAAGTGCTCTACCCATTTAAGGTGTTGGGGAGGCACCACTTACTTTGCATGATGGGAATAATATTCCTATAACAAATGTTTTGTATGTACCTGGTCTTAAAAGGAGCCTTCTTTCTATTGGGCATCTTACAGATAAAGGTTACAATGTCTATTTTGAAAAAGAGAAATTCTACATTAAGGAACCCAATGGTAATGTCAAAGTTGTGGGAGTAAAAAAGGATGGTGTTTACTACCTCCTTACAAAATCTGTAACACAAACATCTTTGCATACAACAACTACTTTCTCTTTGGATTACATGTGGCATGAAATATTGGGACATTTAAATTTTAATAATCTTCAAATGATGGCTAGGAAAGGATTAGTTAAAGGACTTCCACATATTAAGAAGTCAAAATGTTTTTGTGAGCCATGTGTAATAGCCAAAAACCATAGGCAACCTTTTGAATCAGGAAAGGCATGGAGAGCCAATAAACCTTTGCAATTGGTTCATTCAGACATTTATGGGCCAATGTCTATTCAATCTTATACTGGAGCTAAATACTACATCACTTTCATTGATGATTACAGCAGAAAGGTATGGATATACCTAATTCAATATAATTGGGAAGCCCTTGATAATTTCAAAGAATTCATGGCCCTTGTTGAAAGAGAAAGTGGCTATCAAATCTCCACCTTAAGACTAGATAATGGTGGAGAATATGTATCCAATGAATTCTTCAATTTTTGTAAGTACCATGGGATAAGGAGGCAATTCACAACCCCTTATACCCCGCAAAAAAATAAAGTTGTTGAAATGATGACTCAAACAATCACAAATAGGGCAAAATCAATGTTACATGCTACTATATTACCTAAATCATTTTTGGGAGAAGTTGTTCTTACTGCTGCATACTTTACTAATAGGTCATACACAAAGGCCTTACATGAAAGAACACTTGAAGAAGCATTTAGTGAAAGGACACCCTATGTGGGTAGTTTGAGAGTTTTTGGATGTGATGTCTATGCTCATATTCCTCATAAGAAAAGGAAGAAGTTTGATCATAAGAGCCAAAAATGCATCTTTGTTGGCTATAGTGATAGTGCCAATGCATATAAATTACATGAGCCTATTTCCAAGAAAATCATTTTATCTAGAGATGTTACCTTTCATGAGTATACCCCATCTAATCCTCCAAATACCCCCACTTTAGAAATAACTAATGAAATAGTTGCTCCATTCATGCATACAATATCATCTACCCCTTCCTCTTCACTCATTAATCAATAAATTCATCCATAAGAACTTCCCACAAATGATCCATGTCCTCTATATCCTCCTAGAGCTCCATATAATGATCAAGCAACATCATCCAATCCTTTACCTAAGTGGGTTCAAGCCACAATAGATGAAGCCCAAGGTCATTTGACTACTTATACAGGTAAAATGCCTTCAGCCCTAAGACACCAAGTGAATTATGCCCTAATGGCCAAAGTCCTTAGCCAACCTAAACCTTCTAATGTCAAAGAAGCACTTGGTGATCATAAATGGGTTCATGCCATGGATCAAGAATTGGATTCCATTGAAAGGAATCACACTTGGAAGTTAGTTGATTTACCCAAAGGTAAATATACCATTGGTACAAAATGGGTATACAAGGCAAAGTATAAAGAATATGGCTCACTAGATCACTACAAGGTTCACCTAGTAGCTCAATGCTATAAGCAACAAGAGGGAATTGATTATGAGGAGACCTTTGCTCTTGTGGCAAAAATGACTACAATCAGGACAATTATTGCTATGGCAGCTCAAAAGCATTGGCCCATATATCAAATGGATGTCAAAAGTGCATTTCTCAATGGTAACTTGAAGGAGTAATTTTCACATCCTCTGGTGGCTTCAGCTATTTCTCGGATCCTCTAATCGAAGTAGTGTTCCACTTATTGAAGTTACAAATTTTTCCTGCCTTCCAAAAGTTGCTGCAGTTGAATTTAAAATAGTCGCTAGAATTTCAAATCTATTCCAATGCAAAAAGTGGGATGAAGCACATGGCATCTACAAGGAGGAGCAAACTCTTATCAAAAAATGCATGTTTAATGGAACGACATTTTTTTTTTAAATATTTTCATGCCAGGGTTGTGCATATACAAGTACACCACACTCCCTGAGTTTTGCTGCCAACTACGCCACTTGTGGTGCGGTGGCCCTCTTTGATGAATACCATCGATAGTGGAATAAACTAGGGCCTGAAAGCATTAAATAATGAATAAAAAAAAAATTAGAACCTCGCCCACTTCTATAGATGTTGCATGTCCTTCAACAGTGCTTCAAATTGTTGAAACTATAGTCAAAAAATTCGACGACGAAGCTTCGAAACAAATGCGAACCCCTCGATAATGTTTCCATGCTTTAATCAAACTCTTCAAAGTGATATCCATCATATTCAGATTATCATATTTGATGAAACACTTCATTGCTTGTCAAGGAATCGACAGACGTTTTCGTCAAGGAATCCCAGATCCTTGGGATTTATATGTTTCAAAGATTACCACTTTTGTCTTCTCTCCTTTTGTCTCCATAATGGATCTAAAAAGATCTTAATTAGTGGAGGTCCCTTGCTTGATTACGGGTATGGGTTGCGTGCCTTGGGGTTTCGTCAGGTCCTCCAGGCTGACGTGGGACGTTGTTTGCACTACGATCGATGGACATAGTGGGCTCCTCTAGATTGCAGGACGTCTAACACCTCCAACACCTCCTCCTTCGTTGTTCACACTAGCCATGAACATGCAATATTTCCTCAAATATTCATGAAATTTGTGTCAATAGGGCCAAAAAAAAACTTTCTATTTATGCCATCGAGTAAAACCTTTGAACATAAAGAATCTAGCGCCCAATGAACAGGCCATGGTCCATGTCTAGAAAAAATCAATGGGAATGGGAACACCGTAATCTGAAGACTCCACGAAAGAACACAACAAGAGATACATTGCAATAAAAAATGCTTGGATTTATTTTTTTTTTAAACAAAACTTAGATCTAGAATGCTTCAACAAAACTCCTTCAAAAAAAATGGCTCTCATAACAGAAAACTCCTAAAAAATTTGGAAAGAGGCATGTCCTCGTATGGCGAGGATTGTCCTCTATGAAGTTTCTGGTTTTTGATCCACTCAATGAGTGGAGAGCATACTCCCTGACTCCATAATCAGTCCTATAGGCGGATCTCACCACTCTGATACCAGATGTTAGGACTACATGGTAATGAACACAAAAGCACATTTGTATTTACAAGTTGTGTTACAATATATAGACATAAAGCCTATGATGGAGATATGACAAGTGTCATAAGCTCCACTCCAAGTGTCGAAACAGAAGATACAACTCCAACTCAAATTGAAACTGAGAAAAATAAGACAAGTGGCAGAACTGTAGAAGGGCATAGTGCACATTATAATAATATTCTAATAGTCATTCCATAAGATATCCTATAATGCCTTCAGTAATAAATTATTTATCTTTGGTAGGTTGAAAGTAAACAAAACAAGTGCTCTGGTAGTTTAGATGCTTTGAAATGACCATGCACCGAAATGATCAAGGATCTGGAATGAGAAAACCGCATAATGAATAGGTTAGATTTGAATTTGCACACACACATGCAAAAATAACCGTTCACAAACTAGCATTCCATGCATCTAACAAAAAAAGAAAAAAATTGGACACGCTATGCCACATGTAATGCATGACTTGCCTACTGCCTCCACCTATCGTGGTATTCATTTCCCATATGAAGGGTTGCAACCACATCATGCAAAGATCGATAATCTACACATGGTAGCTCTTATCATGATCTCATGCTCTATAACATATCATCAAAATCCATAGTCAAACACTACCTCAAAGCCATGTGATTGCATAGTTTCAATAGAAACATGGTAGCAAAAAATGAGGTGAATGTGATCAAATATTTAGAAGCATGGAAAATAAACCAAGCTATCTAGGTTAGTAGTTTAAAAATCAATCATCCATATTATTTTGCATAGGGAATGACCTTATCACCATGATGTATGGGACTTTTCCAACCACCACTCTCCATCTATGCCAAAATTTGAAATTTTCAAAATATGAATTACCATGTGCCATGTGTCTAGTCATTGCATGGGGAGATCCAAAATCAACATACCAGTCAATGGCTTTGTATCATCTTCTGGAGCATATCACCATGCTTAGGTATAATAGCCACAAGTACTTTGTAATCATTACAACACATGCTTTGAAAATCCCTTTCCCTATAGAAACACAAGAAATGCTAAATAGAAATTGTGGAGAAAAGAGAAAGAAAATAGGGGTGCCAAACAAAAGTTGCAGAAAAGTGAATCTAGGTTACAAAATTCAAAGTTGAATGGATAGAAAACAACATGGATGGTCAAAAGAGGAAGTCTAGGCCAGATAATACAAAAGAGCTGCAATACCACTCCAAAATCGTCAGGATTTTCTAGCAAGCAAGATGGATGACATTTTCGTAGAAGTTTGATGGTTATTTGGAAGGATTGGCATCAAAATTCTCCCATACACTTTAGAACAATAAGGCATCTACTAGAGGAATGTGGATAGAGGTAACTCCTATCATTCTCAATCAAATTTTTGAATTACCTCTTGAAGGAATATAATTGGTTAAATATTTTAAAGCAACTATACTTGAGGTAGTAAAAAATTTAAGAAGATGGGGATCTTGAACCCCAAATGCAGATTAATAATTGAATCTACAAGGAAGTAAAACAACCATTCTTAAAATACCCTAGGATGAGTTCAACACATGGGTGATTTGGTAACTAACTTGTGAAGGTCAATTTTTCATCTTATCCAAGCACCATATCAAAATCTTAATCCACTTACGACATGGTGGTAGAAAACCTGAATTGAGGATAAACATCCCTCTATATCTGCATCAGGCTCTGTATGACATGGAAAAACACTATCAAGTAGGGCAGGGCATGGCCTGATAAAATTAATCTATAAACACCACTTCAGAGGGAACCCTAGGACTTTTTCCAGGTTCTTTAAGCCTTGGGTAGATTAGACCCCTACTAAGAGTGCTTAAAAACAGAAGAATGAAGGGACTACCAGTAGGGCATAAGCTTCTGCTAAAATTTTTGAAAGTAGGGCCACATCTAAAAACAAGGAAAACCCTTCTTCACCTGGTAAAAAAACACCTACTATAGTAAGGTCAACAAGAAGTAGAAAAATAAAAATTGAAACAACCCCTACAATAGAGAGGAAGACTAGGAGGGTTGTCATCAAAACAAGTGAAACAGAAGCATCTGATCAGGTAAATATCCCTACCCAACAGGAGCCTTATGAATCATACATAGAGGAAAATATTATTCAAGCAGAATCATCCTCTATAGAGGAGGTCTCTATTAAAAAATAATCTTCTTTCATAGAAGAAGAGTACCAGTCGGAGCAGAAAAATCAAACAAGAAAGACTAGGTCTGTTGCTAGGAAACAAGTTGAGAAAACTATGCAATAGAGCAATATGTAAAATAGAGGACACAACAAACTACATCAACATCAATTCCTCTCAAAAGTAGTTTGAGGCATAAACAACATGCAACTACTCAAGAAAAATAGACAACACCCCTTGAACCCTCAAAATAAAAAGGAAAAGAACCAATTCATGTGGATGGAATAATGAGCAGGATGATGAATGGCCTGTAGAACCAGAAAGACCAATGGAGGTGGATTCTCCACCAATGTCACTACCTACCTATTCCTTAGAGTCCTTATAATAGGAAGCAACTACACCAATGGATCCAGAGGACCCCATGAAGGCTGCAAGAGTGATCATAAAAATGTAATAAAAATGGATAGAGGAGGTAGAGGACAAGATCAAGGAGAAAGATAAATACATCAACCAAATGTTGTAAGAAATTTATGAGCTACAGAATATAATGGAATAATAAGGAAATATACATCTTGAATCCATTCAGGAAGGTAATAAGGCAGCAAAAATTCTACTAAATTTAGTAGAATGGGCCTGGCGGGTGAAAACACAGGAGACAACTCCATCACACCTTGACAAAATTGAATCCACTATTGCAGAATAGGAACCAACCCCCTCTACTCCTGCTATGAATATTGTTTCTACAGAGGAAAGGATAGAAGAGGAAGTGGTATTCGTTATAAGGGTATGAAAAGAGTCAATGGGTGAAGGAGAATGCTCTAGGAAGAATGAAAATACCCTAGAATAGGATCAACAATAGGTTTTTGGAGACCTAGCATCAGTACAGAAAACTACTCCAGAACATCTAGTATAGGATATTGCTTTAGAACATCAAATGTAGAGAGATGTGCTATAATGATAGCCATACATAGATGTTCCAACATAACAAAGTACATAAACAACTCTAGAGCATAATACTACAGTACACTCAGCTATAGAATTACAAATTAGGGTAGGGCAACTTGATATACCAGTCGAAGAGGAAGTCAAATAGATAATTATAGTCTATAATTATAACCCAGGATGTAAGAATTGGGGTACAATATAAAATACCACAAATCCCTGATGCTCCACCAATAATTGCACACAACAAAACATGATTTTTCTTATAGAGCACAATGCAACATTAGCAAGGTAGATGGTCATATGTCATGCTTTAGAGAGATGTCTTATAGCACTACATCCACTGGAAGAGAAAAACATAAGATAGGCAGAAGAAATTATAGTCCTACAAAATAATACGAGGAACTTGTGTCACATTGCAGAATAGGTGGTACAATGTAGGAGGCCTATCAAAATGTATAGTTTGATCCTCAAATAAAAATACTATAGGTGGTAGGTAATGTGAATATGTTCTGACCTTTTTTACAATTTGTCTTCTGAATAAAGATTTATTGAAGCATATTTATAAAGCACTGAAGCATAAAATAATTTACTTTGTGAGTTTTATTTACATAAGTTTGTAGTAGTGGAGGATGTTCAGTTTATGCCACACATCTATACAGGGGATGTCCAACTTAGGGCCTTTACCTCCACTTTAAACAACCAAGTATATTGGTAGAATGAATGGAGGTAGTATAAAATAATAGAAATAGGACCTAGACTCCTACTTAGGCATGATCAACCTAACCCCAAGGCACTAATTAGTCAACACTTTTCTCTAATGGGAAACATGAATATCAGAGCCACCTATATTGAAAACCTTAGGGAGAGTGTGGCTAATTTTCAAGCTTTCTATAGAGAGAACTTTGACAATGCAAGATCAACATGCAAAAATAGATGGGATGAACTACCTATCTCTTTGAGGAAAAGAGAACCTATATCACCAACCAATATAATGTGGTCTCATAGAAGGGCATTGGCATTAGTGGAGGTAGTACTTGCCATAAAACATGAATGGATAGGTCTTCAATTTAGATCCGGAGCTAGAACAACAATTTCAAAATTAGTTGGCATAGATAAGAAGGAATAGGGGTATCATTCTACAAATTAATTTTTTTTGGAGAATCTCCACAGGGAACTAGACATGAATGCTTCTATAGCCCACAAAAATACATGAGGGCATGCATTAGGTAAAGTAGGGAGGAATGATGAGACACCAAATTGTCTCATTATTTCAGCATTGTTATATACATAAACTATCATTTTTTTCCACATCTAATAATATAATGCCAAGTACTTTTTTTTATTATGCATGATAGTATTAATGTTGACATGGTAAAATGATGATAAATATTGACTTGCTATTAAGATAGTTTTTTTGCATTTTTACAGTTATTTTGCATGAATTTTAGTAATCAGTAGGCATAAATAATGATTTTGCAAAAGGTATTTTGAATGCAATTTTTTGAATATCTAATGTGCTAAGGTGTTTGAATGATTTTTCCACCTTAGAAAACCTTTTGGGATGATGTGGCAATTGAAACTCCAAAGTTACACCAAAACATGACAATATAGCCAGCCAAAATAGAACCTATAGGTTCTGCTCCGGAACATCCAAGCAATAACCTATAAAATAATAGGAACTAGGTATTGTACAACCATTTTGGGGTTCTACATGCTTTTACAACATGGAATAGATAAAGAAGTATGTGACCAAGCATCGAATACTGACCCAACACTTCAAATCCAACACAAATGCACATCACTATTAATCAACCTAATGTTCTAGAGTAGTTGCAGGTTTTTCTGTAGTAGTAGCAGAATTTATCTTCGGACTAGTTTTCAAGGGAGAAAAGTGAAGTGGCACAATGTAATCAATATAAAAAATCTTAGACATATTCTAAGGACTTCTTATAGCATCTGTAGGCACAAAAAATACGACAACTAGCCACAACAAAATTCTATCCTAATTTTAGATAAAATATTTTTTTGATTGCAGAACTATAGGAGTCAATAACAACATAGCAATCCTAGATGTAAGGAGAATTTAGTATAGATTTTGTTTTCTTCCTTCATTGAAAGGTTAATAGAATAAGTTGAATAGGACATTAAGAATAAGACACAATACTTTATAGAATCATTCAACATTTGATGTAACAGTTAATTCAGTTAATAACAGTGTAGCATTTTTACAGAATTAGTCTTTTACATCAATTTGACTTCATATTTTAGCTTAGGATTTTGGGAGCTCATCCCTTCTACTAGATATAGGAGCAAGGGCCCACTCTTGGGGCAATTGCAGGGAACTATATCATAAATTATAGGTTTTATTATTTTTTTCATGTCATTTATTGTTGTAGGTTAAAAATTATTTTTCCCATATTTTATCCTTTGTTTTTCTCTTATTCTATATGTGTATGTTTTGTTATGTTTTGCAGCTAGCTGAATTTCATTCCCTTCTATATTTGTTATTTCTATTAAAGGTATTATTATTCAATATTTCTATTAAAGGCATTATTATTCAATATTTATTTATTATTATTAGCATCTATTTTTTGTTTTAGTTTACTAGATTAGCAACATTCATTTCAAACTTTCCATTTATGTCTTTTCGATTCAAGAATTTTATTTTCTTATCATTTCAATTTAGCAGATGTAATATAACAAATTTTCCTTTAGCAAGTTCAATTTTTGCAAGTTGTTAGTTTTATTTATGCAAAAGTGTGTTAAATAGTTTACTTTCTGCAAGGATATTATGATTTTATGTCTTGATTTAGTAGCCTAATGCTCTGGTTTCCAAGCCACAACTCCCTCATTCTCTATCATATATAGCCTTGGACGTCACCCTAGATTGATAATTAAATTAAATTATGAGCATTAACGACACCTATCAACCATTATTGAAAAATAGAGGACAAGGTCTCAAATCCACTCCATTATAGACATGTTAATCTTTATGGAAAATTTAGGTATTGGAAGACAAAATTAAATAGGAAGGGTTTTAAATTTTGCACTTAGTTTTTAGGCTTAAATTTTGGTTGCATGATATTTTACATCTAATTAGAGATTGAGGTGTTATTCTAGAGGTAAATTACATAGCATTTTGGCTATACATTTTGAGATATGATGTCTTAGAGTGCAAGGTAAATTGGAATTAAGGGTTTATTTTATTATTTTTATTTGCATGTGTGCATAATATTGTTTGAAATTTATTACAGTTGGATTCCTTGTGCTATAGAATCATTATTGTTGGAATTTCAAAATTAATATGCATTACAAAGAATTTACCTTGTTATTTGCAAATAGTAATTTCTATAGTATTTGTTATTTTTAATTCAATCTTTAGTATTGAAAAACAAGGCTAAAAGGGTATCTACATGAAAGGATTTCGATTGCGGTAAATTAAGACACTATTTAATATTGTGGGAGGTTTGAGATAAATCTAGAGGAGATAATCCCTCTAGAATTTGCTAGGTATACCACATATCGGTATAAAGGGGTGCATCTCTTATTGAGGATCAATACCTTCATTATTCTATCTTTACTTATCCATCAGGTTTGTGATAATAGGATTGGATAGTGCATGACCATAGAAATTAGTCTAATCCATCTTTGAGAGATGATGTTATAAGTCACATCTCATTTATCCTTAATATAGGACTATGACTTAGTTTCCCATAGTGTGTTGAATATTAAGGAAATTCTATTTTATATGTATATGGGGGCCTCCCAAATTTTGTATTATTTTAACCCATGGTCATGGGAATGCTTGTGTTTAGGATGGATTCCACTTTTGGTTTAGAAGCGAAGACCCTTATACACCCAACTTATAAAAAGTAAATATGGACAAAATAAATTTGGTAGTCTCAAGCGAGGAGCATAGAGAAGATGCTACAACCTAGTAACTGGTTTGGGATTAGGTCAACAACTTTATAAATCAATATGATTCTATATGCTATGTCTTCCTTCTCTAAAATGTTGATGTCCATAAATATTTTAATTCTATATTGTGATCAATTTTTTATTTATATATTTAAAAAAATGGATATGTTTTAGCTTCTATGCTTCAACTTCTAAGGATTTTTTTGTTTTTATTTATCAAATAGAAATATTTAGATAGGGTCGTTATATTTGTTATCAAATACTAGGTACAAACCCTATGGACCTAGGGATAGAATGGGTGGAGAATATCAGTCTTATATTAAGGATGGTTATACAAGTCTTCAAACAAATTATAGTAGTATCTATGACTTATGTAGTAGCCTAAATTTAATACTACAACAAATGAATAGTTATACAATAGGTACTTGTATTGTATATCTATAGTAATACTCTATTGAGGCTAACCTACTACTTATTGTGTTACTTAACAAAAGATACAAACTCGATAGGGCCTTTTTCTTGATGCAAGCACTATATGTAGTGATCTTTCACTATGCTCAAAGGTTTTGATCTTAGACAAAGATAAGATAATGGTAAGATGGTAAAAGGAATAAAAGTCTCGATCAAAGGTGATTGCAATTTTGTAGAAGTCTTGAACGAAAAATAAAGGCAAAAGTTTTGAGTTTCCATGTGTAGCTTCTCTTAAAGGGGAAAAAAGCAAGAGAGAGGGTTGACTGACATAAAGAAAGAGTAAATCATAACACTCAGAGGTTTTGATAAGTTATGAAGAAATAAAAGTAAAAAAAATTGAAAGACAAAATATGTAAGAAAGGAACTCTCAAGAAGCATAAAAGGGACAATGAAAGAACAAAAAATAATCTTTCACAAATACTTTTGACAAGAGATTCATTTTGATCATGGGTCTTGAAAAGTTCTGAGACAAGCCAACAAGATAAATTCTATAAACAACTGATATCTTGCATAGGGATCTAAAAATACTAGGTGTATGCTAGAATTTAAAGGGTGACACAAAAACAATCAACTCTGGAGAAGAATTAAATTAAGTCATAGAGAAAAATTAATGTTGCACAAGCCGCAAAGGGAAGTATGTAAAATGGATGGAAGAACCATTATTAGAATAAGTAAGGATCACCTACTATTTTCATTTTTGCTTAGCAATCTAGGAAAGTAGGTGATCTATTGAAGATAAAAGCATGGCAATCATACTCTTCTATCTAAAAATTTGGTTGTAGATTGTCCTATCATGTAATTATTTAGAATCCCTAGAAAATAATAATTGAAGTCATCAATATTTCCTACAAACTTTGGAAGGAAACTCTCCTTGTTTTGTAATCTATATATAGTAGTTTTCTTAGAATTATAAATTATTGATAAGTTATACATTCCATATAGCTTTCCCTTCAATTTTCCTTGTATAACAGTACTCATATTCCTAAGTGGTCTTGCAAGCATGCCCTCAAGTCCTCACTTTTAGCATAATATTGTAATGGTTTTATATTCATATATGCATACTAGAAGCCTACGACTCTTTGGTTCCAAGTTTTTGATTCTCCTTGTCCCATTTCATTTGTACATGTGTATTTATTTGTACTTATGTATATTAGGGAGAGGAAGTGTTCACTATGTCAATCCATTACGCCAAGATCATTGTGTAGGGGAATCTTATCATGATATTAGTGCATCACCTTGGTTAGCTTAGGTTTTTTATTTTTGTTGTTTTGTTTTCTATATCTCTCTAACCATTTTCCTCCAAAGTTGCTATAATAGGCTAAAGTAGGACAAGTGCACTCAAGGTCAAATCATAAAAAATCCAACCCTGTAAAAAATCCCCAGGCCTCTGTTAGATCCAAATACCATTCTCTCAAGACCAACCCTATTGTGTCACTCTATACGAGGCATGATAGCCATTATTTTCTAGTCCAAATATTTTTTGATGACCTAGGATAATTGGAGAGGGCAAAAATTTAATGGTTGGGACCCCATTGTCTTATCTTTGATCTCACAATTGAGAACAAGTTAGACTTTAACTTTGGTGAGGTTCTTTACCTATTCTACTTGTTTAGGCACTTCAAAACTTACCTAGTAACTTTGCTCAAGAACAAATATCTAGAAGAAGCCACTTGAGGGATACCAGATTGAGTTTTTTATGAAGACCTTAGTTTATCTACTCTTAAAGCACAAGTAGTATTCACTTGGAAACTTTGATGGGACCAAAGGTGCATAAACAAAATCTTTACCACTAGATCCTTTATTACAAATAACAATATCTCTATTCTCTGAAGAAGAAGAGATCAAGGTCTAATTATATCTACTTTGGTACTCATATTATCCCCTTCCTAGGAAAACAAAATCTCTTTGCAACTGATAGAGCCACCAAATGTATGGAGTAACCTTCTAAAATAAATAGTTGAAACTCTACTAGATTGTATGGAAAAAGTTCCAACAACCCTATTAGATCATCTATAGGATATGGTATCCGTGTATCAAGTGCATAATATTACAAAGCAAAGTGTGGCTTTAAGACTATTGGTAGCATCACTCAAGGGAAAAGCTTGTTGAAAATATGAATCTTGTCCCCCCTACTCAATTGTTGATAAGGGCCAACTAGCTCCCTTGCTCGTGGAAATATTTGAAAAGAAGATAGAGTGAGTAGATATCCAAGCCAAAAAGATCTGACACATGAAGAAAAATCACCTCCCAAAATCTCCTTAACTCAATATTCAAGCAATTAGAAAACATCAGTCATCCAACCCATTTATTCCTAGCTAATTGTTGCTCAACAACCTATTACTCATATTAGAGAGCACCTACAATTTTAGGGTTAGCCACTTCAAGTAGAGATGGATAGGATCCCTTTTGGGATAAATTCCACAACTCTCAACCACCCTCAGCTAATCTAATATAAGGAAGAAGTAGGCACGGGAATGAAGGAAGTAGAAATGATAATGCCCACCCAACCTGAAACTCCTCCCTCTCTATTGAAATCAAATCACAAAGATAGTTTTATCTTTAACGGTAAGAGAAAATTAAAAACTTACACTATGATCATATTGAAAGAAGTGGAAGATTTCTTGAATTTGAACTACCAACCCACACACTAGGTAGTGGTGCAAATTAAGGGCTCTTAGTGCAAGATCTGCGGAGTAATAGAGGAGAGGTTACTCATATTATATCACATGGAAAATATATAAATATTTCAGCCAGTTTATGAGTAGGTATGTTTAAAGTGAGATGAGTTATCGTAGTCGAGGGGTTTGAAAGATAGATACCTTCCCATCTGAGATGATCAGAGGGACTCATGGGGAGTAAGATATGTGACCCCAATCCTCATAAAATATGAAGATACTAACATAGGTCAAGTGTAAAGTAAATTCGTGTTTTGACCCTCTTAGGGTATCAAAAAAAAATTGGTTATCAAATAAAGGCAAAATCATGACATTCAAGGCAAAGCCATAAAGCCCAAATAGTTGTACCAATAAAGACATCCCTTGACTTTTCAGATCAATAAAATGGAAAAATAATAACTAGAAGCATGATGATATGCAAGCAACACTATAGCAAAGGATTTAAAATTCAGCCAATCATAAAACTAGGCATGCAAACCAAGTAGTTTTTTCTGCCAAGAAAAATTGAGGCCACCTTTGCATCTAAACAAAGCCAAATATGATTAGGCATATTAATGATAAATAAAAGAGGTAGGTAAGTGATATTAAGAGTGTTCTCTTCAAAATTATGCTTTATTCAAAAAATCTACATAGGCCTCAAGCATTAGGATACAAGCAGAGTGCAAGAATCCATATGCCAGTGGTAGTCATGGAGTCTAAGAAAATGAGTAGAGCAATAACTATCTCATCAAATCCTATTGCAAAAAAAGATAAATCATGCTCAAACAACAATAATTGAACCCCTAAAGTGCATATAAGATGCATCCAAGAGGGTCATAGATCCCAAGTTATCGAAAGATGCAAGAATGCTTAGGGAGGAAACCTACTAGAAATACCTAAAGGCCAAAGAGAAATCTTTCATAGCAAAGGTTTGGACTATTTTCTTAGCCTAATATATCCTTCCATTGGTCCATCCCTACTATGAACTAATGGAAGCATGTGTGGGACACTACGATCCCCATATGAATATGGTTGTGGCATCCTATGATGATGCCTTTCAAGTAATCATGTCTGGAGAAGCCATAGAACAAATGTTGTAGCTATTGAATGGTTTTAATATAAACCTAGAAATTACAAATAAGTATTAATCAAAGCTTAAATAAAAGCTAAAATACTTGAATCAAGAACTTAGTAGATTGAGAGAAACTATGCCAAAGTTTCCTTTAGAGTGAAAAATATTTGACAAAGAAGCTAGAGATGCTCTAAGTATGGTAGCATATATATTTGGAGCCAAAAATGATACAAAGTAGCATAAGAAGAACCAGTTATCATCCACATGTTAAGGAACAATGCAAAAAGCAAGTCACTGGCCCTTGATTTTAATGACTTCATAGCTCAAAAAATTCATGAAAGGCTAATCGATTTAAGAGGAAATCAAAACTTTAGGTATTGCTCATTCCTATATTATTTGGTTTTGTATCAAAATAGTTTTAGGTTGATCATTTAAATCTAAGGATGGAAAATGAAGGACAAACAACACTCATCTTCCTCTATATAAAAAATATGTATAAGGGTTCTCCCTATTATCATTTTCCAAATGAATTTTTAGTTCTAGCAATAGTCACAACCAAAGGAGAAAGGGTTATGTAAATATCAAGAGATATTATGGAAGTCCTAAGAGTACAAATAAAAGGAGATTGGTATTTCCAACAGAATGGTATCCTTATGCATTTTTTGGGTTTTAGTAAGCCATTATTTTTGTTGCTAAAATATGTAAAAAAATAGTGGTGTATATTGAAATAATAAGGTAGGCAGACTTGATAAATGTAGTTTACGCAAGTGGAAAAGTCAAACTATCATTTTACAGGATCCCATACCAACTAGGTACTATAACTTAGGATAAAATAAAAGCAATTTGTGAGCTAGAATCCAAATTGAAAGAGTTAGGGCTTGAAATCTTGGATGACATATGGAGCTATGACCCAAATAAGAAATTTATTGCATGGCTAAAAAATTCCCATATATCTAGATAATTTGTACATGATTCTAGGCCTGATCTTGAAAAGTTCTAAAGTATACAAGAAGTATCTTTCATGCCTCTTAAGAAGTAGCAATTCCTACAACAAAAACCCCTAAAAAGGTTATATGAAATTTTTTATTAAAAATTAAAATATCTTGACCTTGCGTTGTCGCCATGCATAAATTATCGCAAACTCTAAAATGGAGCCCTATGCTACAATGAGGAACACTTAGAATAAGAACCATTCAAATAACTTAAAGGTAAAGGAACCATAAAATTAGAGGTGCCAATCATTGATATTTTTCTTGCAAATCCAAAAGGAACTACAATAGTATTAAGAGAACCTCTTAACAAGAAATTGATATAGAAGAGATCAAGTAAATGAAGAACACAAGCTTATACTGAGAGGGGGGTGAACAGTATAAGACCACTTTTTACTTTTTCTTCCAATTCAATATTATGTTGTGTAAAGATAGTAATATCAATAGCAGTAACCAAAGCAATGCACAGAAACCATACACAATAGAGACACCACAATTTACGTGGTTCACCCAATGTGGGCTACTCCACGGAGAAAATATTTTACTAAAAATTTCTCAATCAATATCTTTGGGAATCACTCCCAAAACCAATTATACCATAAAATAAAATAAATCACAATATTGCATACCTTGTCACCTCATGAAAGAATTAATCCTATTGAAAAATAACAAGGCAAACTTCACTTTTGGAACCCCTTTGCAAAATCAAAAATATCTCTTTACACACACCTTATTTCTCCTTCTAAATAAGTTAGTCAAATAGCCATTGAAATAATTTTTTCAACGATATATAATATGTCACATTTCCGAAATAAATTGAAACCTTTACATATGTATATGCCACCCTCCATTAATTGCACATAGGTCAGCCCTCCATTAATTTAAACTTAAACTTTAAACTTTAATATCTTCATCACCGGAGGTCCTTTTTCGATGAAACAAAATTCCACCTTGGATTTTAATAAAATCCCTTTCCACATAAGCCCACCATGGTTTTAAATAAAACCTTTTATTTTATCTGCCTTGGTTTTCATAAAAACCCTGTAAATAGCCATGCTTTCCAAAATATCATAAATGCTTATTTATGAAATATTTTGGCCATCAAAACTAAATGTGATCCATGTGACATCAATGACAACATAAAATACCTCAAATTTCCAACAACCTTCCTCTTTGTCATTGATGGCAACACCCCTAATGCAAACACCACAAACACTAAAAGAACCATCTTTGAGAATCAAAGCTACTCCCCTTGACTCAATACTTTCTATGGAGGCTACTCCCCCTAATTTAATGCTCTCTTTGGATACTTCTCCCCTAACTCAATGCTCTTCCCATAACTCAATGCTCTCCTCCTTACTCAATGATTTCCCCCTTACTCAAATATCTCCTCCTTTGACATCAATGGCAAAAGGGACACCTATGGGGCTAAAAGATATAACTCTTAAGCATAGCCCCCTCACAACCCTCTCTCTTGAGGTGATTAATTTTGGGGTGGGAGTACCTTTACTCTCATCTTAAATTGATTCTTTCCTCTATCAACTTCCTTCCATGATTTTTTGATATCCTTCTCTTGATGAATTACTTTATCTTCTTGTCTTGAACCTTTTTGACCTTCTTGTCTTGAACCTATTTGGAATTGAGTCCTACACCATCTTGCAATATGACCAAAGTTATTGCAATTAAAACACTTGATATTGTAGCCTTTGGCTAGTGCCCATGTCCTAAAATTATTCTTAAAATAATTTCTATATCCTTTCCTTTCCTGAACCCTGTATTGTGAAGCTCTGTTTTCATGACCATTATAATCATGACTTTTGAATTATGTAGCTCTAAAACCAAAACCATGTTGCTCATTTCCTTTGCACTGAAAAGCTCTATGACCAATCCTGTTGCATGAGAAGCAATGTCCCTGAAAACCATACCTTCTTCCCTTGAAGTTTCTTTAGCAAAATCAAACTTCTTTGATCCATGGATCCTTTCTTGACCATTATCCTTATGATCATCTTCAACTTGTGCATTGCATTCTTGAACCTTCTTTGTAGCATCTAAAACCTCTTCCTTGCCTTTATCTTCAAGAATTTATTTTCCTTTTGAACTTGATTCACCTATCTCAAAACAAGAACCAAAATAAATATTTGGAGCCATAGGAACTTTGTAACTTTCCTCACAAATATTAGGTGCTTCCTTGCTTTCATATTTTAGAACTTCCTTTTATTTTGAGTGTGATTCCCCAAATCTGAAATATGGGACCTTTGGTGCTTTGGAATCTTCCTCTTATTTCTCTTCATTTGTGTCAAGTAGCAACTTGGCATCCATATCTATAGCCTCTGAAATACATGTTTCATTCTTAGTACAAATATCTTGACCTTTTGAATCATGTGATGGATCAAACTTCTCATGTAGGGAACATCTCAATTCTTTTAGATTCTCCTTAACCTCTTGTAGTTTCTCATGGATAACATTGAAGTCTTCCTTTAGATCAACTGAGACATTATCCTCTTGTTTAACTTCTTCTGTTTGGAGTGAATGTTCTTCTTCTACTTCTTTTATTCCATAGAAAAACCCTTCTTCATATTCACTATCACTAAGATCATTATAATCTTCTATAGAAAACAAACTCTCAAGATTTCTTTGACCATGCTTGTTTCCTTGATGTGTCATCTCATCTTCATTATAACTAAAACCATTACAATACCTTGATCTGTGATCTCTTTGACCACACATAAAATATTGTTCTCTTTCACCTTCTATTCCTAGGAATAAATGCTCTTCCTTTTAATCATTTGAATTGTCTCTATCATTATGATATGAGCTATCACTTGCTTCTACAATGTAGTAATATTTCTCTGCCTTACGAAAAAAAAAATTCTTCTCATACCTGTTTTGCTTGAATTTGTCATCTTTGTCATGCTTATGCTTTCCATCTTCTTTTCTTATTTGACCCTATTTTTCATCATCATTGATTTCTTCATGTGGACACTTGTATGCATAGTGACCAAGATCACCACACTTGTAGCACCTGACTTTCCTTATATCTTTGAAATTCCTTGAGTCCTTATTCCTTTTGATGAAGTTAGCTTCCTCATCATTTTCTAAAACTCTATCTATTTTTGAAACTTTTCCTTTCTCCTTTTCTAAAGCCTTTAATGCAATCTCTTTTAATGGAGGTTGATTCTTACTTACCCTCATCTCATAAGTTGTGAGAGTACCTTGCAATTCTTCCATTGTTAGCTTGTTGATATCCATTGTCTCTTCTATTGCTGAAACCTTATAATCATATTTCATGGGAAGTGATCTCAAAATATTTTAAGTAACTTTTTATTCCTTCATCTCAAAACCTAGGCCTCTCATAGTTTTAGTAATCTCATCAAATCGAAGTAAGAACTTTGTAATATCTTCAAAATCTTCCATTTTCAATTCCTCAAATATTTTTCTATGAGTTTGTATTTTTGCCAACTTTACCTTAGAATATCCTTCATAAGTATTCCTCAACTTGGTCCACATATCATTAGCTGAAGTACATACCATGATCTTTACAAAATTTGTCTCACGTAGCCCACTCCAAATATAATTCATTGCTCTTGCATTGATCTCAACCAATTTTCTGGTAGTCTTATTAATGCAGGAGCATCCAAGGGCAGTAGAGCAATCTAGCATCAACCAAATTTTTCTAAGTATTTTGCAAAGAAAAAAATATATGTGTCGCGACACAAAAAGTGTCGCGATATCGCGACCAAAACAGGAGATAGAGAAGCGACGGACAGAATGTCACGAAATCACGACCAAAGCAGGGAAGCAAAGGCGCGGAGGACACAAGGTCAGAAATCATGACATGTCGTGAAATCGTGACCAAAGCAGGGAAGCAAAGGCTGGAAGACACAAGGTCACGAAATCATGACCAACGCAGGGAAGCAAAGGCGCGGAGGACCAAAGGTCACGAAATCGTGACCAAAGTAGGGAAGCAAAGGCGCGGAGGACCGAAGGTCACAAAATCGTGACCAAAGCAGGGAGCAAAGGCGCGAAGGACGAAGGTCATGAAATCGTGACCAGAGCAAGGAGCAAAGGCGCGAAGGATGGAAGGTCATGAAATCGTGACATGTCACGATTTCACGACCGAAACTGAAGAACGGAGGCGCGATAGAAAAACGTCGCGATATCGTGACATGTCACGATATCGTGACCAAAGCGGAAGCGAGAAGGCATGAAGGAAGGAATGTCATGATATCCGTGACATGTCACGATATCGCGACCGAGCAGGAGAGAGAAAGCACAGAAAGGAAATTGTCATGATATCATGACATGTCACGATATCGCGACCAAAAGAAAAACATGCACTCCAAGCTTTCATAAAGGCGTCCCTTCGTGCATGGCAAGCTAGCGGTAGTGAAGCAGCAGTTTCAGAGGAAGATTCCAACAAGCATGTTGGCCACTCGCGCATGATATCTAGAGACGCATTTATAGCAACTAGCAACGAAGCAGCAGTTCGAGAAGAAGATCCCGGTGGTTATGGCAGCCAGTCGCGCACCTCACCCAGAGTCTCATCAATGCAACTTTCCAGTATTGTTCCAGGTGGCAATTGCAGATCGTGGGAAGTTTGAAAACACAGAGGGTCGGGACCTCGATAAAAACCCAAGGATTGTAAGGAGAAGGGGTTGGCAAAATGGTAGATTGTTGTATATTCTTTGTAAATTCTTTCGAAGCTATTGAATAAGAAATTTGGCTCTTGTTATTCTTGTTTTCTGTCTTGTGCTAGATCTGTTCTCCACCAAGTGGTATCAGAGCCGGAAGTTCCTGAGTGTGTAACAGATCGTCGGACGTGAGGCAGTTACACCAGGATCTATGGGAGGGCTTGTGAGTGAGTGAGCAGAATGCCTCCAAGAAGAAACCCTGTTGGTGGGAGAGGCATGGCGGCAGTGAAAGATGTCCGAGCTTTGCAGCGGCAAATGCAAGCCCTGCAAGAAGAGATGCGTAGAAGATTGGAGCCAAGAAGAGATGAAGGTAGTGAAGAGGAAGATGACGAAGAAGAAGGCCAGCCTGAGGAAGAAGAAGAAGCAGTAGATCCTGCTCAAGCCAGACTATACAAAGCCATATCCCAGATTGGGAAGAGGCCGAAGATGGAGGTTTCCACGTATTCTGGGAACCTTGATCCAGAGGAATTGATCGACTGGATCAACGATCTAGAAGAGTACTTTGAGTACGAGGAGGTTGAGGATCCTGATAGGGTCAGATTCGCTAAGACCAAACTGAAAGGTCATGCCAACATTTGGTGGAAGGGAGTGCAGCTGGAGCGAAATAAAAGAGGAAAAGAGAGAATAACAAAATGGGAACGGATGGCAGAAAAGCTGAAGAGGTAGTTCATCCCTGGTGATTATGAGTTAGACCTGCTAAAGAAAATGCAAGGGTTGAGGCAATCAAGTAAGTCTGTAAAAGAATACATAGAAGAGTTTCATAAAATTATGATCAGAATAGGCCACTCAGAGGCCAACAAGGAGAAGGTAGCCCGTTACATTAATGGGTTACGAGCAAGTATTCAAGAAGAATTAAGTCTGGTCCGGATGACCACCATAGAGGACGCTTACCAATTTGCCCTAAAGGTTGAAGAAAAGCTCAATAGGAGGTTTGAGAACAAGCAAAGAGGAAGAGGTCATGGCGGAAGAACCGATGGAAGGACCAGTGGAAGATGAAATGAAGATTCTCAGAAGAATGGAGAAGGTAGCAGTAATCAGGAACAAAGGAGAGAAAATACCTACCGCCCCCGTAATCAGAATAATGATTACCGAGGGGGAAGGGGCAGAGCTGGACGTGGCCAGGGAAGAGGAAGATTCCGTGGAACTTGCTTCCAGTGTGGAGAAGAGGGACATCACCAATACGAGTGCCCACAACAACGAGAAAGGAATAATAGGAGGCCGAAAGGAAATGCCAGAGCCGCGGTCGCTGATGAAGATGTTGGATCTGAGCATTCTGAAGAAGCAGAGAGAGGAGAAGTAATGATTGCGAGGAGAGTCCTGCTGAATGAAGAGGGGGCCGCAGATCAGAGGAAAAGCTTATTCCGCACAAGGTGTAAATGCGCGGGTAAGATTTGCAATATTATTATTGACAACGGTAGCACGGATAACCTAGTTTCAGAGGGAATGGTTACAAAGCTACAACTGGAGAGGAAGAGACACCCGCATCCATATCGGATCGCGTGGTTGCAGAAAGACCATAAGGTTTTGGTCAGTGAACAATGCCTGGTAAAATTTAGTATTGGGAATTACCGTGATGAGGTCCTGTGCGACATTCTGCCCATGGATGCGTGCCATTTGCTGTTGGGAAGGCCATGGCAGTTTGACAGGTGCGCGGTTCATGATGGTCGTGCCAACACCTATTCCGTGACAAAGAATGGAATGCGTCATAAGCTGAAACCCCTGAAGGAGGTGGAAGAAAAGGTATGTGGCAGTGCCAGAATTTGCTTGGTTGACGGGAGAAAATTTTTAGATGATTTAAAGCATGAACATATGTGTTATGCATTAATTCCTAGAGTCAGGGATACAGAATGCAAAGATACCCCAACAGAAGTCCTAGATCTGTTGGAGGAATTTCTAGATATTATATCTGATAATGTGCCTGAGGGTTTACCCCCAGTAAGGAAGATCAGTCACCATATCGATTTGGTGCCAGGATCAAGCTTGCCCAATAAAGTTGCACATAGAATGACGCCTGTAGAAACTGAAGAGCTAAACAGGCAGGTCCAGGAGTTGCTGGAGAAGGGACTGATTCGGGAAAGCTTGAGTCCATGCGCAGTACCTGTAGTGCTAGCACCAAAGAAATATGGAGAGTGGAGAATGTGTACAGACTCTCGAGCCATCAACAAGATCACAATAAAATACAGATTTCCATTGCCAAGAATGGATGACATAATGGACTGTTTGAGTGGAGCCAAGTACTTCACCAAGATTGACCTCAAGAGTGGTTACCATCAGATCCATGTCAGAGAAGGAGATGAGTGGAAGACAACCTTCAAGACCAGAGAGGGTTTGTATGAATGGTTGGTCATGCCATTTGGGCTGTCCAATGCACCAAGTACCTTCATGCGGCTGATGAATGAGGTACTGAAAGAGTTTTTAGGCAAATTTGTCATTGTCTATTTAGATGATATATTAATATTTAGCAGAACCCTGGAGGAGCACCTGATGCACATCAGAAGGGTTTTTGAGAAGCTACGGGAGGAGCAGTTATTAATTAATCTAAAAAAGTGTAATTTTGTAAAGAAGGAGTTAGTGTACCTGGGATTTGTCATCTCAGTAGAAGGTCTAAAAATGGACCCAAAAAAGGTGAGAGCTATCATCGAATGGCCTACTCCGAGAAGCACAATAGAGGTAAGATCATTTCATGGTCTAGCCAGCTTCTACAGAAAATTCATTAGAAATTTTAGCAGCATTTGTGCACCCCTCACAGAAACAATGAGAGGGGATAAGAAAGAGTTTAAGTGGACCTTAGGAGCAGATAGGAGCTTTGATCTATTGAAGAAGAAGGTCACAGAACAACCTGTTTTGGCACTCCCAGACTTTAACAAGGTATTTCAGGTAGATTGTGATGCCAGTGGTAGTGCAATAGGAGCTGTACTGAGTCAGGAAGGCAGGCCTGTTGCCTACTTTAGTGAGAAACTCAATGATGCTCGAAAAAAGTATTCAGTTTATGATCAGGAATTTTATGCAATAGTTCAGGCTCTAAAGAAGTGGAGGCATTATTTGTTGCCAAAAGAGTTTGTTCTATTCACTGATCATCAGGCCTTACAGTACATTAACAGCCAAACAAAACTGAATCAGAGGCACTTGAAGTGGGTTGAGTTTCTCCAAAGCTATACCTTTGTGTTGAAGCACAGAAGCGGAAAATCAAACAGAGTTGCAGATGCCTTAAGTAGAAGGCAAAATTTGTTGATTGAAATGACAGTGGAAGTGGTAGGATTCGAAGAACTAAAGGGTCTGTACCCTGAAGATCCTGATTTTGTAGAGGCCTGGATGGCTTGCTTGGCACCTGTTACTGTGGACAGGACAAAGTGGTTGGATTTTCTAATCCAAGATGGAATGTTGTTCAAGGGAAGTAAATTATGCATTCCAAGGAGTTCCATGCGGGAGAACTTAGTCAAGGAGAAGCACAACGGGGGACTAGTTGGACATTTTGGTCGGGATAAGACCATTGCCCTGGTGAGTGAGAACTACTACTGGCCGCAACTGTAGCAAGATGTGAAAAGGTTTGTGCAAAGTTGCAGAATATGCCAGATGGCAAAAGGCGTGAGGCAGAACACAGGATTATATCAGCCGTTACCTATACCTGAGAGGCCATGGGAGGACATCAGCATGGATTTCATTCTTGGGTTGCCGAGAACACAGAGGGGAAATGACTCCGTATTTGTGGTGGTTGACAGATTCTCCAAGATGGCACATTTTATTCCCTGCCAGAAAACAAGTGACGCGGTTCACATTGCAGGGTTATTTTTCAAGGAAGTGGTACGACTTCACGGTCTACCAAAAAGCATAGTTTCTGACAGAGATACAAAGTTTGTTGGGTATTTCTGGAGAACATTGTGGAAGAAGTTGAAGACAGATCTCGAAGTTCAGTTTTGCATACCACCCACAGACTGATGGATGGACAGAGGTGGTAAATAGAAGTCTGGGTAATTTATTAAGATGCTTGATAGCAGATAAACCCAAGGGATGGGATTTGGTTTTGCCGCAAGCGGAATTTGCATACAACAATTCTGTCAACAAGAGTACAAACAAATCCCCATTCCAAGTCATATATGGAAACAGCCCAAGAAATGTTTTTGAGCTGAGGAAATTAGAGAAAGGGGAAAAGTGCAGTGCCGAGGCTGAGGAATTTGCGAAACAGATGAAAAGCCTGCATGAAGAAGTGAAGAAACAAATTACAAAAATGAATACTCAGTATAAGACAAGAGCAGACCAAAAGCGGCGGTTCAAAGAGTTCGAAGTGGGAGATGAAGTCATGGTCCATCTCAGAAAAGAAATATTTCCTGCCAAAACTTATAACAAGTTGAAGATGAAGAAGTTTGGGCCATGCAGAATACTGGAAAAACGGGACTCAGGCAATGCATATGAAGTGGAATTGCCAAGTGGGCTTGACATTTCGCCTATTTTTAACATATCAGATTTAGTGGAATACCATGAAGGAAACAGTACAGAGGCACCAAGTACAGAATTGTGGAGCATTCCAGCGTCTAACCCAACCACAGACGAGATCGAGGAAATATTAGATACTCGTGAAGGCAGAAGCACAAGGAACAAACAGTATTCTGAATATTTGATCAAGTGGAAGGGCAGACCTGTAGAAGATGCAACTTGGCTGTCAAAAATAGAGGTTGACCGCCTGGGTCTTCCTCTCAAAGATCAGAAGTGAGGATCACTTCTCAATCCACCCCGGGTGTCTGATGCAGGAGCATCCGAGGGCAGCAGAGCAATCTAGCATCAACCAAATTTTTCTAAGTATTTTGCAAAGAAAAATATGTGTCGCGATATCGCGACACAAAAAGTGTCGCGATATCGCGACCAAAATAGGAGATAGAGAAGCGACGGATAGAATGTCACGAAATCGTGACCAAAGCAGGGAAGCAAAGGCGCGGAGGACAGGTCAGACATGTCATCAAAATCATGACCAAAGCAGGGAGCAAAGGCGCGGAGGACAGAAGGTCACGAAATCATGACAAAGAAGGCAGAAGGTCAAAATCATGACATGACAACCAGAATGTCACGAAATCATGACCAAAGCAGGGAGCAAAGGCGCGAGGACCAAGGTCATGACATGTCACAAAATCGTGACCAAAGGAGCAAAGGCGTGGAGGACGGAAGGTCACGAAATCGTGACATGTCACGATTTCGTGATCGAAACTGAAGAACGGAGGCGCGATAGAAAAACGTCGTGATATCGTGACATGTCGCGATATCGCGACCAAAGCGAAAGCGAGAAGGCATGAAGGAAGGAATGTCGTGATATCGTGACATGTCGCGATATCGCGATCGAGCAGGAGAGAGAAAGCACAGAAAGGAAATTGTCGCGATATCGTGACATGTCGTGATATCGTGACCAAAAGAAAAACATGCACTCCAAGCTTTCATAAAGGCGTCCCTTCGTGCACGGCAAGTTAGCGGTAGTGAAGCAGCAGTTTCAGAGGAAGATTCCAACAAGCATGTTGGCCACTCGCGCATGATATCTAGAGACGCATTTATAGCAACTAGCAATGAAGCAGCAGTTCGAGAAGAAGATCCCGGTGGTTATGGCAGCCAGTCGCGCACCTCACCCAGAGTCTCATCAATGCAACTTTCCAGTATTGTTCCAGGTGGCAATTGCAGATCGTGGGAAGTTTGAAAACACAGAGGGTCGGGACCTCGATAAAAACCCAAGAATTGTAATGAGAAGGGGTTGGCAAAATGGCAGATTGTTGTATATTCTTTGTAAAATCTTTTTGAAGCTACTGAATAAGGAATTTGGCTCTTGTTATTCTTGTTTCCTGTCTTGTGCTAGATCTGTTCTCCACCACTTATCTTCCTCGGGATCACCTTCAACCTTATACTATTTTTCAACAATCTGCCATACCTCATATCCTTGTGATGTCAAGTAGTTATTCATTCTCATGTTCTAGAAAGCATAATTATTACCATCAAACAATGGAGCCTTATTTGAAGATAATCCTTTCTATGAAGCCATCTGTGTTCTTTGTAGAATCTGCCCTCAAGCTATTAACCTTTTTGAAGGAACCCGCTCTGATACCAATTGAAGAACACAAGCTTATACTGAGAGGGGGGTGAACAATATAAGACCACTTTTTACTTTTTCTTCCAATTCAATATTATGTTGTGTAAATATAGTAGTATCAATAGCAGTAATCAAAGCAATGCATAGAAACCATACACAATAGAGACACCATAATTTACGTGGTTCACCCAATGTGGGCTACTCCATGAAGAAAATATTTTACTAAAACTTTCTCAATCAATCTCTTTAGGAATCACTCCCAAAACCACTTATACCATAAAAAAAAATCACAATATTGCATACCTTGTCACCTCATGAAAGAATTAATCCTCTTGAAAAATAACAAGGCAAACTTCACTTTTGTAACCCCTTTGTAAAATCAGAAATATATCTTTACACACACCTTATTTCTCCTTCTAAATAAGTTATTCAAATAGCCCTCGAAATAAGCTTTTCGACGATATATAATATGCCACATTTCCAAAATAAATTGAAACCTTTACATACATACATACATATACTATATATATATATATATATATATATATATATATATATATATATATATATATATATGCCACCCTCCATTAATTGCACATAGGTTGGCCCTCCATTAATTTAAACTTAAACTTTAAAATTTAATATCTTCATCACCGGAGGTCCTTTTTCAATGAAACAAAATTCCACCTTGGATTTTAAGAAAAGTCCTTTCCACATAAGCCCACCATGGTTTTAAATAAAACCTTTTATTTTATCTGCCTTGGTTTTCATAAAAACCTTGTAAATAGCCATGCTTTCCAAAATATCATAAATGCTTATTTATGAAATATTTTGGCCACCAAAACCAAATGTGATCCATGTGACATCAATGATCCATGTGACATCAATGACAACATAAAATACCTCAAATTACCTCAAATGTCCAACAAGTAAAATTCGGACTCCTATGAGAAAATGAAAGTTGATAATTCAACCAGAATCGCTAGAGGAAGAAGAAATATGTAAATCCCCATGCTGAAAAAATTATCCTCAATTCATAGATAAAATAGATTAATTAGGAATTCAAATGATTAATAAATAAGTAACAATCGATGAGGATATAACTATAGCATTAATTATGATTTTGGATCAAGTAGCTAGTCCATAAGGAACAAAAAAAGAAAGAAGGAAAGAACCTAAATTTGATCCACCCTATAAAGAAGATTTCCCACCAATATTTCCACCATATCCTAATGAGTTCATGACTTTTTGGAAGGCACCAAGTTCATCAATAATAGTACCAACTGTAGCAGTCATAGTGGTTAAAGATCCCTCAAGTTCCCTAGCTATATTGCCTAACCAAGAAAAAATAACCCAACTACCTCTAGATGCCACAACCTCCTCTCCCTCAAAGACCTCACTTGTCAAGACACTAACTAAATTTCTACCATCTCAAGGGTAGCAAGAGTATTTTAAAGCAACTAGGAAAAATTTGAATCCATTTTAGGGGCTTTAGAGCATTTAGCAATATACCAAGCAACACAATCAAGAAAAGTAGGCTTTATTGGCATGGTTGTCAGCCATGACCCAAATAAACTTCCACTTTGCCCCACAAAATAATTCATTATTAATATCAATAAAATAGCCATTGGTATTTAAACCTAAAGATGAAATGATAAAGCACAACTAGTGAGTAGTGGTAGAAGGGCTTGACTTAAGAAATATATGGGTTAGATACAAAATTTAGCTCAAGCAAGAGGTGCCTAAATAATTGCATATAATTTGTGAAACACTAAACATAAAATTAAAGAAGAAAGATAAGGATGTTGGCAATTTTGGGTTTGAGATCCTAGCTTCTTGTCTATGAGTTGTCATTGATGTCAAAAGGAAATGACATTAATGTTAAGAGGATGTGTTGGCTTCAAAGGTGGAAGATTCCAAGAGAATCTTTTTAAGAGAATCCGGAGAGATTCCATTGGCAATGGTTTTTATTAAAACCAATGGAGGTTCTCTTTATTATTTATTTAATTATTATTTAAAACCCTTCAAGGTTTTAATTAATTAATTATTTAATTAATTAAGGGAGAAATTATTTTTAATTTATTAAAAATACTTTAAGGGTTTTTAAACCCTTTAGAAAGCAAATTTCGATTAAATTCGAAATTACTTTTCTTTGCAGCCGACGTGTTCTAAAGTCCACGTATGGACTATAAATATGAGAAGGTTCCTAAGGTTAAACCCTCTTGGAAAATCGAAGGCAATTAATTGGTTTGGCTGCGATCGAATGTTCTATTTATGCTGCGAAAGAGGAGAGCTCGTGGTTTGAAAAGCTTTCGAAAAGCTTGACCGTTTATGTGGAAGGAAGTCCGTCTTGGACTTCGTAAGCCCCTTGTGGGCTAGTGGCAACGAAGGCTGCGTTTGGGCCTTGCGTAGGCGGAGGTCTGCGTTTCGATCCCCGTGGAGGGAGTTGTGCATGGATTAGTCACGTTTTTATTAAAACGTGTTTTGTGCCGTGAATTTCGGATTCTTCAAGGGCAGCCATTATAAGGTGTGATTATTTTCTTGATATGATTTTTGGCATTGTTTAGCATTGTTTAAAAGACATAGGAGAAATAAGGGGATATTTCTTTGGTTGTATTTTTGAGATTAGTCTTTTGCTATGCTAAATTTAAAAATGGAGATATAAGGTGTAAGTTTTGGTTGTTGTGTTTTTGGCTTCTTTGGTGGTTGTTTTTAAAGAAGAGGAGCTAAAAGGTGTATTAAGGAAAGTTTTTATATATGCTCATTTATCTTGGTTCTAACCCTAACTTGGTTGGAAGTTTGAGGGTTGTGTGTGGTGACAGCTTTAAGGATCAATTTTCTTCTACTCCAAAAAGGTATGGGCACATTTTCCTTATGAGTATGATTGGTGTATGTTTTTCTGAAATAAGGTTGGAGTGAAAAGGTTTTCAACTAGGTTTCCTTTGGTTGGGTGTAAATCCTATTTTCTGGTTTGTTGAAGACTACTTATGCATTGTTATCCTTAAGGAGAGTTTTTGGTGAATGCATAATTTTTGGTTTGAGATAGTGGAAGCTTTGTGCACTAGGGTTTATATTTGTGAGTCTAGCTACTTGCATTGAGTTGGTGGAACCCTTGGTTGGCTGTTTTGAGTTTGATGGTTGAGTTGCTTCCATAGAGGTTGTTTGATCAAGTTATTGCTTTACTTGATTCATGATATTGGGCTTACTCCATTGAGTTGATTTGAGCAAGTTATTCTTTGCATTTGGTGATATTGTGTTGGTGGCTGTTTTGTTCAAATATCTTTGGAGGGAAAAGGATTTCTACTTGTTTCCTTTTCTTGTGATGATTGGTTGAATGCTTCAAGGTTGATGTTGAGTTGAATGGTGTTGGTTGACTAAACCTTGTTTGATGAGCATTGTTGTTGAAACCCTAATTGATGGTGAAAAGAACATGAGTATCATTGTTATGTGATTCTTTGCATAGTTGGCAATTGTTGGGGTTTCATGTTCTTGAAAGAAAACATTCTATCCTATCCATTTCAGATATTGAGTTGAGTTTTCAGATTTGAGATTGAGATTGAGCTGAGTTGATTTGAGTTGAGTTTTGAGATTGGGATTTGAGTATAGAACATATTGAGTCTCTAACAATTCTCTTTATGCTTCTATGAGTTTGACAAATCACATTGGGTCTCTAACAATTCACTTTGTGATTTCCTACTAAGAAAGTTTTTCTTGGTGAGCTTGCTGAGTTTTTGGACAGGTTCCAGTGGGGACTTGTGAGCAGTTTTGGACAGGTTCTGGTGGGGACTTGTGAGCAGTTTTGGACAGGTTTCGATGGGGACTTGTGAGCAGATTTGGACAGGTCCTAGCAGAGGACTTGTGAGCTGAGTTTGATAGTTCTATCAGAGAACTTGAGGACAGAGGTGCATTGGTTCTATGAGAAGAACATGAGGACAGTTGGCAAGTCTTTGAGAAGGCTTGTATGCAGAGGATTGATTTGTTCAAGAGTTGGACAGATCTGACAGACAGAGGAAGACTTGTACTAGACCGACTGACTATGTTTGGTACAGGTTTTGAGCTGCTGTGGACGTGATCATAGAAGGCAGAGGTCTCTTAGGCTAAGCATTGAGGACAGGAGGTCTTCGGTGGAAAGGAGTTCCACGTGCTGGCAAGAGGTAGAGGAGGTTGATCTTCGAGGGATCATTTCCAGAGCGAGAGGGAAGGTATCTCCTTTGAGCGAGGCTCATAAATTTTGATTGGGGAAGGTATCTCCTTTGAGCAGAGGCTCATAAATTTTGATTGGGGGAAGGTATCTCCTTTGGGCCGAGGCTCATAAACATTGTAATTGGGAAGGATTCCCAAAGAACTTTGAGATAACTTTTAGAGAAAAGTTTTGTGGATGTAGCCTGACCATTACGGGTGAACCACGTTAAAATTGGTGTCACTTTGTGGATGATATTGTGCATTGCTTTGATATTGCTTTGGGTATATTGCTTTACTATTTTGAAGTATAAAGGAAAAAGTAAAAAGAGGTCTTATCTTGTTCACCCCCCTCTCAGTATAAGCTTGTGTTCTTCAATTGGTATCGGAGCGGGTGCCTTCGAAAAGTTTAACAACTTGAAGGAAAAGCTAGTAAAGAACACAATGGATCATTCAAGTGGCAATGCAACACCTATTCTTGATGGGTCAGATTTTGGTCTTTGGAGTGCAAGGATGAAGGTTCATCTAATGGCACTTGGGAATGAGGTTTGGGAAGTGATTGAAGATGAGTACACTATTCCTGAACATGGTCCTAATACTAAAGAAGAAAGGCTCCTACATCACAACAATTCAAAAGCAATGAATGCAATCCTGAAAGGCTTACAGAAAGTAGATCTCACCAAAGTGATTCACTGCAAGACAGCTAGTGAAATGTGGAATCGGTTGAAGGTGGTTCATACAGGTGATACAAATGTCAGAAAGGCCAAGTTGAGACACTTCAAAGGTATGTTTGAACAACTCAAGATGAATGATGATGAAAATATTAGTGACTACATGCTTCGTATGGATGAGGTTGTTAACTCCATGAAAGACTTAGGTCTTGAGCTTGCTGAAAATGATGTTTGTGATAAGATTTTAAGATCTCTTCCTAATAGATTTAGTGAAAATATTTCTGCTATTGAGGAAGCTAAAGATTTGGATAAGTTGAAAAAGGATGAGCTCCATAGTATACTTGCAGCATTTGAGTTGAGAACTCAAGTGAAGGTTGATGTCAAGAAAGAGGCGACTTTCAAGGCTACCAAGGAATCCAAGGGTAAACAACTTCAAGATAGTGATGAGTCTTCTAGTGATGAAGAGGCATATTACAGACAGAAAGGCAAGTTCTCTAGAAAGCACAAAAGTATGAAAAATATAAGATGTTTCAATTGTGGAAAGTTTGGTCATTATGCTACTGATTGTACTGTTCCCAAGAATGAAAGTGATGAAGATAAACAGGATTCTAAGAGCAAGGATTCTGAAAAGCACAAGCATCACGGGAAAAACAAAGATGAGCACAACAATCAAGGAAAGAGGTATTCTCACAAGCACAAGAAGAGTTTCTACCTAGACAAAGCAAGTAAGTGTTCTAGTAGTGATAGTGAAAGTTCTTCAAGTGATAATGAAAATGAGATGTTGTTCATATCAGAAAAAGAGGAAGAACCGAAACATAGATTCATTATCATGAAATGTCTTAGATGTGGAAATTTTGGTCACCTTGAGGATGATTGCACAAATAATGATTTGGTTTCTAGTATGTATGAGGATGCTTCAGAAAACTATAAGGAAGATGCATGTATGGTCTTTGAAAAGGGTAGCACCTCTAGTGATAAGAAATCTGAAAAAGGCTTTGATGATTCAAAAAGCAAACAAATAAAGGATCTTGAAAGTGAACTTATTAGTGCTCTTAGTGTTTTGGAAAAGGAAAGAAAGAAGAATGCTAGACTCAAGGATAAGTTAGATGAATGTTGTATGGAGAGAGATGATCTTATAGAAAGTCTTGACTTCTCTATAGCTAAGACACAAGAACTCAAGGATGAGTTAGAGTCTAAGGTTCTTGAGTATAATGAGTTAGAACAGAAAATGGCTTCTTTGAAAGAGGAAACTAAAGAGTACAAGGATAAGCTTTAGAGGTTTCAAGATAGCTCCAAAAAGGTTAAGTCACTCATCAAAGGTCAAAGAAAGACAACAGATAAAACAGGCCTTGGTTTTGTTAAGCCACACAAGGAACAAGTTG
This sequence comes from Wollemia nobilis, assembly GCA_028583015.1. Lineage (NCBI taxonomy): Eukaryota > Viridiplantae > Streptophyta > Pinopsida > Araucariales > Araucariaceae > Wollemia > Wollemia nobilis. Next base: position 3,234,453 of record JAQPPZ010002347.1, read on the forward strand.
GAGAGTCTAGTAAGAGACTCCAAAAGGAAGAGAGTTCTGATGAGGAGAGTATTTCAGAGAAAGAGTCCTTGAGTGATAGATGCACAGAAACAGAAAATAGGAAACAGAAAAAGGGGAGAAAGTTTACGGGACCTAGAAGGTCATTTACGAGAAAGTTTAATGGCAGATGTTTTGCTTGTCACAGGTTTGGTCACATGGCTTCACATTGCATGACTCAAGTAAGGAAGGTAAATGACAGTTTCAGAGGTGGTAATTTCTTTCAAGGGTATTGCTACTCTTGTAAACAGTTTGGGCATAAGGCAATTTTTTGCAAGGCTAATAACGAGAACAGGGTTAGTCAGAACAGGTGGATTCAAAGAACAGGTATGCCTAAAAGAAATAACATTGTTACTTGTTATAAGTGCAACAATGAAGGTCACACAACTAGACAGTGTAGAGCTGAACTTCCAAGGTACAGGAACAGGAACAGTGGTATGAACAGGTCCAAGGATCAAGGCATGGATAAGAACAGGGAATGATAACAGGAACAAGAACAGTGAAGGAACAGGAACAGGAATATGGACAAGGAGAACAAGAGAAGACATGGTAAGGCAGCTATAGACAATGATGATGATCAGTGCCTGTTGGGAGTTTTACTCCCACCCAGAATTAAACACCTCAAGAGGAGGTGGGGGAGGGACTAAGCTAAGAGGCTCATTCTTAGTCCCAAGCCCCAAAGGTGACCCTTTGCCATTGATGACAAAGGGGGAGAGATATGAGTAAGGGGGAGAGCCTCAAGACAGGGGGAGTTGTTTATGTTGAGTTTCTGTGTTGTTGAGAAGCATGGTTTGCCATCAATGACAAAGGGGAGATTGTTGGCAATTTTGGGTTTGAGATCCTAGCTTCTTGTCTATGAGTTGTCATTGATGTCAAAAGGAAATGACATTAATGTTAAGAGGATGTGTTGGCTTCAAAGGTGGAAGATTCCAAGAGAATCCGGAGAGATTCCATTGGCAATGGTTTTTATTAAAACCAATGGAGGTTCTCTTTATTATTTATTTAATTATTATTTAAAACCCTTCAAGGTTTTAATTAATTAATTATTTAATTAATTAAGGGAGAAATTATTTTTAATTTATTAAAAATACTTTAAGGGTTTTTAAACCCTTTAGAAAGCAAATTTTGATTAAATTCGAAATTACTTTTCTTTGCAGCCGACGTGTTCTAAAGTCCACGTATGGACTATAAATATGAGAAGGTTCCTAAGGTTAAACCCTCTTGGAAAATCGAAGGCAATTAATTGGTTTGGCTGCGATCGAATGTTCTATTTACGCTGCGAAAGAGGAGAGCTCGTGGTTTGAAAAGCTTTCGGAAAGCTTGACCGTTTATGTGGAAGGAAGTCCGTCTTGGACTTCGTAAGCCCCTTGTGGGCTAGTGGCAGCGAAGGCTGCGTTTGGGCCTTGCGTAGGCGGAGGTCTGCGTTTCGATCCCCGCGGAGGGAGCTGTGCATGGATTAGTCACGTTTTTATTAAAACGTGTTTTGTGCCGTGAATTTCGGATTCTTCAAGGGCAGCCATTATAAGGTGTGATTATTTTCTTGATATGATTTTTGGCATTGTTTAGCATTGTTTAAAAGACATAGGAGAAATAAGGGGATATTTCTTTGGTTGTATTTTTGAGATTAGTCTTTTGCTATGCTAAATTTAAAAATGGAGATATAAGGTGTAAGTTTTGGTTGTTGTGTTTTTGGCTTCTTTGGTGGTTGTTTTTAAAGAAGAGGAGCTAAAAGGTGTATTAAGGAAAGTTTTTATATATGCTCATTTATCTTGGTTCTAACCCTAACTTGGTTGGAAGTTTGAGGGTTGTGTGTGGTGACAGCTTTAAGGATCAATTTTCTTCTACTCCAAAAAGGTATGGGCACATTTTCCTTATGAGTATGATTGGTGTATGTTTTTCTGAAATAAGGTTGGAGTGAAAAGGTTTTCAACTAGGTTTCCTTTGGTTGGGTGTAAATCCTATTTTCTGGTTTGTTGAAGACTACTTATGCATTGTTATCCTTAAGGAGAGTTTTTGGTGAATGCATAATTTCTGGTTTGAGATAGTGGAAGCTTTGTGCACTAGGGTTTATATTTGTGAGTCTAGCTACTTGCATTGAGTTGGTGGAACCCTTGGTTGGCTGTTTTGAGTTTGATGGTTGAGTTGCTTCCATAGAGGTTGTTTGATCAAGTTATTGCTTTACTTGATTCATGATATTGGGCTTACTCCATTGAGTTGATTTGAGCAAGTTATTCTTTGCATTTGGTGATATTGTGTTGGTGGTTGTTTTGTTCAAATATCTTTGGAGGGAAAAGGATTTCTACTTGTTTCCTTTTCTTGTGATGATTGGTTGAATGCTTCAAGGTTGATGTTGAGTTGAATGGTGTTGGTTGACTAAACCTTGTTTGATGAGCATTGTTGTTGAAACCCTAATTGATGGTGAAAAGAACATGAGTATCATTGTTATGTGATTCTTTGCATAGTTGGCAATTGTTGGGGTTTCATGTTCTTGAAAGAAAACATTCTATCCTATCCATTTCAGATATTGAGTTGAGTTTTCAGATTTGAGATTGAGATTGAGCTGAGTTGATTTGAGTTGAGTTTTGAGATTGGGATTTGAGTATAGAACATATTGAGTCTCTAACAATTCTCTTTATGCTTCTATGAGTTTGACAAATCACATTGGGTCTCTAACAATTCACTTTGTGATTTCCTACTAAGAAAGTTTTTCTTGGTGAGCTTGCTGAGGTTTTTGGATAGGTTTCGGTAGGGACTTGTGAGCAGATTTTGGACGGGTTCCGGTGGGGACTTGTGAGCAGATTTGGACAGGTCCTAGCAGAGGACTTGTGAGCTGAGATTGATAGTTCTATCAGAGAACTTGAGGACAGAGGTGCATTGGTTCTATGAGAAGAACACGAGGACAGTTGGCAAGTCTTTGAGAAGGCTTGTATGCAGAGGATTGATTTGTTCAAGAGTTGGACAGATCTACGAGACAGAGGAAGACTTGTACTAGACCGACTGACTGTGTTTGGTACAGGTTGTTGAGCTGCTGTGGACGTGATCATAGAAGGCAGAGGTCTCTTAGGCTAAGCATTGAGGACAGGAGGTCTTCGATGGAAAGGAGTTCCACGTGCTTGGCAAGAGGTAGAGGCGGTTGATCTTCGAGGGATCATTTCCGGAGCAGAGGGAAGGTATCTCCTTTGAGCAGAGGCTCATAAATTGATTGGGGAAGGTATCTCCTTTGAGGAGAGGCTCATAAATTCTGATTGGGGGAAGGTATCTCCTTTGGGCCGAGGCTCATAAACATTGTAATTGGGAAGGATTCCCAAAGAACTTTGAGATAACTTTTAGAGAAAAGTTTTGTGGACGTAGCCTAGCCATTGTGGGTGAACCACGTTAAAATTGGTGTCACTTTGTGGATGATATTGTGCATTGCTTTGATATTGCTTTGGGTATATTGCTTTACTATTTTGAATTATAAAGGAAAAAGTAAAAAGAGGTCTTATACTGTTCACCCCCCCCCCTCTCAGTATAAGCTTGTGTTCTTCAAAGGAATTAGAAGTAATTAATATTTTAAATGACTCGGGCTAAAGCTAGAATGCTCTGGAAACAAGTAAATAAGCTAACAAAATGCTTGAAAAAGCAACCTACATATCCCTTTTTTAAAATAAAAGAAGATCAAATCATGAGCCTTTCAAGCAAGTTGATTGAATAGGAGATAGAGTTTTATCAAGAGATGGAAAATATCTAGAATCAATTAGATAAGATGAAGTAGAAAAGAAAAGTAGGGCAATACCCAAAGATTGAAAACCTGTTAAAAGAGATTAATAACGCCTATTGGGATGAAATTATTAGGGTGTCCATGACACTCTTATAGCTATTTAGATTCATCAATGCAAATTGTAAATTTAGTTACCAAGTGAAGCAAAAAATCAAATCAAACCTATAACTTATGCCTCTATAAAACAAGCTAAAGTTAGATATTATCAAGCAAGATTGGTCATTGTATTAGACTTTGGGTTAGGCTTCACTAGGATTCATAATAGGAATACTACAACATGGAAAGTTATGACTTTCATTCAAAAGGAATGGATTGTACATATATGTAAAACCCATATTGTTGCCTTAGATACTATTGTTGCATGGTTCAGAGGTAAAATTGATACATCATTTTAAAAAGAACTCCCTTCCCCATGGGACAAAAGGGATAAAATTATCTCAAAATAGAAATACATGCAATAACTAAAGAGCTACAAGGAAGATAATTCTCTTTCTAAAGAATGATCAGATTCTCTAAAAATAAAGGACATTATCGATTCAACTAGATCTATAATTTATTTAAGGACTCATGTGCATATAAATGTTAACACAAGGAATTTATCTCAAAGTAGCCAAATGGAGCTCAAGATGGCCTATGAATACTACAAGATCATCATAGGAGGAATGGATAGAAATCAAGTATTATGCAAGTTGTTAGTCTTATAATTTTGCTTTTGGTTTCTATTTTTTTTTATTCTTTTTTTATAGGACTTATAAAATTTTGACCCCATGCCCAATAATAAAGACAATAATTTTGTGTTCTCCGCCAACAAGTAGAGGACCTTTATGAGTCACCAAAACTATAGTGATCTTTCACTAGGATCAAATATTTTGACCTCATACAAAGATAAGATAAATGTAATATGGTGGAAGGTATAAAAGTCTTTATCAAAGGCAATCACAATTTTGTAGAATTCATAAATGAAGAAGAACGGAAAAATTTTTGAGCTTCCACACATAGCTTCTCTTAAAGGAGAAAATAAAAAAGTTTTGATTTTCCACACATAGCACAAAGAAAAACTCTAGATATTGAAGGTGTTGATAAGTCATGAAGAAATAAAGTTAAAAATTTTAAAAGGTAGAGTATGAAAGAAAGGAACTCTTAAGAAGCAGAAAACTAAAAAGTTTGGTGAAAGAACAAGAGAATAATCTTCCACAAAATACTTTTGACACGATATTAAATCTTATCATAGAAGTTTTGACATAGGCCAACAAGAGAAAGTTTTGACAAACAACTGGTATCTTGCATAGGGATCTAAAAATACTAGGAGCATGCTAGAATTTAAAGGGTGACATAGAAAGCAACCAATTGTAAAGAAGAAATAAATTAAGTTGTAGAGCAATAGTAATGGTGCACAAGCCCCATAGGGAGTAGGTAAAATAGATATATAAACCATTATTAGAATTAATGATCACCTACTATTATCATTTTAGCTTAGCAATCCAAGAAAGTGGGTGATCTCTTGAAGACAAAAGTATGGTGATCATAGTCTTCTAGCTGAAAAATGATTGTAGATGGTGCTCTCATTTAAGTAATTAAAATCCCTAGAATAGAATAGTTGAAGTCTTCAGTATTTCCTATATATTTTGGATGGAAACTCTCCCTGTTTTGTAATCTATATATAGTAGTTTTATTAGCATTATAAAGGTTCGACAAGTTATACATTCCATATAGATTTTCCTTCATTTTCCCTTATATAGAAATACTTGTATTCTTGAGTGGTCTTGCAGGTATGCCCTCGATCCCTCACCTCTAGCATAATCTTGTAATGGTTTTATATTCTTATATGCATGTTGGAGGCCTATGAATATTTGGTTCCAAGTGTTTGGTTCTCCTCAAACTATTTTCTTTGTGAACGGTTTTTATATGTGCTTATGTATGTCAATAAGAGGAAGTGTTCATAATGATTTTATATTCTTATATGCATGTTGGAGGCCTATGACTGGTTCCAAGTGTTTGGTTCTCCCCATAATATTTCCTTTGTACATGGTGTTTATATGTGCTTATTCATGTCAAGGAGGGTAAGTGTTCATTGTGTCGATGCATTACACTAATGTTGTTGTGTAGGGGGATCTTACTTGATCTTGGTATGTCTCCTCTAATAGCTTAGGTTTTTCCTTTCTATTTTTTTGTTTTTTACATCTCTCTAACCCTTTTTCCCCAATGTTGTTAGAATAGGATAGAGTAGGACATGTATGCTCAAGGTCAAATCATAAAAGGATTTGACCTTGTAAAAAATCTTGGTGGCCCCTAATAGAGCCAAACCCCATGCTCTTGGGATTGGCATTGTTGTGTCACTTGTGCGATGTGTGATAGCCTTGATTGTCTAGTCCAAATCCTGTCCAATGACCTAGGATAATAAGAGAGGAAAACACTATGTATGTTGGAAATACTCCTCCTTAGGTTCTAGATTAATTGATTATTGTTAGAATCCATTCATTTATTATGTTTGGCATCTTATTGTTAGGAACTTATTTGTTAGAATTATTTACGCAGTCCATTCTTAGCATAGGCTATTGTGAGCTTTATTGTTAGCATTGATTTAGGCTTTCAAAGCCTATATAACAAATGTAAGCATTGATTATTTGAATCAAATGAGTATGTGATTTGATATCACATCTAATATCAGAGCATAAGAGAAGTGAATGAAAAATTTGCCCATCACAAATCCTTCGTGAGTTCAGATCTGCTGCAGTTGAGAAGAGTTTTGTTGCAACGAGGTGGAAAGTTGCTTGGATCTCTTTGTTGATTGGAGTAGCTATTTTACTGTCATGATGTGTTAGAAGCCTACAGTTTGAACGTGAGTGCACTAGAAGGCACTGCGAGAAGGCCAATGTTATGCTAGTTTGATAGGTCGCTATGATTGATTGATCGATGAGAGAAAAACAAATTTTTGTTAGCAAGAAAGGAATTGTGTTCGTGAAATCACATGAAAGGATGTGTCAGTTTTTTGAAGCACTACGATTACAAGCTAAGAATCTGCTACAACCATCATTTGAAGAAAGCAAATGCTCGTAAGGCCTTGTTTTATTTCATCTACAAAGAGTGCAAGAGGGGATTGTTGGTGAACACCAGTGATTAGTACATGAAGGCACTGTTAATCTCCACAAAAACACGTAGAGTACATAAAAATTAAGAACAAATGTAGTGCAAGGAAAAGATAAGATAAATCGGTGCCCATGTGGAAGGATGTCACTGAGTTAGATTTATCAGTTCCCGTTACGTGTTTGAATGGAGAGTTGGTAGACTAGTGTTGAGAGAAGACAACAGTTGTACGTCTCTGAAGGAGGTCTAAACAAGCGTGCAATAGGAGGCAGTTTGAGTTGTAGATTGGAGGCAGCTGTGCGAACGCAGTTACAGTGATTTTACAGCTTGAGCACCGAGTGGAGGAGCCGTCGCTAGTGTGTAGGAAGAGTCACCGTCATGAATAGGTAAAATTTTACTTTTGTAAAGTATATTGAATTTTTATCAAATTCTAGAATAATTTAATTTTGTTTGATTAAAAATCATTTTAAATTGATTTCTAAATCAAAATTATTTTATTTATTATTTAATATTTGATAAATTTTTAATCTTACAAAATAAAAAAAAACAAATTGTAAGGGAAATTTGTTAAAGATATTAACTCAATTAAGAGAACAAAGAGGTATCCTGGTTTTGTTATGATAAGGTCAAATGGATGTTATTTTGCTCTTCATTCTCTTTTAGGGAGAGAAACCCCTGAAGCATTTGATGAAAGAGTGCGAGTGTATGGTCTAAATACCGTCTTTAGTCAGCTCCAAAACTTTGTAATAGCAAACCAGAGAGTACCTGACGCTGGTTACGATGGTGATTCCGAAGACAACAATTATTTTGATAGCAGACCTGAGGAGTCAGTATCTATTGAGGTTGCACCACAAGAACCTGAAATCATTTGTCTTAGTGACAGTGATTTTGTTGAGCAAGTGGAGCTAGAACCACATTCACCTAAAATCATAATTGTTAGTGAAGACAGTGATTTTGTTGCTGACAATTTTGTCAATGAAGAGATAGGTGAACCTATGGAAGTAGAGCAAGATTTGATTTAAATCTATAATCTCCTTTTGCAAGCATCTTGTATTGTTTGTATTGAAGAATAAAAGAAGGGTATTTCTTGTTTATTTCCAAAGTATTGTTTAAACAATGGCAACAAATAATAATCTTCCCATACCTGAGTTTAATGGGCTAGATTATGAGTATTGGTCCATCAAGATGAGGACCTTACTCATTGGCAAAGGACTATGGGATATAGTCGAAGAAGGTTATGCAGAACCTTCAGATTGGACCACCTTGAGTGCAGCAGATAAAAAGAACAAGAAAGATGCCCAAAAGAGCAATTCTTCTGCCCTCTACCATCTCCAAGCAGCTTTGGAGAAGAGCATCTTTCCAAGGATTGCTTCTTGTTTATCAGCCCAAGAAGCATGGAAAGCCTTGAAGGATAGTTATCAAGGTAGTGATCAGGTGAAGCAAGTGAGGCTTCAAACCTTGAAGAGGGATTTTGAAAACTTAAAGATGCAAAATGATGAAAATGTTGGTGATTATTGTATTAGAGTGAAATCCATTGTAAACAAAATGTAAACCCTTGGAGAAGACATCAAAACTGAAGTAGTGGTGAAGAAAGTGTTGAGGACACTTCTTCATAAATGGAACCATATAGCTATCATTATTGAAGAGTCTAAAGATTTGTCTACTTTATCTTTTGATGCTCTAATTGGTTCCTTGATGTCTCATGAAGAAATATTACAGGGTTCTACATCAACAAGCTATGGAGGTGATGAGAAAGCATTCTCATCCAAAGAAGGTGATAATGCACAAGGAAGAGGACAAGGACAAGGACAAGGAAGAGGACAAGGAAGAGGCCAAAGGAGAGGCAAAGGAAGAGGACGAGGTAGATCAAGAGGTGGCAATCAAGGAAGAGGAAGAGGTGACAAAACAAATAAATCTTGTTACAATTGTGGTAAGGTTGGTCACTTTGCTAAAGATTGTTGGTCCAAGACTTCTCAAGATGGGAGAGGTCAATATGGAAACTATGGAGAAGAGGAAGGAACTTCAAATTTATTTCTTTCTTATGGAAAATCAGATTCCAATCTCAATGAAACTTGGATTTTGGATACTGGTTGTTCCAATCACATGAGTGGCAAAGAGGAGCTCTTTGCTACAATGGATTCCTCCTACAAATCAAAGATCAAATTGGGAGATGACAAAACACTACAAGTTGAAGGTATTGGAGCCATGGAGGTTCCAACAAAAGAAGGCACCAAGAAGGTAAATGACATCTATTACACCCCCAAACTCCAACATAATTTGCTTAGTGTTGGAAAAATAATGGAAAAGAATTATAAGCTTGTTTTTGAAGATGGAAAATGTATCATTTTTGATAAAAACAATTGTAATAGAGTTGTTACACAAGTACCTATGACAAATAATAGGTTGTTTCCTCTTAAGTTTGGGGAACAAGGAGGTGCTCAACTTGCTAGTGTAGCTATTGCTAATCCAAGTGTGCTTTGGCACTTGAGATTTGGTCATCTTAATTTTGCAAGCTTGAAGTTGTTGACTTCTCAAGCTATGGTGAGTGGACTTCCAAGAGTTGAAGAACACAAGGAGGTGTGTGAAGGATGTGCTTTGGGAAAGCACTCAAGATCAAAGTTTCCAAAGGGACAAGCATGGAGAGCAAGCCATCCACTACAATTGGTGCATTCGGACATTTGTGGTCCAATGCAAACCAAAAGCATTGGTAACAACTCTTACTTTCTCACTTTCATTGATGATTTCTCTAGGATGTGTTGGATTTATTTTTTGAAAACTAAAGATGAAGCTTTTGATTGTTTCATAGATTTCAAAAATAATGTAGAGAATCAAAGTGAGTTTGTTGTAAAGAGTCTAAGGACTGATAGAGGAGGAGAGTATTCTTCAAATGCATTTCTAAAATATTGTAAATATTGTGGAATAAAAAGGTAATTCACAACTGCCTACACCCCACAACAAAATGGTGTGGCTGAAAGAAAGAACCGCACTATAGTAGAAATGGCTAGATCAATGCTTCAAACTAAGCATCTAAGTAACATGTATTGGGCTGATGTTGTTAGAACTAGTGTTTACATTTTGAATAGGAGTCCTACTTCTAGTTTAGATGGGATTACTCCTTATGAAGGATGGTATGGCAAGAAGCCAAATGTAAAACACTTTAAGGTTTTTGGTTGTCTTGCATATGCCCACATTCCTGATGAGCAAAGAAAGAAACTTGACCCCAAAAGTCAAGCATGTATTTTTGTTGGATATTGTGAGTCTTCCAAAGCATATAGGCTCTACAATCCCAAAACACATAAAATTGTACTCTCCAGGGATGTAATTTTTGATGAAGGGGGAGAATGGGGTCATCAAAAACTTTTTGTTGATGATGGATCTCATGATGCAAGTTCCTCTCAAGTGCAGCAAGTGCAGCCCAAAAACAGCAAAGGAAGTCCTCCAAGCCCAAGTATGAGTACTACTTCAAGTACAACAGATGCTACTCCAAGTCCTTCTCCACAAATATCAGTAAGTTCTTCACCAATGGATATTGATTCTCCATCAAGAGGTAAGAGAACACTTCAACATCATCCATATTTTCAAATGTTGGATAAGAATTTCCAGAAAAGATACACTAGAAGTCAAGCTAGTGAAATGAATGCAGTTTTGAAAAGACTTGAAAATCTGCATATGTATGGTGATGATGATTCTCAAGAACCTAAGGGTGATGTTGTAAATTATGCTTTAATGACTAGTGTTGAGCTAGAGCCATCTAGTTATGAAAAAGCATGTAATTTTGATGTATGGCAACAAGCCATGAAAGAGGAAATGACCTCTATAAAAAAGAATGATACTTGGGAGCTAGTGAAGCTTCCTAAGGGCAAGAAATGTGTTGGATGCAAATGGGTCTACAAGACCAAATTCAATGTTGATGGAAGCATTGAAAGACACAAAGCAAGACTAGTAGCAAAAGGGTTCACTCAGAAGTATGGGATTGACTATGAGGAGACCTTTGCTCCTGTTGCTAGACAGGAGACAATCAGATCAGTACTTTCTTTGGCTGCCCACAAAGGGTGGAAAATTCAGCACATGGATGTTAAAAGTGCCTTTCTCAATGGGTACTTGAATGAAGAGGTTTTTGTGCAACAACCTCAAGGATTTGAAGAACAAGGTAAGGAGAACCTTGTCTACAAACTAAAGAAAGCATTGTATGGCCTCAAGCAAGCACCAAGAGCATGGTACTCACGCATTGATGGCTACTTTCAAAAGTATGGATTCACTAGGAGCAAAAGTGAACCTACTCTCTACTACATGAAACAAGGTAAAGATATTCTCATTGTATGCTTATATGTGGATGATCTAATATTCATGGGTAGTAGTGCTAAGATGAATGAGGAGTTCAAACACTCCATGATGAAAGAATTTGAAATGAAAGATCTAGGTTTAATGCATTACTTCCTAGGCATGGAAGTACATCAAACAGGTAAAGGGATCTTCATATGTCAACACAAATATGCTCAAGATATGATCAAGAAATTTTCTATGGAGCAATGCAAGTCTGTTGCAACTCCAACGGGTCATGGGATCCAATTGAGCAAAGATGATGGAGCACCAAAAGTTGACATGACCACTTACAGGAGCATGGTTGGGAGTCTAATGTTCCTCACCAACACAAGGCCGGATATTCAATATGTTGTTTCTCTTGTTTCAAGGTATATGGCTGATCCATATGAACTTCATTTACAAGCAACTAAAAGAATTTTGAGATATGTAAAGGGTACATTGGATTTTGGGATCCATTACCACAAATGTAATTCTGTAAAATTAGTTGGCTTTAGTGATAGTGATTGGGGCAGCAATATAGATGATAGAAAATCTACTTCAGGGAATTGTTTTAGTCTTGGGTCAGGACTAATTACATGGAGTTCCAAAAAGCAGATTGTTGTAGCATTATCATCTACTGAGGCTGAGTATATAGCAATCACAAATGCTAGTACTCAAGCTTTATGGTTGAGAAAAGTTCTTGAAGAAATTGGAGAGAAACAAAGTGGTCCTACAAGATTGTACTGTGACAATATGAGTGCCATCCAATTGGCACATAATCCTATCCACCATAGCAGGTCAAAGCACTTTGATATGAAGTATCACTTCATTCGAGACATGGTGGAGAAACAGGTGGTTGAGCTACGACATTGCAGCACTTTGGACAACATGGCGGACATCTTCACCAAAGGAGTTGCTAAAGCTCAATATATAAAGATGAGAGACTGTCTTGTCAGCCCTCTCAACTTTAAGGGGGAGAATGTTGGAAATACTCCTATGTAGTTTCTATTGATTTATTATTATTGTTAGCATAATAATTATGTTTGGCATATTATTGTTAGGAACTTATTTGTTAGAATTATTTACGCATCCATTCTTAGCATAGGCTATTGTTAGCATTTATTTAGGCTTTCAAAGCCTATATAACAAATGTAAGCATTGATTATTTTTTAATTGAATGAGTATGTGATTATTTTTTATTATATTATAACTTATCTATTTTCTTTTTTAGTGTCCTATAATAGTCTTGTCTCATTTTCCTTCCTTAATTTATTTCTCTTCATTTCAAAATATTTAAATTTTATGCACTTTATTAAAAATGTAAGTTTCTTACGCTTTATTTCTTTTAATGTTAAAAAGAGTGGAACAAAATTATGAATGAAGAAGGTTTTGAATTATATCCAATATGGAGTGCAATATAGGAGGAAGTGTGAGCTAAGAGGGAGTGCAAATCAGGAGGAAGTGTGAGCCAAGAGGGAGTGTGATCCAAGAGGAAGTGTGAGCTAAGAGGGAGTGCGAGTTGGGATTCAATCATGGTGAAAGAGCAAAAAATTCATTTGGAGTACATCAATGCTTCAAATCCTTACCATGAATGCATGGGATATTGTTTACAAAAAACTTTTGAAGTGAAGGAACGTTGAGAAAAAAAATATAGAGGATATTGCAAGCCAAGAGTGAGTGCGAGGCAAGAGAGAGGGCAAGGTGGGAGAGAGCACAAGATGAGACGGAGTGTGAGCCTTAAGGGAGTGCATTACAAGAGTGAGCCCCATTAGCTAGTATGGAAAGAAAGTCATATTTAAAAGCTCTAATGGGAAGTCATGATGCCCTCATTGAAAGTATGGAGGTCCAAGTTAGAGATAAGCAGAAGAGCAAATACATTGCAAGTTTGATCTAGGTAGTAGATGTCACACCAAAAGTGTGTATCAAGGATAAGATGATTGAGCATGATATAATGGTTCTTAAAAGTAGAGGGTTAATATGTAATTTCCATATATCGTGGCTAGGGTTTTTTGTGATTCAAAATTGGATCAAGTGGAAGTGGGGATTAAATACAAATTACTCTATGACTTTTCTTCCTAAATGTTTTTTCCTCATCATCTTTTCCAATTCAAAAATTAAGAATAAAATAATGGTTGTTGGCCCATGGTTTAGGGGAAGAGATGCACTTTATTTGAGACCATAGAATAATTTTTTTGTTGATACAAAAACTATTAAGAAGCTTCCGGTATAGGTTAGGATTTTTGGACTTCCATATAAGCTTATAAATAAGTATATTTTAAAGAATGTTGAAAATACCCCAAGGGGAATTCATCAAGGAAGGATTAACTACTAGGGACCAAAAGCATGCTATATATACTCAAATATGTGTTGCTATGGATATTTCAAAACCTTTGCCACAATCCATTAAGATTAAATTTAAATCAAGAGAATGGGATCAAAAAGTAGATTATGAAAACATCACATTTCGTTGCTACGATTATTATGAGATTGGACACATGGCAAGAGTTTGCAAAGTGAAAACTATGAAGAAAGAGATAAAATTCTAGCCATGAGATAAACTTCGAGATGAAACTAGGAAATCATACAGCAATAGAAGCTAGATTCTAGCCATGAGATAAACTTCGAGATGAAACTAGGAAATCATACGATAATAGAAGCTAGATTAGATCAAGGATATTCCACTCCAAAAGAAGAGGCAAAGAAAGCCTATCTACAATATCATTTGGCAAGTTCAGAAGGAATTAAAGGTGCAAAAGAAAATATGGAGAGAAATCCTAAAACAAAGATGGCAAAAGAGGTCAAAAGAAGATGTGGAGAGAAATCCTAAAAAAAAAGTATTAAGAATTTGTGAGGTTGTTATAGATAAGATATTTGTAGATATAGAAGTTGGGTAGCAAATATTTTAACCATTTGCGATGTTAAATTTTTTGACATAATTTAAATTTCGGAAGGCATCTGAAATAAAAGAAGTTGGTTGTGGAAACTTTGCAGTTTGAGGAATATGGAGAATATCTTTGATAGAAAGGTAAAGTTGAATACACTTTAATTAACTTGTTAGAAATGTAATGTTTTGTTTTTGTAAAGGGAGTGGCCCCCAATAGAAGCCACACATAGCTTATTAAAAATTAAAAAAAAATAATGAAGGAATAAAATTAAAGGAAAAAATGTTAAAAATTTTAGAATTCCATGGGCATATGATTTTTTGGTTTTAAAAATATATCATTATTATTTTTAAAGTAGTAGGTATATTATTATCACTTTATTTAGAAGTAGATAAAAATTATGGTTATTTTAAATAATTAAAGGAATAATGTTATGATTTAATTGACATAGTACCTTGAATTAATTAATTTATAATTATAAAATTAATTTAACATTATAATGTTATAGGTAATTGGGTGAATTTGAATGTAGAATATTTTAATAAGGTTATATTAAACTCTCAATAATTTAAAAAAAAAAAACTTGCTACTAAATTAGATGGATCCAAGAAGGTGAGTGACTCACCAATGAAGTCTATCCAACAAACTGAAGGGCCATAAGGATCCTAGGTGCACCCAAAAGCTTAAACCTATCTTAGGCCCTAACAAACCCACCAAATTTTACCCTTTATACCCTTCATCAAGCAGTTGAGTTATTATATGACCTTAGAGATAGTCCACCACCATGACCAGATTATGATGGAAATCAAAAGACACATAAATAAATAAAGGATTAATAGAAGGCTCAATAAGTGTACTTAGCATGTAGAAGGACTTTATCCCCACCTAAAGTCCCTTGAAGACTTTTACCTACACCTAACACCAAGATGAGACTTAGATCTATTTTGATTTCATATGGTTTTATTTCAGACCATGAACAATAAACCTTATAATTTTATTGATATAATATACAAGACATTAGCAAAGGTATCATTAGTTAGTATTCAACATTACTTCACTCTTTTAGATCTTTGTAGCAATGAGAAGACTCATTTAGCCATTTATTTCCTATAGGAAGAGGTAGCTTTATGTTGGGACCATGAGGAAAAATCCTTAGGGTTGACCGTCAAGATGTGACATGGGAGCTATTTAAGGGTTAGTTTCAATATAGATATATTTTCAAATATTCCCTAACAATTAATATTGGTTAATTTCATAATATCTAGCAGAGTGGCATGATGGTGGATGAGTATTAGTCTTGGGTGGATAAATTTTTGAAACTTTTGAAGTATGTTAGTAACATATAGGATAACCAAGTGAAGGTGAATTAATTCACTAAGGGGCTTTAGTTAACTATTGTTTACTCACAAAATTTTTAAATTGAACTATGTGCTTGCAAGATCATAATTCAATATTGAATGAGAGGGATGTACTAGTCTAAGAAATTTTGTAAGAAAATTAATGTGAGAAGTTAAAAAAAATTGCAATGAAACAATCATGTAACCATAGTTATATGAGCATTGATCCAATTACATTATTCAAAATGGATGAAATAACTTTAGTACAATTAGATTCATTGACATATTATAACAATAAAATTATAGTACTAATAGGAGATGGGAAGGCAAATCCACAAGTGTCAAACATCCATAAGTAAATAGGTCAAAGACCATAGTTAATCCATATAATCCATGCACAATCTCTTCATTACTTGCAATTCAAATCATAATTAAAAGTCTCATCATATGTAGTAGCTCTAATATTCTAAAAATATCAAAAGGACATTTTACAAAGAGCATCAATCTATTATTTATAGAAAAAATAAACCTATCCCTACTTCTAAATGTAGTTAAGTAAACTCTAACTCCTAGTTACAAGATTTTAATAGAATCTTAATATCAAATGATAAAAGGTTGCACATCTATTGAAATTTAGCATTGAAATCCATTCTAAATACTTTAACAGTTCTATTTCTTCCATTGATGGAGAGTGAATATTGCCATTAAAATTGTTGTCTTAATTTTCATGCCTTGAAATCCATTCCAAATATGACCTTCACAAATATTTCCCATTAAACTTATGGTTCACATCTCTATCTTATAATGCAAAGCACTCTCTAGATTTAGTGCAAAGTAGATTTGAGCTTGTAATATGGAGCACTTTTTGACATTTAGTATGGAGTGCATCAACCTAAACCAACTTTCCTCTAAATTCTTGGAATTTGAGCCTCATGTTTCAAAAACCAAGTGATTCAAGTACCATATAATGTTTTACAATTTTCCTTGATAATTTTAGAAGGCTGTCTAGATTTTAGTTATATATATATTTTGTACATTGAAATTCACTTTCAAAGCATAATAGTAGCAGTAAACTACTATAATTCTAGTGGCTTATAGGAATGTCAAGGTTGATTGATAGAATATACCATATTATACCTTATGCTTTAGGCATATAGTCTACAAAATTATAAAATTATGGGATCATGCTACATCATCTGCTTACTCCAATATTATGACATTAGTGTCTGCAAGGATTCCCAACCAATGTATGAGGGGATCTAGAAATTTATTTAACACTTAGATTTCAAACACTAAATCTTTCTATTTTTCCTTGTAGAAGTCTTCTTCCTTATTATCTACATGTTTATATTTTTCTAGCAACCCTTTGAGCTTAGTGATCTTGTCAGATATGTCAGTCATGGCCTACCTAAATGATTGATATGCCTGAGTACATTTGATCTTAACCATCTTATCTAATATACCCTATTGGCTAAGTTACTCATTGGCCATTTTTAATTCTCATTATAGTACATATCCAATTAATTATGGAGGTAATTGAACTAATCAACATCTTGCACTCTTCAAGGTATGCTAAGAATGTTTTGGTGCATGCCACCTTAGAACATATTTGATCCTATAGGAAATTGATTTATTCTATTATAGACACTTAGGATTTCATCCTTTTTATCTTCTTCTTCATGAATTTCCATGTCTACTTGAGGGTGGTGATTTTCTCATTCTTCGTGCATTCCACATCTTGTGCTTTAATCTTAAGTTGTTCTAACTAGTTACAAATGTCTTGTTTTTCTTTTTGAATTCTTGCTCAAGATTTATTTCCTACTCTAAGTGCTTCTTGAGATATTTCCTCTCTAATTCAAATTATATTTTAAGATATTTTAATTTCTACTCAATTTAAATTTCTAAACCTTTATTCTCTTGAAAATTTTACCTTTTAATGTTCTTCTTCTCTTGCTCATGTCATTTTTTAAGATTTTTTTCTTGCTTGAGGCCCTCTATTGTCTAATAAAGATTCTTCTATAAATATTTTTTTTCTTTCTCCAACTATATTTTGAGGTTTTTACTTTCCTTCTATACAATTTCTAAATTTTCATTTTGTTTGATGATCTACTCTTCTTTAGTCTTTGCATCTATTCATAAATCCTCTAATGTTTTGACTTATATTTAACTTTATCCTTAAACATTTAACTTTGTTGTTTACTTGCATAAAGATGTAGTTGCCTTAATATTTATATGATCTAAAGAGGTATGGATTGATTAAGGTCCAAAAATTTGTAGGCACCTCCAAGCTTGAAGAATGTAATGTTAAAACATTAGTGTTGAGTTAGTGGATTATTGAAAGAAAGTTGTATGAGATTGAATATGATATAGAAGATAGGATGGACTATGTGATAATGTGAGGGGTAAACTATCAAGGTATGTTAAAGGTTATGATAATAGAATATTTTGACTATATTATGATAGGATATGTTGTTTGTAAAATGGACATAATTGGGCTAGTAAAAACAAAAGTGGATTGGGATAAAATGATGGGTGTTAGTGATGATGGTTGTACAACAAATAAAATTTTGTATAATAAAGTGATTAAATGACTTGCCTTCATTATAATTGTGATCATTCTTGTTTTACATGGTTTGAGTATAATATAAAAATTGGAGTAGAAGAAGAGGAATGCAAAGTAGAACAAGAGAAATAAAAGTAGAAGATAGAAGTATCCCAAAAATAACTAGTAGATGGAATGGTGGTGGAATCAATTGGGGAACTTATGGTACAATAAACTAAAGCTATCTAAAATAGTGGATCATCCCTTCCTTGATTCATCCTTTATAGAGTTTTATTTTGTCATTTTAGGACTTTCATCGATGAAATCCTAACATTTTAAGTATATTGTATTTTCATTTGTGCTCATCTAGTCCTATTCTACAAAGATTATTCTCCTCCCATTTCAACATCTTCTTCCTAGTAGTACTTATGTATTTATCCTTCCTCCATCTCTTTTCCTTCATCTTGAGTTGTCAAGGGCACAATATTAGTATTTATCTTTCTCTTCTTCCCTATCATACAAAGGAACATGCCATGCTTTCCTTTATATAAAAATATATTTGCTATTTCAATTTCCATGTCTTATTTAGATATAGTGGTAGTAGTATCAGTTGTTGTTATGATTGTTGGAATATATTTTTCTTCCTCTTTTTCATTTATATGATACTTATCCTACTTGATAGATAATTCCTCATCATGTTTGTCTTTCATTATAGTGTTGTATTTCACACTAGTTTCCTAAAATGAACAGAAGAAATCAATCTACTCAAATATTATATAGAAGGAATGAGAAAACAAGTGATACAAATAATTGGATGGATTCCATTAAGCACAAATATTTGTTATAATATCCATAGATAAGAATCAAAACATATTGATGTAATAGATTAGGTGGTTGGGGTATATATACCAATACCTAAACCTGTTGGTTTTTTAGCCAGATTATCACATGTCTCAATAATTAGGATAAAATATAAAATTCAATATTCGAGCATTCAATATAAATGGTCAATGTCAATGAACATAACATTCATGAAAATAATAACAATAATATGAAATAAATAATCAATATATCATTCATGAAATAACTTGAAGACACTTACAACATTACTACTCAAATTGTAATCAAGCTTAATATGCAATTCTTATTTTTCTTATCTTTCTTGATACAATATATGGATCTTTGTCTCCATAATATAACCTTAGAAAGGTGACTCTTAAATACTTTTACTATTTTTCTTCTCACATATCCAAGAGTTGCATCCTTTCCTATTCCACACATAAGATAAACCTCTCACGCCTCTTGATTTTACATCTTGCCATTTGCATACATGACTCTTGAAATTCTATTTACTTGCACTCCTACATTGTACATTTTACTATATGACACTTGCACACTTTCTCACTGTATACACTTACACAAATTGTTACATAATATTTGTACTCATCCTACAAATCACACTTCCTAAACTATAGACTCACACTTTAATATAATATTTACATATTTGCAATTGTACCATGGGGGTACATTTACATTTCTACCAAATAATATAATATTCTCCAACAAAACCACCACAATAATAATTACATATCTATATTAACCTAAGTTGATATTACATAAAGGCTTTAGGTTAATTATAAGTTAAGGTTTAAATATGATAAGGTTAAATTCTATATAAATAATAAATAATTATATTTCATAATAAGTGTTATAGGCTTACACATGATATATCATACAATATCGACCTTGGCCAATAAAGTTAGATTACAACTTTCAACAACCCCTAATAGTCTAAACTGAGTGGACAAGCAAAGAATACATTAGTGATAAAAAATTATTTCCCTCAATCTAGCGGATCTTTGTGTTTGATAAATATTCAGCTAAATTCCCCTCATAATCTAAAGTATATCCACCCATATTCCTAAATTTTGCCTCAATCCTGATAACTTTAACAAGAAATTTTTGGTTGGATATCCTTCCTTATAGTATCTACAAATGGTCTTTAGATTTCTTGAATACATATATTATACCTTGAGCCCTGTTTCTTTGTCTCCTTAGACTTGAATTCCTTTGCATGATTTTATATTAGGAAGAAGCACCACAATCCCTCATAGTCATTTAGAAGTAAAGTAAATGAGAGAAAAGTTGATCAAGAGTTAGAGATTTTTATGTTTTCAAGAACATAACAACCAATAAATTTAAGGTTTAAATATGATAAGGTTAAATTCTATATATAAATAATATTTTTTTATAATTCATAATAAATGTTATAGGCTTATACATGATTACATCATACAATATCAACCTTGGCCAATAAAATTAGATTACAACTTTCAACACCCCCTAATAATCTAAATTGAGTGGCCAAGCAAAGAAGACATTAGTGATAAAAATGTATTCCCCTCAATCCAGCAGGCATTTTTGTTTGATAAATATTTAGCTAAATCCACATCATCATCTAAAATATTTCCATCCATCTTTCCAATTTTTGCTTCAATCCTGATAATTTCAAAAACAAGTTTTTGGTCAGATATCCTTCCTTATAGTATCTATAAATGGTCTTTAGATTTATTGAATACATATATTATCCCTTGAGCCCAATTTATTTTTCCCCTTAGACTTGAATTCCTTTGCATGATCCTATATTAGGAAGAAACACCACAATCCCTCATACCCATTTAGAATTAAAGTAAAAGAGAGAAAATTTGATCAAGAGTTAGATATTTTTATGTTTTCAAGAACATAACAACCAATAAAGTTAAGGATTAAATATGATAAGGTTAAATCCTATATATAAATAATAAAATATTATATTTCATAATAAGTGTTATAGGCTTACAGATGATTACATCATATAATATCGACCTTGGCCAATAAAGTTATATTACAATTTTCAACACCCCCAAATAATCTAAACTGAGTGGCCAAGCAAAGGAGACATTAGTGATAAAAATTTATTACCCCCAATCTATAAGGCCTTTGTGTTTGATAAATATTTAGCTAAATTCCCCTTATCGTCTAAAATATGTCCACCCATTTTCCTAAATTTTGCTTCAATTTTGATAACTTCAACAAGATGTTTCTGGTTGGATATCCTTATAGTATCCACAAATGGTCTTTAGATTTCTTGAATACATAGATTATCCCTTGAGCCCTAGTTCTTTGTCTCCTTAGACTTGAATTCCTTTGCATAATCCTATATAAGGAAGAAGCACCACAATCCCTCATAGCCACTTGGAAGTAAATTAAAAGAGAGAAAAGTTGATCAGGAGTTAGAGATTTTTGTGTTTTCAAGAACATAGCAACCAATAAAGTTGAGGTTTAAATATGATAAGGTTAGATTATATATAAAAATTATTAATATTTATATTTCATAATAAGTGTTATAAGCTTACACATGATTACATCATACAATATCAACCTTGGCCAATAAAGTTAGATTACAACTTTTAACACCTCCTAATAATCTAAATTGAGTGGCCAAGCAAAGAAGCCCAATCTAGCAGGTCTTTCTATTTGATAAATGTTTAGCGAAATCCTCCTCATCATCTAAAATATGACCATCCATCTTCCTAAATTTTGCTTCAATCCTGATAACATCAACAATAATATTTTGGTTGGATATCCTTCCTTATAGTATCCACAAATGGCCTTTAGATTTTTTGAATACATAGATTATCCCTTGATCCCTAGTTCTTTGTCTTCTTAGACTTGAATTCCTTTGTATGATCATATATTAGGAAGAAACACCACAATCCCTCATAGCCACTTGGAAGTAAATTTAAAGAGAGAAAAGTTGATCAAGTGTTAGAGATTTTTGTGTTTTCAAGAACATGACAACCAATAAATTTAAGGTTTAAATATGATAAGATTATCTATGGGATCATATGTTAAATATAAATAATAAATAATTACATTGCATAATGAGTGCTATAGGCCTACACATGATTAAATAATACAATATCAAACATGGCCAACAAAGTTAGAATACAATTTTCAACACCTCCTAATAATCTAAATTGAGTGGTCAAGCAAAGAATACATTAACGATAAAAATTTCTTCTCCCCAATTTAGCAAATCTTCATGTTTCATAAATACTCAGCTAAATCCCCTTCATCATGTATAAAATGATCACCCATCTTCCTAAATTTTGCTTTAATCCTTGATAACTTCAACAAGAATATTTTGATTGGATATCCTTCCTTATAGTATCCAAAAATGGTCTTTATATTTCTTGTATACATGGATTATCCCTAAAGCCCCTAGTTATTTGTCTCCTTAGATTTTAATTCCTTTGCATGATCCTATATTAGGAAGAAGCTCCACAATACCTCATCTCCAGTTGGAAGTAAATTAAAAGAGGAAATTTAATAGAGTTAGATATTTTTGTCTTTTCAAGAACGTAGCAACCACATGAAATATTAGTCCAAAAAACTAAAAATAAGGAAAGATATTAGAAAAGAAAATTTTGATGCATTATAAATCCCATTTCTTGTTTCCTCTAGAAGATGAAATATCTACTTTCAATACCTTAAATCTTGTAATCATCCATTTTGAGAGAAGTAAGCTCCAAATCTAGGAAAATAACCTCCATACTATTTAACTTTCTAGATAATTCATGTAATTTTATCCTTACATTGGTATAATCAACTTCATATTTGATGTGAGTTCAAATTGAGTGTAATAAACAAAAGAAATAGACCAGTATCTTCCTCTTGTTTATGCAGGCAAGTTTCTCCATTGAGGGTCACTATCACCTCGACTTTAAATATGCCCCAAAGGTTCTTACTCTAAAATAATCCAATAATTTTATTGACCATATGCTATAATTTTCCCATTAATATAACATAGTATTTAGGACCCATCTCATACAATTCATTTCCAACACTATAACATATCCTTGAACTAATGTCACCAAAGCAAGTATTGCAAAATTTAATGTGATTTGGAAAATAGGATTAAAAATATTTCATGTGGATAATTTATGGCTTAAATAAGGTTTTCTCTAATAATCCTCAAGATAAAAGTATTATCTCCTCAAATATTATTACATATACACCCAAATTTTCCACTTAGCATGCATTGATATCCTAACGAGTGGTAGTGATATTTGCATATGTTTACCATTGAATGTTGAGAGCAAATGAGAAAAGGACACTTGTTTTGATTGAGTACAATTATTTATATAAAAATAATAATTTTATGGTATGCTAAAATACAACATCAACTAAATTCTCATCAAATCATTTGAAAAATATCGTAAGAGTCATCAATATTTGACATGGGTCTTCTACATGCAAGATCACTTGGGCCAGTAGGTTAGCCAAGGGACCAAAATGCCCATTGAGGACTCTTAAATGAACACATAAATGAAAACAAGGTCCACATAAACTATTCAAAAAATCAATATTATAGGTTTTAAACCTAAGACTTAGTATCATATCACATAAACACACAAGCCACATGTGTCATGCTAAGAAAATTATCAATTCCACCATAGTAAATTCCAGTTAGATCCAAGAGGACAATTGTGAGACAACCAAAATAGATAGCATAAGTTTTGAACCCCAAAACTCCCCTCCATAATAACCAGCATTACATTCCTTTAACCACTGCATCATGTTTCAATATGGAGTTTAATAAGTAAAAATACCACTTATCCTCTAATCTAATTTGTGTTATGTAAGTAAAATACTGAATAGATTGGCATTTAAACTAATAATTGAAAAGGTAAATGACCTTGTTCCATGCACATTTAACTAATATAGTGTCACCTTATATTGAGAGGAAATATGTGCCTTCTCCTTGGAGAAATTCATCACACTTGGTAGCCAAAATAGAGGGAACCACCATGTAAACTAGCATGAATTACAAGATTTGAACCAGTGCAACAGCAAAAGGTAATGCTTCTCATCTACCTTTCTAGCCAAAACACCAAGACTCCCATGAGTTGAATTCATGAATCTCACTGTATAAGAAAAAATATCCTTCTAGAAAGGATAAAAAAACTTTACCTTTATAATGAAAGATTAGAATTTACATAAAATAAGTCAAATGTATGCTGATGAAAACAAAACCAATAATGGAGCATGCAAAAACATCTCTCCAAAATAAATGGAATAATTGATGATAATAGAAAAGGAGTAAAATATTCCATTTGCCTCCTATTCTAGAAGCTTTTATGAATCTTCAAGAAGTAATTTTCCCTAGTGATTAGAAGAAAAGATAGAGTTTTTGAGTAAGCCTTCTACATGACCAAGTAACAACAATCCATATCCACTTTGATACCATGTTTAATTTTACACTAATTTTTATAGATGAACAAAAGCAATTCATTCACTCAATTTTTATACAAAAAGAAAAAAAGAAAAAGAAAAATGTGATAAACATAATAATCATTTTGATATCCGTAGATGAGAATTATAACACTTTTATGCAATGCATTGGTGGTTGAAGGTATTTATACCAATAATTAGACCCTTACAATATCAATTACATAATTAAATTAGCTAAAATTAACATAAGGTTTTAGGTTATTTAAAATTTAGGGTTTAACAATGATAAGGTTAATTATTGTCTCATAGGCTATACATAAAGAATAAATAATTACATTGCATAATGATTGTTCTTAGGCTTACATATGATTACATCATAAAATATTATCCTTGGCCAATAAAACCATATTATACCCTTAACATATAAGTGTCCTAACTATATTCATTTCATGCCTTGGATGCCTTCATGCTAATATATTTTCTAAACTCCATCACTATTTACTCCTTAAGATATTTATTATGTTAGAATTTATTAACATTTCTAGATCAAAAGCACTTTTGACTTTATCTTTGGCATAGAACAAGAACCACATAGGAGGATTATTATTCCATTTATTATGCTCATATTCATAATTTTTTGGTGTGCATATCCTTGATTTATCAATTTCTTCGTTCAAGTTCCTTTCTTTCTCAACATTGAAATGTTTTCACGCACATATTTACCCTTGGATGACTTTGTAACCAATGTGCTTACAAATCTAACAACTTTCTTAGCCCAAGTTCCTCAAATGTGTCTTCTAGTTGGGTATAATATTCCTTATTTATGGGAGTTATTTTCAAGTGCTCCTCCTTTACTTTGTAGAAGGTAGACCTCTTTTGCCCCTTGAAGTACTTTTGGTAGACCTATTTTCCCCCTGAAGCCCTTATGATCAACATAATATGACTATCAAACATATTCTAAATTGAATAGATAATTAGCTATGTATGCAGGTAACTAAAAAGTATTTTCAAAGTACCCATATAGCATAAAAAATATTTTTTTTTTTCCTTGATAGAAACCATATTTTATCTATTCTTCAAGCCAACCTAAATATATCTCTCTTGATGCCTCTAATGATGGGTTCATATATGATTATGCAAAACTCATTATTGCCCTTTCATTTCTCCTTATACAAAACTTTTGTGCAATCACATATGGGTAGTGGCTTCCCATCCTATCTTATTTTAACCAATTATAACTTAGGAAACCAACTTTTATTTTGGTATAGAATCAACTATACTAAGTATGATGTGAAATGAAGCTCCTTGTTTCTCCTAAAAATTTCTAAATTGGTAGCCCATCTTATGATTAAGGTAATAAGCACAATCTAACAATTGGAAATGTCTCAAAAAATATTGAACTACATGTAGCAAAGTGATTTTTTCTTCTCACACTCTCTTGTCATTTTCATCCTTGAACATTGTTTCTATTCCAAATAAAACATGTTAAACTTTTGGGTTGAACTAGTTAATTCTTAAGGAAGTTGAAAATCGCATGTTTGTGCTGGATGAAGTACTTAATTTAAAAATATATATATCCACCTTTGTTATCAAATATATTGTTATAAGAGGATTTTTCCTTAGGTATGCATGAAAGCTAATGTCCTTTTCCAATTTTTGCACATGTCATTGCTCTTATATTTTCAACAAAAATAAATATTTCATTTTCTTCCCATTAATTTATCTTAATGTTTTAGTGGAATTGTTGTAAGATCTAGCACACATTTCTACAATCTATGTATACACCCACACTTATGGTACTAAGAACATCCCAAATCCTGAGGTACTAAGAACTTGTCCATAGCCCTTATTTGAATCTTTGTGAATATTTTTTCCTTACTACACCAAGTGTGTGTTTATATTCCTCCTCTATGATTTTAGCATATAGATCCTTATATAGTTTCAAAGGGTCCAACTCATTCTTATCATTTCAACTTCTATCTATGCCTCCTCTTTTGGTATTACTAGAACTTTGGTTGGGTGGATTCCATATTTGTATACCCATTCCCTCCTAAGATTTCATTTTTTTCCTTTTTCAAAATTAGAATTCAAGCTTCAAAAATTTAGTAGAGTTGTAAAAAAATCAATAAGCCTTGAACAATGTGCAATGTTTTTCAATAGTGCAAGAAAAGTGTGATTTACTCTTTTAGAAAATATATGGTTCACATTTTCAACATAGTAAAAATTTCTTGTAGATGGATATGTGGTTTTATTTTAAATAGGAGAAATGCTTTTTGCCTTATATCTTTGGAGCATTCCAAATTTTTAGTAACTAAATATTTTTTTTTCCCCCAAGCGTGGAGGATGTGAATTATCTTTAGAGGAAGAGTGTGAACTACACTCTACTATACTTAATTATTTTTAGACTCTTTATTAGTCTAACATACAAATCACAATGAAAGATCAAAAGGGTATGGTACTCTTACCTCAACTCAGTGAATTTTGGACTCATTTCAATACATTAGTTGATTAAAGAATTTTCAAAGGTCAAGGATTGCACCATAGGAAAGAGGAGAGGGGTGCATGCCACAACACTTGGAAAAAATGGGTTGCCTTATAAGAGATTGCTTTCTTATTTAAATGAAAAAATGAGCTTATGTTGGTAGCTATAAATTTGCTTACCCATGCCTAACCTCAATAGGATTCCTTTTGTATGGGCTTTTGTGTCATCTCAGAAGAAAAATTGAAACCTAGGTCTTATAGTTACCTCCATTTTGAAAAATAAAACCCAAGCTTTAGCTCTAACTTTTCACTTTTTTTATTATTATTATGATACTATGGACAAATTTGACTCTTTAAATTTGGAAATGGGTCACCCTTGGTTTTCAACTTTTACAATTAGAAACATTATTTTAAAATTTCTTGAATGCAAGCATATAGGGTTTGAAGATCTATAAAGGTCTCAAACATTCAAAATATATTTAATTTGGTACCTTATGGATTTCAACCAATATTTCATGTACCATAAATGCAATCTTTTGTCATCCTAGCAGCAACACCCTTCATGCCCATGTTAGCCAATGTGTCACTTTTTTTCACCTTTGATTTTGCTTTGGTGGTTTAAAATATTATGGATGGATCTTGTATTTTTTTCCACATGTTCTTTCTAAATCAATTTGGTGGGGAATACTTTATTTTATTGGTTAGATCATATGCCTTATGGTTCCTTGGTTGTTGCAATTTTGACATTTTATCCAACCAAATTGGTTCTTGTGTAATTCACCATGTAATATTGTGTAAATATCCAATTTTGATTAGTCAATCTATAAAACAACCAAATCAACCCCTAACGTATCATAGACATCAATTATTATAAATTAATGACTAAGTCCAAGTGGATCAAATATAAAGCTAAGTGTTTCATGACAAAATCATTTTTCCAAAAGTATTAGTTTGATAACGCTTCTATTTCATGGAAAGAAGCTACTATTTAAAGTTTGAACATGATATTTTCTACCTAGCTATCAGACCAACGGTCGTCGTTTACATTAGCACCAAGATAATTATAGCATCATAGTTCTTTTGAGTATAATGTTATTGCTACAATTTGGAATAATGAAAAATTAGATAACCAACTCACATAATTTGCCTATCATCTTAGCTTCTAATGTTTTACTAAGAGTTTATTGATCCTGATTAATCAATCTAATCAATTAGGAATTCAATAAAATAATATTTAACTAGTCAATCTAATCTAATATAATCAAGTCAAGTCAATCAATAATTAATCAAATCCAATCAACACCTAATCAAAGCAATCAATCAAATCTACACCCAATAGGCATATCCTTGGAAACTTATAAAACCAAACTCCTTGGGACATCAAGCAATGGTCAAGAAATATACTAAACTATTGCCAAAGTCCATATGAAGGAACAAGGTTCAATCAGATTGAATTATAAATGGAAACACCCTAAGTGTAGTTAGTAAGTGTTAGCATCATAGTGCTATCATTAGCACCACACCTATGGTAGCACTTTTATAGGTAAAGGAATAGGGAGCCTCCATCTCAGCAAAAGGTCTTTAAATTTTATCAACATTAATTTTAGATGGCATCTCAAATACATAATAATGATTGTATTATTTGTTATTTCTCATTTTGTTTTATCACTTTTTTTGTGTTATATCATCCCCTTTGATTCTCTTTTTTTATCTTAGATTAGCTTATCAATATTTATCATTAACCTAATTTATATTTGGTAAGTGGATATTTAGAGTGCACTAACCTCACTTATGTCATATAAGCTTAAGATCAGTATTTAAGAATTGGGAATCAAGTTTTAATGTAGTTTTTAGGTTGGAATTCTACTTCATAAAATTTGCAGGCAGTAGCACTAAGTTATACGTATGCATCATTGGGATAACTATGCTATAGTACTTTTGTGGATTTGATCAAAAATATGAAATTACCATAAGGCTCAAATTTATCTATTTATCTATTTTATTAGACAGGGACTTGACCATACAAACCCCTAAAAATCTAATCAGTTATGAAGTTTTGCTTGTGTGTCATGTGGAATAGCAAGTGGAGGGCAAGGAAGAGGAAGTTGGTGCATCCTTCCAATGATAACCATATTTTATAGTGAAAATTAGGTTAGGTCTAATTTTTCCCTTTCTATTTTTTATTATATATATATATATATATATATATATATTAGCTCTCGTTTACTTTTGTTACCATCCATTGTGTGTTTTATTTTTTTCCTACTCTCTAAGCAATAACACCATCCTTTCTTGGTGCTTTTGTAAGTGTTGCAACACTTTTGTTAGTGCTATTGTGCTTATATCTATAATAAAATAGATATGTGTTTCTACTAGAAGATGTGTTTTATCTTAGTTAGAAACCAAAATATCTAATTTTAGATCAATTAGTAGGAACAATTGACTATCTTGCTACGTTGAATTTGCAAAGAATTGAAAATACATTTATTTAGATACTTTTATGTTACATAACTCCTTGGAACCTTGCCTTAAAAGAAAAGAAAGATGCTTCCTTTACATTAACACAAAAATTGAAATGCATGTTGTATAGGGCATTCATTTGTCTGCATATTTCATCTCTTGTGTGCCTAAAGTTAGATCAATTTTAGGTGGTTTTTTTAGTTTTTCTAGAAAAGGTCAAAGTAAACAAGAATCCAAGAAGGAGACCTCAGGTTGTATCTTCAATTTACTCATCAAACATAGACACACCATGAATCAAATATCCATAATTCTTTGAAAGTAAGAGAGAGGATACCATGGATCCATATCATTTCTCCTCCTTACATTTTTAGTAAACGCAAGATGAAACACCACACAAGTCCTAAATTTTTCTACCTAACCTCCCTTAAAACAACTTAACAAGTTTTTAGGCAAAATTTAAAGCAAGACCATTAAATTGTATTTACATAGATTGGAACATAGTAATCAAGATAACTAAGAACATAACCTAGTTTTTAGTCCTACTATAGATCTTTTTGATCGATTGAGTAATTGCAATACAAGCTTTGGCTATATAAGGTATATAGCAAGCCCAAGATGCCAACTACCCACATAGCATCTCATGCATACTTACACATATTAGGGAGTATATCATAATGACTAGTGGGATCATAAGAAGGTTTTATTATCCTTCATATACTAGTTTCTACCATGTATCTAGAGTCTACTTCTATGCATTATTGATCTTCCACGTGTCAAATCTACTCTCATGTATTGGCAAGTATATCAAAAGTGCTAGGTATATTAGGGAGTAAGAACTATATAGTAAGGTATTTGAGTTGCATATATATAATTGGTATATTAAGGAAAAGAGTGATAAGGACTATAAAATATCTTCTTTTGCTTCTTTAATCAACTCTTTAAATTTATAAAATTTACTAAAAACTAAACTTTGTTCTATCCTTGGTGGATCATTAGTCATGGTCAAAATATTATACCTAACTCATAGAATGGCTCATCAATTACCCAACCAACCTAACAATCCAACTACTAGTAATGAGGAGGATAAGGGTCAATTTCTTAATTATGAGAATCCTACTTTTGATCAATATGAGGTAGAAATTCCCCATCCTAATGTATCTATTCCAACCTAGGATGAAGAAGGACAGCTAACATTCTAGTTAGCCATTAATATGACTTGCTTCCTTTATAGGCATATGGAAGCGATTGAAAATTTCTATAGAGAATCTAAAGAACTTCAAGAGATGCTTCCCAAGGGGATGCTTCACTTTTGGATCAACCCCAACACCTTGTCTCTAACCATCCATACTCTAATAAAATAGTGTAGTTGTTTGCTTTAGCAAATATCACTATGCCCACACTTCATATATCAATGCCTAACCTTGTAGAAACAATTTTACCTTGGGATATGATCATGATAAAAAATAGGATCCAAATTCATCCCCAAACATCATTGGTATCATGGTTTTATATACCAACTTTAGAAGAACTTTCGAAAGGTAAATTAAGTTTCTAAATATAACAAAACATAGGAATAAGTTCTCAAAACCTAAATCAAGATTCTTTGATCAACATAAACCCAATAGCATCTAATCTAAATCCAAATTTTGTTGAGGAATATTACATTATTTGGTACATGCTAATGTAGCCCCATTGTACCTTCATGGTATAATTGTAAATATGTATTAGAATAGGGTTGAGTCTATAGTTAAGAGAGTTATTTATATTTCCCCTTTCATGTAAGTGTCAATGTGCATGAAATGCACAAGTATCATGTAAGCATCAATGTATAGGAAATGCACAAGAGTCATGTAAGAGTGCAATGTGCAAGATATGGACAAGTGCCATGTAAGTTAGAGTGCAAGTGTAGATTGAGAGGATGTACATAAGTGTCATGTATGTAAGAATGCAGATATGTAATGTAAGGATGTGCACAAGTATCTTAGATTAGGAGTGCATGTAGAAGTGTAAGAGTCATGTAGATGTGTGCAAGTGTCTTAGAGTCAAGAGTCCATGAAGAGTCATGTATGCAAGTGGTGAGATGATAAGCCAAGAGTCATGAGACTTATCATATGGAGAGCAATAGTCAAGTACTTGAAGAGTCATATTGCTATGAAAATATTATGGGTAGAATACTCCATGAGAGATATAGAAAGAATATCAAATATCCTATTATCTAATTGTAAAGAGATCCAGTTTGGAATAAAGCTTGTATACATTTTTGAGCAATTAATATTGTAAGTTCTTTCTTCATGCATAGTTCATGAATGACTTAGGCCATTTACATTCATATTTGATTATATAAGTGAATGTTTATTTCAGTATTATATAGGCCTTGATATACATATTAATTGGCTCATATATTATTCTACTCTTCATTATTGATATTTTGACCTTTAATATTGTGGCTATTTTATATTGGGACCTATGATATTTTGTGGTAGTAAGGCTTAAAAATCCAATAAATTCAAACCCTAATTCAACATCTTTTGTTCTTAATCCCAATTCAACATCATTCAATTTTAATACTAATTCCACATCATTTGATCAAATAAATTCCAATTAAAATGTTAATGCAATTTCTAATCTATTCTTTATTTGAACCCCACTGGCTTCCCAACAAACCAAGTTAATTTTTTAATATCATGAATTTTTGTGACTGATTATTCAAAATTTACTATAGTGGCATTCCTTTAGGCTCACCAATTACAATATTGAACCCATTGACATCATATTTTTCACAAATTTCTTCACAATCAAATTTTTAACCTCCACCACAAAATCCTCCAATTGTTTACCTATCAAAACCTAACCCTCTCTCCCTAAAGCTACAAGCTTTGACAACTCACTTGCATCTCAAACAAAAAAAGGCTATTATACAATATTTTTCTTCTAGTTAAAGGTACTCATATGATGACCTTTTTAACAATACCCTAGATCCATTTATTGATAGTAGGCCCTTTTTCCTAAACTTTGAAACCCCAAAATTTCAAATGTATAAAATAAAGAAATACCTAATCAATCATATCAAGTTGTTTAAAACTACTTACAATGACATTGTCTATGATGAGACACTACTTTTGAAAATATTTTCTAAAATATTGGTCTAGCCATAGAGTGGAATATTCAAGTACCTAGTCATTCCTTAAAAATCTTGTGATCTAGAGAAGATGTTTGTTAAAGGTTCCTCGATATATATTGAGGATAAAGTCACAATTAATGACCTATGCCAGCTCAAACAATCAAGGATGAAAATGTTTCTAACATTCTAGTAAGATGAATAGTATTGTTCATGAGGCTACAATATGTACCCCCACCAAAGTACTTACTCAATATCTTTATCTCTTACCTTCAAGAACAATTATCCTTTTACCTATAAATGTCTAATATGTCATATTTTGAAAATATAATAGCCACGACTAAAAGAATAGTAACTACTCTTGTAAAGCAAGGATAAATAAAGCCTAAAACAAGAAATAAAGATAAGTCATATTCCTCTTCAAACCAAAAAGAGAAGTACAAAAATAAACATGTTGTTGGTGATAGAGTCGTGATTCCCAAAATAAAACCAACAATGTAAATGTTGTCAAAATATTATAAAGAATCATCCTTAGAAAATCAAATAAATAATATCCCAAAAGAAAACACACTAGATTGGATAAACCTATTTTCATAATATTAGAACAAAAACTTAATATCAAATGCTATATCTCCCTCCTAGTAAACATTTTGAGCCTACAAGAGAAAAAAACTCATTGGCGTAGGCCAAAATAGTATTATGCATATCATAGAGTCAATGGTCATCCTACTAATAGGTGTATGGGCCTCAAAGTTATGGTCCAAGACCATCGATAATGGATAGACTATTATTAATGGATCTAAACCACAATCATTCCCTGACCAATATGTGTATTTTCTAGAATCCCCTACCTAATCATTCCAACCAAAATCTAAAAAATTCAACAAACAATATTAATTATAAAAATATACCTCCTCTTGATCCGTGATGTTAGGCTTGGTAGCCGTAGCAGCGGGGGAGGCCCAGAATGAGAAGCACCGAATATGAAGTAATATGAAATTGGGTTGGTGCGGATGCGGTGGTGGCTGGTGCGGCGGTGATCGAGCCAAAGTTTTTTTCGTTAAAGCTATTTTATTTTTGGGCACATATCGACAGGTTAGGAGTTTGAATCTGGTTTTGATGCCTAGGGTTTGTGTTAGTGTGTAGCAAGGTAGCTGGAGTGGACAACCATTGCAATGGTTTTAATGGGTGTTTTATTGGGGTTCAAAAGTTTTCTTTGTCTTGGGTGAGGAGGATCACGTCACATATCTCTTTGTAATAGGGCTTGAAGTTTTTGGATTTTGGAGGTTTTTGTTCCTTTGTTATTATGGGTGGACAAAGATTGAAGGTATTGGCAAAAATGGTAGGTGCACCACAAGAAATTGAATGTATCCTAGCTGGAACCGATAGCGTCATGGAAAAATAGCAACAGGTTCATCTAGAGTGCATAAATGCTTCAAACCCTTACCATAAATGTGTGGAACATTATTTCAAAAAAATTGTTGAAGTAAATAACGTCGGGAAAAAGAAGAGACAAGGGTAATTGTGAGCCAAGAGAAAGTGCAAGATGGGAGGGAGTGCAAGGCAGGAGAGAGTGCAAGGTAGGAGAGAGTGCGAACCAAAATGGAGGGTAAACTAAATGGGAGTGCAATATGGGATTCAATCATGGTGAAAGAGCAATAGGTTCATCCAGAGTGCATAAATGGGTCAAACCCTTACCACGAATGCATAGAACATTATTTCCAAAAAAAATTGAAGTGAAGGAACACCAAGAAAAATAAGAGAGACATGTAATTGTTATCCAAGAGGAAGTGCAAGCTATAAGTAAGTGTGAGGCAAGAGAGAGTGCAAGTTGGGAGCAAAAGCAAGTGCAAGTAGAAAGGGAGTGCCAACCAAGAGGGAGTGCAAACCAAGAGCAAGCCCCATTAGCTATTAGGGAAGGAAAGTTATTTTTTAAAGCCCTAATTGGAAGTCAAGATACCCTAGCTAGAAGTAAAAATGCCCTTGTTGGAAGTATAAAGGCCCAAGCTGGAGATAAGCGAAAGAGTGAATACATGGAAAGTTTGATCCAGGTAGCAGATGGTAAACTAGAATTAAGTATCAAGGATGAGATGATTGAGCATGATATAATGGTTCTTAAAATTAGAGGGCTAATATGTAAGTTCCATAGATCATGGCCAGGGTTTTGGAGATTAAAAATTGGATCAAGTGGAAGTGGGGATTGAATTCAAATTATTCTATGACTTTTCTTCCTAAAATATTTTTCCTCATCAACTTTTCCAGTTCAAAAATTAGGGATAAAATAATGGTTGGTGGCCCATGGTTTATGGGAAGAGATGCACTTTATTTGAGACCATGGAAAAAAAAAATTAGTTGAGATAGAAACTATTAAGAAGCTTCCAGTGTGGGTTAGGCTTTTTGGGCTTCCATATCAGCTTATAAATAAGGATGTTTTAAAAAATATTGGAAAAACCCTAGGGAAATTCATAAAAGAAGGACCAAAAACTAAGGAACGAAATCATGTTATATATACTCGAATATGTGTTGCTATGGATATTTCAAAACCTCTGCCATAATCCATTAAGATTAAATCTGAATCAAGATAATGGGATCAACAAGTATATTATGAAAACATTGCATTTTGTTGCCACAATTTTTTTATATTGGACACATGGCAAGAGTTTGCAAAGTAAAAACTATGAAGAGAGAGACAAAAAAATTCTAGCCATGATATAAAATTCAAGACGAAGCAAGGAAATAATTCAATAATAGAAGCTATATCGGATAAAGGATATTCCACTCCAAAAGAAGAGGCAAAGAAATCCTATCAACAATATCAATTGGTAAGTTTAGAAGGATTTAAAGTGTAAAAGAAGATATGGAGATAAAACCCAAAATAAAGACAATAAAAAAGGTCAAGTTTATTCCAGGTAAATCATATTTATTTTCCTCAAGAAGTATAGAATCCTCTTTAGGTAATAAAAGTGAAAGTGGTGAAGATGTTATCCCTTGCACTTTAAGGTTTCAAGAGCATAATAATATAGAAACCAATAACAATTTAGGGTTTTAGGGCAGAATAAGAAGGTAATTGCTATAGAAGAGCATCCTTACACTTTAGTGTATCTAGGGAAATATAAATAAGAGTGTGATTTTGAGGTTATTCCTTAGACTTCAGATCCTTCAAAACAAGGTAAACCTAAAGATAAGTCTTACTATAAGCAGTGTGAGAAGATTGAAGAGATTAATGAAGGTGAAAGTATTGCTAAGAATGAAAAAAAGAGGAAGA
The DNA here is from genome assembly GCA_028583015.1 of Wollemia nobilis. NCBI lineage: Eukaryota > Viridiplantae > Streptophyta > Pinopsida > Araucariales > Araucariaceae > Wollemia > Wollemia nobilis. Next base: position 3,269,996 of record JAQPPZ010002347.1, read on the forward strand.
CCCAAGAGGTAAAAACAAAGTGAAAAGAAACACAAAGGGATATTTATATGGGGAAACAAAAGCAAATATCACAAGTATTAACAAGAAGTGGGGCAAAACCCACAAATAAAATAAAAATAACAATGAAATAATGTCTTGGAATATTAGGGGATTAAATAAGAACCCTAAAAAATGTATTAAGAAATTGTGAGGTTGTTATAGACAAGATATTTTTGGATATAAAAGTTGGGCAGCAAATATTTTAGCCATTCGCAGTGTTGAATTTCATTTTGACAGAATTTAAATTTTTGAAGGCATTTGATATAAAAGGATTTGATTGTGGAAACTTAGCAGTTTGAGGAAGATGAAGAATATTTTTAATAGAAGGGTAAATGAAGAATATCTCTGGTACAAAGACAAAGTTGGATATGTTTTAATTAACTTTTTGGAAATGTTATGAGAGGAATGTACTATTTTGTTTTCGTAATGGAAGTGGCTCCCCATAGAAGCCACACATAACTTATTTAAAAAAAAAAACAATGTACCTCCTCTCAACCAAGAGGTGATAGGTAGAATTGATTCATCTTATTATATTAACCATATCTCACATGTTTGTATTGCCATCTAATAGCAATAAAGAGCTCTCCCCATAGACTATTCTTCAACTAGTCAATTGAAAAGACCTCCTCAATTGACAATCCACAATTGACCACTTAATAAAACCCACATTGTCTATTTAGCCATAACCAAATATTAAAACAAAGGTTTTTTACAACTTAGTACCACAACTCAAAAACACCCTAGTCAATATTTCCATATTTAAACTCCTTAAATATTTTTCCACTTATCGAGAAATCCTCATCAAGGTTTTGAGTGAACTTATAGTTCATCAAAATTTAAATCCCAATGAGTTTGCTTCAATTGTCAAGTTAATTGCAACAAATCACACTAATATCTTTGTTTATGAAGATGATAACCTGTAAGTTTCTCTAATAAGGGACCCTTATTTGTATATTGTAGGTCAAATTAACAATAAATTTTTTAACCAAATTTTAGTCAATAATTGTTCTTGACTAAATATATGTAGCTTGAATTTTATCAACCACTTTGGTTTGACTAAAAATGAACTTGAAAACTTTGATTTATTAATTTAGGTCTTTTGAGAATGAATAGTGTGAAGACAAGAACACGACACTTAAATAAAATAAGGAAATCAAATAACACAATGAAACACAAGATTGCACAAATGGATATATTCGATAAAATAGGGGGAGCCAATAAACTCCTTTTGATACAATTTGTCCTTAATGAGGGTATTTGATACAATGATTTACAAAAATGCTAGGGTTCTCCAAAACCCTAGCTATAACAATGAAGTGTCTTCAGATTGATGTGTCCTTGCTTCCAACGGCGTGAGTGGGATTTGGATATCCTATGGCGGGCCACTCCAGCTTCAACAACCATTCAATAAATATGTGAAATCTATAGATCTGCATACACAAAAACAGAGAAAGGGGTTAATAACACCTGTGAGGGTTACACAGTGTGAGACCCTTAGACATCAGTAAATCCTAACTAAAAATGGAGCAAATGGCATGCGAAATCTACAAATCAGGTAACATAATAAAACCAATAAAGATATACCTTGCTTATGATGTTTCTTCACTTTGTTGTTGTAGTTTCACAATAGATGGGATGATGCAATAGGCTCTGATTCACGTTATGTAGTTGCAGTAGGCTTGATCGCGCACTTGGCAGGCTCTAACGTGAGCTTTGCAGGCTCTAATGTGCACCTACGGGATACGAGCAGGCTTTGGAGAGCACCTATGGAATACAGCAGGCTTTGGTGAGCGCTTCGTAGGCTCTACAGCGAGCCTCACAAGCTCTGGAGGGCACCTACGGGTTACAGAAGATGGAGGGTGGAGATTAAATTGGATCGAACGGCTATGGTTAATTGAGTTTATAAGTATATATTTTATAATAAATATATTATAATATAATATAAAATATTATATTAAATATAAAATAATATTAAAATAATCTCAATTGGGTTAAGAAATGGTGGGAAAGGTGTATGGTGGAAAAGTGGGTGGTGGGATGGTTAGGATGGTGGATTAGGGGCTGCAATTTGGTGTCTACAAATGCCCCTTATTGTACCATGTTGCATGAAACACAATATGGTGCAAAAATACGAGACACCTGCTTGGGCTATGGGCACAAAAGCAGATTCTCTCTGTCGTTGGATTTGAGCACTGATGTTGAAGACAAAAGAATAAAGAATTTTCATAATTTCGCGTAGCTTACCCCCTCAATTGGCGAATGAGTTACGAATGTATCTTAGGGATGAATACTAAAAGAAATGTGATTTTTGTTGCAACTAAGGGATATTGAGCCTCGACATAGCTTCTCTCCTCTTGTTTCAGGGATGAGGCAGAAGCTGATAGTGAATGGGTGGGATTTTTTGGGTAGGGTGGGTTTGGAGGGTGTGGCGAGACTTGTTGTGGTGAGGGTCAATGAGGGGTATCTCTTGGCCTTGATAGAGAGGTGGGACCTAAGTAGGGGGACGTTCCAGCTACCGACTAGGGAGGCTACCGTCACACTTGATGATGTGTATCGCATTCTCAAGGTGTCGTTAGAAGGGGAGAAGGTGGTGGTTGGTTGGGATAAGAAGGCCGAGATGGAGAGGATGTTCGAGGATCGATGATAAGAGGCCTGGATGGGGTATGGGGGTATATGCTACCTGAGCATTTACAAGGAGAAGGAGTTGGATGCACTCATAACCTTGATCATGTTCGTGTTAGCGAACATAGTACTACCCAATAGCACTGGTTGTAGGTTCCCATGGAACCTATTGGGGTTGGTGAGGGATCTGCTAACAGACCCTTGGGAGTATGCTTAGGTGCCTACCTTATTGACGTAGTTGTATCGGGAGTTGTATGAGGTGATTCAGAGGGAGAGGAAGGGGATTGGGTGTAGCTTCCTCCTTCAGTGTTGGGTGTGGGAGCATTTTGCGATAGCTCCACCCCATGGGTTGCCATGTGAGTCATGGCAGATGGGGAAGCCTTGTGCTAGGCATTGGGCAGTGGCTGAGGAAGTTCAGTCGAGTTGAGATGTGCACATTGGTCAATGGTACTATGATATGTGGTCAGGATTGACTTAGGTAGATGTTATATGGATGTCGTGGTGAGGAGCTAGGTGGAATGGTGATAGGAGGCAGCTATGTCGTTGGGTGAGGCAAGCTTAATGGGTTTTTGGGTGGAGGGATGAGGAGGTGGAGTACTTTCAGTACTCACGTGTACTGAGGTAGTTTGGCCTGCCTCAGGGTGTGCCAGATGAGCCGATGCTATATCGACGTCGATGAGATGAGGGGACACTTCCTTGTGCGGAGCCATGGCAGGTGCAGTTGAAGGGTGATGAGCATCTGGAGGTGCCCGATGTGGATGATGCCAGGGTGACTCCTGAATATGAAATGTGGTTTGGTACCCAACTAGTATGGGTACCAAATATTATAGGTGCGTATGCGACAACTGTGGGGTTGGGGGCTACCCTAAAGAGGACTAGGCCACAATGAGTAGTTAGTCAGAGACTTTCGAGGGGGTCGGTTGAGCCGATTCTGGAGATGGGGTTAGCAGATGAGGGGAGGGGGATGAGGAGGAGATGGGTGAGATCTCTGAGTTTGTGAGGTTGTGGGCTGAGTTGGAGCAGCTTCATAAGGAGCATGATACTATGCTCTATACTCAGAGGGATTCGAGTGCCACTATAGCATGGTTAGAGGTGGAGCAGGCGGTAGCTATGGCTGGTGATCAGGCAACGGTCACAAGGCTTCAGGTAGAGATTTTGGTGAAGGGGCGACGACATTAGATGGATTTGCAATGTCTGCAGGCCAGTGAGGCATATGTACATTCTTTTTGAGGATGTGTGTATGCAACACCATATTACATTGTCGTATCCTCCTTCTTCTGTGGTCGAGTCATCTAGGCATATGAAGTCTAGGCAAAGTACTAGGCCAAGGGCTCCTACTAGGTCTCAGGAGTCTTCTCATGGACAATAGACTTAGTGCTTAGATGCACTATTTTGTATATATGAGCCTTGGTGCTCCATTGTAGCCTTTTGGCATTGATTGTATATGTGATATTTATATATATATACATGGATTTTTCATATATGTGTGTTATCTCTTGTGTGGATGCTTTTATGTTTTATGCAATTCCTATTTTATGTTTTGATGATGAATGCAAGCTAACCATGATGTGTATGCCTAAGGTTTGTATGGATGATGTATGCAAGCTATATGATGCGCTATGGATGTTTATATGAATGATGTATGCAGGTAAATGAATCTAAACTATATGAGAGGAATGCATGTTGTTCACATGATCTTTTACAGTTCAAAAATTTTATTGACCAGTTTTGTTGTCCATTTTTTGGCAAGGGGGGTACCTAATTTGGTGGTGTTCTACAACTTTACTTACTATGAAGACATTGTTGTTTATATGGAGGAAGATATGGATGTTGATATGGAAGAAGATATGAATGTTTATATATAAGAAGATATGGATGTTGATATGGAAGCAGATATGGTTGTTGATATGGAATGAGTACTACAAAATTTTCAAAGACTCAATCATATTAGTATTATCAAGCAAACTCACTTGGGTTGTCTTTCTTTAGGACCAATGTGTGTGCAAGTGAGGTTCATATACCAAATCTTGAATGTGACAATGACCCTATCCAATCATGGACCAATGTGTGTGCATGTGAAGTTCATTGACCCATTATGAGTAAATTGGGCATGACCTGTAATGGAGATGACCTTGAAGCTAGCCTATCCTTATGTGCGATCATAGGTCTCATTGTTTGCCAAGTAGACATGTCGTCCCGCATGAGCTTACTCTGTTGCCAATCAGGTGTCTATAGCACCGATGGAGATTCACTCCATAGTCCAATGAGATTGATCTTTCAGGTCTTGGGGATGACTACCCATCCTTCTCAGGGATGTGTAGTACGATCCTTACAAGTTTAGGGATCAGGGTGTTTTGGATTTAATTTTTAATTTGATATAGAGCTTTGGGGAATCATATTTTCAATCGAAGTGTGATGAGAATGTTGACCCTATCCTTACTACTCTATGCTTTTATGTTTATTTTTAGAGAACAATTGTGGTAGTGGTGAAAACCATTGTTTGTGCTTTGGACCATGTTGCATGATGGGACAAGCAAGGATTATCCCTTTTCGCTTTGAGGTACTACCCAAGTATGGTACTAACCCTCTTTGTCTCATAATATTTTTAAAATGGGATGGAATGTGATTGGTCCAAGATTGTATTTGGGATCAATCGGCAATGCTCAAGACTTTCTTAGTGTGAAAAGTGTATTTTAGTCCTAAAGAAAATCGAACATCCGTTTGGAGGTTTTTTGCTACCCTAGTAATGGTTGAGTGACTGAAAATATATGTTTTTGTGACACGTGATGTGGTTGGCATATGACTTTTGTTAAAGTTGCATAAATGTTTCAAACTAGGTACCCCCAATCGTTATAATTTGACTCTTTGTTTTATGGTCATATCATCATTATTTTGCTAGATCATTGAACATGGGATAGGATGAATGCAAATGTATATGCCTAATGCAATGGAATATGTATGATTTAGTGAAACCATGCATGAATGCAAAAAGTGAAGATGTTTGTTAAATGCCTAAATGTAAATGGAATGTATGAATGTAGATATGTCGATGTGGATGATGTTTTTTTTTTTTTAGTAAAAGCCATGTATATAGACATATAATGTGTCACTTTTAATAATGAAGAACATTAAGTGGTTCGGGGTCCTCTATACCCTCTAAATAGGCAAGCCTATAAATACCATTACCCACTTTTTGAGTGATTATGTATGGACCTAACCAATTTGCTGTGAATTTATCACGAAGATGTGGCAAAGCATTGGTGTTTTGTTGGTTCTCTTTGAGTACTAGATCCCCTACTTGAAATTCTTGAATATGGACTTTAGCATTGTAAGCACGCTTGAGGCGGTCTTGATAAACTCATAAATGTTCTAATGCATTGACCCGCCTTTCGTCTAGGAGCGTGAGTTGGTCAAGTCGTGCTTGTCTAGCTGTATCATCATCTATGAATTCTTGTAGGGAAACTCGTAAGGAAGGAATATCGAGATCAAGAGGTATAATAGCTTTAGCTCCATAGACCAGGGAGAATGGTGTTGCTCCTATTGGCGTTCGGATGCTTGTTCTAATATAAGCCCAAAGTGCCAACGAAATTTGTGTATGCCAATATTTATGATTTTCTTTGACGAGTTTCTTAAGAATGGCAATCAAGGTCTTCTTGGTAGCTTCAGCTTGTCCATTTGCTTGTGGGTAATAAGGAGTTGAGAAACTATGTTGGACACTATACTTCTCACAGATTGCTCGAACATCCTTGTTCTTGAAAGACTTACCATTATCCAAAATGATTTTAGAGGGAATGCCAAAGTGACAGATGATATGATGGGGTATGAAATCCAAAATTCGAGGTCCTGTCGTACTAGTTAGAGGTATTACTCGTAATACTTCACTATAGTTGAGGCAATACCTCTAACTAGTTGATTTTAGAGGGATCCCCAAATATTCGAATACGCTTAATTCCCATAGCTATAGTTGATTGAAGACCTAATATTAAGTCTTTGTACTCTGCTATGTTGTTTTTACATGAGAATTCTAACTTGAACGATAATGGGATAGGAATCCCCTGTGTTGTATGAAAGACAACTACCGCACCTTGACCTTTCTCGCACTTAGATCCGTTAAAGAATAATGTGATATCGACATCTTCCTTGGGGACGACATCGTTGTCTACTTCAATGACTAAAAATACCGAATCATCTGGGAGCTCAATAATCAAAGGATGATCACTAGGTTGTGGAGCTTCCACAAGTTGATTAGTGATAACCTGACCTTTAATGGATTTTTGGCTAATAAATTTGAGATCAAATTTTGTGAGTAGCATTATCCATTTAGCGGTACGGGTGTTGTTATAAGTGCGAGACATCATATAACGCAGAGGATTTTCTCTAGCTATGACATAGGTTGTTTGACTTAGCATATAATATCGAATTTTCTTAGTGGCCAAAACCATCGCTAAGTATAGTTTTTCTACATAAGCGTATCATGTTTCATAGCTTACCAACGTTCGACTAATGTAATAGATTGCTTGATATTGATTTTGTTCATTTTTTTGTGCAAGCATTGTCCCTAAAGCAGCCTGTGTAGCTGAGACATAAAGATGAAAAGGGACCCTCGACCTAGGAGGAGTTAAGACTGGTGGTGAAGTTAGATAGCGCTTGACATCATCAAATGCTTTTTAACATTTATTTGTCCATACAAATGCTACCCCCTTTTGTAGCAAGTGATTAAATGGTCTGCATTTATCAAAAAGTTGCACAATGAAACATTTGATCGATTGAATTTTACCTTGCAAGCTATGCAATTCCTTGAGTTTAGTTGGGGGTGGCATTTCTATGATGGCCTTAACCTTATTTGGGTCCACTTCAATACCTCTTTTGGAGACAATTAATCCTAAAAGTTTACCAAAGGTAACGCCAAAGACACACTTTTTGGGATTTAACCTCACCTTATACTCTAGAAAAAATCTTTTCCAAGACATCAACATGTTCTTGTCGGATTTTAGATTTAGCCAAGAGATCATATACATAGTCTTCAATGATTTTGTGTATGTAATCATGAAAGATGTAAGTCATGGCTCTTTGATAAGTAGCTCCTACATTTTTGAGGCCAAAGGGCATAACCCTAAAACAAAATGTTTCCCAAGGTTTTGTGAATGTTGTTTTATGTTGGTCATCAGGATTTATTCAAATTTGGTTGTATCCTGAAAAACCGTCCATGAAGGAAAGCATTTCGTGGCATGCACAGGTATCGACAAGAGTATCAATGTTTGGTAGAGGGAAATCATCCTTAGGAAATGCTTTATTTAGATCTCTAAAATCATTTCAAACGCGTATCGCTCTGTTAGGCTTGCGAATGGGTACCATGTTTGACAACCATTCGAGATAGTCAATAGGAACGATAAAATGTACGTCTAACAATTTTTGTATTTCCTCTTTGACTATGAGGGCTATGGTAGGATGCATTCTCCAAGTTTTTGTTTGACTGGCTTGGTGTTAGGACGTAAGGTGAGATTGTGTACAACAAGGTCAGGATCAAGGCCAGGCATATCCTTGTAGGACCATGCAAACACTTCTTTCTTTTTCTTGAGGATAGCAATATATTGCTCTTGTTCATCGGGTGTTAAAATTTTTCCAAGCTTGAAAATTTGTGGGTTGTCAGGATCTGAACTAAGGTTCACATCAATGGTATATTCAATGGACATATGTGAACATTCCTCAAGTTGATGTGGTGTTGGGATCAGATTAAAGTCATCTAAGATGTTTTCTAATTTTTCTTGCTTATCATTGTCTAACTCAGCCTAAAATACCTTGAGACCGTTGGTAAAAAGTGATGGAGGTGAAGTTGGTGGCGAAGGAGGAATGTAATGGGTCGAAGCCTTTAGCAATTACTCGGATAGGATGAACTTCGAAGAGGAGGGTGTGGAGGAAATCTGGTTCAAGTCAATAAGGCTAATGTCAATTGTAATTGGCCTAGCCAAATCGTATGGATTACAGAGTGGGGTAAATAAGTCAATAGGATTCATATTGACCTATAAGAAGGTAGGATGGTTTGGCCGAATGGGCAGATGGAACAATTGAATCAAAACCGATATTGAGGCATGGTATCCATGTAATAGTGAACGTGAAAACATCATAGCAACATTTTTTTTTTGTTGAAATGTTTTGTTGATTTTGATTTTTTTTTTTAAATATGTACATATATTACAATTCTTGGCTTGTGGGTGGCTTAAGGCAGATTACCAGGTGGATTGTCTTGTTCTTGTGGAAGAAGCAAGTGGAATATGGGATGATGGATTGGGAATATTCAGATGTAAAACTCTTCCTGTTGGGTGATGGGGACAATGGGTTGTGACTCCTATTCAGAATCATCAGAAGCATTTGACATGACCTCAAATTCTTCATAACTTTCATCGTCAAAATCAAAGACAAGATAGGTGAATTTGATGGGATCATCTTCATCTACTTCGTTCATGCAAAGTTCTTGAAGGGCTTGTTCAAGAGAATATGTTGAGGGTAATGGGTGATCTTCATCATTGAGTGTAATATTTTTAAAGGCTTGCTCAAGAGAAGCGGTGGAAGACAACGGGGTATAGCCTAAACCAGAATGATCATGGGCACCTCTATATGGGACCTCTAAGATATCATGTATCCCTTGCTCATGGGAACCTAGACCTCGACCTTGCCAATGGAACCTATTAAGTATCGATCTGGGAACTCCTCTATGTTACGTATGTTGGCACGCCTAGGCTTGTGTGGTTCTTCGGGTGGGTTTGCCCCAGTTGAGAAATCCAACCCTCCATAAATAAATTTAAAGATGTTTGAAGCGACACTCATATCATAAACAGTGCCTATGGATAAAGAACGGTCTCGAGGATGTCCAAAATCCTTAGTTGTGGGAATGGCTAGGGCTATAATGGTGATGTCTTGGACCACGTACTCACCAATGCTTGGATTAGTGATGTGGACTGAGACTTGGGTTGATGACGTGGATGGTGAAGGTTTAGGTGGCTCTGATTGGTTATGGATGGTGGTGAGTTAAATATATCATAATATGAAAGTTTGACTTGTGACACATCGGTTGATGGAGTGGGATTGGATGGTGGTGTGGCATGATGAGATGGAATAGAAGAAGTGGTTGTAGTAGAAGGGGTTGTTGCAATGTACGATGTGTTAACAAAATATTGATCGTGAGTACATGTACAAGAAGGAATGGATGTTTGAGAAGGTGATGTGATGGGTAGCTCCTCTAATATGGGAGCCTTAGAAGAAGATGGATATGGATTAGAAGAAGGCAAATTAAAATATGATGTGGGCGGATTTGATGATGGTTCCAAGAATATATTGGTGGAAGGTAACATGGATTCATAAGGATTTGAAATGAAATTACAATACAAAAAAGGTTCGACATCCGCAGGGATGCAATGGACTTGTCCATCATGAACATATTTCAAGCATTGGTGGAGAATTGAAGGAACACATTTCATTTTCCTCATCTAAGGTCTACCAAGGAGTATATTATACACCATGGTTCCTTCCAAGATGTGAAATATGGTGTTCAACATTTTGGCCCCTACTTCTATAAGTAAAACAACAGTGCCAACTATGGTACACAAAGCATCGTTAAATGCTTTGAGGGTGAATGATGATTTGGAAATGTGGGATGGAGGTAATTTGAGGTGGATAAGGGCAGCGATAGTAATAATATTGATTGACGATTCAATATCAATAAGGACTATTTTGAATGGATTTTTGTCTATTAGGGCCATTATGTGCAATGGAGGGTCTACTAATTTTGAACTCATTGATTTTACCTCAAAGTCATAAAAGGTAATGGATGGCTCCATGCACATTCTAACACTCCCTAAAAAATTATTGAAGGCTTTCGAGTCTTGGGATTCTAACTCAATTGACTTGAGTATTTCCATTAAAGCTTCTCTATGCCTAGGGGATTGTTGGATTAGTTCATATACAGAAATTTTTGCTGATGCCATTTTCAAACTAGTGGTTAACCAACTGGTTAAGGCTACTGTTGGCCTTATTGGACGAAGAATGGGCAGATTGGATGGGTTGGATAGATTGATTGGCAGATATGGATTTTGTGATGTTTTTATGGGAGGTGGCTTCGAAGGTTTTTGAGCATTTTTTTGATTTTCCTTTGCCCTCTAGTGACCACATGGACTGCTCCTACAAATTTTTGGTATTGTTGGACATGATTTACTTGATTAGGAGGTGGTTGTTGATTGTTACCTCCTATATTATGTTGGACCTCCCATGGTTAGGTAGAGGTGTCTGATATATGCCCAAAATTTAATTTTGTGGAGCTAAGGGGTTATCCATGTTAATGGCCCCTAAGGCTATGAGGTCTTGCACTATGTTATTGAATACATGGTAGGAATTGATATCATGCCCATTTTATCGATGGTATGGGCAAAACAAGTGATCTTTATAAATTTTAAGCATTTTGGTAGGATCATCAGGCCTAATTTTCGACAAGGCTAATTTTTTGGTCTCATACAACCTTCGAAATATGGATGAATATGATTTCGCTAAGGGAATGTATTGACGTTGGGGTCAATTGAATTGGTAGCAAGTAGGTTGTTCCACAGTTGGTGCTGTGTTTTGTATCGTTGGTGCTTGGGTTACTGATGAGACCGCATGATAGGAAATTTGTTGTTGTACTAGTTTTTGAGCCATTATGGATTGGCTGATGACCACTTGATTGACTTGATTAGCTGTGTTAGCCGTTGAGGCTTGTGTGGATTTGGTTTGGCCAGTTTGATTATTTTGGTATTGGCACCTATTTTGCCATTCTTTCTTCTTAGGATTAATGGCACCCTCTTGGATTTTTATCTCCTCAATGACATTAGCCTGTGCTAAAGCCTCCTCAAATGTTCTATAAGTATTGAGTTATAGCATCTAAGAGATGGGTTTTAAGCAACTCTTGGTAAAAAGTTTGATAATTTCTTCCATTAGAGGGATAATGGCAACTTTGTTATGACTACCCTCCAATGATTTCTAAAATCATAGATAGGTTCCTCATCCCATTGTTTCAAATAATATATATCCGATAAGGACACCTTTTTAATATTAAGGGCAAAGCGTTCCAATAATAGATCTATCAATTGATCAAAAGTATAAATACTATGTGTAGGCAATTGATTGTACCATTCAATGACATCTCCCCCTAACGTTTGAGGAAATGTTCAAAGCATAATAGCATTATCATCGCTAATCCAAAAACATACATGGACAAATGAACTCACATGCTCCTTAGGATCCTCAGTTCCCCTAAACTTGTCAAATTTTGATATCATAAAATCTATCGGATATGGTGGTGATGGTATCGATGGATGGATTGGTTGATGGATCAGTTGGCTTAATGTGAGATTTTGGCTCATTATCCCTGGTGAGTTTTGCATCAATTGATCGATTGGCTTTTGCATTGCCTAGAATCTAAGATCTTCTGCTGGAATATGAAGACCTTGGATTATGTGATGGTTGGTTGATGGGCTGGATGGTAGATGTTGGGGTGTGACTAACATGGTGTTGTGGAATGGATTGGGTTAGGTATGTGGAGAATATTGATGGTTGAAATATGGAGATGATTGATGAGGATGATGATGGAGAAATGGATTGTATTGTTGGTTAGTGGTAATGTTGATTGGTATGGTGGATGTGTTGAGTGGTGGTGGATTGGGGATGGACACTATGGAATATTGAGGAACCCATGCTGAATTTTGATTGGTGAGCAAAGGTTGATTTGGAAATCCTTGGGTCATAGGGTCTATGTAATCTGACTATTTTCCTTTTGTTCATTGTGAAAGCAATCTGTTGATGAGCCCTAATGTATTCATAAGTTCCTTATTTGACAATATGTCAAATGATGGGATTGTGGTTGGGTGAGACAATGGATAGGTTGATGATGATGGATGATTAGTCATGGTCATGTTGGCTAAGTGAGATGATGGAGGGGTGGATGACATGGTCATGTTGGCTAAGTGAGATGATGGAGGGATGGATGACATGGTCATGTTGGCTAAGTGAGATGATGGAGGTGTGGATGACATGGTCATGTTGGCTAAGTGAGATGATGGAGGTGTGGATGATGATGGATGAGAGGACATGGGTATGGTGCAAGTTGTGTTTGATGTTACAACTTTGAGGCTAGGGACTTGTGAGGCAGCATTGACATACTCCTCATACAAGGGGTTGGTATAAGTGTTTGTGTAGCACCCTAAAATTGGCGCAGTAAACCTTAGCAATAATTAAAATTACCTTAGTAATAATTCAAATTCAAATTTTCAACCCCGAACCGCATTTTAACCGCTTTCCTCATTTTTTGCACCATTTTTAGGATTTGTTGTGACCGTTGGACGATATCGTCGTCGATCAGACGATATCGCCTCAGATCGGACGATTTCGTCTGGACTAGGACGTCCAGACGATTTCGTCCCAAAACTAATTTTTCATAATTAGCTTCTGTTTCAACGGCGTCTCTAACCTGGGCAAAAGCGTGTCTGCGCGGTTAGAGACCTTCCCATTGGAGATCTCCCAAATTGGGATGATCTCCAACCTCCCAACCTCCTTCCTATGCCTATTTAATCTTAGGCCCTCCCCTTGACATTCCCCTGGCTGAATTTTCTTGTAACACGAGTTTTACATGCATTAGAATATCTTAGACTACCATTTGCCTTTGTCCCTTTTCAAATTTTCTTGCAGGAACTTTGTCATTCTTCAGCCGGAGCAAGCTCAGATCGTCGCAGACGATCCTATACAATCTCGGACGATCTCGCACCAATTCGAGACGATTTCGACTATAGTCAACATTGGGGGCAATCAGTGCCCTGAGTTTGCATTCTTTCTCCATTATTCATTGTTTTGCTTTGCATTAGTTAGACTTATTACTATTTTGCATCTTGGAGTTCACCCATATAGTTTAATGCATGATAAAATCATAATTTGTCATTAAATCATTGTAATGCACTCATGTTTTGTTTATAATTATCAAGTTTAATATTATTATTGTCATTCTACATCATTTCCCTCTGTTGGAATAGTTGCATTTTTTGTATTTTGTATCTATTTCTCTGATTGCAGGTCTCTAATGAATTCGTTTGATGAATTCGTCAGATCTCAGATGATCTTGTCTGATCGCAGACGATCCTGTCATATCAGAGGCGATCTTGACTGCTTCAAAAATCAGAACCTCCATCAGACATCCAGATCAGATATGGCTTTTTAATCTAGCTTATTCTCTGTGTTTTCTGTTCAAATCTGTTTTTTGTATTCATTTAAATCTGCATTTCATATAGAACAATTTAGATTCATTTGGCCAAACCTAGGATTTGAATGATTAAAGATAAAATTGAACACATCAAACACATTCCCAACCTAGGCGTGGAAACTGCCATTCAAAAGTTTCCTGGTGAACCCACCATCCATCGAAAAATCACCTTAATACCCCTCCCCAGAGAGCGGGACCTTCAAAGGGCCTCTCGGTCGAGGTATTGTCCCATCCTTCCCGCATCCCCCTTTCGGGCGCGGATCCTTTAGCCTGAAGGTAAGGGTGCGGAAAATTTGGAACGATACATTTTGGTGAACCCGACGTGAAACTAAAACCTTTTGAAAACAAAAACAAAAACAAAAAAACATAGATGCATTTAAAATCATTAGAAAACTACTAAGTTGCATATCATGTTTAGATGGTAGCTCCTAAGAAAAGACTAGCAGTTACTATAAATGTTGAAAACCAATTAGCAGCCATAGAAATTAATTCTGTGCTTAGTGTGCCTGAAACAGATAGAAACCAACTTTTGTGGGACGAACTTGATAGGAGACTAGGTATCATTTCATCTAGGTCAACAGAACTTAAACAAATCAAGAGGCTTGTCCTAGATAGAATCCTGGATCCTCATCAACTCATTTTTTATCATGAACTTCAGAGAGCTTGCCATAGGTGGTTAGCTTATAGGAGAGCTCTTGTGTCTTCAGAATTGTTCACCTTCGAGGAATACCTCGAGAATGCAGCCACTATACACCAATTCCTAGGTCGTGTAGAAGACCAAGAGGTCGTTCTTATGGATAGGGAAATATGGAATAGAGTTCCTAGAGCTGTGTTATATCGAGAGTATTGCCACGAGCTTTACTTCTACAAACAGAGTCTGAAACAGATAATATCACTATAGCACTTTTTGTCAACTTCTTGAAAGAAAATTTTCAATTTGAAGAAGAACATTTCATGACTCCTGAAGAACTTGAGCCCATTAATGATATTTATAAATTGTTTATAGAAAACTAGATCATTGCTTTCATTATTATTATTTCTTGCATTTTGTGTGTTGTTTGTTATCTTTATAATATTGTTATAAAAAAAACAAGAAAAACCAAAAAAACATAACAAAAACCAAAACATTTTATTTTAAATACTATAGTAGGTATATAATTAAAATATATACCTCTTAAGCTTGTTGCATATATATATATATATATATATATATATATATATTTTTATATTTGCTGAAATCTAAGTTTAAGCACAATGACTAGACTTAGGAATGGTAAACAAACTGAAGAAGAAGAAGAAGAAGATTGGTTAGGAAAGAAAAACAAAAAATTAAATGCCCTTCCTGAGGATCCAATTCCAGAAGGAGAAACTCTAGAACAACTAGAAGATGAGCTGGTTGAAGAAAATGAGCAACAAGAAAATGTTAGAGAGGAAGGATCCTCATCCCCTAGAATGGCTCCGAGACGGAACTGTTACTTTTGATAACATAGATCATTTCTGGAAATTCTTCAATAATAATATTGGTGCTCTTAATATGGCAGTTCGTATTGATAGGGGACAAATTAGTGACACTCAAGCAGCCATGGAACATATGTTTGACATACACACTAATCCCTTGTCCTTCGTTGATCAAGAAAGTGATAAAGCTGGACCATCCAATATGGATATGGCCACTATAATTCAGAACATGCAAAAACAACAGGTTACCCAACCTCCTAAGGAACCTGTTATTGAGCCTAAAATCATTCCCACACAAAAGAGACCTTCATTCACTGCTTTATTTCGCCAAACTATTGATCAATATGCTTCAAATCGACAAAAACCTAAAATGAAGCCAAACACCAATTTTCAACAATCTGGGATACAACATAATACAACTTCAAAACTTCTTCATAACACCCTTCCTACCAACAATTTACACAATAGCAATATAGCATCTAATCTTCATGTCCCTCCATCATATGCTCACAAATCCCATATTAATGCCCTACCAAACCAATATGGTGGGCAAACCGATAATCTGGAAGCCATGGTGAAACAGTTAGCTTCCCGCATGGACCAGATAGATCCCTACCATCCCTCGTACAATTATCGAGAGATGTGTAGTCAACCTCTAGATCCTATAGTTGTAGCACAACCATACCCTAAACACTTTCCCATGCCCGTCCTGCCTATATATAAAGGAACCGAAGATCCCATAGAGCATCTTCGCATGTTTAGGATAGCATGTCATGATATATCACATGATGACTTGTTATTACTAAAAATGTTCCCGAAAAGTTTAGGAGGAATGGCATTAGAGTGGTACTATCAATTGCCCACTCATTCTTTGAGAAATTTTGAAGAGACCGCTGAATCTTTTGTGCATCAATTTAGTGCCTATATCGAGAGGCATGTAACCATTAAAGATTTGTACAACTTAAAACAAGACAAAGATGAATGTTTTGCTGATTTCTTAGCTAGATGGAGGCAGTTGATAGGAAAACTGCACTTTGTGCTACCTTATAGGGAAATGTTGGACATTTTTATTAATAATTTGCAAGAACAAATATCTTATGAGTTATCAATTGCTACCTTAACTACCTTCGATCAGGCTATAGACTTAGCTCGAAGAGTAGAAGATGCTCTCATTAGGAGAGGCCAGCTTAGGAAGAAAGATGATGAGAAAACATCCAGAAATCAATATAAAAACAAACAAGTTGTAGGTGACGGAGTCATTGATAGCAAAAATGTTGCTAATATCAATACAACGAAGACAACAGAAAAATTTATATTGAAACCTCCTGATAAACCTCCTCGAGAGTTTACTAGATTGAATCAACCATTATCAACTATTCTACCCCAATTACTCGAAAGAGGTTTGATTCAATTACCAGCTATCCGGGAACCTGATCCAACCATACCCGGATACAGAGCCGATTTACACTTGTGATTTCCATAGAGGGCCTGGACACTCTACCAACTCTTGTAAAAGGTTAAAACATAAAATACAAGATCTGATTGATAATAATGAGATGGAGGTGCAAGCCTTCCAACCTAAACAAAATGCTCCTAATAATGCTCAAAAGAACATTCCCCAAAATCAAAATCAAAATGCTAATCAATCATTAGATATATTTCAACATCCTTTACCAAAACATGGTAAAGAGGTGGCCAATCAAATTGAGCATCATAATGTCCCTCCTCCTACCCGATATGTAGGAACTATTAGCGGACATTTACCTAATCATGATTTACAAAAATTTGACACAACTTTATCCATGGTCACGACCAGGCCCCTACATAATATTCAAACACCGGATCTCAGTGATGTAGAATCGGATACTGAAAGTGAAATAGACATCACCTCAAATCAATCGAATAGTTCTGAAAATGAATCAGATCCTATTCAACCTATCACAGATTCTATGGTTCCGGAAGAACCATTTCCTAGAAGAGTTACTACTCGACCCTCTTCTAATCAGTTCCTTCCTAATGAACAAGCTATAAATGCTAGACCAAGACCTATTCAGCATCCTCAATATAACATTGTAGGTACCATCGGAGTCATTACCAGACAACAAGCTCAAAATTCTCAACAAGATCAAATTCAGAATGATGGATCAACCCCATTTGTTTTGAAAAATCCCAATAAAGGGAATCATGCTCCTAATGTTCAACCTAAACCTCCTTACAATATTAATGAGCAATTATCCAATACTACAGCCAGAATTTCCCTTTTGGACTTATTAAGATCTTCTCCTACCCATAGAGATGAATTGATGCTTACATTAAGCCAAATGATGGTACCACAAAACATTCAACCTGAAGCCATGGCCAATACTATCATCACTAGAGAAGTCGATTGTATTGACTTTCGAGATAAAGATATACCACAACATAGTTTACATAAGGATAACCCCTTATATATTACTGCCCTAATAGGAGATGTAGCGGTCAAAAGGGTCTTGATTGATAATGGTTCATCTCTAAATATTTGCACTTTTGACTTCTACCAAAGATTTGGGTTTAGAAGTGATGAAATGAAGAAAACTGACATGATCATAAAAGCTTTCAATGACGAAACACAAGAAACGTGTGGAGTTATCACCATCCCATTGCAAGTTGGTCCTAGAACCTTAGATACGACCGTGTTTATTGTACATTGCCCCGCATCATACAATATACTCTTGGGTCATCCTTGGATCAATGCAATGCGGGCTGTCCCATCAACTTTACACCAATGTGTTAAATTCGAATTTAAAAATCAGTTGGTCACTATCCATGGTGATCCTAGACCCTTTGATATGTGTGCTTTGGCGAGAACCTGTTGGAGTTCAATTTTGCCCTGCTCTGTCATCCACACATCCTAATTCTTATTTTTCATCTAAAACTGTGAAACACACACCCATAACTTCATCTATTTCTCCTCCATTAATTTCACCCTCATATATAGATCAACAATCTTCTAAACAAACCACACTAGAACCTCAAAAAGATCTTAAATCCACAACCAATCCTTCATGTTCCATCCCTATAATTTCAAAACCTATAGACCCATCTATTAACACCTCCACATTATCTACATCTATCATACCTTCCACATCTAAAGATATAGGGAATGATCCTTCTACATCTTATGCTCTTTTTGATGAACTCTTACCCGATTTATCTAAAATTCTTATATCAGAAAAAACAAATGCTTCTATGCAAAATTCCATTATCTTAAGTAATTTGCCGCCATCTCCTCGTACTTTGGGCCTCCCACAACCTATGGGAAGTACTTACCAAGTCGGGAGTTGTGCCTTCATTTATAAGGGATATGAGTGGGGAAGAATACCCGGGAACATCAAAACTCATCATGAGGGATATGCTCGATGTTATTTTACTAATGAGTATATTAAAGCTAAACCTATAATGCTTAAAATGGGATATAAAGGGAAAGGCTTGGGACCTTTCCAAGATGGTATGAAAGAACCCTTTGAGGTAGAACCATGGCCCGCCCGATGTGGTGTGGGCCTATTTCCTAGTAAGGGTCAACCCTTCCCTTTTGAAGATGATGATCAACTCATATGTTATCAAGATTATTTGGATGGGCGTGATGATTTGCCTCTAAAAAATCAGCCATTTACATGCAATATGCTATCCATAGCTTATCCTGAAATGATTGTTGAATCCGATGATGAGTTGGAAGGAGATATTTTCCATGATGTCTCCGTTGAAGAGATGTTACACAATGGTTTTTATTTTGATGGTTCTATACCTACTATAGCCCAACTTGAGGCCACGACTCCTCAAGATGAATTATCCAAGTTAACCTTAAAAGAATTACAAGAATTGGGCGTTTCACCCGCCCCACCTAATTTTGAAAGAGATCTACACATGGAAGTAGAAAACGTCATTAAAGTTAACATTGGAACCGAGGATAATCCCCACATAATCAATATTGGATCAGAATTAAGTCAAGAAAAACAAGAGCAATACATTGCATTCCTTAAAGAATATGAAGATGTCTTCGCTTGGACATATGAAGATATGCCAGGTTTAGACCCTTATGTAGTCATGCATCACCTAGTAGTCCATCCGGATGCTAAACCTGTTAAACAAAAACTTAGAAAAATGCATCCCAAAGTGGCCTTGCTAGTCAAAGGGGAGTTAGAAAAACTCCTGAATGTTGTTTTTATACAAGCTATTGATTATGCTTAATGGATCTCGAATGTAGTTCCAGTCACCAAGAAAGAAGCTACCAAAGTTAGGGTTTGCACGAGACTTTAGAGATATTAACGTTGCATGCCCTAAAGATGATTTTCCTCTTCCAAACATGGATCAAATCATTGATTTTACTCTCTGGGAGTGGAATGATGTCCCTAATGGATGGATTTTCTGGTTATAATCAGATCAGGATAGCTCCTGAAGATCAGGCTAAAACAGCCTTTATTACCCCTTGGGGTACCTTTTGTTGGAAAGTGATGCCATTTGGCTTAAAGAACGCAGGTGCAACCTATCAACGAGCTATGACTTATATTTTTCATGACATGATGCATGATATCCTACATGATTACGTAGATGATATCATAGCTCGTTCCATCAAAGAAGATGATCATTTAAATGACTTAAGGACAGTGTTTGATCGGTTAAGGGAATATCTTATCCGACTAAATCCTGCTAAATGCATATTTGGAGTTAAGTCCGATAAACTATTAGGGGTTATAGTTTCTTTACATGGCATCAAAATCGACCCTCTCAAGATTGTGGCTATCACTGATATGCCCGCACCTACCAATATATCTGAGTTACGAAGTTTACAAGGTAAGCTTCAAGCTATCCATCGCTTCATCGATAAGCTGGCGGACAAAACCGGTCCCTTTCTTAAGCTTCTTAAGAAGGATGTCCCTTTTAATTGGGATGATGAATGTAAGGAAGCTTTTGAACTTCTCAAACAATACCTCCTTAACCCACCTGTGCTTTCACCGCCTAGACATGATCGCCCATTTATCCTGTATATTTCAGCTTCAGATTTTGCTTTAGGAGCTATGTTAGCTCAACTTGATGATGAGAAAAGAGAACGTGCTAATTATTATATTAGCCAAACTTTAATTAGTTATGAAACCCCTACAAAATTAGAAAAACTATGTCTAGCAATGTATTTTCTAAAAATATCCCATTTATCTTAACTTATGTCATTGCTAAAAACCCCTTAGGATAGGATACTTTTGCCTACCTGATGAAAGATGCACATGATTATGTGCGCCATTGCGACAAGTGCCAAAACATGCTGACCTTGTCCATGCCCCTGCAAGAACCGCAGGCTATTTCATCTCCTTGGCCCTTTTCAAAATGGGGCTTAGACATTATTGGCAAAATTAATCCTGTGTCATCCGATGGACACAAATTCATCATAACGCCATTGAGTATTTCACGAAGTGGGTTGAAGCTATGCCTTTAGCTTCCTGCACTTGGAACACAAGTCTCTAAATTTATTTTTAATCAAATCATTTGTAGGTTCAAAATTCCTGCAAATCTCATCTCAGACAATGGAACTTGTTTCAAAAATAAAGATGTTAAGAAATTATGTCAAAAATATAAGATTCAACATCGTTGGTCCACTCCCTATTATCCTCAGGGTAATGGCCAAGCAGAAGCTTCTAACAAAACCTTAATCAAAATTCTCAAAAGATTGGTCAATAAATCGATTGGCACATTCAATTATATCTAGCTTTGTGGGCATATCGAACTAGCGTTCGTACTCCCATAGGTACTTCACCTTTTGTTTTGGTTTATGGCGTTGAAGCCATTTTTCCCTTTGAATTAGAAGTTCCTTCTTTGGCTCTACTACTTCAAGATACCGAAGTAGGAGATGAATATCGAGTTAGCAGACTCGATCAGTTGGAACTCCTAGATGAAAAGTGCATCAATGCTTTGGAGCATCTTCGTGCCTACCAAAACAAGCTTAAAAGATCATATGCTAAGAAAGTTCGTCATCGATCCTTTGAGGTCGGCGACCTTGTTTTAAAAGAAAATCAAAAAAATACTAATGCAACTAAAGACCTTAAAGGTAAATTTGAGCCCAACTGGCTTGGACCATATATTATCACTGCTAAATTTGAATCGGGAGCATACAAATTATCTACCTTAGATGGTAAAGAACTTAAAGAACCCATGAACATTTTGCATCTTAAACGTTACTATGCATAAAAAATTGGTCATTTCATCATTGTATATATTTGTTTAAAATATTTCAAAAAAACCACTATCTTGTATTTCTTTCAATTTATAAACTTAAAAATATAAAAACACCAAAAACATTCAAAATCATCAAAATCTTCAAAAACATCTTTTATTTTTGTACTTCTCAAATTGTGACGTATTGCAGTTATATTTTCAAATTATTTTGGATAAATTAGCATTTATTTGGAATCCCGCACTTTCACATTCACATGAATAAATATCTTGATTTTATCTGGTATGATTACTAATCTCTCTTATATCAAAGTCCACAAAATTCAATTAAATAAATTTTGAGCACAGAGAATTGATCTTGTTATTTACTTAAACCAAGCATATCCTTTCACAATAAAATGATTATATTTGTAATGTCCATGCTATGCTACATAGTAGAAGTGGTTTCTTGAGCGAAAAGTTTCCCCTGCTATCCTATCATGCACATGGTCTAGAATCTTTGAGAATTGACAAAAGGACAAGCTCACCCCTACCCGAATAAAAATCCCTTGCTCTACAGCTAATCCGAGCAAGTATCCCTAGCATAGGAAGAAAAGAAAAGTTCAAGAAAATGAGAAAAAGAAAAAGGTTATTTTCAGCATTATCTCAAATATCAAAGCAAAAGATAAGAAAAAGAAAGAAAAGAAAGAAAAAGCAAAAGCAATAAAATCCCTTTCCCTACCCATTGAAAAGAAAAGAAGGGTTGATGAGCTTGAATCCCTGGAATTCTCAATTATTCGAAAACTGTGAGGTAAGCCCCATAACAGGTGGTTTGTGCCCAACCCGCTTGGCCTTGGGTAACTCCTAGCGTGGTGATATGTCCGTCACATTAGCGACCTTCTTTTGTACAGACCTATGTCTGCTTATGGATTAGCTAGCTCTTGATAACCCGACTTACATAGTAGTCTGGTATGGTTATATGCATCTAAATCATGGTTAATGAACACTTATTTGGTTAATTCAAATCACTTGTATCAAAGTATCTTGCTCAAACCTGGTAAATGAACAATACAATTGCACACACATTTGTATTTGAGAGATTTTGTGTATCATTATGATAAATCAAGATCGGAAATGAACTCACATACGCACATGGGATTCCTTATAAATCTAACTTTTGTCTTTAAGATACTTTGAAATATTTTTGCAAATTGTCCGGAATAATTTCATTTTCTTCTCTGAGAACAATTGTTTAGTATAAAGACAACTACATGCATTACCAAAAAAAAATCAAAATCATTTTCAAAAACATGCAATAAAGTTACATATAACTTTTGACTTTCGCGACGATGGTATAGTTCCAAAACCAAAATTGGAATTTTATGCCTAGCACAAGTCCTCATCTTCATATTTTCTATTTATTTTCAAAAATTAAAAATCAACCATGCAATAAAACTATTTATTTTCTTCTTTGGACTTCGCGATGATGGTATAAGTCTATACCTAAATATTCTATGCCTAGCGCAAACCATTGTTTTAATTTTATTTTCCCATTTATTTCAAATCATAAAAAACATATGACTTAAATCATTATGTTACACAATTATGCTTTAAAAGAATGCACACTTATTCTATTTCATGTCATTATGTTCAAATTCAATTTTGCAACCATGGTATAAATTCTAAGGAATTATTCAAAATTTTATCACACTTAGGAATTTATGCCTAGCAAAAATCATTTTAAAATATTTCATGCATACTATTTTTATGAAAATCTGAAAACAAATCATCAAACCATCATCATCTCCATCATCACAACAAAGTCTTAAGACAGTCTCTTAAGCACTCTTTTACTTTTAACAATATTTCTATACTAGGATTAGCTTGACGACCGAGTGAGCGGCGACTCCATGAAATGGTCTATAATAGCGACAATGTCCTTTGAAATTATTGTTAGAAGTCCCTTTTATTTTTATCAAATTATATCACAAACAACCAATTTGTTTACATCAGATTATTTCATTTAAATTTTAAAAGCATGACATTCAAACCATAATATTTCCAAACGACATAATTACATGAATCATCAAATCAATCACACCAAAACATTAAAGCATCATACAAACACATAAG
Organism: Wollemia nobilis; assembly: GCA_028583015.1. Classification (NCBI taxonomy): domain Eukaryota; kingdom Viridiplantae; phylum Streptophyta; class Pinopsida; order Araucariales; family Araucariaceae; genus Wollemia; species Wollemia nobilis. The sequence goes on from JAQPPZ010002347.1 coordinate 3,293,703, forward strand.
ACAAGTCATATGATCAAAAATATCTCATCTATATATATATCAACAATATATACATCATCTCAAAACTGGATCGGTATGCCATAATCTGTACCTCGGCATACTCAATCCTCTATCAAAAATAATAAACACTATGTATCAATCTGTGTAGTGTAGTGCAGTAGCCTAGCCTCGAGAACCCCTCGAGCTCTCAGCCTCATCTCCTCCCCCACCCTGAGGTGGACGAGGTGGCCCCATCGCAGTTCGTGTGGTGCTATGAGTCCTGGACGTCGAGCGTGATGATGTCCTCGATGACCCCATCACGACGGGCTCCGCAATATGGGTCGGTAATGGCACCCTCGGCCCTCTAGCACCACTGGTAGTATAGCATCTGATAGAATGTGATATGGGCAATAGCCCGTGCTAAGTCCTGAGTGCTCGCCCCTTCGCCCTGAGCCCTAAGTCGTGCAGCCTCATCCTGCAAGGACTGCACCTGAGCCTGGAGATGAACAGTCTCTGCCCAGAGAGTAGCCATCTCGCTACTCTCTCCTACCTCGACACCCTTGCCCTTATCGGGCGATGGTGGCCTCTCTCTCCATGGAGAAGGGGGTCTCTCCTCCCTCCTCTCCCCGCCTCTGGGGCCTCCTCTCTCTCTCCCATCATGACCCTGTGCCGCCTCAATGGCCGCCTGGCGCCGCCTCCCCATCCGATGCACAACTACGTGAATCGGACCCTGAGCCCTCGTCATCCGAGGAGGGCGGATGCCTGCGTACCAGGCATCATAGCCGTCGGCAACCCCAACGTCATCACCATCCACTGGCTGGATGGGGGCATCGTCCATGTCCTGACTCCAGAAGCGTTGCATATCTAGAGCCCCGCTAACTGTAGTGTTATCCCGGATGGTCCAGAAAACTCGTAGTCCCTGAGAGATGGGATCCCCTGCTATAGACCGAACTGCCTCAAAACTCGGTCATAGCGATGGAGCTCCACCTCTCCCCTCTCCATCCTCAGCCAGCAGACTCTTCTGACGTGAGCCAGCTCCTGTCCATCCTCGGCCCACCCTGGATGATCTCTCCAAGGCCTCCAGGTGATCTGGTCGGAGACAAGGTCATCAAGTAGTCTTCGGGACATTGGCAGATCTATCCACCGTTGTGACCCTCTTCGGAGCCACCAGTAGAAAACTCGGGGCCTCTCCCTATCAATCCCTATCAGTGGGAGCCCTACCGGCCTTCGCACCATGATGTGCTCCTAGCACCAAACCTACAGTAGTGATGTCATGACTAGACATCGGCCGCCCTTGTATACGACCCCATGTAGGATCCTATACAATCGGCATAGTACAAAGCTCCCCCAAGCAAACCTGTACCCATGGTCTCTCATGTCATAGACCACATCTGTCAGTAGCCATGGTAGTCTGCATCCACTCTGATGGCATAGTAGCAGACCACCTACCACCCCAGCCAAAACCTCGTGTCGGTCTAGATGCCCCAGGCATCTGGCGTAGCGACTCGATGTTCACTCCGCCCTTCTCCAGGGCGAAGCTCGGATCTCCGCATAGTCGCATCATCGCGTGGCCCTGATTGGCCATGGGAGTTATTAGCCGTCCTTGTATGGGGATCCTCAAAATCCTCCATACATCCTCCAATGTGGGAGTCATCTCCCCTGTCGGTAATCGAAAACAAGAAGAACCCGGATACCACCTCTCTGCTAGGGCTGTCAATAGCCCCATATCTATAGAAACCTGTGGCATATCTGCCACATGTTGCAAGCCGACTTGAGCCAACTGATCTCGCTCTGCCTGAGATAGAGCGGCCAAGTCATCCTTCAGTCCATCGTATTTCCATTCTCGGCTCTTTAGTAATCCTCTCTGCAACATAAACAACAAAACAATAAAAATCATTAATAAAAAGTGATTAAAAATGCAAGTAAAATAAGTTCACTTTCATACAAATGATGATATCGTCCACTATTGGACGATATCATCCCAAATTTGAGCAAATTCGTCTTCGATTTCGCAAGAGGGAATCGTCCCTTATTGGACGAAATCGTCCCCATATCGTCGATTTCGCCCTTGGACGAAATCGACGATATCGAGACGATTTCGTCCCGACGACGTCGACGGCCCAAAAATGGCCGTGATGCTCAAAAATCAGTCAAAATTAATCTAAAAAGCATGAAATTCAAAATTAAAGCATTCTAAATTAAGTTTGGACCCTTACCCGTAGCCCGTGCCGGACCTCTGTCGATCTGTGCGTTGTCTCGACCATCTTGTCTGTAGAGCTCTAGAAACCAAGAAAATGAACAGTAACAATGAATTAGGGTTTTACCCTATTTTTCTTAATTTTATTCAAAAACACTTAAACAACATTTTTAAAATTTTGCTTTTTCGCGTTTTTACCTCAAACGTTCGATTTGGGTAAAAACACGGAGGGGGCACCATAGTAAGTCGTCGTACGATTCGACCTAGAATCGTCGCCTAAAAATGGGAATAATTTTTGCTTTCTCGCAGATTGAGAAGAACTCATCTTTAACGCATTTTCTTGAGAAAATTCAATAAAGAGGGGGCAAAATGTAGCACCCTAAAATTGGCGCAGTAAACCTTAGCAATAATTAAAATTACCTTAGTAATAATTCAAATTCAAATTTTCAACCCCAAACCGCCTTTTAACCCGCTTTCCTCATTTTTCGTGCCATTTTTAGGATTTGTTGTGACCGTTGGACGATATCGTCGCCGATCAGACGATATCGCCTCAGATCGGACGATTTCGTCTAGACTAGGACGTCCAGACGATTTCGTCCCAAAACTGATTTTTCATAATTAGCTTTTGTTTCAACGACGTCTCTAACCTGGGCAAAAGCGTGTCTGCGCAGTTAGAGACCTTCCCTCATTGGAGATCTCCCAAATTGGGATGATCTCCAACCTCCCAACCTCCTTCCTATGCCTATTTAATCTTAGGCCCTCCCCTTGACATTCCCCTGGCTGAATTTTCCTGTAACACGAGTTTTACATGCATTAGAATATCTTAAATCACCATCTGCATTTGTCCCTTTCCAAATTTTCTTGCAGGAACTTTGTCATTCTTCGACCGGAGCAAGCTCGGATCGTCGCGAGACGATCCTCGTACAATCTCGGACGATCTCGCACCAATTCGAGACGATTTTGACTGCAGTCAACATTGGGGGCAATTAGTGCCCTGAGTTTGCATTCTTTCTCCATTATTCATTATTCTGCTTTGCATTAGTTAGACTTATTACTATTTTGCATCTTGGAGTTCACCCATATAGTTTAAGTGCATGATAAGATCATAATTTGTCATTAAATCATTGTAATGCACTCATGTTTCTGTTTATAATTATCGTTTAATATCTATTATTGTCATTTCACATCATTTTCCTCTGTTGGAATAGTTGCATTTTCTATATTTTGTATCTATTTCTCGATTGCGGGTCTCGATGAATTCGTCGATGAATTCGTCGGATCTCGGATGATCTTGTCGATCGCAGACGATCCTGTCATATCGAGGCGATCTTGACTGCTTCAAAAATTAGAACCTCCATCAGACATCCGAGATCAGATATGGCTTTCTTAATCTAGCTTATTCTCTGTGTTTTCTATTCAAATATGTTTTTTGTATTCATTTAAATCTGCATTTCATATAGAACAATTTAGATTCATTTGGCCAAACCTAGGATTTGAATGATTAAAGATAAAATTGAACACATCAAACACATTCCCAACCTAGGCGTGGAAACTGCCATTCAAAAGTTTCCTGGTGAACCCACCATCCATCGAAAAATCACCTTAATACCCCTCCCCAGAGAGGCGAGACCTTCAAAGGGCCTCTCAGTCCGAGGTATTGTCCCATCCTTCTCGCATCCCCCTTCCGGGCGCGGATCCTTTAGCCTGAAGGTAAGGGTGCAGAAAATTTGGAACGATACAGTTTGGAACACTTGGGCTTGTGGTGGTTGGCTCGTGGAGGAAGGCATACCATATTCATAACTCGAATTAGGATATCCTTGGGCAAGGTAGGTGGTAGCCAATTTAGATTCTTCAAAACCTTCTTGGCTAAGGGGCTCTAAGACATAGTTAGAAGCCTTGTAAATGGCCTGCACTCTATCCATGTCTATGTAGGTGGTGGTTGTCTCCACATTGTGTGAATGTGTCTCTACTTGAGAGGGGTGGATGGGATGATCCAGACAAACTAGTCTGAACCATATTGGATGGGGCTACCGAAGTAGCAGGCTCATGGGAACTGTTTTTTATTAAACTACTTTGGTTTATTATTTTCTCTTTTTGTCGTGTTAGAACCATAAAGTAGTTAAACCAAAGATTCAAAGCTTATCTAAATCACATAAATTAACAAATTTTCCAAAATTTAAAACAAAGAAAACAATCAGTCCTAGGTTTCACCGTGTGTGGCTTACCTTGTTCATTAATTATTTTCTTTCATTAATGTGAAGTTCCTTTTAGAATTGTTGTCTTGTGTGTTTTGATGTAACTTAATCTTGTTTAATGAAAAACAAAGGTAAAAACTAAGATTGGCCAGGGCAATGAGATTCTTGTTGGTAATGACCTCCAACAAGTTTGCTCAAGGGTAGTCCTATGGTTTCTAGGGCAGAGATTGGTGGATGGAAATCACGGCCACCGTCACCAAATCTCAAGCAATGGTTGGTGATGAAATCCAGCCACTATTGTTAAAAATGTGAATTGTGCAAGTGTGTGTGATTTATTTTATTATATTTCTCGTTCTCTATGGTGTGCAAACAATATTAAATATTACTAACTTCACTAATCTAAATCATAAGCCAACACAAAGATGCAAATTTCACCTAAAGAGAGTGGAGTACACCGCTCAAAACCCCCTGCCTACAAATGATTAAAATCACAAGAGCAACCGGAGGGTTCGTCCACATCTCTGCCAAAGGGGCCATCATAGGGCAAGATTACTTTATGCATCAAGATGTTGTTGCTATTTAGATATGCAAAATTAAAGTGATCTTTAGCCCTAAAATGCAAAATCTAGGATGCGTTTTCGTTTCATATGCACTCAAAAATGCAAACAATCACCTAGAAAAGAAATAAATTTGATATAATGAAACACACACAAACCCTAGATGTAACTTGCTATCAATTCTTTCCCAAATTGCTTAATGTTAAACCCATAAACAACGAAAAATAGCAACAAAATGTAGAATACGTAAATCGCTAAATGACAACCTAGGGTTATGAAACTTACTTGGAAGCCTTAGCTCTACTCCAGATTACTGCCAGGCACAGCTAGGCACCTACATAGATGCAGCAGGGTGCCTGCTAGGCGTGGGAGGGTGCCTGTGGTTGTCTGCAGACGCTTTCGAATGCTTTGTGGACGCTCCCAAATGCCTGCGTAATCTTTGAAAATGCTGCAGACTACTTCAAAAAACCCTGGCGATTAAATCAACGATCTCTATGCTTTTGAAAATTCTATAACAAACAAAAATAAAATTAAGTTAGCAAGGTATATCTATTAAATAATGAAACCCTTGTGGGGTCCCACTGTGATTGCATTTTGCGAAGACAAGAACACGACACTTAAATAAAATAAGGAAATCAAATAACACAATGAAACACAAGATTGCACAAATGGATATATTCAATAAAACATGGGGAGCCAATAAACTCCTTTTGATACAATTTGTCCTCAATGAGGGTATTTGATACAATGATTTACAAAAATGCTAGGGTTCTCCGAAACCCTAGCTATAACAATGAAGTGTCTTCAAATTGATGTGTTCTTGCTTCCAACGGGGTGAGTGGGCTTTGGATATCCTATGGCGAGCCACTTCAGCTTCAACAACCATTCAACAAATATGTGAAATAAGCAGATCTGCATACACAAAAATAGAGAAAGGGGTTAATAACACTTGTGAGGGCTCCACAATGTGAGGCCCTCAGACATCAGTAAACCCTAACTAAAAATGGATCAAATGGCATGTGAAATCTACAAATCAGGTAACAAACTAAAACCAATAAATATATACCTTGCTTGTGATGTTTTTTTGCTTCGTTTTTACAGTTTGACAGTAGATGGTGTGATGCAGCAAGCTCTGATTCGCATTCTGTAGTTGTAGCAGGCTCGATCACACACTTGGCAAGCTTTGACGTGAGCTTTGTAGGCTCTAATGTGCACATGTAGGTTACATCAGGCTCTAGATAGCACTTGTGGAATACAGTAGGCTCTGGTGAGCGCTTCATAGGCTTTGCAACGAGCCTCACAAGCTCTAGAGAGTGCTTGCATGTTAGGGCAAAATTTGCAGAAGCAGATCTAGGGGGTGGCGACGAATGTGGCGGATGGATGGGGGCTACGACGACGATGGAGGATGAATGGGGGACGGTTGGAATAGCAGAAGTCTTGTTGGCTTAGCTAGGGCTTTAGATCTTCAAACTCTATCTCTCTCTACTTCGCTAGGGCTTCAACAATGACTCCTCCAAGGTGTAATTTCTAATCTCCAGGTTCCAGGGTTTGAGCATTTGCAAATGCCCTTATTTTATAATTCAACCTAGGTTTTTCTTAGGGTTTTAACCTTACATTTTTAATCGTGTGGCTAAGATTAAATTAGATCCTAAGGTTGAGATTACTTTTTGAGTGTGGCATGGATTAAGGAAGATGGAGGGTGGAGATTAAATTGGATCGGACGACTGTGGTTAATTGAGTTTATAAGTATATATTTTATAATAAATATATTATAATATAATATAAAATATTATATTAAATATAAAATAATATTAAAATAATATCAATTGGGTTAGGAAATGGCGGGAAAGGGCTAAAGTGGTGAAATGGATGGCAGGAAAGGTGGAATTGGGCCAAATAATTGGTGGGAAAGGTGTATGGTGGAAAAGTGGGTGGTGGGATGGTTAGGATGGTGGATTAGGGGCTGCAATTTGGTGTCTACAAATAGTTTGAGGCTAGTGGCATTATATTCTTACACCTCGTTGTAGGGGTTCAAATCAAACATTCGATTTTATGTCATGCCTTATGATTTATCATATAATATTCTTTTGGAAAGGCCTTGGATACATGAAATTTGGGCCATCCCATCCAACATTCAACAATATCTTAAATATGAATATAAAGGCCAAACTTACAACATCCTTGCTAATCTTGAACCCTTCAAGTACTAAAAGGTAGTTGGAATTCAAAATTAAAATATATATATATATATATATATATATATATATATATATATATATATATATATATATATATATATATATATATATTTCCCATCTCACCAATATTAATCTCTTTAAATAACCCTTCAAATCCATTTTCTAATACTCTAAGTCCTTCACCTCGACCTTCAAATCCATCTTCTCAATATCCAATTATTGACGCATTAAAATTATTATATATTTATAAATACCTTAATAAGAAATAAAAATATAACCACCATTGATGATAGTAAAAACACAATTGCTAATAATCATAATAAAATCTTTTCACATGTGAACTTAGCTAGACTCCCTCCCCCTTGAACACTAGGATTGCATCCTAGTAACAAATGGAAGGTAGTGCAAATAAGAATTTGCTCCTTTATTATACTAGTATTTCTAATGATGAAAATATTATTGGTAATAATTACTACCTAACCTAACAATAGTATACCTTGTATTTTTTATTTAATGTCTATCCTATCCAAAAATAAATATTAGTGAACATGGGATACCAAGGTAAGGGCTTGGATCTATATGAACAAAGCATTAAGGAGCCATTATAAATTGAGGTATGGCCAAAATATTTTGGGATAGGATTTATTCCCAACCATAATGAACCCTATATTTCATCCTTTTCTAATGATAAAAAATGCTTAATCATGAATACCATTGTGACCAAGCTTCTATAGCTTGCACCATCTCTTTAAATGGGATTAATTGGATTGATGATGACTTTGATAGCCCAGATCTAATTAATATAAATGGCTATACCAATCAATTTATCCATCATATTAGGGTGAATTATTTAATCTTAGGGTATCCTAAACCAATTGTTGATGAAGTATCATGCAATTGGTAAGACAATGTCATCGATTTTCCCCTAATCATAAAAAAATATTCAAATATCTTAACAATATTTTATTTTATTTTGGGAGATCCTTTCCTCAAATTGTCAATGTAGTCATATTTCAAGGGCTAGATAATAATAAACCCATTATGGAATCTATATACTTGGAAAATTTAGGTGTTCTACCATCCCCGCCTCAATTATAGGATGACTCTTATACCCTAATTGAAAAAACCATAGACGTTAATATTGGAATTCAATATGAACACAAGATCCTTAAGCTAGGAAAGTCTTAACCATGAAAGGACATGAATAGGAAACCAAGATATTAATATAATAGAGATAATTTTGCTTGGGCATATGCCAATATTCTAGGACTAGACCCATCCTTGTTATCCCATTGTCTAGTTGCCACTCCTGGTGCAAAACCTATAAAATAAAAATTGTGGAAAATGCACTCTAATGTTGGTTCCTTGTTAAAAAGAAGTAACAAAAGTTCCTTGATGTCAACTTATTAAAATTGTAGAGTATTCTTATTGTATTTCCAACATCATATTTATTGCTAAGAAAACTAGGAGCATTAGAATATGTATGGACCTTCAGGACATTAATAAAATTTATTCCAAATATGACTTTTCTTTTCTAATATCAACATGATTGTCAATTTTATAGTACATTATGGAATATTATACCTCATGGATGATTTCTCATGGTATAGTCATATTCAAAGTGCTCTTGAGGACCAACACAAGATAACCTTTACAACATGATGGGGAAGCTTATGCTTTTAAATCATACCCTTTAGGCTAAAGAACATTGAAACTAATTACTAGTGAGTGATGATCTACACGTTTCATGACTTATACATAGTATTATGGAAGATTAAGTTGAAGACCTTCTTGGTTGATAGCTCAAATATAAATATCATGCTTGAGACCTTTGAATCATCTTTAAAAGGCTAAGGGAATATAGAGTGCACCTAAAGACTCAAAAATACATCTTTCAAGAGAAATTAAGGAAGCTTTTAGGATTCATCATGTATTATAGAGGCATAAAATTTGATCCTAATAAGATATCAACCATAATTATTATGCCACCTCCTTGAGCACTATCTCAAATTTGTAAACTTTAAGGAAAAAATCTAAGCCATTATAAGGTTTTCTCTCAACTTGATAAATTTCATCCTTTTACCAAATATCTAATAAAGGGCGTGGTATTAAAATGGGATGATGAATAGTAGGCTATGTTTGATGTCATAAATTCCTATCTTATGTCACCTCTAGTTCATATCCCACCCAATCATAAAAAAACCTTATTGCTTCACATGGATGCCAACAATTATGCCTTAGATGACATGTTGAATATGATGATCAACATAGAAAAATATTCATTTATACATCAATGAAATCTTAGTCAAATATGAGGTCAAATATAGCCCTTTAAAAAAGCTTTGTCTAGTTGTAGTCTTTCCCTCCCAAAAACTTAGACATTATATGTTAAGCCATAAGACCTTTATTATCACAAGAATATATCCATTGTGGTACCTCATGTCCAAAATATATCTCATAGGGAGAATTGCTAAGTGGGTTATTGTGCTTAGTAAGTTTGATTTGTTCATTAGTCAAAAATATGATAAAGATCAAGTAATTGTTGATTAATTACCATATGCATCTTTAGAAGTGATCTAACCCTTGTTAGTAGACTTCCCTAATAAATCCATATTTAACATCAGCTCTTAAGAGGAAAAGGCATATTCCTAGACCCTCTATTTTGATGGTGTATAATGCATCAAAGGAGTGGGGGTAAGGATTAACCTAGTTACTTCTCAACAAGAAGTCTTCCCTATATATAAAGCTTAATTTATGTTGTACCAATAATATAGGTGAGTACAAATTTCTTATCATGGGACTTCATATTACTTAATCTCTCAATGTCATTATCCTTACCATTTATAGAGACTTCCAATTGATAGTCAACCAACTCAGTGGTGTTTATTAAAATAAGGACGATAAGCTAAAGTCATAACAAGATATTGTTGATATTAAACTCAATGGGTTCTTATCCATACCCCTAATATTCCAAGATATTATTTTCATTGTTATTTTTTGTTTTTATTTGTGGGTTTAGACCCACTTCTTGTTAACACTTGAAATGTTTGCTTTTGTTTTCCCATATCAATATCCCTCTAGTTTTTTTTCTCTTTGTTTTTTATTCTTGGGTCTTCCTCTCTTTTTTCATTTCCACCAATACTTTCATCTTCATGCATCTCTTCAATATTCTCACATTGCTCAAAGTAATACTTATTGTCTATAGGTTTGTCTTGTTGTGTAGGATTTACAGAGCAAGGAATAATTTCAAAAGCACATTCTTTGTTATATTACCTTGGAAACCCTAAAGTGCAAGGACATTCTTCCAAAGCAATTACCTTCTTATTTTTTCCTAAAAATCTTAAATTGTTACATAATTCCTCCATCCTCATTTCTTTAATATGTTGCTCTTGAAACCCCAAAGTACAAGGGATAACCTTGATACCACTTTCACTTTTATTACCAAGAGAGGATTCTATACTACTTGAGAAAAATGAAGATGATTTAGCTAGAAATATATTGATCTCTTCCGTTTGTGTTTGGATTTTCCTCCACATTTACCTTTACACCTTTAATTCCTTTTGAACTTGAATTTACATATTATACTTTCTCATCCCTTATATCTTTCTTTGTTTCTTCTAACTATTGATCCAAGTGAGTTATGGTGGCATTTTCCATAATATGATGTAGATAGGCTTTCTTTGCCCCTTCTTTAGGAGTAGAATATCCTTGATTTGATCTACCTTATATTAATGTATGATTTTCTTGCTTTGCCTTGAGGTTTTTCTTATGATCAAAATTTTATGTCCCTTTATTCATAGTTTTCACTTTGTAAACTCTTGCCAAGTGGCCAATATCATAACAATTCCAAAAATGAAATGTGATGTTTTCATAATCCACTTGTTGATCCCATTCTCTTGATTCAAATTTAATCTTAATGGATTGTGGTAAAGGTTTTGAAATATCCATAGCAATTGTAGACACGAAAAATTGACCCATCGAAATGAGTCATTTTCCCCTTAGATCCCTTAGAAACAACTCAAAATTGCTAAGTGCAAATTTTGAAATCTATTCTCTGCCTTTAGTCTTGCATTTTCCCTAGCCTTGTTGAATTCGTGGTTGTCCAAGACAGGGCACGGATTCAGAATTTTTAGGTTTTCACTCTCAAAACCCTACTTTTGAGTCGACTTCTACAATGTAGGCCCCTTAACCAAGATTGTGTTTTTATTTTTTCCACCCTCCAAACCTCCTATAAATAGAAGGATTATAATCCCTTTTTAAAATATATGAAGATAGTTTTTGAATCAATGAATACTGTCAAGAATCAATGCTTTTGGAATGCTTTGTTGTTGCTCTACTTTTTGTGCTTCTTGTGGTTATTGATACAACTACTTTTGGTGCAAAAATGGAGGAGCCTTGATGACAAATAATGTGCAAGACTTGGATTCTATAGAAGGAGAAGAGACCCACCATTTTGGTTGTTGCTTTCACTCTTTCTCATTGTTCTTTTGCCATCACCATAGATAAATTAGGTTTTTCTTGCATTGTTTAGTTTTCTTTCGATCATTCATTTTTGTTGGCTAAATTTTGTATTGTATTTCTTGCATGTTAATTTAAAATTCAGTCATGAATTCGTGTCTCATCCATACGAGGCACGAATTTTGTGAAACCCTTGGTTTTGTTGCCCTTTTCTCTATTTTCGAATTCAAGGTTGCTCATTATAGGGCACAAATTTGGTTGCAAGGATTTGGGGGTAATTTTTTGTTCCCAAAACCCATGTTTTGTCTTACACATATTTATTTCTAATTTTTGCATGCATTCTATTTTTTGTGTTCTATCTTGCATTTGTTGCATCTTGTTTGCTTGTTTTCAAAGGTCAAAATTTGCTTTTAATTTCGGATGGTCAACTAAAAGGACCAAGGGGGCTTGATTGTTACACCTCCAAGCTCAGTCTCATAGCATCCTAAGCAGGCTCCCAAACATTGACCATCATTTTTTCAAGCTTTTGTTATTATTTTGTAGGTCTACTCAAATTTACGATTGAGATTTTTGAGGTGCAAATTTGGATTCTCAGTTGCATATTTTGGAGTGTGAATTTGCTTGGATCAATTGCTAGATCAAGTAAGTGTTCTGATAGATATTTTAGGTTTTTTTTTGTGTGTTTATGTCTCATTTCTATTTTGTATAGCTAAAAGAATAAAATAAAATAATCATTTTAGGAATAGTATTTTGTTTGCTTCCATCGTTGTTTACCTTGCATTATTATTTAGTTCTTTATGATTTAGATATTAGTCAAATACCAAACTTGGATTGAGTCCCTAAACCACTCCTAGTGAACCCTTCTATCCCTATGCTCCCAAGTGTAGAGAATAATAGCCTCAGAGTTACCTTGGCTCCCAATGAATCTTCCAAGAATTGTCTACGCGGGTTATTTTCTCCTTTACATCTTTGGTGAACCTGATGTGAAGCATGTCCTTAGTGGAAATTTAGGAAGACTATTTCCTTTGTATCCTTTTGTTTTGGTTTAAAACTATAAGAAATACCATTTAATCTATTTATGTAGATTAGAAAAAACTATAAAAAAAAAAACACTTAATAAAAAGTTTATGTCTTTTGTGTCTTTCTCTTATCCTATGGCTCCAATCCTTAGGAGTAAGGGAAAGCTTTTAGAGCTTGATGATAATCCTCTCTAGAATGAGTATTATTAGGTTGATAGGGAGAACCCAAATGTAGAATAAGAGGACATGGAAACTAGTGATGACTTTGATCCTATTGAAGGAGCTCATGGTCAAGTCACCTTCAAATCATACAATCATATCTTGATTTTTTTAGGCAAAATAGGTAAGCCCTAAATGAAGCCTTGGATAGAAGAATCCACTTTCATAAATTTGGAATGTCTCATAATCAAACCAATTCTCCTCAAAATATTTGCATTAACCCTTTGTTTCAATCTCCTCATAATGTTAATTCGTTTTATAAACTCACATATGCTACTACAACAACCACCAACAGTGGGGAAATTTTGCAAACTCCTCTAAATAGTAGCACATCTCAAAATAATGTTCAAATTCTATCTCATTCTATCCCTTCTTCCAACACAAATAACATCCCTCCTCTTAACATTCCTTCTTCTATTCCATCAAATGCAAATTTCATCCCACAACAAGCCACTACACAAAACATCCCATACCATAACATGGTTAATACTTCCAACCTAAACCAATTTTCCTTTCAACAACCCACCTATAATGGTTATAATCCACCATTAGGTAGCCTTGGGCAACAACACACCATGTTGTATTGCACAACAATAATCTAAACATTCAAAATTTAACAAGTATAGTGAAACAATTGGCATTAATAATGGATATACTTCAATCCAAGTTTCATGTACTCTTATAAGGAAATGTGCATCAACATTTATATCCTATAGTAGCCTCTAGGCCTTACTCTAAGCATTTATCCACACCTATTTTACCTATGTATAAGGGAACATAAGGACACTATAGAACATTTAAGGATGTTTAGAATAACATTCCATGATATCATATATGATGATATGTTGTTACTAAAAGCATTCCCTAAGAGCCTTGGAGGTATGGCTTTGGAATGGTATTATCAACTACCTCACCATTCCTTAAGAAATTTTGAGGAAACAATCAATTTTTTTGTCCAACAATTTGGAGCTTATGTGGAGAAAGGAGAAACTTTCCAAGGTTTATACCTTTTAAATCAAAAAAAGGATGGAAGTTTTTTGGACTTTTTATCTCGATGGAGAAGTTTAGTTGTACTGTTATGATACACCCCACCTCCTTGAGACATTTTGAAGATCTATATTGGTAACTTACAAAATAATATCTTGTATGAGTTGGAAACAACAACCATTACCTCTTTTGAACAAGCAATAGATCTAGAAAGAAGAGTAGAGAAGGCCCTTATAAGAAGAGGCCAACTCAAGTTAAGGAAATAAGAGGAAAGACTAACAAAAAACCTATATAAGAACAAGCATGTAGTTGGTGATGGGGTAATTGATAATAGACCAACCAACAATGTCAATACAACTAGTATCTTGTAGAAGTTGATACTTATCAAACCCCAATGATACCACCAAGAAATTTCATAAAACTTAACCAACCCATTTCGTCTATCCTTAAGCATATTTAAGAAGCTAAGATGATCGAACTACCTCCCATAAGACAACCCAACACCATGGCAGTTTGGTATAAAGATAACCAACATTGTGAGTCTCATTAGGGTGGATGGGCACATGACGGGTCAATGCAAGAGGTTGAAACATGTGGTTCAAGACCTAATAGATGAGGTTTTCCTTGTTGTGGATGACTCCTAATCCACTCCTTACCAATCAACCTCCAACTCAACAAACACCCACAACTAATCAAGATATGGAAATCTTTTGAAATCCCCTACCTAGTCATGCGCTATAGAAAATCAATCAAGTGTATTACAATAATGTGTTACCCTCCTAAAACAACACAGTTGAGCCATAAGATAACAAGCTCAAATTCAACAAGAAACCAAGCTCAAAGTCAACAATATCAACAACAAACAAGTCCAACGTCTAACCAACCTTCTGACCATCCTTAGTTCTTAAAAGTACCCAAAAAATGAGCACAAGTGTAGAAAAACCAACCTTGGTATTTTAACTGCAACCAAAGTCTCCTTCAATCTCTAACAATAGTTAAGTAACACACCTACTAAGATATCCCTCTTAGAGATTTTAAAGACTTCACCTATTCATAGGGAAACCTTGATGAAGCTTCAAGGTCAACAATTTTTATTGCAAGATCTTCCCTCCAGTAACCTAGCTAATATTGTAGGTACTCTTAGGATAAATGACATATATTTTTATGATGATGATATTTCTTCATCAAAATCATAAGGGGATTCTCCCCTTTACATTACTGGATATATTGGGAAAAAATTAATCAAGAGGATATTGGTGGACAATGGTTCCTCCTTCAATAAATGCACTTATAAATTCTTCCAAAATTTTGGACTTAGGGAGGAAAATTTAACCAAATTTGATGTCATCATAAAATCTTACAACAATGAGTCTCAAGAAGCCTACGTCATCCTATGCCTTCTCCTTAGGATAGGACCTAAGATCTTAGATATTTTTTTTTTATATAATATCTTGCCCAGCATTGAATCTTCTTCTTGGACACCCTTGGATACATGCAATGAGGGTTGTCCCTTCTACTCTTCATCAATGTTTAAAATATGAATTTAAAAATAAACTTATCACCATCATAGGTGACCCTCATCCATTCCAATATTGTTCAATGGTTGAGCAAGCTCAATCTAAAATCAATTTTTGTCCATTTATTTCTCTTCACAAACTTCCTTCTTCTACTTATTCTATTTCTTTTCATCATCCTTCTTCATCATCTAAAATCACCAAGGAATTTGAAAAATTCAAAATAAGTAAGGAACCACCACTTATAATCCCATCACAAGGTCAAGCCAATCATCTAATCAAAAATCCTCTTATAGATTTAGCCCAGCTACCACCTTCACCTCGAACTATGGATTTTCCCCATAAAATAGGTGAAGTATTACATATAGGTATGTGTACCTTTGTCTACATGGAAACATCCCATGAAGAAAATAGCCATGGTAGCAACCCCTCCTTGGTAGAGATAACCTTTGTCCATTGTTACCTATCTAATGACTACCCACTTCCTAAGTATATCCTATCCAGTATAGGATGTCAAGGTAAGGGTTTGGGACCACAATAGTGAGGCATTCAATAACCTTTGTAAGTTGATCTTTGACTTGGGAGATGTGGCATAGGCTAAATCCCCAACAAAAACTAACTCTTAGCAACTAATGATGATCAAGTTGTCACCTTTGATGAATTCATGGATCATTACGGCTTAGAGTGGAGTAATGAGGATGAGGGACCCTCTTCTCCCTTTAACATATTGTTTTACAATGTGATAACCTTAGTTCATTCTAAGTTGATAATGACTCCTAGATAATGTGTTGAGGGGGATACTCTTTATGACATGGATCATGAAGATATCCTTTGAAATAATTTTTTCTTCGATGGGTTAGTCCCTTGTGTCACCCATGTCCAAACTTCTAGGTCTCAAGAGGAATTTATTCTTATCTCCTAAAGACCTTGGGCAACTAGGAGTTATCCTTGCCCCTCCTTACTATGATGATGAATCTTGCATTCTAATTAAGGAGACCCTCGATGTTAATATAGAAATTGAAGAGAACCCTAGACTCCTTAAGTTAGGAAAAGCCTTTTACATGGAAGAGCAGGAGCAATTGATCAAATTGTTAAAAGACTTCCAAGATATTTTTACGTGGTCATACACCGATATGCCAAGACTTGACCCCTTCTTAGTCAAGCATAACCTAGTGGTTAGATATAATGTCAAACCTGTAAAGTATAAGCTTAGGAAGATGCATCCTAAAGTCACCCTATTGGTCAAGGAGGAGCTCCAAAAACTCCTTGATATCAGTTTTATCAAATCCATCAAATATTTTGATTTGATTTCTAACATCGTTCCTATGGATAATAAGGAAGGAACAATCAGAATACATATTGACTTTAGGGACATTAATCTAGCCTATGCTAAAGATGACTTTCCCCTACCCAACATGGATATGATAATAGACTTCACTGTTGAATGTGGAATGCTATCATTTATGGATGGTTTCTCAGGATACAATCAAATCAATATTACCCTTGAGGATCAAGCCAAGACAACTTTCATAACTCCATGGGGCACCTTCTATTATAAAGTCATACCTTTTGGCTTGAAGAATTTTGGTGCCACATACCAAAGGGCCATGACATATCTTTCATGACTTGATGCATGATATAGTTAAATACTATATGGATGATCTTCTTGGTCACTCCAATCGAGAAACTCATCCTCAAGATTTAAGACAAATATTTGAAAGACTTCGAGAATACAAAGTCTATCTTAAGTCATATAAGTGTGTATTTGGAGTCACACCTGACAAGCTCTTAGACTTCATAGTGTCTAGGTGAGGCATTGAATTAGATCCAACCAAGATATATGCTATTACTGACATGCCTCCTCCATATAACCTAACCGATATACGTAGCTTACAAGGAATACTTCAAGCTATTCGTCGCTTCATAGCCCAGTTAGCCGATAAGTGTCAACCTTTTCTTAGGCTCCTTAAAAAGGATGTAGAGTTTAAGTGGGATGCTAAGTATCAAAAGATTTTTGAAAAACTCAAGAAGTATCTCACTTTCCTACCTTCCTCATCCCACCCAACCTAGATAAGTTTTTAATGCTTTATATAGAAGCTACAACCCAAGCTTTGGGGGCTATGCTAGCTCAACATGATGATTAGAACAAAGATCAAGCCATCTACTATATTAGTAGAACCCTCATTAGCTATGAAACCCGATACACTCCCTTAGATAAGCTTTGCCTTGTTATAGTGTTTACCTCTCAAAAGTTGAGACACTACATGCTTAGCCATAAGACATTAGTAGTCACAAGGTTTTATCCTCTCTACTACTTAATGTTAAAGCCCCACCTTTTAGGTCAAGCCACTAAATGGGTCTTAGCCCTTATTGAGTTTCACCTGACCTTTATAGGCCAAAAGACTATAAAGGTCAGATAATTTTTGACCAATTAGCCATCGATCCCTTAGAATCCTCCTATACCTTAGTCATCGAGTTTCTCAATGAGTGTCTTAACCTAGAAATAGAAGAGCCTGATTCCTGGTCATTTATTTATAAAACCTATTGCTTAAAGGGTTTTGGAGATGGAATCATTATAGTCACCCCTCAAAAATAATTGATTTCCCTCTCCTTCAAGCTATGTTTCTCTTGTACTAATGACACTGTAGAGTATGAACCCTTGATCCTAGGTCTTAGGGAAACTTTAGCCTTAAAAGTTAGGAGCCTCTCCATCTTTGGTGATTCTCAACTTGTGGTTAATCAAGTTAATGAGGTTTATCAAACTAAATATGATAAACTAAAACCTTATAAGGAGATTATCACCAAGACCTTGTCTACCTTTGATAGGGTAACCATAGAATCTGTCCCTAGATCCTCCATCTACCATGCACATCCCATGGTCGGTACTGCATCCCTTATCCCCTTGGAGTTAGAAGATGATTAAGCAACTATTATCATCCAACAACTTTGAGAACCCGCAATCCTTATCTCTAGCCTAGTTTCGTTAAACATCCTAAAAATCATATTTTCTCCATTTAAGCCTTGGTACATAAACATATTTAAATTTCTTAAAGATGGCATAATGCTTAATGTCTTAGATCGCAACAAGTAAAATATTTTATAAAAAAAAACATGTCGATTTGTCATAATCAATGATAATTTATATCAACATTATTTTTAGGGCATCCTCTTATGATGTCTTAACTATAATGAAGCCCAAAAAGCCCTTAATGAAGCTCATGAAGGGTCATGTGGAGGCCATTTTACCTGTAATTCCATTTCCAAAACAACTCCTTTGGCCTTCCATGGAGAAATATGCATGTGACTATGTTTAACACTATGACAAGTTTCAATGTCATGACAAACTTATTCATGCTTCTTCTCAAAACCTTCAAGTTATTTCTTCCCCTTGGCCATTCTCCATGTGGAGATTGAATATTATTCGTAAGATTAAACTCACATTGTCTAATGGTCATAAGTTTATCATCACGACAATAGAGTACTTCACCGAGTGGGTAGAAGCCATGCCCTTGGCCACAGTGAATGGAGTCCAAGTCTCCAAGTTTATTTTTAACTAGATCTTTTGTTGGTACAATATTACTTTGGTAATCATCTTTAATAATGGTACTCTTTTCAAGAACAATTACATCCATAAAATTTGTGCTAAGTACAATATTTAGCACAAATGGTTAACTTTGTATTACCCTCAGGATAATGGTCCAGCCAAAGCATCTAATAAATCCTTAATTAAGATCCTTAAGAAGTTGGTTAGTAAGATCGATCACAATTGGCATATCCAAATTTATCTTGCCTTGTGGGCCTATCGTACTAGCGTATGAACTCCTATAGGTGCAATACCTTATGTCTTAATCTATGACATTGAGGCAGATTTCCCCTTCGAGATATATATCTTGTCCTTGAATATTTTGTTGCAATATGCCTTGATCGATGATGAGTATCATTTAGATCATTTAAAGCAATTGGAGTTGTTGGATGAAAAACACATCCATGTCTTAGAGCATCTTCGAACCTATCTGAATAGGCTTAAGTGAACCTACTCTAAGAAATTTCACATTCATTCTTTTGAAGTTAAGGATCTTGTTCTCAAAGAAAACTAGAACACTAATGGTCACACAAATCTGAAAGGCAAGTTTCATCCCAATTGGTTAGGCCCCTTTGTCATAATGACCAAGTTTGTCTTAGGAGCCTATCACCTAACAACACTAGATGGTAAAGAACTTCAAGAAAAAATAATAAAAATGCACATAAATCAAGCTTATCTTTCTCTTTTTATTCTATATTTTCTCTATTTTCTTCTTCTTCTCTATTTTCTCTCATTTTTTTTCTCTTCTACGATTTTGCGCCCTATTCTCATAGGGTGCTAATTTGTTCGTTATCGGATTCTTGATCAAATTCATGGTTGACCCTCGAATTTACATAGGGGTTCATACAACGAATTCTCTAAAAAAACTTAAAGTAATTAAAAAATGCTTAAAACCTAATCTAACCTAGTCTAGAAGTTTGGTTTAGGTACGTACCCATACTCAATCTACTATGGTGTTGACTTCACCCCTCGCAACAACCACTTTGTGCATTAGTAGTGCCATCTCTTTGTTTTCTCTAGAGTCCCTTTTCTTCTCTTCACGTGATGAAATTGAATTCATTTTCACCCTCCCCTCCCTTTTTATCCTTCCTTTTCTCTCTCTTCCTTTTGTTGTTTTTGTTTGTCTTCTTTGTTCTTCTGCATCTGCCATTTCGAGTTTCTTCAAGAATTTTGCATTATGAAACTCGAGGGGGCACCCTGAACTTAGGGGCATCGATGTCATCAATGCCCTATAAAGAGTGCAAAATTTAAGTGTTCAAAATGACACCATTTTTGCACCATCCCTTTGCCTAAACTTGCTACCTCTTTTAGCGTTTGTCGTTTTTTGTCCACAAGTGTCTACAACTTTCTTTGACACATTTATTAGGACATCATTACATCAAAGAGGGGGTAAAATGTAGACAAATAAAATTGACCCATCCAAATGAGTCATTTTCCCTTAGATTCCTTAGAAGCCACTCAAAATTGCTAAGTGCAAATTTTGAGCTCCCTTCCCCCCTTTAGTTTTTCCTTTTCCCTAGCCTCATCCAATTCACAATCATCCAAGACGGGGCACGAATTCAACATTTTTGGGTTTTCATTCTAAAAACCCTAGTTTTGAGCTGAATTTTGCAATGTTGACCCCTTAACCAATTTTGTATTTTTTTTTCCTACCCTCCAAACCTCCTATAAATAGAAGGATTGGACTCCCTTTTTAAAAGATATGAAGATAGTTTTTGAATCAACGAAAGCTTTTGGAATGCTTTGTTGTTATACTTTTTGTGCTTCTTGTGGTTATTGATACAACTACTTTTGGTGAGCATATGGAAGAGCCTTAATGATAGATCATGTGCAAGACTTGACTTCTACAAAAGGAGAATAGGCCCACCATTTTGGTTGTTGCCTTCACTCTTTACCATTTCTCTTTTGTCGTCACCATAGATAAATCAAGTTTTTCTTGCATTATTTAGTTTTCTTTGGATCATTCATTTATGTTAGCTAAAGTTTTGATTACATTTCCTGCATCCAAAGAGTTAATTTAAAAGTTAGTCATGGATTCATGTCCCGTTCATACAAGGCACAAATTTGGTGAAACCCTTAGTTTTGTTGCCATTTTCTTTGTTTTTGAATTTGCGGCTACCCGTTACAGTGTGTAAATTTGGTTGCAAGGATTTGGGGGTAAGTTTTTATTCCCAAAACCCATTTTTTGTCTTGCGCATGTTTGTTTTTTATTTTTGCTTGCATTTTGTTTTCTCTATTCTATCCCGCATTCCATTTCATCCTATTTGCTTATTTTAAAAGGTTAAAATTTTCTTCTCATTTTAAGCGATCAACTAAAAGGACCAAGGGGGATTGACTATTGTGCCTCTACACTTGGTCTCATGGCAGCCTAAGTAGGCCCTCAAACATTGACCATAATTTTTTCTAAGCTTTTGTTACTATTTTGTAGGTCTACTCAAATTTGTGATTGAGAATTTTGAGGTGCAAATTTGGATTCGTGATTGCATATTCTAGAGCATAAATTTAGCTAGGATCAACTATCGAATCAAGTAAATGTTTTGATAGATATGTTAGGTTTTTTGTTGTATGTCTATGTCTTCTTTATGTTTTCTATAGTTGAAAGAATAAAATAAAATAAATAATCATTATAGAAATAGCATTTTTTTTGCCTACATCGTTGTTTGCCCTACATTATTCTTTATAGTTTAGATCTTAGTCAAAGACCAAACTTAGATGTTTTATCAATAAATACATCAAACTCTCCATCTCAAACTTGGAGTGAATCCCTAAATTACTCCCAGTAAACCCTTTAATCCCCAAGCCCCTAAGTGTATAGAACAATAGACTCACGATCACTGCGGATCCTAGCAGATCCATCAAGAATCGTCTGTAGGGGTTATTTTCCCCCTCTACAACACATATTCTAGTATATATGATATGTTTTCACTCCTTAATAGTTAGTCCTTCCTTGATTAATTCTCCTAAGGTATTTTAAATATTCTTCAAAACATCCTTATTGATAAGATGATATGGAATTTTAGGGTTATGGATTCCTTAGCTGAACAACCACAAGACATGGTTGAGCAACTACAAACTATTGTGGTGATGGTGGTAGTAACAAAGAAACCACAAACTATTTTGGTGATGATAGAGGTGGTAAAACAACCATAGCCATTAGTTGTTGGTAATATCCTTGCAGTGGAAATATTATTTAACCATAAGAGGTTGTTTAGGGTTCTAGATTCCTTGGTCAAACAACCACAAGAGGCAACAAAGCAACCATAAACTACTGCAACAATGATGGTAGAGCAACCATAAACTGCTACGATGATAGTGACGGTAGAGCAACCACACATTACTACAATGGTGGTGGCGGTGGTGGAACAACCATAGGCATTGATTATTGGTAATATCCTTGTAGTGGAGCCAAAAATAGATTCTAGGGGCTATAAAAGTGTCATATATTGATTTCACATAAAATTACAGGAGTCAAGTTAGGATTTCCAATGGTCGCTACATGCCCTTTAGATTAGATATTTAGTCATTTCATTTATGGTTAGAGGAAATGGCAATTGTGGAATCAACAACTCAAAAAATTTCCTCTCTTCATGTTGATGATGGGTTAGATTCCCAAAGTTGGGTTACACCTTTGCTTACAAAATATTTGGGCTTCTTGTCTATAAATCAAGTAAAATTTGCAAAAATATTGATGGAAGAGTAGTAGGAGCATCTTTTTTCTCACTAGCCACAACCAGGTTCTAATGATGGAAATAAAAAAGGCTTTTTTGAGCAGGTTGAAAATATTGATGCTAGTTATCCAAGTGGTTTGCTGACATATATATATAATGCTAGATGACTCTTGGCATATTCAAAACCTGGGAAAAATCCATGTGATGGTTTTACCCCTTGTGGGATTTGAATGGCAGGAGAGGGCAGGAGTAGGTCTGTTGTAGGAGTAGGTTTTCAATAGAATTGTGACAAAGAATCGAGTGTAGACCTTGATTACAAAGCTAAAAATTTGATCAAAGGAGTAGGACAAAATTCTAGGGACCCACAAAAGCACCCTTTTGACCCGAGGGATCGTTCCTGATCACATGTGGTTCATGGGAAACAAAAACCATAGATCTCCATTTTGAGCTACAATCAAAGAGAGGTAAATTCTTCATACTTTATAATTTGGTTGACCTAACTATTGCACAAGGATATATGAATCTTGTGGATCGATTTATGGGATCTCGGTTGGACCTTGATGCAATCAGGAAATGGGCTATAACTAAATGAAGACCCCATGGCTACATGGAGATCATGGCAATGATGAAGGGGTTCTTTATAGTTAATCTTAACAACAGTGAAGACTCTGATTAAATACTCTAGGGAGGTCCATGGTTCTATGGACGTCGAGGGTTTTTATTGTAATGATGGATCTTAGACTTTGATCCTGAAACCCAAAGATTTACCTAAGAACTGATTTGGATGAGATTGTCAGGCTTGCCCTTCCAATACTAGAATGAGAAAAATTTTGTAGGTATCACAAAGAAAATAGAGCATCTTATTGCTATTTATCTTGCCACCAAGGCTCGCTCATGGCTTATTTATGAAAGAATCTGTATAAATGAAAATATGGAGTTACCCAATTCAATCAGATTAGTTTTAAAGCTTGGGTATGGAATCAAACTATAGAATATGAAAATGCCCCAGTTAAATGCAAAAGTTGCAATAAATCAAGGCACTCAACCAATGCATGCTCCACTCATAAGGAATCCACCCAAAATTATAAATTTTGGCAAAAGAAAAAAATGAAGGTGAGAAATCCAAATAGGGTAGGGATTCAAGGGATAAAATTATTGAGAACAACAGAGAAGGGATCCCATATCACTTGGCAGAACCAATTCAATAAGAAGTCCCCAAAGAGGGTCAATTTTTGAAAGAATATCAAGAGATACTTATTGGAAAACCCTCTTTAGAAGGTTATGAAGTTTTAATTTTGAATTCCTTTACTCAACTAGACTCAGTAATGACTAATCTAGTCCCCCCAAACACAATGAAATAAATAAGGAAGAAAAAGTGCAATTGATTAGCTATTTTGATTCAAATGAACAATGTCATCTCGTAGAACCTTTAACCCATGATGATGGAAAATGGTCTAAAAATATGGGGGGTTTAGAATTCTTAGGTCCAACCCCAAGTTGACAAACTAGGAATCAAAATAAAAGGGGTATTTATGTAGGAGTGGAAAACAAACATGAAAGGCCAATGAATAAGGAGATTATAGAACAAGAAACTATGGCCAAAATTGCAAATGGAACCCAAACTACCTTATCCTAGGGCAGGGGGAAAAGATTGTTCGAAAGATTTAAGAAATCAAACTACTCTCTTGGAACACAAAGGGACTCAATGCCCCTTCCAATAAAATATTGGCTAACAGTCTCTTGGAGACCATTGATAAGTATTGCAGCTTCATGAAATCCCTGTGAAAGAATATTGGGCTTTTTGTGGACAAAGAAAAAAAGAAGCTTAGGGAAATCATCACAGCTTTAGAGCTTATGGTCAATGGGTGCCTCTAGTTTGTTGTTTTTTTGTCCTATAGGAGGTGGTTTACTTAATTGGTTTAGTATGATATTGCTTATGCTTTGATGGTCTATTTCTAAACCTTGTTAGTAGTTGTTTTGTATGTATGTTGTTTGGTTGTGAAGTAGAATGTGAAAGGAGTGTTTGTATCACAACCTTATTTGTTTAACATAAATGTTTTATGGAGAAGTTGTATTTCTAAGCATATTGTTAAATCTTTGACTACTATGTAAAAGGTTCGAGGACCTTTCAACACCCCTTCTCAAACCTTAATAATAAAAAAAGAATAAGTTGATATGGAAGTCCAAAAAGACTAACCCAAATCAGAAGCTTCTTGATAGTTTATGTCTCAATAGAAAAAAAATTATTCCATGCTCTTAAATAAAGGGTATCTCTCCCTCTAAACCATGAGTCACCACTCAATATTTTATCTATGATTTCTAAATTAGAAAATAAAATTACTAACACCTATTATTGCATATGTATCCTACCAATTTATTACTTCTTTTTTTGTGGAAAACATCCCAGAAGGGATGCCACTTTCGGGTAAGACCCAAGGAGGCAGGGGTATCCATTCCACCAAAATCGCCCAGGGCTCGAACCTGGCCTACCACCTTTGACATACTCAAGGAGCAAACAAACACACAATAAGATTAAAATAAAAAATAAAATAAAAATAATAAAATAAAATAAAAAACATGCTCCTTGAGTGTGTCAAAAAGATAAAGCACAACCAAACACACACAATAAGATAAAAAAACCACAACACGAACCACATAGAAAAAACACAAGAACAACAAAACAAAACACAAACATGACAAAAACAACAGAACACTACAAAGACATAACCAACAAAAACATGAAAAACAAAAACAACCAAAACCTAAAAAATTAAAAAATAAAAATAAAAAACAACCAACAACAGACAATAAACAAAAACAAAAAACATAGAAAACACTCACACACAAAAACACGAATTAACACAAACATACAGAAACACAAGAACAAGAACAACAAAAACACAAGAACAATAACAAAAAACACAAAACAACAAAAACACAAGAACAACAAAAAACAACACAAAGAACACAAAAACAAAACAAAACAAAAAACACACACACCTCAAAAAACTAAACAAAAAAAAAAAAAAAAAGAAAAAAATTGAACATAACAATGACCTTTCTAGACCAAAAGACTTTTAAGGCAAGAATCAACAGAGGAAACAAAAGAAAGAATAGTTTGAGCTAGGGAACTAAAATACCTTGACCGAACCAAAGAGAAGCAAAAATAAAGCAAGAAGAAACTAGGTACCTTCAAAACTGGAGCCATCCAAAGAAATGATAGAAAGAAGAGCTTCCCTTATTTGTGAAGCCCACCATCTAGGAGGGTGGCCATAACAAGTAAGATCACCTTTGTCCAAAGCCCAATTAGCTAAAGCATCAACAGTCTTGTTTTGATCTTTGACCACATGATTGTAATCAACTTTCAAAAATCCCATCTGGATTAATTGAATCTTCTCAATAATTCTTTTTATTCTCCAATCAACCTTATGATTCTTAGGAGTCTTCAAAATATTAATCATGAGTTGAGAGTCAGACTCAACTAACACCTTTTCCCATCCAACCTTAGTAGCCTCTTGAAGGCCTCTGAGGATACCATACCCCTCAACAAGGTTATTGGAAAGAATACCCAAATTCTCAGCAAAAGTAAAAACCAGGGAGCCATCTGAAAGTCTACCAATTCCTCCCGCACTAGCTTTTCCAGGGTTCCCTCTAGAGGCTCCATCAGTATTGACTTTTCCAAAATCCTTAGGAGGAGGTTGCCAATTTCTTGTCCTATCCATCTTACAAATACTCACATTCCCTTTAAGTTGGTTGCCCTTAGAAGATTTAATCTTCAATATTTGCATCACTTGATCCCATCTTTGGTGGGAGTTTTGGGGGTGATTAAGGAGTTGATGGACTGATTCAACTAAGTTGGCTATGGTCTTTTGCCAAATATAGTGAATATCCTTCCTATCTTGATTAAAAATTTGGTTGTTCCTTTCATTCCAGATATTCCAAAGAAGAATGGTAGAACCCATCCAAACTAACTGCCTAATAAAGTGATCAACACCCTCTTGTTTAGGCCAATCCCTCCAAAGTTGTTCAAAAGTAAAAAAATTGGACCATTGTAAGCCAAGTAAAGTGGCCATTCTCCTCCATAGCTCAGAGGCTAAAGTACACTCAATAAAAATATGGTTGAGAGTTTCTACATTCTCTCCACACATTTCACATCTAAAAGGGCCATGAAAACCATGCTTCATAAGTTGCTCACCAGTAAGCACCCTACGATGCAATAAAAGCCAAGTAAAGAACCTCACCTTAGGCCAGAGCTTTTGAGCCCACAACTGAGAAAATATGTCAGAATATTGGTTGGGATTATTATGGCATAAGGTCAAATAACCTTGAGCAACTGAATACTCACCCTTAGTAGTGTTGTTCCATCCAAAACAATCTTTTTCATGGGACCAAGAGAGAGATCTCATATGAAGGATGCCTTGGATATCTTGTCTTTACCTTTCTGGGATTTGAATAGGCCAGTCCTCAATAGGGATCCAATATCTACCAACCTTTGAATTACCAGTATGGTACCGACAGTAATTAGCCACCTTTATCCAATTAGCTCGGTGAAGCTCCTCCATCCAAGGCCTCCAATCGGGAAGCTGAGTTATCAAAGGCTTGTGACCATCCCAAGAATCTATCCAAAAATTTACCTGTTGACCATTATGAATGATCCAAAATAAATTTTTCTTTATCAAATCCTCACCAGTCTTAAGAACTGCTAAAATGGGAGAACCTTTGGTAGGAAGTTGATAGCGAACAAGGTCTTCAGGACTTTTGTTCTCAGCATATTTAGCACGGAGATTATTGGCCCAAAGAGCATTGGGGTTATGCAACATCCTCCAATATAATTTAGTAGCTAAAGCTTTGTTGTTATTAATAGAAGACCGGAATCCTAACCCCCTTCATTCTTAGGAAGACATAAAGTGTCCCATTTCACCAAGGCCCATTTTCTTTTCTCCTTAGTACCACTCCAGAGGAATCGATGACTGATTTGATCCAGTTCTCAAAGAACAGCCTTTGGGATATTCAACACGGAAGAAACATAAATAGGAATAGCTTGAAGGACTGATTTTACCAAGGTGATTCTACCCCCAGAAGAAAGCCACCTATTGGTCCACTTTCCAATTTTCTTCTTGACTTTGTCCAACAACCAATTCCAATATTTTTTTTTGCCTTTGAATATTGATGGGAATACCTAAATAAGTGATCGAAAGGGAGGTCTTCTTATATCTTAATTTATCCAAGACCATGGATTCCTGTATGGAAGAGTAGTGAAAGAAAATAACTTTAGATTTGTCTTCATTGATCAACTGCCTAGTAGCCTTAGAAAAATAGCTAATGATTTGCTTAATATTAGAAGCTTCCTTAACTGTAGCTTTACCTAAAAGAGTAGAGTCATCAACAAATTGAAGATGAGAGATAGGTCTAGCTCCATGAGCAATGGTAACTCCCTCAAGGGTTTTGTTTTCCCTCTTTTTGGTTATAGTCCTACCCAAGCATTCAACAAGAATGATGAATAAATAAGGGGATAGCGGGTCACCTTGCCTAATACCTCTGGAAGTCAGGAATGACTGAGAAGGCCTGCCATTGATAAGAACTAAGTAGGAAACTGAAGAGATACATCCCATAATCCAATCCATCCAATCCTTAGAGAAACCAAATTGCCTCAAAACTTTGATAAGGAAGTGCCAATCCACTCTGTCATAAGCTTTGGATAAGTCTAACCGAATGAACATGGAAGGAGATTTTTGCATATCCATGGAATGGATGGCTTCCTGAGCAAGAACTATCTCATCTACTATTTGACGCCCTTCCACATAACCCCCTTGTTCAGGGGAAATAATCTTATGCAAAAGAGGCTTCAACCTTTCTGCCATGATCTTAGTAATGATTTTGAGAAGAACATTACATAAAGCAATAGGTCTAAAAGCTGAGATATGATCAACCTCTTGAGCTTTTGGAACAAGAGTAATATAAGTTTTATTGATAACCTTCAAAATTTCTTTGGCTTTCCTGGCTTCTTCCACCACCTCTAATAAATCAGCATGAAGGATATCCCAGAACTCTTGGTAGAACTCAATGGGAAAACCATCAGGACCTAGGGTTTTCCCTTTTTGCATTTTAAAAACTACCTGTTGAAGCTCATTGATAGTAATAGGAGCAGTCAAAATAGAGTTCTCCTCAGAAGTGATAAGAGAAGGGATTGCTTGAAGAACATTTTGTTGAGAAGTTGAGTCAAGAGGAGTAGCAGCAAAAATATTGGAAAAGTAATCGACAACAATAGAGTTCATGCCATCCCAAGTATAGACAACATCTCCAGAATCTGATTTCAGGGAAGAAATAAAGTTGTGAGATCTTCGAGCTAGAAGAGATTTGTGGAAGAAATTTGTGTTTCGATCTCCTTCTTTGAGCCATTGAATTCTAGATTTTTGCTTCCATAAGAGTTCTTCTCTTTTTTCCCATTCCTCTAACTGAGTTGTGAGTTTAATTTCATCTGCACTTCTATTCTCTGTGAGGCCATCTAAACGGATTTTCTTATTCAAATTTTCAAGTTGAGCAATAACTTCATGTTTTTTTTATGAACATCCCCAAACTCCTTCCAGTTCCAAGTCTTGATTTTGGATTTAATGTATTGCAGTCTTTTGGCAAAATAGAACATCTTAGTCCCATACCTAGGCTTACCTTCCTTCCACCATTGTTGCACACGAGGTCTAAAGGAACTGTCTCTGAGCCACATTAATTGAAAATGAAAAGGAGAGAAACTCACATTGGTTTTCCACATTTCCACCATGATTGGCCAGTGATCCGAACCAACATTGTTAAGAGTCTTCACTTTAGGAATGTGACCATGGATTAAGAAATTTTTAGAGAGCAAAAACCTATCCAATCTCTCCATTATACAAGCTAAGCCTTGCCTTCTGTTAGACCAAGTCATAAGGCCATTATCTGGTTGGATGTCCACAAGATGGAGGTTTGCAATATATTCGCTCATGAGGTCAGTGCTTTTGTCCAAATTTCTATTTCCCCCCATTTTCTCATCCAGAGAGAGGATGGTATTGAAATCTCCTCCGATCAAGATCCAAGCTTCAGGAAAATGAGAGATAATATGAGTTATATCCTTCCATTGTCTTCTTTTTTCCTCCAAAGCAGTCGGAGCATAAACAGTAATGCAGAGCATAAGTTGGTTGGAATGTCTACTTTGAATAGCTATAGCCAAAAGACCCCAACTGCCAACCATATGGTGAATAACTACCTCTTTTGGGTCCCAAAGACAAGCAATGCCACCAGAAGTCCCCTGGGAACTGAGGGAAACCACTTTTCCAGTTGGCCAAATTTTACTAGCAATTGAGTCCATATCCTCCATTGACATCTTTGTTTCTTGAAGGAAAACAAGATGTGGATGATTTATCTGAATCATTCTTCTAATTTCATTTTGTTTTGAAAGACTCCCTTTGAGTCCTCTAATATTCCAAGTGATGATCTTCATTAATACCAGGGCTAAAAAAGTTGGGAAGGGCATTAATCTTACCTTCCTCTACAAGCTTTTCACCTTCTTTTACCATATGATATTGATTGGTCTTGCGACCTGCCTTTTGATTAGAATCCATCTTCAGTTTTTTTCCCTATTTCTTGACTTACTCCAATTGAATCTGAGATGGCTTCTAACCTTGAAGAATGCTCGTACACAACCAAAATTTTACTAGAGGGTTCAATAGAGTCTATATTGGGACCTGTATTATTTGAAGTTTTGACATTTAAAAGATTGTTTTTCTTGTGTAAATTTTCTTCCTTTTTTTTATTGAAAACCTTTGATTTGTTGGTTTGTCTCCGAGTTCTTCCCTTCATATTTAAATTGTGTTTCTAAGATTTTTGTTTCCATTATTTCCTCTTCCTCACTTGGGACATCATTTGTGGAAAGGATTTCAAACATATTAGCAGATGACTTTGATTGATCCTTCATAACTGGTTTTTTCTGAGTGTTCTTCTTCTTAGGCATTTGGAAACCTGTTGAGTTTATATCTTCTTTCTTTTGATCAAGAATTTTATTTGGGCAAGCACTAGCCAAATGACCATATTCATGGCAAATTCTACAATGAAAAGGAATGTTCTCATAGTCCACTACTTGCTCCCAAGTGTCTTCCCCAAATTGTAATGTGATATTTTTAGGTAGGGGTTTGTCAAAATCCATTAAAACACAAATCCGAGCATAAATAATATGTTCAAAATTTTGAGTACAATCAACAGATATCATAAAAGTTCCTAAAGAGTTTCCAATTGAAGAAAAAATAGTAGGATTCCAAAATTCAATAGGGAGGCCAAAGAGTCTAACCCACACGGGAGCTGTAGAAGGCATCTCTTCTTCGACTTTAAATTTAGTATGCCAGGGCTTCATGAAAAGCCTTGCCCTTCCAAAAAACTAGGGACCCCCTTGAAAAGTTTTCTCTCTATCTTCATTATTAGCAAATAAAACAAGAAAATAACCATTTGGATAAATAGAGATTTGTAACTCACCTTTAGTTTTCCAGATTTTTGCAGCCCAGACTTTGAAAGCAGATAGGCTCGGACGAAAACCCATGAACCGACAAATTAGTCCTCTTTTTTCCAGATCTTCAATGCTAGTCTGAATGTTACCCATATCAAGCTTAACAATAGGAGTTCCATCAACTGCTTTAAGACATCCTGACTCCATTTTCCTAGGATCAATCTTAGGCATTCTTAGAGGTTTATGGGAAGCCCTAAGATTAATATTAGCATTGGGTTGAGGTTGTCCACCATGGAGGGCATCCCTAAAATTCATTTTTGGGGCTGAGTCTTCGAAATTCTTACCCTTGACAGGGGTTTTCATAGTAGATTTATTTTGTGGGTGCACCTTAGCACCAGATTCACTTGAGATCTGAGCCATTTTTTGATCAATTGCTTGAAACTTATTTCGTGATCTCTTTAATCCTTGCCCTAGACGTCGTGGAAAGGTATGGTTTTCACTTTTATTTTGTGCAGCAAATTGGAAGTCGTTGTCACTCAAGTTCACAACATGATCTATTGAAAGATAGATTTCTAACCCATCTTGGATCCCCTGCAACATATCCTACTAAAATATTGAGTATAAACCACAAAGATATTGGCCGCTAGGGCCCGAAGGCCCTAAAAACCAACCTCTGGAGCTGCTTGCACTCAACCCAGATGAAACCCTCGCACAACCGCTTGCCAAAAATCTCATTCACACATAGGGATGTGCTAGGATCTGTGTTGCTCCAAATGATCTAAAAATTGGTGGAGACGTTCTAGGGTTTTTCAGGCATCTACCCTCAAAATTTTAGCTCAATCCGAGTCCGGATGAGTGAAATATGGCCGAAACAAGTTCGATAGTTTGGGCAGTCCTACAAAAAATGTCCCTCCTCAATCAGCTTCCTCTTTTCCTCAAGTCTATTACTTATTATTTTTATTACAATTATTATGCTTTCATTCGATACACTATTTGAGTAAATTATAATCTTGGGTGATGCTTGTATTGTATTTTTTAATATCATAAGTAATAGATGTTGCTTATTATTGTGAGATTTTTGTTAAAACTCTATTTAACATAAGTTTGAAAATTCTACCCTTCCATCAAACTCTAAACACTCTAGGGTTTATGAATTTTTTATTGTGTCATTTTTTGCTACTATATTTTTGGTGATCTTGACAAGAGCAATCTTTCTAATTATTTAACTTTTCTTGGCCATTAGGGTTTTACAAAGGTTTCTATCTTAAATATGTCTTCTTTGTTCAATTAGTTATATGAGATTGAAACGGACCGAACCCATATTACATCATGACCACATAGTGTTGTTACAACAACATTCTTGATAATTATGTAATATCGACTAGTAAGATTTGAACTTGGATCTCCTCCTTGGAACTTATTGTATTTAATTAGTTGAGCTCATTCCATTTGATTCAAATGTCAAGGTTCATTGATGGGATTTGAACCTTGGTTTATGATATGAAACTCTTTATTCCCAACCACTTAGTTTGAATCCCATGTGTAATATGTTAAGGTTCATCAATGAGATTGGAACCTTATTCTATGATGTAAAACTCATCACTCTCGACCAATTACCCCAAGCCCCTTAGTATATCTTAAATATGTTTTCTTATGCCCTATGGTTGGATCTGATTCTCAATATTTTTGAATATTATTAGTATCCAATCTTTTTTTTGTGGAAAACACCCCAATTAGGATGCCACTTTTAGGTAAGTCCCAAGGAGGTAGGGGTATCTATTCCACCAAAAATACCCAGGGCTTGCACCTAGCCTACCCCCTTTGACACACTCAAAGAGCATACCTAAAACAACAAAAACACAAACAAACACAAAAACAACAAAAAACAATAATAATAATAAATAATAAATAAACACAAAAACAACAAAAGACAACAAAAAACACAAAACAAACACAAAAACATAAATATAACAAAAGAAAAAAAACAC
Organism: Wollemia nobilis; assembly: GCA_028583015.1. Lineage (NCBI taxonomy): Eukaryota > Viridiplantae > Streptophyta > Pinopsida > Araucariales > Araucariaceae > Wollemia > Wollemia nobilis. The sequence continues at coordinate 3,326,732 of JAQPPZ010002347.1, forward strand.
AAAAACATAAAAACAACAAAAAAACATAAAAAACAACAAACAGCAACAAAATACAAACACACACAAAAAAAACACAAAAACAACAAAACAACACACAAACACACAAAAAATAATAAAAACACAAAAACACAAAAATAAAACAGAACAAAAACAATACAAAACAACACACACATCGAAAAACAAAAAAGGAGGAAAAAATAGAAAACAAGTTTGGCCTTTCTAGGCCAAAAGGCTATTCAGGCAAGAATCAACAAAGGAAACATAAGAATGATTAGTCTGAGCAAGGGAACTAAAATACCTTGACCAAACCAAAGAGAAGAAAAAACAAAGAAAAAAGGAACTAGGTACCTCTAGTACTGGAGCCATCCAAAGAAAGGATAGAAAGAAGAGCTTCCCTTATTTGTGAATCCCACCATTTGGGAGGGTGGTCGTAGTAAGTAAGATCACCTTTGTCCAATGCCCAATTAGCTAAAGCATCAACACTCATGTTATGTTCTTTGACCACATGATTGTATTCAACTTTCAAAAAGCCCATCTAGATTAATTGAATCTTCTCAACAATTCTTTTTATTCTCCAATCAACCTTATGATTCTTAGAAGGAGTCTTCAACAAATTAATCATGACTTAAGAGTCGGATTCAACCAACACCTTTTTCCATCCGACCTTAGTAACCTCTCGAAGGCCTATAAGGATACCATACCCCTCAACAAGGTTATTGGAAAGGATACCCAAATTCTCAGTAAAAGTGAAAACCAGGGAACCATCTGAAAGTCTACCAATTCCTCCTACACTAGATTTTCCAAGGTTCCCCCTAGAGGCTCCATCGGTATTGACTTTTCCAAAATCCTTAGGAGGAGGTTGTCAATTCCTTGTTCTATCCATATTTCGATTACTCACATTCCCTTTAATTTGGTTGCCCTTAAAAGAGTTAATATTCAATCTTTGCATCACTTGATCCCATCTTTGGTGGGAGTTTTGGGGGTGTTTAAGGAGTTGTTGGACTGATTCAACTAAGTTGGCAATGGTATTTTGCCATATATAGTGAATATCCTTCCTTTCTTGATTGAAAATTTGGTTGTTTCTTTCTTTCCAGATATTCCAAGGTAGGATGGTAGAACCCATCCAAACTAGTTGCCTAATAAAGTGATCAACACCCTCCTGATTAGGCCAATCCCTCCAAAGTTGTTCAAAAGTAAAAAAAATTGGACCATTGTAAGCCAAGTAAGATGGCCATTCTCCTCCATAGCTCAGAGGCTAAGGTACACTCAATAAAAATATGGTTGAGAGTTTCCATATTCTCTCCACATATTTCACATCTAAACGGGCCATGAAAACCACGTTTCATAAGTTGCTCACTAGTAAGCACCCTATGATGCAATAAAAGCCATGTAAAGAACCTCACCTTAGGCCATAGCTTTTGAGCCCACAACTAAGTAAAAATGTCATATGATTGGTTGGGATTATTATGGCATAAGGCCAAATAACCTTGAGCAACTGAATACTCACCCTTAGTAGTGTTGTTCCATTCAAAACAATCTTTATCATGGGACCAAGAGAGAGATCTCATATGAAGGATGCTTTGGATGTCTTTTCTTTGCCTTTATAGAATTTGAATAGGCTAGTCCTCAACAAGGATCCAATATCTACCAACCTTTGAATTACTAGTATGGTATCAATAGTAATTAGAAACCTTTATCCAATTAGCTTGATGAAGCTCCTCCATCCAAGGCCTCTAATCAGGAAACTAAGTTATCAAAGGTTGGTGACCATCCCAAGAATCTGTCCAAAAATTTGCTTGTTGACCATTATGAATGATCCAAAATAACTTTTGCTTAATCAAATCCTCACCAGTCTTAAGAATAACTAATATGGGAGAACCTTTGGTAGGTAATTGATAGCGAACAAGGTCTTTAGGACTTTTGTTCTCAATATATTTAGCACAAAGATTCTTGGCCCAAAGAGCATTGGGGTTATGCAAAATCCTCTAATACAGTTTAGCAGCTAAAGCCTTATTGTTATTAATAGCAGACCAGAAACCTAACCCCCCTTCATTCTTGGGAAGGCATAAAGTATCCCATTTCACCAAGGCCCATTTTCTTTTCTCCTTAGTACCACTCCAGAGGAACCGATGATTGATTTGATCTAATTCTTGAAGAATAACATTTGGGATATTCAACACAACAGAAAAATAAATAGGTATAGCTTGAAGGACTTATTTTACCAAGGTAATTTTGCCCCCAAATGAAAGCCACCTATTGGTCCACTTTCCAACCAATTATGGTATTTTTTTGTCTCTGAATATTGAGAGGAATGCCTAAATAAGTGATTGGAAGGGAGGTCTTCTTATATCTTAATTTATCCAAGACCATGAATTCTTGTCTCGGAGAGCAGTGAAAGAAAATGACTTTAGATTTGTCTTCATTGATCAATTGCCCGATAGCATTAAAAAAGCAGTTGATGATTTGCTTCATTTTAGAAGCTTCCTTAATTATAGCTTTTCCTAACAGAGTAGAGTCATCAACAAATTGAAGATGATAAATAGGCCTAGGTCCATGAGCAATGGTAACTCCCTCAAGGGTTTTGTTTTCTTTATTTTTGGTTATAGTCTTGTCCAAGCATTCAACAATAATGATGAATAAATAAGGGGAGAGGGGGTCACCTTGCCTAATACCTCTGGAAGAAGGGAACAACTGAGAATGCCCGCCATTGATAAGAACAAAGTAGGATATCGAAGTGATACATCCCATAATCCAATATCATAAGCTTTAGATAAGTCTAAACGAATGAACATAGATGGAGATTTTTGCATTTCCATGGAATGGATGGCTTCCTAAGCAAGAACTATCTCATCCACTATTTGATGCCCTTCCACATAACCCCTTTTTTAGGGGAAATAATCTTATGCAAAAGAGGCTTCAACCTTTCTGCCATGATCTTTGTAATGATTTTGAGAAGAGCATTACATAAAGCTATAGGTCTAAAAGCTGAGATATGATCTACCTCTTGAGCTTTTGGGACAAGAGCAATATAAGTTTTATTGATAACCTTCAAAATATCTTTGGCTTTCCTGGCTTCTTCCACCACCTCTAATAAATCAGCATGAAGGATATCCCAAAACTCTTGATAGAACTCAATAGGAAAACCATCAAGACCTGGGGTTTTTCCTTTTTGCATTTTAAAAATCATCTGTTGAAGCTCATTGATAGTAACTGGAGCAGTCAAAATAGAGTTATCCTCGTAAGTGATAAGAGTAGATGGCTTGAAGAATATTCTGTTGAGAAGCCGAGTCAAGAGGTGCAACGACAAATAGATTGAAAAAGTAATTGACAACAACATAGTTCATGCCATCCCAAGTATAGACAACATCTCTTTAATCAAATTTCAAGGAAGAAATAAAGTTGTGAGATCTTCGAGCTAGAAGATATTTGTGGAAGAAATTTGTGTTTTGATCTCCTTCTTTGAGCCATTAAATCCTAGATTTTTGCTTCCATAGGAGTTATTTTTTTTTATTCCTCTAACTAAGCAGTGAGTCTAATTTCATCTATACTTCTACTTTTTGTGAGGCCATCTCCCCATGGCTCGTATTGATTCTTTGGGGTTGATTTTTTTATTATTGCTTCCTAAGGATGAGAATATGATTTTTCTTCATGGGAAGACGCAAGAGGATATCTATATATCAAAACCATAGGGATTTGTCTTAGATGGACCTACTCCTATAGTTTGTAAATTTTAGAAGTCCTCATATGGGCTTAATCAGGCACCTCATGCTTGGAATGAGAAAATTTAGTCCTTTATCAATTACAGCTTTTGGCAATGCCAAACATAACATAATGTTTACATCAAGCATCATAACAAAAAGCTTCTTGTTATTGTGTTGTATGTTGATGACCTTCTTAACAAGGTAACCTTTACATAATTGATCCAAGTGATGAAATGACAACTTCAAGTCACCTTTGAGATGAAAAATTTGGGACTTCAATATTTTTTTGGGGATTCAAATGGATCAATTACCCTTCGGGATCACTACCTCATAGCCTGGGTATGCCTTGGATATTTTACAATAATTCAAGATGGAGGAGTATCAATCCCTTCCACTCCATTTACTTTAGGTTTAAGTCCTTGAGAATGTTGTTCCACTCCTTTGGTTGATTCCACCTTGTATCGATATTTTATTGGGGTCTTCTTTACTTCACATAAGCTATACTAAATATTGTCTTAGTTGTGAGCTACTGTTCCACATATATGTGGGCATCTCATGAGAGTCATCAGAAAACAATTAAGCAAATTGCAAGATATATCAAAGGTACCTAACATATCTGCATTCATTATATTATTAGGGCTCCTCTTGTTTTACAAGTTTACTTAAAAGTAAAATGAGAGGGTGATCTCGACTAATGACAAAATTTGACCGACTTTATGTTCCATTTTTTCTTTTTAGACTGGTCATTTGGTCTTGTTGTCTGTGGTCTACTATACCTCAATATCTTAAATAGGATAAATATTTTACTACTAATGGGAGTACCAAACATCTTTGATGGAGGATAATGATTCTTGAGTAGTTGGACCTTCCTCAATAGTTTTCCATTACCCTCTTTTGTGATAACTATAGATTCATTGAGCTTGTTCACAACATTGTTTTGCATTGATGAATGAAGCACATTAAGGTTTGGATGCAAATTATGCTTGTTACCTTCATCCTCATGGGATGCTTGAGCTATTTCATGTATCATCGATACAATAGTCTATAAATATACTGACCAAGTTTATGCCATGGATGATCTTTGTGTAGTTAAATATAATGTTTTGGATGTAAAAAGATAAAGGTAAAATAGTTTTTAACATCTATGAGGCCATAGGTTATATGGGATGATCCTCATAGAGGATGTTATTTACCCAATATATGGTTATCCAACCATCTTTGGTTACTGAAGCATGGTGTACAACTGTACCCCCTACAAGACTTGAACTTTGAACCTCCTAATAGAGTTCTAAAATCTTCATCGTTAGGTCCACTTAGGTTGCATACAAAAGTTTACTAATTATGTATCTATTATTTGGAAAAATTAGAACTTCGATGTCCTCCTTGAAAGTCAAGGAAATTAACTGATTAAGCTAATGTCATTTGATTATTTAAGGTTCACCCATAATATTTAAACCTTGCTGTATCATATAAAACTCTTTACTTTCTACCAATTACTCTAAATCCCATGGTGTAGAGGACATTCCTTTATAAAGATGATTAATAAAGGTCTATTCCCTATTTAACTTCAGGAAGGATATTAAAATAAATAAGTGAAATTAATCTTCATATGAAGTTATATTTTTCTTGTGATAGTTCCAAGGGACAATGCAAAAGATTAGGCTTTGGCTCTTTTTAGGAGGTCCAAGGATCAAACCACAACATGTGTGTGACTGTGTGTTAAATTCCATATTGATAAGCTCAACTCCCCCCCCTTATAAGATGCCATGGTGGGATAAGGATGTCCAACCTTGAGCGTCGGTTGTAAGAGTTTCTCGCACTAACCAAAATTTTTTGTCCTAGGGATAGCACAATGGTTTGGGCTTTAACTTTTTTTTTTTTTTTTGTCTTGGGGATAGCACAATGGTTTGGGCTTTGACTCTTCTTCAAAAGATCCAAGGTTCAAACCGTTGTGTAGTTGTGTGTTAAATTCCCTATTGATAAGGTCAACTCTCCCCATAATAAGAGGTCATGGTAAGATGGAGATGTCTAACCCTAAACTTCAATCATTAAAGTTATTTACCCTAACCAAATCTAATTTTTTTTTTTTTAACCTGAAATTTTTTATTTATTATATATATATATATTTTTAATAAGGGTCTGATTTTGGTTATCCTCATTACCTTTCCTGGTCCTTCGTAAATAGGGACAAGGACCACTTTAAATATGTATGCGGTGGATCTCTCTTCTACACCAATTAAACAAAGGAGGAAATCATCTCTTACCAATTAAGGTAATATGGGAGTGATGTAATCTGACGTATGAGCCTGGGTTGCAAACAAAATGTGGATTGGATAAAAATCTTACTACGAAATAAAATTGGCGCAACATTAGACTGACTTTCAGCAAACGTCTCTCAAAGTTTGAATTGGGCGAAGAAAAGTATCCCTACACCATAGGAGTTTCTGATTTACTAAAACATGGTCGTTACCGAAGCTCGACACGTTCGATTAATCAAAAGCTCTGGCTCTTATCATTGAATAAATACAAGCTTAAGCTATGGCAGAAAGATTTGGAATGGAACCATTAAACCATAAAACCCCAACAGAACAATAATGGCAACTGCAAGGGCCGCCCGCAGGGTGTGGTCGAAGGGAAGCTCCCATTGGTCTTGGCATCAATTCCCCTTAAATCATTCTTCCCTATATTATTCGTCTTCTTTTTCTCATTTGCCTCCGTTTTCTTTTGATATCTTCCGCGTCTGGTCCCGCTTTCCCACTCCTCTGTTATTCTCGCCTTTAAGCCCTACGCCTTTAACCCTAGGATCAACCTCCGCGCATGCTAAACTTTACCTGCCCCTTAACAGGTGGCTTGCACATTCAGGCCCCTTGTTCTTGTGCTCGCCGACGTGGCAACTGTCACAGTCGGCCACCCCTCTTTATTCCCCCGGCAAATTTGTTTTCCGAAAGACCGAATGGGAAGGTAAGTCACGTCAGCAGAAGATAAATGAATTTGTTAGAAAACATTTGCCGGAGAAAGTGAGGAAGTGGCAGGTTGCAGAGGCCCAGGTAGTTCAGGGGGATCAAATCGCAGCCAGTCGGCCGACTTTCTTCAATGGTGCCTCTGGTGGGGAATATTCGGTCCCAGATGCTTCTTTCGTTAGTGTGAACTTGCCTAATGCCATCTCCATTGCCAGAATGCTCTCGGGTCCATTTCTTGGATGGTATGCATCCATATTCATTTTTTTTGTTTTCCGTTTATCTGTTTATATGTGATTAAGATCGGTCCCACCTATTACACCAGGATTTTTACAACATACATGCATCGCTTGACAAGACACTCAAACATCTGTTTCCTCTAGAATGTTAAGGAGGTTGAGGTGTTAATGGGTTTAAACTTTTTACATCCAACCGCTTAACCTAAAATCCATTCACTGTTTGTTTTTCCTTTATTTTGATTAAAAAAAAATTTAATTTGATATTACCCCTTACACCTAGGAGTTCAAAAGTTATATGGATAGCGCAAGAAGGTTTTCAGACCTTACCTCTAACCACTTTACATTTGAATTAGTCTCGAGGTTTTGTAGTCGAAGGGAAATTACAAGGATATATTGTACCATTACAAATTTACAAGGAAAATTCATTCATAGATATGAACCGTAAATTGGCATCAAGGCAGTCATTCATGAAAACACATCAAATCGGAGTACAAAGCATGAACATTTTCTTAATTATCAATTATTAAGCACATATTATGGCTATGGGTGGACTGATTCTGGTGTCAAAATGACAGTTATATGATGGCTATGGTTGGACTGATTCTGGTTTCAATACGACGGTCAGAATAACTTGGACAATGGTCTGGACCTTGGTTTCATTCTATAAACGTCATATTATAATCAGATAGTCACAACTTTAAAAACTCAAATCTCGGTGCATATTGCCTTGACAAATTCATATTTACAAAAAGTTTGGAGGTATTGTTTATGTCCTTTACTTGTGAGTTGGATTTGAATGTCATGGGGGAGATTGGGAGAGCTGGCAATAGGTGGCACAATTGCTAACTTGGAGAGCTAAATGTTATAAAGAAAGAGAAGATGAAAATCATTATGAAAGCATATGTGAGAGAGGCAAAGTTGGGCAGAAGATGCCAAGTATTTTTTGGAATCCTATGGTTTACCTCATACAGACGGCTCTTTGTTTATTAAGGCAGATGTGAACTGGCACTCAGCAAGATGCTTATGTTCATTTCGGTGAGGATTTACTCATCCAGGAGTATCAAGATTCAAATTATATCGTTGCAACTTGATGGCATCTGGTTTCTCTTATATGTTGCGCTCATGGTCTCTTGCACACCCTTAATTTGGTTTTTTTGGTAATGAAATGGGGGTTGTATCTATCTATCTATATAGTTTTGGTGAGTGAGGAGGCATGAAATTAATTTTCTTTTATGTTGTGCTCACGTTCTCTTGCACACCTTTAATTTTATTTGTATGGTCATGAAATGTGGGGGGCAGAGAGAGAGAAAGATGTACCTACACACATAAAAAAAACCAGAACCGACGAAAATGATGTCTGGCATCAATTTAGGGTTTACCCTGCATTCTTCCCTCTGCCTGTGACCGCCACTAGCTCATGACAAGTAGCAAAATCTTGTTCAACTTTCTGTTAATGGTGGTCAGGGAAGCCATGATGGTTGACATGATGAAGGTGGCAAGCGTAACATCAATTGATTGTATCAATCGCAGCTTTGTCCCTCCCTAGCATAGTTCTAAAACTCGGCGAAAAATTGTGAGTTCTCGCGAAGCTCGCTAGAATTTGCGTCTGACGATATTTTTAAAATCTTTTTGGCATCAAGAAACTCGTCGACTTGGATTGAGTTTTGCGCCATTTTCTCGCCCATTTCTCGTGAGAAATTCAGCAGTGGGCGCAAAAAAAGAGGAAACTCAGTAGCATTGTGGTTTCTTTGACCTCAGCGAAAATCGGTTGCAGTTCCCTACGTCAAGAATATAGAATAATTTCAGCTAGTGTTCCTGTTGACAGGATGTTTGATTGTTTAGTTAGCATCTACGTCATATATTTACAGATTTGACATGGTCAATAACTGTTGATTCTGGATGGTCCGATGCAGTGCAGTTACAACATTTGTTCTGCTGCCCTGGTTGGTACATAAATGTCATCGACTAACAGTAAACAAACTAAATTTATTCCAAACATCTTTTACAAATGTTTTTAAGAGAGAAAATTTTCCTTATTTTATAAATTTTTAAATCTAATAACTATTATACTAGATTTTAAATGTCAGACTAAAATAATGTTCTTCAGAAATGGAAGGAAACCTTCGAGCCTCTGATAAGAACCATCCAGAGGCTTTGATGTCTCAGGGACTATGGCAGTGCGGTAAGGAAGTGATCACAGTCACACATTATACAAAAATACAATGATAAAGTAAATAATAAAATCAAAATATATTTATAGCTTGCTTTGGAAAATGTGTCTTTAAGTAGGTACGCATACCAAGGCTGTGACTTTAATGAAATTGAAAGCATAAGACTATGGCATACAGTGTAACTTTATTTAGTTTGACTATCTAAAACATCACCAAACAAATTTTTGGCATTGTAACTTTATTTAGTTTGACTATCTAAAATATCACCAAACAAATTTCTGGCATTTAATATTGACTACCATAAGAATTATATGGCTGAAAACTTAAAGGCATCTGATTCTAAGATCTATAGAATTTTAGCCTTAACATTTTTGAAATGTTGTATTTTTATGTTGTATTTTGGCTAATTTGCTGATTCATAGACAGTAATTGTACTTTTACTAATGAATATCTTATATAAAATAAACTTTTTGGCTCTCTAATTGTTGCTTAAATGTTTTTTTTTTTCTGTTTATAGAATTTTTTTTTTTGTATACTTTTTTGCCGAGTTTTTGCTAAGTTTTCCCGAGTTGCTGAGAAAATCTCCAAAATTAGGCTGCCAAGTTTATTGCGAGTTGCGAGTTTTGAAACTATGCTCCCTAGGACCACGTCTGTAGTTATGAAGCTGCATTGCTTGACCTTGTGAGAGATCTTTTAAACCAAATAGCTCTCACATTCTGGAGGGAAGGTGTTCTTCTCCCAGTGGTGCAGCAGATACACTTGACACAGAGTAATGTTTCTTCACCTCTTTTTCTATGCCTTCTTTTGTATCTGGAGCTGTGAAAATCTTAGCTTGCTTTCTACCCTCGTTCTGCTGTTTCTGTTAATATCTTCATGAACAACATCCTTCAATGAGAACTGAAAGGTATGAAGTTAAAGGCTGAACCAGAAAAGCATTTAAGCACCCAGAGTCAACAGGCTGGTAGGGCAGAAAGGATTAAGCAGCAGGGAGGGAAACAATTTGAGAAAAGAAATCCTGCAAATGAGAAGTAGGGTGTAGGTGTTAATAATGCTCCGAGCCACCTTTATGTCTCACACCCTTGCATATATCTGTTATTTGTCCTGCCAAAGTCAGGTAACTATAGGAATTGAATTGGCATAAACTTTAAGTAGATACGCATACCATGGCTGTGACTTTAATGAAATTGAAAGCATAAGACTATGGCATATAGTGTAACTTCATTTAGTTTGACTATCTAAAACATCACCAAACAAATTTCTGGCATTTAATATTGACTATCGTAAGAATTATATGGCTGAAAACTTAAGGGCATCTGATTCTAAGATCTATAGAATTTTAGCCTTAACATTTTGAAATGTTGCATTTTTATGTTGTATTTGGGCTAATTTGCTGATTCATAGACTGTAATTGTACTCTTACTAATGAATATCTTATATAAAATAAATATTTTGGCTCTCTAATTGTTGCTTAAATGTTTTTTTTCTGTTTATAGAAAATAATTTTCTGTATACTTTTTTGCCGAGTTTTTGCCAAGTTTTCCCGAGTTGCTGAGAAAATCTCCAAAATTAGGCTGCCGAGTTTATTGCGAGTTTTGAGTTTTGAAACTATGCTCCCTAGGACCACGTCTGTAGTTGTGAAGCTGCATTGCTTGACCTTGTGAGAGATCTTTTAAACCAAATAGCTCTCACAGTCTGGAGGGAAGGTGTTCTGCTCCCAGTGGTGCAGCAGATACATTTGACACAGAGAGTAATGTTTCTTTACCTCTTTTTCTATGCCTTCTTTTGTAGCTGGAGCTGTGAAAACTTTAGCTTGCTTTCTACCCTCGTTCTGCTGTTTCTGTTAATATATTCATGAACAACATCCTTCAATGAGAACTGAAAGGTATGAAGTTAAAGGCTGAACCAGAAAAGCATTTAAGCACCCAGAGTCAACAGGCGGGTAGGGCAGAAAGGATTAAGCAGCAGGGAGGGAAACAATGTGAGAAAAGAAATCCTGCAAATGAGAAGTAGGGTGTAGGTGTTAATAATGTTCCGAGCCACCTTTCTGTCTCACACCCCTGCATATATCTGTTATTTGTCCTGCCAAAGTCAGGTAACTATAGGAATTGAATTGGCATAAACTTTGAATAATGTCAAGTAACATCTACCAATCACAAAGATAAGTTTTTAATATTTTATAATGTTTAACTGAGATAAAATTGATAATTTTTTTAATTATAAGTCTATTATTTGCTATTTATTTCTCTTTTGATTGGATCACAATTTTTTTTTTTTAAATAAGCTATGTGTGGCTTCTATTGGGGGCCACTCTCATCAAAATAACAAAATATTACATTACTATGAGGTTCATTAAAGCATATCCAGCTTGCCTTTTTATCAAAGATATTCTTCTGTGCCTTTCTATCAAAAATATTCTTCATCTTCCTCAAATTGTTATGTTTCCACAATCAACTCCTGGTTTCATTAAGAGATAAAATCTCACTCAACCAGTTGCCTTCTAAAATGTGAATTTTGCCAAGACGAAGATCAATACCGCAATTGGCTAAAATATCTACTACCCGGTTTCCTTCTCTATAAATATGGTGGCTATAAAAACCTGTTAATTCCCTAATACCTCTTTTTTTATGGGTCTTATTCATGCCCCTGATATTCCAATTACAATATATCATTTTCATCATCACTTGTTTTTTTATTTTTAGGCTTAGCCCCACTTTGTGTTCTTTTTTTTTTTGTTGGAGAACAAGGGGTTGTACTCGGGTCCCCCACCCTTGACAAATCACAACTCTCTTCTTTAGAGCATGAGAGTTTACAAACAGATTCAATTCTCATCTCAATTGAGTTGCTATAGCTAGAAACCTACATCATTTTACATAAAATGTCTGAATTCTTGATTTTCATTTTCTGGAACTTTTTCAATTTTCTATGTGAATACAAATATTCCAGAATTCAGCATCCTTCTTGACATTTTCCTACAGCAGCCTTCACAATACCAAAACTTCACCTCTACTATCTATGCATTGCATCTTAGTAGAGTAATATTTCCAAAACATCGCACTATCATAGCCCGCTTTACCAGATCTGGATTGCTAGTTTCCTTCCTGAAGCACAAGTGCAACCACAAAAATTGTAATAAATAGTATATATGAAAGCACATTAATGTTATAAAATAAAGCAGATATTACCAATGGAAAACATTAAAGTAAATCTTAATCATTATTTGATTTAGGCAGTCAACATTTTCTTGTCAGCTTCAGCTAAACTTACTACTTCCTCTAACCAAGGAAAAGAGAATTTAACTTCACGATCCTCAATTAAAACCCCTCTATTGGCTAGCCTATCTGCACATTTGTTTCCTTCCCTTAATGTATGTGTAAACCTGATTTCTTCAAACTCTATAGCAAGGTCTTGAATTTCCACAATTATCTCTTGTATGTTCCATGGAGCCTTTGCTTTCCTCAAAATTGCATTTATTACTATGAGTGAATCACCTTCCATCCATACTTTGTTCCATTTCATTTGTTTGCATATTTTTAACCCTTCCAAAGCTGCCCAAGCTTCAACTTCATTATTTGTCTTAAATCCACTATTGAAAGCGTAATGAGACAAAATCTCTCCTCTATTATTTCTAATTATTCCTCCTCCTGCTGGTCCTGGATTTCCTTTAGATGCTCCATCAAAATTCAATTTGACCAACTCCACATCTGGTGGTTTCCACTTTATATTCTTTGCCTTCTTTTTGTTTCTCCTATCCCCAACATCATAATTCCATTTGATGACTTGACTCCATCTATCAAGGCTCTTTGCTTCCAGATTAGGGATTGGGTGAGTTGATAGGGTTGGTTTAGACTCCTCTATGGCTAAACAAATATTCCTTTTCATTACCTCTAAACTGCTTTCCTTTCCTTTAAATATTCTTCTATTCCTTTCTAGCCATACAGTCCAAAGTATTGTATCTTTTGATATATCCCAGATTGTCTGTAAAGCCTCACTTTTAAAAGTGCTCTGCCATTGCTTTAACCATTCCTCAATTCTGCCATTCATCACCATGCATTTACCAAACATATTAAGAATCCATTGCCATAGTTTCCAGACTATTGAGCAGTGTCCCAAGAGATGGTCTATACTCTCCTCCTCCATTTTACAAAGAACACATTTTGAGGGGCCATGAAAACCCCTTTTCATAAGGTTATCCCAGGATAAAATTCTTCTATGACCTACTAGCCAAACAAACATTTTGACTTTAGGAATGCTTGGGCTATCCCAAATATCTCTCCATATTCTTGCGATATTCCTATTTTGATGGTGCTTTATATTATATCCACTTCTTGTTGTGTATTCTCCTGAGCTATTCAACTCCCAAATCAACTTATCCTTGGCTCCCCTTGGAATAATCACTGTTGTTATCTTTCTACTCAACTGCCTCCTAGCATCAATGTCTTGTATACTTGTAAAAAAATCTTCTTTCCATTTGTATCTTCCTTCCTGATCCTTGTACAAAATGTTTGAAACCCTATCACCATATTTGTCTTGAAGTAATCTCATCCATGGTTTCAAAATTGGATCTAGATTGAGTGGTTTTTTATCACACCAAGTATCCATCCAAATAGAATTTTTTCTCTAGTTCCCACCACCCATCTTAAACCTTTAATCACTAGATCAATTGATTTTTTTAAACCGTTCCATAGTGCAGAACCATTTGGTAGAGAGAATGCAGTAAATATTAAGCTTGGGTCATTGGGCTCAACATACTTAGAAGAATTCTTGCCCATTGTCTTTGACTCTCTTTGTACAATCTCCAAATTACTTTTCCCCTAAGAGCTAAGTTTGCATCCGTAAGAACTCTTAAACCGAGACCTCCCCTAGTTTTATCATCACACACCTTGCTCCATTTCACCAAAGGAAATTTCCTTTTATCATGTAATCCTGACCACAAAAATGACCGCATAATATAGATTAAACTTTTTTCTATTGATTTTGGCATAGTATACAAGGACATATAATATGTTGGAATGGCCTGTAAGACTGATTTAATTAGCTGCACTCTTCCTGCTAATGATAACCATCTACCTTTCCATGCTGGTAGTTTATTCTGAACTTTACTTATAACTGGATTCCATAATTCTATCCTCATTCTCCCCTCAAATAAGGGCATCCCTAGATAAGTTGCTGGCAAATTTGCCTCCTCCATTTGAAGTAACCTGCATATCCCTGCTTTGATTTTAGTTGGGGTGTTTAGGAAGTAAATTTTGGATTTTGTCCTATTAACTTTCTGCCCTGATGCTCTTTCGTATTCCTTTAATAAGTTATTCAAAGATTTGGCCTCGTTTATCCTTGCCCTCCAAAAAGGGCTGTATCATCTACAAATTGTTGATGGGTGATGTTGTTGATGTTATTACTAGCCTTAAGTCCACTTATAAGCCCATCTTTGTAAGCCTTCTTCAAGTTCCTACACCACTTTCATTTCTGTTGCAAGGAGAGGATTTTATACTACTTGAGGAAAATGAAGACGATTTACCTGCAATAAACTAATTTACCTCATATTCCATTTTCAATTTTTATTTGTTATATATACACACACACACATATAATTTAACGATATTAAGTTTTTTTCCCCTTAAACTTTATTTCATATCAGTTATATGGAATTGAAACGGCCCCACTCATAATACATCATCACCATGTCGCCACAATATTTCAACAAACCACAGTCTTATTTTATTGCTTGGGAGATTTGAATGAGTCTCCCCATTGGGGGAGGCCGCATTTTTACCCAATTCGATGATAAGTTTTTTTTTTTTAATTGGTTGTATGAGATGGGAATGGGCCCCACCATTCTTACATTGAGACCACATAGTGTTATTATAACAACTGTTTTGGCAATTATGCATAAATCACTTGGCAAGATTTGAACCTGGGTCTCCTTGAAAGTTGAGGTATTTAACTGATTGAGCTCACGGCATTTGATAAATTGATGATATAAGTTAATATCATTAGTATTTTTAATTTAATATGGATACCAAAACCTAAAAAATATAACAAATATATTGTTCGATACATGGAGTCCAATATTTTACATTTATGGCTAAGAAAACATGTCAAAGATCATGTCCCCTATGTGGTAAATAACTAAGCACCACATTCTGACATCAAAATATTACTCATCACCTTGTATTATTCTAGTTATTAGTCATGCACTAACTATAGAATAGCTTTGGCGTAAAGTGCAAATAATGTCTAGTGACATCAACCAATCAAGGATTTTTATTTTCTATTAATATAATATTTTTTTAACTTGTAAACTTATAAATTAACATTTACTTCAAGTTTTATTGAAGGGTTAGCCTGATTTATATCTTATTCTATAATTTTTTTTTAAAAGTTTTAAAAACAAATTGGCAAGTCTAATCCACCTTCCAAAGACTTTGTCTGAAAACATATAAAAACAAATTGACAAATCTACTGCACATTTTAAAAAACTTTCTTTTAATTGAAAAACTCTCTAGTATGCATTGGACATCGAAAGGACTAAGCTCTTAAGTGGCTTTTGCTAAAAGGAGCAGCTTGTCTAAGGTCCACGAAGAGTACATCTTAAAAGAGTTGGAGGGCAAGAATGATGAGATGAGTTGATTCAAATCACAAAAGAGACTTTTGCTAAAAGGAGCAGCTTGTCTAAGGTCCACGAAGAGTACATCTTAAAAGAGTTGGAGGGCAAGAATGATGAGATGAGTTGATTCAAATCACAAAAGAGAGGTCCTGAAATTTGAATTTCCAATCATCCCTCACCAATGTCTTGCATCAAACTGAGGGCTTATAACAACCATCTTTGGAATGAGAATCATTCCATCATTCCATAGAATAGCTTTGGCGTAAAGTGCAAATAATGTCTAGTGACATCAACCAATCAAGGATTTTTATTTTCTATTAATATAATATTTTTTTAACTTGTAAACTTATAAATTAACATTTACTTCAAGTTTTATTGAAGGGTTAGCCTGATTTATGTCTTATTCTATAAATTGATTTTAAAAGTTTTAAAAACAAATTGGCAAGTCTAATCCACCTTCCAAAGACTTTGTCTGAAAACATATAAAAACAAATTGACAAATATACTGCACATTTTAAAAAACTTTCTTTTAATTGAAAAACTCTCTAGTATGCATTGGACATCGAAAGGACTAAGCTGCTAAGTGGCTTTTGCTAAAAGGAGCAGCTTGTCTAAGGTCCACGAAGAGTACATCTTAAAAGAGTTGGAGGGCAAGAATGATGAGATGAGTTGATTCAGATCACAAAAGAGAGGTCCTGAAATTTGAATTTCCAATCATCCCTCACCAATGTCTTGCATCAAACCAAGGGCTTATAACAACCATCTTTGGAATGAGAATCATTCCATCATTCCAAAATTAATAACTTTCTCAATTGTGGTGAGGGACCTGGGGGGATGGTCCTATCCCCACCACCTTGAATGTCCCTTAGTTTTTCTCCTACAATTGACATAGGGTTCTAAAGAAGATAGTAAAATGTTCCTCAATGCACATAATCCTTAAAAAATTTTACATTCATGGGCAAGGAGATCAATATGATGTCCTTAACTCCACCCAATTTCTAAACTTATTTGCCATTCTGGAGATGAGGTCATATTTTTCACAAGTAAAGGGTATATAAGGCAAGCTGCTGGTTATATTACTGGCAGACTTTTGACGTGGTGGAAGATTGATATAGCTCCGCAGTGAAAATAACAGCAAAAATGCACAAATAGCCATGCAAAGGAGAGTGGACAGGCACCAAAACTGATGTTGTACACAAATTATTAGTGAGGTATAAATAGACTTAGAAAGATGAGGTTGAATGGTTGTGAACTGCTCTTGGACTGGTGATGCATGGACACCTCACTTATTCTAAACTTATATGCAGATAGTCGACTGTAGATGTGCATAGACATCTGCTTGAGTCCAATTGAAATGACCTGGACATGCAAACTAAAACTGTATTTTCTAACTGAGGTGAACGGAACATGCAAAGTAAGACTGTCTAGTTTACCGTTTTAAGTGTTTAGAATGGAATTTACAGTGTAGAGATAATTAAAAGGATGAAGAAGATAACTAAAAGGATGGAGAATCTTATAAATCTCATCACTTCCTCTCTGCATAGTGGAAGTTGGCCCCAAATTCTACATTAAATGAGGAAACTCTATGCAAGAGCTGGCTTGGAGAACCACTCGGCAAGTGTTGGCATAGTGTCTTTGTGGCCCACCGTATAAGTAGTGGTTTGCTTCTTATGATTGGTGCAATTTTGAACATCAAGGAAAGTATTGTTGACCAAGGGATGCTGTAAATATGGAATTGGATTTTTATGATTGGAGACAAAAATTTCCTTCTACCAGTGAGATGGCTCATACCGCTTTAGCTTGCTCATGTTGACAACATGAGTGCCACGTTGAGCTTGGAGATCCTAACTAAAAGCATTGAGTCCCCTTGCTTGAAAAAATGTTCAAGGCCAATATCTGATGGGCTTCAATATGTGGTGTTGTTGGTTGTGAAACCTTTGCTTGTCCAAGTGAAGCCAGACAAGGTCACCAACTTTGAAAGAATGAGGTGCTCGATGGCGGCCTTGTAGTGCCTTGAGTTTGGCTTGGATTTGTTGAAGAATATCTTGAACTTTGGCTTGAAGCTTAGACAAGTTCTATGTAATGGAATAAGCTTTACTTTATTCCTTTTGTGCATGGGACATATTTGGAGTTGGAAGCATAATAGGCCAAGGGTGGAAGCCATGTAAGACTTCAAAAGGAGAATGCCATGTAGAGATATGAGTAGGCAGGTTGTAGCTATGCTAAAGAATATGCAAAGAATTGTCCCACTGCTTGTTTTCTCAATGATAGATGCACAGAGCATGGACAAGTGTGTAATCATCAACCTTAGATTGGCCATTAGTTTGTGGATGAAATGAAGTGGAAAAGCACAACTGACAATTGAGAAGCTTATACTATGTTTTCCAAAAGTGACTCTAGAAATACAAGTCACAATCATAAAAAATAATAGTGAGTGATAATGTGAAACTGCTCCACATATGTTTGAAGAAGAAATCAGCTATGTGGGGAGCATAGGTAGACTTTGCGCTTGGAATAAAAGTTGCTACATTGAAAATTGACACAACGACAAAATTGCAGTTATGTTGACATTGAACTGTAGGCAGGACATTAATGAAATCCATGGAAATAGATTGCCATGTATGTGAAGGAATTATCAAAAGCTGATACATTCCAATCTTTGGATTAGAAGGCTTAGACTTGCAACAAAGGGAGCATCAATGGATAAAATCCTCAACTTGCTTCTGTATAGAAGGCCAACAAGAGTAGTGTGGGAGGTGTTGGAAGGGTTTGTGCACACCAAAATATCTGCTGTAGGATGATGAATGAGCATTCTTGAGAAGAAGGCGATGAGTGGGGGCAATGAAAATGCAAAGCTGGGTCACCTTGTACAATAAGCCATCCTTCAATACTTATGTCATGCCAATTTTTTCACATCATCAGCAGTTGTTGCAGCACGAAGGTCTGTCAACTCATTGACAACTGCAGTACCAACATCATCCAAAGATGTATCATTAGATTGTATAGCAGTTTCTGAAGATTTCTTATAATTTTGTGACTTGTTCTAAATTGATTCAAATTTCGAAGCAACCCTTGGTGACTTGTTCTAAGTGTATTTGAGTTTCATAGGAAACAATGATAAAGACATTCTTACTTGCAATGATGTAATAAACACCACCTAAGCACTGGGATATATTGTTGTCTTTTAAAAATTGTGAAGGCAGCCACTATAGGTTACAAAACAAAACATCATTTTAAAAATGGTGTACCTGTCTTCTTTGATAGGTAAGTTTGCAATAAGATAGCCCATTCATAAGGTCATACATCTATATATGCTGATGGCAGAGAATCCTGACATTTTAAATTCTAACAGAGTCCCATCAAATGGCCAACTTTGGAAAAATGCAATATAGTGCAAAATCCACCAATGCCAATCCCTTGTTATGAATAAATTTATGATCTACTTTGAACAGTGGAATCTTTTCTTCTCGACAATTTTAGACTTCAAACAATAAATGCATTGAAATGATGCGTCTCAATGAAGAAAATTTCCTAATTCCTAAGCATACTATAACTGCATCATTGCTGCATCTTCTGTGGAGGATGATCTTGGAATGATTGATCCGTTGTAGATTATGCGTCTGAGGGAGCATGCAGGCTATTACTCTAAACAATATTGCCCCACCCTCACTTGCTGTTTTTAAATAGACTGCTATTTGCTTCTAAATGTAATGTAATTTTTTTTTTTTAAAGCTAACTTCCCAGTGAGATTTAGATAAGTCGAGCTCAAATAAATTGTCTGCACTACTAATTTTGAATGCTTTGTTAAGCTCTTTTTCACACTTGGTCTACAATGAAATTAGCATTCATCTTTTTCATTCGTTGAGTATCAATTTTCTGAATTTAATCGTGTATTATTCTAAATGGTTTTCTCATGTATCTTCCGATGGGTGTGACTACTGTGACATTATTTCTGGAGAGATTTTATTTTATTTGTTTAATTGGTTAGATGGATATTACATCGTGACCACATATTGGTATTATAACAACTTTTTGGACAATTATGTATATATCACCTGACAAGATTTGAACATGGGTCACCTCCGTAAAGTCGATGTATTTAATTGGTTGAGCTCATGCCATTTGATAAAGGTGGAGAGAATTTTCAGACAACTTTGAAATAAGCATCCAATTTGCTTCAACATGAATTTCCAGTTGCATTCAAGCCATTGGTATTGTTGCACTTTGAAAATACGTGTGCCCCTTTGATGTTTTCAGTTTATTTTGTCTTCAAACCGTTTTTAAGGTTCTTGTATCGAAGAGGCAATTGACATCCTTTTTTTTTTTAATAAGCTGTGTGTGGCTTTTATTGGGGGCCACTCCCATTAAAATAACAGAACATTACATTGCTATCAGGTTAATTAAATTATATCCAACTTTTCTTTTAATCAAAGATATTCTTCATTTGCCTTTATATCAAAGATACTCTTCATCTTCGTCAAATTGCTACGTTTCCACAACCAACTACTTGATATCATTTTTGTTAAGAGAGAAAATCTCACTCGTTTGGTTGCCTTTAAAATTTGAATTTTGCCAAGATAAAATTCAACACTACAAATAGCTGAAATATTTTCTACATGGTTTCCATATCTATAAATATGTTATCTATAACAACCTGTCAATTCCCTAATACCTCTTCTTTTAGGGATCTTATTCATGCCTCTAATATTCCAAGATATTATTTTCATCATCAGTTTTTGCTTTAATTTGTGGTTTTAGCCCCACTTCTTGTTAACACTTGCAATATTTGCTTTTGTTTTCCCATATCAATATTTTTTTTTGTTGGAGAACAAGGGGTTGTACTCGGGTCCCCCACCCTTGACAAATCACAACTCTCTCCTTTAGAGCTTGAGAGTTTACAAACAGATTCAATTCTCATCTCAATTGAGTTGCTATAGCTAGATACCTACATCATTTTTCATAAAAAGTCTGAATTCTTGATTTTCATTTTCTGGATCTTCTTCAATTTTCTTTGTGAATACAAATATTCCAAAATTCAGCATCCTTCTTCTTGACATTTTCCTGCAGCAGCCTTCACAATACCAAAACTCCACCTCTACTGTCTATGCATTGCATCTTAGTAGAGTAATATTTCCAAAACTTCGCACTATCATAGTCCGCTTTACCAGATCTGGATTGCTAGTTTCCTTCCTGAAGCATAAGTGCAACCACAAGAATTGTAATAAATAGTTTATATGAAAACACATTAATGTTATAAAATAAAGCAAATATTACCAATGGAAAACATTAAAGTAAATCTTAATCATTATTTGATTCAGGCAGTCAACATTTTCTTGTCAGCTTCAGCTAAACTTACTACTTCCTCTAACCATGGAAAAGAGAATTTAACTTCACGATCCTCAATTAAAACCCCTCTATTGGCTAGCCTATTTGCACATTTGTTTCCTTCCCTTAACGTATGTGTAAACCTGATTTCTTCAAACTCTGTAGCAAGGTCTTGTATTTCCACAATTATCTCTTGTATGTTCCATGGAGCCTTTGCTTTCCTCAAAATTGCATTTATTACTATTAGTGAATCACCTTCCATCCATACTCTGTTCCATTTCATTTGTCTGCATATTTTTAACCCTTCCAAAGCTGCCCAAGCTTCAGCTTCATTATTTGTCTTAAATCCACTATTGAAAGCGTAATGAGACAAAATCTCTCCCCTATTATTTCTAATTATTCCTCCTCCTCCTGTTGGTCCTGGATTTCCTTTAGATGCTCCATCAAAATTCAATTTGACCAACTCCACTTCTGGTGGTTTCCACTTTATATTCTTTGCCTTCTTTTTGTTTCTCCTGTACCCAACATCATAATTCCATTTGATGACTTGACTCCATCTATCAAGGCTCTTTGCTTCAAGATTAGGGATTGGGTGAGTTGATAGGGTTGGTTTAGACTCCTCTATGGCTAAACAAATCTTCCTTTTCATTACCTCTAAACTGCTTTCCTTTCCTTTAAATATTCTTTTGTTCCTTTCCAGCCATACAGTCCAAAGTATTGTATCTTTTGATATATCCCAGATTGTTTGTAATGCCTCACTTTTAAAAGTGCTCTGCCATTGCTTTAACCATTCTTCAATTTTGCCATTCATCACCATGCATTTACCAAACATATTAAGAATCCATTGCCATAGTTCCCAGACTATTGAGCAATGTCCCAAGAGATGGTCTATACTCTCCTCCTCTTTTTACATAGAACACATTGTGAGGGGCCATGAAAACCCCTTTTCATTAGGTTATCCCATGATAAAATTCTTCTATGACCTACTAGCCAAACAAACATTTTGACTTTAGGAATGCTTGGGCTATCCCAAATATCTCTCCATATTCTTGTGGTATTCCTATTTTGTTGGTGCTTTACATTATATCCGCTTCTTGTTGTGTATTCTCCTGAGCTATTCAACTCCCAAATCAGCTTATCCTCGACTCCCCTTAGAATAATCACTGTTATATCTTTCTGCTCAACTGCCTCCTAGCATCAATGTCTTGTATACTTGTAAAAAATCTTCTTTCCATTTGTATCTTCCTTCTTGATCCTTGTACATAATGTTTGAAACCCTATCACCATATTTATCTTGAAGTAATCTCATCCATGGTTTCAAAATTGGATCTAGATCGAGTGGATTTTTTATCACACCAAGTATCCATCCAAATAGAAATTTTTTCTCCATTTCCCACCACCCATCTTAGACCTTTAATCACTAGATCAATTGATTTTTTTAAATTGTTCCATAGTGCAAAACCATCTGGTAGTGAGAATGCAATAAATATTAAGCTTGGGTCATTGGGCTCAATGTACTTATTTAGAAGAATTCTTGCCCATTCTCTTTGACTCTCTTTGTACAATCTCCAAATTACTTTCCGTCTAAGTTTCCTTTTCTTTTTGTTTTTGTTTCTTGGGCCTTCCTCTCTTTTTTCAATCCCACCAACACTTTCATCCTCATCAATCTCTTCGATTTTTTCACAATGTTCATAGTGAGGCTTATCATCTATAGGTTTTTCTTACTTTAAAGAATCTGAAGTGCAAGGAATAACCTCAAAAACACTTTTATGTTGCCTTGGAAACCCTGAAGTGCAAGGATGCTCCTCCATAGCAATTACCTTCTTATGCTTTTGCTATGAATTTCTCCAACCTTGTTTCTTTATTATGGTGCTCTTGGAACCCTAAAGTGCAAGGGATAATCTCTACGTTACTTTATCTATTGCCAGGAGAGGATTCTATACTACTTGAGGAAAATGAAGATGATTTACCTGGAATAAACTTGACCTCTTCTACCTTCTTTGTTTTAAAATTTTCCTACATATCTTCCTTTGCACCTTGTAGTTTCCTTCTGAATTTAGACTTGCACATTGTACTTTCTCATCCCTTGTATCCTTTTTCGTTTCTTGAAACGGTTGATATGAGTGGACTATGGTGGCCTTTGTCATATGATGTTGTAGATAGACTTTCTTTTTCTCTTCTTTTGGAGTGGAATATCCTTGATTTAATCCAACTTTTATTATAGTATGATTTCTTTGCTTCATCTTGAAGTTTGTCTCATAGCCAAAATTTTCAATCTATTTCTTCATCGTTTTCGCTTTGCAATCTCTTGCCATATGCCCGGTCTCACAATTATTGCGGCCTTGGAATGCAATGTTATCATAATCCACTCATTGATCTCATTCTCTTGATTTGGATTTAATCTTTATGGATTGTGGCAAAGGTTTTCAAATATTCATAGCAACACATATCCGGGTATATATGGCATGCTTTCGCTCCTTAGTAGTTGGTCCCTCTTTGATGAATTCCCCTAGGGTATTTCCAATATTATAAAAAACATCCTTATTGGTAAGCTGATATCGAAGTCCAAAAAGCCAAACCCCCACTGGAAGCTTTTTAATAGTTTCTCTTTTCAATAGAAAATTTCTCACTCCATGGTCTTAAATAAAGGGCATCTCTCCTCCTAAACCATGGGCCACTACTCATTATTTTATCCCTGATTTCTGAACTAGAAAAGATGATGAGGATAAAACTTTTAGGAAGAAAAGTCATGGAGTAATATGAATTCAATCCCACTTCCCCTTGATTCAATTTTAAATCTTCGAAAATGCTAGCCAATATCCATGGAACTTACATAGTAACCCTCTACATCTAAGAACCATATATCATGCTTGATCATCTCATCCTTGATAATCACTTCTAGTGTAACGTTTTCTCCCTAGATTGAACTTGCCATATATTTGCTATCTAGTGGGGCTTGTTCTTGGCTCGCACTCCCTCTTGCATTGCATTCGCTCTTGGCTTGCACTTCGATAATTATAAAAATACACTTGAGACCTTGATTTCTGTCAACTTTATAATGGTGCTACAGTGAATTGCTTTGAGTTAGTTTTTTATTTATGGACAAGGATGTTAATATTATTCTTATTTGGATGCTTGATTTGGAGCGAAACTTTTAACCTTGATTGTGCTGTTGGATTTGAATTTAGTTGATGACCAATGAATTGTTTTTATTGAGGTTAATTAAGATGTTTTTCTATCATGCTGCAGGATGATTGTAAATGATTTATATTATCCAGCTTTTGTGGGATTGGTATTTGCTGGAGCCAGTGACTGGGTGAGAACGAACGTTATGGTCATTATTCTTTGCAGTGTTGCTGATTAGCAAATCAGTTACAGTGTCATGCATTCCTTCTTATTTTAGACAATTAGAAAGTGCTCTTACATTATGAAGGTTCCACGTACCATTCTTAATCTAATTTTTATCTTGCAGCTTGATGGTTATGTTGCTCGGAAAATGAAGATAAACAGTGCGTTAGGATCATATCTTGATCCTCTGGCTGATAAGGTTAGTAATTTTCTTGGTTTGGCTGATATGCATTAACTAACAGATCTTGCCAGAGATGTTCCTGCATTTTCTACTCCTGATTTTCGTTTGGTTGCCAGTCTCAGCCCAATGTTTGTCTTTTGTTGCCTGGATAGGTTCTTATCATGTGTGTTGCAGTGGCGATGATTAAAAATGATCTTCTACATCGTAAGTTATATTTTCCAGTTGAAGATGCCTCTCTTTTGCATGACTACTTTCTGCTTGGTAAATTATAAAGATAGAAGTTCCTTCTAGTGCATTAGTCTTGGCATTATCACATAAAACTATTTGTTAGAAAAATATCAGCATCATGTATCCACAGGGATCCAAAGGGATTTCATATAGTTTCATGAAATATCAAGAACTTGTTTCTAGTTTGTGAATGGGGGGTAAATCTTTTTGATACGTAAAATTATAAATTCAAAAAGAAGGCAGAGTTCTCTTTTCATGTATCTGAACTGTCAGATAAGTTGTTTGTAAACTTCCAATAATTTCATCAGATATTTGAAATATTATAATTTATTTGCAAATTAGTTTTAGGAAAGGTGATAAAGATAGCTGATTGGCAAACACAACCTATATGATTTCTTTTGGTTAGTTTGGTCTTAAAAGGTTGCAAAGATAGAGTTGAAATATGAAATTGGCAAAGCATGAAGATAGTTTGTCAATTGGGAGACAGATACTTGAGGGGGAAATCTTCTTGGGTGGAATAATGTAGCTGCAAAATATGTTTTGCAGCAAAAGGTTCTCAGTTTTCCCTCTTTTTGGAGGAGGCGAGACATAAGTTGGGCCCCATTGAATAGAGCTTATTTGTAAAAGTCCAAATCAATAAAATTTAATGGAAACAAATACTGTTAGCTAGAGCCATTTTCATTCATTGGCAGATTTTATGAGAAGGTTCTAGCTACATTTGGATATATTCTGATAGTACATTACCCTTTTTGCTACCAAATACAGTATTGGAGTGTTTTGTCTTATGGATTAAAACTTGTTAGATTCTAACTTATTTGCTACTTATGGATGGATCTGTGGTATTGTTTTCAAAGGCTTCAAGTTTATCATTAAAATTGTTGATTGCTTCTCGATCTTGTTCATAATGCTGTGATTACTTTTATGCAACTAACACTAATTTCGGTATGTTATAATACTGGATTTTATTGCAAGTTGGTTATTAACATTTAATGATTGACATAAAATTGGCAGCTGCTCTTGTTGCTTTGGTTGTGGCACGAGATTGTTCACTTATGGGGGGTGCATTTTACAAACGAGCCCATTCGTTGGGTTGGAAAGTAAGTTTTGCTTATATTCTTCTGTGCTTACAGCAAAAGAGAATTTGTTTTGTCTCTGTACTGGCTTGAAAACCTATATTTTCAGTCATTCATTCTATGATTTATGTTTTGTAATCAATTGGAGACTTTGCAGGTTACCTGCATGACTTTTCACAAAATCATTATAAACATAAGAAATCGATAGGATAAGCAGGTGTGTCAGAGATACAACACATGGACATATTAGCCAAATTGCATATTTTGTGCAATATCCATGGACGCACCATGCATGAAGTTTGGCAAGTTTTGTAATATGCTCATTTGGACAATTGGCTAGGCCTAACACACTTGTTGGTATGGAAACTTATATAAAATATATTACTATATACCCAATATAGTGATCTCTCTCATCACTAGTCATTCATATATTCTCCCGGGAGCAATTTTGTGAATGTAACTTGAAATATGTTGATGTGCTTTCCCTTCTTTCATAATTGGTATTAGCAAGGGGAACTGTAAGGGATTTATCATTCACATTGCTGAAGTATATGAAAGGTTTGTCCACCTCACTGGCTAGGTTTTGCATTATTGCGTGGATCACTATGATCCATTGTCTCTTGTTTTGCTGTAATGGAGAGAACTAGTCAAAAGGTCACCATCTTCACAGTTGGGGAAAATGTCTTCATAGTTTATCCCTTCTTGTTGTGAATAACATTTGGCAACTAGGCATACTTTGAACTTGTCAATTGAGCTTCTGATTTGCATTTCACTTTATAAACCCATTTACAGCTATTGGGTTTCTTTCAATGCAGTAATTTAGAGTCTAGACAATTCCTATGTTCTGTTCTTTGTCAGACAATCAGATTCTGCCTTCATGGCAGCTTCCATTCAGGTTTTCCTTAGGCCTTCTCATGTTCATAAATTCATGAAAACAAATCAAAATTTGCTTGCTCAGAATCTTGTACAGGCTCTTTTCCTGCTCATCCACATTGTCCAACTACTGCTTTTCTTCTTCTCTGACATTCTTCACTTGGACAAACCCCTGTCTTGCTTTGTTTTTCAGGGTGATCCCAAATTAGGTTGGAAAATATGTTCCACAAAGTCTTGGGACAGGGACAGCGGGATGGTTTTTTGGGGATGGTGGGATGCATTTCCAGGACGTGTAGATGCGTCTCCAAGACAGCCCCAAAATCTTTTGACTATTCCCCATGGAACATAGGTTGGAAATATACCATTGTGGTAGACCCTCCATCCTGTTCTGTTTTCCATCAGTTTTTTGAATCTCTGATTCTATTTTGACTGTACTACCTGTAACTGTTCCAGCATTATCAGTAGTTATAAACCATACAGGAATGTCAATAAGTTTACTGTCATTCTAAGAGAAAGGTGTCTTCTCATGTACTATAACATCTCTGCTAATGATAATTGTTAGTAGCGACATCAAGTAACTTGCATGAATTAGACTGCTTATTGTAGCCAACAAACATATGTTTCTTACTTTTTGCATCTAATTTACTTTATCGTTGGAAATTAATGCAAAAGCAACACCACCAAAAACTTGAAAATAACTAACCATTGGTTTCCTTTCAAAGTAAGCTTATTTATGGGTGACATTTTGCAAAGCTTTACATAGACACCTGTTGGGAATGTACTATTGTATTTGCTGCTTTTGCCCAGCAACGATACAATCCATTATAAATGTGCACCAAGCACCTTGCCATTTGCATGATTGTCCTTTTCTTTCTTTTCACTACTCTGTTTTGTTGTGGAGTGTATGTATCTAAATATTGTCTATATATATCTTCATGCTTGAAAAAATTCTAAAATTCTTTCGAGCCAAACTCCCCTTCATTTTTTTTTGGTATAAGGTAGAGGTGGTTATAAGGTCCACAAACCTTTTACAAAGTCAAAATGGGCTGGTTCTAGCATCAAGCCCGTATAATCAAAATACAAAATGGATCTTTCTAAGACTCACATTAAGCCATACTTAGAGTCCACAGTCCTATACTTGTCGCTTGACTATTCAGGATAAAACAAAAACCAAACAACACCTAGCACTTACTAACACTAGGTTGCTGTACTGTACACTTGTCACCTCCCAGGCCCCAGCAAATGGGATGCCTTTTCTGCCTAATTCCATCTGTCGGATTACTCATCATCAGCCCCTCTGATCTCCTGATGCTCTAACAGGTTTGATCTTAGCTCTTCTCTAGCAGCCAACACCAATAGTTCTTGAGGGAAGTTATCCTTCCAAATTTGCATCTCCCCAACAGAAACTGCAATATTTGCCATTAGATCCGCCGCCTGGTTCCCTTCTCTCGAAGGTGTGTTGGATTCGGGCATTAACTAAATGAGATTTATGAATCTTTGCTTCTAGGATAAGCTCCAATATGGTCCAAGTGGGGTCTTTATCCTCCTTAATTGCCTTGATTATATTAAGCGAATCCCCTTCAAAGATAACTTCCTTATAACCCTCAAGTCTGGCAATTCTCATTGCCTGCATGCAGGCTCGGGCTTCTGCAAAATGATTTGTTTGAGTTCCCAAAGGCTCTGCAAAGGCAAGGACCACTTTTCCTTCCTCATTTCTCAAAACTCCTCCTGCTCCTGCAGCCCCCGGATTTCCTTTAGCTGCCCCATCAAAATTAAACTTAACCCACTTTTGTGTGGGGGGTATCCACTTGACACCATCCCGTGGGTTGGTTGTAATGTCTAGGTCTGGAAGTTCCTCTCCCCAGTTCCGCAAAATCCTCCTTTCCCTTAGAGACATGGTCTCATTTTTGAAGAAGAAAGTTTTCCAGTTTTCTTTCAAAGCTCTGATTATTTTATTACCACATAACTTGGGATCTTTCTTACGTCCTTTAAATACTCTCTTATTTCTCTCATTCCATATCCCCCATAAAAAATGGGGTAAGCTGAGCTTCCAGAGCCAAGTCAAAAGCTTTGCCCGAAAGGGGGAAGCCCACTGTATGCAGAAGTCAGACATGCTATTTGGACAGACCCAATCTATATGAAATTTGGACAGGATCATTTGGAAGACTGTACAAGAAAAATCACAAGTTAAAAATATATGACTTACGGATTCTATTGCTTTCTCACACAAGATACATCGATTGATGAATTGGAAACCTCTCCTTTGCAGATTATCTATTGTCAGGATCTTATTTTGAACTGCCAACCAAAAGAAGAAAGCTATTTTTGGGGTTAAATTATTTAACCAAATAACAGAATCCTGAGTGGATTAACTTATAGGCAGTTTTTACTGAATAGATCCCACTTGTAGTTTTGCCCCAAATCGCCTTGTCTCTTCCTCCCCCAGGAATGATCGGGAACACCCTTAAAGCATCATTGAGTTTGGTTAGGGCCACCTTCTCTTGCTCGACAGATTATGAACTCGTGATTTTCTTCCAAGAAGAAGTTTCCGGTGCTACAGCAATAAAATCCCCTACTTTTCCTCCCATTTCCTTCGAAAGTTTATGTTGGAGGACCCGAAGGTCTAAGTTATCTTTCAGAGGGGCCTCTTCCAACCACGGGTCTTTCCAAAAGTCCACTTGTCTTCCATTACCAATTCTCCATCTGATGCCTTTCCTGACTACCTCCCGACATTCGAGCAAACAATTCCAAAAATAGGATCCTCTAGGAAGATTATCAGCTTTCAGGAAGTCCTGATTATTTCTGATATATTTTGCCTTAAGAAGTTTTACCCATCCCAATTGATCATTATTGATAAATCTCCATACCTGTTTGCCAATCAGAGCTTGATTCATTTCTTTCATTCTCTTTAACCCCAGGCCCCCTTGATCCTTGCTTGCACACACCTGATTCCATGCTACGAACGAAATTCTCTTTCTCTCCTCTGAACCTGACCCTTCATTGTCTGACTGCAAGGTCTTGATATTCTTACCAGTTTATTTTTCCACTAAGGACTTGAATGCTACAACAGTGAAAAGCATTTAGACTTGTACTTCAGGAAGTATAACCACATCTTCTTGGAATAATCATCTACTAGCAGCAGAAAATACCTGGCTCCAAAAACTAAAGGCGTTTTCACTGGACTGCACAAATTAACATGTGCTAGATACAATACACTTTGTGCATGCCAAGCCTTACTCATTTCAGATTCTTCTCAACTTTGTGTTCCTAATTGATGCCTAGAACACGCATTCTGTTGTTCCTGAATAGGTGGCAGTCCTTGAACCATGTCATACTTATTAAGAACTGACAAAGATCTAAAATTTATGTGTCCATACCTCTTGTGCCAAAGCAACATTGTTCTCTTTCAGTTGCCAACACATATGAACTTGCTGATTTTGGATCAACTAACCTGTACAATGCCTTCTTACCAACACCAATTACTTTCTTTTTATGGATATTGTCACCTCACATCTATCTCCATGAAATTTTATTGCAAGTTGGGGATTCTTAATAATTTCACTAACTTACAAAAGATTTTTGTTATTATGAGGGACATATCTTGCATTCTTGAAGATTTAGGTGAAGTCAACTTGAACTCAAGACCATGTCCTTGAACAAAATATGTTGCACCATCTCCAAAGGAAACAAATTCATCTTTACTTTTATCTTCAACAGAAGATGCATAGTTGAGCTGGCTGTCCAGGCTAAATTTGAAGAAGAAAGGATCTGTAATGCTAAAGCGCTCAATCTCAGGGTTTGTGGGGTGCCTAAACCTACAGATCCGCTTCAAGCTGGATATGCTTTCGTTCACAACACTCTTGAGGTAATAGACGTTACTCTTGAGAAAGCATGGGTCTCTCTAGATTCCACTTTGGTCATACGCTTCAAGAATGCAGAAGAGCGTATGAAGATGTTGAGGGCTAAATGGAAATTATTTAATCTTCAGGACAAGATCTACCTTGATGAGGACCTTACACGACTCCAAGTTGAACTGCAATGGTATGATATGGTCTGCCCTAGGGTCCCTTTCTGATGTGATTGACGGACATGACATCATTGTTATTTGTGAGACACATGAGAGTCTTGAGCGGGCCCTACCAATTATTTCTCGTTACTTTTGGTGGTCCAGTTGTTGGCAACTCATTTGTCGCTTTTGGGGGTTCGAGGTTCAGGAGGTGTTGCTGCTCTCATCAGGGATAGGCTCTAGGGTTCGGTATCCTTGGTTTCGACTGATCTCCACTCTAGTTTTTATGGATTAAAATCCATCGTTACCCACCTCTGTGGGATATCTACATCGCCACCTGTTACTTTTTGCCCACCATGTCCAATTTGGCTACTCACACGAATGGGGACCCTTTCCAAGCTCTTTACGAGGACATTACTAGATACTCGGCTTCAAGGGAGATACTTTTGCTGGGAGACTTCAATGCTTAGATCGGATCTATGCAGGTTTCTCTTCATGACCTCACAACAGATGAGATGCAGACTCCGGAATTAGATCCTGATGACCTTGGTTTTGCTTGAACCTCCATTGACACAAGTTATTGCTTATGGTAAGCATCTTCTTGAGTTGGGTGAATCCAATAGGCTAGTTCTTCTCAACGGTATATCTTGCTTTCCAGATTCCAGTGGGTTTACTTGTTTTCCTCACAGTGGTGGTGCTAGTGTCGTGGACTATGCTATTTCCTCTACCACTGTCATCCCATTCATTTCCCGGTTTAACGTCTTTGATAACCCTCCCCCCCTTACCGATCATTCAGTTCTTTCTTTCACTTTATCCATTGTTTCCCTTCCTGTTATTCCTCCACCTCCTCCCTCCACTCGACCCCTTGAGTCATTATAGACTTTGACTATTATTATTCCTTTACCTACATGGACCGGTTGTGTCAGGTTCTCCCCATTATGTCTTCTCTCCCCAATGTTTTCAATCGTTTTTGCTTCCTTGGTCCAAGCTATTTGGGAGGCGGCTTTGGACTTGTACCCCCACACCATTTGCCCCTTCCCGCCCTCGTCTTCCTGTGGGCCCTGCTTCACTGACTCATTCGTCTAGAGGCATGCGAAATATTTATACATTCACTTTCATAGAATGTTGGAAGGGGAAGAATGGCTCAAGGCCATGAGAATTAAGAGTAGCCTATTCTGAGCAGGATGAAAACATAGTGTTGCCAAAAGAGGTGATGTTTCTCTAGCAGCCATTTAGAGTTCTATAGTGAGTCACAACAATGGGAACATATGATGAGGGTTTCCCAACATGCTTGCCGCAAAAAGAGTGCATATTGCAAATATTGCTTAGAGGCTGAATATTTTTGAGGGGCTGGAGACTATGCAGAGTGAGGTGCTCAATTAGGAGAGGGGTGATAATGGTGATGACAATGCTAAGGAGGATGAGGATGGTGAAGGCAATTCTGAAGAATGTTCTGTAAACCTTCCGAGGACCAGAGCCAACATGATGAGGAATTCCCATAGGGTGAGCTGGACCATCTGGTCTCAGTTCCTGGGTTATGCATTCCAAGCATATGTACTACACTGTAGCAGAATCACATGGGCGCATTCTTTGACTAGTTGAGCAGTGTTCTAGGCCATGTGAAAGATAATGCTTGTGATTGTATGTTCCCTCATTGGTGATTGCAAGCCACCCGGCTTATCAGCTAGAGGGACATCTTTAATAGGTGGGCGGATGATGGTAGAGATGTGTATCTACAGACTTGGGGAGCCCACCAATATTTTGAGTTTGTTGTAGTGTGTGGAGGCAGCCCATAGAGAAGGATAGTTAGCTAGATGATATGTCTATCATATACTGTGGTTAGGGAAAACCCTTAGTTTCATCAGAATTGGATAAGCCAGCATGCCAATTCATTTCTTGCATATAAGGTCATTGCTCAAATTTGTAGATGTTGCACCGCAGTCATGAGATACAATGGTTAGAGTAGCAGTTATTTGAGGTCAAACGGTTAAAGGAAATGACAAAAGAGGAGCCTAACAAGAGAGACAGAGTTCAAATATTGGAGTAGTTGAGGAAGAGAGATGAGGACATATAGAGGCTGGAGGAGATGTAGAAGATGGACATGTAGATGTAGGTTGAGGCAGAGAGGTAGTGTAAAGAGGGATTGACCTCATAGCAAGACCAGGAGAGCATGTAAGTTCTTGACCTTGGGGCACAACTTAGTGCTAAGGTGAGGTAGTTGGATGAGGCCTAGACAAGTTGGTCCCAATGCTTTTGCATGGGTGAGTTGCGTCACTTATGATATGAAATTGCATGCCAACGGAGTAAGGAGCTTGAGGCAGTGGCATAATAGTGCATCCACTCTCACTTTAGTGGCTGCCACTACTTTAGTCATTCCTATTTCTTTAGCATCTGCCTCAGCCGCATCTGTACCTACTGATCCTGTGATTTGGTTGATCATCAGGGGGGACATTGATACATCTATAGGAAGGGGTAGATGTAGTGCCAAGTTGATCTTGAGTCTTAGTAGGTGTACCAGGATGATGATTTCTTATGTTACGTTCTGATGTTTTTGGTTAAATAATTTGATGATTATCTAATGTAGTTAAGCTAATAATTGTTTCTTCATTTTCTACAGATCAGCATGCCGTTCTTTGTTCATGTACCAAGATGATGGTTTCTTATGTTATGTTGTGATGTTTTTAAACTGGAAGTATGAGTTTGCAATGTGTGGATTTTATGATTAAATAGTTTGATGATTATCTAATGTAGTTAAGTTGATAAATTTTTGTTTTTTTTCTTGCAGATCAGGTTTTCCTTTTTTGTTCCTCTATATCTATGAAAATTTTGTTTTATTGTATCAATTGGCATAGTTCTTTCCACATCTTTAACAAGGGCAAAGTACCCAAATACACTTGAGAAGTGAAAAATCTGAAATGTTCTAAAAGTGGGACAGCCAGAATGTGAGACATTTGGTGAGAGGTTAAAATAAAGGAAAGGAAAGAATCATTAGACTATGGGAACAAAACCACCACAGCAATATGGTGTTTGCATAGTTATTATAACATTTAAAAGGATTTGTTTTGGTACTTTCTATTTTTGGAGAGCATTCTGAGTTATTAATTTTAACTGCAATTGACATGAATTGATATCATAGAGCATCTTTTTTTTTTTTTTTAAATTTGTTCCTTTCTAAAATTGCACATAGAGAATTAATGATATGCCATATGTCATTAATGAGCAGTTGGACTGAAGGAAGGAAATTTGCCAATCCTTTAGCTATATACAATTTCTTCCAGAGTTTTCTAGGCAATATGGGTTATTGCCTTATTATGCGGTTCTCTAGAATGTGCCAACTTAATGTTCTAAGAATGTTTTGGAAATTATCTGTAGGATAGTTTCCTGCTCCAACTTCTAATGCTTTGTTTTTCCTGGGAATATTCTTTTCCTTTGTTGATGGTAAACATTGTACAGTGGAAAGATTGGGGGGATTTCTTAGACGTTGACAAAAATGGTGCAGAAAGGATTGAACCCCTCTTCATCAGCAAGGTTTGTTTATGTTGCTTTCTACTGTACATAGGCAATGGTTTATGCAAAAATTTGTTATTTTTTTAATGTCACTCAAAGTGGAATAAGTACATCATAATGATCTGGTGTGGGTGAAGTAAAATACATTATTATTCAGATATTAAATGGACTCCTTAGCATCAAATATTGAGAAATCTGAAGCAATTACCTCTAGTAGAACTCTTCTTTTATTTTATTTTATTTATTATACCGACAATAGCTTGCCTATCTTGGAGTTCTTAACTATCTGTATTTGATTGTCTCACCGAACTGCAGGTTAACACAGTCTTGCAGCTAGCCTTAGTTGGCACAGCTTTACTTCAACCAGAAATTGGAACAGAGGATTCCCTCTATCTGGTGACGTGCTTAAGGTTTCTCTCTTAATCTGGACTTGTTTGCAAACTAATCGTTACATTAACTTCAGTGAATTTCCTTCTACTTTTTATAACATTTTCTTCTATCCATATTAAAATGAATTTACATGATTCTTAAGTTGGGTAATACAAAGCAATATTGGTTGTGGTTCCAGTTGGTTGGTGGCAGCAACGACATTGGCATCATGGGGAGGTTACGGAGTGTTACTCTTTCAGAAAGGTTCTCCAACAGCTAAAAGTAATTCAAGAATGATATCTGGTAGCAAGGCTAGAGACAGCCAGTAGTCGGATTTTTGTAAGTTCTACTACTAAGCGCTTAATGTTTTACAGATGATGTTTGTTGAGGGAATGGGCTTTATGAATTTCCTCTTTGTCAGTGGTAGTTACATTTACCTAAGAGTTAATGATAGAAAGCACTCATTTTGAATACATAGTGATGCACTTTATGGGTGGTCTAATCCACTTAAATGTGTAAATATAGATTTTGAACTGGGGACTTACATACCAAATAGCTGAAAACAACTCCAATGTCAGTAGAATGATTTATTATAAGGATTAAAAAATGGAGTTGATAAGAATTGCAGAAACTTCCTTTTGACCAGTAGACTTTCATTTTAAATTACCACTTTGTAAGTATGGTTGAGTTATGTAAATGCATTTAAATATGAACAAATCAATTATGGGCAAGTGGATTTCATGTCATAGAATGCCTGTAATTCAGAAATATGGTGTGAACTGTGAAGTATGTCTCTACCTATGTTCAACTGAAGAATATATGATGAAGTACTTCCATATTTTAGATTTTGTTCCACATGCTATCAAACTTGTGCATAAGCAATGGTCATTAGTGATCTAGTAATTGAAACAATAACAATTTCTATCCAAAGAATCTGAATAATTAGTTGTAAAGGGTGAATTTACAGAAAATGTCTTTTAACATTCCAGTATATATATATAATTGCTATACATGTGCCCCTCACATACCTGACAGGCCACGACCTATAATCTAAACCTTTAAGAGTCATTTTTGCAACTTCGGGACTTGTCTATCTATGCATGGTATAATTTCATTAGCTTATTCTAATACTAAATTTAGATAAGCATCTTGATCCCTGATTATGAGATTACCAACAGGAAGTACAGTTTAAAAACTTGGGTTCGGCCAGAACCTGATCACCCAAACTGTGTGTATATATATCTATATCTATATCTATCTATCTATAAACATATGCACACATGAATTCATGATTTTAACCTAGGTAGCACGTTAAATGCCTGTAAAAAGAATAAAAAAATGGATTTAGAGTGTTCAGAATTCAATTTTCTAGTAGAATTTGAGAGGAAAAAATAGAATTCAGTGTCATATGATCATACACAATTACAACTTCCCCTCAATATTTATGTAATACACTTATGTATATATAAATTCATGATATAAACCTACATAACATGTTAAATACGTCTAAAAAGCATAAAAATTGAATTTAGAGAGTTAAAAACTTGTTTTCTATCAGATTTTGATAGAAAAGAGTATAATTCATGTCATATGATCATATCAAATTACATTCCAAAAAAATGTTTCAGGTTTCAGTAGGTTGCGGACTTGTGAAGGGGGGAGAAATTAGAGCCTTTGGCATTCATGGCTGATGATAGTATTCCCCCCCGTGTCAGGGCAGTCCATAATGAAAACTCGCAAATACTTGGTGAGAACTCGCTGGAATCTGGCACCACAAGCATTTGGCGAGTAACTTGCCTGGCATCCACAAGTGCGGGTACTCAGGAGATTTAGAACAAGAATCCAAAGTGAATACACTACCTTGCAACGTACCAAAAATTAGCATGTACGGGGCCTCAAAAGGAAATCATGGTCCAGCAAGCACAAGGGGAGATTGTTGCTTTCATAAAGGCAACATGATTTTGTGTTCTGTGAATATCAGAAATTAGAATTAGGACAAACACCTTGGAATCAAGATTGGGCTGTTGGAGTCGAAGATGAAACAGGTTGTTCTTTTGGACAATGACCCCATATGATTCAATGGTCCTCGTTGGAGGAAAATCTTAGTACTTAAGATTATTTCTGGATTGTAAATCTAGTGAGGGTAGTAGATACATCAAAGGATCTTTGCAGGTGCTTAAGTTCGGTCATTATACAAAGGAAGGAATGACGTCCCAAAAGTTTCACATAAAAAGGCCACTGCAGTATCCCTTGAGAAATATTATCTAAATTGAAAACATGAGAGATATCTGATATAATGATCAAACATAAATGTTGATCAGGTAGCAGATGGGATGGAAATTAATTATGTAATCATTAAAATAATGAACTCGTCGCATAGTGGTACAGTTTAAGACGGATTTGGTTCTGTTTTGAAAATTGATATCATGTTGGCATGTGTGTTTCAATCCTTTCCTTGTGCTGTAGCTGGTCTGATGAAATTTTTTAAAATGTAGGTGGGCATTTCTAATCTGTTGTTGTACTGTTCAAGTGCAGCAGGAGAGTAGGAGTATTTGAGGTACTGAGGACAAATTCATCACTGAGATGCTTTGCTTTATTTTCCTAATTCTCTTGCACCATCAATTGATGAGATATTTCTTCATCATAAAGCTAAAAGACAAAGGCGTAAGGGTAATTCATTCATTGATTAGGTCCATCTAAAAGAAGTGGTTGTCCAAGCTCAAAATAATTAGAATCCAAAGCAAAATGAAAAGATGCCCAAGACGCCCTTCAAAAGGTCAACATGTGATTTTTGCAAGAAGGAAAGACATAAAGCAGAATTTTGTGATTTTGCATCAAGAAGATTGAGGAAGTAGTGAAAAAAAGGGCGTGTTGATGCTGCCCTCTTCTATGCACAGGGTGATGACAGTTTTGATTGAGAAACCTCACACACACATGTAGTTGTTCATTCAACATATTGGACATCCACTTCTAATGACTGGATTGAAGATTCAGGGGCAACAAGGCACATGACGAAGCACAAACATCTCCTACAAGGGTACAACAAATCACATTTAGGGGAGTGTGTTGTCATTAGAGATGACTCTTCTTTACAGATAACAAGATGTGGAGAGGATGGTGTTGGATCTTGTTCTTTTGATGAAGTACTTCATGTTCCTAGTATTGACCCCAATCTCGTCTATTTATATCATTACTTTTACAAATAAAAGGGTAGAATTATTGCCTGATTGTTGGGTAATTAACGATATAGACAATGGATTTAAGACAGTTGCTTCCGGTTATTGTGATGAGTCAGACCAAATGTATAAGTCAAGAGAAGGGCTGACTCTTTCTGTTTCTTCCTCTTAGAACAAGGATTTTGTGGCTATGGTGGCTCATGCAAATGATGAGAGAGCGATGGCATCATAGGCTTGGGCATTTCAGTTATAGATCCTTGAGATACATGAGTTGTTGTCAGATGGGGACTAGACTTCCTCACATTTCCCCTACGAGTGGTGGATGTGAGGGATGTATTCTTGGGAAACATCATAGGGAGACCCTTTCAAAAGGGACGGCAAGATGTGCGACTCACCCCTTGGAGATCATACATGGTGACATATATGGGCCTATGTGTACACCCTCCATTTTTGGAAAGAGGTGCTTCCTTCTTTTTATTGATGATTTCTCTAGATGTGTGTGGTTGTATGCTATATTTGCACCAAGGATGAGGCCTTTGAGAGATTCATGGCACTCAAAGCACTTGTGGAAACTCAGCTAGATAGGAAGATTGTCTTAGGTTAGGGGAGGTGAGTACATGAGCAATGCCTTTCATGATTTTTTGACTCTTCATGGGATAGCATATTAGAGGGTTGTTCACCATATCCCTGAGCAAAATGGAGTGGTTGAAAGGAAGAATAGGGTAATCATGGAGATGGCATGTTGTATGATTCATGCCAAGGGGATGGAGCACAAATTCTAGGGTGAGGCTGCCACTTGTGCAGCATACATTATCAATAGGGTTCCCATTATAACTGTTTAGGGTATGACACCTTTTGAGATGTTGACAATTGATAAGCTTGATGTGTCTCGATTCTGTATCTTTGGGTCTTCAACATGGACTCATATATCGAAATATCTTCGGAAAAGGGAGGCACTGAAGAGACAAATGTATCTTTGTGGGGTATTCAGATACCTCTAAGGCATATCATCTTTGTAATCCTTAGAGGTGTTAGATACTTATTTGGAGAGATGTCATTTTGATGAGGTTCTTCTAGGTGTTTCTTCCAGTCCACCACCTAAGATTTTCGCAGAAGATCCTCCTGCTTCTTCGACAGATTCAGTACATTCTTCACAGATTCTTATAGGCTCTATTCCTATTAAAGCTTCTTCTTCATCTTCCAATGACGCTCCTATGCCTATAGATTTGAACCGCTCACAGGCAACACTACCTACAACACCTTTAGTTTTAGATTCAACTGATGTTTAGCTTGACACATAAGTTCCTAATGCTTTAGCTTTGAATGATGAGGTGAGTGGTGAGTTTTATTTGGATTCTTCAGGTTTAGTTGATGTTGCTTTGCCATAGAGTGTGCCTAGTTCTTTTTCAGTTCGTCCAATACCCTAGTGGGTTTAGACAGTTCTGCAGGATGTTGAGCCTATTCTTTCTCTTGAGCGACATCGAAAATCCTATGATATGGCTTCCAAAAAATGAGACGTTTTCCTGGAAAAAAGTTTATCCAAATTCTGCAATCCACAAAAAATAATCCCACTTTTGCCAGAATCGTTTCTCTGATACCACTTGGTAAGAATCTTTATTCTCATTAACATAAATCATTCACCATATATTGAAACAACAAATCACCTTCGGAAGTTGAAAATTGAAGAAGGCAAGGCTCCTCTCCATTCACAACAAAGAAATGCTTGTAGTCATGATGCCTTCTCAAATTCAGCCTATTTAGTTTGTGGAAGATTCACTATCAGAACTGATCGTAAAGCATGAAGTGCTTCCTCCCCCATCATGATCTTAGTGACAAACAAGAGGCGTGGGTAAGCAATTTTCAAGCATATGATTTTGACATGCAATATTGTAAGTACCAGAAGAATGTAGTGGCTGATGCTGTAATGGACCAGTAGGTCTATTGCATAAAATGTTCTATATAAAAAAAATACGAGTAGATAGATGGATACTATCTCCACCAAATGGTAGACACGTGTGTATCCAAAGGATATAATCTAAAGAGTCATAACCCCTCATACCTACCTCTTAATAAATAACTGTTTGGCAGGTTATTAACAAGGGATGTTTTACATATTAGAATAATGTAAAGATAGAATATTAGTCTAAAGGTATTATAAGATTTATAATAAGGAAGTGGTTAGGTCCACCACATATCCCCCTATCTTGCTTGAAGTGTCTTCGGGAGTTTCCAAATAGCAACAAACATCTTCTTTTCTTGAGTTCATTCCTTGCATATCCCCCTCAAAACATTGCTCAAAAGAGATTAGTTCTTCCCCAAATCACAACAAGATATATGATGACATGAATGTTGTAAATACCAAGACAATTAGCTCATTAAATAAGGACTAATCCATCCTAGATTGATCTTGAGAGGCATCGGATTCGAGTAGAAGTTTGATGAGAATTTGCTTCAATCTTGAATCCATGTATGTATGTGAAAACTTGGAATATTCGATCGCTTTTGATAAAATTAAAAACCAAAATGTGTGTCTTTCAAGGTGATGTGGATGTTAAGGAACTAATTATCGATGATGATGGATGCCTTGATTAAGATATCTATAAGGTTCGAATTTAAGATGCTTTGTAGGGATAATTTGAGAATCCCAGCTTGTTTTAAGTGTATTGTTAGAGCTCTTCATAATGTTAAACTTGACAACATGCTTAATAGTACTATAGAAGTTTCTTCATTAATAGGAGGTAAGTTGCTAGAATACCATTTTCAATCATTTTTTAGATATTTTACTTTTTAAGCAAAACTCAACTATGATTCTTCAATCAATTAATTTCTTTATGCTTTATCAAGTAAAATCTTATACAAATCTTATGGTGGCTTCTTATGAATTTTGCTTTATTTTGTAGAATGTTTACTTTACCTTGCAAAGGTTTTAATGTAATCCTGTTAGTTTATAGCTCTCATCTTAATTTTGTTCATTGGCCTTCAATGATATAATTTTGTGTTCTAGCCTTTCTTTCTCTAAGACTTTCTTAAACCATTTACCTAAGAAAAGCTTTATAAATATGTTCTAATCTAAATCTAGTAAACATCTTTTTAAAAACTATTTTCCTAATAGTTATTCCACAGTTCACCAATCCTCTACCTCCTGAAAATTTAGTTATAAAAGCCACGGTAATTTAATTTTTTTATCTATCTTGTGTCTTAGAACTCAAGTTACACCCCTTTGTATCTCACATTGCACCTTTGTGTATCTCGGGTCACACCCTTTCGCTCTCAAGTTTTAATTTGTTGTATCTCAAGTAGCACCCTTTCCTATCTCATTCCACACCCTTTCACTCTCAAGTCACACCCTTTTGTATCTCAAGTTGCACCATTTCGTGTTAGATTTCACGGCAGTTTTTAGAAACAAATGGAATCAACACATTACCCAATATTGCTGAAAAAGAAATACACACAAAGCAAAGCACACAATATATGGGGGTGTTTGTGGACACCAAATAATCTCACTATAGCAAAAT
Source organism: Wollemia nobilis (assembly GCA_028583015.1). Lineage (NCBI taxonomy): Eukaryota > Viridiplantae > Streptophyta > Pinopsida > Araucariales > Araucariaceae > Wollemia > Wollemia nobilis. The sequence continues at coordinate 3,368,005 of JAQPPZ010002347.1, forward strand.
ATAATACAGTCCAAACAATCATGAAATGGTTGGTATAATGGGGTATTTATACCCAAATACAAGTAACATTTAAGTCAAAGTCAAGTAAGCGATCTTTAGGTTATTATAAAAATACTTTTTTCAAGGTTTACAAGGGCCCAAAGGGCTTATACATACAATACAATACAAAGTCGGTCATGGCCTCAAGTGAAGCTTAATCACCGCATATTGTAACAGCTCCATATTTTTCAAGGTTTACAAGGGCTCAAAGGGCTTATACATACAATACAATACAAAGTCGGTCGTGGCCTCATGTTTGTAGGCTTAAGCTGAATGGGGGACATGGAGAGAGACCCTTATTTGTCATCCCTTCTTAAGGAGCCTATTCTGTCAGGAGCCATATCTTTGTGTAAATACTATGATCTTTCTACCTTTTATAAAGCCTTCCACATGTAGGTAAGAGGGAATAGATACATCCTTCATAGCTGCCAATGACGTAGTAGGATTGTTTAGAGTTTGTGTTTTCAGGTGCATCTTTCAAGGATGGTATGTCAAAATCTGTTGATTCTTCCTCATTTTTGGAGTGTGGGGAATCATCAAGCGAATTGAATCTGACCTTTATTAGCACATCTGTGGCCTCAGGACCATGGCACCTTCTATAAAAAGTTCTGTCCTTGCTTATGAAATTCTTCTCGAGCTTTCTTATTGGATTAAGATTGCTCTCCATGGGACGTTTCTCCTCATTTGATGTAGCTGCCTTGAAAGGAGTATTCTGTACTTTTGGAGCAGCAAAGACAACTCTTCCTTTGCTTCTAGAAGTATTCAAGAGATGGGTGAAAGTTGCTTGTGGACTATGATACGGCCAGGAACAGTTCATCATTAGGTGCCTCATTTACTATGAGATCAAAGGGTGGTTTTACTACCTTTTAAACAACTTGGTGGACATTTGTATGTCTTCATTTAATAACCCAATCAAGGATCTCTTACAATGTTTCTGAAAAAGGCATTTAGGTGCCAATTGTTTCTGGGATTCTTTAGTTCATGCACATAGGTGAATCTCATCAATTGTCCTACCTTAGGTAGTTCATGCACATAGGTGAATCTCATCAATGGTCCTACCTTAGGTAATGGTTGTGGTAAATGATTTAGAGTCATTTGACGTTTCTGAACATGATAAGCGTAAACCTATGAAAAATTGGCATTTGACCCCGACTATTGAACAGCGAAGTGTATCACATCCAAGACACAAAGTATAGCAATATCTACATGTGGGAACTGCTAAAAGGGCCACCTTTTTTTAAATTGGTTATATGGGATTGGAATGGGCTGCACCTGTATTACATCATGACCACATAGTCGTATTACAAATTTACAACAGCTTTTTTGGCAATTATATTTGTATTGCCTGGCAAGAATTGAACCTGGGTGTCCTTGAAATTTGAGGTATTTAACCAGCTGAGCTCATTCCATTTGATGCTAGAAAGGCCTTTAGTTTGTAGGCTTAAATGTCATATCTTCATCTTCAAATATTAGGAGTGTCTTCCTGATGACCACTTCATGACTATTTATAGGAAAGCCATGATGCCACTGAAGGTTACACTGCAGAGGTACAGTCCAGATTATTCTTCAGCAAAGATCATCCAGTAGGATCTTGGGCTAATTCAGATTTCTTTCTTCTACAAATGAGTGTAGTTATTTATCTCCTCTTGTATTTGGATCTAATAGTTAATTGTCTACCATAATACTTTTTGTTGGGTTTTAGCTTGTATTCATGCTATTTTGTATTTGATAGCTATATACAGTTTATACATTCTGTATCTTTTTCTTTCTCTTCTTGTATTTTAATCCTGGTTATGTTACAAACTGCAGTCGGTTTTTTTTGGGCTTGAATGCGCTCTTTGTATATGGTTTCAAAATGGCTAAGGGGCATTAAAAAAAGTTTCCCTTTCTAGTTGTTCTTCCAGCCCCTGACCAAACCATAGCACATTTCCAAATAGTTTCTCTTATCTAGCTCACTAGTTGTTACATGCATCACTAAGGAAATCCTCGCTACTGGTGATCTTGATTTTGAATGCAGAAAATAAATTGGAAGTGCAAAATTCTGCCCTAAGAACATGTTTGTAAATACAAGAAAAAAGAAATGATAGTGTTCCATACCTTGTTACTTTGATGCTGACGCCATTTTAGACTTGTTTACTATCCTAAACCTCCTTCTCAACTGCTCTACTCAGCTCCTTCAGGTTGCAAATGTATAAGAGGGGAGTGACAGAACGGTTAGGGAACCTAGTGCCACCTTTTTTCTTTTTTAAATGTGTTATATAGGATTAAAATGGGCCCCATGCCTACTATATTATGACTGTGTTACTATGGTATTTCCACAAACCATATGGTGGTAGCATAGTAGAGACAATCAGAATATGCTTAGAATCGGACTGGCAAAAAGAATGGAGAAAAATCGGGATCGGGAAATATTGGCAAAAAAAACCCGAAGAAAACGCAATTTTTTATTGAATTTTGTTTTTTCATGCATATCACAATAAATCAACATAATGTAAATCAAATATTAATGATGTAAGAATGTAAGCTTAAACTACACATAAAAGTGGCAAGTGATACAAGCTTAAAGCCTTAAACTACACATGAAAGTGACAAAACACATCTTAAATAAAGAAATTTTAATGCATCCAAAATTCAAATATTCTTGTAGCTTAAGAAGGTACAAATTACAAAATGTGTCATGAGTCATGACAAATACAATGTCTCAAGATCTTTGAATGCCTTTGCCCTTTGATCTTTGAATGTCTCCCATTCTCCCCCCCTCGCACCCTCACGCGGCCCGCTTGCGTGCTTCCAATAGTTAATTGTCTACCATAATACTTTTTGTTGGGTTTTAGCTTGTATTCATGCTATTTTGTATTTGATAGCTATATACAGTTTATACATTCTGTATCTTTTTCTTTCTCTTCTTGTATTTTAATCCTAGTTATGTTACAAACTGCAGCCGGTTTTTTTTGGGCTTGAATGCGCTCTTTGTATATGGTTTCAAAATGGCTAAGGGGCATTAAAAAAAGTTTCCCTTTCTAGTTGTTCTTCCAGCGCCTGACCAAACCATAGCACATTTCCAAATAGTTTCTCTTATCTAGCTCACTAGTTGTTACATGCATCACTAAGGAAATCCTCGCTACTGGTGATCTTGATTTTGAATGCAGAAAATAAATTGGAAGTGCAAAATTCTGCCCTAAGAACATGTTTGTAAATACAAGAAAAAAGAAATGATAGTGTTCCATGCCTTGTAACTTTGATGCTGACGCCATTTTAGACTTGTTTACTATCCTAAACCTCCTTCTCAACTGCTCTACTCAGCTCCTTCAGGTTGCAAATGTATAAGAGGGGAGTGACAGAACGGGTAGGGAACCTAGTGCCACCTTTTTTCTTTTTTAAATGTGTTATATAGGATTAAAATGGGCCCCATGCCTACTATATTATGACTGTGTTACTATGGTATTTCCACAAACCATATGGTGGTAGCATAGTAGAGACAATCAGAATATGCTTAGAATCGGACTGGCAAAAAGAATGGAGAAAAATCGGGATCGGGAAATATTGGCAAAAAAAACCCGAAGAAAACGCAATTTTTTATTGAATTTTGTTTTTTCATGCATATCACAATGAATCAACATAATGTAAATAAAATTTTAATGATGTAAGAATGTCAGCTTTAACTACACATAAAAGTGGCAAGTGATACAAGCTTAAAGCCTTAAACTACACATGAAAGTGACAAAACACATCTTAAATAAAGAAATTTTAATGCATCCAAAATTCAAATATTCTTGTAGCTTAAAAAGGTACAAATTACAAAATGTGTCATGACTCATGACAAATACAATGTCTCAAGATCTTTGAATGCCTTTGCCCTTTGATCTTTGAATGTCTCCCATTCTCCCCACCTCGCACCCTCACACGGCCCGCTTGCGTGCTTCCAAGTGTCTGCACGCGCTCGTGTGGCCCGCCCACACGCACCCTCGCATGGTCCGCCCATGCGCACCCACGTGTCTGCTTGCGCTCGTGCGGCCCGCTCGCATGCATCCACTCGTCTGTGCACATGTGGCTTGCCCGCGTGCATCCTCGCGGCCCTCCCGTGAGCCCTCGCGTAGCTGCCTGTGCGCGCTTGAGTGGCCCGCTTGGGCGCAATTGTGTGTCCACAAGCCCTCGCGCAGCCGTGGCGTGCGCTTGCATGGCCTGCCTATGTGCATCCGCATGACTGCGAGTCCTAGCGCTGCTGCTTGCGTGCCTTCGAGCTGCCCTAGTGCTTCTAGCTTCCAGATTTTACTATGGGGATTCTCAATGGTGGGAGGACTGGGGAAACACGGGCTTCTCCTCATAAGTCTGTCCAATGTTTTCATGCAACAACCTCCTACCAATGCCTCTCCAAACAGATAACTTCTCTCCAGAAACAATTGGATACATAGGCTAGCATCATACTCTCTTTGCAAGACCAAGTGAAAGATGGCAATCGTGTCAATATGGATCTCTAGGGTAAGATCTAGGATCAACAAGCTACTATTAATCAACTACAGACTGTACACACCAAACAATCTCCTCAAGATTCTTCTAATTTTCACTCTGAAATCTCAAAGATCCGAGAAGAGCAAACTGCCCTTTTTGCTGAACAAGAACGTCTCAAGGAAGCATCAACTGAACAAAGTCGGAAATTAGCTGACCAACAATCTTGGGTTCAGGTTGTAGCCGGGAAGAAGAACCCCCCTCCTATAGTTGAGCTTGCTGTCCAGGCTAAATTTGAAGAGGAAAGGGTTTGCAATGCTAAAGCCCTCAATCTCAGGGTCCGTGGAGTGCCCAAACCAACAGATCCGCTTCAAGTCGGCAATACCTTCATTCATAACACTCTCGAGTTAACAGACATCACTCTAGAGAAAGCATGGGTCTCTCCTGATTCCACATTGGTCATACGCTTCAAGAATGCGGAAGAGCGTATGAAGGCCTTGAGGGCCAAACGAAAATTATTTAATCTCCAGGACAAGATCTTTCTTGATGAAGACCTTTACATGACTCTAGGTTGATGAATTGAGGAAAGCCAGAGAACAAATAACCGCAGCCAGAATATCCAACAAATGAGCAGTAATCCGTAACAGGGACTCCCCCCACCAGGGTGGTCCAAACCCTTACCCACTAAATGACTCCTTCGACACGGAAGGGAGGGGACTGATAAGTTGGTTGTAGCTTGTTGGAATTGTAATGGTATGACATGGTGCCCTGGGGTCCCTTGTTGATGTGATTAGCGGACACGATATCATTCTCATTTGTGAGACACATGAGAGTCCTGAGCGGGCCCTACCAACTATCACTGGTTACTTTTGGTGGTCCAGTTGTCGGCAACTTACTCGGCGTTCTGGGGGGTTCGAGGGTCAGGAGGTGTCGTTGCTCTCATCAAGGATAGACTCCAGGGTTTTGTGACCCTGGTTTCCTCAGATCCCCACTCCAGATTTCTATGGATTAAAATTTGTCGTCACCCACCTCTTCGGGATATCTTCATTGCCACTTGTTACTTCCCCCCCACCACGTCCAATTTTGCTATACACATGGATGGGGACCCTTTTCAGGACCTTTATGAGGACATCACTAGGTACTCGGCTTCAGGGGAGGTGCTTTTGCTGGGAGACTTCAATGCCCGGACTGGACCTATGCAGGTTTCTCTCCACGACCTCACAACAGACGAGATGCAGACTCGAGAATTGGATCCTGATGACCTTGGTTTTGCTCGAACCTCCATCGACACACAGGTTACTGCTTACGGAAAGCATCTTCTTGAGTTGGGTGAATCCAACAGGCTCGTTATTCTCAACGGTCTATCTTGTTTCCCAGATTCTAGTGGGTTCACTTGTTTTCCTCACAGTGGTGGTGCCAGTGTCGTGGACTATGCTCTTTCCTCCACCACCCTCATCCCGTTCATTTCTCGGTTCAACGTTTCTGATAACCCTCCCCCCTTATTGATCACTCCGTTCTTTCTCTGACTTTCTTCGTTGTTTCCCTTCCTATTATTCCTCCACCCCCTTCCTCCACTCCCCCTCGGGTTTCTATAGACTTTGACTATTATTATTCCTTTACCTACATGGACCGTTTGCGTCAGGTTCTCCCTAGGCTGTCTTCTCTCCCCGTTGCTACCGATCGTTCTGCTTTCTTGGTCCAAGCTATTTGGAGGGCAGCGTTGGACTCTTACCCCCACACCATTCGCCCCCTCCTCGCCCTCGTCCCCTCGATCATTGCCCCATGAACATCTGGTACGACGAGGACTGTAAGTCTGCCCACCGAAGGTTGAAACATGCCATTCGGTACTCTCCCTAGCTCAATGCCACCTCCCACAAAGATTACAGGTTGCTCCTCTAGAAGAAGAAACGTCTCTTCCTCTCTCAGCGTAGACTGGATCTCATTCACTCCCTTCACCATTCTCCTAAATCCTTTTGGCGCCTTATCCTCCCCCGTGACCAGGTCAATCATGGGATCAATCTTTCCTCTTGGACCACTCATGCCTCATCCCTCTATACCATCCCAAATCAACCTCCTATTACGGTTCCTTCCCCTCCTTCTTGCCACCTCTTCTCTACTGGGCTTATTAAGCGGGCTATTCGGAAGCTTTGTACGAGCAAAGCAACAGATTTAGATGGGTTACAGGCGGAATTTCTGAAGCATGGCATTGACCCTCTTGTTGGGCCCCTCACCGATCTCTTCAACCTTTTTGTCTGCTCAGGTTTCCCTGACTCTTGGACTCAACATATCATCCACCCCATCCATAAGGCAGGAGATCCCCACGAACCCAACAATTACAGGACTATCATGATTGGGCATGTCTTTGCCAAGCTCTATGCCACAACATTAGATGTGCTTCTTTCACAAAGGTTGGAGGAGGAGGGTCACAGGGCCATGGGCCAAGCTGGTTTTCGGCAAGACCACCAGACCACAGATCATATCCTAGTCCTCAGAGCTATTATTGAGGAGGCGTGTTCCAGGTCCTCGAGAGTCTATTGTTGCTTTGTAGACTTCAGGAAAGCTTTTGACACAGTGCCTCGACATTTACTTCTTGAGAGACTTCGGTCAGTTGGCATCTCTGGACAGCTTATGACAGCAGTTTCGCGGTTGTATGAGATTGTGAAGGGACGGTTTCGCTCTCCACAGGGGCTTTCAGCCAACATTCTTAGCACCATAGGAGTGAAACAAGGTTGCCCCCTTTCTCCGACACTTTTTGGGATCTTCATTGACGAGCTTGAGTCATTTATCCAAGAGAACGCACATGCAGAGGATGGTTGCCTTCTCCACCATGTGCTGATTTCTATCCTCCTCTTCGCTGATGACGTTGTCCTTCTAGCTTCATCCCCTGAGGGGCTTCAACGTCATCTGGATACTTTAGCCGCTTTTTGTAACTTGAGACAGTTGACAGTGAACCTTTCTAAGACCAAGGTTATGGTGTTCAATACTACCAAAGAGGCTCTATCCCATCTCCACTTCTTTCTTCAAGGGCAGGAGGTTGAGATCACCACCTCATATGTGTACTTGGGGGTTCTCTTCACTGGACCCACCTTTGGTATGAAACCCGCCGCCCAGGCCCGAGTGTGTAAGGGGTATGCAACTCTGTCTTTGCTCGAGAGGAATTGCTTCAGAGCACATTTCCAGGATATTCCTGTAAAGATGAGAATCTTTGACGCCTTGGTCAAGCCAACTATTACATATGGGTCAGTGGTTTGGGGTCCCAGTCTTGGCCCGATTGAATGGTCTCGTGTTGAACGAGTACAAACACTTTTTCTTCGAAGATTCATTCGTTGCAAGGGCACGGTCCCCCGTTCTATTATTCTGGCAGAGTTTGGGGCCTCTCCTCTTCGGCTTGAGATCATCTTTTTGATTATCGCCTATCTTCACAAGGTCCGTACTTTGGGAGATACCCCCTCGGGTTGTAGACGGTACCCTTACCTTGCCCTTCGCTCCTCGATGGACCTCTCTCCGAGTTCTCGAGGGGGTCGGAGGAGCTGGTATTTTCAGGTCTCTACACTTCTGGCCAGCATTCAGATACAGATTGATAGGCTTCCCCCTTATTCCTTGGGTGCTCTCCCCCCCTCTCGGAATAATAAGGAGAAGGTGCTTCACGAGATCCGAAAGGATGTTAGTCTCCAGTATACCAGCTGCACATGGATCTCTCCCGCTGCCCCTCTTTCCCCCAAATTGTCTTTCTACCACGAGCACTTCCTCCAGATTCAAGACGGCAAGATAGTTCCCCCACAATACCTTCAACAGCACACAATGCATAACATTCGGATCCCGATTGGACAACTCAGGGTGTGCTCCCACCAACTCCGGGTTGAGTCAGATCACCATCTTTCGATGGAGGAGCGGGTTTGCCTTTTTTGTTCCTTGGGAGAAGTTGAAACCCTGCATCACTTTATTTTTCGATGTCCCATCTACTATGAGATCCGAGGCAGATTTCATTGCCTTTTCAGGGATAACTCTCGATCTCTATCCACCTTCTTCAGATACCCGGACCAACGATGTCTCGCACTCTTTTTTAGGGAGACAACTCAGTTTCGTCGACAGAGAAGCTCTCCTCCAGATGGATCTCACCCCCCTCACCATCGACCCATCACAACCTACTTCACCAGCTCTGATGGACCGAGTGACACCGGACGGAAACGCCCCATATCAGCCCGTTCGGACAGAGGCAGGGTCACTAGACAACGCACCCACAGTTTGTTGGGGCCCCGGATTAGTGATGGACATAGACAGATCATGGATTTCTTCAGCATAGATTCTTCGGCCTCGACTGTTAGGAGAGACTAGTTTCTGGGGGTGTTGGAGTTTGCCCCTTAGGGCTGCCTCCCCCTCTCTCTCTCTCTCTCCATTCTTCTTGGCGTGCACTCCACTCTTTTGGACTGCAGCCCACCCCTTTCCCCTCTTCTTTATTCCCATTCCCTTTGGCCCACTTCTCGGGTCGCGTCTTTGTATTTATCTTAGTTTCTTTCTTTGTTGGGCGTTTTGGCCCGCTCGCTGGCAGTTATTGTTGTCCTTTTTATAGTCCCTTGGGTCTTTTTTGGCCCACCGTGGACATTAATAATATTTCATTTCATTTCTAGTCTCTCTTTGTCATTGTGCCCATGCTTCTTCTTGTGCCTTGGTTGCTAACGCCCGTCGCCACCTATGTTGGGGGTCAAGGGGGCAGGAGCCCCTTTGCAGGGTCAAGGGCAGCGCCCCTTGCGGGGTCAAGGGGCAGCACTACTTTTACTATCTCTTAAGACCCATGTGGTCTAATGACCCTGCCAGAATTCTGATTCGAATTTGCATTGAAATCCTTTGGGCGGTTGTTGGTGGCTGCCGGATTCCTTCAAACTGCAAAAAATCTGCTGTTAGGATGCACTAGTGTGTTTTTTTTGGTGTGGTAGAAGGTAGTCAGATCCCTTTCTCCAATTTGCAACAAGAAAAATGAAGCAAATTGAAATCAAATTGCCAAATTCCGATTCCGACTCGGATTTCTAGCAGACTTGGAAAAAATTGTGGAATGGGCGATTTTTTGGTAACTATGAGTGGTAGCACAACAAATCGTATTATCACGGTACGCATTGGAATTGAGCCTTGGTGGGCTCTTTATAAGCCAAACATTCTCACCAATCAGACTTCAACCCCACCACTTGTACCAAACCCATTGGGCATGCCACCTAATTTATTTATATTTCCTGTTTTCTTCAATTTTTTATTATTTTGATTTTACATCTAGGCTCTCTAGGTCCCCGGCCATTCAACGGATGCCGAGATAGTACAGAAAAAATGGGGAGGGATACCCATCGTCTGCATTCCTAAATCGCCTCAACAACAAGCAGGGATTGCACACCCCAGGGGTGCATCCCTACGTAGCACTGGTATGCAAGAGAAGTATGGAATCCGATTTGTTTTAGAAATTTTAGATTCTGCATCATAAATGGGGAGTGAGACTATGAATTTGTTTTTCAGAGTTAAAATATAACAACATAATTCTAAAAAATATTACTAATTATATGAGATGATGGCCCTCAGGGTCAGCATTTGCAATCTATTTGCAATCCTTTTTTAGACTTTGGTACAGACATTGCAGAATATTTCAAGCTACTCTCCTTTCAGAAATACGAGAACATTGTTCAGAGGAGATCCTTTGATATTCATTCTACAAATATTAATCTCCGAAGGAGATAACCAAAACAATTCATTGTGAAGTCTTCCTTCCTAGCATTTTGGAAGCAAAGTCCAAACCCTACATCAACTACAGACATAACAACCTTAGGCATAGTCATTATTATAGTAGTGTTTGTAATAAAACAGAAATAGAGTAGAATCTCTTTACCGCAGAGTTACTGTATCCAGCAGTTCTACCTGGGTAGCTGTATCTGCATATCAGACAAGGATATGATTTTTCTTGGATATTGTATCCAAACAAATCTGAATACATGGATACTGTGGCCAAATGCATCCAAATATACACTCTATTTAGTTCATATATAATACATGCAACTATAGCCTAGGCATGACTAGCTGTATCCACAACATGCAATTAAAATAAAAATACACAATTTAATAAAATAAATTCTAAATTTAAGAAACAAAGACGATCCTCTTCTTAATATTAAAAATATCCTATTTAGAAGTTTAATTGTGCAAATATATTTATGTTCTTTGTTTTTTCTTCTAATATGCAAAATATAAGTCTTTTATAGTGATGTATCTGATCATTTTTTTTTTTTTTTTTTTTTAAAGCGAAAAACCCCTTGCGGGGCCGCCTTGGTCTGAGAGACCACGAACAGGGGGTTCTATACCGTCAAAGTCACCCGGGAGTCGCACCCAGCCCTGCCCGCACCAACATTATCAATTGGATTTTGGGTACCCAATTCAGCTTTTTGGTAGGGTGGAGATTCGAACCTGGGACTTCCCTTGGAGGATTGCCCTCTCCTCTCCAACTCACCTACAACACCTGGGTTGTATCTGATCATAACCATACCATGGGGATCTTGAAAATTTGCCATATCGATATCCAATACAATATTTGTATCTGACACTTCATCTCTATCCCAATAAAGTATCATTTCCATAGCTGTATAGACAACGACAGTTGAGGTCATCGAACTCCAGGATTTTTGTTTGCTGCAGCTCATGCATTGTCCCACACCCAGTTTGAGGAATCTCTCTCTCTCTCTCTCTCTCTATATATATATATATATATACATATATATTGCATATCAGGACACCTGCCTCACCCAGTGGTTAAGATACTGGAAACCATCCTCAAGGGTTTTTGAACAGCTAACAAAATCATCCCTATCAAAGTGAAATGCAAGACTTGGAGCTTCACACACTACATTCCCTCAGAGAGTGGGCATCTTTGAGTTAGATAGAGTATTAGCCAATTTTATCACCACAACTAATGTGCTGTTTTTTGCCTGCACCATCAGGTTCCTGCTTAGGTCATCAAGCTTTCTTTTGAGCCTAGAAAGGAGGGTTTGAGTATTTATTTAATAGATTATAACTTGTAACTTGCCCAAAACAAGTGCAATCCACCAAACATGTAAAATTACTAAATTATTACCACAATAATGACTCTTAGAATTGTTTGAACTTTGAACAACATACCTCCAAAAATATTGTAAAAAGAATATGGTCTCATCCTCTTGGCGAAGGTTCAAATTTTATGGGGGCATACTAAGGCTCTTAGTTCACAATATTAGAAGGCATCTGGGCAATATGATGATATGAGAATTGTTTCCTTAAAGCAATAAGTATATAGAGTGTGCCATGAGAAAGCTTAGGGTTTTAAAGTAAAAGGCTCAAATTAGTGTTTTATTGGATAGACTGGACACCCTTCATATTGCCATGCATTTTTATGCCAAGCATATGATTGCTATTTCATGCATCTCTCTCTCCTTCCTTCAAAACTTAAAGCGAGTGCTCCTCTTTTTAAATTAAAGGCAAGCACACATTCTCAAGACTGATCATTAAACCTGAACTGAGTGGTTTCAAGTGCTTTGATTGGGTCATCAAAGCAATTTTTGAATTGATACATTGTAGTTTGATTGGATTGTTATTAAATATGTTATATGAATCGATGTCATTATGAATATGAACTATATAATATTGTTCTTGACAAAGTCTATTATATACATATCAACAACAACTCCTGTTAGAAAATATAGCAAAATTCTGTCCAAGCAGAAAACACAATAACGCAGAAAAAAACAGTAACACAGATTTTACGTGGAAAACCTGCAATGTGCAGGAAAAACCATGGGGCAATGGCAGCTTGATATTTTATTGATTTTGGCAGAATTACATTCAATCATAATTTACATGCAAGGGGTCATTTCCCTTTTATAGAAAAAACAAAAAACTGTTTGTTTCCTCTTCCAAAGGAAGAGTCCAAAAACTGTTTGTTTCCTCTTCCAAAGGAAGAGTCCAAAAGACTGTTTGTTTCCTCTCCCAAAGGAAGACTACAGAATACTGTTTGTTTCCTCTTTATAAGCTGCACCACCATGCACCTCTCTGCTGAAGAACATTGGAGATCTGGATATTGACTTCACCTCCTAACATTCTCCCACTTGAAGTCGATATACAGGAATTCTTTTGCCTATGTTTTTCCATCCAAGTGCCAATTGCCCAATGCTGCCCTTATCACATTTTCAGCAAGCCCAGAGAAGTTCTGCACCACTCAAACTTCTTTGTCTTGACCGGCTTAGTAAGCATATCTGCAGGATTCACTTCAGTGTCGATTTTCTGCAACAGGATCCTACCTTCTTCCACCACATTTCTTATAAAGTGGTACTTGACATCAATGTGTTTCGTGTGATCATGGAATGTTGGGTTCTTCACTAGCTGAATAGCACTTTGGCTATCACAATGCAACGTAATTTTCCCCTGCATTACCTTGAAGTCACCCAACAAACGCTCTAGCCAAATTGCCTCTTTGCTGGCATGAGTCGCTGCAATATATTCTGCTTCGGTGGTTGATAAAGCCACCACAGATCGCAACTTAGAAGCCCAACTCACAACTCCACCAGCAAGAGTGAAAGTATATCCTGTAGTGGACTTTCTCCCATCTCTATCTCCACCATAATCAGAATCCACAAAACCTTTAACTTGCAAACTATCTGATCCATAGTAAATAGCAGCATCTGAAGTGCCTCTTAAATATCTAAATATCCACTTCACAGCATTCCAATGCTCCTTACCAGGATTTGCCATGTACCGGCTAACTACTCCCACTGTTTGGGCAATATCCGGTCTGGTGCTCACCATGGCATACATGAAGCTTCCTACTGCTGATGAATACGGTACACGAGACATGCTTGTCTTCTCTGCTTCTGTTCTAGGACACTAGTTGGAAGACAATTTTAAGTGTGAAAGAAGTGGGGTACTAACTAGTTTTGCATTTTGCATATTGAAGCGTTGCAGAATCTTTTCTATATATGACTTTTGACTTAACCAAATCTTTCTTCCTTTTCTGTCCTTGTGTATCTTCATCCCTAAAATTTGGTTTGCTGCTCCTAAATCCTTCATTTCAAATGTCCTAGCCAACTGAGCCTTAAGATCAATGATTTTCTTCATGCTGGGGCCTGCAACCAACATATCATCAACATACAATAGCAAAATAATAAAACTGCCATCATCAAACCTCTTATAGTATCCACAATGGTCAGCTTCACTCCTGCTGAAACCTTGGCTCTTCATGAAGGTGTCAAATTTCCTGTACCACATCCTTGGCGCCTGTTTCAACCTGTACAGAGATTTCTTCGAGTCTGCAAACCAAATGCTCTTTGCCTCTTTCCTCATAGCCCTCAGGCTGATCCATATAAATCTCCTCCTCGAGATCACCATGCAAGAAAGCAGTCTTTACATCAAGCTGCTCCAGTTCTAAATCCTGTGCAGCTACAAGTGCAAGTAGAACTCTAATAGTAGTCATCTTCACAACTGGAGAGAAAATTTCATTAAAGTCAATACCTGACTTTTGCACATAGCCTTTTGCCACCAAGCGAGCTTTATAGCGTTCCAACAGCCCATCGCTGTTCTTCTTCACTTTGTACACCCACTTGTTTCCAACAGTCTTTCTTCCAAGTGGGAGATCCACAAGTTCCCACATTTTATTCTTGCGAAGTGCCTCGATTTCCTCCTCCATGGATTTCCTCCACTTTTCTGCATTCTCAGACTCTCTAGCTTCCTGAAATGAACTAGGCTCACAATCATCAGTTAACAAAGCAAAAGAGGACTGATAAACATGAGAATACCTTTCCGGATACTTTTGTGGACGTGTAGATCTTCTAACCCAATGATCTGTTGATTGTGGCTCTTGGTCTTGTGACTGTTGTGGTTGCTCTACTTGCTGTTCTGCATGCTGGTCAAAAAATTCAGCATGATGGTCAAAAATTTCAGCATGCTGATTTTCATTTTCATCTTCGTTCATGTCTACTTCAACTAGTACAACATTGGGTGTTTGCTGTACCTTCTTCCTTTGCATGGATTTTTCATCAAAAATAACATCTCGGCTAATAATTACCTTGTGGGCAGTAGGATCCCACAGTCTATACCCCGTTATTGCATCTCCATAGCCGAGAAAAACACATTTGCTTGACTTCGGGTCAAGTTTGGACCTTTTTCTTTAGGCACATGGGCAAATGCATCACAACCAAAGGTACGCAAATAAGAGTAATCAAATGGCTTACCACACCAAACCTCCTCTCGAAATCTGTCCATCCAACGCAGCTGTAGGTGACCTGTTAATGAGGTAAACAGCTGTATTAACAGCCTCCGCCCAGAACCTTTTATCCAATATGGATGCGCTGAGCATGCTTCTTGCACGTTCCATGATTGTGCGATTCATCCGCTCAACCACACCATTTTGTTGTGGAGTATATGGTACAGTCTTTTGGTGCTCAATTCCTTCCTGCATACAAAATTTATCAAATTCCGTGGAGCAATATTCACCCCCATTATCTGACCTAAGACATAAAACAGGCTTGCCCAAACTTTTCTCTACTCGAGTTTTGAACTCTTTAAATTTCTGCAAAGCTTCCGACTTCTTCAGAAAATAAACCCACACTCTCCTAGAATAATCATCTATAAATGTCAGAAAATAGATGGCACCATTTAAGGACTGAGTGGGGACTGGTCCAAATATATCCGAATGTATAAGTTGCAGAAAATCAGAACTCTTACTAGGGCTTGCGATGAAACCGAACCCTCTTTTGTTTACCAAAAATACAGGTGCTCACACAAGTCTAAATTGCAAGACTTAATCCCGGAAAGCATACCTCTGTCATGCAGAATTTTCAGACCTTTTCACTCATATGGCCTAGGCGTTGATGCCATAGCATTACTGCATCCTGAACTGAAGTTGCTACTGCTGCATGGTTCGTCATCGTATCACCGCATAAACGATATAGGGTCCCATAAGATTCTCTCTTTGCTACTACAATAGCACCTTTGGTAATTTTGCAATAGTTGTTACCGAAAGTGACAGAATACCCTAGCTTATCCATCATCTTGATTGAGAGCAAATTCTTCCGCAAATCTGGCACATGTCGCACATCACATAACATCCTTTTGTTGAACAAGGTGCAGCAAAAGTATTGTCATTGTTGTCAACACAGACATAAATTGATGCAGTTGAAGCAATGGACAAGAATTCTGAAGTCAGTCAGATCAAGTACAGTGAATTTGCAGGAAAACAGAAGTGACCCAGATTCAAAAATTTGCAGAAAAAGACAAGTAAGAAAACCGTCGCGATATCGCGACATGTTTTCTGTCGCGATATCGCGACAAAGTTGAGAGGTCCGAAGGCGAGAAAGAAAAATGTCGCGATATCGCGACATGGAGAGAATGAGAAATTGTCGCGATTTCGCGACATGGCGAGAGAGAAAATGCATGCCAAATTGTCGCGATTTCGCGACATGGCCGAGGAGAGAGAAAATGCATGCCAAATTGTCGCGATTTCGCGACATGGCCGAGGAGAGAGAAAATGCATGCCAAATTGTCGCGATTTCGCGACATGGCCGAGGAGAGAGAAGGTGCATGCCAAATTGTCGTGATTTCGCGACATGGCCGAGGAGAGAGAAGGTGCAAGCAAAATTGTCGCGATTTCGCGACATGTGTCGGGTAAAGGCGCAGGCAATGAAAAGTGTCACGATTTCGCGACAGGATCGGAGTGGAAGCAACAAGGTGAAAAAGGTGTAGCGATTTCGTTGCATGACAAAATGCATGGAAACAAAGGTGTAGCGATTTCGTTGCATGACAAAATGTATGGAAACAAAGGTGTAGCGATTTCGCTACAAGTCAAAATGCAAGGCAACAAAGTTGTAGCGATTTCGCTACATGTCTTGTTTTCGCTAGTGCATGGAGCAAGAGTTGTACGGAAGCGAAGAACGTCGCGATTTCGCGACATGTTCCAATTTCGCTACTGCATGAAGCAAGGATTGTACGGAAGCCAGAAACGTCACGATTTCACGACAAAGCTGAGGATGACGTCAGCAAAATTGAAAGTGTCACGATTTCGCGACAGGGTGAAAGAAAAGCCGCTGGAAGCCAGAAGCGTCGCGATTTCGCGACAAAGATGAGGATGACGTCAGCAAAAGCTGAAAGTGTCGCGATATCGCGACAAGTTGCAAAAGAGACCTCAGGAAGCCGAAAGCGTCGCGATTTCGCGACAACATTGAGGATGACGTCAACAAAAGCTGAAAGTGTCACGATTTCGTGACAAGTTGCAAGAGAAGCATCAGGAAGCCGGAAGCGTCGCGATTTCGCGACAACATTAAGGATGACGTTAGTAAAAGTTCGAAGTGTCACGATTTCGCGACAACATTAAGGATGACGTCAGCAAAAGTTTGAAGTGTCGCGATTTCGTGACATGAACAGAGGAAAAGCTTTCAAAAGCCAAAATGGTCGCGATTTCGTGACAGCAAGGGCATGAAGGCGTACGACTACAAAATGTGTCGCGATATCGTGACAAGTTAGTATTTCGCGGTCAACAGCCCAAAAAAAGTCAACTGGGCAGAAATGTCACGATTTCGCGACAGGTAACAGTTGGGCGGGTAAAAGCCGAAGGAGCATGCAAGATGACACGTGTCGGAAAAAGCATACAGGAAAATCATGCAGCCAGTTACGTAAAAAGTAACTGATGTCAGATCTGCAGTTACACATTGACAGGTGTTAGACATGCACTAGAACAGCTGTATATGCACGATTGAAAAGCATTCGAAGAATCAAATATGAAGGATCGGAAAAGCTTTCAAAAAGACGTATTTGCAGCATTCGAAAAGCCGTATTTGCAGAATTCGAACAGCCAAATATGAAGGATCGGAAAAGCTTTCAAAAAGACGTATTTGCAGCATTCGAACAGCCGTATTTGCAAGGATTCGAACAGCCGCTTATGAAGAGGAGAAAAGAATTCGAACAACTCGAGAATGTCATTCGACTGCATGCAGGATTGAAAAGTTATAGAAGACGAAAAGTCTCGATGAGAAAAAGGGGTTATAAAAGGACAGTCGTGCAGAGAATAGGGTTGCTACTGTTAGAGGGAAATTGCTGTGAAAAGAGGGTTAGAAGAGAGCCAAGAGAGAAATTAGCAGAGCCGTGAGAGTGTGCAGAGTTTGTTTAATTGCAGACCAGTCAGGATCGTGTAATAAGTGAAGACATGTTTATGTCATTTTAAATTGCTCGGAATTGCAGTCCAAGTTGGTGCTTGGTACTAGGGGTTGGTGCTCCTATCTCATTGCAACAGAAAACTAAGGGGTTGGTGCTCCTTCCAGTAGATGCTCGGTAAAGTGTTTGTAAAATTGGTATTTTGCAAAGACAGGATTTGGATTGGAGTCCAAGCAGTCATTTTTGAGGAGTAGCCAAATTGGTGAACCTCGGTATATTGAGTGTTGTGGTGTGCTCTATTGTTCAATTTGCTTTTCTGGTTTTCAAGTTCTCTTTGCTTCATTTTTAAATGTCTGTAGATATTAATATTAATAGTTACACTGATTCACCCCCCCTCTCAGTGTCATTGTGTGAATATCAATTGGTATCAGAGCAAGGTTCCTTGAACAAGTTTAATCAGCTAAGGTGATCTTGGAAGAAACAATGGCAAGCGGTGAAGGATTCTCATCCAACAAAGCTCCCTTGTTTGATGGAACTAATTACACTTTCTGGAAACTCGAGGATGCAAACATATCCGAGTGCATTGGGATATGACATTTGGGATTCCGTAGATAGTGGATACACAACACCCACTACTCCTCCAACAGATACTGCTGAGAAGAAAAAATTTGAAAACAACTCCAAAGCTAAGAATGCCATAATGTGTGGACTTGTAGACAATGAATTGATAAGAGTCATGAGCTGCAAATCGGCAAAAGACATGTGGGATAAACTGAAGAGCATCCATGAAGGAGACAGCAAGATCAAGGAAGCCAAGCTGCAAACTCATCGAGCTCAGTTCGAAGCATTACAAATGAAGGAAGATGAGAACATAGAGGCCTATATGCTGAGAGTAAATGGAATCATCAATGCAATCAGAGGACTCGGTGAAGAAATGGATGATGCAGTTGTTGTAAAAAAGGTTCTCAGAACCCTTCACAAAAGATTTAACTCCAAAGTTTCTGCAATAGAAGAGGCAAAAGATCTAAACAATTTTAGCATGGATGAGCTGCATGGTTCCTTGACTCGCATATGAAATGAGAATAGGACAAACTAAGCCTATAGACAGAGAAGCTGCTTTTAAAGCACATAAGAATATAAAAACCGAACATGAATCTGAGGATGAAGAGACACTGGATGAAACAGAAGCAAATTTTGTTCGAAAACTCACAAAGGGAAAAGGAAAATATAGAGGAAAGCTACCATTCAAGTGCTTCAATTGTGGAGGAGTCGGTCATTTTGCAGCCAAATGCCCAATGCATGATAAAACCAAAAATGGTGAAGGGTCACTCCAAGAAAAAGGTGATTGGAAGAAGAAACAAAATTTTAGAAAGAACAACTTCAAGAAGAAAAGCTTCATATCCAAGAATGTCAGCTCTTCTGAAGAAAGCTCAGGTGAAGATTCTGAAGAAGAAATAGGGGAAGCTCTGTTCATGGCACTTGAAGAGGAAAGAACAGAAGAAAATCAGGAAGGTGATGAAAGCTTTAAAGATGAGGCTGAAGTTTATCTGGAAGGAGAATTGGTTGCTGCACTTGAAGAGTTGAGTGTAGAAAGGAAAAAGAACAAAAAGTTTTCAAGAAAACTAGAGGATGCCACTGACATAATAAACAGCTTTAAAAATACAGACAGAGGAATTCAAGAAAATGTCCGAAGTTCTTGATGAACAATTAACTCGTAAAGACAGTTGAATGCAAGCAAGCTAGAGGAAGACATTGTTAAGTTAAGAATGCAACTAGAGGAGATGAATAGAAAATTGAGCTGTTTTCATAAGTTTGAAGAAAGTACTCGTAAAGTCGGATAAAATGTTAAATAACCAAAGGCCTTCCGACATCAAATTTGGTTTAGGCTTCGATGAAGGAGAATCATCAAATGGTTCAAAGGCCTTGAATGTAGAACCCATAAAGAAAGAAGAAAAGATCAGGGTTGACCTAGAAAAAACAAATCATGCCAAAGAAAGCAATAATGCCAGATTCAAGAAGAGTACTGACAAAGATGGATTCACAAAAGTCACACATCCAAGAAGGAGAAGATTCATGGCTCCTACTTCAAACTGGCAAAGACCTGCACCCAGGTTTAATCATTCCTTTTCTGGTTATTGTTTTAAATGCAATGCTTATGGCCATAAGATTTCAGATTGCAGGCATAATGTATCTCAAAGGAATTTCACCAAACAGAAATGCTTTTTCTCCTTTAATGAATTATGCAGTTGAATGTTATAATTGTCATAATTTTGGACATATTGCTAGAAACTGTAGAAGCACTTTTGCATCAAATAATTATCAGAGTAGAAAATCTCAACCAAGTGGGTTGAAACAAAACAAGAAATTTCCTGAAAAACAGGCACATGCTAATGAAAGGACAAAGGCAAAACAAGTAGCCAAATCTGTCATCAAACCAGAATGGAAAGAAAAGGAATCTTTGATTGTTCAGACTGCTTTTAAAGCACAAGACAAATCTGCACCATGGATACTTGACAGTGGATGCTCCAGTCACATGACAGGTGACAAGCAAAAATTTGAGAATTTACAGAATTATGAAGGTGGTTCTGTGAAATTTGGAAATAATGATGGAGCAAAGATTGTTGGAAAGGGATCAGTCAAGATCAATGATGGAAAGATAAAATCAAAAGAAGTCTTGTTTGTGATTGGTCCGAAGCATAACTTGCCGAGTGTAAGTCAAATCATGGACAGAGGTCATGAAGTCATTTTTAAGAAGCAGGGCTGTGAAGTGAGAAAAGCACACAGTGGGAAGTTGATAGCTACTGGATCTAGGACTTCTGGTAATCTATATACTCTCTCAAAAACTGCAGAAGGAACATGCTTGATTGGACAGGAAGATGAAAATTGGCTGTGGCACAAGAGGCTCGGTCATATTAGTTTTGACAATCTGGCAAAAATAAGTTCAAAAAGGGCAGTAAGAGATATACCAACCATTGGCAAACCAGTAAATAGCATCTCGTGCTTCATGTCAAAAAGGGAAGCAAACCAGATCCACTTTTAAATCAAAGGAATACTTCACCAACAAACCTTTGGAGATAATTCATACTGATTTGTGTGGACCCATGAGAACACAAAGCATAAATGGTGACAAATACTTTATGTTGTTAATAGATGATTACTCCAGGATGACATGGATATTCTTTTTAAAGCTTAAATCAGATGCCTTTGAGATGTTTAAGATTTTTAAAAAATAGGTTGAAAATCAAACTGGAAAAAGGATTAAATGCTTAAGATCAGACAGAGGAGGAGAGTTTATTTCAGAAGAATTTGCAGAATACTGTCAAAAATATGGGATAAGAAGACAGTTTTCAGCAGCTAGGACACCTCAGCAAAATGGTGTTGTAGAAAGGAAGAATAGGACAATGCAGGAAATGGCACGGACAATGCTGGCTGAGAACAAAATAGCTGACAGATTTTGGAAAGAGGCAGTACATACTGCAGTTTACATTCAAAACAGGTGCATGCTAAGACCACATGAAAGCAAAACACCTTATGAGCTGTGGTTCGGCAGAAAGGCAACAACAAGACATTTCAAAGTATTTGGCAGCAAGTGCTACATCAAACGGACTGAAGATAATCTCGATAAATTTGAAGATAGAGCTGATGAAGGTATCTTTCTTGGTTACTCAACAAAAAGCAAAGCCTACACATGTTACAACAAGAGGCTAAAGAAAATTGTTGAGAGTGCTGATGTGAAAGTTGATGAAGGTAGAGAACAAGAAATTACTTATCAAGAAAACTACCCTATTTATGAAGAAGTCATTGAAGGTGATGATGAAAAGGAAACAGATGAGAATCAGAAAATTGATCCAGATGTTGTAAAAACTGACTCAGAAGAAGGAGAAAACAGGAAATTTAAAACAGGCAACTGGCAGAAAAATCATCCCAGTGAACAGATTATTGGGGATCCCACAGATGGTATTCAGACAAGAAGAGCAGCAGTGCGGAACTATTCTCTGTTATCTAGCATTGAACCTAAAAATGTTGTTGAAGCAAGCACAGATGAAAGTTGGATGAAGGCAATTAATGAAGAACTAGATCAGATTGAGAAAAACAATACCTGGGAATTAGTACCACGGCCAACAAATAAAAACATAATTGGCACTAAATGGATTTTTCGAAATAAGTTAAATGAAGATGGACAGGTTGTCAGAAATAAGGCAAGATTGGTCTGTAAAGGCTATGCTCAGGTTGAAGGCATTGATTTTGAGGAAACCTTTGCACCGGTAGCCAGATTAGAGGCAATCAGAATGTTTCTGGCTTTAGCAGTCCATAAAAATTTCAAAGTATATCAAATGGATGTAAAATCAGCATTTCTGAATGGAAAACTGGAAGAAGAGGTTTACATTGAACAACCAGATGGCTTCCAACTTGGTGACAATCCAGAATTTGTTTGCAAGTTAAAGAAAGCATTATATGGTTTGAAACAAGCACCCAGAGCATGGTATGCAAGGTCTGGATAACTATCTTATTAAACAAGGGTTCAAGAAAGGTTTGGTGGACAACAATTTATATGTCAAAACAGAGAAGGGGCATCTTATTGTTCTTGTTGTTTATGTAGATGATATAATATTTGGCAGAGAAGATGGATGAATATTGCAAAGACATATCAACTAAAATGAAGAAAGAATTTGAGATGTCTATGATTGGTGAACTTTCTTATTTCCTAGGACTCGCAGGTCAATCAAAATGAAAAGGGCATTTTTATTTCTCAAGTTAAATATGTAAAAGAAATGCTGAAAAAGTTCACAATGGAAGATAGTAAACCTGTTAGCACTCCCATGACAACAGGTCGCAAGTTGAGCAAGGATGATAAATCTCCAGATGTAGATCAAACTATGTACAGAGTCAATGATTGGAAGCCTCGTTGTATTTAACAACCACTAGACCAGATATATTACAAGCAGTATGCATGGTTGCAAGATTTCAGGCTAGTCCCAAAGAAACTCATGTGACAACTGTAAAGAGGATCTTCGAGTACCTCAAGGGTACTATGGATTATGGGTTGTGGTACCCAAAAGGTAAAGATTTCACTTTGATTGCATATTCTGATGCAGATTGGGCAGGATGTATTGATGACGAAAAGAGTACCAGTGGAGGAGCATTTTATCTTGGAGACAAGTCGGTAGCATGGCACAACAAGAAACAAGAATCGGTCTCTCTATCCACTCGCAGAGGCGGAATACATTGCAAGCAACAACATGTTGTACACAGATATTATGGATGAGACAAACGTTGAAAGATCTTGGTATTCATTTCAAAGAGCCAATTTCAATTAAATGTGATAACACTAGTGCTATCAACATATCCAAGAATCCAGTTATGCATTCAAGAACCAAACATATTGCAATTCGGTATCATTTCTTGAAGGATAAAGTTGCAGAAGGAGAGGTCAAATTGGATTTTGTTCCAACTACAGAGCAAGTAGCTGATATATTCACAAAACCATTGCCCAAGGATGTTTTTGAGTACCTTCGAAATAAGTTGGGAGTGGTCACAATTCCCAAGAACTGACTATCATTTGGGATCACATTCTCGGGGGGTGCATTTATGCCTATACTTATAGTTTTGCTTATATTCATGATTTTTGCTAACTATAACAACATTTGTCTCAGAGTGGTGTGCATAGACTCAGGGGGAGTCTGCAATGACCCTTTGGTATTATTGTCAAAGGGGGAGAAGAATTACAGGAGAGTGCATAAGTGTTGCCAACAATTCCAAAGGGGGAGATTGTTGAACAAGGTGCAGCAAAAGTATTGTCATTGTTGTCAACACAGACAGAAATTGATGCAGTTGAAGCAATGGACAAGAATTCTGAAGTCAGTCAGATCAAGTACAGTGAATTTGCAGGAAAAAGAAGTGACCCAGATTCAAAAATTTGCAGAAAAAGACAAGTAAGAAAACTGTCGCGATATCGCGACATGTTTTCTGTCGCGATATCGCGACAGGTTGAGAGGTCCGAAGGCAGAAAGAAAAATGTCGCGATTTCGCGACATGGCCGAGGAGAGAGAAAATGCATGCCAAATTGTCGCGATTTCGCGACATGGCCGAGGAGAGAGAAAATGCATGCCAAATTGTCGCGATTTCGCGACATGGCCGAGGAGAGAGAAAATGCATGCCAAATTGTCACGATTTCGTGACATGGCCGAGGAGAGAGAAAATGCAAGCAAAATTGTCACGATTTCGTGACATGTGTCGGGTAAAGGCGCAGGCAATGAAAAGTGTCACGATTTCATGACAGGATCGGAGTGGAAGCAACAAGGTGAAAAAGGTGTAGCGATTTCGCTGCATGACAAAATGCATGGAAACAAAGGTGTAGCGATTTGCTGCATGACAAAATGTATGGAAACAAAGGTGTAGCGATTTCGCTACAAGTCAAAATGCAAGGCAACAAAGTTGTAGCGATTTCGCTACATGTCTTGTTTTCGCTAGTGCATGGAGCAAGAGTTGTACGGAAGCGAAGAACGTCGCGATTTCGCGACATGTTCCAATTTCGCTACTGCATGAAGCAAGGATTGTACGGAAGCCAGAAACGTCGCGATTTCGCGACAAAGCTGAGGATGACGTCAGCAAAATTGAAAGTGTCACGATTTCGTGACAGGGTGAAAGAAAAGCCGCTGGAAGCCAGAAGCGTCACGATTTTGCGACAAAGATGAGGATGACGTCGCAAAGTCGAAAGTGTCGCGATATCGTGACAAGTTGCAAAAGAGACCTCAAGAAGCCGGAAGCGTCGCGATTTCCTGACAACATTGAGGATGACGTCAGCAAAAGCCGAAAGTGTCACGATTTCATGACAAGTTGCAAGAGAAGCATCAGGAAGCTGGAAGTGTCACGATTTCGTGACAACATTAAGGATGACGTCAGCAAAAGTTCGAAGTGTCACGATTTCGTGACATGAACAGAGGAAAAGCTTTCAAAAGCCAAAATGGTCACGATTTCGTGACAGCAAGGGCATGAAGGCGTACGGCTACAAAATGTGTCGCGATATCGTGACAAGTTAGTATTTCACGGTCAACAGCCCAGAAAAAGTCAACTGGGCAGAAATGTCACGATTTCGTGACAGGTAACAGTTGGGCGGGTAAAAGCCGAAGGAGCATGCAAGATGACACGTGTCGGAAAAAGCATACAAGAAAATCATGCAGCCAGTTACGTAAAAAGTAACTGATGTCAGATCTGTAGTTACACATTGACAGGTGTTAGACATGCACTAGAACAGCTGTATATGCACGATTGAAAAGCATTCGAAGAATCAAATATGAAGGATCGGAAAAGCTTTCAAAAAGACGTATTTGCAGCATTCGAAAAGCCGTATTTGCATAGAATTCAAACAGCCAAATATGAAGGATCGGAAAAGCTTTCAAAAAGACGTATTTGCAACATTCGAACAGCCGTATTTGCAAGGATTCGAACAACCGCTTATGAAGAGGAGAAAAGAATTCGAACAGCTCGAGAATGTCATTCGACTGCATGCAGGATTGAAAAGTTATAGAAGACGAAAAGTCCCGATGAGAAAAAGGGGTTATAAAAGGACAGTCGTGCAGAGAATAGGGTTGCTGCTGTTAGAGGGAAATTGCTGTGAAAAGAGGGTTAGAAGAGAGCCAAGAGAGAAATTAGCAGAGCCGTGAGAGTGTGCAGAGTTTGTTTAATTGCAGACCAGTCAGGATCGTGTAATAAGTGAAGACATGTTTATGTCATTTTAAATTGCTCAGAATTGCAGTCCAAGTTGGTGCTTGGTACTAGGGGTTGGTGCTCCTATCTGTTGCAGCAGAAAACTAAGGGGTTGGTGCTCCTTCCAGTAGATGCTGGTAAAGTGTTTGTAAAATTGGTATTTTGCAAAGACTCGATTTGGATTGGAGTCCAAGCAGTCATTTTTGAGGAGTAGCCAAATTGGTGAACCTCGGTATATTGAGTGTTGTGGTGTGCTCTATTGTTCAATTTGCTTTTCTGGTTTTCAAGTTCTCTTTGCTTCATTTTTAAATGTTGTAGATATTAATATTAATAGTTACACTGATTCACCCCCCCTCTCAGTGTCATTGTGTGAATATCACCTTTCTCTACCATCGTCCAGCCTGATCCTTGTCCCCTCTTCCCACAATTTCTAAAGGGTGATACTCACCCAAGTAGACCTTCCCACCACTATATGGCTGATATTTGTCAAACCAGTCTCTGTGAGGAGACATGTGGAAAGATGCACCCGAGTCCAAAACCCAGGTATATAAAACAGATCTGCTGTTGCTGATACAGAAAGCCTCACATGTTGTCGTCTCTCCAGAATTTACTGTACTGGCCTCAACTGAAGGCTGAAATTGGTTTTCACCATTTTTTTCCTTTTTTAACTGCCAACAATCCTTCTTTGAGTGCCCTGGCTTCCCGCAATGCCAACACTTCCCTTTCAGCTTGCGTCCTTTAGACTTAGATTTGGACTGTGATCTACTTTGTTGACTCTTCTCGAAAGATCGACCTCTCACAACTAGGGCTTCATTGGTTGAGGATTCCAAAGACGTTTTTCGCCTCAACTCTTCTGCCAACAAAGCGGCTACCACATCATCAAAAGTTAGAGCTCCTGATGATGAATTGTTGATGGTCATCACCAAATGATCCCAAGTCTCCGGGAGGGAACAAAGTAGGGTGATAGCTCTGTCCTCATCCTCCATCTTCACATTAATTGAAACCAGTTTACTGATAAGGGTATTAAACTCATTCAAGTGATCTGCCACAGATGAGCCCTCCTTCATCCTTAGGCTGTAAAGTTGTTTTTTCAGAAAAACCTTATTTGTTGCAGATTTCGTCTCATACAACTTTTCAAGCTTCTTCCAAAGGGCTTCCGCGGTTTTTTCTTCAACAACATTGAACAAGACGGAGTCCGCTAGGTATAGACGGATTGTAGAAACCGCCTTCCTATCCAGCGTTGCCCACTTCTCATCTTTCATGCTGCTTGGTTTACTCGCAACCCCTTTCAAGGCTAGGGCTTGGTCATTTTGAACCAACAAATCCTCCACCTTCATCTTCCATAGGGCGAAGTTCTTGCCATCAAACTTTTCAATCTCAAACTTGGTTACACTTCCAGTCATTGTTGCAGCTCCCACTCGCACAAAACCCTAGGCTCTGATACCAGATGTTAGAAAATATAGCAAAATTCTGTCCAAGCAGAAAACACAATAACGCAGAAAAAAACAGTAACACAGATTTTACGTGGAAAACCTGCAATGTGCAGGAAAAACCACGGGGCAATGGCAGCTTGATATTTTATTGATTTTGGCAGAATTACATTCAATCATAATTTACATGCAAGGGGTCATTTCCCTTTTATAGAAAAAACAAAAAACTGTTCGTTTCCTCTTCCAAAGGAAGAGTCCAAAAACTGTTTGTTTCCTCTTCCAAAGGAAGAGTCCAAAAAACTGTTCGTTTCCTCTTCCAAAGGAAGAGTCCAAAAGACTGTTCGTTTCCTCTCCCAAAGGAAGACTACAAAATACTGTTTGTTTCCTCTTTATAAGCTGCACCACCATGCACCTCTCTGCTGAAGAACATTGGAGATCTGGATATTGACTTCACCTCCTAACAACTCCGACCTATATAATAGATCATTTATTCACTTGAATTTTTGATTGGTAAGTCAAGGGAGAGAGCTTTCAGGTAAGTACCTGACCTATACTATAGGCCTTAAATAAGCACATGACCTTTTTCAATTTAAACCGTGTCCTTAATCTCTTGTTTCAATCATTAATTGTTTCTAATTTTCAATGTCTTTCACTTCTTTCCTTGATGTCACATTCAAAAGTCTAGACTGGCCACTATGATATATGCTATTTTTTTAGCCATAACTATTCTCTGCCCTGATCCTCAATCATATATGCAAAATATTTTGGCCTTGCATCTCCCCTGATTGGTGATTTTCATTCTCTCTTTCAGTGTGCATGGCCTTGGCTGACTTTCCTATCCCCCGCCACATGCCATCTTGGCATGTGCATCACCATCTCATGGTCTACATGCCCTGCTAGGTCAATGCATTTGCAGTCATGTAAGAATAGCTCGTTCGTATGCAACCAATCTACAGCTTAAGGCATCTGTTACAAAATGTGAGATTGTTATTCCACACACAGAATTCAACAAAATAGCTATGAATTAAACTAGATTTTGATTTCTATATGCCAATTGTGAAATAAAGTGTAACCGACACAAGGGAGATGGAAGTTTCTTATCTTTACGTTACTGATACTGTCATGAACAGGAGGCTATTATACTAGGAAAACAATAACTTCAAACCACAAAATATATTTGTGTTGTGTGGGAATCTTTCCAAGTTTGCACCAAGAATTGTGTTTTCAATTTTCTGGAGAAAGGGATTTGGAAAGGGATAGAAAACAAAGCACAGAGGAAGGAGATGTAGGATAAACTGCGGTGAGTTTCTTTGCATTGCAATTACATATTTATACATGGAGCGGTTTAATACTTTTAGCAACCTATTGCAACTGCTTCACCTTTCATGTGCCAGGTTTATCATTATCTTAAATTTGATATTTGTGTTATTTAAGAATCTCAACTTTTAAAAGATAATTTCGAACTCCCCCTGAATATCAAATTTGTACACATTCTTTCTAGATGTGCAGTATCGCTTTTGATATGGGCCCTGACAACAGTGTGCCTGATCAGGTATGCATTTGCAAGATGATTGTGTTCATCACTATTACCATCCACTTTGAGTCTTATAGCAGTCTTTGCCTGAAGATCTATAGACTTCCTCTTAAACATGGTCCTTGCATCCCTTTCTGGGTTTTAGGGCTTATAAGGTACCTATTAACAGTAGAAGTCATTTAGTCTAGGTCTTTGTATAAAAGTGAACACAATCATGAATATCTTGCTTCTTATTTCTCAATCTGTTTTAGTTGCAGTCCTGGGATATTTGTTACATCACCTGTATTTGTGTGCATAATATCTAGGGGTGTTTACAAATGGTTGACCTGTAACCATCTTTGAAGTTTTTTTGGAGTTTTACATGCTTAACCTTAACTCATTAAGAGCATATAAAATGGTTTTGAATCTATCCAACAAGCCATAACAGTTATTTGCTTTTCCTTTCACATAGGAAAATATCTTGCAGTAAAACATTTTCAACATCTTTGTAACCTTTGTGCCATTTAGTCACATCCATCTAGCTGCAATTGACCTTTACAAAGTCTTTTGATTTTGGCTTCTGTTTATATCTCATCATTATGACTTTTGATATTGGCTTCTGTCCACATCTCTTGTCATTTTGACTCTTTGAACCACTAAAGCTGCATAGATATAGGCTCCAACAATTAATTATTACACGGCCTGAAAGACTACAAAGATTGCAACAATGTTTATGTTGTTTAACTCAATTCCTGGTAGTTGTGAATCTTGTGATCATTTCGGAAGTAGACCTCACGTCCAAACAAGGTTTTACCCTTTAGAAACTTATTGTTTGTATTTTCTGTGGGATCAACATAACCAGACCAGGATTTCTTGATCTCAGACTTGGGTTTATGGGCATTGCAATTACTTCCCTATTTTATCCCAAGTATTTGCCTTCGTATCTCATCATTTTCATGATTCTGGAACTAATATCTTTGGTATGTTATTCAAACATAACCAACTCATTATCATGTGCATCATGTTCACATACAACATCGATGTGAGCATTGCCTTCATCATGGCCATTAACATGAAAATGCTTATCATCACTAACAGTGACAACAAAAACATCAAAAATATTATTCATGCATGACAATCACCTTTACGTGATGCATCGTCATGACCATGAGAATCTTCCTTTTGCAACTCAGGATCAGGATCACCATGGAATCATTATCCAACTCAGTTCCATCATCAAATGCATCAGCACATTGAATTAGATCACTGGTGTTTGAAGATAAATTAATCCACTACAAAAAATTAATGGTGTCGCAAAATGCATCAACCATCACAGGTTTTATTGCATCCTTCATATGTGACTTTTGAGCATGCAGCAAGAGAATTTCATTTTCACGATCTCATCAATTTTGACTACAATGATGTTTTTGTTCCTGAAATCATCTATTATCTTGATTTTATTTATGCCTCTGTGTGAGCCAACAGTCTTTTAGTATTAAAAAACGCATAAGACATGTTACCTGTTGCTTTGGCTTTTTATCTTTTTCAAAATTTTGAAGCTTTTGGGGGTGATTTTATTTCTTCGTTCCTTGCTGTTGAGAAAAAAGTGCCTTCTTCATCTTTATCATTTGCTTGTCATTCTTCTTGCTGGAGTAAGCCAACCAATTAAGAATAAGTGATATCTTGATTTAAGACATTTAGAGATGTCACAGATGTCTTTTAAGGAGGTTGAGCTTTTGGAATAGTTGTTACAAGTTGATCATTGCTGCCTCCTTTTTCAACATCTGATAGTTGATTCTTGATAAGTGTCAGCACCGTTAGGAACTTAAACACCTTCTCACCTTCTCACATTTTTATTGTATGCAACTTCTTTAAGAGGTAAAACACTCTGGTCCTGTTGTTGACTATATATTGACTGCAATTTCGACCAAGCTTCATGAGTTGTTGGTATTGTGAATATGTGTCTGCACTCGATCATGTATGGATAGTGTGATTGGCATCAAGGCTTTCTTATTCTTTTTATCCGAGTATGACATTGAAACCAATTGACCACCATCAATTAAATGAGAGAAAAAGTTTGTGACGGAAGAGAAGGAAGGAAACCATGGAAAAACATAATTGTGGTTTTTCTGAATGCAAAAGATTAGCTTTTGAATTCAAAGGCAGCTTTTCAAAAGCTGTTGAAAATTGAGGAAAATTGCAAGAATCGGGTTTATTATCATCACTGTGTAACACACTCATTCTACATCAAAACAGCATGCAGTGGCATTAGAGAGCAAATTGACTCATGGATTGAAAGATTGCATACAATGCACTGCCCTGAGTTGCAGCTTCAGAACGTTTAAGGCCCAATTATATGTTGATATATGAAAGCATTGAGCTTCAAACTGATTGATGGGTAAACTGTTTTGCAACCACAAGAAGATTTGGTAGTTGATGATCTATGAGCAATCAGATGTCTATTAACTTGAAATTGAAGAACTGTCTTCAAGAGATTGTTAGGCCTTGTTGATATCTATGCTGTTTTAATTACGCTGGAAATTTGGAGAAATGAAAAATATGCTACTTTAGTCCTTTTTTCTTTTCTTGACCAGTAGTTTGGTCAGCACTCACATCCACCAATGCATTGAAGGAATGCACTATCAAGCTTAAAATATCGTTTGGCTTAGAATCACGAATCCTTACCACTAGACCACATCTTGTCACTGTGGCTAATACTGCTTTATTATTATGTTATAACGTAGATGTTTTCAGATTATGTATTAGCATGGCAAAGTCGTCATTCCAGAAATATATTTTATCATGTGGGCTGTTTTGCATGCAAAGCAACAATGTGCATTATTTGAATTCAGTATGAGCAGTCTACTATT
Organism: Wollemia nobilis; assembly: GCA_028583015.1. Lineage (NCBI taxonomy): Eukaryota > Viridiplantae > Streptophyta > Pinopsida > Araucariales > Araucariaceae > Wollemia > Wollemia nobilis. Next base: position 3,399,150 of record JAQPPZ010002347.1, read on the forward strand.
TCACGTTTCTTTAGAACCTTTCCAGAATTGTTCCTTTAATCCTGAACTAGAGATGGTATGCAATTTGGTACCATTTTAGCCTAAAATTGAATTCATTGCTAAATCAATCAATAACCTTCTTGTGCAAATATGCAATAGACATTAGAAAATGGTCACACGTAATAAATAACACCATTTGTATGAACACATTTTACTTAGCACATGTTAAAACCTCCAACTTAGAAAACTTAAAATAATGGCTTAAGATCCTTTGCTAGCTTAAAGATAAATGTTGAGGCTGGCTAACCAATTGTTTAGGTGGTGCTTTCTAATTTACTAACCTGTTTGAAGTTATCAGTGTTATTTTATTTATTTATAATTAGTAATTATATCTGTGTTCAAAATTGACAGGGATTGATTATTCAAAAGCACTAGTTGAATTATGTGTGCATAGATAATTTTATGCTAATAGATTTGTCAGTTTATTGGCATTATCACCTAATTTAATCTTTGGAATTGTAGTCATGAATGCCTGTATGATGCCTTTTCTATCATTTTTCTCTCTGCATTTCTGTGCTCATAAACACATTTTAGTCTTAAAATTGCAATTAGTTGTCTTGTTTAGTGGGGCAGTTCAAGTGTCTATTTTCCAACTGTATCTATTAATGGCTACTTTTATGCTTCATAATGACGAATCTGCTAGGCATTGCTGCACTAACATATAATTATCCTTACCAGGGCTTACCACAAAAATTGTTCAAGACACTCATATGGAGGATATACTTGCCAAGTCTTCTGCAATGCCTCCATATGACTTGATAATGCTCGTCAGCAAGTACAATGCAACCATGAAAAAATTCCTCTTAAGACATTAGCAGTCGTCAAATTTGTGATGGATGAAAATTATATTTTACATCTGGACTCGAGCTCCATTTTACCATCCCTGGGACAGGCTGGTTCTTCGTTTTTATTTTACCATCCCTGGGACAGGCTGGTTCTTCGTTTTTTACAAGTATGGAATGTTGACCCAAAATTCATTGCGCTACTGAAATGAATCTTTAAGAACAAGGATTAGGAATCCTGTGAGGCTGTGCCAAATCACTTGCCAGATCCTGAAGACAGTTTTATTGTGCAAGGCCATTGCAATTGACATTGTGTAGGTTGACCTAAAGGTCTTCCAGCTCGCCAACGCACTATGCAAAATGATGGCACAATTCAGGGATGTTGAACTTGGCACTGTATTTTCTCACTGTTTATAGTGCCATCAAATAATAATGATTCCAATAATGCTGATTGATTTTGAAGTACATCAGCCCTATGCTAATCATAAATTATTTGCACGACAGGATTATTTGAAGGATTCTTTTTGTAGTTTCCTAGTATATTTTCATTGGTGGTATGCATTTGCTATGGGTATTGCCAGTCTCATTTCAAATTTAGGCAGCTATGTGGACTTTTATGACTTCCAGAGGTATTATTTGTACCCCAGTAAAATAAACTTTTAAGATTTTTGTTTGGTATTCGATCTAATAATCAGAAGGAATAAAGTTGCCTGTTATTAACTTGTTTATTTGTATGTTTTAATAAGGAACATGAATACAATATGATTTTAGTTTTGATTAAAACAAATAAATTGACATTAAATAAGAACAATTCTTCTAGAATAGAAGGCTTTTAACATCCATGACAGCAAACAACTTATGGGCATAACAAAGATTTCTTATCAAACACAATATGTTAATCTTATTTGTTTCTTTAAAAGAAAACAAGTTTATATGAAAAATCATAGTTTAACCACCGTTTTCTTTGTTTGAAGAATTGATCTCTTGCTACTGATCTTGCTGATAAATTTGCCTTGCTCCTCTATTTTTGTTTCTTCAAACAATTCAGATATAGATCTGACAACTAATGTATCAGCATAACAATCCCATATATCATTATAAGCTTTGCATTCGAAGAAGTGTTTTTCTCTTCCTATTGCCCTTGAAGTGCAACTGGTACATATTCTCTCTTACCATTTATCTTTAGGTCTCTTCCATTTACCTGGGTTGATGTGACCCGGTCCGCAGTTGGGTTATAGGCATTGTTGTTTTCCATTTGATATTTGCATCAATATGTGTTTTTAGATGTTGCTCATGTGGGGTTGAACTTAGCTAGGTAGTGTGCTTTTTTTTTTTTTTCCTTTGTTTTTTGGTCCATATTGTTGTCTTAGTTATTTGCCTTACATAAGCTTTTATATCCTTTGTATTATAGATTTCATCCCCAACATCAGAGTGGGCAGATCAAACATAACACACAACTAAGAATGAACAATTATATGAACAAAACATTTCACTATGCACAACTAATATATATTACTTCAACATCATAGTCTGTCACACCACAACAAGATCTCTAATTGTAACTATCAATGCCAATAGTGCAACAATACAGTGGTGATCCAACGATGCTATTCGACTAGTCACTAGTCACATGAAATATATACAAAATGAAGTAGAGCGTCACAACTTCAAACCGTCACCCTTGTATTGAAATACAGACTGAATTGCAATTAATCTCAAAACACAACATATTATCACATTCATGACACTATGACGTGTACCAAATGACAATTTGTGACAATGCTTAACACTAGTTACAGTTATTCAATCAAAGAAAAACATTATATAATAAAATTTATGTACAATACAAAAGGAAATTGTTAACTCATTGATATGGTGTTCGAGATGGTGCCAAGCTGGTTTGTTGGGTTTGAACCACATTTTTGCTGTCCTCTAGATTGGTTGTTGTCCTTGTTGACTGCGCAATTGGAACCTATTTGTTATTGGAACAAATGGTGGTTAAGTTTCTCTTAAGGCCATGACCAACTTTTGTATATTATTGTACATATCAGCTCTATGGGCCTTGTAAACCTTGAATAAGGTATTTTTTTAATATTTTATTATTTTAAACATAAAGGTAAGCTACTTAACTTTGACCTAAACGTAACTTGTATTTTGGTATAAATACCATTTTATTAACAATTGGAGTGCAATTCTATTCTTTTGATAGTGAGATTATTTGGTGTCTATAAACACTCCCATATATTGTGTGCATTCATGTTTATATTTTTTTTTTTGCAATACTAGGCAATGTGTTGATTCCATTCATTTTTGGAAACTGTTGTGAAATCTAACATGGTACAGGAGCGGTGTGAATCTTTGTTACTTGATTGTTTGTTATTGGCAAATTGACATCTATGGTGTCTCCCAAGGGGAATTGTGTTTGGAGTAGCTAGAAGATGTTTTGTAAGCCGATAATGTAAAAGAATGGTGTTTTGACAAAAAATTAGGTGGACTTACATCACGAGGATCTCCATAGATTCAACAATTTTGCTTTAGGAGAAATATTCACCAACAGGTTTTGTGCCTCTCAACGACATTCAATCCATTAATTTTTTTTATTTGACCAAATTGATGCCCTAGTTTTAGGATTGATTTTTTTGAGGTTTTTCAAAAACTTTGTCTTTTATGATTTTTTTCAAAAATTCCATTTCCTTCTCTTTCAACATGTTGTCCAATAGCAACATAAGCGAGAGGACATTGCTTGATTGCCATGAAAGAAGAAAAGAAGAGGTTGAGCATCTTCTGATAGATCCCTAGTGTTAAATAAGTTAATACCAGGCTTCCCTGCATGGCAAAGATCTTCGCGCTACTTGATAAAGCTGGTAAAATGGTTTGGCAATTTCTTTGTTACATAAGCATTAGAGGATGGCTTGATTGGTTGCATTCGACAAAAATATTTTGTAGGGAAAATCTTAATAGATACAAATGAATCGTTGGTAACTTGGTATATCTAAATTCTATGCGAAATTTCAAGGGGGTCCTAGTTCAACACTTCTCTCAATTTGCTTCCAATTATTGCTTTTTGCACCTTGAAAATTTTGTTACTTTCCTTTCAAAAATGAAAAATACAAATTTGAATAGGGAATATTCCCTAGAGGGGGCAACAAGAAAAAAGCACACACTCATTAGTGTGACGCGTGGTGCCACTCACACAAGTGTCAATAAAGGCATTTGACAAAGGGAATAAGGTGCAATGCCCTTAATGGCCTTGAAGACGATTTTGCCTTAGTGGCTAGTGGAGGCACTAATAAGACGCTCGGCCTTAAAGGAGGGCAAAGGTCCATACAAAACCTTATAAATATGAAGGATGATGAAACATGCACAAAGTTGATGTGGCATTGCACTTGATGATGTCATCATTTTTTGTACATATGTAATAATGTGGCAAGTCATACTAATGACATGGCAGTTACCATATGGATGATGTGGTAATTTATACTAATGATTTTATTTGATGATTTGGTTCGCACAACTGACATGGTAGTCTATACAATTGACAACATGTGACATGACAATTGAGGTAGCAACCAACATGGTAGGGGCTGATGTGGTAGTCGACATGGTAGGCAAATTGTAAGTTGGCGTGCATAAAAGGGGGTTAGACAAATCACATTTTGCCATCTCATTGAACCTACTGATTGTATGTCGCACAGTTAATCATAGACTAAGCGAAGCATAGATTTCAAAGGGAACCAAAGAGTGACAATTGACATAGTATGATTTTTAGATTGCAGAGCATGCTAGAGCATGACACTAGTGTTGTTTGGTAGCTTATCTAATCTCATTTCTTCAAGCAATTCAGATATAGATCCCACAACTAATGTATCAACATAACTATCTTGAATATCATTATAAGCTTTGCATTCCAAGATAAAGTGTTTTCTCTTCTTAGTGCCCTTGAAGTGCAATTGGTACATATTCTCTCTTACCATTTGTCTTTAGTTCTCTTCCATTTATCTGTCTCACACTTGAATTGATGTGACTTGGTTTGCAATTAAGTTATAAGTATTGTTGCTTTCTATTTGATATTAGCATGGATATGTGTTTTGGATGTTGCTCATGTGAGGTTGAACTTAGCAAGTTAGTGCACTTCTTTTTCCTTTCTTTTTGTTTATATTGTTATCCTAATTATTTTTCTTAAATAGACTTTTATATCCTTTGTAGTATAGATTTCATTTCTAACACTTAAAGTGAGTAGATCAAACATAACACAACCAAGAACGAATAATTGTATGAACAAAACATTTAATTATGCTAAATTAATATTCATTACTTATAACATCATAAGCTTTGTGTCACAACACAACAAGATGGTCTCATTTTCACTATCAACACCAATAGTGCAACAATACACAATGGTGATCCAATGGTAGCATTCAACCAGTCACAAATGGAATACATACAAAATGAAGTCAGAGTGTGGGGGTCAGGTGGGGTAGGGTGTGGCATGGGTGGGTGTAGAGTGTTTTGCAATTGTCACCCTTGTATCAAAATACAAACTGAATTGCTATTAATGTCAAAACACAACACATTATCTTATCACATTCATGACATTATGATGCGTACCAAATGATAATTTGTGATAATGTTTGATTAACACTCGTTACAACTCTTTGATAAGAGAAATAACATCATTTAACAAAATTTATGGAAAATACAAAAGGAACTTGTTAACTTGTTGATGTGGTGCTTTGGGATGACACCATGTTTACTTGTTGGGTCTTTTTAGATTGGCTGATCACATTTGCCCTAACCTCTAGATTGGTCAATGTCCTTGTTGTTGGAATATATGGTGGTTAAGTTTCGCTTAAGGCCACAACTGACTTTGTATTGTATTGTAGATATAAGCCATTTGGGTCCTTATAAAGTTTGAAAAATGTATTTTTGTAGTAATTTATTATTTCAAATATAAATGTTAGTTACTTAACATTAACCTAAAGGTAACTTGTATTTGGGTATAAATACCCATGATGCCAACCATTTTATAATCCATTAGAGTGTAATTCTATACTTTTGATAGTGAGATTATTTGGTGTCTATGGATACTCCCGTATACTATGTGCATTGCTTTGTGTGTATTTCTTTTTCAACAATATTAGGTAATGTGTTGATTCCATTCATTTCTAAAAACTGTTATAAAATCTAACATGGTATTAGAGTGGATGTGAATCTCCATTACTCGATTGCTTGTTGTTGGCAAGTAGACTTCTACGATGTCTCCAAAGGGCAATTGTGTTTGGAGCAGCTAGGAGATTTTTTTTAAGTTGATGGCGGAATTAAAAAAAAGTTTTTTGATAAAAAATTAGGTGGGCTTTTATTGTAAGGATCTTACTAAAGCCAACAAATTTTCTTCAGGAGAAATCTTCATGGATAAGTTCTTTTGTTCCTCTCATTGGCACTCAATCCCTTGTTATTATTATTATTTATTGACCAAATGGATGCCCTAGTTTTAGAATTTCACTTTTTCAAGGTTTTTTAAAACCTTATCTTTTACGATTTAAAAAAAAAGTCCATTTTCTTTTATTTTTCAACATTTTGTATCCAATAACAACATAAATGAGAGGATAGATTGCTCGACTTCTGTGAAAGAAGAAAAGAAGAGGCTGAACATCTTCTGATAGATCCCTGAATCCAGATAAGTTAATGATAGCTTCCATGCATGACAAAGACTTCCAAGTTGCTTGACAAACTTGCTAAAATGGTTCAACAATATTTTTGTCTATGTAGGCGTGAGAGGAGGATGTCTTGACTAGTTGCATTTGATAAAAAGGTCTCCCTCTACCAAAGGTGATGGGGCACTACACCAACAACCTTGAAATTAAAAGAGGTATCGAGTTGACCGTATCGCTTTTCTCTCCTAATTGACGAGTGGCCCCCTCAATCCCCTCACTCGACCGCTCTCCTCTATTAAAAGATCATAGAACCCTTCAAATGCTCTCTAAATAATTACTCAATAATCGAATTTAAATAAAATTTTGAGCCTCTCTATTTTTAAACTCTAGTGGATTATAGAGAGCATTTAAAACAAAATAACAGTTGAGGGATGAGCACTCCCCTCTCCTTTTAAAAGCTCACTCTGCCAAAAATCTTAAAGTTCGCCCTCTATTTTAAAAAGGCAAGCTCTTCTCCTTGAGGACACGAGATAGAGAGAATATTTTAATCTTGGAATTTTTATTAATTAATGAGTCAAGGGCTCCCCCTCTCTCAAGAGGGAATCCTAAGGGCCAGTGCCTTTTTAAAATAGAGAGCTCTTTAAATATAAGCCCCTTTTTAAAATGGTCTAGTTCGCTCTTTGGTTTTGTTTTAAAAGGGCGGGCAGTAGTAATTAAATTTGTCATGCTTTATATAGATACGAGAGGAACTCGACTTATTGATCTAATCGGTCGACAAACTTTTAAGACGGGGAAAGGAATGCCAAAAGCATAGGAATAGGACCAAGAACGGGGGGCGGGGGACGATGGGGAGGGGATGGTTCTCATTTCCTTCTACCTTGGGTCAAAACAAGTCTCTTTTGTCTATAGATAGGATATTTGAGAATCATTTATCAGGCCCCCTCAATCCCCTCACTCGACCGCTCTCCTCTATTAAAAGATCATAGAACCCTTCAAATGCTCTCTAAATAATTACTCAATAATCAAATTTAAATAAAATTTTGAGCCTCTCTATTTTTAAACTCCAGTGGATTATCGAGAGCCTTTAAAACAGAATAACAGTTGAGGGATGAGCACTCCCCTCTCCTTTTAAGAGCTCACTCTGCCAAAAAGCTTAAATTTCCCCCTCTATTTTAAAAAGGTAAGCTCTTCTCTTTGAGGACCCGAGATAGAGAGAATATTTTAAGCTTGGAATTTTTATTAATTAATGAGTCAAGGGCTCCCCCTATCTCAAGAGGGAATCCTAAGGGCTAGTGCCTTTTTAAAATATAGAGCTCTTTAAATATAAGTCCATTTTTAAAATGGTCTAGTTTGCTCTTTGGTTTTGTTTTAAAAGGGCAGTAGTAATTAAATTTGTCATGCTTTATATAGATACGAGAGGAACTCGGCTTATTGATCTAATCGGTCAATTTTAAGACGGGAAAAGGAATGCCAAGAGCATAGGAATAGGACCAAGAACGGGGGGCAGGGGACGGTGGGGAGGGGATGGTTCTCATTTCCTTCTACCTTGGGTCAAAACAAGTCTTTTTTGTCTATAGATAGGATATTTGAGAATCATTTATCAGGCACTAGCACTTCTCGCCTATCTTTCAAGATATGATCAAGCTCTTTAATATACTAGTTGTGGTATGTTATGTTTCCTTGACATCGACGGATATAACTGGTTTTCTCCTGCTTTGAAGGCTCTTGTAGAAAATCAAGTGGACAGAAAAATTAAGTGTCTTAGGTCATATGCGAGAGGTGAATACATGAGCAATGCTTTTCATGTTATTTTGACTCTTTATGGGATAACATATTAGAGTGTTCATTACACTCTTGAGCATAATTATGTGGCTAAAAATGAATAGGGCATTCATGGAGATGGTATGGTGTATGATTCATTCCAAGGGGATGGAGCACATTTTAGGGTGAGGTCATTTGTATAGCATACATCATAAAAAATATTTCCACTAGATTTTTTCAAGGTATGACACCTCTTGTGACATTGATAGGTGATAAACTTTATGTGTCTCAATTTTGTATCTTTGGGTATTTGATATGGGGATCACATACCCAAATATCTTCAAAAGGAGGCACCTAAGAGTCATAGATGCATTTTCGTGGGTATTCAGATGCCTTAAAGGTATACTGCCTTTATGATACTTAGAGGCATAAGGTTTTGATTTGAAAAGATGTCATTTGTAATGAGACTCTTCTAGATGCTCCCCCCAGTCCACCACCTAAATTTTGGTAGAAGACTCTTTTACCCCTTTGATTGATTCAATAGTTTATTCAAATATTTTAGTATGCTATATTCCCTAGAGCACCTTCTTCATCTTCATATTTGAGTGGAGGTCTATTGCCTATAGATTTGACCTCTTCATGGGTAACACCTCCTACCACACCACCTTTTCCATATTCAAGACATGTTGTACATGACATCACTTTAGAGTGCTTCAACTTTGCATGATGAGGCAAGTGGTGATTTTGATTTGGATTCTTTAGGTTTGACTTATGATGTTGCTTTTCCATAAAATGGATATAATTCTTCCTTTGTTCATCCAAAATCCAATTGTGTTAAGACACTTTTGAAGGATGCTCAATCTTTTTTTATCTCTAAAGCAACACTAGAAGGCCTCTTCTCAAGCATTGCTTTAGAAAGTTGCTCATTCTAGGGATCCTCTTACATATTCTATAGCTAAATACTGGTCATAGTCGAAATATGTTATGCTAGTGGAGTATGAGGCCTTGATGTAGAACATAACATGGGAGGTTGTTCATCTTTCAAAAGGGAAAAATGTGGTTGGATTCAAATGAATCTATAAGACTAAGTATGCTTTAGATGGTTATATGAAGCATAAGCATGTCTTGTTGCTAAGGGCATTTTCTCTGTAAGAGGGAGTTGATTTTTTTACGACATTTGCTCTAGTTGCTCGAATGGATTTTATTAGGATGATTTTTTCCATCATAGCTGCATTTGGATGGAAGGTACATTAGACGCATGTGAAGAGTGCCTTCCTATATGGTGAGCCTCAAGAGGATATCTATATGCAACAACCACCTAGTTTTTAGCTTGCGGACCCTACTTCCCTGGTTTGTCGGTTGACTAGGTTCTTATATGGACTCAAGAAGGCACCTTGTGCTTGGCATGAGAAGATTCACTATTTTTTCTCCAAAATATGGATTTTAAGGATGTGAGATTGAACATGATGTTTACATTAAACATCAATATGGGGAGACTTGACTGATTGTTCTCTATGTTGATGATCTCATTACAAGAAGCTCTCCTACGTTGATTTAGGACATGAAGTCATGACTTTGTTCTACCTTTGAGATGATAGATTTAGATTGAACAAACATATTTTGGTATCATCAACTCACAATCCAAGTATGCAATGGATCTTCTTCAACATTTTAGAATGGATGATTTATGTCCACTTGGACTCCTTTTGTTTTAGGACTGAAGCTTCAAGCGGATTGTATAACTTCTTTGATGGATGGTACTCTATATTAGTCTTTTATGAGAGGATTTCTTTACCTTCCTCACACATGACCCAATATAGCCTTTGTTGTCAACTATTATTCCAAGTACATACAAGGCCCCCAAGAGAGTTATTGGATCACAACCAAGAGGATTTTTAGGTACATTAGAGGGTCTTATAATATGGGTATTCACTACTTGGTTCCTATCCAATTTTGACAAGATTTTTAGATGTTGATTAGGCTGTTGATTTGGATGAGCAACGATCCACCATAGGCTTTGTGTTCTGTTTGCTATTTGACCTTGTTTCTTGGTGTTCTAAACAATAGTATACCATATCTTAGTCTTCTATGGAAGTTGAATATTGTGTTGCCAATGAGGCATCTTAACCTTGGCTTAAAGTTAGCTTGTATTTGGGTATCAATACCTCATCATACGAACCATTTTATTATCAGTTGGAGAGTAATTCTTTTTATATATAGTGGGATTATTTGGTGTCTAAAAACATCCTCATATACTATGTGCATTGCTTTGAGTGTATTTTTTCAACAATAATGGATAATGTGTTGATTCCATTCATTTTTGGAAATTGTTGTGAAATCAAACAATTGACTTATGTTGGTCTTCTTGAATTGAACTACAATATTCTTCACAACAATGATGCTATACTTGTATGATAAGAAGTGGAAGATATTTAGATGGAAAATTTTGAGGTTAATGTGGCAACAAGCAATGCCTCCCATGACACTATTGAGCTAAAATTAGACTTGTAGATGACCACAAATCAAATTTTCTTGATTTAAACTATGAATCCTTGATCAATGTAAACTTGGTTGATGATGTAGTTGCAGAGAATAAACTAGTGGACCACATAAGTTGAAATGGTGACAACAGGAGCAAAATGTCTAAGATGACTACATAGACTACAAAAAATTGGATTCCATCAACAACTTTCAGGATGATTCCTTCTATTTGCTAATAATTATGAGAATAATTTAATCTAATTGGACTAAATCAGGGACACCCTAATGGTTTATATTTGGCATTTCATCTCAGTGACTTGAGTTCAAATCACGGGGAGGGAGGCCCCTTGTGCTATGCCCTAGGGAGTGTGGCCCCTAGTTGTGCTACCTATTATAATTCACATTACTTCATAAAAAAAAGGAACAAAAAGGAGAAGAGTTTACAACTAGATGACAATGTCAAAGTCTTGGTTGCAACAAAAATAGCAGGGGTGTCATCAGTGATGATAAAACCTTAGAAACTTGGATAATTTTCACATGGATAATGCTGATGTTAGTCAAAATGATGTAGATGATGATGAAGGTGAGGGGATGAGTGTTGACAAAGGAAACAACCATGTCGACTATGTTAGAAGCAACTTTGTCAACAAAGGTAATCACGATGCTGACAAGCATGAACTAGTGAATATCAATGGGGGCAAACATTCCATTGCCAATGGGAGGGATGACTGCTTGTGTCAATGGGAGGGATAAATTTTCCTATACTAATAGTATAAAAGGTAAGATTGTTAATGACGATGATGAGGATTGAACTGTCGATATGGACAACTTGAATTAGTGCTTTCCTAACAAGAGTTTTTTCCTATGAGGGCAATTGTGCTAATTATGACACTAAAAGGCTTGACATCAATCTTACCAATGATGATGAGAACATATTGGATGACATGCATCATACAAATGCTTTGTGGGACAACAACAATGTGGAAAAAAAGGGTGAAATATTTGAATACAAAAACATTTTTTTGACATCAATGCTGATCAAGAATTTGGTGATGGGAGGTTTGAATATTCTGAAGACAATTAGGATTTCAAGTACATACATATCTTTTGCAAAAATGGCAATCACAAGTGTGTCCATGATGACAAGATAAATTCTATCGATGGTGGATTCTTCCACACTTATATTGAAGCATTCGAAAGGTCCATGGATGCCAAATTGAGCTACATAGTGATTCTGGAGTGGGTACAAAATATTTTTCCTAAGCCTATATGTAGCAATGTTAGGTACCTAGAGATAGGAAAGTAAATTATATAATATTATATTGTATATAGGTATTATGGCATGGGCTAAGGATGATTATATTTTAATATTTTATTGTGATAATGAGTGGGATAAGGGAGATGAAGGGTGTGAGAAGAGGGTTATATCAAAGAAAGGATATTGTCATTGTAAGGAAGTCATAACAAGTATTCTTTGTAATAGTATTGGCTCGTGGAGTAGATATTGGAGTGATTCCCTCCTTAAGGAGTATTTTTGGTGTTGCCCTACCTCAAGGGTATTATCTATCTCTATCTTTTTATATGGAATATTATTTATAAATGGATGTTTGATATTTTTGCACATTGGAGAATGAATTATTGTTAATGAGAATTGAGGTTCATAGCAATTGGCATTAGAGCAGTGATTTTGGCAAAGTGGGGTTTTTTTTGCAGAGTTAGGGTATATTTTTTCAAAAAAATCTCATCTTGTGGAGGCTATTTTTTTAACAGTTATTTTTAGAATATTCTTGCACTAGTGTGTAGATTATTTTGAGTACTATGAAAATGAATCATCATTTGTTAAGTATTGAGGAAGTTATTGTTGTTTGAAGTTGGGTTATTTATGTTATTTTATGGCTACATAATTTTTGAAAAGAAAACAATTCATATTAATTTTTTGAGCAATCATTTTTATATTATATTCTTACACCATGATGTAGATATTTTTGAATACAATAAAAATAACTGTCACTTATTTAATTTTGATAAGTGTTGAGGAAGTTATGGTTGTTTGAATTTTAGTTATTTATGTTATTTTTTTGGCTGCTCGAATTTTTTCAAAAGAAAAAAATTATACCATTTTTTAGCAACCTTTTTTAGAATATTTTTACATCATTATGTAGATATTTTTGAATGCTATAAAAATAATTTGTCGCTTGTTAAATTCTAATAAGTATTGAGGAAGTTATGGTCGTGTGAAGTTGGGCTACAAATGCTGTTTTTGGCTACAAAAAAATTCATCCAATGAGAATAAAATTCATATTTTTCAATTTGGGTAAGCAGATTAGTTAAATTTATTTTGAAGAAAATTTGTAGATTCAATTTTCTAAGGAAGGGAATAGACGAGATTTGAGAAATTTTGGTTATTTAAAACACTAGTTGTTTGGGATTTTTTATTTTATTTTATTTTTTATATATTGGTTTGAGGTCATGGAGTTGCCAAATTTCTCTAGAAAAGATGATATTTATGTTAAGGAATAATAGAAAATTTTTAAATCTATAAATTTTTTTGAATGGATTTGGAAATGTGAACTTTAGTGTTCTTTGCGAGGAGAAGATTTTTCTTGGTATCAGGACATTGATCGTGCCTATAAGTCACACACAAAGGAAGAATTTGAAGTTGCATTTTTAAGAAAATGGCGATTTGGAGAAAAAAGATAATAATATGCAGGTAGAAAGAAGCACATCCTTGGTGTCAGATAAGCCAATAAGTTATCAAGAATAATTGTTTAAATTTAAAAATTCTATTTGGTAGGTTTTTGGCTACATTGAGAGAGAAAAGTTTATTATTTTTATAAACCCTAGCAATAGATGTAATTTCATTAATTTTTCTTTGGTTAAGAGGTTGCAGGTTCAAGCAAAGAAAATAAAAGATACAAAGCTTCAGGGTAAGAATGTTTATTTTTTTCAAGATTTGAAAATAATCATTGATAAATATATTTCACATTTAGATTTTTATGCTATTTAGATGGATGATGTGGATATTGCTCTTTGCTATCCTTGGTTGCATTCTTTGGGTACTATTAAATTTAATACACAAAAGAAATTTATGAAGTTATGGTACAAAAAAAAAAAGATAATACTGTAGGATATTTCTCAACATAAAGAGCAAGGATCTAAGGGAAAATATGTAGCTATTACAAGAAAAAAACAAAAGAACTTGAAATAGAGTCTAAGGAGGAGGTAGTAGCTGAAATGAAGGAAGAAACAAAAGCAAGGGATGAACCAAAAGAGGAAAGCAAGAAAGAAGAGTCAAATAAAGTCAAACAAGAGACTAAGGTTGTAGCATATTGCCATCCACACCATCATGAGAGGCTACAATCATGGAGAAAGGAATAACATAATTATGGAAATAAATGAAACCAAAGGAGCCAAAAATTTGGATGTGCTAATAATCATAAATGTAAGCAAGTATGGATGAAAAAGAATGAAATTTACTAAAGTGGCAAAATGGCATATTGACATTAGTGAAGAGTGCCATCAATTAGAGTTTCACTAGGATGGAGGGATGATCAAGATTGGTACCAATTATCAACATTGCTTAGAAGATCATATTATTTAGTTTCTTCTTATGTTTTGAGGATGACAAGTTTTTGTAAGAGAGGTGGAATGTTAGGTACCTAGGGATAGGAATGTGGGGAATATAATATTATATTGTATATGGGTATTATGGCATGGGCCAAGGGTGATTATATTTTAATATTTTATTATAATAATGAGTGGGATAAGGGAGATGAAGGGTTTAGGAATATGAAGGGTTTGAGAAGAGGATAATAAAAAAGAAAGTATATTCTCATCATAAGGAAGTCATATCAAGTATTCTTTGTAATAATCTTAGTTAATGGAGCAGATATTAGAGTGATTCCTTAAGTAGTATTTTTGGTACTGCCCTACCTTAAGGGTATTATCTATCTTTATATTTTTGTATGGATTATTTTTATGAAATATTATTTGTGGATGGATGTTTGATAATTTTGCATATTAGATATTGAATTATTGTTAATGAGAATTGAGATTTATAATAAGCAATGACAACGAGTCACATAATTGCTATGATGCCCCCAATGTTTTCTCCATGGAAGGTTTCCAATGCACAAAATACAATTTCATAAACATTGGCATGTTGGCCATGCCCATGAAAATATGGTGTGATTCAGTTCTTGTCTTGCCCATTCTATAATCAAGTCATTATCCCGATCATGAGGGATCTATTAAAAATCTTTCTTTGTCTTTAAATTTGATTCCAACAGTAATTTCCTTTCTAACTTGGGAATGACCTTCAACTTGTTGGCCAAAATATCCAATGACGATAGTTTTTACTTGGTGCATAGAGGAAACTAAGGTGTGATCTAGATAATAGGCCCTTTTTACCTTTGTTTTGTTTCCTGCTAATATCATTAATCTACACTCATAGACTTCCCATATTCCTCTTTGTTTCTTAAATTTCTTCCCTCATAATCAATGGGCCTTAGATCCATTATTCTTCGAGCCCTTTTTGGTGAAAACCTCTCCTAATTTACACTTTGTTCTTCCTTAATTGAAAACCTTTGATATTCTTTTTTCTTTTATAAGAGAATCTTCTTTCTATTGCTTTTCTCCTTTTATTAAAAAATAATTATTGTGGTTATGATAATTATGTGCAATTGTCTTAGATTTTTTTCAACACCTCATGACAACACTACTACAAATGTCTTCCCTCTCCTCGTGGAGTATAATTATTCATCTAATGGATTGACTCCTTGAAATTTAAAAATTTTAAAAAATTTCTATCATTATTTTTTAAAAATTATATTTGGCCATTATAATTGAGGAATTTTCATAAATAAGGAATTTTACTTGTGCACTCTTTCTATTTATGCTCTCACTCTCCTTCATATGCAGACATACAATCTAGTTGGAAAATTTCTTAGTCACCCATTTTCTAGTGGTAAAGACCACTGTTAGAGTGTCCTTTTTCTTTTTTTGCACTTCTCTTCTCTAGTTCGAAGACAGTGATTTTATTTGGTTTCCAGTCAACTTGTTTTGCCTTCTTGTCAAAAAATAATTTTTGACTCATCTAATGATGCAACATCTTTCCAACTAACTGGTCTTAAAAGTTTATCATAAACTTATGGTGTCTCTTCTTGAATGTCAATTGATCTTTTTTCCAATTATGACCAAATTTTGTTATCTTTAGCTAGCCTCATCCTAACAAGGTGTTATAGGTAGACTTATGCATCATGATGACTATAACATCCAAAATGAATGTTTGATCAACTAACTTTTTATGTTGTAAAGACACCCCTAATTTTGATGCCATATTGGTCAACTCCAACTACCCAAAAATCAAGTCACCACAATATTGGTACTCCCAATATCTCTCTATGTTTTCTCTGGTAGCATAATCACACTTAAGCCACCATCCATGATAACTTGTGTTAAAATATGGTCCAATATCTCCATGTGCAGTAGTGTTAATCACTTTCTTGCATTAATTATAAAAAATACAGAGTCAAGAAATTGGTCTTGTGGTGCAGTCTTCTATGACACCTTTCATTCTTCTTTATCCTTCCTCCTTGATTCTTGTAATATCTGTTCACCTATTGCATGCAAGTCTGGAACTAATTTTAACAATATTTTCATGTTCAATATGATCATCTAGAAAAATTGTCTTACCAATTTTGCAACCATGTTGATTGCTCCTTTATCATTGTTCTTCTTCCTTGGTAACTACCATTATCTACATCTCACTTCTTTATCATTTTGTCTTGAATTTTTGCTCAACCCTCCTAACACCTCTTCCTATTTATTGTAGAAGCAAGATACTCTTTTATCTTCTTAGTCTATGTTCGAATTAATGCAAGGAAATCTCTCATCCTCATGCTCCATTATTCAATGTCAATATGATTAAAATTTTGGTTGGTTCTTCCCTTCTTGGGTTAATCTACCATTGCATGATTACTAGTTCCACACCATCTACAAATCATTTGGTCATTAGGCTTGGCAACATTGGAGTTTCATACAAGGTGTTATGCTACTTCTTGGAATGGCTATAGAAGATAAATCGCCAAAGGAATGCAATCGATTAATGAAGAGTTGTACCTACTTTGATACCCTGTTGGATTTCACAATACCTTTTAGAAACAAATGAAATCAACATATTACCCAGAAACAAGAATAACTCACAAAAATAATGATTGCAATAAGTGTTATAAAAAATGATTTTACACCTTTATTCATTGATGTAATAGAATATACAAGAGAGTGCATTTTACACTTTGCCTTTGAGGATGACTGGCTAGCTCTAGAGGTAACATTAATATGGTTCTTTATAAATAATATCGCTTTTTATGTAAGTGCATTTTGTTTTTTTTTTTTTTTGGTAATTATTATAATAGATTAACAGTGGGTTTTTATAGAGGATCCCAAAACCTTATATACAAAATCAGCCTTGCTAAATAGTGCTTCATGCCTCTTGGCTGGAAGAATAAACTCTGTATGCAAAAAAAAACAAAAAGCTGCTAATTGCCCGAGGGCTACAAGTAAGGCATTTTTGCTGATTATCCTAGAAACCATGGCCATTATAACTGGGAAAACAAAAACTAGCTGGAGAAAGTTTGGACCATCGGAAAGCAGAAGAAGACAGCCAAGAAAACTACAAAAAATTCTCCCATACCTGGGAAATAACTTTCCACATTTCTGCTTTCTCGGAGGCAGAATTCGAAGCATACATGTTGGATAGGATCCAAGAAAAATGACTGGACTGAAACAAACCGTTGAAAATCCTGCTGGAAAATTTTACCCTGGCCCAAATGGCCACTCCGTTTAGTCTTCTCACATCCAGGATTTCATCCGTACGATTTGAGGTTCTTCTTACTTCCCTTTCCCTGCTGGAAGGGAGGTTTTGGGATAAGCGCGTCACCCATCAGAGAATCGGAGTCATCCTGAAACAGCAACCGTTGGGTTCCATTTGCAACATCAGCCGCAGTTTCTTTGTCTCTCTTTTCCTTGTTGGGGGGACGACCCTGCTTCCTTTCACTACAAAAATCCACCCCTCGCTTTTGACTCCTCGTAATTCGAGGGCTAATATTACCAGGCTGGTAACCTCTTCTTCCCAGCAGGTAGTCTTCCAATATCTTTTGTGCCTCGGGAGAGTTTCGGTCATAAATTTTGGGTGAATCTGCCTGTGTGGTGATAAGGGGGGGGCTGTTCATTTTCCTCCTGTGGTCCTAGTTGGGGGCGCCCACCACACTGCTCGGAGTCCGGATGGGTGGTGATTTCCTCTTCTGGTAAGGAGGATTCGAGATGGTCCTTGGATGGACCTGGAGATTCATGGCCTTTCGCAAAAGGGTGCTTCGTCTGACCTTCACCGTGCTCTAGAGGGTTGCAGGGATCCCGCTCCTTCTTCCTCGGCTTTTGGAGAGGACAATTGGACTGAAGATGCCCTTGAGAACTACATTGAGGGCAGAAAGCTGGCCTGTTCTCATAAACAATAGCTTGCTTGTGTAGAAAAGTACCCCCAGACCGCAGAGTAATGGAGGATGGGAGGTCCGTCTCCAAGTCCGCCAAAACACAGAACCGAGCTTGGACAAATCTAGTTCGAGCTTTGGTGGGAGGGTCTAAAGTGATCAGCTCCCCGATGGACCGAGCAATACCTTTGAGTACATTTTCATGCCGGCGAGAAAAGGGGAAGACTCGGGAGCCTAACCCATATTGGAGCAATGTTGATATTCCGGGTATCGGGGTTAAAGTCCAAACCCCACTTCCTTAGAAAGAGACTCCTACGGCCCAAGAACCAAGGCCCTCCGGCCGGGATTTTACAGTAGTCCTCCTTGTTGCTCAGCCTAATCGTGAAAAAACCTCGGGTTAGGGCAGCCAGCTCTAAGTGACCAGAGGTCCGCCATTTGCCAGACGCCCACTTGCGAATGGTCTCCATGTCGGGACGACCACCAATAAACTTACCGATGAGGGTAAATTTTTTGAAATCCACAAAGCTTGAGAGAATTTCCGTCGGGATGTCCAACTCGTCCCCGGACGGAAATAACTCCTTGGAGAAGAGCCCACTTAGGGTTTCAGAGGCTGCTGCCAAAGCATATGACTTTCGAGGTCCATCTCCCCGTTTGTCTGGCGGATCCTTGCCGCGACTTGGCAAGGACTCCTCGGCGTCCCCAGACTCTGTTTGCCCTCCCTCCACCCTGCCGACCCCTTGGTTCGACCTGCCGACGCTCCCGTGCTCTCCCAGAACAGCCTTCCCGCCCACCGTCATCCCCACCCTCCCAAGAAACCCTCTTTCTGTTTTCAAGTGCATTTTGTTTTTGATTCATTTTTCTTTATCAGTTAATTAAAAAATTATATATTCTAGTTTGGAATTAATTTTATTCAATGTGAATTCCATACTAGCATAACTAGTAGATATGCTATTCAACAAAACAACTTTGACATCATCCTTATTCACCATAGCATTAATTCCTGCAAGTTAATTCAAAAGAGAATACAAATTTCTTATGTGATGAACTCCATTTTTGCCTTTAGTTTTCTTCAATACTAATAATTTTTGCTTAAGAATCATCTTTGCACTTGATGCTTATGATTCAAATAAAGCATTGAGTCCATCCCAAACTTATTTTACAGTCTTTGGAAGGTGTATGTAATGTAGATAGGCATTGGAGAGTCCAAGTCTAATAAGAGCCATTGATTTTTAATATTTTGTGGTCCACTTTGTTGCTTCATCAACATCTATTTGTTTTGGTAAATTGATGACATTCCACAAATATTTTTTGATTCCTAATTGGAGCTTAACTTGCCACATATAAAAATCTAATCCTTCAAACTTCTCAATAATTTTTTTCTCTATATATGCTTTAAATACTTATTTCTATTAGTCAATATACACTTCTTTCTTTTTCAAACTATCAAATCCACATGGTTGGAAAAATTCTAAATCACTAACATTCAATTCTTGCACCAATGGTTACATCAGTCAACATTCGGGTCAACCAAAATTTTACATGCATCAATTGTTCTCCGCAAACACCATATGCACTTAGGTTGTGGAAAGCCTCCTGTCACACCTAAATGAATGTTGTGATTGTGATATATTTTACATTGAATATAGTTGTTTCCATTATGAATTTGGAATAAAGAAAAACAATGTACTCATGTTCATACATGTTTGACATTGGGAAAATTGGTCAAGACATCTGGGTGATAACTTTGTTCAATGTAGCTTTATAGTTTTACTAATTAAATTTGCATGCAACTTTACAATTCTACTTTTGAAATGGATGACAACTCCACCTTTTAATGGGATTGTTTTGGATAACCCTAGAAATTTAAAAGTCATTAAAAAAGTTCCTCCAAATTGCACACCGATGGTGGAAAATGCTTTTAGGGTTTATTAATAGAGAAGTCAATTCTCTAGTAAGTCGATGCAAACTGAAAACACATGCTTGTCTTGTCACAATAACATTGATTTATGATATCTCAAGCAAGGTTGTGATACTCTTCAATGCAAATAGATGAGTATAATTTAACTTCTTCCAAAGTGAGATACATTAATTTGGATGGTGTATTTAAAAATGGTAAAATAATTTGCTTTGAGAGCGTCTACTCAAAACATGGTTTCTTTGTATATAGCAAGAATACAATTTGATTAGATGATGTTATAAAACGTATCTCACCTCAAAATGATGCTTAATCTCCAAAAAAATTGAACAAAATTCCTCTCATTTTTGTAGCTTCATATTCATGCACAATAAATGATGCTACCAATCAATATGTGCTTCTTATCATTTTTGATGTCCTCAATAGATATTTTTATTTTATGCACACATGAATTATTTACCTTCTTTCCAATACTCAATAGTGCCTCTATTCTTCACAACAACCACTCTTTCTCCAAGATAAGATTAACTCCTCATTCATGATCATGACCATGTAGCACAAAGTTTGAATTTATCTCACACTCCTTAGAAAATGCATGAAATCAAGTCTTTGGATGCACATATTTACAACTAGACAACAATGATTTTTAAAAAAATTGACACCTCTCTACGTTAGTTGATAATGTCTCTCTCTATCCATGTACTCGAATGCTATACATTTGGACGACAAATTTGTGCTTCTACTTTGCACAATATCTTTGAACTCTTTCACTCCTCTCAAAAAATGCTCGCATGAAATCAAAAATCAACAAAAATTCTAACTCAAGCTCTAGAAAATCCATACAACCACTACATGGCCCTCAAGTTAGACAACCCTCATGACAACTAGCTTAGATGATCCATATTATATCTTCAAATCATGAGCATATTTATGAAAATTGAGGTAGATAACATGTACAACTGCATATGACCTGAATAAAGTATATCAAACATCCAAATGACCCTTCTCTAGGTAGTGGCTCCACTGATGTGATGACAAACATGTTCAGGTGTACAACTTCAAATAATACAAGCTATGTATCAAATGACAACTATAGACACTAAAATTTGGTCAATCCAATTATGCTACCATAAGCAACAACTTCATGGCACACCAAGGCCCCTAGGGCAGCCCTGAGGACGCATACAGTGGTTCTAACCACTTTGAAAAAGGTTTTGAAAGGTTCTAGGCCACTTTTGGGACCTTTTGGACACCCTGCTGCTATTCGTTCCACCCTGGGACGAATATAGAACCTATTCTTCCCACCTTGGGATGAATACAAAACCTATTCATCCCACCCTAGGACAAATACAGAACCTATTTGTCCCACCTGGGATGAATAGAAGTTTTCATCCCAGGGAGGAGCGAATAGCAGGTTTGACTGGCAAAAAGTCAAATCTAGAAAAATGGCACCTGGAAATGGTTACTTTTTTGTTTGAAAATGCCTAGAAATTCAGAGCATACATCATATTAATGCTCCAACCCATGAGGGAGGCCAAATTGGGAGATTCTCTTCCCCCTCCAACGCATGTCACCTTGGTGGCCAAGTGGCGCCTCATGCTTCGCATGCCCTCACATGCCTTTTGACCCATGAAGCCTCCTTGGGCTATAAAGTGGATGCATTTTCCATAAAATTGGAGAGGATATTTTGAGGATAAAGGGACGGAGTGCTTCCAAGATTTAATTCCACCCTTTTGTGCCCATTTTCCCTCGGAATATCTACCTAGCGAAGGAGGTTTGCGAGTGAACTAGGAGGCACAATTTGTTACAAAACCGAACCATATGAGTGAATTCACACACAAAATTTGATGAAAATACCCCTTAGAGTATTTTGGACCACTTCCCAATGGAATTGGTGGTAAAATTTAGGCCAAAATGGTGGGCATCCCTCCCCCAAGCGCCCCCCAATTTGTGACAGTCCTATTCGTCCCATCTTGTGATGAATAGAAACATGTGCATTATTTTATACTATTTTTAATTATTTATTTTCTACATGCTATTACTATGCTGCAGTTTAAATTTTAGATCTTTCTGAGCTATATTGGCCAAGATATTGCATTTTTAGTGTTTTGCAGGCTCTCTTGCAAGTTTCCGACGGTCATTTGAGAGAATACATAAAATGTGACTCATATTGCAAATATTATTAAATGGGTTTTCTTAGAATATAATTTTATGTGTTCTTTACAATTTTCATACATTTTGGATATGCGTAGGGTCAAAAATTGCTTGCTTTGGGTTTTGTAGGTTACGAATGATCACTTCAATTGTGAAACCCCATAGGCTATTATTTTGGTGCAATTTCTGGTGATATCTTCCCAAAACCACTCATTTTACATACCCATTTCATATTTAGTCATTTGGAGTTGGTTTGATGCATTTTATCACTAATAGCTGTTTTGCCCCTATGGGGATTGCATGCTTTTTATCACACGCACTCGCTATTTGATGTTTCTGGTTTCCTTGTGTGTAGGTGAAGGTCATTACAACACATTGGTAAGGAGAATAAGACATCTGGATCAAATACACAAGCAACAAAAACCTTGGGCCACCCACTTCGAAAGTGGGTACGAGGAAAGACATTGGATGTGCACCCAAATTTCTTGAAGGATTTCGATCGTTGGACATCCGAGTTGTAAAAATTTGTATCACCCATTTTTATCCCTCAAGGGTATTCATTGTAACTTAGAATTTGATATATATGATTAATAATAAAGTTATTTGCATTGCATCATTTCTTGCTATTTGCTATCTTTTCCATATTTACTTGCACGCTTCCGTTGGACGCTCATAAGCGATAGGACATAGATACACATATTTTTTATCATCATTTGGTGCACAATTTTTCCCTAATTTAGAGGAAATAATGGTGAGACCTAGTCCCTTTTGATTTAGGTGAAGTTTGGATCTCATTTTTTATCTTTTTATGTTGCAGGTGCTATTCGTTCTGGACTGAAACGAAATCTGACCTGCTATTCGTGCCACCTTGGGATAAATGCGAATTCATCCCACCCTGGAATGAATACAAACCTACTATTCATCCCACCCTAGAGCGAATATAAACCATAGAGTTTTTTGAGCATAATTCTAGAAATAACAAGTTTTGGCAGCGGTGAGGTAGGTCTCTAAGTCTTCCATATCTGTTTTGTATTTACAGAAACTGTTTATTTTTTGCATTATCTGGTTTTTCTCGCATATTTGCTTGTTTAGAAAGGTTAGAAGCTAGTTTTATTTTCTTAAACACAAAACAATAAAAACACATAAAAAGGAGAAAAATCAAAACAAATTTAAAATAGGAATGCATCTCTTTGGATTGCTTGCTTGTAGCCTACCCAATGGGTAGGCTTGCATTTAGGGTTTTTCGCTTCTAGATACATTTGTGAGTTATTATTTTTTATATATACTAACCTTTATGAAAGTAAAACACACATTTTACATGCATCTAGTGAAGGATCATTGAGTGCTTCCTTGTTTACTTTCTTTTAAGTTAAAAAGAACCACACACACTTGCATGTATCACAATAACATTGGTAAGGTTGGATTTCATCACCAACCTCCAATTCAGACCGGTGATGTTGGATTTCACCTCCTTCCACTAGTTTGTCCTCTAGAAACCTTAGATAGAATAGGGCACTCTCTCAAGATGGAATAGGTCACTAATGTTCAAACTACCTCCCACTGTTGGAAATATTATTCTAGAGTGGAAGAGCTAGGTGAACCCCCCACTGGGTTTTAAGCGGTGTACCCTAGACTCTTTTGAGAAATCAGGTTTGGCACTAATGTTCCTAGTCACCACTTTGGTTGAGTTCCCTCATTCTAATCCTAAAACAAGAACAAGAAAGCAAGAGCAAAACAACATATCTGAAACACATAAAACAATTTAGGGATTCACATCTAAAACTTAAAAGAGATAATCATGTGTCTTATTGAGTGTTTCCTTTCTTGTTTGTTATGTCATTAAAAATTTGTAAAGAATATAATCATCTAGGGTCTGATAGAGAGGCATGATGGTATACACCTACAACCAAGCCCAATCATGGGTGAAAGTTGTGGAGAGTGGGTTAGGAGACATGAGTCATCTTCGCTTTAGCCCTAGGGACTTAGTTATACCTCCCTGGCAAACCTACACTCCACCTAGCCCCAAGACAGTAGGGCATGAGCCACAAATCCGAGGGGACCCTTTGTGTGACACTCCAAGGGATGATGGAAATTACTTGGGAGAGTATTCTTGGTATGTAGATGCATCACATGCCTTCCTGGATGAAAGGCAATAGCGCGCTGAGGTGCTAATAGATAGAGAAATGCCATGCATCCACGTACCCATAAGGGCTGACACACCTATTCATAGGCAAGAGCATGAATTTACACACTGGATAGAGCAAGTCAATACAAATTTTCCTATGTGTCACCTTGATAGGATACAATAGCTTAGGCAACCCGACGGGTATGACACTCGTTGCTATGGGTGAGCCAATTCCACCCTACCCTTCATTGTCCATGAGGGGAGACATGAGGAGATACCAGATTTTCCTTAAGAGTAGTATTCTGCGCATGCTCGATGTGCCTTTGTGCCTGCTGAGTATAATGAGCATATGTTCTGGCCCAAACCTCAAGTCAATGCGATGAACCTCGAGAGAGGCAAACACCTGATAGATATCACATATTATCTTGAATGAGGTTGGCCCCAAGGTGAGGCCCCTAGAACCCCTAGGCCTCACACAACAAAACAAATCAAGAAAGTACTTGTAAAGTATACAAAACACCAAGCTCAGTTAAAGCAGCTTTAGCGGGAAAAAGAACAACTAGCCCACTTGCATCAACTTGAGAAAGAGAGGATTGAACAGACCAACGAGCTATTCCAACAGACTCTACAAGAGAGGGTCCCTGCCCCTAAGACCCATAGGCAAGAAGCCCCCCCGAGGTAACCCATGCTCATTTGAGAGAGGTCTCCTAGACCTTATATGACATTACCTCCATGGCATCCTAGGTCAGATCGAGACTTACCTCATAGGCCAAATGCAGGGTGTCCACAGCGGGCAGATACCCCTCTTTATAGACCGACTCGAGAGATGCCCTGTGGGGACTACAGTGAACATGATCCAGAAGTAGAGTATTTGGAGAGGCCTTATCAAGGCAAGGGGGTGACAAGTCACCACCCCACAATAGATTGGAGGATCCTAGACCTCCACTATAAGATGTGAGAAAGAATGAGGAGATCAAGTTCTCACCCATACAAAGAGCTGATAGAGCACCTAGAGTCAGTAGAGAACAAGACCTCTAGATTTGGATCTCAAAATCCCACTATGCACCAGCTACATAGTCAGCCCATCCATCCTTCAGTGCCTGCACCTCCCTATCTAGAGCAATTCAAGTTGCCTCAGTTGGCTATGTGTAAGGAAGAAGAGGATGCGCAGGAGTATGTCACTAGATTTTTGGGCCAATGCTTCGACATTCATGATAATGATGCTTTGATTTTGCAGATATTTGTGACTACATTTTCGGGCCCCACCTCGAAGTGGTTTTACCAGCTCCCTAAGCATAGCATCTACACTTTGAATCAACCTGCAAATGCATTCCTAGAATGCTTCACCTTCAATACCAAGAGGAAGGTGACACTGGCCAATGTAGCTTGTCTAAAACAATATGATGATGAGTCAATAACAAATTACAACAATAGGTGGTAGGCCTTGCTCACTAAAATACCTTATCTCCTCCCCATGTTAGAGCTGAATCAAATATTCTCCAAGAGCTACCTAAAGCCAATCTCCTTGCTGTTGCAACTCCAATAGTATCTGACTCTTGAATATGCCCTAGCACAGACTAGGACCATCAAAGAAATCAAGATTCAAGAGGGAGAAATTGTGAAACCTTGCAAGGAGTGGAGCAAGAACACTAAGAGCACCTCGGTGCAGTCTAAGCAAATAGTAGTGAATCAAGTTACCATTAGCGTATCGAGGTTAGCGCAAGCTGCACTACCTCAAAATACCAATTATCAAGCCACACCTCGAGACTATGCCAAGGACAACTAGAATAGTCAAGGGCAAAATCAATAGCGTCACCCCAAGTTGTAGTTCATGCCCCTTGCAGAGTCCATGGAATTGTTGTTTGAGCACCTCTTAGTGGTAAATTCGATCAATCTTCCTGAGAGTCGACCTATCGACCTGAATGCACCCATGCCCAAAGGGTACATAGAAGACCTATATTGCAAATTTCATAGGCAAAACAAACATGATGTGAACATGTGCTACAAGTTTAAAAACTTGGTACAAGACATGATAGATAGGAAGATCCTTCAGGTAGACAACCCTGTCACACCAAACAACTAATATATGGAGGTCTTTAAAGATACCCTACCTGCCCATGTGGAGCATGCCAAGCCAATACCCTAGGTTAATGAGGTTCACCATGCCCCTCCTCAATAGGGGTATGTTGGCATGATCAACATTATCATGAGGAATAGGCGGTACCCAAGTCCAGCCGCACCACCTATGGCTCAGAGTGATATTTATTTGATGTCACAACAACCACCATCTCCTCTGCTGAGCCTTCCACCTAGGCCTGTGACCACCATTAAGAGTAAGCTCACTCAGAGCTTAAGAACAACATCTACCCGACTCTCCATCTACGAGCTGATTCAGCAATCACAACCTCACATAAAGGCTTTGATAGAGATCCTTAAGACCATAGAGCTTAACCTCAGGAGTCTAACTCCTTCAAAAATTTTGTGGGACATGTAAGACAGTGCACTGAACTGGTAATCACCTTCTGAGAGGATGAGCTTAAACTGGTTCCAAATGATATGGTGGACCCTCTCTTACGCATCGTCGCATGTGTAAATAAAACACCATATAAGAGAGTGTTGATATAAATCGGGTCTTCTAGCAATATCATCACCATGATATCTCTCAAGAACTAGAAGCTCTTGACATCCCATATTATCGCATCTACATACACCCTTTGAGCATTTAATGATTCCATATGCTCAATAGTTGGTATGATTGTCCTGTCGATTCAGGTAGGAGAAAAGACCATATCAAAACTATGCTACATACTGGAGGGTGAGATGGTGTACAATATCCTGTTAGGCAGACCATGGATTAGGGACATGAAGTGCATCCCTTCCATTGCTCACTAGTGCCTCAAGTACACTCATGAAGGGCAAGTTCATATCGTCCCTGTGGACCTAGAGCCCTAAAAGTATTGTAACATGGTGCAACAACTCCCCGATTCAACCTTGCCATCAACACACCTAGATTTCCAACCGAATAAATCTAGCCAAGGTTTGACCCCCTCATCATCGCATAACATAACTTCCTCATCATTGGCACCTCCTCCGATGCCCATTGAGCCGACAGACCCTTTTTTGAGGAACCCAAAGAAGAATCCTATTGATGAGGTCCAGTCGACCATATCTACCATTTTCACAAAGGATATTACCTAGCCTAGATGATGAAGAGCTACCATAGGATATAGACGATGAATCAGATTAGGTCTCTCTCTCATCACTCTTCTATCCATAGCCTCAGGTGACAGTGCACTTGGCTTCCACCAGATTTGGAGAATACATGGTTAGGAATGTCACAACTATCCCTGCTATAGAGTCGGTGCAAGACATGGGTCAACCCCATCTTACCATAGGCACTATTGTGTCCCTAGGCATCCCCCCTAATCAAACAAATTTCATCTATGGGGGAATTGACTACGAAATCAAACCCTACCAACAATAGGAGGAGGATGAGGAGCCCTTTATAGAAGATATCAACTACTTGTTTAACCTTGAATTTGTCCTGAGGTACCTTGAACTTTTCAATTGGCATGGTTATAGGTTAGGCTTGTATGAGCAAGGCACGTGGGTTATGTTTCAACCCTAGTACCAGATGCCATATGATAAATAAGGATTAAGACATAATCACCCCTTGCCCCTGGATGTTCTCACAGATGGTCTAGAGCGCCTGTGCCTCAACTATAGAGATGAGTTGGTCCGAGATCCCTTTGCCAACCCAAATCACGTCTATTCACTGGGGGACTATTTCCCTATGCCCTTGGGAGATGATGAACCACCTCGCAATGGTATCCAATTCTACGAGAGAGGTGAAGATTCACACACTCTTCACCATGATAGTGAGGAAGAAGATCTAGGGTTCCCTTATGAGTGGACGTCAGATGATGACTCGGCCTATAGAGTCACAAAGAAGATCTAGGGTTCCCTTATGAGTGGACGTTAGATGATGACTCGGCCTATAGAGTCACACCGATTGACTCTGATAGTTCTAATCGAGAAAAATAGAGCGTTTTTAATCCTACAAACACAAGTAGGAACAATAAAAAAACTTTTTCAATCAAATCAACATAGTATCCTCTTCACTTAAATGTAAAGAACTTGCATTCTCATTCAAACAATATGGTGCAACAATTCATACATAGAATTCTTATGTGTCTCCTTCTCCTTCATGAAATAATTATGCTTTGATACCAAATGTCTAAGAAAAATAATTGCACACCTTATTCATTGATGTAATATGAATATATAAGAGATGGCATTTGCTATTAGTAATTGTATTGGTTACAACTACCTCTAACTATTTATTACTCGACACAAAAAAAACATAAAAACGTGGAAGGTATCTATAGACACCAAAATAACCTTAGTAAAAGGAATAAAATTATAATCCAATTGATAATGAAATTTTTGGACTCAAGGGGAATAAATTCCTGATTACAAGTGACCTCTAGATCAAGTTTAATGTTATGAACCTTTGCTTAACATATATATAAAGACATCCACAATATGCTAAATATTAAATAAATCAACCATAGTGAGTAATTCACACAAAACAAGATGTGATAATACCTTTTAGGTAGGGAAACACCAATGTTATTCCTTAAAGAAGTAACCACTCCATAATATCCTTCAAAATGAGATTTGCTCCATGAGCCAAGACTTGCAATAAAATGGTTGACATAATTGATGATGATTACAATGACAAAAGAAGAAGCATCCATATCAGAAAGAAGCAAAAAGAGAACAATGTATAAAAAATTAAGATAAAAAATCCTATGATAATAACCAAAACCCATATTAAAAGAATACAAGAAAGAAATGTCCATTTAGCCATTAGAAAAATAGTAAGCATTGAACTATACAACAAAGAGAGCTCATAGCTGAAGCTACATAAAGAAGAAGCTAGTGCACATATAAAGAGTCTCCTACAAAGGAAAGGCACAAAATATTATCATACGGCCCAATCATCATCATTCAACCTGAGTAGCAAGATAAAGGAAATATAGTTAAAATTGCATTGAGAAGAGATAAGCACAACATATACAACAACAAAGGAAAGTGCAACATAACATACTAGAACTATATTTGCAGTAGAGTAAAACAATAAAAGAAGAAGCAAACGGTTAAGCTTGAAAACACTAAATATAAGGATCAACAATGACCAACATTGGAGCATCTGGAAAAAAAATAACAACTAATACTATTGGGATAACAATAAGATAAAAGAAGAATAATAAAAAAACCAACGTTGAAGATTGTGGTCAATGTAGAGGCCAATGCCTAAGTTGAACATAGAGACCAAAAAAATGCAGAGGCCAGCACTCAAGTGACCATATACAAAAGAATATTGTAATATAAGATTATAGCACAACAAAAGACTCTAGAAATAGCATTCATGGAAGTGTAGAAGATACAAGAGCTTACAAGATGCTTAGAAGAAGAGCTTCAAGGTAGTTTAGAAGAGCGCTAGTAAGACAATTTAGAAGAAACTGAGCAAGGCTCTAATACAAACAATAAGAAGAGAAAAGGCTTGTGCCTTTGTGCCTGCTGAGTATAATGAGCATATGTTCTGGCCCAAACCTCAAGTCAATGCGATGAACCTCGAGAGAGGCAAACACCTGATAGATATCACATATTATCTTGAATGAGGTTGGCCCCAAGGTGAGGCCCCTAGAACCCCTAGGCCTCACACAACAAAACAAATCAAGAAAGTACTTGTAAAGTATACAAAACACCAAGCTCAGTTAAAGCAGCTTTAGCGGGAAAAAGAACAACTAGCCCACTTGCATCAACTTGAGAAAGAGAGGATTGAACAGACCAACGAGCTATTCCAACAGAATCTACAAGTGAGGGTCCCTGCCCCTAAGACCCATAGGCAAGAAGCCCCCCCGAGGTAACCCATGCTCATTTGAGAGAGGTCTCCTAGACCTTATATGACATTACCTCCATGGCATCCTAGGTCAGATCGAGACTTACCTCATAGGCCAAATGCAGGGTGTCCACAGCGGGCAGATACCCCTCTTTATAGACCGACTCGAGAGATGCCCTGTGGGGACTACAGTGAACATGAGCCAGAAGTAGAGTATTTGGAGAGGCCTTATCAAGGCAAGGGGGTGACAAGTCACCACCCCACAATAGATTGGAGGATCCTAGACCTCCACTATAAGATGTGAGCAAGAATGAGGAGATCAAGTTCTCACCCATACAAAGAGCTGATAGAGCACCTAGAGTCAGTAGAGAACAAGACCTCTAGATTTGGATCTCAAAATCCCACTATGCACCAGCTACATAGTCAGCCCATCCATCCTTCAGTGCCTGCACCTCCCTATCTAGAGCAATTCAAGTTGCCTCAGTTGGCTATGTGTAAGGAAGAAGAGGATGCGCAGGAGTATGTCACTAGATTTTTGGGCCAATGCTTCGACATTCATGATAATGATGCTTTGATTTTGCAGATATTTGTGACTACATTTTCGGGCCCCACCTCGAAGTGGTTTTACCAGCTCCCTAAGCATAGCATCTACACTTTGAATCAACCTGCAAATGCATTCCTAGAATGCTTCACCTTCAATACCAAGAGGAAGGTGACACTGGCCAATGTAGCTTGTCTAAAACAATATGATGATGAGTCAATAACAAATTACAACAATAGGTGGTAGGCCTTGCTCACTAAAATACCTTATCTCCTCCCCATGTTAGAGCTGAATCAAATATTCTCCAAGAGCTACCTAAAGCCAATCTCCTTGCTGTTGCAACTCCAATAGTATCTGACTCTTGAATATGCCCTAGCACAGACTAGGACCATCAAAGAAATCAAGATTCAAGAGGGAGAAATTGTGAAACCTTGCAAGGAGTGGAGCAAGAACACTAAGAGCACCTCGGTGCAGTCTAAGCAAATAGTAGTGAATCAAGTTACCATTAGCGTATCGAGGTTAGCGCAAGCTGCACTACCTCAAAATACCAATTATCAAGCCACACCTCGAGACTATGCCAAGGACAACTAGAATAGTCAAGGGCAAAATCAATAGCGTCACCCCAAGTTGTAGTTCATGCCCCTTGCAGAGTCCATGGAATTGTTGTTTGAGCACCTCTTAGTGGTAAATTCGATCAATCTTCCTGAGAGTCGACCTATCGACCTGAATGCACCCATGCCCAAAGGGTACATAGAAGACCTATATTGCAAATTTCATAGGCAAAACAAACATGATGTGAACATGTGCTACAAGTTTAAAAACTTGGTACAAGACATGATAGATAGGAAGATCCTTCAGGTAGACAACCCTGTCACACCAAACAACTAATATATGGAGGTCTTTAAAGATACCCTACCTGCCCATGTGGAGCATGCCAAGCCAGTACCCTAGGTTAATGAGGTTCACCATGCCCCTCCTCAATAGGGGTATGTTGGCATGATCAACATTATCATGAGGAATAGGCGGTACCCAAGTCCAGCCGCACCACCTATGGCTCAGAGTGATATTTATTTGATGTCACAACAACCACCATCTCCTCTGCTGAGCCTTCCACCTAGGCCTGTGACCACCATTAAGAGTAAGCTCACTCAGAGCTTAAGAACAACATCTACCCGACTCTCCATCTACGAGCTGATTCAGCAATCACAACCTCACATAAAGGCTTTGATAGAGATCCTTAAGACCATAGAGCTTAACCTCAGGAGTCTAACTCCTTCAAAAATTTTGTGGGACATGTAAGACAGTGCACTGAACTGGTAATCACCTTCTGAGAGGATGAGCTTAAACTGGTTCCAAATGATATGGTGGACCCTCTCTTACGCATCGTCGCATGTGTAAATAAAACACCATATAAGAGAGTGTTGATATAAATCGGGTCTTCTAGCAATATCATCACCATGATATCTCTCAAGAACTAGAAGCTCTTGACATCCCATATTATCGCATCTACATACACCCTTTGAGCATTTAATGATTCCATATGCTCAATAGTTGGTATGATTGTCCTGTCGATTCAGGTAGGAGAAAAGACCATATCAAAACTATGCTACATACTGGAGGGTGAGATGGTGTACAATATCCTGTTAGGCAGACCATGGATTAGGGACATGAAGTGCATCCCTTCCATTGCTCACTAGTGCCTCAAGTACACTCATGAAGGGCAAGTTCATATCGTCCCTGTGGACCTAGAGCCCTAAAAGTATTGTAACATGGTGCAACAACTCCCCGATTCAACCTTGCCATCAACACACCTAGATTTCCAACCGAATAAATCTAGCCAAGGTTTGACCCCCTCATCATCGCATAACATAACTTCCTCATCATTGGCACCTCCTCCGATGCCCATTGAGCCGACAGACCCTTTTTTGAGGAACCCAAAGAAGAATCCTATTGATGAGGTCCAGTCGACCATATCTACCATTTTCACAAAGGATATTACCTAGCCTAGATGATGAAGAGCTACCATAGGATATAGACGATGAATCAGATTAGGTCTCTCTCTCATCACTCTTCTATCCACAGCCTCAGGTGACAGTGCACTTGGCTTCCACCAGATTTGGAGAATACATGGTTAGGAATGTCACAACTATCCCTGCTATAGAGTCGGTGCAAGACATGGGTCAACCCCATCTTCCCATAGGCACTATTGTGTCCCTAGGCATCCCCCCTAATCAAACAAATTTCATCTATGGGGGCATTGACTACGAAATCAAACCCTACCAACAATAGGAGGAGGATGAGGAGCCCTTTATAGAAGATATCAACTACTTGTTTAACCTTGAATTTGTCCTGAGGTACCTTGAACTTTTCAATTGGCATGGTTATAGGTTAGGCTTGTATGAGCAAGGCACGTGGGTTATGTTTCAACCCTAGTACCAGATGCCATATGATAAATAAGGATTAAGACATAATCACCCCTTGCCCCTGGATGTTCTCACAGATGGTCTAGAGCGCCTGTGCCTCAACTATAGAGATGAGTTGGTCCGAGATCCCTTTGCCAACCCAAATCACGTCTATTCACTGGGGGACTATTTCCCTATGCCCTTGGGAGATGATGAACCACCTCGCAATGGTATCCAATTCTACGAGAGAGGTGAAGATTCACACACTCTTCACCATGATAGTGAGGAAGAAGATCTAGGGTTCCCTTATGAGTGGACGTCAGATGATGACTCGGCCTATAGAGTCACAAAGAAGATCTAGGGTTCCCTTATGAGTGGACGTTAGATGATGACTCGGCCTATAGAGTCACACCGATTGACTCTGATAGTTCTAATCGAGAAAAATAGAGCGTTTTTAATCCTACAAACACAAGTAGGAACAATAAAAAAACTTTTTCAATCAAATCAACATAGTATCCTCTTCACTTAAATGTAAAGAACTTGCATTCTCATTCAAACAATATGGTGCAACAATTCATACATAGCATTCTTATGTGTCTCCTTCTCCTTCATGAAATAATTATGCTTTGATACCAAATGTCTAAGAAAAATAATTGCACACCTTATTCATTGATGTAATATGAATATATAAGAGATGGCATTTGCTATTAGTAATTGTATTGGTTACAACTACCTCTAACTATTTATTACTCGACACAAAAAAAACATAAAAACGTGGAAGGTATCTATAGACACCAAAATAACCTTAGTAAAAGGAATAAAATTATAATCCAATTGATAATGAAATTTTTGGACTCAAGGGGAATAAATTCCTGATTACAAGTGACCTCTAGATCAAGTTTAATGTTATGAACCTTTGCTTAACATATATATAAAGACATCCACAATATGCTAAATATTAAATAAATCAACCATAGTGAGTAATTCACACAAAACAAGATGTGATAATACCTTTTAGGTAGGGAAACACCAATGTTATTCCTTAAAGAAGTAACCACTCCATAATATCCTTCAAAATGAGATTTGCTCCATGAGCCAAGACTTGCAATAAAATGGTTGACATAATTGATGATGATTACAATGACAAAAGACGAAGCATCCATATCAGAAAGAAGCAAAAAGAGAACAATGTATAAAAAATTAAGATAAAAAATCCTATGATAATAACCAAAACCCATATTAAAAGAATACAAGAAAGAAATGTCCATTTAGCCATTAGAAAAATAGTAAGCATTGAACTATACAACAAAGAGAGCTCATAGCTGAAGCTACATAAAGAAGAAGCTAGTGCACATATAAAGAGTCTCCTACAAAGGAAAGGCACAAAATATTATCATACGGCCCAATCATCATCATTCAACCTGAGTAGCAAGATAAAGGAAATATAGTTAAAATTGCATTGAGAAGAGATAAGCACAACATATACAACAACAAAGGAAAGTGCAACATAACATACTAGAACTATATTTGCAGTAGAGTAAAACAATAAAAGAAGAAGCAAACGGTTAAGCTTGAAAACACTAAATATAAGGATCAACAATGACCAACATTGGAGCATCTGGAAAAAAAATAATAACTAATACTATTGGGATAACAATAAGATAAAAGAAGAATAATAAAAAAACCAACGTTGAAGATTGTGGTCAATGTAGAGGCCAATGCCTAAGTTGAACATAGAGACCAAAAAAATGCAGAGGCCAGCACTCAAGTGACCATATACAAAAGAATATTGTAATATAAGATTATAGCACAACAAAAGACTCTAGAAATAGCATTCATGGAAGTGTAGAAGATACAAGAGCTTACAAGATGCTTAGAAGAAGAGCTTCAAGGTAGTTTAGAAGAGCGCTAGTAAGACAATTTAGAAGAAACTGAGCAAGGCTCTAATACAAACAATAAGAAGAGAAAAGGCTTGTATAAAATTGAATGAGACCATTAGAAAAAAGACCCATGATAAAAGGAAAGAAGCTCCATTCAACCAACTACAATAAGAAGGAAAGGTATGCAAGCTTAAGTTTTATTAGGATGAGCAATTGCTGGAAGAAGGACTAAAAGTCTAAGATATCCTAGGATAAAGTTTTTGATATAGGATAAAGCTTAAAGGTAATGTTCAATTTAAAGGTAGATAGAGAACAGGGAGGACAACGTTAATCTAATATATGCAGAAGGAATACGTCTTTCATATTGAGTAGGTATATCTAGAAGAAAAGGCTTTCGAGTACAACTAGAGATGTCTAAAGTCTCAAGTTGCAACAAGAGACATCTAGGAAGAGCTACAAGATGTATTCCTATCAGATAAAATCTTGGTCTACATAAACGATTAAAGTATGCAAAATTAATACATAAACACAATGTATATTAAATCAATGCCAAACAAAGGAGTGAGTGTCATCTAAACCTGTAAGAAGGAGCAATATGTTAATGAAAGTAGAACAACATAAACTAGGAAGATATAGTGGAATAGCCACATTGGAAATCAATGCTATGTTGGCATATCCATATAATAATAGAGTGTGATATCCAAACTCCAATATGTATCACCTAAAGAAGTGCAACAATCAAAATTTGAGAGCAAACACAATAGTAGAACTTCAATAGCCATAATCTGAAGAGAAAGTGAAATAGTCATGTCTTTCCAAAGGCCAACGTAGGAAGAAGCCAAGTAAATGTATGTACTTGAGGTGGAAGTCATTCACAAACATTGGTAAAGAAAAATAATTAAGGT
The DNA here is from genome assembly GCA_028583015.1 of Wollemia nobilis. NCBI lineage: Eukaryota > Viridiplantae > Streptophyta > Pinopsida > Araucariales > Araucariaceae > Wollemia > Wollemia nobilis. Next base: position 3,435,184 of record JAQPPZ010002347.1, read on the forward strand.
GTAATACCCGCAGAGAAAGGAAGAAGCACCATTGGGAAAAGTTCATTGCCTATTTTCTTGGAAACGTTCACTCGCTTGGAAATATAATGTTTTTCCATGCATTATAATCTAAAGTACTTAGAAAACCTAAAACTTTTCCTACCTAAAATGAAATGTCCATTTACAACAATATAATTAAAGGGAATGTTCAATGACAGTAAGAAAATCAAGGCCAGTTTGTACGAGTTTGAGGAGTGATATGAATTAATACAACACACCGAAAGAATAGGCATGAATAATTAGGTAAAGTTGATTTTAGGTTTTGGAAGTTTTATTTAAGGTTATAATTAGTGATAACATATTTATCATTAATTATTAAGTTAAATGGAGGGATAAGTAGAATGCTAATTTAAGGATGGAGTTATAAGGATTTACTAATAAGTTTTTGATTTCTTAGATTATTTTGAATTTGGTTTGATTTATTAGTTTTTTGAAATAAAAAGAGAATTTTTGCAAATTAATTGATTTGGGAGTCAAAAGGAATTCAACATCAAACTTAGGAAAGATTAATTTTGCAAAATTCATATTTCTTAGTTTCTAAAAACTAGGGAGTTAAAAGGTTTACAACATCAAAGGTTAAAAAAAAGGGGGGGGGGGAATTATTATTGAGTGCTAAGGAGTTATAAGTATTTTCAACTAGAGATTATTGAAAATTAGTATTAGAATTAGGGACTTATAAGGAATTCTTCTTTCATAGGTTTTAATTTATTTGCAATTTTGTATTTGAAGTTTGCAATTTAAAATTTAAATTTTGGAGAAATAAGGTAGTCTACTCCAACAAAATTAATTAATTAATTTTATTAAATTTGGGAGTTATAAGGTTGTCAACTTCAAAGGAACATGGCAAGGAAAAAGTAAGCAAAAAAAAAAATAAATGATCAAAAAATAGAAATACAAAAACATGAGTTGTCAAAAACAAATGAAGAAGAAAACTTATGTTTTCAAGAAGAACAAATATACATTCAAGATATCTCACTAGAAAATACTAAGGAAATGTTGCAAAATTTATAATTTTGTACTTAATACATGATAGCAAAATTTATAATGTTGTACTTAATACATGATAGCAAAAATTGAAAGACAAAAGGATACATCAATGAAGGAAAATAGAGTCTTACAACCAATCACGAGAGAAGCCAAAGATGAAAATTTTTTAATGCTTGGAAATTATCTAAAGGTAGTTGAAGACCCTAAAGGTATGTTTACATGACCTAATGATATATGAATTATAATGTTTATGGCATTACTTTCTAATGAAGTTCTCAAAGGTAAGAATAGAAAACAATAGAAAATAACTAAATATTTGAAGAATAAGCTTGTTGATATTACCATTGAAGTAGAAAAAGGAAAATTTATAATACTTCAAAAATGCATGCAAAGTATACTTAATGATGCTAATGATTGTTATGAAAATTTTGTTACTATACCTATTAGTCTATGGAAAACAATATACAAGGGAATAATCACTCTAAATGTTTCCAAGATAAGAAAACAAGGAAAGGTTGAAGAATTAGAGAACAAAACAATGATGAAAGATGTTTACTATGATACAAATAATTTAAATCCCATGATGATAGATGCATGTTGTGATACTAATGATCTTCATAAAAAATAAAAATATGGATGTTGTGATCCTCATTAAAATGAAAAGAAAAATTGTGATGCAAACAATGATACTTGTGACTTAGAATTCATAAAAAAATAGAACTTGTTACAAAAATAGATGTTACATGTGATACAAAGGATTTGAATATAGTTCGTGATTGTTTAGAAAAAGCTTATGCTATCAAAATTGATGATGACATGGATTCAAATGATGATAGATATAGTGATGCTCAAAGTTGTGTTGATATTGATAGGGATCAATTTGATGACCTTTTTGGTTATTTTGAAAGGCATAATAAAGGAATTGATTCATGTTAAGTAAAATAGGATATAAAGACACATTTTTGGGAAAATATGGACAAAGAATGAAAGAGTCAATTGTACCAAAAATAAGATCAAGATGTGAAGGCCTTAGATATATAGGAAAAACGAGCAACAAGGAATCAATAACTAAATTTGTGACATAAAATAGTGACATCAAATCTATGATAGGGAATGACAGAATTAGTAACAATGAAGGACAAAATGGTAAAATAAATTTTATAATAGAGAATAGATGTAATCATTGTGGTAGATATGGACACAAGTTAGAAAAATATTGGAATCTCCATTGTTGTGAAATTTGTGGAGGACATAATCATTCACAAATATTTTATTTACAAAAAGAAAAGAAATATCATAAATTAAAAATGGATTGTGGATGGATAAACATGAATGAATGGGATAAGATAAAATTAATGTTGTATGGTTTCTATAGAAGGAAACCAAGTATGATCAAAGTTTGTTGAGAATATTGTTAGTCTTATCATAAAGAAATAAATGATTATGATCCAAGCATAGCTTGGAAGATGACCTATAGTGAAAGCATTTGTAGTGATGATCCTATAGATATGATAGTATTATGAATGTTCTAGTGGATGATAAAAAAAAAATGATAATCCAGAGGTAATCTAGAGGTAGAGTTCCAAATATAGTAACCTAGTGGAAGTGATCCAAAGGTAGTGACACAGAGGTAGAGACCTAGAGGCATATCCAGTGGTAGTGACCCAAAGGTAGTGACCTAAAAGTAGAGACCTAGGGGTGACTTAGATATATTAATCTAGAGGTAAACATAAATAATTTATAAAGGAAGACCTAATTAATGTTGTATATATCTAGCCATGCCAAAGTTAGAGTTGAAGAATGAAGAGAAAGAAGAATCAAATAATGAAGGAAAAAATCCTTCCTACCAAATAATGTAATACGAGGTGTTGGAAGTATTACATTATTTGACCCCTTGTAAATATTATTTTGGTAGATGATTTATATTTTATATAATGTATGTGTCACTATGAGAAATAGGATAGGATTCATCTTCCAACTATTCGAGGAGAGCAAAATTTAGAGTACTGAAAAGTCATGTAGAAATATATATTAGAGACCTCTCTCCAAAAAATGGAATCAATATGTATCATTCTTGTAATTCTATTATATAGAATATATTAGAAATATATTTGTGATATATTCTATGCCTATAGTTCATTATTATTTTATGTGAGGCATTTATGTAATTTATTTTTAATGAGAAATAAAGTTCATGTGAGCAAATAGTCCTGGAAAAATAACACACACAAGACAAGATGTGATAATACCCTAAGGTAAGGAAACACTAATATTATTCCTTAAGAAAGAAACCACTCCACAATATCTTCCAAAATGAGATCCACTCCATGAGCCAATAATGTTACAAGAGAATACTTAATATGATTGATGATGATTATAGTGATAATATCCCTTTTTTATATACCCATATTCTACTGGTACTTTGAGGACTTGACTTCTAAACTCTTAACCCACTCATTTTTTAATGAGTTTACATAGGTTTTTATGAGGGGTCCTGGTCCCCTAATATTGAGTGGGATTTGAACCTTGGACCTCTCAAAGAGAGGCTAAAACCGTTACCATTTCATTAAGCTTACAACTAACTCTTATCCCACTCATTATTAAAATATAATATTATAGTATAATTAACCTTCGGTTATGTGTGGCCTATGCAAACTATTCATATACCTATACACAATATAATATAATATCCCCATATTCCTATTCCTAGGTACCATAACATTCCACCCTTATTATAAATATTTCATCCTCAAAACATAAGAAGAAACTAGATATTATGATTTGCTCATCAATGTTGACAAATAATATCAATCTTGATCATCCCTCCATCCAAGTGAAATCTTGATTGGTGTAGGTCTACTATGATGCCAAGATGCCATTATGATACTTGAATATCCATAATTTCTCTCTTGGTTATATGCTACTACTTCTCTATTGTTATATTCTAAATGAGGTCCTACTGTTCAATGATGTTGCTACATCACTTTGAAATATATAATTACTGTGCTTTTTTACCAAAAAATGCCATACTTTATGCCTTTTTGACTCCATGTAGATTCATAATAATATTGATTCCTTAAGCCATACCTCCAAAATTGTTGCCGCTCATGGTGATATGGGTAGCAATATGCTGCAACCTTAACCCAACATTCTACTTCCTTTGATACTTCAACATTTTATTTCTTTATTTTAAATTATTTTTCATGCTCTTCTTTCATGTGCCCTTATTTTGGTGTGTCCTTGTGCTCTTCTAATAGATATACATTAGAATTTACTATCATTTCTTCCATGGAATATATTGTTGCCTCTATTGTAGACTCAACTTTTGATTCCTCTATTGGTTCCTTAACTTGTTCCCTTGCCATAATTGCTTCTTGCTTCTCCTTAGATCCTTGCTCCTTAAGATGAGAAATATCCTATAGTGTTATCTTATTTTTACAATACCATAAATTCATGAACTTCTTTTGAACAATAATATTAATAGTAGCCAAAGAATCCAACCAAGCATAACCAAGACTAATACCATCATCATCCATCTCAATAACTTGAAAATTTAAACTTATAGCATATTTAATCGTGGTGATCTTTACATATTAAAAAATATGAACATTCACACCCTCAATTTGTGTCTTTAATTTATGCTGCTTGAACCCTAGAAATCTTAGCCAAAGCAATATTAATGAAGTTATACCTACTTGTAGGACTTATGAAAATAATAACATTTTCCCTATAAATACAACCATAAACCTACAAAATATATTTTTTAGATTCAAACAAATTCTTTTGATCATTGTTTGGCCAATATGACACCAAAGCTGTGCTTCCCTCATCCTGCACATAATCATCCTTATTTTTCCTTCTACTATTTTCTTAAAAGTTTCCAATTCCATTTTTAATTCCCTTTTTCATCCTAGATCCTAGCTATGTTTTTATATAGTTTTATGAACTCAAGAATTCTTCTCTATTTCTTCCCAAGTCAATTCATAATTATGGGCCATAAGAAAACTATTAAACCAAAAGAGATATTCTCCTCCAAAATAATAAGTAAGCTTAATGTTTCAACAAAAATCACTAGAATACAATGATTTACAATATTTCCACGATTCTCTAACATCAATATCTTCTCCAAAAAGTTTTTATAGCTCCATAATTTCATGCCCCAACAAAAAGATAATGTAAACTAGGGTTTCATATAAATATATCTCCCTACTAATTTAAATCTAAACTTCCAAAAAAATTTCCTTCAAGTACAACAAATGATTTGATTACCTCAACTAAAAGATATATCAAATTTTATTTAAAAAAAAAACAAAATTAAAAAATGTCATTGCCCTGTTCTAGATGGTTAAATTCATAGGATCATATCTTCTTTAATATTGCTCAGATTCCTTCATATGACACTTAATTTGAATCTCTTCAAATTTTTAACAAAATGGTATAAGAATAGTCTAAATTGGACAAATTTACTCAAAGGTATGGCTCTAAAAAATGAGACATTTTATAGAAACAAATACCAAAAATATGTAATCCACAAAACAATTCCCACTTTGCTAGAATTATTGCTCTAATACCACTTGTTATGAACCTTTGCTTCTCATAAATATTAGGGCAACCACAATATGCTAAATATTAAATAAAAAACCATAGTAATTAATCCACATGTGACAAGATATGATAATACCCTTGAGGTAGAGTAACACCAATGTTATTACTTAAGGAAACACTCAATATCTTCCAAAATGAGATCTTCTCTATGATCCAAGATTGTTACAAGAGAATACTTGATATGATTGATTATGATTACTATGACAATATTCCTTCTTTATATACCCATATTCTAATACTACTTTGGGGAGCCAACTCCTAACCATTATCCCACTCATTATTCTAATGTAATATTATAATATAATCAACCTTGGATTATTTGTGGCCTATGCCAACTATCCATAATATCCATACAAATATAATATCATATCCCTATATTCATATTCTTAGGTACCATAACCAACCTTTAGAATTAATAATAAAATATCACTATAAACCAAAGTTGTTGGTGGCTCAAGAGAAGTGCCTTACAATGGATAATTTGTAGAAAAGGGGATTGGTTATCCCAAACAGATGCTACCTATGTGGTAGTGCTGAAGAATCTCCTGGGCACATGTTGTTTGATTATCCCTTTTCTTAGTCTATCTTCTCCCAGTTCCCGAGGACCGTTGGTGTGGTTTGGTTTTTTCAAAGTTGTTTGACTTGATCATTCAATGGAGATCTCCCTTTTTGTCTCCAAAAATTCAGGCTTTTTGATCCTTTGGTTTACCTCATGTTTGATGGTATATTTAGAAGGAGAGGAATTCTAGAGCCTTTAAAAATATCTCCCATTCGGTTGAGTTCATAGCACTTCAAGCTATTGCTACCATTGTTGAAAATGTGGATACAATTCCTTTAGATTAGGTCACTTTCATTGGGGAGTTTGCAATGGATTCAATTATTGGATTTAGAGATTATTCTCTCGATCATCACCCTGAAGCTCTTTCCAGATAGACTACTATTTGGGAACCTCCTTCTAGCTGGTTGAAGCTAAATTTTTTATGGAGCTTCTAAAGGGAATCTATGACAAGATAATGTTGGGGTATTGGTTAGAGACTTCGATGGGAGGATTTGGTGGCTTTCGCTAAAAATTTAGATCATCAAACCAGTCACTTTGCAGAGGTGCAAGCTCTCTTTAAAGGGGTTTGTCAACTAGAAATTTTGAATGGTAGGAGGGTAATTATTGAAGGGTATTCCATAAATATAATTAATATGATCAAAGGTGTTTAGGTTCCTTCTTGGATGATTATGAATGAACTTGCTGAAACCTAAATATGGATTTAATCCTCAAAGCGGTTGATATTAAGCATGTTTATAGGGAGGGAAATAGATCAACAAATTTTTTAGCAAACTTGGGACATTTGCAGGAAATACACACAATTTGGCAAGAGGATTTTACAGATGGATTAAGTCAAATAGAAAATTTAATATTGAGGAGATAATTTGTGTTTTCAAATGGCTATGATCTACAACAATAGGGATCCCCTAGAATTTTTTTTGAACACAAGAGTTTGTACCTAAATAGTGGCCAAATTTTGAATTTGAATTATAGAAGAATTCATGCCACAAATAGTTGTTGTTGTTGGACATCCTTTCTAGGGGTTTCTACTTGACTATGTTTTTTAGATAGGTATAGTCTCTTGTGTGATACATGATGTCTTTTTTGGGATTCTAGTTGTTGATAGTAAAATCTCTAGTGTGTTGATGATTTTAGTTTGGGTTTGTCTTGCTTAGCTATTATGTAGATTTGTTGTTTATCTATTTCGTGGATCCTTTTTGATTTTCTATGTTGATATCTATATTCCTTGTATGCAACTAGTTTGTTGATCCACATTTATAAAAGGTTTGGAGCACCTTTCAAAACCCCTTTGTCCATCTTGTCAAAAAAATATTATCACAATAAACCTACATATACAAGGTGTACAAAGGCCCAAAGTGCTATACAATAAATATAATATAATATTTAGTTGTGGACTTAAGTGATGCTTAACAGCTTATATTCCATAAATAAATACCTTTTTTCCATAGTATTTTTCATTCTTATCTTCCTTTAGGGCACACATGGTGTTTCATCTTCTTCTCCTTATGCCCTCTACAAAAGCGTCAGTCAACTCAACATCCATCTATGATAAGGTCCTATGTTATCTTTACTAGAAAGCTTTTATTTTTCTTCCTTAATCCTCTTCCCTATATTTTTTTACAATTTTCCTATTATGGTTGTATTTATGTCTCTCTTTGAAGTAGTTCTAGACCATGTTCATCTGGTGTTGTCTAAAAAGGTTTCTTAGTCATTTTTCTCTAGTTTTTTAATCATATTCTAAAAAATATTATTTTCCATGTCAATTGGCACATATCAAGTCCATGCATATACTTCTCATTCATCAAATTTATTATGGGAGAAATACACTCAAAATACCCTTGCACTTTAAAATTTATCTCATGCATGTGTTTTGCCCACACTTTCTCAACATTATGGTAAAACTGCCTAGATCTTTCATGTTGTTTTCATGGTTTATTTTACCTAGAGATATCATAATAAGTTTTTCAATGTTTATTTTATGCACTTTCCTTGAAGCAATATATATAGGCTTTTATCACATGAAATGAAACTTGCTTGACCCTTCCTTTAGAATATTCCATTAATTTTGTTATGTAAATAAGGTTTATAAATCAGGCAACTTATTTTGCAACATAGTTTTAGTCTTGTCACTCCCACAAAAGTTTCTCTTGCATTATCAAATTATTTTATGTTGTGTAAAGATAAGTTTATGGACCAATAAAATTGAATGTTTGTATAGGTTTCACCATGGTTACTCCATGTAGATACCCCTACACTAGCCTATCCTCGTATCATGTGAAATCCATTTGCAACCATCACCCTTGGACATGTCACTTGTCAGCTGGTATTTTTTCACATATTCATGTTACCCCACACTTACATAGGTTCACACAAGGCCAAAACTCACAAATGGCTTGGTTTGCTAAGTTAATTATGTTGGTCATTTTTATAGATAGACTAATAAGTTCATCAATCATGATGGGCATTGTGCCATCCACCAAAAGTATGAAGTTCAAGTATTCTCCAAATGAGAAAAACAAGTTAGCCTTTAAATGATCAAAAACTGATAATATAAAAATGGTGATGGCAAATTATGAGACTTTGGATAAAGACATATTATTAGAGCAAAGATACAACAAATTGAGAAACTTGAATATGGCTAAAGTCTCAATATTTAAGGATGCTTTCACATGCTTGGAGTTGGTATTTATTCATGTTGTACATATTAATTGGTTTATTAAAAACCTTGTAACTACATGAGGATAAGTTTTTGCATCTATTAAGCCACTGGTGGTGAGCACTATTGAAGCTTGAGATACCTAAAGGAGATCCAATGGTGACAACCATGACAAAAGTTGTTGAAGCATGTGTAATATGATCTTACTAGGCTAAGGCTAAAAGTATTAGAAGAGTGCTTATGAGAACAACTGATGTAGCCTATGGGACAACATTTATGTAAGCCTACGAGAATCATTTATGTAAGCCTTAAGACATCATTTATGTGAGATCATTTATGTGAGATTTAAATGGCAATCCTAGTACTAATGCATAAAATTTAATAAACAATGATCTACTAAGGGATTCTAGTTCAATAAAGGTCAAGATAGTACAATAATTATCATTTTAAAACTAGATCATCCGATGGGTCTATCTTCATGATAATTTTGAAATTGATAAATTTTAGCCTTAGTTAAATGCTTAGGAAAATGAATAGTTTTGGTTTCTCCTATCCTAGATAAATATTTTGATGTAGATATAACAAAAATATTAGTTGTTATACACATATCCTATCATTGTTTTTATTACATTCAACATTCCTTAGTATGCAATAGGTAAACAAATTATAGTTAACAATTTTATTAAAAAATATATCAAATTTTTTATCATCATCTAAAATACGAACTTCCATCGAGTGTACTTGATAATGCCCCACACCCACCTTAAGGATATGAGTAGTAGAAGAAAAATTATTAGTTTTAGTATTAAAGACTTGATTACATTTTCTATCTATATCACTATCGGTTTTCTCTCCCAAGCTATCATAATCTACACAAAATTTTACTTGTTTCAATTTGACAACATCCTCATGAGAATTATGTAATTTGGAAAAACTTTGGTAAAACAAAATAAGATCTTCAATTTGTTTAGGTTTAAAAAATAATGGTAATTTATCTACTATATCTTGAGGAAAAATATTAATAACATCCATATCAGGTTAATCATCTTCTGATTCATACCTATCTTGAGGGTATTTTAAACAAAATTTAGGATGCCCTTTGTACAACTTCCTTCTAAAATTCCACTAAGGCTCATGCTCATAGATGATAACATTTTATGTTTCATCCATAGAAGGAATTAAAAAAATATCATGGCTTAGAGGATAAGCCCCCAAGGATCTAAGTCTCCCTCTATGGTGAAAAATTTATTATTAGAGGTATACTTAACCACTTGACAATAAAAGAAGCTACAAATCTCATCGTACTCATCTAAGGTATATCCAATAACATGTTATAGTTGGTCTAAAAATAAAACACCAATATATTCACTCTTACTTCTATAGGCCCAATTGAAATTGGAAACCAAATGTAACCCATAGGATCTTGAGGTTTACCATTATAAGCATATCAATGACTTATAGTAGAAATGACATTTTCTCTAGGGATCATTAGTTTATCTATCAAGGATAATGACATAACACATGTACCACTTCCTTTATCAACCAAATCCCTATGGACCACCATATTATTATAAAAAACTATTATCATCAATGACAAATCATCACCATTTCCTAAAACATCAACAATAATAATGTTTTTTAAAGAAAATTTTAAACCAAATTAGGTCTAGTATATGCATCAATGCAAAGTTTTTCTCTATGGGATTGAATGTATTTCACTTCATAAGTCCCTATAATAATGGTCATAATATTAGCAATTCTTAGCCTAGGCATCTCCATATTATACAGTAAATATCTTAACCTTTGTCATTGATAGGGAGATGTAATAAGCAACTCAAAGTACGAGAACTTGCAAGGGGTTGTACATAACTCCTCAACAATATCCCACACTTTTGTTTTGCTCATAACCTAATTTTAACAATGATTCCTTGGGCTAGATGACTTGCCATTATTTTTTTTATTGATGCTGGGATCGTCACTTTAAGTAGAAATCATGGTCTTTCAATATTTTAGAAACATATTTTGTAGACTAGGTTTGAGGTTTTCTTAGAAATGTTATCTACATCTTTGGATGTTTATATACTTATAGTAGGTTTTTGGATGACTAAATGAGGGTTTGTAATCTTATCAAAATAGTAGGATTAACTATTGTTTGAATAGATTCTTTTTCTTTATCTATCTTTTCTTTTTCTTCTTTGGAAGATTGCTTCTTTTTGTATTGAGGTGAACTTCTAGTAATAACAATTTGCTATTACAAGGATGCAATTGTTTCTCTTTTCACCTCTAAAATATTGACATAATGAGTTATATGTGGTTGAATACAAATGTACTCTCCATTTGAGCAATATTGGGCAAATACTTGGTTAAATTGAGAGGTATTTTAAGAAGTGCTAGGTCCATGATTTTGATTTTGGGAGTAATTACCACTTTAATTTTGATATTTTTGACCCCCTTCATTGCCTTGAATAGAATTATATCCTTTATTTTGATAATTTTGTTGGACACCATAAATAAATCCTTAATCCTAACTTTGATTCACTCCTTGTTGTTGATTAGGATCTTGTTGTTCATGGTTGGGAAATGGGGTGTTGTAGTTACCTAACCTTTGATTGTGAGGATGGTTACTTATTTTTTGAAGACTCCTTTTCATTTTATTGAATAGAATGATCCTATCATTTTTAACTTGATCAATGTTAAAGTTAAGACCAAAGGCTTGCTTTGGATAATTTATGCAAATCTACACAAGTGGAATTATTGTGACCATAGGTTCCATACTTCCAAAAGCAAAATTTGTTAGGATCATGTTGTATAGGTGCTTCAAACCTATCATTTATATGGTGGTTTTTAAGCTTAGAAGGTGGGCATATTTTGATAATATCTTCATGTGTCCGTTAAAGCATTATATTATCAAGTTTTAGACCACCTCAAAATTTAGTTAACATATGGACAAGAGCTCCAACTATCTCTAACTCATGAGAGGTATCTTAGACAACTACATTGCAAAATATATACCCTAAAATAATTTTATTAGGGTTTTTTAAGTTTCAAGGATTTTTTACCTTCCTTATTTTTCTAGTGGCTAAGGATTTTAATAAAATGAATAACTTTGTGAAGGGAGGGAAAAACATAAATATTATGTTCCTAGATCTTAGTATGAAAAGAGGGTCCAAGCTTGTTTACAAAAATCATAATAGTAGCCTCTTCAGTTAAATTGATATTCACATGACATTTATATCTTTTCTACCTTTTGTGGAAATCAACAATAAATTCATTAGGGCCTTGTTTTGAGTTTACAAAAATATGCATTACTTCCATTACAATCATATGATCATCATACTTTTGTTTTAATTTTTAAATTAAAATATCTAGGGATGCAATGGAGTATTTAGGTAAGGATGCAAACCAATCAAGAGCATTTCCTACTAAAGCTCTAGTCATTATTTTTAGTTGAACTTTTTCATTATGTAGCCAATCCATGAATTTATAAATAAATATTTGGGCTTTATTTGTCCAATAATAAAACAAATTAGGCACATGCTAGATAGGTTTATATATTCCACATTAGGGGCTAGATATTGACTCATAATTTCTTAGTATTGGATCAGTTGATGTAGGTGAAGCCTCTCCACAGTTAGCTGGGGGAGGTGATGGTGGAGGAGCATTGGGGGTGAATATTGATAGAGGGATAACAAATTGTACTATAGGGTTTCTACTAGCACTCAAAAGTTGAGTGATGTTGGTTATCAAATCATGCATTTGTTTGGATTTTTCTCTCATGGAAGCCTCTATTTGCTTTTTAGTATCATGCCTATGACTATCTAGTTGTTAATACAAATATTCCTTAAGGATTATCATATGTAAAGCTAAATTTTTATCATGAGGCTCAAAATAAATATTAGATTTTGAGGAATCATATTTTGCATGCATTGTTTAGGTGCACACATATTTTAGCATGATAACCACATTTAATGGCAATCATGGTCTTGTCACAATTACTTCAATTAGGGGTAATATCAGTTTGACACATTGATCATCCTTGTTGCCTAATGTAGTTGCTCCTAATGCTTTTTGATACCATATGGAAAATATATATAGTTTATCAAAGTTGATATTAGAGTATTTTTCTTCTTTTGAATTAGAATCCCTATCTATCTAGTCCTTGATAAGGAGTTTATTATCATGGTTAAATGTAAAATGATGAACAATGTAGTTTTAAAGAGTAATAGAAGGAGGAAGACCCTCTTCTATTTATATAGATTTTGGAACACAATTTTTGTTATAATTAGTAGTCATTCCAATTCCCTTTGAGGAAGTAGGAGTCATGAGGGTATGTAGAAGACCTACTCAAAAGCAACTACAATTTTACCAAAATTTTATCCTTAAGCAAGTAAACTACAAAAAACCCTCACAACAAATTAAATTACAACTTTAGGGTATATATAAGAGAAATATGCTAACTATAGCATTATTATTAATCTCATAGCAAGACAAAACAACTAAAAAAAAATCCACAACTAGCCTACTAAATCCTAAGATTGAAAAAATGAAAAAAGTAGTTTCACATCAGGTTCACCAAAATGTTTGTGGGTAGAATGGGATATCTCATAAAATTATTCAAACTAATTTAAGATAATTCACTATGCTTTAATCAAGATAATAAAACAATAAATTAATAGTAATAGTTGATAACTATCTTAATACAAGCATAAATAAATTTGGAGCATTCAAAAATAACCTACACTAAGATTATCCATAAAATGAAAAATGCTAGGGCTAATCTTATTGCAATGAAAATAATCACTTAACACCTATGGCATCATGGACCAAACTATCTCATAACAAGAATAATAATATTATCACTCCTATTCTAATTTGCATACATCACCGTAATAAATAAAGAGAGATCATATCTAGGATGTTCATAGAGGGTTTAAATTGCCTTGGAAGTTAGTCCAAGAACAACAATCAATAAGTTTTGGCTATACATCCTAGCGGAGCATCCCATCCTCCTTTATGGGAGGTAGTAAACAAGGGGTTTATGACTTTGGTTTTATCTGCAAGGATAAGAGTGAGAAAATATTTCATGTAGTGGTAGCAACCAAAGTAAAGAGTTGAGAATAATGTTAGCATATAAATATTTTGTAGATATTTGGTAATATTTTGGTGAGAAAATAAGGAGGCAAACGGGGTATTGATGGCAAATAACTCTCCATTTGGAGCTAATGAGTGATTTTATCCATTTTTGAGATCATAAATTATAACCATCAGTCCAAATGACATGCCATTTAAAACCTATATGGTGTAAAAGTATGCTAGAATCACAAGCATGTATTAAAATCCCTAAAATTAATTAGATGACCAAGCTTCCCACTTAAAGTGGTGGTCTTGGAACCACTTATTTTAAGACGTGTGCTTTGGGGAATGCATGTCAAAACACCCCTTAATCATGAATTTATACTTACTTTGGGGTTTTAGAAAAGTTAGGAGGCAAAAACATCAAGAGAGGCAGTAGAAAAGTGATAATTAGGTGAAACAAAGAGAACTAAAACTATTTTCTAACATGGCTCACTATTGTCCTACTGAAGGACTAACAAAGTTTATCCATCCCTATCCCATAAATGGGGGGACAAGACTCTCCACCACCTACAAAGTCAACTGTTAGTGATATTTGTACAAATATAGTCACTTGTCTCAATGGGAGAAATTAGAGCATCTAGTTAGTTCAAATGGCAGGATTACTTAGAAGTAAGAATATCTGGTTGATCTTTAATGATGAAATAAAACAAGGTTTTAATGATCATGAACTTGCTAGGAAGGAGGAAGCACTTTGTCTCTTTTACATGTTAGTTGAACCATATGTACTTTTCACATAAGAGAGAACATTGATCCTATTAGGATATGGATAATATTGAAGGATATTTACAAAAGAAAGTGCTAATGAGGTTAATAGAATAGAGACAGGGCTCTCCAGCCTCAAAATTTTAGATTTTGATAATGTTGAAGACTATAATTATTACTTCAAATCCCTAAAGGCTAACCTAGATATGATAAGGAGAAAGGTAAAGGGTGTTGAGGAGTATCTAAAATATTTTAATTCCAATATTACTCTACCTTTTATATAATTGGCTCATTTATTTATGTTTAATGCTATGACTATTAAATATCCACAATCTATATGTCTTGAAGATTTTTTCAAACTTCATGTTCATTATGAAGCTACTATAAATAATTGTAAAATATTTCTCATATAAAAAATCATCCAAAAAGAATCAATTTATTGGACTCTAAGGCATCGTCACCCAAGGAAAATTCTAAACCCATGAGTATTATAAAAGTGAAGGACACTACATCAAAAACTACATAACAAGATTAAAAAAAATTGAAAACAAAATTTTCAAAATCCAAACACATGCTTCTAATGATGAAATTGAATACGGAAAACAAAGAATTCATTATAGGGGGAGAATGTTACTTCTATTATTTATTCTCCTTGGCTCCTCAACTAAGATTATGAAGGGGTGTTGAAGTATATGTAATCTGATTTTACTAGGCCAAGGTCAAAAGTTTTAGAAGAGTGCTTATGAGCTCTATTGATGCAACCTATGGGCAAGTGTGTATGTAAGCCTATGAGATTATTTTATGTATGCATATGAGCATCACTTATGTAATCCTTAAGACATAATTTATGTATTCCTACAAGAATATTCATGTAAGCATAAGTGAAACCTTTATATATTCACCCTTAGTGATATTGGTTAATCCACCTCTATAAATAACCTTGACTGAAGGGTGTAATATTTATTATATTGTAACTTAGCATTCAAGTAAAGTTATGCCAACTTGATATTAACATCTAATTGAAGATTTGGTATCAATATAAATATCCCCAATGATTGATCCATTGTATTAGTGTGTGATATATGTGAAATATTATGGGGTACCTATGGACACCCACCCCTTATTCCTTTTATGTCATATCTCTATCTCTCTTTCTCCTTATTTAATTTTTTAATGCTATATTTAATCACATTTGCATATTTTATGGATATTACTATGATGAATCCACGTTTTGGAATGTTTCTAGAAGTATTATGAATTCTAACATAGTATCAAAGTGATACCAAGGATACCTTATTTGATTATAAAAAGGGTTTATTCTCTTGGCAATTGGAGATGTAATTTAGATATTTTTGAAGGATTTTCTTTAGTTGAAAATTCAAAATATTTTAACTAGTTATATGGGATTGAAATGAGCCCCAACCATATTATATCATGACCACATATTAGAATTACAAAAATTTAACAATTATACATGTATCTCTTGGTAATATTCAAACTCGAGTCTCCTCCTTGAAATTTGAGGAACATAAGTAGTTGAGCTAATGATATTTGAAATTGAAAATTGAAAATTTTAAAGTGGCTTTGGTACCAATTTTACCACCAAAATTATGCACTCTTTTTGTGATAAATAATGTGCTTCATACTATGTTATAGCCTTGTCTATCATTAAAAAATGGGAAAAATGAATGATTGATATTTTGGTAATGGTGACCACTGTTTTGCACTAGGTCATGGTTTTGATTCTCATCCATTTCATTTATTTGAAAGAAACTTAAGTCATATTCCTTTTATCTTTTGATTCTACTCCACAACCCCATTTGTATTAGAGATATTGGTATAATGGTAGGTGCATTTGTTTTGAAGGATCATGTAATAGGATTAAAATTTAGATTTGGAAGGTCTATAGAGAAAGTCATTTTTTACAAGGACACTAGCCATAGGTAGCATTAGGGCCAATGTATTCACCCCCCTCATCCTTCCAATAGATGAACTCTTTCTTTCCAATTATCATTGTAGCATAACAATTAGTGCACTTCCTTGTTAGCTAAAGTTATTTAATTTAAGTCTTCATAACTTTTTAAACATTTGGTATTCAATCAAAAGGCATATTACATAGTCATTTATTTCCTAATCTTGCCAAGGTGCAATTATATAATGATCAAGTTGCTTGTTTGTGGTTCTATGGTTAGAGATTCAATTTTGTAAGATCTTTTGGAGGTATCTATTTGATGGATGGTGTACATGCAATCAATTAAGAACTACCTCCCTTATAATTTTGAGTTTGATAGGTCTATAAATAAAGTTATTTTTCATAAGGGTGCTAGCCATGGATAACATTGAGGCTAGTGTATGCACCCACCTCAACTTTATAACAAATGGACTGTTACACGATTATTTTTAACTATCACTATAACATAATAGTTGATGCACTTCCTTGTTAGCCAGAGGTATTTGGTTGGATTCTCAATAAATTTAACATATTCGATCTTCAACCAAAAGGTATATCATATAGTCATTTATCCCTAATCCTACTAAGGTTCAATGGCATAGTGGTCAAATTGCTTGTTTGTGGCTCTATGATTAGCGATTCAAGTCATGCAAGATCCTTTGGAAGCCTCTACTTGATGGATGGTGTACATGTGGTCAAGTAAGAACCACCTCCCCTTAAACTCTAGTAGAATCATTGGTAATGATTTGTAACTTGGCTCATGAATATTAGATCTTGAGGTTGAAACTCGATGTTAACTCCTTTTGTTCAAAGGTATGCTACAATAACATGTTTCTTTTTATTATATCCTATCTATATTACTTCCAAAAGTGCTTGTGGTGCATTAATCTATTTGTCCATTTTCTTGGGGAGGTTGTCAGTTCAATCCCTATCGGCTACAAACCCTTAAAAATATATTTTTAATATACATGAAGAGGATTCCCTACCAATCACATATGTAAAATTATCAAAATCTAATTCACCAATAAATTTTTTTCTAAGTGATAGTACCTGATTCAATAAAATATTTTCTAAGGTTTGGAATTGATATTATTTTTTGGTTTCAAGTGTCAATCTATCTAATTTTTTGGATGTCATAACTTTTGTATGCATAATTATTTGGATCCCATTTTTTTTTTTAAGATCATATATTTTTTTACCATTACATAGTGATGACATCAGTTTATAGACATGTTATAGTTTTGTGTAAAATTTATACAAAATTAATCCTTTGGTGTATATTACCATTCATGGAAATTGGGATCTCATACAATTATTCAAATCAATACAACATAAACCAAAATGCTTTAATCAGGACAATAAAGTAGTAAATTAACAAAAGTAGTTGAGGTCTATCTTAATTCAAGCATACATAAATTTGGACCATTAAAAAATAATCTACGCTAAGATTATCCACAAAATGTGAAATGCTAGGGCTAATATTAATATAATGAAAATAATTACTTGACACCTAGGGTATAAAAAAAAAACTATCTCATAATAAGCATAATAATTTATCACTCCTACCATAGTAAATAAGGCAAGATCACACCTGGAATATTCACAAAGGATTTGACCTACCTTGGAAACTGGTCTTCAAACAATAATTAATGAAATTTGGCTACAAATCTAGGTAGCATGTTCCATCCTCCTTCATGGAAGACAATGAACCAATGATCGATGACTTTGATTTTATCTATAAGGATAAGAGAGATATAGAAATAAAATATTGCATGTAGCGGAAGCAATAGAAGTAGAGTGTTGGGAGTAATATTAGGATAAAAACTATTTTATATATGTTTGGTAATAGTTTAGTGAGAAAATGAGGAGGTGAAAGGGGTATTATAGAAAATAACCCTCCCTTTGGAGTCGATAACTAGTTTTCTCCAATTTTGGGATCATAAAATTATAACTATTGGTCCAAATGATATGCCATTCAAAACCTAGGTGTAAAACTATGCTAGAATCACAAGCATAAATTAAAATCCTTAAAATTAATTGGATGAACAAGCTTACCACTTAAAGTGGTGGTCTTGGCACTATTTATTTTTATAATGTGTGCTTTGGGAAATGGATGTTAAATATTCCTTAATCATGACTCTATACTTATTTGGGATTTTGAAAAATTTAGGAGGCAAAAACATTAAGAAAGGTGAAAAAAGTGATAATTAGGTAAAGAAAATGAACCAAAACCACTGACCAACATATCTTGTTGTCATCCTTCCCAAGGACTAATAAAGTTAATCCATCCCTATCCCATAAATATGAGGATATTAATCTCCACCACCTACAAAGTTAGTTGTTAGTACTCTTTTTACAAATAGATATTAATATTCCCTAAGGACCGCAAGTGACACCGCAAGGGATAGCCAATCGTAAGTCCTTAAGATAAACAAGAAAATAGAAAGAGCAATATGCAATAGTTGAAGCAACAAAAATAAAAATTCTATGCTATAGAATAAAATACTTTTTTTTTTTTTTTAATGATTTTGGATACTACTATGTAAAATGTATCATTTTTGAAATAAATAGTAGAAAAAATAGCCAAAAATGTAAAATTATAGTAAAATATACCTGATACTTACCTATACATGCCCCTAAAAATTTGGCCAAAAAAAATATTTTCACTTGTCCCTTGTAGTTGAAAATGAATTTATCTATAAACATGAGTAAAGCACTAGAAAATGTTAGTTTGGTGTGAGATAAGCAAAAAAATAGTGCATAGATGAGTATGGAGCATGCTAGAACCCCTAGAAGCACTATCCTTTTGCTATCCATACAAAATGTATCAAAAAATTGAATTTTATTGTAAAATATTAAAAAATATGAATAGGGGTATAAAAAATTTATTTTTAATTCATTCATGCTCACTCTAAGCCTTCCTACAATAATCATGCATTTGTATGGCATCCATTTTTAGTGTAGAAACAACTGATGATGAGAAAAAGTGGGGGTAGTACTTGAGAGGTAGGTTACCCAACCCTTTATGTTTTTTTAAATTTTGACTTAAATGAACAAAAATTAAGAAAACAAGAAATATGCACGATCACATAGTTACTCTAGCTAAGAGGTGGCTAGGGTGGCATAGGGAATGTAAATATGATGGCCATGTTATCTAGGTGGTGTGGCCCACATGAGGTAGTCAAAAAGACCCCAAATATACCTCAGAAAGCTTAAAAATTATAGAAAACCATGATCACTTTTTAAAAATTCATGATCATGGTCAAATAGGGTAGGATTGGTAAACCATAAAAAATAACAATCAAATGTAAATTGGGTGATCTGGTCAAAATCAATGATCATGGAAAAATAAAATTATTAGGGTCACATGCCAAAGGGGGGTAGTCATAGACCTAGGAAGCTAGGTGCAATTGTGGCCCCAATTGATGACCATGGTAAAAGCCAATAATTATGGTCAAACCCTAATGTTTTTGACCAAGCAATATGATCATAGTAGGGTGATATCAAATGGGGTAGAGGCTGAAGACAATACTGAGGGCGACACAATATTGAGGCTATCACTAGTAGGATTGCCAAAGTAAAGAGAGGGAGATCACCTATGGTGACATAGAGAGATATCCTAGATGCAAGTATGACTAAGATAAGAGATGAATCCCTAGGTTTAGATAGAGCTACACAAGGTTGGTGTAGACTGCATGTTAGAGATGCCATGCATTCAGTCTCATAGGTTTCTATACTACACGTTCATGTTTTTATTGAGCATATCAATCGATAATTTTCTATGAAGACCAACCCTTGACAAGGTGATTTCATCATGGGGATTCAAGTTATTGATAATATTCTATGCATTGGTACCACAAAGGATATTCAACTTAGGATGGTAAAGTGGAATATTAGGGAGAGGAGGTCATATCAATAACACATATTTATGTTTAAGCATATTCAATCAACCACCATGATTTTGTTTGCTTATAATGCATGGTTCTCCTCTTGTTTGTCTACATGTTTTATCATAAGGGCATGAATATGATCTTCACCTCATTGATTTATCCACTTTATCTAACTATGAGGGGGTTTTCCTAAGGAAAGGATCTATTAGCACTCCTATACCATGACCAATACCACATCTAGGACCATCAGGTTTGCACCATCAACTTGGTCTTCTTACTATAGGTAAGTATTGTATGGATTTTTTGGGGATGGGTATATGAGTATTTTTCTATGTATAGGCCCCAATATTATCCCATGATACAACACCAAGGGAGATTTGATCAAGAATATGGGATCATATTATAGGCACAACATGTCCATAGGTGTAACCTTTCACATATATTCTTTGGGGTTAAATCATCTAGAATTGATACGACCACCTATGCCATAGCAATTTATGGGATATACAATAGCTTATAGGGGTGAAATAGGTGATCATCATGCAATATCATCAACTAGAGGTTAAAATCCATATATATTAGAAAGGATATTAGATCAATTTAGGGATCCACATCTAGCCAAGGAGCTCCCATTTCTGGAGCCTCAACATAGACACCATTGGGAGTGGGTAGCCGATAGAGAGCACCATCATAGGGCTACCATAAACTTATGAGGGAGCCTAAGGGAGGTCCTATGGAATAACACCAAAGGATCCCTAGAAAGGCCATTACTATTAGTTCATTTTGGAGTGCTCTAGCCACTGTTGTACCTATGAACATTTTGAGCAATGAAAATGAGTCATTAGGGGAGGATGAGATACCAATAGAGTAAGCCATGCTAAAGGTGGTATTATAGGGGATAATGGAGGAGGAGGTAGTCGATGAGAAGGTTATCAAGGAGGAGGTAACTAAGGATACTACTCTAGAGGGGGAGGAGGACTCATATTTAACCTTCAGTCTCCATCCCCAAGGAGGATGATCACACCTAATAGCTAGATGACCAACCTAATATTTTCATAACATAATATTTTATTATGTATTTTACTTTTTTGTAGTACTATAGTTAGAATTTTATCATTTACTCATGATGATGCATCTAATGATTTTATTTTTTTTTATGATTTCAAAGACTTCCTAGGAGTGGCAAGAGATGATTGACCAACTATAAAGAGTCACTTTGGGAGGGCTCATTGATTTTTATAGTTTATCACCATCATAACAATAATAGGCTAGACAAAAAAAGGGTTTGGATAAATTTTATAGTAAAACATACCAACATGGTGTTTTGTCGTAGGCACCAATATGAGATCACATAGCCTATCTAATCCATGAGAGGAAGTTTGAGCTATGAATTTGGTATGAGGCAGCCAAGAGGGAGTAAGCCTATAAAAAATAGATGACCTAAGATCAACTAGACCTAGCACATGCCTATGAAGGGATGGCATTATTCATTTTGCATTCACACTTCTTAGACCATGGCACCAATGCCCAACACTTAGTGAGGCATGTAAGGGCTGATTTTGTAGTCATAGCCCTTACATTTTCTAATGTATCATATATTTTTTTTTTAGCCACTATGGCACCTATAGCATGCATATAAGATTCTTTGGATGATAGGGATATGTATTTGAGACACCAAGTAGCTTAGGATGATGGTACCAAGTGCCTCCTATACAATATATGTCATTATTCTTTGAGAGGTATATGATTTTTTTTTATAGTTGCAACATCTCTTTTATCTATTTATATGAGGATTTTATTTATTGCACTTACTATATTTAATTCATTCATTTTTTTTTTGCATGTGCATATAATTTGTCTAACATTCAATAATATGCCTATCATTGCTTGACATATACTTAGAATTTGCATAACATTTGATGACATGCTTGTAATTGTGTAACACTCACTTAAGATTTGTAGATTTCAAGGACATATCATTTTAGAATATACATGTATAATTTGAGTAGCTTTCAAAGTCATGCATTGTAATAAGAGGTAGCACATATAATTTTAGTAGCGTTCAAAGACATAATTTAAGATATTTAGAGGGTTTAGAGCATGAAATATTTGGGTAGCATCTAGTAAAGTGCTCATCAAACACTACCTCCCTCGAATGTTGACCATACATGGGGTGGTGTTCCACTCATTTATACCACTAAAATAGGTAGGATACATGTATTATATGACAAGTTCCAAGTACTAATAAACACACTTGTCACTAAAATGGGATAGACTAGGAGAATTCGAGCTACACCATGTATAGACAAAAGTATTTGATACCAATCATAAATTAAGTTACAATATATATATATATATATATATATTAACACTATGGTAGTCAATATATTCACCCACTACTGTGGGGTAGATTAAGGAATACCGATGTATGTCATTAATGGTATGCAAGTATATGTCACTAAATCCAACTCATGCAATACCCTTAGCAATGGACACATTCCTTTGTAAGGCAAGCCTTGTTGAAATTTACAATATTTTCAAAAAGCATCCTGAAACATCCATTCACCATAATCATATATAGAAAAAGGAAGAAGATGAAAAAAGAAGAGCATATTTATAAAAATAAGAGAAAAATATAAATGACACAATATGAGAGAAGGAATAAGGGATGGGTGCCCATGGGCACCCCTACATTTTTTCATATATCATAATATATTACAAATGACTTCTCATTCAGGGGTATTTATAGTGATACAAAAACCCCAATGAGAGGTTAGCCTTAGACTAACATAAACTTAACCATGAGGTTAAAATTATAATATAATATAATAAATTATCATTTAAACAAGGTCATCCATAAATATGGATTAACCAATAATGCTAAGGGTGAATACATGAGAGTGCCCTTAGGATTATATGAAGATTTCTATAGGCTTATACATATATGCTTTTAGGTTTACATAAAAAAATGCTTGTGGGATTACATAGAAAGATGTTGATAAGCTTACATCAAGCTACCCAAAGGCTTACATAGCAATTGCTAATAGGCTTACATGAAGATGCTCATAGGCTTACATAGCACTTGCCTATAAGCTTAAATCAAGAGAACTTGTAGGTAATTAACCACTATTGGCCTTGGCTTAATAAGTTTAGATTACAATTATTTCAATACCCCCCATAATTTGAGTTCTAGGGCTAAGGAGAGAATACATTAGAGGTGATACATCTCCCCCTATAATTAATGCTCATATGGGCCACTGGATCTTGCTATCTTCTCTTTGCCAAAGGTACATAAACTATATCAATATTTCTTGAAGTCATAAATCCATTTCCTAAATTAAGATGTTGAGATTCCCATGAGAAGATCTTTAACATGCACTATAATGACCATAATTTATCTCCTAATATTAAGGGAAGGCAACTGAATCATGAAGCAATATGTAGATCTCTAAATAATCAACCCCAATGGCTAGAAAGAGCCCATAGACATAAGGTGTACATTGCGTTGATCATCCAAAACCTAATTCTCTTGCAACCCAAATATTGCCAATCATTAGTAACGGGTTGTTAGAGTTAGAGAAAACATACATTATGAGAAAATATAAGGATTATATGATATCTAAATATGAAAAAATTGCACAATAAAAATTCCATTAAACTAATGCTATTATGTTTTAGAGCTCCAAAAATTGTGCAATTTGAAAAAAATGGGCATAAAATTCTTTCGTATGCAAAAATTATGGCCTCTAAAATTTAGGATATATTAAATCTAAAATAAAAACATTTTAAATGCTAGACCTTAGAATTTATTTTACCAAATCAACAACTTCCCCTTGGTGCCACTAGATTGGATAGTGAATCATCAACTGATGAATTAGAGTTTTATACTTTGAATGATATGATTGGATGGATTTATTTTTACACACACACACACACACACACACACATATATCTATATATAACTTGATTTAGTGGATTTGGAGCCAACATGGCTGAAACCCAAGATTCCCTATGATAAAGCAAGAGAACTAACCAATGTGCCACATGCATGCATTGAGATAGTAGAAGAGTAAACACCATTTGATGTTATTGATTGGATCAAGAGAAAAACCTATGTTGAGCTTCAAACTCAGGATATATTGCTTGTGAGTTAGGCATCCTGGTACTGCGTTGCCATTGTGGATGGGATTCATAGGTGAGGATATCAATTGTGAACATAGAACATTTGAATTGTAGAAAAAATAACTTTTGGAATATTGCATAAGACTTGAACCTCTGACCTATTTGGGAGGAGACTCTATGTTACTCAAGATAGCCATTCTTCCCTACATGCATGTGCAACCAAGACCCTCCTACCTACTCCTTGAGGTGGGTAAATCCATCTACCCATTGAATGGAAAATAAAAGAACTATGGTGCAAGTTGAACTCATGACCTATACACCACAATATAGCATACATACGACTATTCCATTGTATTATTATGTGACTTGATTTCAAGGCTACTAAGGAAGATATTGTTAGAAAGGCATAGATGAAGAAAAAAGAGGTGCAATTCCTTCAAAGAATATCTAGTGCACTTTGGAAGTTTGAATCAAGGATGTATAAATTTTCATTTGAGCATGTATCCATTGCACCACTCAATACTAGTGAGTTTAAACTTGAATAATTCCCACAAAATCTAGCCATGCCTTTGTCTCCTCCTATCTTTTTTTGATTTAAAACATAATGTTCCAATTATAAAATTCAAAATTTAGAGGTAAAGGAAAATTATTTTAGATGTAAAAATAAGCATTAAAATGGTGAAATATCTAAAAATGCAGAACTGAACCCCTTTGAAATTTTGGAAGGAATCCAATAGATTGACAATTTATCTATATTTACTATAGCTTTCCTTGCATAGTATTTTTGTGTGATTGAGTGAAGTTAATTTGATTTGTATCTCATACCATGCTAGAATTTACAATATTTCTAGAAAACATCCTAAAATATTCATTTACCACAATCATATGTAGAAAAAGGAAGAGCATATAGACAAAAAAAGAGAAACATCTAAATAACACAAAGTGAGAAAAGGAATAAGGGATGGGTTTCCATGGGAACTTCCAAAATATTTTCATATATCATAATATATTACAAATGATTTCTCATCAAGGGGCATTTATAGTAGTACCAAAACCCTAATGAGAGGTTAACCTTAGGCAACATAAGATTAATATTAGAATAAAATAAAAAGAAATCATTCTTTAAGCAAGGTTATCCATAAAGGTGGATTAACCAATACCATTAAGGGTGAATACATGAGAGTACCTTAGGTTTACATGAAGATGCCCATAGGTCTATATATAGATATCCATAGGTTTACATAAAAGAATACCCATAACCTTACATAGAAATATGTCTGTAGGCTTACATCAAGATGCCTAAAGGATTACAAAGCACTTACCCATAGGTTTACATCAAGATACCCTAAGGCTTACATAGCATTTGCCTATAGGCTTACATCAAGAGAACCTATAGTTACTTCACCACTACTAGCCTTGGCCTAATAAGTTTAGATTACAAATATTTTAATACCCCTAATAATTTGAGCCGAGGGGAGAAGACATTAGAGATTATACATTTATCCCATAATAAATTCTCGTATAAGCCACTAGATTCTGTTATATTTTTTTTTTCCAAATATACATGAAATAGATTTCCATTTTTTGAACATGAATCCATAACTCGACCTCATAGATCAAGATGTTGAGATTCCCATGATATATTTAACATGCACTATGATGACCATATTTATTCCTCCAATCTCAGGAGAATGCAACTAAATCATGAACCAATAGGTAGGTCTTTGAATAATCAACCCCAATGATTAGAAAAGTCCTATAGAAATAAGGTGTACCTTATTGGACTTAGAGAAATCATCCTTTATGAGAAAAGAAAAGGATTATATATGATCTTGACATGAAGAACTTACACAATAAAAATCCCATAGAAAATTATAGTAATAACTTGAAGTGATCTCATCAATCTATAGAGCTTGAAAAACTATGCAATTTGAAAAAAATGGGCCCAAAATGCTTTTGTATGTATAATTTATGGCCTCTAGGAGTTAGGATATATTAAAGTTAAAATATAAAGAAAAAAAAATGTCAAACCTTATAATTTTTTTGTTGAATCAACTACAAATTGGTGCACTAGATTGGATGTTGCATCAACAATTGATGAATTAGAGTTTGATAATTTGAATGATATGATTTATTAGGCTTATCTTCCTTTATATGTATATATAACTTGATTTAGTGGGTTTGGAGTTGATGGGGCTCAAACCCAAACCTATTGTGAGCAAGAAAGAGTACTAACTAGTGTGCCACATGCATGTATGGAGATAGGATAAGAGTAAACACCATTGACATTATTCCTTGGAGCAATACAATAACCTATGTTTATCTTTGAACTTAGGACATCTTGCTTCCACATCAAACATCTAGCCATAATATTTCTATTTTATATAGGATTCATAAGCAAGGACATAATTTTTGGAGATAAAACCTTTGAATTGTAGAAAAAATTACCTTTGGTGGACTGAATGAGAGTTAAACCTCTGATTTGGCTAGGAGGAGAGTATATGATAGAAAATTTATCCATTCTTCCTTGCATGCAAATGAATCCAATGCTGCCCTACGTACCCCATTATGTATGTGAAAGGAAAATAAAATGATAGTGGTGTGAGTCAAACTTGTAGCTTGGATGCCATAATAGAGCATATATACACCATTGCATTGCTATGTGATATGCTTTCAAGGTTTCTAAGGAATATGTTACTAGAAAGATACAAATGAAGAAAAAAGAGGTATGCAATTTCTTCAAAAAGCATAGATCACACTGTGGAGGTTCAAACTAGGGACATTCAAATTTTCATTTGAACACATAGCCATGTATTTGCATGCTCTTGTATTTTTCTACCACAAAATGAAATATTTCATGGAATGCTCTAGTTTAAAAATTTAGATTTTAGAGGAAAACATATTTTTTTGGATGCAAAAATAGGCATGAAAATGGTGAAATATCCAAAAGTGTTGAATTGGGACCCCCTAAAATTTAGTAATAAATTCAATAGAATTATCAGTTTATTCATATCTATTACAATTTGACCTATATAGCCTTTTTGTGTGATTGAGAGAAGTTGCTTTTATTTATCTCTAATACACTGTTGGAATTTGTAATAGTTTCAAAAAACATCCTAAATGTCCATCCACCAAAATCATATGCAAAAAAAGAAATAAGAGCAAAAAATAAGAGCATATGGATGAAACGAAAATAAAAATATAAATGATATGATATGATAGAAGGAATAGGGGGTGGGTGCTTAAGGGCACTTCCACAATATTTTTATATATCACAATATATTACAAATTATTGCTCATTAAGGGATATTTATAGTGATACCAAAATCCCAATGAGATGTTAAACTTAGGCCAACATAAAGTTAATCTTGAGGTAAACCTTACAATCAAATAATAATAAATTATCCTTTAAGCAAGGTTACCCATAAATATGGATTAATCAATAACATTATGAGTGAATACATGAGAGTTCCCTTGGGATTACATGAAGATGCCTATAGTCTTACATAGAAGAATACCCATAGGTTTATATAGAACTATGCTTGTAGGATTACCTCAAAATGCTCAAAGGATTACATAACACTTGTTGATAGGTTTGCATGAAGATGCATGTAGGCTTACATCAAGATGGACCAAGGCTTATGTGACACTTATAGGCTTATATCATGAGCTCTTATAGGTACTTTAACACTATTGGTATTGGCCTAATAAGGCTAGATTATAAATATTTGAATACACCCACTACAATAGAGGGAGAAATAAGATAATGTCATGAAAAGATGGGCTATAGATGTGTCATAGATTTTCCCATGGGACGGAGATCTCATGGAAGGGAAAGTCATTGTTTCCATACTGCAATGAGGTTTACCTCTATAGTATTCAATCAAGTAAAAGTTTCAATTAGACATGCTTACCACTACCATGGGACATCAAATATGAATGATTGATTAAAGAGATTGAATTTTGTGTATTGTATAAAAATGTAAAGGAATATATATTTTTTGAATTTACATGGTGGAATCGGTAGCTACCATGAATCCAGGAAGGTTGTCTAGATTTTTATGGCCACCACAATATTTTGCACTATTCACCTTGGAAGCCACCACACAGTTCTTCATGCAGTCCACCCCTATAACCACCATGCCACAATCATTTTAAACCTTTTATGCTACTTAAAGCACCAGGAAAGGGACAAGCATTTAGTCTGGTGAGGCTTGAGATTTGAACCTTGGACCTCTGCCCCCCTTACGAGGTTTGGTCCAACCAATTGGTCTACACCTCAAACCTAAATGTAAAGGAATGTTGCCTTGGAGTTTTGACCATATACCACATAACATATGGCATGGGTTTAACTAAGGTAGTTTCTTTATAGCACTTAAAGCAAGGTGGTGATACAAGGAATACTTTGAAGATATCATGGTGTCCCTTATTGGCAATAGTGACACATGATGAAAAGTAAAACAAAATGCAAATAAAGTTAGTATAATAGATGCTAGTTCAAAATGAATGGAAAATACCAAACAACATATAAAAAAAGTAGTAAAGGTAAACAAAAACTAGAAAAAACCAAAAATTGTAACAACATAGCTGAATAGCTAGAATGATTGAGATGACCACTTTAAGGGTTAGTCATAGTCAATAAAAATAAGACCATCTAAAATGTAAAGCAACAAGCCAAAACCACCATAAGACACAAAAATATGGATGATTGAGGTCATTGCTTAATATGGTGGTTACAGTCATGAGAGGAAGAGATTCTACAAGAAAAATAAATATGTGTCGAACTAAATAATGTATAGTATTGACACAAAAACAAATATTTAAAGTAGTTAAAGCAAAAAACAAGGAACCGAAGTCAATAGGAAAAATAAGAAAACACAAAGACCATACAAAATGGTTTAGATTAAACTATGCCTAAAAGAATTTAACATGCATGGAATTGGTGGACTCATCCAAATCAAATCCATCTATTATTTTTATTTTCATTGCCCTAGATCTAAACAACTCTTTGATAGTATATGGACCTAGCCATTTATTTATAAACTTGCCCTTGCACTTCTTATGCACATTATTGCGCTTAAGGATGATATCCCCAACTTTAAAATCATGATGACATACTTTCTTATTATATTTATTGGGAACATAAATCTTATAGGATATATTATGCTCATTAGCACATAGATGCTTCTCATCAAGAGTAGTAAGCTTGACAAGATGGACCTCCCTATACTCCTGATGGCACTCATCATAACTCAATAATTTTTTTAAAAAAATAGGCAAATAAGGTAATTTAATTTTTTTTGGTAGGTAAAAAAGATTTTATTTACTGATCAGGTTGAAGGGGTTCGTACCTATTACATATGGCATAAACACTACTGATATTAAAAAAAAACCAGTTATGGACATAAAGTCTAAGGGTCCAACCCTTCCATCCAAGATAATACAAAAAAGCATTCATACAAAATAAAATTAAACAGACTCTAATGCAAAAAATGGCACTCCATCTGTCTAAAACTAACTTCCCATGGCTACTGGGATACCTCATTCCCATCTTGGTTATCCACATCATTCTTGATAGGGCCAAGGAGGGCCTCGAGCACATCAGGAAGCTCCTGGACTTCATTGATAACGTTGGACAGGCTAGAGCCTACCTCCCTAATGATGTTGGTTGTTGACTTCAAGAGGTCTACAGTTCTATTGATGCGGGTGAGGATGACCACTCACAACACATCTTCGACCTTTTTAGATTCCTCTTCATCCTCATCGATGATGACCTCAGGAATTTGATCCTGAGCACTCGTGTTCTTTGACTATAGTCAATGGGATTTTTAGCTCTTTTGGGAGGGGCAAACTGATTTTTGCTTGCTTCTCAGGGGCTTGCCAGGGGGTGGTGCTCAAATGGGACATCGTGCTTGGGAGTGGGAGCTGGGGGAGAGGTCTTCTTGCCATTGGAGTGAGCAGGGGTGGGTGAGGACGAAGGGGAATCAGTGAGGGAAGCTGACTGCTAGGGGAATCTATAGAGGCAGGGGAGCGGGGGGGGTTAACCTTCTCCTTACGAAGGGATGCGACTGAGGGATTAGGACTAGGAGTGCGATCAGGGATGCCATCAAAGACTTGGTGTTGAAGGGCATGATTATAAAAAACAAGGAACATACCCTGGGGTAGGGGGGCTTGGAGGACATGCTAATTTTGAGATTGGTGATGGTGATGCGGATGAACTGAAGAAGGAAATCAAGAAAATTGATAGGTTTGACAACACAAAGGTGGTTTACAAAAGCAAGGTGGTAAGCATACAGGGGGAAATTAGGGTCATCGATATCAATGTACTAGATGACAGAGACAATGGTAGTGTCCCAAGGTCTAGGGAGAGATGAACGAAGCACACACCCCTTTTCCCACTCTAAATATTTCCCCTTGTCAGGGAAGTGGTCTAATTATTCCTTAAAACTATGCCTATCCCTTCGAACACTTCTACCTCTAGGATATAAACCAAAAATTTCAGCGATGGAGTGGACACTTAACTCAAACTGTAGGCCACGGACCTATACTTCACCTTCATTCCATATTCTAAAAAAATCCCTGGTCACTTGCTCGTCCATGCCAATAAAAATATTGAAGAAGAGGGTGAATTTCTTGGCTTCCAGTAAAGCTTCGATCCTGCCTCTAGCTGGAGGTTTGTGGGCTCCATGATGATCACCACTATGGGAGAACTGGTTTCAAATGAACTACTGTAATGTCTACTACCAAGAAAGATGGAGGTTCTTAAGTGAATGCACCTAGAAAAAGTAGGGCTTAGACTAAATAGCATGAGTTTAATGCAAGCGTGGCAAGTAATCACTCTGTAGATTTTGAAAAGAAAATGGGAGCGACGACCACAAAAAATGGTGATAACAGAGAATGAGGGTGGCAGACAACCAGAACTTAAGGGAGAGGGGGGCGAGCGAAGGAGGCAGAGCAAAAAGCAGGTGAGGGGGGAAAATTATGGAGGCAATGAGTGGACACTATGGGGAGGGTGAAAATGAGGTGGAGGATGACAGAAGCAGAAGTAGCAGGAGGTGTCTGGTCAGGTTGACACGGGCTTGGCTAACCAAACGAATGGTTGTACTGTAAAAGCTTCAAGGGGTGAAGGAGAGTAGTGAGTTTCCAATGAGCGTGGTATTGAGAGAACACCTTTCTAGCATTGAAAAAATACCTTTGTGGCTGCAAGAGCTATTGTTTATAAAATTCCTTAGATTTGTTCTAGTGTTGAGACAAAACACCTTAGGTGTGAATGAAACACCATTGTGGTAGCTAGTGCTGCTTATTGAGAATGCACCTTGCATATTATTGGCTACCTTGCTAACTTCCTGGGGGAATACATCTTCCCAAATAATAAGACTATATTGATTGATCGCTATGTTGGCCAAGAGGTCAGCCACCTTATTAGCTTCTCTAAAAATATGGATGGTCACATTTTGAGGACGCTACTAAAGAGGAATCTGGAAGTCATGGATAATATTGTGGATTTTCTATCTCCCATTACTATTGTTGTTGACCTGGTTAACCATAATGAGAGAGTCACCCTTGAATATAATTGGGTTGACCATAGTTTTGTTGATTTGAATACGTCTCCAGAGAGCCTGAGCTTTTGCATAGTTGTTAGTTTGAATCCCCACATTTTTTGTGAAGGCTAAAATGATATTGCCCTCATGGTCCCTGATAACTCCTTCAGCCCCTACCTCTCCTGAATTATCTTTGGAAGACCCATCAAAGTTGGCCTTGAGTCAACCAGGAGGGGGGGAATCCATTTGATATTAGCCCTAGAATTGGAAAGGTTCTAAGGTCTGGAACACTCAGTGGAGATCCCTAAGCTCTTGATCACTGCATACTCCATTTCATAAGAAGGGGAATATGTGCACAGGATGATGCTAGCATTTTTCAAAGTAAAATACAAGGCTTTGATGGCAACAAATTCAGGGATCCTGGGCTTGTCGTTGAAGATGCCATTGTTTCTATCCAACCAAATTTTCCAGAAAACATGGTGCAACAAGGTTTTCCAGAGAAATATGAGTCTTGGATATCTAAATACATTGGGCCACTGGGTGACCGAGTCAGGGATGGACTTGGGCTAGGCCCAGCTTACTTGGAACCTACTCATCAGAGAGGAAAAAACCTCAATGGTGAAGGGACAGTCGATGAATATATGTTGAGTAGACTCTTAGGCCTAGGTGTAGAGATAACATCTATTGAGGACTATAAACCCCCTCTTAATTAAGTTGTTTGTGGTCAAAATTTTGTTGTGGACCGTAAGCCAGCAAAAGTGGGTGATTTTCGAGATCAAATGCTTAAGCCAAATGGACCTGGAAATGGTAGGACTATTGGTGGAGCTGGATCACTTGGGGGGTGTCGGCCAGCTGGTAGGCTGAATTCATAGAGAATTGCCCATAATTGGTGCCTTTCCAATAGAGCTTATCATCAATTTGAGTCTGAGGGATGAAGTTCACCTTGAGAATGGAATGAATGGTAAACTTGGCTCTGTCTAAAATAATATTCCTAACCCTAATCTAGATCATCTTCCACCTGTGGATGTCTTGAATGGTTTTTATGAAATCAGTGACTCTATGACCAAATCTGTTATTGATGAGGTGTTTAATTGATGCAATATCAGGGTATCTGATGAGAGGTTCATCCTTGGCCCATATATCATGCCAAAAGTTGATGTCCATTATGTTACCAAGCTACCATCTTGTTCCCCGTTGGATGAGGTGCTTTGTTTGGGATATGGATCGCCAGAAGTGGGATCCATTGCTAGGGATCCCTTCATCCCTGAAAGAGTGCTATTGGAGGTATTTCCTTTGAATGATAGAGACCCGGTATAGATTGGTATTGGTAGCCACCTCCCATACCTATTTGGATAGGAGGGCCTGGTTCATGAGGCTAATTTCGTGCAAGCCGAGCCGACCTATGTATTTAAGGGTGCAGACTTTATCCCAGGCCATCAGATGAAACTTTCATTGATTATCCATCCCTACCCAAAGAAAGTACTTCTATATATTTTCTATGTTTTCTTCCACAACATTTGGGATTTTAAATATAGAAAGAAAAAACACCAGGATACTTTGGATAACAAATTTAACTAAAGTGGCTTTACCTGCTTGTGAAAGGAGAGCCCCTTTCCACCATGTAAGCTTCTTGTGAATTCTCTCACTGACACTGTTCCACATGGTCTTGGATGACCTCCCTTGAAACATTAGGAACCCAAGATAGGTGGTTGGGATATTAGCGATCGTGTAACCCAAAATGCCTATAATTTTACCTTACCTCCTTGCCAGGGTGTTGATGAAGTAGAGCTTGCTTTTGCTAAAATTAAACTTATGGCTAGCAACTTCCTCATATAGATTGAGGATAGACTTTATAACCTTGGATTCAGAGATAGAGGCTGAAGTGGCCAGTAGGGTATCATCCACAAACTGCTGGTGGGTCGAGGGTTGAAGGTTGGAAGCAACCTTGATACCAAAAATTAGTCTTTTTGAGCAGACAAATTTGACAACTCTTTCCAGGATTTTTGCCAAGATGATGAAGAGAATGGGGGACAGGGGGTCCCCTTGTCTCAATCCTTTGGAATTAGGGAAGTACCCTACAACTAAACCATTGATCATGATAGAGAACCGAGGGGAGGAGATGCAATTAGAGATCAACTTGACCCAATTCTCATGAAACCCAAACTTGAGGAGGATTATGATTAGAAAATCTTTATCCACTCTATCAAAAGCCTTATTCATGTCAAGTTTAAGGAAGAAGGCTGAATTGTTGGACAACTGGGCTGAATGGATGAGCTGGTGGATAGTGATGACTCCATCAAAAATATTTTGGCCTTTGATAGTACTACCTTGGTAGGGATCAATGATGTGTGGGAGAATGCTGGTTAGTTTGTTAGCCATTGCTTTGGAAAATATTTTGTAAGTGACGTTGCATAGACTAATGGGGCGGTAATCAAATAGGGATTGGGAATTGGGATCCTTGGGAATGAGAGCTAGGAAAGTGGAGTTTACATCCCTAGGAATGAATATGGAAGCTTGCATTTTGGATATGGCTAGGTAGACATCATGCCCTACGATGTCCTAGTAGATTTGGAAGAACCTAAGAGAGAAATCATAAGGACTAGGAGATTTGTCAGGATGCATAGAGAAGAGGGCTTGATGAACCTCTTTAGGGGTAAGGGGGCTGAGAAGGTAAGTATTCATGGCCTCAGGGATGTATTTGGATATATTTTCAAGAAGGGAACCCATAGCCTATCCAGGGGGAGAGGAGACACCGAGGAGGGTTTTGAACTGGTTGACAACTTCATCCTAAATCTGATGGATATCAATGGTGCATGATATGTCTTGTTTGGTGAGGGTTTTTATCTTGTTGGCTCCTTTGTGCTTAAGGGTGGAGATGTGGAAAAAGTTGGAGTTGGAATATCCTTCCTTAAGCCACAACTATATTTATTTCTAGCACCAGAACATTTCTTCCTTTCATAGGGTATTATGGTATTCTAACAGTAGCAACCTCTCCTTTATTCTTAGATTGTCTTCCCCCTACCCCTTTTGGAATCTATCTTCAATCTGAGTGAGTCTATTTTTGATGATTTTTTTTATTTTCAAAGATGTTCCTGAAAGTCTCTTTGTTTCAAACCCTCAGCTTGCCCTTATTTGATCGAAGTTTGTGCATTATTTGGTTTATGTCTGTCCCTGGGGTATTTTTCCCCATCATTCAATAATGCGATTTTTGAGGTCTGGATGTTGTATCCACATAGATTCAAATCAAAAAGGTGTTTTAAACTAAGGTCTGTTTGAGTCAACAAAGTGAGCAAAGTCCTCTGTAGCTTTGTAGGTAATGGAATTCCCACCTCTCTTCTCAAATGGATGTAGGGGATTATTGAAGTCCCCTGTTAAGATCCATGAGAATTAACTGAATTCTTGTCTCATATGAGAAAGGCTATTCCACAGGATTATTCTGTCCTGCAGGGTTTTGGGAGCATACACATTGGTTAGGACCCAGGAGAGCTGGGTGTTAGAATCATGAAAGAGAATGTTGTCTAGGTGTCCATCACCTGAGATAACTCAAACTTCAACCTTTGCTAGATTCTAGAGGTAAAGGAGTCTGCCTGAGGTACCTTGCATTGGGGTATAAACAAAATCGTACTTCCTCCAGATGGTTTTGGTAATTCTTGGTGACCAGTGCTCACCTAATTTGGTTTCTTGAATGATAAAAATTGTAGGATTCATTTCCTTTCGCATGGCAACAATCAATATTTGCTTGACTGCCCCATTTAGACCTTCCATTTGGAACTTTTGGAGGGTTTTTTTCCCCCTTTGCCTTGTTGTGCGAGGGTTTTGGATATTTTAGTTTCTTCTTTGCTTGTTATCCCTAGGTCCTAGAGCAAAGTTTTTTAGGTGCCGTTTGCTATATCCTCAACTGCATCTCTGTTTCTTAGGTCTACCCCTGAGGGCCTTCCCTTATTTATATCACCTCCCACATAAATATGGGTCTTTCTGTAACTTTGGGTCAATTTTGGGCTCCAAGGTTTTGGGAACTCTTGGGAGGAATTGTCGTTGATGTCTTCGGATTCGGGAGATTTGGATGGGGAATGGGGTGACCCAGTTTCATTGGGTGGAGAAAATTATGGTGGGGGAATGGGGGGCTAGGATGATCTGGGGGGGTTCGGGGAAACATGACTGTTGTCAAGTATGGGGGAGGAGTATCGGGGTGGGGATGGTGGGGTTTTGTGGGAAGTTCTCAATGGAATCCGATCAAATGATAGGGTTTGAATCAGGGGCTTCCTAAAAAATGATTTCCACATATTGGAATTTAGCATTGCGACCAGAATTACTGAGTAAATCAAATTTATTGGATATGGAGAAAAAATTACCTGCCTTTTGTTTGTCACCGCTTAGAGGGGGAAAGGCTTGCTGCTTGCATTTATTATTCTGGTTCTATCCCATCCTATCTTTCATCTTTTAATTTTCCCCCTGAACTGTGTGGAAAACTATCTGCAACTCTATCTACAAGTTTTTGGATTTTAGGCACTGAGACGAGAGGTGCCATTGTAATTGACACTCAGAGCAAAAATATAGTTTGTTTTCAAATTCCAATGGTTGGCTTTACCTATAGTTTTTATAAATTAGGTTAACCTGTATAGGAAGATATGTTTCAAAATTTATGTTGACACATATGTGTGCATGCATCAGGTGAGTCTATGCATGGGTTGCTGGATCAATGGCTACCGATTCTCCTATTGCTTGGGCTATCGCTTGGAGTGCGTCTTCATAGAAGAAGTGTGGTGGAAATTTTAGGAGCCGCATCTATATGGGGGCATAGTTTATGCTTTGTGACTTAGGATCAAAATATTCTTCCCACTTTCGAAGGAAGAGACTTCTCCTCCTAAAAAACCATGGGCCTCCTGATAAGATGTGGTTTGCGTCTTCTTGTGTGTTGAGGTGGACCATGAAAAATCCTCAAGACATGGTTGAAAACTCTAGGTATCCTCTGGTTTTCTACTTGATCGTTGCCCATCGCCTAAGTGAATCCATGTCCAGTCTCCCTCCAATTAATTTTCCTACCAGGGAAAATACGTCTTAGTTTGGATATTTCATCATGACTTCTCAAGGCAAAGGACATTACAACCTTGAGTTATGAAGGTGTTCGTTGCTGAGGATCTAGGTTTAGGTTTTCCTTTCAATACTTCTATGAAAGAAGATTGATTAGTCTTCTTGTTGGTTGTTTCATTTTTATCCATTGGGTCTTTGCCTCTACGACCTTGTTTCCCGTATCCTCCTGTTCTTGGGTTGGATTCGCTTGTTGGTTCATCCTCTACCTGATGGGAACTCGAGTCATAATTTTATCGTGAGCTAGTCCCAATATTTCTATTTCTACCTTTTTTCTTCTCAGTCACTGGTGTGTCTCTCCCTGATTGATCACTTTTACTTCTAACCTTCTGCATCCCACCCATTAAGGGCTCGATCGCTACATATTCGCTCATCTCTTCCTGCCTTTTTCTCACCATCACTTCACCTCTGAAACTAGTATTTTCAAAAATTATTTATTCTGAGGGTAATTCAATTTCAAGTGAGAAAACAACATTAGTTTCATAGACCAAAGAAAAATAGGTTACCCCTATATACGTTTGAATACTAGTATATTACAATTATAATATAAGAATATAACTTTAAGTGCTAATATTTATTTAAATCTTAACTACTATTTTAAAAATATTTACCAAAGTTTTATTGCTAGATTTAGCTTGACCATTTCCTCATGGATAGTAAGGTATGGAAAATTGGTGCTAAATCCCTTATTTATAAATTAATTGTTGCATTTCTATGTTTTTTAAAGGATTAACATCCAATACATGTTTCTTAAAATTAAGTCTAACCTTATAGTAACATTATCACTCAAAGATGGCATAAACATTAGGTGGGTAGTATGCCCACTTCTTAGAATTACCTAAGAGGTCATCCACATAATATTACACCATATTTCTTATTAAGTCATGAAAGACCATTGTCATAGCCCATTGATAAGTAACACCAATATTTTTCAAATCAAAGGGCAAGACAACATAATAGAATGTACCCCACGGTATAGTAAAAGTTGTTTTAGTTTTATCCTTTAGGGTAATATAAATTTTATTATACCCCAAATAGCCATCTACAAGGGATAATATTTCATACCCAACTATAGAATCTATAATAGCACCAATGGAGCAAAAAGTAAAATTTTGGGACAATCTAGGTTGATGTTTCTAAAATCACAAAAAATCCAAATTAACATCATTTTTTTTTTTTTCATAGGCACAATGTCAGACACCTAGCCTAATAGTAAATAGGTCTTATAAAATTGGCATCTAATGGATTTCAGATTTTAAATGTCTTGAATGAGAGGAGAGAATCTTCTTTTCTTTTATTGAATAAGAGTGACATCCTCATAAGTAACAATGTTATGGATGATCAAATCCTCATCCATATCAAACATGTTAGATGTTCCCGATCAAAGGCATCCTCATAATCCTTAAGAAAAGTAATAAATGTGGATTGTTCTTTAGTAGATAAGTTAGATTCAACTTTAACTATGCATGATTATTCATGGGTGCCTATGTTAACATCTATAGTAGGCTCAAAATTCATGATATTTCATTCTTAAAAATGGTTTGGAGTAGGGGAAGATTATCTAATTCAAACATAATCTCAACTTGAAAAACATAACAAGATCACTTATACCTTCCCCAATTAGAACTGAGATCTTGAATAAACTCTCTCTTATGATATTATCAGGGAATTATTTCCTCTGTAGCATATAAGAATTCTAGAATGGCATCATCATTAATTAATGATAGGAGAAAGAGGACATTATTAGGGATTTGAATTATTCATTATTCTCCATGCCTCTTTCCTCTAAGGCTAAAGAGGATGTGAGTATATGATTAGGCATTGATAAAGATACAGGTGCTCTTACTAGAGTATGGTTGCAACTGCTTATACACTTTTATTAGAGCATTAATTACAACCATGGTTTTTAATTCAATAGAGAATTCAACTTTTAATGACTGTCTTGTTAGACAAGAGGGTGAAGGATTGATCAAGTTATTAAGCCACTTGTTAGACAACCTATATAAGTAGGAAAACATTTCCAGATAAAGAAACAAACCAATAGTGGTAGCAAGGAATGCATGGGCATTCATTGTTTTCCAAAAACTAAAGAAAGCCAAGAATACCACTTTAAGGGGTAGTCTCAATTTCCAAGAAATTTCGTTTGAAATATAAAATAGTCTAGGCACAATAGAGGATCTATAGTTCAAAAAATCATCAGGGACTAATAAAACAATAGGAATAGGCCCAAAATAACTAAAATGTTAGTGTTGACTAGGATCATTGCTTTAAGTGGTATTCCTAGTCCTATTGAAGAAACTTTAACAAACTATGAGAAAACAAGGGATTCTAGTTCAGCATAGGTTTATATAGTACAAGAATTATCATTTTTAAAATAAAAGAAACATGTAGATCTGTCTTCATGATAATTTTAAAATGGATATATTTTAACCTTTATTAAATGCTTAGCCAAAGGAATAATGATTTTTTCTACTAGTCTAGGCAAAGGTTTTGTTGTAGAGATAATAGAAACATAAGTTATTTTATGCATATCTATCCTAGCATTATTTTGATTACGTTCAATGTTCTTTAGCATGCAAAAGGCAAACACATTACCATTATCAATTTCATAAAAAAATATATCAAATTTATTATCATCATCATGTAAAATAGGAACTTTCATTGAACCTTACTTGATAATGCCCCACATCCACCTCAAAACTATGAGTAGTAGAAGCAAAGTTTTAGTTTTAATATTAAAGGATTAATTAAATTTTCTATCTATATCACTCTCAATTTTCTCCCCCATGTTGTCATTATCTACACAAAATATTACTTGTTTCAATTTGGCAACATCCTCATGGGCTTTATGTAATTTGGTCAACCTTTGGTAAAACAAAATAGGATCTTATATTTGATAAGGTTTAAAAAATGGTTGTAATTTATCTACTACCTCTTGGGGAAGAGGACTAATTATATCCAAATTAGGTTAATCATATTCTAATTCATACCTATATTGACGGTATTTAAAATATTCCCCTTGTATAACTTCCTTCTAAAAGTCCACTAAGGCTCATGTTCATAGATGGATATATTTTATGTTTCATCCATAGAAGGAATAAAACAAATATCATGGCTTGGAGGATAAGTCCCTCAAGGATCTAAGACTCTCTATGGTAAAAAATATATTATCATAGGTATACTTAACCACTTGACAAACAAAGAATCTCCGACTCTCATCTTACTCATCTAAGGTCTATCCAATAGCATGTTATAGTTGGTATACAAATCAAACACCATAAAATTTCCCTTATGTCTTTAGGCCCAACTAAAATTGTCAACCAAATGCAACCCAT
This sequence comes from Wollemia nobilis, assembly GCA_028583015.1. Lineage (NCBI taxonomy): Eukaryota > Viridiplantae > Streptophyta > Pinopsida > Araucariales > Araucariaceae > Wollemia > Wollemia nobilis. The sequence goes on from JAQPPZ010002347.1 coordinate 3,475,795, forward strand.
AGGATCTTAAGATCTACCATTATAAGTATAGCAATGATTTTTAGTAGAAGGATATTTTCTCCAAGGATTTTTAGTCTGTCTATCAAGGATAATAACATAACACATGTACCACTCTCTTCATAAACCAAAGCCCTATGGTCCACCTTATTTTTATAAATGATTATTATCATCAATTTCAAATAATCATCCCTTGCTAAAGAATTAGTAGCAATCATGTTTTTCTCTATGGGATTGAATGTATTGCACTTCATAAGACCCTAAAATGGTGGGCATAATGTTAGAAATTGTTGGCCTAGGCATATCCATCTTATCTAATAAATATTTTACCCTTTTTCATTGATAGAGAGATGCCCTAAACAACTTTGAGTATGGGAAATTACAAGGGGGGAAATTACAAGGGGTTGTATGTAACTCTTCATTAATTTCCCATGCTTTTGTTTTTATCATGACCGCTTTTAAGGCTGGGTGACAACCTCTCATTTTTTGTTATGGATGTTGGGATCATCTCTTTAAGTGGCAATCATGGTATTTCAAATTTTTAGAAAAAGTGGGTTTTTAGACTAGGTTGAGGTTTTATTAGGAATATTTTCTATATCTTTAGATGTTTGTATAATTATAATAGGTTCTTGGATGACTAAAGGAGGGTTTGTGACCTTAACAATAATAGAAGGATAAAACATTGTTTGAATAGGTTATTTTATTTTTATCCTTAATTTTTTTTTTCATCCTTGAAAGGTTGATTCTTTTTGTATTGAGGGGCACTCCTAGTAACAACAAAAAATTTCTATTCCAAGGATGCAATTATTTCTTTTTGCACCTCTAAAATATTGATATAATGAGCTATATTTGAATAACTAAAAATGTAATATTTATTTGGTCCAGGTTGGGCAAAGCCTTGGTTAAATTGAGAGGAAATTTGAGAAGTTCTAGGTCCATGATTTTGATTTTGGGAGTAATTACCACTTTGATTTTGATAATTTTGACCCCCTCCTTAGTTGCCTTGACTAGAATCGTATCCTTGATTTTGATAATTTTGTGGACATCCTCAATAAATCCTTGTGATAAAATCCTTGCTATTGATTAGGATCTTATTGTTCATGGTTGGGTAATGGGGTGTTATAGATACCTAACATTTGATTGTTAGGATATCTATTTTTTTGAAAACTCTTTTTCCTTTCCTAAAATAGACCGATCCTATCATTTTTAAGTTGATCAATGTTAAAGTTAGGACCAAAGGCATACTTTAGATAGAATATATGCAATTCTACACAAGTGGAATTACTATGACCATATGTTCTAGTCCAAAATGGATTTTTTTTAGTATCAATGTTATATAGGTGCTCCAAATCCATAATTGATTTGGTAGTTTCTAAGCTTAGGAGGTGGGCATATTTTGAGAATATCTTCATGTGTCCATTGAGGTATCATATTCTCAGGTTTTGGATCAACCCCATATTAGTTAACATACAGACATGAGATTAAACTATCTATAACCTATGAGAGGTATCTTAGACAACTGCATTGTAAACCCCATACCCTACAACATTTTTGTTAGGGTTTTTAGGTTTCAAGGATTTTAACAAAATGAATAAATTTTTCAAGGTAAGGCAAACCATAAAGATTATGTTATTGTATATTAGCCTAAAAATGGGGTCCAATATTATTAACAAACACCATAGTAGTACCTCTTTAGTTAAATTGATATCCACATGAAAAATAAGTCTTTTTCATATTTTGTAAAAATCAGTAATAGATTTATTAGGACCTTGTTTTGTGTTTACAAAAATATCCATTACTTTCATTATAGTCATATCATCATCATAATATTGTTTTAATTTTTTAACAAAAGTATCTAGGGAGTCAATGGAGTATTTAGGTAAGGATGCAAATCAATCAAGAACATCTTCTAATAAATCCCTAGTCATTAATTTTGGTAGAATTTTTTTATTATGCAACCAATCCTTATAATATATTATGAATTTATCAATAAATATTTGGGATTTATTTGTTCTATCATAAAATAACTTAGGCACATACCAAGATAGGTTTATAGCTTCCACATTAGGGGATACACATTGACTCATAATTTCTCATTATTGGATCAGTTGATGCAAGTAAAGCCTTCCCAGGGTTAGCTTAGGGAGGTGGTGGAGGAAGGGTTCAAGATTGAAGGAGGGATAAAAATTGTACTATAGTGTTTCCACTAGCACTCAAAAGTTAAGTAATATTAGTTATCAAATCCTATATTTATTTGGCTATTTATCTCATAGAAGCCTCCATTTGCTTTTCAGTATCATGCCTACGACTATCTAGCTGGTAATCCAAGATTCTCTAAGGGTTGTCATGTATACAACTAAAATTTTGTCATGAGGCTCAAAACAAATATTAGATTTTTGGAATAAAATTTTGCATGCATCGTTCATATGCATGCATGTTTTAGCATGATCACCACATTTTACAAAAAATATGGTCTTGTCACAACTACCTCATTTAGGGACGATCTTGGTTTGGCACATTGCTCATCATTGTTTCCTAACATAGATGATCCTAATGGTTTTTGAGATCCTATGGAAGATCTATATAGTTTTTCAACATCAATATTAGGGCCTTTCTTCTTTTGAATCAAAATCCCTATCCATCTAGTCCTTACTATGAAGTTCACTATCATGGTTAAATGTAAAAGGATGAACATTATAGTTTTGAAGGGTAATAGAAAGAGAAAGTTACTCTTATATTTCTATAGATTTTGAAATATGCTTCTTCTTATACCTAGTAGTCATTCCAATACCCTTGGAAGAATTAGGAGGATCCATAAGGGTATTGTTGTGGCTGCTCTACAACTAGCCCCAAGAATTGGGGACCCACCTTTAAATTTTGATTTATTTGGGATTTTGCTTTTATTGAAGTAGCAATTGCCTCAAAGCTTTATCCATGAGTTTGTACCCCAAGGTTTGCTTGGGAGTCATGCTTGCTTGTATTCGTCAGATTTGGTGTCCATGGGGGGAGGATTTTAGGTTCTTTGAGTCACATTTCTTGATAAGGTCTTTACCCTCGAATTGCTCCATGTAATTTTCAAGGTTCATGTTGGTGAGTGTCCTTTACTTCGTCTTTCGGATTGTTGACAGATTGGGAGGTGTTTGCACATCATTTTTCACTTGGCTTTGAGGTTTTTGAATTACTTTGTTCTTGTGAGTTTGGTTGATTTTAGCTTCCAAAATTAATCAAAAATATATGTATATATATTTCTATATACACATATGAAATTAAAACAAAAAAGTAAAAAAAAGATATATATATATATATATATATATATATATATATATATATATATATAAAATAAAATAAAATAAATTATTATTATATATATATTTTATAGTAATAACAAAAAAAAATATAAAAGAAAATAAATCATTTATATAATATTATATCATAATATAATATAATTTGATATAAATGAATGGGGCCTTTAACTTAGTTTTATATTTATAAATTTATTGTTGTCTTAGGTTCATTTTGACTTATGGTGAAGTCTAGGCTAATGCAGATCATGTTGGTTGCAGGTAACACTGACTTGGCAGACTTCGAAGGGCCATACGTGGCGAACGTCGTTGAGTAAGAGTCATACGAATTCGATGTGGAACTTCGGCGATGATGGCGACGCGTAGTCGGAAGATTACCCTTTGCTGATGTGGCGTAGTCTCCGAAACTGGTGCGGCGAATAACGTGGCCAGAACTATGGTCGAATACGGTTGACGAGGTGGCTGTTTAACGAACGGGTCGGGATGACTACCGTATACCACGAATGTTTAAAAACAATAGAACATAACAGAAAAGGCGTAGAGGACGCGCGTGCAGGCTACAGGACGATGACATGGATGCTCATTTCTTCTGAACGAGCGATGTGGAGTCATCGATGGCGGTCGAATAAGCAACGGTGGCAACATACAACGCGGGATTCGATGGCATGTTGGGCAAATGTGGACGAGCTCACTGGACATAGTCCAACTACTCGTCAATGGATAGAAGCCACGAGGGCAATGGATGAATTGGATGCCTTAATGTAATAAGGTGTGAAGCCATGATTATGCATAAATTTAGAACACGCCAGTTACATGGAAAATAAGCGTTCTCGAAAAAAAATCAAAAGAAATATAGAAAGGACAAAACATATGAGATTACACGCACATATGGTAAACTGGCCAAAACAAGACAAAATGTCAAATGCTCCGCGGTATTGTGAATAAAGGAGAAATGTTTCAAGGATATTTAAATAAAATGAAGCTTGTATAAAGGGCCTCGGGGCGGATAAGGTGATTACATTTTTTATTATTTTAAATATGATGAAAGGAAGCAAAGTGCCTTACGCAACATCGTGTTTATTAAGGGAAGGAATAAAAAAAGGAAATGCATACCACACGTTTGGAAACAACGAACAACCAAATGGCAAAAGGAAAAGACACTTTGGGAATGGAAGAAGGAAACGAAGGGGCCTTTTTTTGAAAAAACTTGAAATCCTGCATTCAAAACTGGAAAGGGGACTTAAATTTTCATTATTTTAAATATAGTGAAAGGAAGCAAAGTGCCTTACGCAACATCGTGTTTATTAAGGGAAGGAATAAAAAAAAGAAATGCATACCAAACGTTTGGAAACAACGAACAACCAAATGGCAAAAGGAAAAGACACTTTGGGAATGGAAGAAGGAAACGAAGGGGCCTTTTTTTGAAAAAACTTGAAATCCTGCATTCAAAACTGGAAAGGGGACTGGTTCTTTCAATAAGACCAGAAATGCTGTTGATTTTTTAATGTAAAATCTGAAAACGTTTTTTTTAATGTAAGAGTATTTTTTAGAAATTTAGACTTTGTTAGCAAGAAAGGAGGAGATTTTTTTCTGCATGCTTAGTTTTAATTGTCTCTTTTTTCCTTTTTCGGATTTCAGACTTATAGATGAAGTTTTATGCATTTTTTGGTTGCTTCATGCGAATGTTTGAAATCTGAAACTTATTTTCGTACCCTAGGAGCTAGCACCTAACTTGTTTTGATTGTGCTTGTTTTGCAGGTCTAATAAGCTAGGTTGCATGTATGAGTTTCTCACATCTTCGGTTTTGCAGGACGGGGTGCTATCAAACTGATGAAGCTTTGCATTTCTGCATTTTCAGCATTTAAATTACTGCAATTTTTTTTTATTTTTTAGTTTTCAACTTTTAAAATTCAGATTTTATTTTTATTTTCAGGCATTAAAATAAAAACTAATAAAATTTCAAAATTCAAAAATAATTGCATGGATGCGTAGAATATACTTCATACTTTCATTATGCACTTAGATGTTTTTGCTTTGGAGTTATTTCGTATTTTTTAAAAATTTGTCAAAGTTGTTATTTTTAATGCAGATTTTAAAAATGCGAAATTTCAAAATTTGCATTTTTGGCCAAATTTCATTTTTTTCAGTTTCAGATTTCATTCATGAGCCTATGATGACATTTCTTTCATGAAAATTTCAATTTCATTGAAGGGGTTATGTTTTATGGCATTTCACAAATTATCATTTTTGGAGCATAAATGTGCCTCTTCTTCATGAAAATTTTGATTTCATTGAAGGGGGTAATTTTACATGTTATATTAAAATATTAAATTATTTTTCTTTATGAAAATCATTTCATAAAAGAGGGATAATTAAATGACATTATAAAGTCCTTACTTTAAGGCAATAGATTATCATCTCTTTGTGAAAATTAATTTCACCAAAGAGGGATAGTTTATTAATCACATGGAAAGCTATATTTATCTTCATGATAAGAAGCTATATTCAAGGAGCCTATTCATCATTTCGGATTTATATTCATAGATAGATTTGATCTTTACTTTCACATTTAAAGTAGGATTTAATGCAAGATAAAACTTGATCAAAATCCACTTAATAAGGGAAGATAAAATCTACTTTAAAACCTCAAGATAAAAGGAATTAAGGCACTATATCATGGTCATATGAGGGCCAACTCTCGTTTGCTTTGTTTTGGTTCAATGAACATTCATTAACGTAGCATGGTAAAATAAACCAACATGTGCCCTTTGTTTACAATTACTTGCAATCACTAAGGTGTTCCAAGCAATTGAATTGATACATCTTTACTAATACACATATGCAAATGCTAATATAGCGGAGACCTTGGAGAAGTTGTTCTATTTAACTTCTTTGCAAAAGAGAGTTTTGGAATCCAAACCCTAAGGGAGAGTGTAATTTTACAATTGGGTAAAATTAACACTCAACATGTATGCATAAAATCTACTCAAAAGCAACTAGAGTTTTATACAAATTTCACCCTTAAGCAAGTAAACTACAAAAAAACTTCACAATAAATAAAATTAAAACTTTGAAAAAACCCTAAGAGAAAGAGGATAATTATAGCAAGACTATTAACCTTATAGCAAAAAGCAATAAATAACACACAACCCGCAACAACCAACCTACTAAACCCTAGGGCTAAAAAAATGAGAAGAAAAACCTCAAAAGGTAGTTTCATGTTGGGTTTGCTAAAATATTTGTGGGAAGAATGAAATATCTGATACAATTATTTAAACTAATTTAATATAATCCAACATGACTTAATCAAGACAATAAAACAATAAATTAATAGTAATAGTTGAGAACTATCTTAATCTAAGCATAAATAAATTTGGAGAATACAACCTACACTAAGATTATCCACAAAATGCTAAAAGCTAAGGCTAAACCTAATGCAATAAAAATAGTTACTTGACATCTAGGGCATTTAGGATCAAACTATCTCATAACAATCATAATAATATTATCATTCCCATTCTAACTTGCTTGTAACATTACCATAATAAATAAGGAGAGATCAAACCTACTATGTTCATAGAGGGTTTGACCTGCCTTGGAAATTGGTTCTCAAATAATAATTAGTATACTATGGCTATAAATACTAGTGGGACATCTTGTCCTCATTCATGGAAGGTAGTTGTAATACACTTCTAATCATGCTAATATTTCACCTCAAATCCTTAGTGCAATGCTAAACTAAGATAAGAAATTCAATGCCAAGGATAACATAACCATGATTCATAGAATATTAATGAAAGAAACATTCATTTTGATAACAAAAACATACATGCATGAAACATAAGAACAATATTTGCAAAAAAATAGAATGATAAATGTTACAATCATAGGCCGCTTCGAGGGGAAAAACTCCTTACAAATTAAGAAAATTCTTCTCTACCTACAAGAGTTACATCCTTCTCATTTTACTTTTGCAACAAAGAAAAGTTGCTATTACCATCAACTTACTGGTTGAAATTACGGAACTCCCTAATGATGGAGATATTACCCACAGAGATAAGCATTCAATGGAGGGTGAGCTGGTTTAATTCCATGACAAATAAAAGTTTATGTTGAAGAAGGACAACGGGTTCATCTGAGAAGACCTCCCTCCACCCTAGAATAGGGCCCTAGTATCAATCATGCAATACTTGACTATTGATGAACCATACTCCCATCTCTGTAGATTCTACATGGCGTTCCTAAATTTTTGGAAATATGTCAAGCAAATTAACATCCCAGAGTACTTATTTTGGTCGATGGAAATCTCTATCGATAGCATCCGTAAAGGGAAGTCTACTTACCCTAAACACCAGGGTCTCCATTTGATTATTTACAATTATGTTAGACAAAATTCAGACTAGTGGATAATTAAAGCTATTAGGCCAGCTACTATCCTCGATCCCATACCAGGATCTCTTCTAGAATTGGTGGAAGTTGCACTCTAAGGTCCAGTACTTGATGTCGACAATGGCACTCCTAGAAAAATGGGTAAACAAAGGGTGTTACCCCTAGTAGAGACATCTTCAACTCCCACAAGGCACTTGGATCGCATCAAGAACACAAGTGAGAAAGGAAAAAGTCCCTCCCCTACTTACAAAATGTAGAAGATCACGACATGGTGGTATCTAGGGTCTTGCTATATTTAGAAAATAGGAGACGTAAACCAAATCACCGACCTAGAAGACATTGTCACCTTAGCAACATCGATGCTTTTGAGGGTAGGCAAAATCATCACTCAGATGAATGCACAAAAAATTGGCCACCCTGGAGAGGATGATCCCAAAGAAATTGATGATGATTATTATATTCTAGAGTGATGTGGTGTCCTTGATCCTTGTTGGTTTGTCCATTTTCATTTGTAGTATAGTTTCTTTTGTGTTCCTTTGGTGCCTATGGGCCGTAATCTCTAAGTACCTCTTTAGTTTTTTTGTGTGGCCACAAGATTTAGCCCCTTTTTGGCTTACTCCGTATTGAGTTGAACCTTCACGAGATCCTCTCTACGGCTTGTATAGAAGGTTTTGGGTCCCTTTCAAAACCTGTTATCAATAAAAAAAACATCCTTGTCATTTTATAACATTTACAAGAATATTTCCTAACATCTTATGACATCCTATTATGACAGTATTCTATGATAATATTCTTGACTCACCTAACTTATAATAGTTACATTCATAATACTAATGGTTACATTCATAATTGATAGTTACATTCATAAGACTGACGATTACATTCATAATTCTATGAGAACAAAGTGATTTATGACAAAATAATTATTTACAAGATTTTATGAGAACAAACTCTCCTAATTTAACACATGGTCCATTTTTAACTAAATACATGGTCCACCTTATTACAATTGTTGGGTATATAACATGCCAACCACCTTAAAGAAGCTTTGTCCTCAAAGCTAAAAAGTGGGAAACTACTACTGAAAGCCCTACAATGGTTCCCATGTGGCATATTTTGGTGGTAACTCTTGCCATTGCACCAACATATCAATGATATCCTATAAGAAAAAATGTTAGGTTCAATAATCTAGAATTGTTGCAGGTTGCAAAATAATGAATACCTCTTCATCCAATTTAGGAAGGATAGTTTGTACTTGAGTATGTGTGCCCACCACCTTATTCAAGCAAGATACATGGAAAATTAGGTGAATTTTAGATGTGGTTGGAAATTCGAACTTGTAAGAAACCTCCCCTATCTGACACAGTATCTTGTAGGGCCCATAAAACTTAGGTGTCAACGTATATTGAACTTTTTTTTAGGATTAATTGTTAATAATGTTGAATATGAAGGAAAACCATTTCACCTTCTTCAAAGTCCCTCTAAATTTTGGGTTCATCTACTTGCTATTTCATGTAGTTCTAGGCGGTGGTCAAATTCTATTTAAGATTTGCTAAGAATTACTACTTGCAACTAAATACTGTGTCCACTGCATCTACCTCCAAACTACCTATCAAGTATGAGGTGAGTATTGAGGGTGGTTGACACACAACTTCATATGGTCTCATCCTTGTGGCAACGTAAAAAGTGGTATTATACCACCATTCAGTTAAAGGAAGCCACTAAATCCACTTGGATTGATTATCTAAAAAAAACAATGAAGATAGATCTCAAGACATTTATTCATCACCTTTATCCGCCCATCTGTCTATGGGTGATATTATGTACTTATTTTCAACTAGGTCTCTTGAATGCGATGTAGCTCCTCCTAGAATTTACTAATAAATATCTTATTATGGTTGTTGATGATGGAATATGGGATCCTATGTAGTCAATTAAATATACGATCCATAAAAAAATGTGCTACTATCTTGGAAGTATAGGTATGACTAAGGGACAAAAAATGAGCATATTTGGTCAATCGGTCCATGATGACCATTATGACTAATTTACCTCTTGAGAGAGGAAGGAATTCAATGAAATCCATTGAGATATTAGTCCATGGGGACTCCAAAATGGGTAAAGGTTGAAGTAATCTTGGTGTATTAAATGTTTCCCTCTTTTGATGATGACAAGTGTCACAACTATATAGAAACTACTTGATATCTGATTTAAACCTTAGCCAATAGAAACTATGCTTTACTTGTTCATAGGTGCATAAAAATATTGTGTGTCCCTCTATCAGATAATAATGGAGCTCTTAGAGAATCTAATATTTAAGTTGGGAGGAAGGTGGAACAATAATCCAATGCTTATAGCATAGCTCCTCTTATTTCTAGGAATAATTGGGATGGTCCCTTGGTATTGTTTGGAAATCTTGAATAATATTTTCAAGTGTGGGGTATACCTTCTATTTGGACTTAAATGTATCTAACCAATCAACCTTAATGATGGAGACCACATATAGAAAGAGCATCAATGGTGATATTTTCCTTTCCTTTGTGATAGACTTTATTGAAATCATATCCCAAGAGTTTAGTGACCCATTTTTGATGCTTAGGGGAAGATATTTTTTTCTCTAAGAGATAATTAAGGCTATGATGATCAGTCTTGATGATGAAGTGTCACCCAAATAAGTGTGGCATCCTATGGAGGACGACGAAGACAATGACTATCATCTCCTTCTCATAAGTTAATTTGGCAAGGTTTCTCTCTAAGAGGGCATTGCTTATGAAAGCAAGTGGTCAACATTTTTTCATAAGTACTACCACCAATCCAACTCCTAAGGCATAAATTTCAATGATAAATATTTTAGAAAACTTAGTATAGCTAGGACTGGTGTACAACACATGACATCCTTCAAAGTAAAAAAAGCTTGCTTTGCTACACTATTCCATGTGAATGCATCCTTCTTAAGCATAGCCATTAAAGGAGATATATTTCCATTGTGCTTGAAATATTTTTGGTAATATCCAATAAGACCAAGAAATCCCCAAAGGCTCTTCAATGTTTTTGGCTTGAGCCATTTCTTCATTGCTTCAATTTTACTTGGATCTACTTGAACATCATAGATGGCCATAACATACCATAAATATTCTACTTAAGGTGCCCCAAAGGTGCATTTAGATTTATTGGCATACAACTGGTTCTGTTGTAGGAGCTTCAAAACCTGATTGACATGTTGTAGGTGCTCTTCCCATGTTTTGTTGCAGATCAATGTATCATAAAAATAACCGAATGCAAAATTTGGGAGGTAGGGTTTTAAAACCTAGTTCATCAAAATTTAGAAATTTGATGGTGCATTGGTGAGGACAAAATACATGACCAAGAACTCATAATACCCCTCATAGGTTCTAAAAGTTGTTTTAGGGATGTCATCCTTATGAACTCAAATTTGGTGATAGCCCAATATAAGGTCCAACTTGGTGAAATACTGAGTACCATGCAACTCATTTAACAAGTCATCAATCACTGGAATGAAAAACCTATTCTTGATGGTGATATGATTGAGTTTATGGAAGTCTACACACATTCTCCATGACCTATCCTTCTTCTTGACTAGTAAAACTAGAGCTAAAAATGGGCTTGTGCTTGGATGGATGAATCTTGCATCCAATAATTCCTTTACCAATTGCTCAATCTCATTATTTTGGTGATAGGGGTACCTATATGGTCAAATTTTTGGAGGTTGACTCCTAGGAATTAAATTGATTATATGATCTTCCTATTGACTGAGAAATAGCTATTTACGTTCAAGGAAGACCTACTGATTCTTAATTAGGACCATTGACAATTTGGATGACACCTATTCATATTGAATAACACACAAATACATCCGATAAAATATTACCATAACTAATTGATAGTCCTTCTTAATTAGCCATTACATCTGGTGGGATGTTACAAGCTTGGTATTGCTAGTTTTCATGCCTTGAATGGTATGGGTTCTATTGTTGACAATGAACTACATACAAAGTTCTAAAAAAATATAGGCCACTATTCCCAATGTTTGTAACCAAGGGTACCCTAATATCATATTGACTCCACCTAATAGAATTGCATAGATATCAATCCGATAGTGATAGTCCCTAATGGATAGATAAGATTTTTGACATTTCCCAATACAAGTCATGATGTCCCAGCTGGCAATTTTCACTTGAACTTGTTCATGACCATAAATGAAGCAATATGCCTTTTTTTCAATAGTTGGATCAATAAATTATCAGTGCTACCCAAGTCCAATAGGATCAAAACTTTATTCCTCTTGAGAAATCCTTGGACTATCATACACTATGGGGTGGATATTTTGATGATAAAATTTAGATAAACAATGAGCATTTCTTCTTCTTGACTATGAGTTGGAGGTTCTACATCCATTAAATCTAGGTGTGTTAGCTTTTGATGCTATATATTTAAGGAAATGCAACCACAAGAACTAAAATGAGCATGCAATATTAAATATATGATAATGGCAATATACTAAGTAGGAAAAACTCATAATAAACTTCTGCAATAACTCATAAAACTACCATTAATGAAATCTCACGAAAATAGGATGTTCATACAAAATGTGGAGATCTCAAATGCTCCATGCTTCATACAAGTTCTACATTGTGTCTAACTTGTATTCTACTCTCCTATCTATTCTCTACTATCCTCTATGCTCCTCTCACTCTTATCTATCAAAGGCCTATATATAATGAGATATGTCTCTTGGTCTTTCACCTACCTATGACTCTTCATCTTCCTATTCTATGACTCATGTACACATGGACTACATGCACATTTACATCATCAAGTACTTTGCACATTCTAACAACACTTGTGCATTTATTACATTGCATAAAGTAAATACTAATCAAACTCCTAATCTAGAGATGTACCCAAGGTGGTACATTGGCATGTACCAAATAATGTAATATATTCCAACACCCTCCTGTATTACATTATTTGGTTATTGAAGACTTTAGTCTTCAATATGGTCTTTGTCCTGGTTCTGGAACTTGAGCTCTTCTTTTTTGCTTTCTTCATTGTACTCTTTGTCTGTATCCTGATCAAGTAAATAATTAGTATCTTCATCTTGTTCCTTTAGTTCACTTTGATTTGTATTCAACTTGAAAGTATTTTCTTTCATCTTCATCTTTTCTTTTTTGTCATGCTTCCTCTTTCTTCTTCTTCTTCTTCTTCTTGTTTTTGCATTTTTACTAGTGATATATCTTCTTCATGGTGAGTTAGTATATCATCACAATAGTATTGGCCAAGATTCAGTATTTCATTGCTAATATGTTCATTTTGTTTCATGTTTTGAAAGAATTCAAAAACAATTAATGATAGATATATCATCAAACATTCTTTTGATGTAAATATAACTATATTTTGAGTATTCCACCAAGCTTTGAAAAGTACTTCATGAAGATAACCAATTAATGTCATAAAATTTCCTTCTTTTGCTTCCTTGAGAAACAAAGAGAATATTTCTTTTTTACTAGTAGACAAATATTTGTATCCATCAAAAGTATCTATTAAGTTTTGTGAATAAAATTTCAATTCATGAAATAGTTCTTCATTATTGAATGCATTCCTCACTATTTCATCCATGCTTCTTCTAATTTAATTTTTGAAGTGGAATTCCTTATAACTCCCTAGTATTATATATTGAGAATAGTTTTGATAGAATATTTTAACTTTCAAAAACCATCGAGGTTGACTACCTTATGACTCCCTAATTTAGAGATCAAACTCAATGAATTCTTTTCAATTCTCAAATTTGTAGGATACCCCAAAAATTCTAATGTTCAATCAATGATTTTGACAAGGGTTTAATTTTTTAAATCTCTAGGTAGAATTCCTTTTAACTCCCTAGTATTTTGAGTATAAGATCAAATTTGATATACTCTTTTCAAATTTTCAAGTTTTGTAGAATACTTTGTATCTCCCAAGTGTTTTGAATATACTATGGTCTTGATAAAGTGCTTAGCTTTCTTAGTTTTCCTTTGAGTTGAATCCCTTTTATCTCCCTAATGTTCAACTTCTATTCTTCACCTTATTTCTCCCTATTTGTGAATAGAAAGCTAAAGATAATTTTAATGCACTTTCAATTGATAAAAATTTCTATCTTCAAGACTTTAAAGTTGGATTCCTTATGTCTCATTAATTTGAGCAAGAGACTAATTTCAAATGTAATTTTCCAAATTTTCAACAACTTTATGTAGTGCTTCAATTTTTAATAGTAAGGTTTCTAAATTTCAAAAACCTAAATTGGTGTTGAACTCCTTATAACTCCCTAATTAGAAATTTAGAAAATAAAGGATATTTGCAAATTTAATGTTTCAATTTCAATGTAGAAAACCTTATTCCTCCTAGTTAAATTATTTGCAAATATTTCAATACTTGAATTTCAAATAATGCAATTTCAAAAGGTTCTCAAGTTAAATCCTCCTTACTTCAATAGTCTTTCAAATCAATCAATAAATCATCTAAGGTTGTAATTTACCAATTTATTTCCTTATATCTCCATTCATTTAATTAACTAAACTTAACCTTAGTATTGATAAACCTTATGCCTCCTTGACCTTTATGAAATGCAAATAGTATTTAAATATTAATATACCTTCTTGGAGGTGAGGCACTACGTATTGGTCTGCTACTCCTTTGACTACAACTTGCACTCTAATTAGGCATTGTTCTCCTCTCAGTCTTCAATGCTTACACGATGTTCTTTCACTGCATTTATTGCTCTTCCTTGTGTATAGCACTTTCTTCAACTTTGACTATCCTCCTCATTCTTCCTCTACGTTCTTTGACCTTGAATGCATGTTATTGATGGTTTGGGCTCTTCAAACCTGACTATATTCTTTTTCTTACATGCCACATGGCACTCAATGTATTCTTTGGGTATTACTTCTTGTTGCTCTACCTAGTTAGGTGGCGTTATGACAAAGTAGGTATTACTTTATGACATGTATCCTCCTTTCTCAATGAGCACTAGTTTGAAGTATTTTCAATGACTATTGGTGCTCTTTTCTTCTACACCAAGTGGCATATGAGTTCTTTAACTGACGTGACAAGTGGTGGCTCCACTCCTCTCAATACTTGCATGTAATACTTCACCTTTCTTTGGCACTCAATATTGCTTTCCTTTCCTTAACATTCTTAGTATCTTTTGCCAATGCTTCTTTCTTTCAATGGACATTATTTGGTCTTCCTTTTGCAACTACAAGATGCTTGGTATTCATTCTTCAATGCTTGCTAGCACTTCTTGATTTCTAACATTTGGTGGTGGCTCTTCTCCTTCAATGGATGCTCCTCTTCTATGTTGGTGGCTCCTCCTTTGGTGGTGCTTCAACACTTCCTCCTTGGTGGTTGTTTCACCACTTTGCTCGATAGCTTCTCAATGCTTTTCTACTAGATATACAAGCCTCTTTACTTGGGTAAACACTTTGCTTCTTGCTTTATTTCTCTTCCATAAGACTTGCACCTTTATCCTTGCTTTGGCTCTATCCTTATATTATATTTAACTTCTTTCTTTTTCTAGGTTTTAATCCAATGTGGGCGCTACCTTCTTGGAGTTTTAGTCCCTTACTTGGTGTCTTTAGACACCTTGAGTATGCTATCTTTGAGCACTTATTCAACTCTTTCCTCTTCACTCCATGGCTTCTCCTCTTCCACTTGGTGATTCTACCACTAATGGCTACAACTTTTTGTGCCCCTTTGGTGTCTTTAGACACTTTAACTCTTGCCTTTCTTTTTGCTAATTTTAAAAAACTCAAATGTGGTGCTTTTAAAACTAGAAATGAATATGTTTTAACTTAGATAAAATACCTTTATTGCACCAAATATTTCAGACCTTTTTGTCTCCTTTTGTAGCTTGCCTTCTTGTATTTTTGTTATTCAAACTTGTTATTCAAACTTCTCAAATTTACAGCTATCCTTGTGCTTATCTTGCTGCCAAGACCTGCTCTTGTCTCCTTTTGCTTTAATAATACTGCACTCCGTTAGCTTACAAAAAAAACATTCACTATATAACTTCTTCTCCTTATTACTCCTATTTCAAGCAATATTTTAACTCTATATTTTGTTGTTTGTATTTTGTAGGTTCTGAGATGAAAATGCTACCTCCTTTCTTGGCTTGAAGACTTTTAACTTAAACTCTTTATGCTACCTTTAATAACTCTAATATGATGCTTTAAAAAACTTTATAATAGACTAATGTGAATGTTCGAATAATGAACTTTTATAGCACCAATATTGCATACCTATTCGCCTCCTTTTTGTAGCTAGTCTTCTAGGTGATTTGGTTCACCTATTTGCTGCCCCAAATTTGTAAAATTTGTAGCTCTCCTTTCTACTCAATTGTTGCCTCAACCTTATCAATTTTGCAGCTTCAATTCCTTGTGCTTTGCTGCCCTAAACTTGTCAATCTTGCAGCTCTGATTGCTGCCTTATTTTGCTATCAAGCCTTCCTTTAATTGGTTGTTCAAGGGCACTCCAAAATCTGCCCAAATCTTCTCCAAATCATAGCTTTATGTCACCTTCAATTTGTTGTCCTATGACTCTTCAATTTCTACTGTAAAAACCAACACTCTTCTCCTTCATAAATCAACCTTCAAACATTTTATGACTATCCTCAAAACTCTCAAATCTGGTGGCCTCTTCTAGCTTCTTTCTCCTCCAATATCCTTGTCGAATTTTGACTTCAAACTTGGCCTATTTTCTGGCCTCCTTCTCAAGAATCTGAATGTCTTGAGGTCTTCTAGAATCCTTTCCAAAATTTGGCAAACTTCTTGCCAAATCCTTTTTCCTTTTGGGCTTGTTGTCGGATGGCGATAATTGTCCCAAATTCTTCTTTATCAGGAGCTTCTCCTTGCTTTCTTCTTCTTTCTTGAGCTTTCTTCAAATCTCCTCCAATGGCCACTTCTTCAACTTTTTTCAATAGGGATTTTCTAGCCTTCTTCTTCTTTCTCCTTCCAAGTTTGTTTGAGACCTCTTCTCTTGGGTCTTCAAATTCTACAACTTCTCAAATCTTCAATAGGACTTTTCCTAGTCCTTCTCTATCTTCAATCTTCAATCTTCTATCTTCCAAATCTAGAAGTTCTTCAATGGGACCTCTTTCTTGGGTCTCCTCCTTCTAGAGTTGCTTTCTACTTTATTCAATATTCTATGGGGACCTCCTTCTTGGATCTCCTTGATCTCCAATCTCCAATCTTCTATGGGGCTCTTTTGGCCTCTTTCTCTCTTCTCAATATTCAATCTAGAATCTTCAATCTTCAATGAGGACTTCTTCTCTTGAGTCTCTTCTTTCTTCAATATGGAGTCTTCAATATTCAAGCTTCAATGGGGATCTCCTTCTTGGGTCTCTTCAATATTCTACCTCCAATCTCCAATGGGGCCTTCTTTCTTGGACCTCCTTAATCTTCAACGTCTACTTTTTTTGCAACAAAGAACTAATCCCTACATGAGGAAAGCACATAGACTTTCAGGAAACGAAGATGAAATTCTTCTCTATCCATTGTAGGAAGCTTCTCAACTTCTAAGAACTAATTTTCTGCAACAAAAACTTAGACAGTAGCAAGTAAATCCATGCAAATATCTAGATCTCTATAAGTCAATAAACATCACTAGTTATCCTTCAATCTAGTGGAAAAAGAGATCTTTGTTGAGTCCTAGTCTTCACAAGTTTTCCTGCAACCCTATGGAAAGACTCTAGCCAAATAACAATTCTAAAAATTCTAGAAATGAAATCTCCCTATCTCCTCTCAATCTCTCTTGTGGCTCTCTCTATCTCCTATCAATCTACCTTGTGCTCTGATACCACTGTTAGCTTTTGATGCTATATATTTAAGGAAATGCAACCACAAGAACTAAAATGAACATGCAATATTAAATATATGATAATGGTAATATACTAAGTAGGAAAAACTCATAATAAACTTTTGCAATAACTCATAAAACTACCATTAATGAAATCTCATGAAAATAGGATGTTCATACAAAATATGGAGATCTCAAATACTCCATGCTTCATACAAGTTCTACATTGTGTCTAACTTGTATTCTACTCTCCTATCTATTCTCTACTATCCTCTATGCTCCTCTCACTCTTATCTATCAAAGGCCTACATATAATGAGATATGTCTCTTGGCCTTTCACCTACCTATGACTCTTCATCTTCCTATTCTATGACTCATGTACACATGGACTACATGCACATTTACATCATCAAGTACTTTGCACATTCTAACAACACTTGTGCATTTATTACATTGCATAAAGTAAATACTAATCAAAATCCTAATCTAGAGATGTACCCAAGGTGGTACATTGGCATGTACCAAATAATGTAATATATTCCAAAAAGGTGTTCTTCCACTGAATCCACAAAGCATTCCCTTGTTTTTGTAGAAGAATTTAAAGGATTTCTCATGTCTAAGAGGTAGAGGTATTGTGTTTTAAATTTGTGGCCCATGGCCTATTTTTTATCATAATTATAACAAAGTCCCTTGGCTCTGCGATTGGTCAAATCCTCTGATGTTAACCTCTTAACCACTGGAGATTTTGGAGCATTGTTATTGGTGGATGCAAAAGTTCTATTTGAAATGTAGGGGGTCGATAAGCCTTCATTTGAGTATCCCATTTATTCTCTATAAGTTTGGCTAGCCCTGTAGTTGTCATATTGATAACTTTATAGTAGTATATGCTCATATGAACTTTATCTCTCATAAAAAATAAATTGTATGAATGGCTCAAATCAAATAACTATGAATTAAAGACAGAGTATATCACAAATATATTCTAAATCATAGAAATATGAGAATGATTCATATTGATTATATTGCTTGGAGAGATGTCTCCAATATATAATTTTACATAACATTTTAGTACTATGACCATTTCTCTCCTCTTACCACATATCAATGTGACTCTTCATTCTCTCTTGACACCTTACACTTTCTCTCATATTGACACATACATTATATAAAATATAAATCAACTACCAAACTAATATTTACAAGGGGGGAAAATAATGTAATACTTCCAACACCTACCTGTATTACATTATTTGGTAGGAAGGCTTTTTGCCTTCATTAACTGATTATTCTTTCTCTTCATTCTTTAGCTCTAACTTTGGCATGGTTGGATATTTGCAATCATTATTAGGTATTATTTTATTAATTATTTGTCTGCCTCTGGATCAATGTATCTAAGTTATATTTGGGTCTCTGCCTCTAGGTCACTACTTATGGATCACTACCACTAGATCTACCTCTGGGTCATTTTATCTATGTCTTTGCCTCTAGGTCATTACCTCTGGGTCACTTCCACTAGGTCACTACCTCTAGAACTCTACCTCTAGGTCACCTTTGGATTATCATTGTCTTTGGATCATCCACTAGAACATTTATAAGACTATCATATCTATAGGATCATCACTATAGGTGCTTTTACTATAGTCCATCTTCCAAGCTATGCTTGGGTCATAATAATTTATTTCATATTTCTTCATGGTAAGACCAATATTATTCTTTACATTCAATAGACTTTGATTTTTCATCATTCTTGGTTATATTTTGTAGAAACCATACACCTTTCCTTTCATATTATTACATTAATTCATACTTATCCATCAATAATCCATTTTTAATTTTTGATTTTCATTATCTTTATGTAGATAATATTTTTGAGAATGATTATGTCCTCCACAATTTTCACAACTATGTAGATTCCAACATTTCTCTAACTTATGTCCATATCTACCATAATAATTACATCTTTTCTCTATTACAAAATTCCTTTTCCATTAGGTTCTTCATTGTTATTGATTCTATTAGTCTCTATCACTAATTTGATGTCACTATTTTCTATCATGAATTTAGTTCCTAATTTAGTATTGCTAGTCTATATTTTATATCCAAGACCTTCGTATTTTGGTCTTATTATTGGTACAATTGAATCTTTCATTCCTTGTTCATATTTTCCCAAACATGTGTCACTTTATATAATTTTCTTAATAATTTTGAACCAATTCCTTTAGTATACATTTCAAAATAACCAAAAAATCATCAAACTGATCCCTATCAACATCAACACAACTTTGAGCATCACTATCTCTGTCATCATCAATTTTGATAGCATAATATTTTTTTGACCAATCATGAACTATACTCAAATCATCTGAGATGTACTCTATATCTTTTATTTTTGTGCCAAAACATGCATTTAATGTCATAGGTTCCAAGTTCTTACTGGATTGCTTATTACTTGATAATAGACATGTTATTTACCATAAGATTCTTGTGTATAGATTATGATTGTGCAACATACCCTTACTATGATCTCTTTGATTCTATTTAGAAGAGTCCTGCTCTTGATCCTTCCTAGTCAATGCATTATACTTACAATATTTTGTTTTATATCCTTTTTCACAAATATGACAATACTTCTTTTGTTTTTTATTTTGTGATGAAGTGCAAGATCCTTTTTCTACTATAAGAGCCTTATTGGATGACTCATTTCTCAATTTATTTTCAAGTTCATATTGCTAAAGAATATTTATTAACTCCTCAAATGACACCTTTCAGTTTGATACTAGAAGAGATGTGACCAACACTTTGAATGATTTAGGAAGTGCTCTAAGTACAACTGAAACTAGGATTTTATCTTCAACCTTTTCTCCTAAGGTATGCAATTTTAATTTTAATTCTGATATCCTTCAAAGAAAATGTTCTATGTTTTCTCCATCATGAACTTTTAGTGCATATAATTATGATTGTAGGTGTAAAATGGTTGCCTAATTCTTTCCTTCAAATATCATACATAATTTTTCCCATGTTGTTTTTGAAGCTTCTACTTCACTAACGTGTTCTTGAATTTCATATTATATGCCAAAAAAATTAACATCAACGCTTTAGCATCATCATCTTTGAATTTTTGAATTCCTGTTTTATCTTTGGGAATGTTTCTTTGTCCATCCACTACATCCCAGAGTTTTTCAACAATAAGTATTGACCTCATCTTATTTTTCCATGGGGTAAAATTAGGCCTCTTTAATAATTGAGATTCAAAAAATAAAATTCTTGTATTTGCCATTTCCTTTGAAGTTGACAACCTTATAAATACTTAGATTTAGAAAATAAATAAACTTTGCAAATTTATATTTTTCCTAAATTTTGAGGTTGGAACTCTTTTTTCTCTCAAATAACTAAATTTGTAATAATTCACTAATTTTCTACTTTTAAACTTTCTTAAAACTATGAAATCAATAGAGCCTTCAAATGTCAAATATCAAAATTTCAAAACCTTTTTAGGAGAAGAAATACTTATGACTCCAAATAATTTAATTTTTTATTTTTTTACCTTTGATGTTGAAAACCTTTTATCTCCAAAATTAATTAGTTTGCAAATATTTCATAAAAATAATTAAACTTCAAATTTAAAAAATAAATGACAATAATAAACTAAACCTTATTACTCCAACTTGATAAATAATTAAATTGCATTTCTAATTATCACTCCAATTTAATAATACTCCATTAAACCTTATTAATCCTAATTCTTAAAGTTAACCTTTATAAAAAATCAAATAATAAACTTATCTTATCTCTCCAACTTGCAAAACCCTAAAATAATACCTTGGTTATTAATTCCTTGCTAATTGATATTTGCTGGTCAATTTCATGCTGAGAAAATCCTTGAAAATATTTGGATGTTTCACTCTTTGATATTCCATGAAATGTGGTTCAATCCACTCATGCATAGATCCATTTGAGAACTTCTTTTGAGATGTTTTAATTTTGAATGTGCTGAATATTTCACCTGACCAACTCTGCCCTTGAGACATGGCGTGAATGTCAATTGGAAACCTACTAAATTTTTGGGTGCAAATGATGATTAGAACATTATATTTGAACATTCCTTTTAGCTACCATTTCACCTGACTTCTTCTTGGTGATTCGTTTCACCCGATTTTTCTTTGAATCTTATTTATTTGGTGCTTAACTAACCTTGGCTCATCATTTAGATGGTACTTCATTGATACTTTGATTTACCTTGGCTCATTCTTTGGTTGGCACTTTTTTGGCACTTCGTTGGCACTTTGATTTACTTTGGTTCATTTTTTCTTCTGGTGTTATGTTTCCTTTTTGGAGCCTTGTCCACTCTTGGCATTCCAAATGCTCCCTACATTACCTCATTCCAACATGCATATCACTTTTTCTCTATAGCTAATCTCTGCCTGCGCTTGGTTAGTCCCTACCTTTATAAATAATATTTTATTTCATTGTTAGCTTTTTCCTTTGTAATCAATATCTGCCTACACATAGTAGGTTTTCGCATGTGCTATCACCACTTCTATGGCATTCTAATACTCATCTAATGTGTTGTATTATGGTGTAGGTTTAGATCACTTCAAGTAGATGTTCCTTTGAAGAAAAATCAAAATTTTCTTAGATACTTTCTCCATGCACTTTGCTTGATGGGTAATAACTTTTATCATTGTTGGCTTTCTTGAATGTATTCTCTTGATGACCATATATTTCATTTTGCTTGTTTCATTGATGACTTTCTCACTAATAGTTTTTGATGGATTTCTCTAACAATGCTTTAGCTCAGGTGACTCCCAACGATGAAACACTACCTTCAAACAACTACCTTATTCAATGTTCTCAAACCTTCTATTGCTCTTTTTGTCTATTTTCTTGCATGCTATCAATATTTAGATATCTACATATTTTCCTTTAGCTACCTGTGTTCTATTCCAATGCATTTGAGTCTACGCATCTTTATGCTATCCTTAAATTTACCTTAAAGGATATATTCCTTTAATTATAACCTCTTTTATTTGCTTATAATGAGCCTATATCATGTGACTTCTATCTTCAACAATCTCTATGCACCTATGGGCAAAGATGATCAACTAATGCTACTATGGTGAAACATGTCTATGAAATCGACCAAAGATTCATATTTGTGATCCAAGGGGTAATAAACACTAGTGTATCTTCTCTATCTGAGCTCCCTCTTCATTGGGAGTTTTCAAGCTTCTGTTGCTCTAGATTTAGTGGTTAAATTCTCTAGGCCAAACAAACCGATTTAATTGTAGAAAAAATAAATACATAAACAAGTCTATTTGATCATGGCAATACCATTTTAAATTTATGAGAAATACAAAATAATAAAGTTACACAAACAAATATCCATGCCCATACATCTTTTTTTATTAAAATATGCTAGATTCTCGATTTCCATATTCTTTATCAATCCTTTCTCAAATCTCTCCTTCAACTTCACAATCGTAGTAATATTCCCTACTAAAGTTAGATTTTTCCAAGATAGCTCTCTCCCTTCAATGTGGCTTTGATACCATTGATAGCTTTCTAGAAGTATTTGGTCATTTGAACTTTATCTCTCATCAAGAATAAATTATATAAATGGATCACATCAAATAACAATGAATTGCAAACATAGAGTATATCACAAATATATTCTAAATCATAGAAATACAAGAATTATTCATATTTATTACATTGCTTGGAGAGATGTCTTCAATATATAATTTTACATGAATTTTTAGTACTTTGATTGTTGCTCTCCTCTTGCCACATATCAATGTGATTCTTCATTCTCTCTTGACACCTTGCACTTTCTCTCATATTGACACATACATTATATAAAATATAAATCAACTACCAAACTAATATTTATAAGGGGGCCAAATAATGTAATACTTCCAACACATATAAGTGATTTATTTAAGCATTTGCACCTTGGTCCTCATCTCTTCCTTAAGACCACTAATAAAACAACTCTTAAAAATTTCATTAGGAAGGACTGCAGTTCTATTGGCCAACTTCTTAAAAGTAGTGATATACTTAGGCAAATTGCATGTTTGTCTCAACTTAGTGAGTACTCCAATAAAGTCTTCAAACTCATATGGCCCAAACCAACTAAGGAGTTCTCTCTTTAACTATATCCAACCAATATTGGGGAGTTTTTTTCTCAACCATTGGTACCAATGTAGTATTCTAAGTCAAAATGGAATGCAACTATAAAAATCCTTTGGTCAAAGGGAGTTTCATGTAGCTCATACCATTGCTCAGTCTTAATCAACTTTGTGGCTTTGTTCGATAAAACCTTGGAAAATCTATTTTAGGAAGTCATGGAGTCATACCTATATTGCTTGATTTCCATTGAGTGATCTTTCCAATAATAATTCTAGAATAATTAAGGTAATAAATAGTTTTTACCTTCTAAGTTTTTAGATTGTTCTCATCAGACTCATCAAAATTTAGATTTCTAATCTTGAGCACCTCAATGCCCAGACTCATTTGATCCTACTTATGTTGGCAATCTACTAGCATAGTGACAAGAGAAGATAATTGATCATTGAGATCCATGATGGCATCCATTTTGGAAAATTTCTCCTCCATCTTGTTCAGTCTGGCCTCCATTACTTGATGAGGGGTCTTTGGGGGCATTTACTAAAATAGAAATGTAATTTTTAGCAGTTACTATTTTTAGTAAGGGTCCCAAAATAGTGTATGGATTTTATATATCACTATGATTAGCTTGAAGAGATAATCATAATGGGCTATATCCCAAAATTATAATTTTTGGCAACCTATAATTTTTTAGTAAGGGTCCAAAAAGTGTTTGGGTGCTATATATCAAAACGATCAACTCAGTGAGAGCATCACAATGAGCTATATCCCAAAATAATATTATCGAATAATCTGGATTTTCAAGTGGCGTATCTACTCCCAAACTCTCTAAATTTTACTTTTTTCTATCTCATGAGCTTTGCTATTGATTTAATGAGTAGGGAAGTGATGGATTCTAGTTTAGGGTTTATGTAATATCCATAGCCCTATTTTATATTGCAACAATAAATTATAGTGCTTAGGTCAATATTTCAAGCCACTACCCAAGGAGGATTCCACACATACCCTTGAGAACACTACTTGTCTTTGATAGTACAAGAGGGTAATATTGTCAAGTTCTATGCTTGGTGCACTATGGATTTTAAACAACCGATTGGTTTCCTATATATGAAGGTTTGGCTAGGGGTTCCTATAAGGGTATCCCAAGACAACCAAAGATACATAGGACCTAAAATGTGCATTGATTAAGTTATGATATTACATTTAAAAATGAAAGTCATGCGAGTGTTTTCACAAAATATCTAATGATATGATGGATAGCTAAGGGAGTGAAAATATTTTAAGTGCATAGTAGGTTAAGGGTTCAAACCCATGAAAGTCTTATCTAACACTAAGTTGCTTCTACTTGGTTTATGGATGATATGGTTCCTAGATGGACACTTGATTTTTTTGGGTTATTAATGTACTCTTATCAAACCTAGATTTTCCACTTGTTTATTCTTCTTGTTGTATATGTACCCCATTAAGAAATAAGGAAGATAGTTTGGTTGCCCAGTCATCATCCTAGTCAATAAAAACGATTGTAGAAGACAAATATTTTTTTAGATTTGATGATTCTATGACATATGGTTCTCTTTGATTGATCACAACTAAATTTAAAAATTTAAATATTTAAATTTTGGTGGCTTTTGTCATTGCATGGAGAGAAAATTTCTAAAGGTCATAAATTTTACATATGAAAGTGGTTTGATCCCTTTTTAAAAATCATGTGATTTTTTGAGCCATTCATAATAGTTGTAGTTATTTTGTTCTATTCTACTAGCAAAATTTGACAATTTGGTAGGAGCACAATGGACCACTTATACCACATTGAAGAACCTATTTTCTATAGGTTATTTTAGATGCAAGAGTGGTTTAAGATGGTTAGTTGAGGGTGTGCCTTGTTCCTATGGGTACCTTTCTAATCATGGGGATTAATTATTCATAAACTAAACTTTTTTTTGATGACTTAGTTGTTTTATTTTTTTAGATTAGAGGACAAATTGTGGTTACAATAGTGCATGTTGAAGATATTCTCATGTGAAAGTCCACACCTTGGATACAAAGTTGGAGTTGCAAATTCATATCCAAGGAGGAGTTGATCCAGTTCATGTACCTTTGGTAAAAGGAGATAGTAGGATTCATCTACACTAATTAAAACTTGATATAGATCATGTCAAAGTGCCAAGAGAGATTACAAGAGCATCTTGGACTTCATAGTATATTGTTTATAGAAAATTTGGAAATCTTCTTGATAAATATAGAGGCTTATTCTTAACATATTGTTAGACTTCTAGATGGATAATGAGGCTCACTCATTTACATATTGGTTGTCTTTTAGATGTTATGGAGGCTCATTACTTGGAAACTTGATAGTTTTCCAAATGTTGCAAGAGACACAATGGTTTTGATACTCTTTGGCCCAATCAAGAATTAATTATGGGGGGGAGGTGGAATCATATATAATGTATTGTATCCTTGTCTAATATTATATTATGGGGGTATTGGAAGATATGGTAATCTAATCTTATTGATCAAGTTTGAAAAATGATGATGTAAGCCTATGGGAAACCTTTGATGTAAGACTATGAGTAATCTTATGATCATGTAATCCTTTGGAAAACATTTAGTGTAAGCCTATAGGAAGTATTGTTGTATCCATATCTTATGATATTGATTAATCCACCTAGACAATTATGTATTCACCCCTTGTGGAGTTGGTTAAAACCATAGTGATGATTAACCATAACTAAATATATAATTATAGGTTTAGTAAATTGAATTAACTTTGAGCCTTATGTTGGCCTTCTAAAATTATAATTGTAATTGAGGGATTAAAAATTTGTTAGAATAATAAAATATATCCTAAGTTGTTACTAGGATAATTTGTGTGGCTGAGATTAGCTGAGTTAGTTATGATCCTATGGATCAGATTGTATGTCTTTGCTATTTAAGCAAGACTCCTTTCAATGAATAACATCAAGTATTTTACTTTTCCAACATGGTATCAAAGTGAGATTTCCTTGGTCTGTGAGCCTGAGGAGATTTTCCTCATGGGGGATTTCTCTCATGGAAATCCCCCCTCTTCTTTTTTCAATTTCTTTCTTTCATTTTTTTTACCGAGGGAGTATGCTCTCCATATTTTTGATGGATCATAAACTAGATGGTTAAAATTTTGGGAGGTCATTTTTTACTTTTAAGGGTTTGCAATTTTCTTTGGGTGTCGATGGACTTTAGCGATCTGCATATCAAATATTCAGAAGTCCTTGTGGTTGTAAAATTGTATCTAGTGTAGTATGAGAGTCCTTCTTCTGATGGCAGAGGATGTATGACATGCAGGAGAGTCAACGAGAGGTTGAACACAGTCATTTTTTTAAAATTAGGCCTGGTATTCCTGCCATGGATTAGGCAATTTGTGCCCATGCTGTACATCGTATGTGATTTTTAGAGCACAATAGTATTTCATTTTTATGGTGAAGGTGTTAAATACATTTGATCAAAGGGTAAAGGGGGTTGTACAATTGATTCCCACAAATGCAAGTGGTAGCACATTCCTTTTTGTACTATACAACGTGATGCAGATAAAAAATGTGGAGAGCAACCAAGGAAAACTAATCAAAAGTGACGAGTTTAATCCAGCTTGATAAAAAATGTGGAGAGCAACCAAGGACACCTAATCAAAAATGACGAGTTTAATTCAGCTTGAAGTTTTTAGCGACTCTTGTATTTATGCGCTATCGTACCAGTACTGTGTGCAATATATGTTTAAAATGGCTTCTTGTTTTTTATATGTCGTAGATGATGACGTACATATTTGCAGCCAATAAAACTAATGGTGGCAACAATATTCGTGGTAGTAGCCACATTTTTTTTGCTATTCACTGACATCAAGGAGATGACATCGAGAAGCTATGTGGCTGTTTAAGAGGAAGCAATTGCAACATTTTTTTTAGCTAGAAATATGCACTCGTGAGACTCGTCACATGGATCTAAAAGTGAACTACAACCGTTGCTCGCCTCTTTGATATTCGTAATTGCAGCTTGAGTTCCTGTGATTCATTCAAAGATAAACTGCTGAAGATAAACTAATGATTTCTCAGTTTTTCCTTCTATTAAAATGATGCTGTGTGATATTAGATCAGTGGTGGATGTACATGTGAGACATGTTTATCCGGAGGTCATATTGGTATGGTGTTTGAAAGGATTGGCATGAATTTCCTATATTTCTTCAACTATAGAAGATTGATATTATTGTTAGTTTATGGAGCCGTTGACAGATCTCTCAGTTGATGTTGCCACCCACATTTATGGCATTCTTGGAGATCACTCTTACAATGGCTTCAACGAATAAATGAAGATCTCCATCGGCAGTGGTGATAATATTTTTTCCTTGGCACTCCTTTAAATCTAAAGCTCATCACTTATGGTGGTAGAATGTTCTCCAATCATGATTGGTATTGTGATGCAACACACACAAGGTGCACGACTGCATTTGGCTTGGTGATTATTTTTCATCTTGTTTTACTAGAGATGATTTTTTGGGCTATAAGAATTCTGGTGCGGTGTGAATGAACTTCAAATTGATCAATGTAGTCATAATTGCACATTTCATGGCGCTCAGAGGATGCATACCAACAAACACATCAGAAGCTTACATTTTTTTGGCACCTGTAATGTCATTCTCTGGTGACATGAGGATTCTAGACCATCACCTTCGAGTGGTGTCAACCCCTCTTGGATTCAGTGTTTTATATCAATATCCACCCTCTATTAGCGCAATGAGTGTTATTGCAGAACATAAATGTTGTGATCCGTGTTGATAGATACCAGATGTAGGTGCAAAAGCAAGTCGTAGTATACAACCAAGTTCCACTTCTATTTGAAAGTTATTTGCAAGTTGTGAAGAACGTGATGGTTCAAGATGCAACGAAATTTCTCTTGAGTACGTCTCTACGATATATGAACTATGGGTGATAATTTTTGTTTATTGTTGTTGTGGTGCTATTGCAGTCTAGGAGGGTTTATGCATGTTTAACTGGAGTGCGAATTACTCTGTTAAGATCGAGTTGTGAAAAACACAAAGAATTTTAGCTCGAAGATCGTTTTGTATAGTTTTGATGTCGTGCCATGTTTATTACGTAAGATGAGAAAACTGATCGTGATGCAAGATTCACGGAGTTGAAGCATTGATCCATTTTTTTAGGAGAATTCTGGAGATGGATTGATGAAAATTTTAGCTATGTGACCTGAAGATGGATGTTCAGGTTCAAATATTTTTTGGTTGCATTTGATGATGCAGTTAAAGATGGAAGTGGTCCGGTATTTTGTCGCTATGTGTGTACATGAAGATCGCTGTAAACGTGGGCCAAAATTTACCTCTTCACATATTAAGCAATATTTACAAGTTTCAAGCGGAGAGATCGTGTGGAGGTTTATTGTCCCACGTAGTGTCTGTTTGGTGCATTTTCAAACCTGAAGGCCACTGGTGTACATTTTAATTTTCGAAAGCATTTGATTGGGGAAAATTAAGTTTAAAGCTGTGAAGATCATTAATGCTAGAATTTCCCTGCCATATGAATTTTTTCCAAAATTTATTGCTCGCGAAAGCTTGTTTTATTGCCAATGAAAATATGCTTATGTTTTTCTATTTGTAGCACTGGACCTCCTGTTTACAGCCTCCTATTTTGAGAAATGAAGTTCAGGTGACCATTTGTTAACGTCCATGGTTGACGTGTTCTCTCAATTTGGTATGGGTCCAACGGGCGAGGTAAACAACATAGTCGACCCACTTCAAAATAATGCGAACCGATATGCTTGATGGTGAAAGCAATTTGCAGAGCCAAAACTCATATGAGCATTGCACTTGTATGGAGCTTGTATTTGTGTAATCACCGTGGTGGTAGTGAGCGTGAGTTTCTTTGTGGACTAGCCAGATGGGAAATTTTTTTCGGTAACATTTAACCTTTTTTCTGTAGGATTTTACTATGACAGGTTTGCATCGATTGCTGCAACCACCGACCCGGGTAGCCTGTCGTCAAGAATTTCCACAACTTGTGTCTTCTGGGAGCCTGTTTTTCAGAGAAGCAATGATCTGTGGGTATTGCTCCTTGTATTTTTTCTGGTTCTATGTGAAGAAGCAGCGGGCGGCAGTAGAAGCTGAAAAATAGCGTGTCCATGGCATTTTTTATTTTTATAAACAAATATGAAGTGTCCGTTTTGCATGCCCATTTAATAACGGTACTCAATTAAAAAAAAAAGATATGGCCCACATGGCCATTATTTTATTTAAGGGAAAATTAAACATTTTTTTAATATTTTTCACATACAAGTGAAGGGGCCACTTTATATCCCATGCATTATAAGGGATGGGCCTATGTAAGGGGGAATTTTTTTAAAGCCTAAAATTTTGCTTTAAAATAATTTTTTGGGGCCATGAATTTTTTTAATTCTTAAAGATCAGGTTTAAATTGA
This sequence comes from Wollemia nobilis, assembly GCA_028583015.1. NCBI lineage: Eukaryota > Viridiplantae > Streptophyta > Pinopsida > Araucariales > Araucariaceae > Wollemia > Wollemia nobilis. The sequence continues at coordinate 3,505,908 of JAQPPZ010002347.1, forward strand.
TAAGACACATATTTTAATGGCCTATGCTTTATTGATGGAACCCATATTTTCTTCTGCGAGAGAAATTTTAAAATCCATTCTATATTTTTGAAGATTTCAGATTAAATCCTTTGTGAAGAAAAGAAAAAGGTTGTAGTTTTTTCTGCAGATGAAGGTCAATATGACCCTCAACCATAGGGGTGTTTATAGTCATCGGAAAGGTTTTTTCGAGACGGACACAATGGTGGTGTCCATTTTTAGTTTTGATACTATTTTCCACACTTTTTTGTGGCCTAAAATTTATATCATGGAGTGCATTCTCGGTTGAACCCGACACTCCCAGCATTGGTGCCCTTATTTTGCTATTTGTCCACTTTTTTGGACCTTGTTAATCAGCCCATTGTGTTCATATAGGTGGAAACCACTACTTATGCTTGCGGAGTCAATTTGGACATCCCTTGTGATTCTTGTGGTTCTTTCCATAATATGTTCACACTCTTTTTTTTGTGAGACACTTTGGTTTCAAGGAGTTTCTTTAGTGACATTTTTTCATGGTTCACAACCTTGATCTGTGTCGCAAGAACTAGTCTGGCAGTATGATTTCATTCAGTTCGGTGATGAGGCTCTACTATTTTTGAGAAATTTGATGGATCCTTTACAATATTCTTGATGGAAGTTGTCCTAAGGGGGGTTGAAGAGGACATATTCCTTCCTCTCCATCCTCCATGCACATCTTCCTTATTCTTCTTCTATTATAGCAGGTGGTTTTCTCTCTTGGGGTTTTTTATCATTCCCCTTGTTTTGCTGTTTGTCCATGAGTTTTGGACCAAGTTTCATCCCATTATGTTCATATAGGTGGAAAATACATACTTATGCTTGTAAAGTCATTTTGGACCACCCTTAGGATTTTTGTGGTTTTTTCTCCATCCTATCTTCACACTCCTTTTTGTGAGACACTTTGGTTTTAGGGGAGTTTTCTTTAGTGATCTTTCTTCTTTTTGATCACATATTGTACATGAGTACCTTATTAGGTCTTGTTGTCGAGACTCATACTTGTGGATATGCCACTTGTTTTGTTGTTTGTCCACAAGTTTTGGAACTAGTTATCAGCCCATTGTATTCATATAGGTGGAAACCACATACTCATGCTTGTGGAGTCAATTTGGACTACCCTTGCGATTTTTGTGGTTATTTCTCCATCCTATCTTCACACTCCTCTTTTTTGAGACACTTGTGGTTTCTCATCATCTTTCAGAAAATTTTTTTTGACCAAATATTGTACATGAGTACCTTATCAGGCCTTGTTATCGGGACTCATACTTGTGGATATGCCACTTGTTTGCCTTTTTTTCACTACCTCCTAGTATCACTTAAGGGGGGTGTTAGTATATCCTAGTACCACTTAAGGGGGGATGTTAGAATAATAAATTATATCCTAAGTTGTTACTAGGATAATTTGTGTGGCTGAGATTAGCTCAGTTGGTTATGATCCTATGGATCAGATTGTATACCTTTTCTATTTAAGCAAGGGGCCTTTCAATGAATAACATCAAGTATTGAATATGGGAAGTTTGGGAGTCGATAGTGTTAGAGAGACCAAGCCGAGGAGAATGTTACAAGGAAACGTGGAGATAACTTCTCTTTACGCCAAAAATAGAGTGAAAAATCATCCTTAACGAGTTTCCACTGAAACAAGACTTAGCGCTTGCCTTGAAAAATCTTACGCGCTTGCCTTGAAAAATCTTACGCGCTTGCCTTGAAAAATCTTACGCGCTTGCCTTGAAAAATATTCCAACTCTTGGTTGGTTCACACATCATACTGCTTCCCAACGGAGCTAAGTAAAAGCAAATTCTAGATTTTAATCAGTTTACAACACACGTTGATAATTAATGAACTCAAGCGCTAGTTAATTGAGGAGTCTTTGCGTCTAGAAGATGCAATAGGAAGACTCTTTCGTTATTTAATCGTGTTATTTTCAGCTAATTTAGACTGATTAAAAGTATTTGTAATATCAAATAATAAATGGAGTTGGAAGGTGGAAAGGTTACGGGTTGTTTTTTTATTTGGTTAGTGTGAGAACCTCTTGAGACCAACCAATTTATATGGTTGTCTCTTCCCAACCATAACTTTTCATAAAGTTTAAAGCTACACTTATCAATAGAAGATTTAATACACAGCCACCACACACTCTTTGAATCTTGACCTCCCCAATAACCCACCCCTTCACACACTCGCCCATGCCACGGTTTGAACCTTGGACCTCCCCAATAACCCACCCCCACTCACCCATGCCACGGTTTGGGCCTTGGACCTCCCCAATAACCCACCCCCTCACACACTTGCCCATGCCATGGTGTGAACCTTGGACCTCCCCAATAATAACTACCCATTTGTTTATTTTTAAATGTTTGATGCAAATTCCTTATAAGGTTTTATATTAGACAATTAGACAATGCTTTTTTATTAATTTATATAGGGCTTTAAAAGGGTTGTCATTTCCCTCTTGTATTAATTAGCCATATTAAGTTATTTGACTTAATACCACTGAAATTTAAATATTGGTGTGAGCTATCTCATTGGTATGTTTGAACCATTGAAATATGTTTCCATTGATAACAATGTCACGTATTTAATGGAAGATAAGATAGTTTCTTTAAATTATAGAGGCTTTAAATAAATTATTTAACTATAAAATTTATATTTTTTAACCATTAAAAGAATCTTTACAACTAATTTTTGTTATTTAACTTAAAAATTTATAATTTAACGTAAATAATTATGGATTCGATAAAAAACTGATGTAATTTTTTTTTGTCACATATTCAATACCATGAGAATTTTTAAATAATTAACCATTATATGGAGATGATGTCGTAGGTGTTAAGATTAGTGATATTAAAGGGATTTATAGTCACTCTAGATAAAGCAAGCATAGATAAAGCAATTTAAAAATAGAAAAACTTAAAAATTAGTGATTTAAAGGATATTGTTTGATAAATTGAGGAGATGCCTAAAGTTAGAACTTAACATGATAGAGACAACTAATTATGATGTATGAATGACTTGATTTTTAGGTCGCTATTGAAAAAAATGCTAAAGAGGTATATAAAGAATGTAATTGCTTATTTAATATAAAAATAAAAGGATAGAGCATTGTTCTGCATGTTCTCTGCAACGCTGTTCCCTACATGTTCTGCCTCAAGCATCCTACATCTTGCATGTCAATCATCTTGAAGTTGGTTTGCTATGAGTTCACTCTTGCATTTTCGTCACCTAGGGCAGTAGTCCACCCTCTTCTAATGGCCGCCAACGCTCCCTATCCCACCTCCCTTGAGCTTACAGTGGTTGGAGATCATAATGGCGCCCAACAAGCATCCCAGGAAGTTCTTGCTCAAGGTCAAACTCCAGGTAAAAATTATCAGCCCACTGCTTGTATTCCTGTGAATGAATTTGTTGATTCCTGTCACTGGTTTGAGAATCATACCCTCATAGGTTATTTTCTAGGTAGAATCCCTAATGACACTCTGTTGCGGTCCTGGGTAAGTCAAGTTTGGCATCCTCATGGTGTTAAGATTGATTCTATGTCCAATCTCACCAAAGGGTATTTCCTTTTCCAATTTTTTGATCCTGCTCATGCTTAGAAGGTGCTCAATCGGGGTCCTTGGACTGTTTGAAACTCTTTGTTAATTTTGCAAGCCTATAACAGAGATTTTTTTGTTGCTGAGGAGGGAGCCTCAGATGTTCCAGTTTGGATTGAATTTCCTAGCCTTCCCATTCCTTTATGGAAGCATCTACGTACCATAGCAGAGAACATAGGCACCTTTGTTTGTTTTGAGCCTGACAAGTGGTTTAAGGCCCGTCCCACCAAGCGAGTATGTGTCAAGGTTGATCTTACTCAAGATATTGATGAAGAGATCGATATTCATATTGGGGATAATACTATTAATCAGAGGATTGTGTACATAAATCTCCTGAATACTTGCTATAGGTGCCAATCCTCTCAGCATAAAATTTGTGCATGCCCGCTTATGGCTGGTCAGTTCCAGAATAAATCTGCTTCTCCCTCTGTCGATCCATCTACCTCTACAACCTTGGGTAACCCTAGCACTTTTGGTACCAGTGGTGATGCGGACTGGCATGTGGTTTCTAATCATCATAATCGTCATCCCCCGCAACAACCCCAACAACAACGCCCACAGCCGCCCCCTCCACCACCCCGTTAGTAACCCCAACAGCCACCCCATCCACAACCCCATCCTCAACCCCCATAGCCACCCCATCCACAACCCCGTCCTCAACCCCAACATCTGTCTACTCCTCTCCCTTCTCATTTTGATGATGTTTCTACTCAGCAGGATTTTGTTGGTACCACTGTTCTTTCTCCCAGATCAGTAGATGAGTTTAATCGTGCTAACATTCGACGGTCGCGTAGCCCGAGAAGACATTTGTTTGATGCTCCTTCTGAGAAACGATGTGTGATTGATGGGCCCCTGCAGGTTGCTATTTTTGATGATGATAATCCTTTTGAGTCCCTCAAAGCATTGGGGGATTCATCAGTACTCATGAAATGATATTTTTTTCTTGGAATGTCCGAGGGTTGACGGACCCAGTCCAAAAATATATGGTCCGGGATGTGATTGATAATGTTGCTCATATCTATGGTACATTTGACTTTGTCTGTTTGCAAGAAGTTAAGATCAATGATTTCCTGTTAGATTGTACCTGCAATTTTCTTTGGCCGCATGGTCCTTTTTTTTACACAAATCATGAACCTAGAAAAGGTGGTGTTGTAGTTTTCATTTCCCCCAATTGGCACTCGCATGTGGTGTCTTGGGGAGTTGACCCTTCTAATCAAGTTGTTTGGGTGTTGCTGGAATTGGCTAGGAAACCATTTGGCATCATTAATGTTTATGCCTCTAATAATGCTTCAGAGCAATGTGCTTTATGGCGGTGGCTTGCTTTCTCTCTACCTTTTGCTACTTGGGTTATGTGTGGGGATTTTAATATGGTTGAAAAACCATCTGATAAGCTGAGTCAAACCCCTATGCATTGGTGTGTCAGAGAACGAGAGGCTTGGTATTTTATGAAAAGTAAACTTAGTCTGTATGATCCTAACTTTGGGTGTTCTCTAGAAGCTTTCTCCAATTCTTAATGGTATACTTGGTCTAATTTTCAGGTTGATGATGCTAGGGTGTTGAAAATATTGGATCGTGCCATGCTTTCAGAGAGTTCTAGTTTTCACTTTACCCAAATTTCTCTTGGTCACCCCTTTGTCATGACCCTGCCAGCTACCACTCTTTCTGATCATGCTCCAATTTTATTTGCTATCACCCAAGATCAAGCTCCTGCTAGGTTTTTTTCCTCTTAGTTTTATTTTAATACTTCCTTTCTACAACATGCCTCCATGAAAGCTCATATCCATAGAATTTGGAATGTTGTTCCTCAACCCTCTAGCACGGTAGGCTGGATTCAGTGGTGGAATGATGCTATCTCTCGTAATACTATTGTTCTTTGCATCCTTGGCAAGGATGTGGCTAAATGAAGGAGGAAAGCAAATTCAATTTTAAAGAATGAGTTAATCAAAGCTACTCTCCGTCTGCAAGCTAATCCTTTCAACTCTACATACCAGGCACATGCTGCTACTCTTCGGCATGAAATTCATAAGGCAGAGTTGTATGAAGCTAGAGGTGCTCAACTCAGAGCACGACTGAATTGGCTTGCAATTGGTGATAGGGTTTCTAAGGAGTTCTTCAAGCGCCTTCGACCCCCTATTCATTCCACACAGTTTCAAGCCATTCAATCTGAGGGAATCAGGTTCACTAATTTACCTGATATAATTCATACTTTTATCCCACCCAACTCGCCAACTATAACACTATAAATAACTAACACGCCAATGATACTTTTTCACTTAACCGAACCGAAGAGTACATTCGATCTGTTGCACCCAAACCGACATCCAAATTTTTTTATGCACCCGGGCCGAAATCCGTCCCCTTGACATAGTTTTGCACCAAGACCGACATCAAGACCTCCTGTACAGATCTGCACCCAGATCGTCATCCGATCTTTGTTTAGTAGCTGGACCGCCATCCAAAAACTAATTTGTAGTCGGTCCAGTATTCAGATGGCCTGACAAAGTTTTGATCCGGATCGACATCCGGGTTTTGTTCTATACTCGGATCGACATTCGATCTCTATTTTGTACCCGGACCACCATCTTGTACTAACCTGTACACGGACCGACATCTGGAAAAACTATGGATGACCTGACACAGGTCTACAATCGGATCGACATCCGACACTGTTCTGGAAATGGACCATCAACCGACACTATTCTTAAAATGGGCTGACTATTGAGCCTTTTTCCAACCGCATCTACCTCCAAACCTTTTTCTGCACTAGGTACTCTATTTCTTAAAACATTGTGAATCTGTGATCCTATGTTTTTTGGTTTTTTAGAGAATATGAGTTGAAGAAGTTGTAGTAATAAGATCTGTTTTTCTATCATCTCATTGTGGTTTTTCTTTTGCTATTTTTTTATCATTTATTAAAAATAAGTCAATGCTCTGTTTCCCATGTTATTCTCTATTTTGTCCTGTTCTCCATGTTTTCCCCTATTTTCTCTCTTTCTGTTAACACGTTTTGATTCTCTGTTTCTATTGAGATCTGCTTTTTTGTTACAAGATTATGAGTAGGTAAATGCTTTGGTTCTCTAAGGACATTGTGATGCTCTGTTTCTCTAAAGACATTGTGATTCTCTACTTCTTGTCCATTTTGTACTAGAATCTTATATTTTACCACATTTGTATCTGTAATTATATATTTCGCATACACAAGTTTTTTTTCTTACATTGATTTGAATTTGTATATTGATTAGTTTTATGCTCTTATTAGTTACAAGTGCTATCTCCAGAAAATAGTGTAGTGGCAAAAAAAACACAATAAAGCATGTCTAGAAATAGGTATGTATTTTCTACCAACCCACCATCTGTTTATTCTAATTACAATATTATCTTGAGCCCTCACAGAACTAAAATCTCTTCAACATTTTATTACTTTTCTAAATTGAAAAATATTTTCTTTACAAGTAAAATGTCACCTACTAGCAATGCAAAGAAGGGGGCCAAATCTTCTGCTGAAAAGAGTATCCTGAATTATTTTAGCAATATGTCGAAATCCAACGAGCCATCGACATCCGAGCAAATTAAAGGTACAAATGATTTTTGACTTCTAAACAGTTAGTTGTATATTCCATGATTATTTTAAATAATCATTTCTTCCTCAAATAGTTAACTCACAGTATGTGCCTCTGTCCATATTTCATGATGATATGAATCATATTCCTTTTTGTAATTTTTTTGTTAAATCCAAAAATGATAAAGAATATTATTGTATGCTACTATGCAGAATACCCTGTTGACCCTGATATGCCTCCACTTGAAGATATTCCTTGCCAAGAGATGCCTTCTAATGAAAATTCTCTTAACAATTACATCCAACAAACACTTGAAGATATTCCTCAAGCGGACATGCCAGTTGAAAATGAAAGCGATAAATCAAATACATTAAAAAATTCTTTCGAATCTTCAAGAAAAAATACTAAAAAGAGAAAGACATCTAACTGGGCTATTGGAAGGGCATTTAAAGATGAATGGGCAGAAAAATTTCCTTGGATAGAGCCTATCCTGTCCATGGACAACCAATTCGAACAAAAAGAATGTAGATGCAAAATTTGTAGTTGGAAACTAGGTAAGGATCACAAGCTGCAAAATAAGATAGATACAATAGAAAAACATGTTGGCAAAGTTTATGTAAAAGTTTGAGGAAGTGATGGTAAAATTAAAAAAGAAGTTAAGTGGAAGGATGCATCAGAATGTATGCATGTCAGATATGCAATAGAATATGATAATTACTTAAAGCAACAACAATCTCTTGTTGGGAAATGTGGAATGATTAAATCCCAATTTCAAAAAATTCATAAGACCACTTTAGCTTCAAAAAGTTTGCAGTTGGTTGTTGTATATAGTATTCTCAAAAAGGGTAGACCCATGTCTGATTTCAGTGATTATAAGCACCTGTTTGAAATAGCCGATGTGCAAAACCTTCCTAGTTCCCATTGGTCAGATCGAAGTGGTTGGAAAATGGTAAAATGTCTATCATTAGTTGAGAAGGAGGACCTGAGGGAGAAAGTAAAACATGCCAGATTCATATCACTTTCTATTGATGAGGTGACAGCTGTGGATAACACATCATGGATTTGCATGCATGTGTACACATTTCAAAATCATGTAAGGTAGCCTAGTTTGCTAGGATTACATAAGATGGTGGAAAGTTCAAATGCAGAAAACATCTATAATGTTGTTGTGAGTAGTTTAAAGGATATTGCGGGAATGAATGATATAGAGATAGCCACAAAGTTAATATGCATTGGAGCTGATGGTGTTGCTATAATGCAAGGGCACATGAATGGTCTTTGTGTTCATCTCCAAACCTCAGTTGCCCCATATATGATACCCATTCATTGCATGGCTCATAGAGTGAATCTAGCATATAAAATCATGAGCTCTTTTGAAAATGTTGCGAGAGTGGAAGACCTTATTCATGAAATACATTCTTATTTTTCTTGTAGTCCAAAAAGGTTTGCAGAGTTTCAACAGTTTGCACTAGGAGTTACAGAAGGAAAAAATTGTTAAAAGATGTGGATACAAGGTGGATTTCATTGTATCAACCTGCACACAGAGTTTTTAAAGAATATCAATCATTAACGGGGTTTATGTATGTAAATCGTAGGGCAGTTGATAAGGCAAAATATTTGTTGTTCCATTTGATTGACTTTGAAACCCTTTTAACGTTATGTGGTATTCTTCCAATGTTACATGAAATGAATAGATTGATTAAACTTGCACAAGAGAGATCCATCTATATCATTGATTTCATAAGGATGAGAAAGCAAATATGTATGATTATTGATAGGTTATATGTGTCCAAAAAATATTTTGAAGATCCCTTGTTTGATAGTTGGAATACATTGACAAACGTGAACGATCCAAAAAGCTTTTTGAAGTTTGACATCAATGATCATATTTGTATTAATGTTCATGGAAATATGATACCTTTGTATTATTTTGAAAGGTAGGCAAGTATAGTTGTTGATGATGTTGAACAAGTTCTTGTAACACACAATATATTTGAAGTTGTTTTACACAAAATAAAGACAAATTTATTTAAAATAGCAGAATCATTGACAAGAGAGATAAGAGAATGGTTTCAAAGAGATGAGTTGCTTGAGGCAATGGGTGTGGTTAACCCCATGTTTTGGGATCCTTGTATTGAATACAATTCTGCACATGAGTTGTTTGTTAAATATATGTTCATACTTATTAAGCATTTTAGTGAAAGTGTGGAAGTCAATGGTGTTGAAATCAAAGGTATACTCAACAAAGATCTTTTAAAACAATAGTCATCGCATTTTGGTGGAACAATGGTTGAGCAAACATCACTTTTGAGTAACATCCATGAGACTGGTTCCATTGCACATTTGTGGCAAAAATTGTATCCAAGTAGTGTCTTACAAGATACTATTAGTGAATACTTTTGTTTATATGAATTATGTCAAACAATGATTTTGGGATCTATGGAAGATGAGAGGGTTTTTAGTGCACTATCTTTCATTAAATCTAAACTCCGCAACAGGTTGGACAAAAATTTAGAAAATTGTTTGAGAATTTATGTGTCATCATATCAGTTGAACACATTTCCTTATGATAGAGCATTGGCATATTGGAATTCCCTTGGTAGAAGGGGTACCGAGAATACGAATGATAAGGAGGATAATGATGATTTCAGTGATCAGATGGTGGAGACACAGATATCTGCTATGCTTAATAGTGATTCTGGACAAGCTGAGAAGTGTTTGTTTCAGCTACCTGATTTGTGATTTTTCTAGTATTGTGATTTTTCCAATATTTCACAACATTAATAAATTTGAATTTATTTGATATCAGATTTCACAATAGTGATTCTAGACAAGTTGAGAATGTTTGTTTTAGCTACCTGATTTGTGATTCTGGACAAGCTGAGAATATTTGTTTCAACTACCTGATTTGTGATTTTTTTAATATTTCACAACATTAATAAATTTGAATTCATTTGATCAGATTTCACAATATTGTTTCAGATTTGTTAGATTTCACAAAATTTGATTATTCATAAATTTTAATGTTTTATATCCCATTGTTGTTTTTGAAATAGTTTTAATTGCCTTTATATCATAGTATTTATTTGTTTCAGTTACCTAAATTGTAATTTTTACAAGATTTTACAACATTGATCAATATGAATGTGTTTATTTGTCATCACAAGATTGTTTCATCTATCTGAATTGTAACTTTATTCTTTATAACACAACATTGTCTTTCAAATTATATGTTTTATGATTTAAAACACAACATTCTCTTTCATAATCGATTTACAACATTGTTTTTCAAAATATAGTGTACTGATATTAATGTATGGGATAACTGAGTTGAATGGTGAATATAGTTGAATCATTCATTTTTTTCAGATTGTAATTGTGAATATAGTTGAATCATTCTAAATTTAAAAAATTGCACATGAATATAAATGGAAACAACCAATGAGAGATAGAAGATAAATTAATAAAAGCCTTTTTCATTATTTGCATAGAAAATATACATTGTACAAAATTGTTTACAGAACCACAATCCAAAACTTTTTGTCAACTATGAAATATTTTACAACATAGTAATTTTATCAAGGGTGAGCAGGGGCAGATTCAGTCGCTCCTTGTGCACATGGATCACCTAGGCCTTGAGATTCAGTCACTCCTTGTATATCTGCATCTCCTTGAGTTTGAGATGCTCCTTGTATATCTGCATCTCCTTTAGTTTGAGATGCTTCTAAAGTTGTAGGTTCTTTTCCCTTATCTCCTATACCAATAACCTACTCAGGCCATTTTAGTGCTCCCATTCTGATGAGGTCTTCCTCTACCTTTTGTAAGCTCCCCATCAACAATCTATCTTCTTTGGTTGGATCCTCAAGGACTACATGTTTATTTTGTTTAAGCTTCTTCTTAAGCAAGATATTTGGATCCATTTTGTGCTCCAGGATAATTGCTTTTAAATAATTATTATCCTTGACCTTAACCTGTAAGGTCTCCTTCATTGTTATTGCATTTAAGATTGATTTCTTTGTAACCTCGAGATTAACAACCAAGAAATTAACTTGTTTTTGTAAATTCTAGAAATTTACCTACAAAAAAATTAAAGAAAACCTTAGTTAGTCAAGAGTTATATTACAAAAGATAATGATAAATTTGATTGCATCTAAAGTCTCACCTCAATAGCATCTCTTGCAACATCAATGATTAAAAATTTCTTCTTATCAGAAGCCCATAGGTTGTAATACGCTTGGGCTTCAACATTCAGGTTCTCTAACCTGCTCAACATAGTATTTAAAATTTGATCATCATAAGAAATAGAAGGGTTCATCGATCCTGATTGAGCTTGATGTAGCAACCCAACAAGCTTCTCAGGTTGGTTTCTGACTAGGGAGAAAATTTCTTCCCTTTTATCATAATTTTTATAGTGGGCATTTATTTCCTTGATAAGGATCTTTGCCCGTAATTCCCAATTCTTCAATTCATCTAGATTTTCAAGAAAAACATCCTGGATCAGTGTATAACAACTATCAAAAACCAAATTATCTTCAAAAAAAGTAACTTGTTCATCCTCAGTTTGAGGACCAGGATCGGAGGTGTCAGAAGGTGATGATGAAATTATCTCAACTTCAAGATTTTGTTGTTCTTGTTGCACATGAACCATCTCTAACACTTTTAACCCTTCAATGTTCCCCTAAAAAAGAAAATCATGATCTAATTCTAGCACATCTAAACCGGAGGTCGAAACATCTCTCAACGAACAACCAATTGAAAATGACAATGATGGAAATCTAGTACCCTATCCCTATGTCTTCGATTGTGTGGGTCCCCCCGTGATCTTGGTCCAACAAGATTTTTTCTAGCAACTTGACCTCGCATTAATTGTTGTCATTGTTGAGGTTGTCATGCTGCTACTGGTGGTGGTGGTGGACCTGGTGGTGGTGGCGATGACATCATTTTCTTCCTTCTTTCAGTAAATTGTGGGGAGGGACCTAAATACATTATAACAAGATATTATTAAACAAAATTAAAGTGGATAAAATTAGTACATAATAGTAAAAAACTCACATACCCAATGAAGAGATCTCTTGCTACCCTTCAGCCTATGGAGACAACTAGGTGCGAGTGCATGTGGGGGTTTGGCGTAAAACTGAAAACATACAAAAAAATGAAAAAATAGATATAATTTCAACTAAACAGAAATGGTAATGAATCAAGAAAAACTCGAAATAGTAAACTTACCCATCATTGGTGTGACATAACTGGATTCACATTCCATGGTATTTGCTTGCACATGTTGATGAGAAGCGGGAGAAGAAGCTGGCTTCTAGCGTTTATGAGGTCTCTATGGTTGAAATTCACACATTGTGCCTTATGAATCACCATCGTCCTCTGGCATGTGACTTATGACACCAACATCATTTTTTTCCCATGCGATGGCTGCCTTACTCTGCATTTAGATGCAAAAAAAGTTAAAAAATAAATAAAAAACATCCTAAAATATAAAAATTATTTAATGGTGAAAAATAGAATAATTACCTTCAACTCTTTGGTAGTCATAGCAATGCTTTGTAATTTTACGTGCAGTACAGTTGGTGAACCAGTATCCTGCAAATTATGAAAACTTTCATAGTAAAGTGCTAAAATATAATTTACCGAGGTGATCGTGAGAGGTTTGTCTGATTGGTTTGTTTGAATAGTATAGAGCTCTGTTTGATTCGATCTAAAATATATGTACACCAGTCGAATCTCTCATGGTACTCTAAACAATGAATAATATAAGCCAATGACCAGAATGGAATCTTCGATCTTCCAAGAAGAAATAGTCTTGCTTGGAAAAATTCAAGAATTACCTTGAAATCATTGTTGGAAACAGAGTTATTAGTTAACCCTCTCTTGGACTTCATCGTAGAAGCTAAAAAAAATTAGGTGACATAACAAATTTTAAATTGTGAAATTTAAGATAATCAACTAAAGAGAATTATACCTGACAACAATTTTGAAGAGATATCAAATTTTTCCGCCAGGAAAGCCTTATCATTCTTCGAGAGAACTAACTTCTATGAAACTGCAGTGAGACCCTTCTATGGAAGTCTAATCAATCTCTAGATATCAGAGGGTTTGATTGTAAAATATATTTTTTGATTCTGTGCAGATAGAGTAATGGCCCCAAGATCATTGTCATAGCCTTCGATGATATTGTGTAGAACAAATTTATCTGTTCTAAATTGGGGCATAGAAGTCAAACCCCCAAAACCTACATTCTGAACCCATGTACGGTCTATCCCATCTATCCCAGGTGTGTTTACCATTAAGTACTCTAAAAATGAGATGCAACTTTGATTTTTGAATGAATTTTTTTGCGTGGTTGAGGACATGGTGGCCATCGCTCTGGAAAGGTGTGGGGTAATGGTCGCTTGGGGAAGGGAAGTGTGCGGGGTAAGGGTTGCTTGGGGTAATGGTCGCTCTGATCTCATGCAATAGAAAAAATCCTGAAAAACAACTACTGATGCCTTTTTATAGATGAAACTGAGTGGGGTGGACACGTGGTAGCATGTTAGTGGACATGCATGTGGTGGTGTGATGCATGGTAGGGTGAAGCTAAGTTTAATATGAGACCAAGGAGCATTAGCTACACCTAGTACATGATCAAAGCATTATATACACTCGATCCATCTATCTCTACATTCTCTGCATTACTACACCTGGTCCATCTGCATTATTGCACCCGATCCATCTACATTACTTCACCTAGTCCATCTGCATTACTACACCTAATTTTTCTATATTACTACACCTGGTTCATCTGCATTATTTCACCCGATTTGTCTACATTATCAGATTCACTTGGTCCATCTGCATTACTTGGATGGAGCTTGTTATCCACTTGGTATATCTTCCATATCCTTCTTCCATCGGATCAAGCCCTAAACCATATTTACCCGATCCAAGCTTGGATCATGTGTTGCACCCAGTTCAAGCCTGGATCATGTGTTGCACTCAATTTGATCTTGGATCATGTGTTGCATCCAATATGAGCTCGAATCATATTTTACACCTGGTTCGAGCTTGTACCATTTTTACCTGATTTGAGCTTAGATTGTGTTTTGCACCCGATCCGAGCCTGGACTATGTTTTTCACCCGATCCAGCAAAAGCAATCAAATTCACCAAATTTTTACAATTTTTTATGAAAATATAAGGTAATTCGCCATTTCCTTCGACATGAGGTTGGCCAGGATTCGCCAGGGTTTCAAAATGGATTCACCAATTTTTTACAAGTACATTTTGGGTTCGAACCTTTATGCATAACCCTGCATGTGACATCTTCTAGTTTTAGTCCCTTCCATTGTATAAAAATATTAGTGTTGGTACACTGACAAATATTATGAGAACATCAATCTAAAATTTGCTTGGGCTCCAGAATGATGGATCCTTCATCGTGTAGCTCAAGTAAGGTTGATTGGGCATGTACCTTATTGATGATGACTTTTTCAATGGAGAAATATAAAAAATTAGATGGATCTTGGAGTTGGATGATAGGGTAAGTTTATAGGTGAATGAACCAATCCGTTGTAATACTTGATAAGGGCCATAGAATTCTATAACAAGCTTTTGGCATCCATAAAGTTGTATCAAGGATTGTTTATATGGTTACAAACAAATAAAGACCATATCCCCTACATCAAATATACACTCAATATGATGGCAATCCACTTGTTGACACATATAGTTCTAGGCCATCTCTAAATTCTTCTTGAGTTGTTGAACTACTGCCTACTAATGCAAAGTGGTATCTATTGCTTGAACTCTAGAACTACCCAAAATATAGGAGGAAGGTGTTGGTAGAGGGTGTTGATATACTACTTAAAATGGTGTGCGCTTGGTAGATATATGATATGAAGTGTTATACCACCATTCAATTAGTGGAATCCATTTAGCCCATTGGGTAGGATGTTTGGATGTAAAGCAATGGAGGTATGTTTCCAAGCACTTGTTGATAATCTTCATTTGACCATCTATTTGTGAATTTTTAGGGATGATAAGATGATCATGATATCTCAAGTATTGCCCATCCCACACATATCCCAAACATGAGTTGAGTTCATCTTGAAGTTGTTGAATCAAAGAGTGTAAATTTGAGTTCTTAGTAATTTCTTCCTTGATCTGATTGGTCCACTAAGAAAGTGGTGATAATATATCATACAACATATTCTAATCATCATACTAGTGTGAAAGTGCATCAACCACTAAATTATACTTTCCTTTATTATAAGTAATTTTATAATCACACCCTAATAATTTGGAGATCCACCTTTCTTGTTCTGGGGTGGCTACTCACTATTCCAAGAAATACTTAAGACTTTGGTGGTCTATTTTAATTGAAAAGTGATACCCAATAAGGGATCGTGGCCAACAACTAACAACATGCAAAATGACCAACATCTCCTTTTCATAAGTTAATTTTCCCAAAATTTTATCTGATAACATCTTGTTGGTGAAATCCAATGGTCTTCCTTCTTGCATCAAAACCACCCCAATTCCACTACCTAAAGCATAATTTTTAATTACAAAGTGTTTAGAGAAATAGAACATTGTTAACATCAACATGGATGTCATAGCTTATTTTAGGTCTTTGAAAGCTTATTTTTCTAGTTTTGACCACGTGAATGAGTTTTTACTCAACATAACTATTATTAGGGTTGCTATATTCCCATAGTTATAAATTATTTTTGATAATACCCAGTGAGACCCAAGAAACCTCAAAGGCCCTTGAGGTTTTGAGGCTTTGACAATTTTTGTATAGCTTGGATTTTCTTTGCATCCACTTTAACTTTGTCCTTTGATACGATATGATCTAAGTAATCCACCTATTACATACCGAAAGAAAACTTTGACTACTTTGCATAAAGTTGATTCTTAGAAAAAAATGTGAGGCTTGATACAAATGTTTGAGATGCTCCTCCAAAGTGTGACTATAAATCAAAATATCATCAAGAAGATTAAAATAATTTTATGTAAAAAAGGAAAAAAATTACATTCAATAGGATCTAGAAAGTGGAAGGTGCCATGGTCAAACCAAAGGGCATGACTAGAAATTTGTAATACCCTTTATTATTTCTAAAGGTAATTTTAGGAACGCTTTCTTCCTTAATTCTTATATGATGGTAGCCTGATAAAAAATCCAATTTTATGAAATATTGGGTGCCATGCAACCCATCCATCAAATCATCAATAACAACAATAGGAATTTTTTCTTGATGGTTATTTTATTGAGTTCTTGGAAATCCATATATAACTACCATGACCCATCCTTTTGATGTACCAACAACAATGGAGAGAAATATGGATTGACTTTGGGTTGATAACCCCTGTTGGAAGTAGTTCCTATGCAATTTTCTTGATCTTTGATTTTTGGACATATGGATATCGCTAAGAGTGAATATTTAGAGGGAGACTACATATAACAAGTTGAATTGCATGATCATGAGTATGATGAGGGGATAGTCCCTTGGGTTTCTTAAAAAATATTGTATGTCTTTCCAAGAGGAACTATAATTCCTCCTATTGTTTCTTTTTATTGTTAATTGGAGATTATATAGAAAATAATTAAGCCACGACTCCATGAGATGATATTTTTAACAACTTCTCCATATTATGAGATGAAACAAGTTGAGGAGTACTTACTATCATTTCATATAGAGTATATTTAGTTACTTTTTGGTTGAATTTCATCCATAGCTCCCAAAAATCCTACACTACTGATCCCAATATTCTAAGCCATTGTGTTTCCAATACATCACACCCTCCCAAGGGAAGGATAAATATTTCAACCTTAAGATTATATTCCCTATTTATAATTTGAAATGTTTACACTTACCCTTATAAGGCAAAGTTCCACCATTAGCAATCATAACCTCAAAGAAATTGTAGGTATTTATATAATTTTTTCCTACTTTTCCACTCTAGGGTCAATAAAGTTATGTGTGCTACTAGAGTCAATAAGAATTATTGTTCATTGTCCTTTGAAATTGTTAGAGTTAAAGTGCACTATGCATTCACCTTGACACTTGTCAGTTTCTCTTGACAAGTGTCATGTGTTGAATATAGGCTTATGCCTATATATTGTAACCATTTGTATCAATAAAATTAATCCCCATCAGTTTTAGTCCCATCATTTGGTATCAGAGTAGGTTCCCTTTCCCTGCCCTGTGAAACCCTTGAGGGGGGATTTCCCTCATGGAAATCCTCCCTCCCCCTCATTTTTTCCCTATTTTTTTTTTATTTTTTTTCGAGGGAGTATGCTCTCCATCAATTGATGGATCATAAACCAGATGGTCAAAAATATTAAAATTTGGGAGTTTTTTTTAGTTATTTTTTTATGGTTTTTCTGCTTAGATTGGTCTTGAATCTCTCAAAAGGCTTTGGCCCTCAAGACACTGTTTCAGCTTCTTCTGGTGCAGCGAAGAAGTGGTCAACTGTGCCCTAGAAGCATCACCTCATTGTGGTGATGAAAGTAAATGTTGGAGATGGTGATGGCCGTTGAGCCCATGATGGCGTCACTAAGGCCGTCTTTGCAATTGTAGCGTTCCTTGTCCTGGATTGGCATGGGGCTTCAATGGAAGAGGAGGAGTATACTTATTGATTGGCCAAGCTTGTTCCAGATACACTGTATTTAATGGTTTCTTACCTAAATTTTCCCCACTACAACATTGCACTGCATTGGTTTTTAATAATATCCTAGGCCTGCATTGCAAGGGGACGGGTATCGATCCCTACACCTCGACCTCTGCTGCTGTCGTGAGCTATAGTTCTCGAAAGAATTTGATTGCCCAATTTTAGATATCATCTTGCACTTCCCTATTTCCTAATCCTCACCTACCCCAGATTCCAAATCTATTCTATTATGGCTCTGGCTATTGCTATTGCTATTGCTATCATTAGTATTGTTAACCTCCACAGATGATACTCGTCCTCTAAAAAAATTGTGCTCCTCCAACGGCCTGGCTGTCGCTGGCTCATCACGATCCGCCATGAATTTGCTAAGCCACTCCAATTCGCAAAAATTTCCATTGGACTATCTCATCGTCGTCGGATCCTCGTCCTTCTCACTCTGGATAGCAACGTATGACGTTGGCAGCAAAAAATTTAGGTCTTGTATAGGAAGGGCAACAAGCGCAAGAACATACACAGATTCTATGGAATCCTTGATGTGCTCCGCATTGGCATTGTAGTTATGGAAATAAACCTTCCCTGACTTCATGTCCAGGTGTTTTTCCCAGTCGAAAAGCATTGGCGGCTCAACATCGAGATCAATTTCCTTGTGCAAGTAATACATGGTCTGAACAGATGCATTGGAGGATAAAGAGGAGTTCTGTTACAGTTGAAAGCCTCCAAGTGTTCATGTTTTTTAACACGTTCTAGCACAAATATCCACTGCTTGTCACCTATAAAAATCCAGACGTCTGTCACCGTATTGAACCCCATCGTGTCCAAAAATAAGCGGTTGGAAAAATATTGCCATTTTCAAACCCTGTCCCAAGCCTAAGGAAGTGAAGAGCAGGCCTCAGCGGCAGCAATGGAGGTGGACGACAAAGATTCTATCGACCTCATCAATGATGCCCTGCTGTTGGACTCCAAGCCGTCTGATATTATCTGATCTGGGTATGCGAGAGCTTTTTGAGTTCTCTACTGCCTTGTATGGTTTTTTTAGGGTTGTTAGGGCCCTGAAAATATGGAGGGCCCTTTTTTTTTTAATGTTTTGTTGTTCATGTCTCATACACACGATGAGATTTTATGGAAGCTACAATTAAGTGATCCAGATGCGGGGTATTTGCCTCCGTGGACATGCGGCATAAACAGTGAAGCACGACAGGTGGCAAACATGGCCCTTTGAAAGTGGGCCCCACTTTTTTACCAATTATTTGTGATTGATTTAATTGGGCAATGGTTGTATGGTTCTATGGGAATTTTTAAATGGAGGGAATAGTCAAATTTTTTAAAAAGGCATGAGTACATTAAAATGCTTTTATCCACATAGAGAGTGGAAATGTAATTCCCCTACGAGGGAAAATTGAGTCTATTTTTTTATTCCGCCATGGTGCGATGCCAGGAATATGATATTCCTGAGGTCTATTTTTGACGCTTTAGATAGGCATTATGGTTTTTCCACATGATGAATGCCCATTTGATGGTGGAATATAGGGGTATTTATAGTCGTTGGAAACGGTTTTCTACGACGGACACAATGGTGGTGTCATATTGTAATTTTGAGGCTGTTTCCATTGATTTTTTTAGCTTCAAATTTTTTATACCTTGGAGTGCACTCTCGGTTGTACCCGACACTCCCAAGGTAATTTTATATGTGATCCTTATACCTAGTGATATTTTCTATACACTTGGCGAATGCAATGGCCGGTTACCCATGCATTTCGATGGGATGACATGGTCACCATAAGGACACTTATTCTAGAGACTATAGACATAGACACCTTAGACTCTATCCGAGGTTTTTTTAGATCTACTTCTGAAGACTATAGACGAAGACACTTCAAAAGATTCTCTTCTATTCTTCTCTTCTTCTCCTCCATATTTGGCATCTATGGCTCATTTTATTGTATGGAGTGCATTTCCAGCAAAGATCGACACTCTTATATGGCTCTTTTTTCCTTTGTATTAGGTGCATTTTTGGAAGAGACCGACACCTTCTAGATTGAGTTCACCATGATGAGGGATTTGATATTCATGGTGGATCTAGTTAGTGACCTACGAGAGGCAACATCCTTTGAGGATGACTTGCAAAGGCAACAGACCCAGAAGTGGCTGACCCTGAGGCACCCATGATGACCCTAAGGCACTTAGACAGCTGACCCAGTGGCAACAGACCCATGGAAGTGGCTGACCCTGAGGCAATAGACCGATATGTATACACAATGAATCTAGCATTATTCATATTTGGAGAGCCAAGCGCAAAGAGCACGAGCCTAGACCAAATCAGCAATAAGGGAGGATGATAGGTTGTTTTTTAGAGAAGTCAACATTAAGGGGGAATGTTACCTAATGTTGACTTGTTTTGTTTCTTCTTTAGTTAGGATAGTGCACTTTAAGGGGGAATGTTAGAGTTAAAGTGCACTATGCCTTAACCTTGACACTTGTCAGTTTCTCTTGACAAGTGTCATGTGTTGAATATAGGCTTATGCCTATATATTGTAACCATTTGTATCAATAAAATTAATCCCCATCAGTTTCAGTCCCATTAGAAATACCCTATCATCTCCATAGTTTGAGGGGTAGCTATTCTGGCTAAGGCATGCTCTAAAAGTTTTGGTTGGGGTTCTTCTTGGGCTTCAAGCTCCCTTGTATATTTCTCTTCCCAATGTTGCTCTTCATCCTCTTGGGATTCTTTGGTTGTTGACTCATCCACATCAAGAAAATACAAAATTTTCTACAAATATTTATGTCCAGGTGAATACTTATCATCACAATTATAACATAGCCCTTGAGCTATATGATCTTCCATCTCTTCTTGAATCAATCATTTTATAGTGGGTGATTTATTAGCTAGAGTTGATATTAGCTTAGATGATAATGGAGGTTGAGCTTGTGAAAACTTGGAGGTGTATTTTTGAACCATGAATTTATCTTCTTCCAACCTAGCCAACCCTATCTCCTACATCAAGATTTATAGTTTGAACATTTTATCCTTAGCCTTGAGATCATCCTCAAATCCACTAACAAAACAACATTAAAAAAATCTTCACTCAACCCATTAGTATGGTTTACCAATTTTTCAAACTAAACATAATATTCTTAAATAGATGAGCTCTATTTTAGTGTAAGGGTTCCTTTGGATTCCTCATATTCAGTAGGGTCAAATTGAGTGAGTAATTATTTATCAAATTCTTCCCAAACAATATTAGGATGCATTTTTGTCACCCATTGATACCATTTTAAGGCATTAGAATCAAAATTAAAAGATGCAATTGTGAGCTATAAATGCTATGGAACATTAGGAAGATTGAAATACTTATCTAAATGATCCATCCCATCAAATTTTATTAAATATAACTTGGGAAAATTGTATGTACTGTTATTGTAATGGTTGTTGTGTGTCCCCCTCTCTAGGTTACTCGAAACATCTCCTTTATGTTTAAATTATTTATGACCATATCAATTATTTGCTTGAGTGCCACCCATTAAATTATTCTCCATTTCATCAATTCTTTCATTAACAACAAATTTTATCTCTTTTTATTCCCCTATAAATGTTTTTATAGATTCATGTAATTTTTGGTTGTCAAATTCTATTTTGATTTGAAACTAACTAATCTCACCTCACAATTGATTTATTTAATTAGTGATTTTTTGGATGAGTGACTTGGCTAGTTGGTCACCTAATTGACTTACTTTTTGGTTAGTTTGTTGAGTTATTTGTTGCCCCATTTGTTGACCTCTAGGTCTTATGCCCATAAATTAGGATTTTGGACCTTTTAAAAATGCTTTACTAAAAATAAAACTGCTATTTTAGTAGTTAGTTTTTTTAGTAAGGGTCCCAAAAAGTGTTTGGATGCTATATACCAAAACGATCATCTCGATGAGACAATCACAATAGACTATCTCAAAATGATGTTTTTCAACACACAAACATTTTTTTAATTGATTATTTTTTCCCTAAGTCTTCTTCTCATAAAAAATAATGTTTTCAACATTGTTAATATCCTCTTATTTGCATAGGGTACCTATGCATTTGACGTGAATTCAGCTACAAGAGACCAACAAAATGGACTCCAATCACATAACACAAATGCAATATAATGGAAGAAACCTGCAAATTGATATTATTATCATTCCTGAATTCACATATCTTCTCCAAAAGATTACAATCCATCATATAGCGACCAAAAACCAAAGAAACCCTAAAAACGTCTTTTTCTAAAAATTGCTAAAAATAGAAATGAGTCGGATTGCACCCAAATTTGGTGCACACATCCCTATTACAATAACAAAAACCTTAATTTAAAATATTAGGTCTCAACTTAAGGTATAACAAAAGATAATAAACTTCTAACATGCAAAAAAACCCAAAAAACCCGAGAACCTATTCTAAAATCTAATTTTGGGACACTAGATGTCAGAGTTAGGTCTCAAAAACATGATTTTTGGAGAGTCATGCCAATCAGATATTCACATAATGCAAAACATGCACGAGGAACCACCTGTTAAATTTCAAGGCAAACGGGTGTACGATTCACAAGTTATGGCTCCAGCAAGGTGCATCAACATTGTTGTTATGTTCCCTGATAACTGCCTATTATTACACTACCCCATTTGTACTATTTCTAAAAATTACTGAAAACTACCCCTTATATAATTATTTTAAACTATTACTCATACCAATGGTTTGTTTTTTACTATCAAGAACTATTACTATATTGTCAAATTTGTTATAATTTTAGTCTCCTTAGTATGCTCAAGTCTATGTTTAGGGTTTTTAGGTTTGACAATTTGTGTTTAGGGATTGACGTACGATAAAAATAAGGTTACTCTAGGCCAAGGTGTGTACTATCCATAGTGCTCTAATATATTGTAGTAGAGATAGATAGTACTTGAACCAATATTTTAGACCACTACCCACGAGGATATATCCACTATCCTTTGATGCATTACCTGCTGCTCTAATTAGTATGGGAGATTAATCTTCTCAAGTGTTGTTCTTGGTGCACTATGGAGAGATACATGATAAAAATCTTCTTAGGGCTAAGGTATCTCCTAAACCTATGGGTATCCCTATATACTTGAGGCTACATGGGATATCAAGTCTATATATGAGTGCTATTTGAGGCCTAAGTATTAGAGTTTGATCAACCATCATTTCACTAGATGCTTTATAGAAAATATAGCTTAACCAATAACAACAAATCCTCTATGATATTTTAAAACCCCTAGAACATGGTTTATAACCTATTAAACTAAAACAAAAAATGAATCAATGTTTATGAGGATATTTTATAGAAAAGAACAAAAGAAAGGAAAATTATACCTAACATGATGATAATTGTTGTAACTATAGTAGAGCATGATCATGAAAAGCTATCTGATACCACTTGTTAGGAACATTCAAATTAAAATAAGCACATCCACATAAATATTGCAATAAATTATAGAATTAATAGAAATAAATTAACAATATTGCAATACAAATGGAAATGTAACAACTTTATTGAGCAAAATAGAATCATAATACTAAATTGTTGGCTTCTTTGAGGGGAAAACCTTCTTAGAAATAGAAATTTGATACATTATGAAAAGACTTGATAAATTCCATCTATGCACTTTTATTTTTAAAGACTCCTCTAATTCTCAAGGGTTGGTTTCACAAGCAAGTGGGGACCTGATCTAGAAACTTATACTAAAGATTTGGTTACATATTTTATAATGATTATATGATATGGGTCCATATGTCTAGGTACCACATACACGTTACAATGTATTACATGATAATTTACAATGGAGACATTACATAATAATGTTAGGCTGGGTTCCTAATAGTATCAATGTGAAGAGTAATATTCTTATGTGAGCTATTCTAGTGGGTTCCACCTTGGGTACCAACTCATCCTATTTTATGTTCTTGATATTTCTATTTTACTTCTCTATTATATTTTTTATGCTTGTGGTGAATGTTATGATTCATAAGGTTACTGAAAAATATTACAAGTTCTAAGAATGTCTTCCTCAGATCTATTTTTTTTAAATTCTTTTTGGATATGATAACATAGGACTAGTAGAGAAAGTAATGAAAGTGATACACCTATACACACATCGGTATATGCAAGATGTAATACACTCATACATTTAGGTTTTTTGAGATGTTAGTAAACTAATGACACTTCTCATCAAACCCACTAATGACCTTATCCATAGGGAATTTTCTCGACATATCCTTTATTTTCATGATAAGATTACAAGAAATCATCTTAAGTGTCTAGTAAAATTTTCATTCACTATTGGGCATTATAACTACAAGTTCTCTAGTGACTTAAGTAATTTGAAGGGAGAAATGCAACAATCTAAATTTTCAACCATTGTAGAAACTAGAAAATATGACGGAAGGGGTATGATAAAAGTATCATCCAAAAATAACAAATGTGTGTTTGACCATGAACATGAGGATAAATACTTGTTGGTACAATTATGGTGGTGGCCAAGGAGTTCATGAATGAGCTATAGGACAATCGAGTCTTCCAATGTAGACACATATTGATAATGATCAATAAGTGATTCAATAACAAAGGTTACGAATATATGATGATTTATTAGACATAGAAGAAACTAAAGAAAGTAATAAAAATTTCTCACCTAATGAATCCACCCAAGAGGCAAAAACTATTTCCAAGGGTGAGATGAGAGTCTCCATAAAAGAAAATTCTAAAGGGGAATCCTCCTAAAAATAAGAAATGAATATTTATATGAAGGACCAAGTAATAAGAGTTATTATATTTGTGAAAGATGAATCAACCAAAGGCTCACCCATTTGATGTCAATACATAAAAAGTTGAAGTAGTTGGAGCACCTGTAGAGTCTCATATAGTTCAAGGATTCACAAGGGATACATGTGACCATTTCACTAAAGCAAAGGTATATCAAAGGTGTTGATGTCATTAGTAGAGGAGGAAGTGCAATCAATGGTAGTGATGACAATAACAATTCCATGAGAAATAAGAGGAAACCATCACCTAAAAATAGGAGGAAGAAGAAGTAGATGATAAATGAATAGAAAGAGGATACCCTTAGTGATACTACCCAACCTACAAGTGGCAAAGGGATGAATATAGTAGAGGAATATTGACAAGATAATACCTTGATTTCTAGTAGAGCAACCCCAAATGACCATGATAATTGTTGACACAAATGCTAAAAGAAGACTAATACCTAGAAAGAATTAGAAAATAAACTTAACTTTCTAGTTTAATTAATGATATATTTAATGCAAAAGGGGATTAAGTATGATGTGTTGTATAAAAAAGAAAAAGAAATTTAATAGTGAAGGAAGCTATTGTGAAGCTAGATATACCATCTAAAAAATATTGACAAGGGAGGATTTTGATGTTGTTGGTACAATATTTTGCTAATTAGATATACAAGGGACTATTGGACTACTTAATTTGATGTATGAACTGATGGAGAACAACATCCGAGATTTTATGACTAAAAATGTAATATTAGGAGTAGAGAAAGAGTTCATAGAAAACATTTTCCCAAATTTGAAGTGACAATGACTAGAAAAGAAGACACTAAAATATTTGAGTCTAAATATCTATGGCCTAAATATAGTATAAAAGGTCTTAACTCAACCAAGCAAATTACAAAGGCAATTAAGAAGGATAAGTAGACCTTAGTGGCTAAATAGTAGAAGGAGATAGAAGAAACTAATATAGAATTAGATTAAATTAATGGTATTATTATAGCTAGAATATTTCTCATAGATATATCTAACAATATTCATAAAGAATTTAGGGTCTTGATAGGGAAATCTTGGATTATATACATAAAATATAATCAATTACTGATTATTTGCAAAACTAAGATGAAGCAACCCATGAAGAGATAGATAAAGATCAGTCATATTGGTAGCCACTTGTGTTATTGTACAAATCCAGAGTGATAGAGTGGAGTAATATAGGGATTGAGTGCATATGAAAGCATGATAATCCTTTATTGTGGACAACTAATTCAAAAATAAGAAATGAAACATTGAAACAAGCTATTTAGGATTACAAAAAACTGATATACAAGGCATCCAACCAAATCAACCAAATAGATCCATACTTCAAAGGTATTGACATCAAGATCAATTTTAATTTAGAATACATATTACAAAAAACCAAAGCAACACTCATAGATTTTGATGCACATTGGGGTGAAATTTTTTGAAATCTGAGAAATTTGATGAAGTTTTTGGTAAATTTGTGGGACTATTCTCAATAAAAATCCAATACCTAAAGATGATAAATGTTATAGATACAAAAAATTAGTAGATTGAGCATGAGAAAGACAGGGTCGATGCCAAGTTACTCAATGTGTACAAGTCAAGTATGGAGTTCCTTGATGTACAACTAAAGATCTACATGAAGTAGCAATAAAAATAATATCAAAGGAAAAGTAGTTGATAGAGCCACTTCTTAGCAAGCTCATGGCCTACCCCCTATATGTGTTTGATCATTGTATCGTGTCATGAAGCTAGTGTATCTAATCTTAAGTTATAATATAGTGGAGAATATAGTTAGTTAGTTTGTATACTAATTAATTAGGAGAAAAAAATTGTGAGTAGTTGATTTGGTTATCCTCTTAATTAATACATTTTTTTATAAAAAGGATGAAGAAAAGGAATAAAGGGTTTTGGTTCCAATTTTAGAAGATACACCGTACTATCGACATCTTGATGTATAATTGTGAAGAAATCAAATACATCGATTCTAAATTTAGCAAAGAACTTTGTGCAATACAAGTGTTTCTTTCTTTCAAATTTTCCACTACTATTGAAAGGTCTTCATTTATCTGTTGAGATTTGTGTGTGATCTTTTATTCAAGATGTTATCAAAATTTGAATGGTTTTCTAAGGATTCTTAAGAATAAATGATAAAAAATTAAATGCCACGTGTTTATTCTCGTATTTTGTGTAGTCATTTTTATTTGATTAATAAAACATCTAAAATACAAAAAATACATTTCATTGGAAGGAGCCACACTTTCATAAATTTATGGAGAATTGTTTTTCTTTATATTATTTTGAGAAGTTCAATCTATTGTCTAAAATACCAAATTTAAGGCCAATAATAAGGTAGCATGTTGGTTTTCTAAATTTCCCTATTAATTACATAATATGAAGTCTTGCAACTAAAACAAACTTTTTTACAAAGTGGATTAAGTTGATATACCTCATATTTGGATCCTAAGGGACACACAATACTATGTGAGCACCATTATGTTGTTGATTCTAGAAATGATTGAGGATGTGAGTTGAAAAGAATTTTTAGGATTTGCATAGTTTGATCCTTGAAGATTAAAAAAATGGGGTATGCCATATTTAGGGGAGTTGAATTACCTAAGGTTTCTTGAGCAAGAGTTACAATAGAATTTTAATGGCCTTTGTGGCACCCTTCTCCACACATTGGGGTTTTGCCACTCAATTATTATTTTGCAAGGCTTTTGTTGGCCCCATCATATATAGTATGAACCTATATTTTTCTATCATTTGTCATTGGTTTGATAGTAAAGGCAATGTTTACTTTTACCAATATGGGAAGTCCATGATCTTATATGTTGATGTGGTCTTAATATTCTTGGATCAAATCAATTTTGACAAAAAAAAATCTTCTACATAGAAACAAATATATTTAGTAGGTTAGTTGATAAAATGTCCTAGAAATTTTATCAACTAAAATCCTAGATTGGTATGGGTAACCCAAGAGATCAAAACTAGATCAAGAATTTCAAATACATGATCTCAAAAATGATAAAGATGAATTTACTTAGATAAAACAAGAGGGATGCTATACATAAATGATGGGACCTTCAACAACAAGGATTTGTAGTGGTCTAGTTTAGTGAAGGTAAATAAAAATAAACCCCTAATTAGATTTCTTACTATAGTTTTTTGTATATCATAAAATCCCCAATGAACTATATTTATTATCTAAATCTAGGTTTTGATAGTATACAATCAAAATAATATGTAATAAGTGTATATTTCTGACAACTATAACATAAATAGGAAAAATAACATCATATAGAGATAAGGGTATACAAAAATCTCACCTCATGGAATATGTTGGAGATAAATTTATTTTTATTTTTATTTTTGTGCTATAGTGCTTGGGTCTAACTCTAGCTCAAACATCAATTCATAATAGAGGTGACAAAGGGGATAAATTATAATATTATTTTTATTACATAAAGAGAGATGCATGTGATCTTAATTATTGGTATGAAAAAATCTAAAACCATGTGATGCAATGCTTAAAAAATGTAAAAACACTATGAAAGTAATACTTACAACATAATTTATCAAGTGGTATTAGCTCAACTGGTTAGATTCCTAAGTATTTGAGGATACCAAGGTTCAACTCTTGCCAAGTGATACGTGGATAATATCCAATCATTGTTGTAATACCACTATGTGGTGATGATGTAATATGAATGGATCCATTTCAACAAAATGGGGTATACCATATTTTTGGGGAGATAATTTACCTAAGTTTTTTGAGCAAGAGTTACAACAAAATTTTTAATAGCATTTATGGTACCCTTCTCCACACATTGGTGTTTTGCCAATCAATTATTATTTTGTAAGGATTTTGTTGGCCCCATCATAGTATAAACCTCTATTTTTATCTCATTTATTATTGGTTTTATAGTAAAGGCAACATTTGCTTTTACCAACATGGGTAGTCCATGATATTATGGTCTTTATATTGACGATGATAGTAGATATTTGGTACGTTAGTTTATAAAATTATGGGAGTATCAATAGTCCAAGACTTATATGTTGATGTGGTCTTAATGTTCTTGGGTTAAATGGATTTTTGACAAAAAAAAAAAAGCTCTTCTACATAGAAGTAAAGATATTTGGTAGGTTAATTTATAAAATGGCATAGCAATTTTATCAAATAGTCAATGAAATCATAAATTGGTATGGTTAACACAAGATATCTAAACTAGAACAAGAATTTCAAATACATATTCTCAAAAGTGATAAATATAGATCCACTTAGATAAGATAAGAGGGGTGCTATACATGGGACCTTCAAAAACAAGGATTTGTAGTGGCCTAGGTTAATGAAGGAAAATAGGATCCCCATGAGTGTGGTCTACCGGTAAGAACACCACTTGTATTATCGGTGATGTAACTTGGGTTCACTCCCCATGGTGGATGTGTATAAGAAGTATTACTAAAAAAAAATGAAGGTAAATAGAAAATATACCTGATTAGATTTCTTACTATAGTTTGTTGTATGCCATAAAATCCCCAAAGAACTATATTTATTATCTAGATTTGGATTTTGATAGTATACAATCAAAATAATATGTAATAAGTGTATATTTCTTACACAATCTATGAAAAACTATAACATCAATAGGAAAGATAACATCATCTAAAGACAAGGGAATATAAACAAACCCACCTCATGGAATATGTTGGATGGAGATAATTTTTTTCTTCTTGTTTTTGTGTTATGGTGCTTGGATCTAACTCTAGCTCTAACATCAATTCATATTAGAGGTGAAAGAGGGGCTAAATTATAAATATTTTTATAGTACCTAAAGAGGGATGCACATGATGTTAATGATTGGTATGAAAAACTGTAAAACTATGTGATGCAATGCATAACAAATGCAAAAAAATATAAAAGTAATACTTACAATATAATTTATCAAGTGCTATTAGCTACATCGGTTAGATTCCTCAACATTTAAGAAGGAGACCAAGGTTCAAATCTTTCCAAGCAATACATGGATAATATTCAAGCATTGTTGTAATACCACAATGTGATGATGATGTAATAAGATTTGGGCCCATTTTTATCCCATATAACCAATTGAAAAAATACTTACAACATAATTTATATCATGGACAAAACCACAAGAATCAATCTATAAAAAGAACTAAAAATATAAAGTTGAAATATAATCCAATGGTTTAACCATTCACTTCTAAAGATTTTATAACACATTATCATAAAAATCATTACATTCTAGTTGTTATATGTTTATTGTGAATCCAAAGTGCTCTACTTTTGAGCTTCTTTCTTTGCCAACAATCTTCTCTTCTCTTGTTCCAAACTTTTATACTTACACCTAATTTCCCCATTTAATTCTTTTTCAAAATCATTTGCTAGAAATACTGCAAGCTTCTCCTCAACCTCTCTTAATTTTTGTCCATCCATCTGTTTCTTTTTATAGGCCCACTAAACCACTGCTACCTTAATCCTTTTTAGATTTGCTAAAAATTGAATACTAGTTGATTCTCTCATAGGATCAAACTTTATCCATTTTTATTTAAAAATTATGTTCCCATCAAATTTTAACAATAAATATTTAATAATAAAAATTATATAATTAAATTGCAAGCAAACATAGTAAAAATTATATTTAATTTTATAATTTACCAAAAAACTAAAATAGGTGATCCGCGGTCACTACGAAGAAGGGAAACGATAACTAGCCAGACCAAGCAAAAGATTTAGGATGCAAACACACTCATGGAAATCGTCCGCCATAAGTATAACCACACATCGTTTACATGAACAAGTGAAGTGATTACGTTTTATTTTATTAACAGACCAAAAAACAAGAAGAGCAACATGGCCAGAAAGAAAAAAAATGCCGTGGGAGACTGGGGGTGTTCAATACATAAGCAGCAGGTGACAACAGCATTTATGTCAACATGCATAACAGCCTGAAGCCAGATCAGTTTGATTGATCTGGATTCCGCTGTCGTATAAACCTCCTACTGTCCAACTGGAAGGGAGGACAGAGCTTTTGGCCCACAAGGGATACCCATCATACCCAGACGTCACCGTAATTTGGAATTGAAGAGCACCCCTGGGAGGGTTGCTTATAGCCCACACTGCCCCGTTTCTGTGACTCACTTCCTGCCAATTGTCTCCATCCACCTGCAATATGGAATGAATTATACCAACAACAACACCATTGCTTGAACTTGTAGCCCCAACTCATGTAAATACATATGATCTATATTTGAATTACCGTAGCAATATCGACGGCAACAATTTCTGTCTGGCCTCCTTGGTACAAGAATTGCACAGCAAGATAGTAGGGATTATAACTGCTGTCGTCTACCTTCACCGTCAGATTGTGTCCTTCATACTCGCAAGAGATCCTGCCCAAGACAATTAGTAAAGAAAACTTAGAACCCTTATAATGTATCTACTTCCATATATATGGTAATGATTTCGACCTTGTATATTCGATATCCACAATGCCGGCTTTGAGAAGCTGAGGAGCCATCTCTGGGAGTGCCAAGCTTGAGAACGCGCTCTTTGGTACTACAAAGTCGGTCTGGTTATTTTGGGTGAGGTCTGTGACCACGATCTTCGTCCCTGAGTTGCTGCATAGTTTTGGATCCAAACATCTTATCTGCAATGCAATTAGCAATACATTAGGGCGCCAGTGCTTCCAAGCCCAGGAAGGATAGAAATAAATAAAAATAAAAATTGAGGCCGTAGCTTGCCTCATAGCAAGCGCCACATCCGACACCATTTCCGTATAAGGTAGGTGTGGCAGCTGCAACGTTGCCGCCGTTGAGTTTTGTCGCAAACGAACCGTATCCACACGCGCCCTCTGGAATTAAAATTAGAATCAAAGAATGAGATAATCGTAACACTCAGTAGACTATAGGCCAGTGCTTCCAAACCCAGGAAGGATAGAAATAAATAAAAATAAAAATTGAGGCCGTAGCGTGCCTCATAGCAAGCGCCACATCCGACACCATTTCCGTATAAGGTAGGTGTGGCAGCTGCAACGTTGCCGCCGTTGAGTTTTGCCGCAAACGAACCGTATCCACACGCGCCCTCTGGGATGTTATAAGCTTGGTATTGCTAGTTTTCATGCCCTGAATGGTATGGGTTCTATTGTTGACAATGAACTACATACAAAGTTCTAAAAAAATATAGGCCATTATTCCCAATGTTTGTAACCAAGGGTACCTTAATATCATATTTACTCCACCTAATGGAATTGCATAGAGATCAGTCTCATAGTGATAGTCCCTAATGGATAGGCAAGCTTTTTGACACTTCCCAATACAAGTCATGATGTCCCAGCTGGCAATTTTTACTTGAACTTGTTCATGACCATAAATGAAGCAATATGCCTATTTTTTGGTAGTTGGATCAATAAATTATCAGTGCTACCCAAGTCCAATAGGATCAAAACTTCATTCCCCTTGAGAAATCCTTGGACTATCATACACTATGGGGTGGATATTTTTATGATAAAATTTAGATAAACAATGAGCATTTCTTCTTCTTGACTATGAGTTGGAGGTTCTACATCCACTGAATCTAGGTGTGTTAGCTTTTGATGCTATATATTTAAGAAAATGCAACCACAAGAACTAAAATGAACATACAATATTAAATATATGATAATGGTACTATACTAAGTAGGAAAAATTCATAATAAACTTATGCAACAACTCATAAAACTACCATTAATGAAATCTCACAAAAATAGGATGTTCATGAAAGCACGAGATTCCGGGCGAAGGAAACACTAATTGCGATGCAACCAAAATCAAATGCGCTTAAGTCCTAGAAATGTAAAATGCATGAAACGAAAGAGATGCATTAAAACGAGACACAAACAAATGGAGAAAACACAGCCCTTTCATTAAAATTTCTTGATCTCTGTTACAATGACGCCTCCTCCCTTTTCAGGGGCTAGGAGCGCTAAAAGAATTTGATTACAATCACTTAATGTTCCTCCGCATGCCCACGATTGAAATGGACGGGCCAAGATGATGTCGCCGCTGATGTCGATGAGTTCTTCACCTCTGCTGCTTCTCCTGCGAACAAAGAAACAACCAAGATGTCAGTAGCACCTGCCACAAATGGAAAGTGTTCGTTCTCTAGAATTAACGAAATATGCATGTAAACATTTGCTTGAAACGGTAAATACAGTGAGTCCAAATGGCTTGAAATCTTGACAGAAGACAGAAAAAGTTACTAGAAGGCCATTGCCACTGAGACAGCTGGCCAATCTGCCTTCAAGCGGAATTCGTCCCCGGGCGGGACGAATTCGACTGCAATTCGTCCCTGGGTGGGACGAATTCTTCGTGTTGAAGAAGCCGACCTGCTGCTTGCTCCAATGTCGATTCTCGAGACCTGCCAAATGCCTGCAAACAAGGGGGTTATGTAATTGGGGCCATTTTGGGACGACCCAGATGGTCGGATTCTCCCAATTTGGCCTCTACCCTCGGGAATTTGATCTCGCCACCTGCAAGTCAGTGAAACAACAAAGCGACACAAAACATACTAGAATCTGATAAAAAGTTACGAACTTGCAGCTATGAGTTAACCAAACATGATAACACAAAATACAACCTGAAAAAGTAATCTAGAATGCTCTAAAACTTAGAAAGTGCGGGGGTGCCCAAGTGGGCCTCCCACCGTTGGCACTTGATTTCGACGCCAATCCACTAGGGATGGGCCCAAAACCTCTTAGGATTGGGGGGTCGGCGAATTGGTTGGTTCAGGTGTCCATGTGTTGGATTTGGGTCAGGTTCAAGCTTCCAAAAGCCACCCAACAACCTCCCTTGCAAAAGATATTGGTGGATGCGAGAAGGTGAACCAAAAGGGATGCAAGTGGGTCTTCAACTCGGCAGCACTTCGTTGCTTGAAATCTCCTTCAACCTGTATATTTTGGGTGAGAAAAGTCCCACATTTTATAGACCCATGGGGTCTTTTTTGAGAGGGAAGCATAGGCGCCACGTGTTGGTCATAGGTGCCATGTGGCAGTCTAGTCTTCCCATGAGGGAGGGGAGTCCTCCATGACTTGGGCTTTCATAACTGCCCTTGTGACAGTCCTCTAACGGCCCATATGCTCACCCACACACGCGTGCGAGGTAGGAGTCATTAACTGACTGTCCTTGGCTGCCACTTGGCACCATTCTTCCTTTTGCCCGTTAAACTCAGAATTCATCCCTACCAGTTATGAATTCAGAATCCGTCTCTGGGTGAGACAGATTCTAATTTTGAATTCGTCTCTGGGTGAGACAGATTTGAATCCATCTCTGGGTGAGACAGATTCTGAGCAAAGTGCTTAAATGTGCCAAATTGCCCTTTTGACCTTACAAAATTGCTATGAAAGTGGTTAGGACCACTGTTTGACCTCTGAGGGCTACCCTGGGGGCTATGTTTGTCAAAGCGATCAGTGTTTGCAGTCACGTAATCGGATTGGTGCTATTTTGGTGGCTACAGATGCCCCTTTTTGGGAAGCGCTACGGGTGACGCAGTGCTGAGAAAAAATAGATAACCAAAGAACTAATGATTAGGGTTCCTTGGTAACCTAACCAACTTTTGATGCCTCAAGCATGGAAAGGGCATGCATTCTTGAATCCTTGCTTCTGACGAGCTAAGGAATTTGATTTCAAGTATTAACCTGTTTTGGTGAGGTGTGACTTGAACTTAGACATTGATCAGTCATGAATAGGCGAAGGGCGTTTTATCCTCAGGGGGAACCTTGTGTCAAGCACAAACACAAAACTTTGATCAGTTTTTTGTGATTTTAAAAATATGGGACAGGTCCCACCGTGATCGCCACTGAAAGCACGAGATTCCGGGAGAAGGAAACACTAATTGCGATGCAACCAAAATCAAATGCGCTTAAGTCCTAGAAATGTAAAATGCATGAAACGAAAGAGACGCATTAAAACGAGACACAAGCAAATGGAGAAAACATAGCCCTTTCATTAAAATTTCTTGATCTCTGTTACAATGACGCCTCCTCCCTTTTCAAGGGCTAGGAGCGCTAAAAGAATTTGATTACAATCACTTAATGTTCCTCTTTCCGCGTGCCCACGATTGAAATGGACGGGCCAAGATGATGCCGTCGCTGATGTCGATGAGTTCTTCACCTCTGCTCGCTTCTCCCGCGAACAAAGAAACAACCAAGATGTCGTAGCACCCGCCGCAAATGGAAAGTGTTCGTTCTCTAGAATTAACGAAATATGCATGTAAACATTTGCCTGAAACAGTAAATACAATGAGTCCAAATGGCTTGAAATCTTGACAGAAGACAAAAAAAGTTACCAGAATGCCATTGCCACTGAGACAGATGGCCAATCTGCCTTCAACCGGAATTCGTCCCCGGGCGGGACGAATTCGACCGCAATTCGTCCCCGGGTGGGACGAATTCTTCGTGTTGAAGAAGCCGACCTGCTCCTGCTCCAATGTCGATTCCCGAGACCCGCAAAATGCCCGCAAACAAGGGGGTTATGTAATTGGGGCCATTTTGGGACGACCCGGATGGTCGGATTCTCCCAATTTGGCCTCTACCCTCGGGAATTTGATCTCGCCACCTGCAAGTCGGTGAAACAACAAAGCGACACAAAACATACTAGAATCTGATCAAAAGTTACGAACTTGCAGCTATGAGTTAACCAAACATGATAACACAAAATGCAACCTGAAAAAGTAATCTAGAATGCTCTAAAACTTAGAAAGTGCGGGGGTGCCCAAGTGGGCCTCCCACCGTTGGCACTTGATTCCGGCGCCAATCCACTAGGGATGGGCCCAAAACCTCTTAGGATTGGGGGGTCGGCGAATTGGTTGGTTCAGGTGTCCATGTGTTGGATTTGGGTCAGGTTCAAGCTTCCAAAAGCCACCCAACAACCTCCCTTGCAAAAGAGATTGGTGGATGCGAGAAGGTGAACCAAAAGGGATGCAAGTGGGTCTTCAACTCGGCAGCACTTCGTTGCTTGAAATCTCCTTCAACCTGTATATTTTGGGTGAGAAAAGTCCCACCTTTTATAGACCCATGGGGTATTTTTTGAGAGGGAAGCATAGGCGCCACGTGTTGGTCATAGGTGCCATGTGGCAGTCTAGTCTTCCCATGAGGGAGGGGAGTCCTCCATGACTTGGGCTTTCATAACTGCCCTTGTGATAGTCCTCTAACGGCCCATATGCTCACCCACACACGCGTGCGAGGTAGGAGTCATTAACTGACTGTCCCTGGCTGCCACTTGGCACCATTCTTCCTTTTGCCCGTTAAACTCAGAATTCGTCCCTACCAGTTACGAATTCAGAATCCGTCTCTGGGTGAGACAGATTCTAATTTTGAATTCGTCTCTGGGTGAGACAGATTTGAATCCGTCTCTAGGTGAGACAGATTCTGAGCAAAGTGCTTAAATGTGCCAAATTGCCCTTTTGACCTTACAAAATTGCTATGAAAGTGGTTAGGACCACTGTTTGACCTCTGAGGGCTGCCCTGGGGGTCTGTGTTTGTCAAAGCGATCAGTGTTTGCAGTCACGTAATCGGATTGGTGCTGTTTTGGTGTCTACGAGATGCCCCTTTTTGGGAAGCGACTGTGGGTGACGCAGATGCTTGAGCAAAAATAGATAACCAAAGCACTAATGATTAGGGTTCCTTGGTAACCTAACCAACTTTTGATGCCTCAAGCATGGAAAGGGCATGCATTCTTGAATCCTTGCTTCGACGAGCTAAGGAATTTGATTTCAAGTATTAACCTGTTTTGGTGAGGTGTGACTTGAACTTAGACATTGATCACCATGAATAGGCGAAGGGCGTTTTATCCTCGGGGGGAACCTTGTGTTCATGATTCACGAAATGCCAAGTGTTTGATTGATTTGATTGTTGCTTGTTTACTGCCCCAAGCAGGAGCATGATTGTCTTTGTCAATGATTCTTTGAATGCATGCCATTTTCCTTAATTGGGTGTGTGATTGTTGATTGGTGACTAAGTGTGACTACCCCCTCAAGCGACGAATCGATGAGGGAATGACCTTCGTGAGCAAAGCGACGAGTCGCTTGACCCAAGATGACTTGTGCAAGGGTGCGTTTAGAGGGTTTACCGTTAAGCATATGCAATTTTTCCAACATTTGGACCTATTTTTGGTGGGTGTTAACCCTTTTGGTGATGCCGTAATGAGGTGAAATCATCGAAAATCTAACTTCCCGTGGAGCGGTCCGGCTATTATAGCCTTCTTGGGGAAGTAGGAGAGCGATAATTTGAACCCCGACATCGATTTTCTTTGCCCAGAGGTTAAGTGCAAGAGCACTTGTGTCCGAAAATGTTTATTGCTGTTTTTTTTTGTTGAATTTTGTACTGTTTTTGTTGTTTTTTTTTGTGACGCGTTTGGAGATGCAATTGTCGAAAATCCATCTTCCGTGGAGCGGTCCGGCTATGGTAGCCTTCTTAGGGAGTATGATAGTGACAATTTGTGACTCCAATGTCGATTTTGTATGCCCTTGTTGTCAGGTGCAGTAGCACTCCTGTCGGGCAATTTTATTGTCCTGTTTTTAGTGCATTTTTAGTCATTTTTCGATTTTTTTGAAGTGCTGGCCTGAATTCGTCCCCTCGGGTGGGACGAATTCCAGCTGGAGAATTCGTCCCCGGGTGGGACGAGTGCTAATCAGAGTGCTCGTCCCAGTCAAGGATGAATTCCAGTGTAAAAGGCCTATTTAATGGCCAAAACTTGATTTTGGGCTCATTTGTGTCATTTTTTTCTTGCGATTTTGGAGCTCTGGGAGGAGGAGGTAATTCTATGAAGCGAAGCGCTGCTGGAATTCTCTCAGCCATCATGAGTGCACAAACTAGTTCGAGCGGCGGAGCCGAAGCGAAACCTGTAAGTGTCCCTAGAGTTTATTTTTGCTTTTATTTGATGATTGTTTTTGTGTTGACGCTTTTCAAAACTTGAAGATTTTTTGTGATGTTTTTGTTTAACAGTTAAGGTTAGAAACCCTAGAACTGAAAATTTGATTTGTTATTATTTATTTATTTATTTTTTTGTGTTTGTGTTGTTTTTTTGCTTTGCAGGTTGTTAGGAGCCGGTACCGTGTACCCGCTGCTTTTACTGAGGCGCGATTGGCATTGATCAATGATGACTGGGAATGGCTTGATGCCCTTGGGCTCAAGCAGTGGCTCGACTGGAGCTCGTGGTCCCGGATCAGGCCTATCTGACGGCCCTGATCAAGCTTTGGGATCCGTGGACCAATACTTTTCATCTCCCGACAGG
The DNA here is from genome assembly GCA_028583015.1 of Wollemia nobilis. NCBI lineage: Eukaryota > Viridiplantae > Streptophyta > Pinopsida > Araucariales > Araucariaceae > Wollemia > Wollemia nobilis. The sequence continues at coordinate 3,543,848 of JAQPPZ010002347.1, forward strand.
GGAGATGACTGTGACTCTTGAGGACGTCTATCGGTTGCTTCGGATTTCGATAGATGGTCTGCCTATTAGGACATCGTCGTTTGATCAGCGGACTGCTATACTTATGAGATGTTTTGGGCATGGGGGGCAGCTGGGTGTAGCAAACCCAATGGAGACAGCCGAGGTGGATTGCCAGGCTGGCGGGATTTTGGTTAGCTGGTGGCAGGAGAGGGGGGTGTTAGGAGTGAGGCACGCATTCTTGATGGGCCTCATTTCTAACATTCTTCTCCCCGATTCATCAAGCACGAGGTTCCCGTGGAACCCGCTGGATTTGGTGTGGCGAGTTGGCAGAGTGCCCGATAGAGGCACCGTTGATTCCGAGATGGGGACAGACTTTGTTGGCACAGCTCTACGGGGAGCTGTATGGGGTCCGCTGTCGACAGCGGAAGGGTGTCAGTTGCAGTTTTTTGTTGCAGTGTTGGGGTTGGCAGCACATAGCTATTGAGAGGCCTACCGGGTTACCGTGGACGACTCGGGCGGTGATGGAGGATGAGGAGATTGGTTATGCAGTTTTGTGGCGGCGGTCTGCGGAGCAGGGGCAGAGTCGGCGATGGGCAGGTGCCGTTGAGCACTACACTGATGCCTTTTCTCGGCTCACTCCAGGGGAGGTGTTTTGGCGTCCCTATCGGGACTGTCCAGCCTGGCCTGAGGCTGGAGAGTGGCTCCGACGGGTACGCAGGGAGCGGTGGTTGACTGGGCGACACGGGATAGAGCATGAGTTCTTTTCATACGATCGGGTTACACGACGCTTCGGGGTGCGCCAGGGGTTGCCTGGTGAACCCGTGGTCTATCGGAGGCATGGATATGAAAGGGGGTTAGATCCATCGATCACTGTGCCATTGGGCGAGGAGTCCAATGCAGTGATTGGTGTCCCAAACGTGGATGACGTCGGGACTACCACCGAGTATGACTCGTGGTGGGTTTTATGACGATGGAGAGGAGAGGGGCCACTGGGAGGCACGGAGGCGGCAAGTGGAGGGTGCCGAGGTAGCGAGGGGATGATTGGGGGGCTCCATTGGATGATGCAGACATGGTTGATGTGGGTGATGAGGATGTAGACTTGGGCGCTCCGGATCAGCCGGACATGCAGGACGTGGATGAGCAGTGGGAGCCAGAGCGAGCTGCTGTTCCAGAGGATCCTGTTCGTCAGGCAGACACAGAGGAGGTGGAGTCTGAGATACGCGCTAAAAATGCACGACTGATAGAACTGCTGTGGATACGGGATCTAGAGTTGGGGGATGCGAGGCAGGAGAGGGATATCCTGTGGTCTGAGCTGGCAGAGAGGGATAGGGTTTTGGCACAGTGCGACGATGCGGTGTCATACTATCATCGGTGAGAGGTAGAGTGGTGTCGTCACCGGATAGAGTTGGAGAGGGAGGTCATCCGCCTTGGTGGGCGACTTCCTGAGCCCTCGGTCAGTGGATCTTCTCACCGGATGAGGGATAGTGTGACTGAGCAGTCAGCATCATCTCATCGCCGACGATTAGATGAGGGAGGCGGTAGCAGGCATGATGCGGGGGCTGGCAGTAGCCGCCCTGCAGGGTCCCATAGGACCCACACCACGGGGGGTAGTTCCCGTCGCACCGATCCTACATGATTATGGTGGTCGACGCTTTAGGTTGGGTTTTTTGGATATGATTGCGGGGTCTGAGGACCGATTTTGTAGCCTGCGGGCATTTTTTTTTTTTGGCGATATATATATATATATACCTGTTTTTTTTGGTTTTGTACGTGTGATGTTTTTATTTTTGTTATGCATGATGGCTAATGACTATGGATTTATGCATATTTATTTATTTTGATGAATGCTTATGTTATGATGAATGCAAATGTTTTTGATTTCTTTATGTGATATGCAAAGTGAATGAATTGAATTTTGTGATGATTGGTTATGGCACCATAGGTTGTTTAAGATGCTTTTTATTGTTATGGTGTATGACTCTTGTATGGATATATGTGGTTTTCTATTTTTGTATTTTCTGATGGTATTATAAGGATGATAAGCAGTGCAGATGGTTTAGGAATGTATGTTATGTTTTTTGAGATTCAGATAGTTTTAACTCACTATCCATGACTGTACTTTATCTTACAAGACTTTTGGACAAGGTATGAATCGGACTTGTTTTTGACCAAGTTATTTTACATCCCTGTGTGTGCAATTGAGTTCATTTAGTGGTATTTGTTAGGATACCACCAGTGCCAGATGGGCTTTCAACCGAACCTGTACTGAGGATCACCTAATTAGCTCCATGAATTCCTTTGTTGTATGTACTAAGTTTAATCTGCGATGTAATCCAGGATGCCATAAGCTAGCTCATCCACATGCAAACATTGATCTGTATGCAAGTTAATGTGACAGATATATCGTCATGCGGGAGGTTTACTTCTGTTACCGATAGGCTATCAACCAAATTGGTACTGAAGCTTGCCTTATGACCTATAGAATGCTTGAGAGTTCCGGGGATTCAAGGTCAACTCCCTTCTTTTCTTCAATTGTATTGGGATACTTGCTCATTTGTAGTGATGAGATCACTGTTTATTTTGATTTGTTTTTCTTTCGAGCAAGGGACCGGGGATATGGAGTGACGAAAATCACCGTTGTTTTTGCCTTTTGATGTGTGCACTGTAGGTTGTCAAATTTTTGATTTTTGACATTTTGCAAATTTTTGGTGTTTTGCAACTATTGAGAACTTTAGGGATTCTTAGGGAATTGGGTAGGGAGGATGCTTGTCCTTTTGCCAACTCTCAGCATTCTAGGGGTCATTCGCACATGGGGATGATCAAGATAACCGTTTCGCTTGTGGTGACCTAGATTACTTTGTAGGTTTCATCTTTCGTTCACACAACTTGGGAATTTTTAGTGTTTTAATTTGTGTTGGGATGTTACGTAACAAGGTGTATTTCAAGTATGACTCTACCTTCGTAAAATCTGTTCGATTTGATACATTACATGGTTAAAGAGGAAAATGATGACTGAATCACCGAAACTCTTGATACATTTACGGACCACCGACTGTAGTGTGGTAAAAGTTATGCATGGTGTTTTTGTTGTTTTTGTAAAATGGAACTATGCGGAACAAGATGGACTAGCAGAGCAATTGCAGCCTATGGTGCCTTTGACCTATACAACCACAAATATGCAATGTATGGATCCAATGCTTAATGCAACTACATATTTTTGTACTTTTGATGGATTGATTTTGTGAATGTGAATATGCGGTGCTAGAGGAACTCTCTATTGATGAATTTGACCAAGCGATTGCGATAATCGTTGGAGCTTTTTAGGTTTGACCAAGTGATTGCGATAATCCTTGGAGCTTTTTGGTGTGACCAAGTGATTGCGATAATCCTTGGAGCTTTTTGTGGTGACCAAGTGATTGCGATAATCCTTGGAGCTTTTTGGATTGACCAAGTGATTGCGATAATCCTTGGAGCTTTTTGTTTTGACCAAGTGATTGCAATAATCCTTGGAGTTTTTGGATTGACCAAGTGATTGTGATAATCCTTGGAGCTTTTTGCTTTGACCAAGTGATTGCGATAATCCTTGGAGCTTTTTGTGGTGACCAAGTGATTGCGATAATCCTTGGAGCTTTTTGTTTTGACCAAGTGATTGCGATAATCCTTGGAGCTTTTTGTTTTGACCAAGTGATTGTGATAATCCTTGGAGCTTTTGGATTGACCAAGTGATTGTGATAATCCTTGGAGCTTTTTGAGGATATGGCTTTCTTAGATGTGGAATGGTCACAAATGACTGATATTCAAGGGTTCTGTTTCCTTGATACCATCAAGAGAAGCTAGCCGGTATGTCCCGGGTCCTATTATGCTATCAATGACATATGGACCTAACCAATTTGCCGCGAATTTGTCCCTCATGTGGGATGGCAAATTTGAGTTATGTTGGTTTTCCTTCAAAACCAAATCACCAACCCGAAAGTCCCTTAGGTGAACTTTCATGTTGTAAGCCCTTTTAAGTCGCTCTTGATAGATACGTAAATGCTCGAGAGCATTAACGTGTCGTTCGTCAAGCAACGTAAGTTGGTCTAACCGGGCTTGCCGCGCAGTGTTATCATCGATGAACTCCTGCATTGATATGCGGAGGGAAGGAATTTCCAACTCGAGAGGCATTACTGCCTCTGAGCCATACACGAGCGAAAACGGAGTTGCCCTAGTGGGCGTCCGAATGCTAGTGCGATAAGCCCAAAGGGCAAGTGGGATTTGTATGTGCCAATCCTTATGACTGTCTACGACTGTCTTTTTAAGGATGGTGACTAGTGTTTTGTTTGATGCCTCTGCTTGCCCGTTTGCTTGCGGATAATAGGGCGTTGAAAAGTTGTGCTGAATTTTGTACTTTGTGGTCAAAGCACGCACGTCTTTGTTCTTGAATGATGGCCCATTATCCGAGATTATTTTGGATGGAATACCAAAATGACATATGATGTTATGCAAGATGAACTCCACAATGCGGGGTCCTTTCGTTGAGGTTAACGAAATTGCTTCCACCCATTTGGTAAAATATTCTGTGGCCGTTATGATAAACGTGTGACGGCCTGACGATGCAGGGGAGATCTTTCCGATTAGATCGAGGCCCCACTACGAAAATGGCCAAGCAGAATGGACTGTCTATAGGGCTTGGGAAGGTACGTGCATCAAATTGGCATGATGTTGACACTTCACGCACTTCTTGACATACTCGCAACAATCTCGCTCTAAAGATGGCCAATAATAGCCCATGCGAAGAATGCGCTTTGCGATGGCCATACCACTAAAGTGACCACCACATGTACCGTCGTGCGCTTGGGCGACTGCCCAAGTGGACTCTTGCTAGTCCAAACAACGAAGAAGAATTCCGTCATAACTGTGACGATACAAAATGTCTCCTATCAAGACATACTTAGCCGCTTTCTGCTTGAATGTTCGTTTTGCGGCGTGCGTCAATCCAAAGGGAAGATTACCTAACTTGAGGTAGTCTCTTATGGGTAAATACCAGTCTTGTTTATCAGAAACCTCGACAGTATGAACAGCCAATCCCTTTCGAAGTTCTTCCCTAACAAATGCTGATTGGGATAGAACTTGTAAGAATAGCATTGTGTTGCTATTAATGGGAGTGGGGGAAAACAAGGACCCCCAGTTGGCACGTTTCAGACGATCTCGGATTCGAAAGAACTTATCCGAGGATGGTTCAATCTGGATCATGTGGATTTCCTGGCGTCAAGTCTGAGCTTGCACGCTCCATCGTGGATTGCGATAAGGTTTTGACTTGGATGGTTGTCATATCACCCGAAAGGTCTTGCGGGATTAGTGACCCCAAAGAGGCCATTGTGTTCGCAAAATGATTTGATGATCGAGGGAGTGCCTCGATGTCATACCACTCAAGTTTTGCCAAGAATTTGTCCACGAGGGCTTTATAGGCCTTCGAACCGGGCATTTGCATTGATATACCCCTTTGACTTGATTGACTATTAACAAGCGAATCACCAAAGATATTCAATCGTTTGATGTTCATGGCGATTGCTGTTTGAAGACCTAGGAGCAAGGCTTCATATTCTGCATTATTGTTGGTGCACTGGAAGTTTAATTTAAATGACAGGGGCATTGGAGCGCCCTGCGATGTGAAGAATACAATTCCTGCGCCACCACCTTGCTCGCATTTAGAACCATCGAAGAACAAGGTTATGTCGGCCTGTGACTCAAGCTCATCAGAATCTGGCGATTCTGAGACATGGAAGACCCCATCATCGGGTAGTTCTATGACCAGAGGCTGATCGTCTTCAAGAGGAGCCTCTGCTAGTTGATCGGCTATGACTTGTCCTTTGATAGATTTTTGCCCAATGAACTCAATGTCAAATTCCGTCAACAACATGATCCATTTCGCCGTGCGACTACTATGATAAGTACGACTCATCATGTATCGCAATGGATTCTCCTTAGACACAACATACGTAGTGTTGCTCAAGCATGTAGTGGCATAGCTTTTTGGTAGCAAACACCACTGCCAAGCAGAGTTTCTCAACGTATGCATAGTTAAGTTCGTAACTGACCAGGGTGTGGCTAAGATAGTAAGTAGCCTGTTCTTTGTGAAGTTCATTCTTTTGGGCTAGCATGGCTCCCAGTGCCACCTTAGTAGCTGAGATGTATAAGTAGAACGACACTCCTGGTCTAGGTGGTGCCAATACTGGCGGCAAAGCCAAGTATTGTTTGATTTCATCAAAGGCTGGATTGGCACTCGTCATCCCAATGAAATGTGACCCCCTTGTGCAATAATTTGTTCATGGGTCGGCATTTGTCGGATAATTGTGCTATGAAGCGTTTAATCGACGCGACCTTTCCTTGCGGACTTCGAGTCGCTTGATAGTAGTTGGGGGAGCCATTTCAAGGATTGCCTTGACTTTCTTTGGGTCCACTTCAATGCCTCGTTTTGAGACTATAAAACCCAAGAGTTTTCCGGATGTGATGCCAAATACGCACTTCTTGGGATTCGATCTGACCTTATGCTCTATGAGGCGATCGAGAATCTTGCTTAAGTCACCGAGATGATCTGAGCGCAAAGGAGACTTGGCTAACAAATCATCCATGTAATCTTCCATAGTTTTGTGCATGTAATCGTGGAAGATATATGTCATTGCACGTTGGTAGGTAGCGCCAGCATTTTTAAGGCCAAAAGGCATGACCTTATAACAAAATGTCCCCCAAGGCGTTGTGAATGCCGTTTTAAGTTGGTCTTCAGGATTGATACGAATTTGGTTGTATCCTGAGAAGCCATCCATTAGGGAGAGCATTTCATGACCTGTTGTAGCGTCTACTAGCGCGTCGATGCTTGGCAAGGGGAAATCATCCTTAGGACTCGCTTTGTTTAGGTCTCAAAAATTGGTGCATATGCGAATCCTCCCATCGGGCTTCTTGACGGGAACCATGTTGGATAGCCATGGCGGATAATCCACGCAGATGACAAACTGTGCATCCAACAACTTTTGTAATTCGTCTTTGACCATCAAGGCCACTGTTGGGTGCATCTTGCGTAGTTTTTGCTTTACAGGCTTGATTGTCGGATCAAGCGTCAAATTATGCGTGACTAGCTGCGGGTCTAGTCCCGGCATGTCTTTGTATGACCATGCAAAAACCTCCTTCTTCGCTTTGAGAAGGGTAATGTAATTGGCTTGCTCTTCGGGGGAAAGAATTACCCCCAGTTTGATAATCTGTGGATTCGTTGGGTCTAAGACGATGTCTACGTCAGTTGTTTCTTCGACTGACATGTGGGATCCTTCCTCCAACTGATGTGGAGTCGGGATCAAATGGATATCATTGGCTGAGTTTAAATCTGCGTTTGGAACCTCGGGTCCCTCTTCAGCCTAAAAAATTTCTTGAGTTGTCCTTGGGGTCAAATGAGGCATTTCACCGAAAGGCCAGTACTCTGATGGTGATAAAGGTGAATTGACGCGATCCCAGTCGATGGCATCTATGTCTAGATGCAATGACCGTGTTGGATCGGCCAGATTGTGGATGGGTGCGATCAAATCAATGGAGATCATGTGGATGGAATGAATTTGGTCTCCAGAACCACGGGTGTGATAGCTCGATTCTTTTAGATGCTCCCTATACTCTGGATCTGGCTCTACGGGAACGGGCACGAATGGATCTTCCCTAGGTGCAAATTTTGCAAAAAGGAGGGCGGGGTCTTCCCTCGGCACTGCTGTCATGATGGGATCTCGAGGTGGACGATGCTCATCTTGAATTTGGAGCCATGGGTCTAACACTTGGTCCCACCTTGCTGGGTCTACTTGCCATTCATGCCCCAGCAGTATGCCCATCTGTCCCATTAGATCTTCATGAGTTAAAGCGCGGTGATGTCTTCGTGCATGTCTGAGATAATCCATCTCAGTCTCATCTTCTGAATCGCTTTCATAGATCCAAAATTGTTCATCCTCTCCAGCAACTGTTGATTGCGACGTTGAGGATCCTCCTTGTTCCAATAAGTTAATCTGGTCCCATTGTGGTTGTTCCACTCTTGGTGGAGGGACCTGATTCTCTTGATGCCGTGTTGTTTCGTCTGGAATCTCTAAGGGGAACAACTTCAAAAAGATGTCCGACAGGTGTTGGTTTTCTCTTTGAGGACCACTGTCTGAAATTTTGCCTCTCTCTAGCAAAGGAGAGGGATTATCGCTATTTCCGGGGGTGTTTGTTGACCATGGGAGGTAGTCTCCCAATGTGTATTCTGTATTTGGATTGGCATAAGGGTCTAATGCCAATCCCCCCTTGTTGCCTATTTCTAGGCCTTGCATATTTTCAACCAAGATGTCTAATGGCAGGGGATGGTTGAACCCTACCCCTGACTTGTCATATGGCATCTGATATCTTGGTTGGCAAAGGATCCGCATCCCTTGCTCATATCTGCCTAGCCCGTATCCATGCCAATTGCATTGGCCGAGATATTTTAGGGCAAAATATGGGTTTGACAGATAGTTGATGTTTTCAACAAAAGGCTCTTCGTCTGCTTCCTTTTGTTGGCATGGTTCAAGACCATGATCAAGGCCCCCATACACGAAATTTTTCTGGTTTGGAGGGTAGCCTAGAGGAACAATTGTCCCTATGGGAAGGTGAGGTCTTCCCATGTCTTGTACTGACTCCAATGCTGGCGTCGCCACAACATTTTGTACCAAATATTCCCCCAAGCCCGTACTGGCCATTTCAACAGTGATTGTTGATGATTGGGTGGGAGGAAATGGTAGTCCTTCTTGACTCCATTCCATGTTTGGTGTTTCAGGAGTCTTAGTTCCTGTTGTGCTGGGTGTTTTCTCCGTTGATACCATTGAGATTGTGGGCAACCTTTCTTCCAAGGGTTTAACCTCTTCCACGATCTGTTTTCCCTTGTCCTTCTGTTGGGCCATGATAGGTGGCGTTGATGATGAAGGAGCAGGTGATGAGGTCTCACCCGGTCGGGATTTTGCCTTGTTGGCCACCGGTGGTGCCTCGCGGTATCGGACTCTGTTTAGATGGATTTAATTGAAAATCCAAATGCGTTGAAGGGAGGGTCGATTGAGGCATGAATTGTACCGCATTGCAATACTTGAAGGGCTCTAAGTCCATTGGGACTACATGTATTTCTCCCTCATAAGCATACTTTAAGCATTGGTGGGCGATCGAAGGGACACACTTCATGTCCCCGATCCAAGGCCGCCCTAGCAAGATATTATAAGCCATTTCACCTTCCAAAGACATGGCATAGTGTAGGTATTGTCTTTTGTCCTACCCGGATAGGCGGAACAACCGTGCCGATCGTCGAGCATATTGCATCGTTGAAAGCTCGTAGTGTGTACGTGGAGGCTGTGATGTGAGAGGCTGGCAGCTTCAAATGTTTTAAGGCTGTAGTGGTAATGATGTTACTGGACGAGCCAGTATCTATCAAGTACTCTCTTGTACGGAATCCCGTTGACCCGTGCGATAACGTGCAGGGGTGGATCTGCCATGTCATTCGATATCGTTTTGACCTCATCTTCTCTGAATGTGATGACCGGCTCTGTACATCGTTTCACATGTCCTACGAAGTTGTTGAAAGAATTTGCTTCGTGGGGCTGTAATTCAATGGCTTTTAAACTGTCCATAAGAGCTTCCCTATGGGGTGCCGATCGTTGAATAAGCTCGTAATGGACAGCCTAGCCGATGTGGTCTGCAAACTCTTCGTGAGTTTGGTTCGTATTGTGACCTCGGGTCTAGGCGGAGGCAACTGCGTTGGGCGTTGTTGAGGCTGCGATGTTGTCGGAACTTCCCTCGTAGCTACCTTGGGGGCAACTGCTGGGTACCTTCTGTTCCTTGTTACTATGCTAATCATTCCCACAAATCCTCGCGTGGGAAGATCCTGTCGCACCTCGTTAATCTGGAGTGGTTTTTTCTGTGCCTCGTGGGCAGGCAAGGGGTCCTTGAATACCCCCATTTGTTGGTTGTTTGGCACGATGGGGTTGTCCACGACCAATGTTCTATTGTCGATCAAATCCTGGACTAGTTCTTTGAATTTCTAGCACCCATTCAAGTCATGTCCTCTGCGCCTATGGAATCTACAATACAATTCTTCTCTATACCCCCTAGGCTTGGGAATGTTAGGGTCTATAGTTTGAATTTCTGGCAGAGTGACTAAATTTTCCGCTGACAAGCGATCAAATAAGGAATCCCTAGACTCCGCATATGGGGTGAAATGTCGTCTAGGGCGACGCGGGTAATTTTGCTCCTGCCTTCTATTATCTCTTTCATAAGCAGGAGGCACTCGCTCGGTAATTAGCCTTTGGGGCTGCGTTTCTTGCACGAGCGCGGGAACATTTATCGCAACTTGGTTGACTCGCAGCGTGTTGTGGTTGCGTTGTCCCGGTTTTAGTGGTTTTATTCCACTCTTTCTTTTTAGGCTTAGCGATTGCGCCTTCACCTATTTTAATCTCTTCTATGACTCTGGCTTGCGCCAAAGCTTCTTCTAAGCTATCGTATTGCCGCAGCAACAATAGACCAGAGATTGATTTTAAGCAACTTTTTGCGAACATCTGCGTGAGATCATACATAGGAGGACGGTAGGGTAACTTAGAAAGCAAAGCTCTCCATCGATTCCCATATGCTGCCATTTTTTCCTCCTCAAATTGTTTGAGGCTCGCCAGATCACTCAGTGATGCCTTCTTCCTTGTGTTGAAGGCAAAGCGTTCAAGAAACGCATCTACTAATTGATCTAAGTTGCTTATGCTGTGTTTGGGTAGTTGTGTGAACCAATCCGAGGCAGGGCCTGTGAATGTGGTTATGAATGTTCTAAGCAACAATGCGTCATTATCTTGGATGCCGAAGCATTGGCTTAAAAATCTTGTAACGTGTTCTTGTGCATCCTCTTCACCTTTAAAAACTGCCAATTGAGGCAACTTGAAGTGCTTGGGGTAAAGAGGTGTAGGCACTGAGGGATGCACCGGATTACTGCGGAGTTGACGTAATGTGGGTTTTTGATGCCCAATAGCTTTTGTTTCCACAGACTCCAAACGCTCCAATAGCGCTTGGTATGCATCGAAAGATTTTATTTCTTCCTCTCTTGTTCTCTCTCGTTGTAAGTTATGATAAACTGGAGGCCTATGGAGGGGTGGCCGAATGGCAGCCCTCCTGCCTTGATGGGGAGTTTCAACATATTCTACTTCTGGTTCGTACTCCTCGTAAAATTCTTGAGGAGTCTCTGGGCGAGACCTATAACCCTGATTGAGTCCTTGCTGAAGGTACCCATCGTTGTTTCGGGGAGTGGCCTCCCTCTCGGGTCTATAAGGTCTTGGAGGCAAAGCTTGGCGAGGTCGTGGAGACCTGTCCTGTACCAACGGATTATGCCTCTCATACTGTTCAGCCCTTTGGATGCGAGGGGTTAGCTCCCTCTCAGGTAGTTTATAGCGTAGTTCATCCGCTTCACGTTGCATGCGCTCTCTATCCAAGCGGTGTCGATACTCTATCTCCTGATGACTTTGTTTAAGCCGCATGATTTTGGCTTGATGGGCGGCATGTTGGGCGACTATCGGGTCAATTTGGTCTACCCTATTTTGCTCAGGAGGTTCGAATGTTTCCCCTATGTGTTTATCTTGATTTTGATGATCTGAAATTCCAATGGGTCGCTTCCCTCTGTCGAGGTATGCGGCATGTACTCGAGGTCCTGGCCTCAAGGGGTGATCATGATGTCCAGCTGGTGCGGAAACGCAAGGTTCCCGCGTTGCATGTTGTTGTCCTTGAGGAATGCGATGATCTTCCTCGCGTTCCCTCTCATAGGTGTGAAGGGGGTGGGCGGAGTTAGGTCGCCCTATGTAAGGAGCCCTACGCTCTAGATTTTGTCTCTCTATTTTGATGGGAGGTAAAGAAGGGATACCATATCCACGTTGTCCCTCTAAATGGATGGTGTACCTATCTAGCACTTCATCGCACCGTGGCCACTCATGTCTAACCTCAGAAGGCGATTCTCTATTTATATCAAGGTCTACATGTAGGGCGTCTTCCCGAAAGGGGCTGCCTTGAATGGGCATACCCCACCGAGGATTCTGAATTGGATTCTTTTGTAGGTTGGACCGATAAGGCGGTATGACCAAATCCTCAAGACTGAAGCGAAGACGACTTGTGCCTGCTTCTTGTGTACCTTCCGGAGCTTCTGCCCTTGATTGGGCTTGGCTGTGGGTGTACACCATTGCGGTGCTTCTATGCTATCTAAACAGATTTTTATCTCTTTTATGATGATTTTTGTTTTTGTCTACACTAAGCAGAAATAAACACACGCATACACAAATCGTGATTATCTCTTTTAAGGATTAATAGTGTGTCCTAAACTGGTTTAGTGCATTTTGATGTTTTGTTTTGTTTTTGTAGGTTTTGAAGATCATTTAAATGCATTATGATGGCTCATATAACTCCCAAAATGGTCGCCCCTTCAATATACCAACTAGGCCGATATACCAACCTCTCTATATACCCGCCCTTACGAGAGGGAGACTATAGGTACGTGAGAGCAGAAGGTACGTGGTACGTAGGTAGTACGAAAGGGGGATTGTCCTGTTAATGGCACCTACCATAGAAAACTTATCCTCGCGCGCATGGGAATCACCCTAGTGACACTCGGTCTATTTTCATCAGGATTTACGCCTAACAACAGTTGACAATCGGGAAATGGATGCAAAGCTAAGCCAAGGTGGTGATGAACCCACCGTTGGTCTTGCTCAAGGGCTGGGGTCTTACGACCAGCTCCTTGGTTTAAAATTGTTTCGTGATGTGTGTGGGATTCATTTTATTTAACGAAAATGAAACAAGCATGAATGATTTTCCCTAAGCATGCAGGATAAAATGAAAACAGTCAAAGAAACAGAAACAAAAACAAAAATTTTAACAGAGATTATAAAAATCCCTACCTCTTCTTTGCCTGCTCCAGTTTCTTCTGAATTTCTGCTCTAAAAATCTACAGGCAGGAATTCGTCCCTCTGGGAGACGAATTGCAGAACAGAATTCGTCCCTCCCAGAGACGAATTTGAATTCGTCTCAGGGTCAGACGAATTGTAGTTAAGAATTCGTAACAGTCAGAGACGAATAGCAGTCTGCAACAAAAAAATGTACCTGTCAAGCACAAACACAAAACTTTGATCAGTTTTCTGTGATTTTAAAAATATGGGACAGGTCCCACCGTGATCGCCACTGAAAGCACGAGATTTCGGCCGAAGGAAACACTAATTGCGATGCAACCAAAATCAAATGCGCTTAAGTCCTAGAAATGTAAAATGCATGAAACGAAAGAGACGCATTAAAATGAGACACAAGAAAATGGAGAAAACATAGCCCTTTCATTAAAATTTCTTGATCTCTGTTACAATGACGCCTCCTCCCTTTTCAGGGGCTAGGAGCGCTAAAAGAATTTGATTACAATCACTTAATGTTCCTCTTTCCGCATGCCCACGATTGAAATGGACGGGCCAAGATGATGCCGCCGCTGATGTCGATGAGTTCTTCACCTCTATTGCTTCTCCTGTGAACAAAGAAACAACCAAGATGTCAGTAGCACCTACCGCAAATGGAAAGTGTTCGTTCTCTAGAATTAACGAAATATGCATGTAAACATTTGCCCGAAACAAGTAAATACAAGTGAGTCCAAATGGCTTGAAATCTTGACGAAAGACAGAAAAAGTTACCAAAAGGCCATTGCCACCGAGACAACTGGCCAATCGCCTTCAACTGGAATTCGTCCCGGGCGGGACGAATTCGACCGCAATTCGTCCCCGGGTGGGATGAATTCTTCCGTGTTGAAGAAGTCGACCTGCTGCTGCTCCAATGTCGATTCTCGAGACCTGCAAAACACCCCGCAAACAAGGGGGTTATGTAATTGGGGCCATTTTGGGATGACCCAGATGGTCGGATTCTCCCAATTTGGCCTCTACCCTCGAGAATTTGATCTCGCCACCTGCAAGTCAGTGAAACAACAAAGCGACACAAAACATACTAGAATCTGATCAAAAGTTACGAACTTGCAGCTATGAGTTAACCAAACATGATAACACAAAATGCAACCTAAAAAAGTAATCTAGAATGCTCTAAAACTTAGAAAGTGCGGGGGTGCCCAAGTGGGCCTCCCACCGTTGGCACTTGATTTCGGTGCCAATCCACTAGGGATGGGCCCAAAACCTCTTAGGATTGGGGGTCGATGAATTGGTTGGTTCAAGTGTCCATGTGTTGGATTTGGGTCAGGTTCAAGCTTCCAAAAGCCACCCAACAACCTCCCTTGCAAAAGATATTGGTGGATGCGAGAAGGTGAACCAAAAGGGATGCAAGTGGGTCTTCAACTCGGCAGCACTTCGTTGCTTGAAATCTCCTTCAACCTGTATATTTTGGGTGAGAAAAGTCCCACCTTTTATAGACCCATGGGGTCTTTTTTGAGAGGGAAGCATAGGCGCCACGTGTTGGTCATAGGTGCCATGTGGCAGTCTAGTCTTCCCATGAGGGAGGGGAGTCCTCCATGACTTGGGCTTTCATAACTGCCCTTGTGACAGTCCTCTAACGGCCCATATGCTCACCCACACACGCGTGCGAGGTAGGAGTCATTAACTGACTGTCCCTGGCTGCCACTTGGCACCATTCTTCCTTTTGCCCGTTAAACTCAGAATTCATCCCTACCGATTACTGAATTCAGAATCCGTCTCTGGGTGAGACAGATTCTAATTTTGAATTCGTCTCTGGGTGAGACAGATTTGAGTCCGTATTTGGGTGAGACAGATTCTGAGCAAAGTGCTTAAATGTGCCAAATTGCCCTTTTGACCTTACAAAATTGCTATGAAAGTCGTTAGGACCACTGTTTGACCTCTGAGGGCTGCCCTGGGGGCTGTGTTTGTCAAAGCGATCAGTGTTTGCAGTCACGTAATCAGATTGGTGCTGTTTTGGTGTCTACAGCTCATACAAAATATGGAGATCTCAAATGATCCATGCTTCATACAAGTTCGACATTGTGTCTAACTTGTATTCTACTCTCTTATCTATTCTCTACTATCCTCTATGGTCCTATCACTCTTATATATCAAAGGCCTATATATAATGAGATATATCTCTTGGTCTTTCACCTACCTATGACTCCTCATCTTCCTATTCTATGAATCATGTACACATGGACTACATGCACATTTACATCATCAAGTACTTTGCACATTCTAACAACACTTGTGCATTTATTATATTGCATAAAGTAAATATTAATCAAACTCCTAATCTAGAGATGTACCCAAGGTGATACATTGGCATGTACCAAATAATGTAATATATTCCATCACCCTCCTATATTACATTAGTTGGTTATTGAAGACTTCAGTCTTCAATATGGTCTTTGTCCCGGTTCTAGAACTTGAGCTCTTCTTTTTTTCTTTCTTCATTGTACTCTTTGTCTATATCCTGATCAAGTAAATAATTAGTATCTTCAGTTTGTTCCTTTAGTTCACTTTAATTAGTATTCAACTTGAAAGTATTTTCTTTCATATTCATATTTTCCTTTCTGTCATGCTTCCTTTTTTTTTTTCTTCTTCTTCTTCTTTGTTTTTGCATTTTTACTAGTGCTATATCTTCTTCATGGTGATTTAGTATATCATCACAATAGTATTTGCCAGGATTCAATATTTTATTGCTAATATGTTCATTTTGTTTCATGTTTTGAAAGAATTCAAAAATAATTAATGATAGGTATATCATCAAACATTCTTTTGATGTAAATATAACTATGTTTTGAGTATTCCACCAAGATTTGAAAAGTACTTCATAAAGATAACCAATTAATGTCATAAAATTTCCTTCTTTTGCTTCCTTGAGAAACAAAGAGATTCTTTTTTTTACTAGTAGACAAATACTTGTATCCATCAAAAATATCTATTAAGTTTTGTGAATAAAATTTCAATTCATGAAATAGTTATTTATTATTGAATGCATTCCTCACTATTTCATCTATGCTTCTTTTAATTTAATTTTTTAAGTGGAATTCCTTATAGCTTCCTAGTATTATATATTGAGAATAGTTTTGGTAGAATATTTTAACTTTCAAAAACTATAGAGGTTGACTACCTTATGACTCCTTAATTTAGAGATCAAACTCAATGAATTATTTTCAATTCTCAAATTTGTAGGATACCCCAAAAATTCTAATGAATATAGAATACTATTGGAAAGAAGATACTTAGGATTTTATGTATCTCATAGACCACTTAATGTGTGGTTCTTCTTATTTACATAGAGAACTATTATGTGCTTTAGGATATTGAACTTATTTCTTTTTTCTTGCTCTATATTCTCTTTTCTTATTTTTTTTATAATAATATCTATTAAACTCTTCTTGGATTCTTGAGCTAAATATTTATAAGAGCTCCATTTCTTTTACTATAATGTCTTCTTTCTCTATATTGACTTTTGTGGCTAATATCAAGGTCTATATGATCTATATATTTTTCTTTCTTTTAATTTCTTCCTATAATGACCTCTTGGACTAATATCAAAGTCTATATGACTTTATGACCTAAATATCTTTCTTATCAACTCCTTTCTATAATGGCATTTTAAGACTAGATCAAGGTCAATATGACCTGAATATTCTTTCTCTTTATCAAATTTTTTTTAGGAATATTTAAATTCTTCCTTGATCTGATTGGTCCACTAATAAAGTGGTGATAATATATCATACAACATATTCTAATCATCATACTAGTGTGAAAGTGCATCAACCACTAAATTATACTTTCCTTTATTATAAGTAATTTTATAATCACACCCTAATAATTTGGAGATCCACCTTTCTTGTTCTGGGGTGGCTACTCACTATTCCAAGAAATACTTAAGACTTTGGTGGTCTATTTTAATTGAAAAGTGATACCCAATAAGGGATCATGGCCAACAACTAACAACATGCAAAATGACCAACATCTCCTTTTCATAAGTTAATTTTCCCAAAATTTTATTTGATAGCATCTTGTTGGTGAAATCCAATGGTCTTCCTTCTTGCATCAAAACCACCCCAATTCCACTACCTAAAGCATAATTTTTAATTACAAAGTGTTTAGAGAAATAGAGCATTGCTAACATCAACATGGATGTCATAGCTTATTTTAGGTCTTTGAAAGCTTATTTTGCTAGTTTTGACCACGTGAATGAGTTTTTCCTCAACATAACTATTATTAGGGTTGCTATATTCCCATAGTTATAAATTATTTTTTGATAATACCCAGTGAGACCTAAGAAACCTCAAAGGCCCTTGAGGTTTTGAGGCTTTGACAATTTTTGTATAGCTTGGATTTTCTTTGCATCCACTTTAACTTTGTCCTTTGATACGATATGATCTAAGTAATCCACCTATTACATACTGAAAGAAAACTTTGACTACTTTGCATAAAGTTGATTCTTAGAAAAAAATGTGAGGCTTGATACAAATGTTTGAGATGCTCCTCCCAAGTGTGACTATAAATCAAAATATCATCAAGAAGACTAAAATAATTTTATCTAAAAAAGGAAAAAAAATTACATTCAATAGGATCTAGAAAGTGGAAGGTGCCTTGGTCAAACCAAAGGGCATGACTAGAAATTTGTAATACCCTTTATGATTTCTAAAGGTAATTTTAGGAACGCTTTCTTCCTTAATTCTAATATGATGGTAGCCTGATAACAAATCCAATTTTATGAAATATTGGGTGCCATGCAACCCATCCATCAAATCATCAATAACAACAATAGGAATTTTTTCTTGATGGTTATTTTATTGAGTTCTTGGAAATCCATATATAACTACCATGACCCATCCTTTTGATGTACCAACAAAAATGGAGAGAAATATGGATTGACATTGGGTTGATAACCCCTATTGGAAGTAGTTCCTATGCAATTTTCTTGATCTTTGATTTTTGGACATATGGATACCGCTAAGAGTGAATATTTAGAGGGAGACTACATATAACAAGTTGAATTGCATGATCATGAGTATGATGAGGGGATAGTCCCTTGGGTTTCTTAAAAAATATTGTATGTCTTTCCAAGAGGAACTATAATTCCTCCTATGCTTCCTTTTATTGTTAATTGGAGATTATATAGAAAATAATTAAGCCACGACTCCATGAGGTGATATTTTTAACAACTTCTCCATCTTATGAGATGAAACAAGTTGAGGAGTACTTACTATCATTTCATATAGAGTATATTTAATTACTTTTTGGTTGAATTTCATCCATAGCTCCCAAAAATCCTACACTACTGATCCCAATATTCTAAGCCATTGTGTTTCCAATACATCACACCCTCCCAAGGGAAGGATAAATATTTCAACCTTAAGATTATATTCCCCTATTTATAATTTGAAATGTTTACACTTACCCTTATAAAGCAAAGTTCCACCATTAGCAATCATAACCTCAAAGAAATTGTAGGTATTTATATAATTTTTTCCTACTTTTCCACTCTAGGGTCAATAAAGTTATGTGTGCTACCAGAGTCAATAAGAATTATTGTTCATTGTCCTTTGAAATTGTTAGAGTTAAAGTGCACTATGCCTTCACCTTGACACTTGTCAGTTTCTCTTGAAAAGTGTCATGTGTTGAATATAGGCTTATGCCTATATATGGTAACCATTTGTGTCAATAAAATTAATCTCCATCAGTTTCAGTCCCCTCATTTGGTATCAGAGCAGGTTCCCTTTCCCTGCCCTGTGAAACCCTTGAGGGGGGATTTCCCTCATGGAAATCCTCCCTCCCCCTCATTTTTTCCCTATATTTTTTTATTTTTTTTCGAGGGAGTATGCTCTCCATCAATTGATGGATTAGAAACCAGATGGTCAAAAATATTAAAATTTGGGAGTTTTTTTTTAGTTATTTTTTTATGGTTTTTCTGCTCAGATTGGTCTTGAATCTCTCAAAAGGCTTTTGCCCTCAAGATACTGTTTTAGATTCTTTTGGTGCAGCGAAGAAGCGGTCAACTGTGCCCTGGAAGCATCACCTCATTGTGGTGATGAAAGTAAATGTTGGAGATGGTGATGGCCGTCGAGCCCATGATGGCGTCACTAAGGCCGTCTTTGCAATTGTAGCGTTCCTTGTCCTGGATTGGCATGGGGCTTCAATGGAAGAGGAGGAGTATACTTATTAATTGGCCAAGCTTGTTCCAGATACACTGTATTTAATAGTTTCTTACCTAAATTTTCCCCACTACAACATTGCACTGCACTGGTTTTTAATAATATCCCAGGCCTGCATCGCAAGGGGACGGGTATTGATACCTATACCTCGACCTCTGCTGCTACCGTGAGCTATAGTTCCCAGAAGAATTTGATTGCCCAATTTCAGATATCATCTTGCGCTTCCCTATTTCCTAATCCTCACCTACCCCATATTCCAAATCTATTCTATTATGGCTCTGGCTATTGCTATTGCTATTGCTACCGTTAGTATTGTTAACCTCCATGGATGATCCTCCTCCTCCTAAGAAATTGTGCTCCTCCAACAGCTTGGCTACCGTTGGCTCATCACGATCCACCATGAATCTGCTAAGCCAATCCAATTCGCAAAAAATTTTGCTGGACTGTCTCATCGTCGTCGGATCCTCGTCCTTCTCACTCTGGATAGCAGCGTATGACGTTGGCGGCAAAAAATTTAGGTCTTGTACAGGAAGGGCAACAGGCGCAGGAACAGGCACAGATTCTATGGAATCCTTGACGTGCTCCGCGTTGGTATTGCAGTTATGGAAATAAACCTTCCTCGACTTCATGTCCAGGTGTTTTTCCTAGTCGAAAAGCATTGGCGGCTCAACATCGAGATCGATTTCCTTATGCAAGTAATACATGGTCTGAACAAATGCGTTGAATGAGGATAAAGAGGAGTTCTGTTACAGTTGAAAGCCTCCAAGTGTTCATGTTTTTTAACATGTTCTAGCACAAATATCCACTGCTCGTCACCTGTAAAACTCTAGACGTCCGTCGCCAGATTGAACCCCATCGTGTCCAAAAATAAGCGGCTCAAAAAATATTATCGTTTTCAAACCCTGTCCCAAGCCTAAGGAAGCGAAGAGCAGGCCTCGACGGTAGCAATGGAGGTGGACGATGAAGATTCTATTGACCTCATCAACGATGCCCTGCTGTCGGACTCCAAGCCGTTCGATATTATTTGATCTAGGTATGCGGGAGCTTTTTGAGTTCTCTACTGCCTTGTATGGTTTTTTTAGGGTTGTCAGGGCCCTGAAAATATGGAGGGCCCTTTGTTTTTTAATGTTTTGTTGTTCATGTCTCATACACATGATGAGATTTTATGGAAGCTACAATTAAGTGATCCAGATGCGGGGTATTTGCCTCCATGGACATGCGACATAAATAGTGAAGCACGACAGGTGGCAAACATGGCCCTTTGAAAGTGGGCCCCACTTTTTTACCAATTATTTGTGATTGATTTAATTGGGCAATGGTTGTATGGTTCTATGGGAATTTTTAAATGGAGGGAATAGTCAAAATTTTTAAAAAGGCATGGGTACATTAAAATGCTTTTATCCACATAGAGAGTGGAAATGTAATTCCCCTGCGAGGGAAAATTGAGTCTATTTTTTTATTCCGCCATGGTGCGATGCCAGAAATATGATATTCCTGAGGTCTATTTTTGATGCCTTAGATAGGCATTATGGTTTTTCCACATGATGAAGGCCTCTTTGATGGTGGAATATAGGGGTATTTATAGTCTTTGGAAATGGTTTTCTGCGACGGACACAATGGTGGTGTCATATTGTAATTTTGAGGCTGTTTCCATTGATTTTTTTAGCTTCAAAGTTTTTATACCTTGGAGTGCACTCTCGGTTGTACCCGACACTCCCAAGGTAATTTTATATGTGATCCTTGTACCTAGTGATATTTTCTATACACTTGGCGAATGCAACGACTGGTTACCCATGCATTTTGGTGGGATGACATGGTCACCATAAGGACACTTATTCTAGGGACTACAGAAATAGACACCCTAGACTCTATCCGAGGTTTTTCTGGATCTACTTCTGAAGACTACAGACGAAGACATTTCAAAATATTCTCTTCTATTCTTCTCTTCTTCTCCTCCATATTTGGCATCTATGGCTCATTTTATTGTATGGAGTGCATTTTTGGCAAAGATCGACACTCTTATATGGCTCATTTTTCCTTTGTATTAGGTGTATTTTTGGTAGATACCGACACCTTCTATATTGAGTTCACCATGATGAGGGATTTGATATTCATGGTGGATCTAATTAGTGACCTACGAGAGGCAACATCCTCTGAGGATGACCTGCAAAGGCAACAGACCCAAAAGTGGCTGACCCTAAGGCACCCATGATGACCCTGAGGCACTTAGATGACTGACCCAGTGGCAACAGACCCATGGAAGTGGCTGACCTTGAGGCAATAGACCGAGATGTATACACAATGAATCTAGCATTATTTATAGTTGGAGAGCCAAGTGCAAAGAGCATGAGCCTAGACCAAATCAGAAATAAGAGAGGATGATAGGTTGTTTTTTAGAGAAGTCAACATTAAGGGGGAATGTTACCTAATGTTGACTTGTTTTGTTTCTTCTTTAGTTAGGATAGTGCACTTTAAGGGGGAATGTTAGAGTTAAAGTGCACTATGCCTTCACCTTGACACTTGTTAGTTTCTCTTGACAAGTGTCATGTGTTGAATATAGGCTTATGCCTATATATTGTAACCATTTGTATCAATAAAATTAATCCCCATCAGTTTCAGTCCCATCAGAAATACCCTATCATCTCCATAGTTTGAGGGGTAGCTATTATGGCTAAGGTATGCTCTAAAAGTTTTGGTTGGGGTTCTTCTTGGGCTTCAAGCTCCCTTGTATATTTCTTTTCCTAATGTTGCTCTTCATCCTCTTGGGATTCTTTGGTTGTTGACTCATCCACATCAAGAAAATACAAAATTTTCTACAAATATTTATGTCCAAGTGAATACTTATCATCACAATTATAACATAGCCCTTGAGCTCTATGAGCTTCCATCTCTTCTTGAATCAATCATTTTATAGTGGGTGATTTATTAGCTAGAGTTGATATTAGCTTAGATGATAATGGAGGTTGAGCTTGTGAAAACTTGGAGGTGTATTTTTGAACCATGAATTTATCTTCTTCCAACCTAGCCAACCCTATCTCCTACATCAATATTTATAGTTTGAACATTTTATCCTTAGCCTTGAGATCATCCTCAAATCCACTAACAAAACAACATTAAAAAAATCTTCACTCAACCCATTAGTATGGTTTACTAATTTTTCAAACTAAACATAATATTATTAAATAGATGAGATCTATTTTAGTGTAAGGGTTCCTTTGGATTCCTCATATTTAGTAGGGCCAAATTGAGTGAGTAATTATTTATCAAATTCTTCCCAAAGAAGATTAGGATGCATTTTTGTCACCCATTGATACCATTTTAAGGCATTAGAATCAAAATTAAAAGATGCAATTGTGAGCTATAAATGCTATGGAACATTAGGAAGATTGAAATACTTATCTAAATGATCCATCCCATCAAATTTTATAAAATATAACTTGGGAAAATTGTATGTACTATTATTGTAATGGTTGTTGTGTGTCCCCCTCTCTAGGTTACTCGAAACCTCTCCTTTATGTTTAAATTATTTATGACCATATCAATTATTTTCTTGAGTGCCACCCATTAAATTATTCTCCATTTCATCAATTCTTTCATTAACAACAAATTTTATCTCTTTTTACTCCCCTATAAATGTTTTTATAGATTCATGTAATTTTTGGTTGTCAAATTCTATTTTTATTTGAAACTAACTAATCTCACCTCACAATTGATTTATTTAATTAGTGATTTTTTGGATGAGTGACTTGGCTAGTTGGTCACCTAATTGACTTACTTTTTGGTTAGTTTGTTGAGTTATTTGTTGCCCCATTTGTTGACCTCTAGGGCTTATGTCCATAAATTAGGATTTTGGACCTTTTAAAAATGCTTTGCTAAAAATAAAACTGCTATTTTAGTAGTTAGTTTTTTTAGTAAGGGTCCCAAAAAGTGTTTGGATGCTATATACCAAAACGGTCATCTCGATGAGACAATCACAATAGACTATCTCAAAATGATGTTTTTCAACACACAAAATTTTTTTTAATCAATTATTTTTTCCCTAAGTCTTCTTCTCATAAAAAATAATGTTTTCAACATTGTTAATATCCTCTTATTTGCATAGGGTACCTATGCATTTGACGTGAATTCAGCTACAAGAGACCAACAAAATGGACTCCAATCACATAACACAAATGCAATATAATGGAAGAAACATGCAAATTGATATTCTTATCATTCTTGAATTCATATATCTTCTCCAAAAGATTACAATCCATCATATAGCGATCGAAAACCAAAGAAACCCTAAAAATGTCTTTTTCTAAAAACTGCTAAAAATAGATTTTTTTTCTAAAAACTGCTAAAAATAGAAATGAGTCGGATTGCACCCAAATTTTGTGCACACATCCCTATTACAATAAAAAAAACCTTAATTAAAAATATTAGGTCTCAACTTAAGGTATAACAAAAGATAATAAACTTCTAACATGCAAAAAACCCCAAAAAACCTGAGAACCTATTCTAAAAGCTAATTTTGGGACACTAGATGTCAGAGTTAGGTCTCGAAAACATGATTTTTGGAGAGTCATGCAAATCAGAGATTCACATAATGTAGAACATGCATGAGGAACCACCTGTTAAATTTCAAGGCAAACGGGCGTACGATTCACAAGTTATGGCTCTAGCAAGGTGCATCAACATTGTCGTTATGTTCCCTGATAACTGCCTATTATTACACTACCCCATTTGCACTATTTCTAAAAATTACTGAAAACCGCCCCTTATATAATTATTTTAAACTATTACTCATACCAATGGTTTGTTTTTGACTATCAAGAACTATTACTATATTGTCAAATTTGTGATAAATTTAGTCTCCTTAGTATGCTCAAGTCTATGTTTAGGGTTTTTAGGTTTGACAATTTGTGTTTAGGGATTGACGTACGATAAAAATAAGGTTACTCTAGGCCAAGGTGTGTACTATCCATAGTGCTCTAATATATTGTAGTAGCGATAGATAGTACTTGAACCAATATTTTAGACCACTACCCATGAGGATATATCCACTATCCTTTGATGCATTACCTGCTGCTCTAATTAGTATGGGAGATTAATCTTCTCAAGTGTTGTTCTTGGTACACTATGGAGAGATACATGATAAAAATCCTCTTAGGGCTAAGGTATCTCCTAAACCTATGGGTATCCCTATATACTTGAGGCTACATGGGATCTCAAGTCTATATATGAGTGCTATTTGAGGCCTAAGTATTAGAGTTTGATCACCCATCATTTCACTAGATGCTTTATATAAAATCTAGCTTAGCCAATAACAACAAATCCTCTATGATATTTTAAAACCCCTAGAACATGGTTTTTAACCTATTAAACTAAAACAAAAAATGAATCAATGTTTATGAGGATATTTTATAGAAAAGAACAAAAGAAAGGAAAATTATACCTAACATGATGATAATTGTTGTAACTATAGTAGAGCAAGATCATGAAAAGTTATCTGATACCACTTGTTAGGAACATTCAAATTAAAATAAGCACATCCACATAAATATTGCAATAAATTATAGAATTAATAGAAATAAATTAACAATATTGCAATACAAATGGAAATGCAACAACTTTATTGAGCAAAATAGAATCATAATACTAAATTGTTGGCTTCTTTGAGGGGAAAACCTTCTTAGAAATAGAAATTTGATACATTATGAAAAGACTTGATAAATTCCATCTATGCACTTTTCTTTTTAAAGACTCCTCTAATTCTCAAGGGTTGGTTTCACAAGCAAGTGGGGACCTGATCTAGAAACTTCTACTAAATATTTGGTTACATATTTAATAACAATTATATGATATGGGTCCATATGTCTAGGTACCACATACACGTTACAATGTATTACATGATAATTTAGAATGGAGACATTACATAATAATGTTAGGATGGGTTCCTAATAGTATCAATGTGAAGAGTAATATTCTTATGTGAGCTATTCTAGTGGGTTCCACCTTGGGTACCAACTCATCCTATTTTATGTTCTTGATATTTCTATTTTACTTCTCTATTATATTTTTTATGCTTGTGGTGAATGTTATTATTCATAAGGTTACTGGAAAATATTACAAGTTCTAAGAATGTCTTCCTCAGATCTATTTTTTTTAAATTCTTTTTGGATATGATAACATAGGACTAGTAGAGAAATTAATGAAAGTGATACACCTATACACACATCGGTATATGCAAGATGTAATACACTCATACATTTAGGTTTTTTGATATGTTAGTAAACTAATGACACTTCTCATCAAACCCACTAATGACCTTATCCATAGGAAATTTTCTCGACATATCCTTTATTTTCATGATAAGATTACAAGAAATCATCTTAAGTGTCTAGTAAAATTTTCATTCACTATTAGGTATTATAACTACAAGTTCTCTAGTGACTTAAGTAATTTGAAGGGAAAAATGCAACAATCTAAATTTTCAACCATTGTAGAAACTAGAAAATATGACAGAAGGGGTATGATAAAAGTATCATCCAAAAAGAACAAATGTGTGTTTGACCATGAACATGAGGATAAATACTTGTTGGTACAATTATGGTGGTGGCCAAGGAGTTCATGAATGAGCTATAGGACAATCAAGTCTTCCAATGTAGACACATATTGATAATGATCAATAAGTGATTCAATAACAAAGGTTACGAATATATGATGATTTATTAGACATAGAAGAAACTAAAGAAAGTAATAAAAAGTTCTCACCTAATGAATCCACCCAAGAGGCAAAAACTTTTTCCAAGGGTGAGATGAGAGTCTCCATAAAAGAAAATTCTAAAGGGGAATCCTCCTAAAAAGAAGAAATGAATATTTATATGATGGACCAAGTAATAAGAGTTATTATATTTGTGAAAGATGAATCAACCAAAGGCTCACCCATTTGATGTCAATACATAAAAAGTTGAAGTAGTTGGAGCACCTGTAGAGTCTCATATAGTTCAAGGATTCACAAGGGATACATGTGACTATTTCAGTAAAGCAAAGGTATATCAAATGTGTTGATGTCATTAGTAGAGGAGGAAGTGCAATCAATGGTAGTGATGACAATAACAATTCCATGAGAAATAAGAGGAAACCATCACCTAAAAATAGGAGGAAGAAGAAGTAGATGATAAATGAATAGAAAGAGGACACCCTTAGTGATACTACCCAACCTACAAGTGGCAAAGGGATGAATATAGTAGAGGAATATTGACAAGATAATACCTTGATTTCTAGTAGAGCAACCCCAAATGACCATGATAATTGTTGACACAAATGCTAAAAGAAGACTAATACCTAGAAAGAATTAGAAAATAAACTTAACTTTCTAGTTTAATTAATGATATATTTATATATTTAATGCAAAATGGGATTAAGTATGATGTGTTGTATAAAAAAGAAAAATAAATTTAATAGTGAAGGAAGCTATTGTGAAGCTAGATATACCATCTAAAAAATATTGACAAGGGATGATTTTGATGTTGTTGGTACAATATTTTGCTAATTAGATATACAAGGGACTATTGGACTACTTAATTTGATGTATGAACTGATGGAGGACAACATCCAAGATTTTATGACTAAAAATGCAAAGTTAGGAGTAGAGAAAAAGTTCATAGAAAAACATTTTCCCAAATTTGAAGTGACAATGGCTAGAAAAGAAGACACTAAAATATTTGAGTCTAAATATCTATGGCCTAAATATAGTATAAAAGGTCTTAACTCAACCAAGCAAATTACAAAGGCAATTAAGAAGGATAAGTAGACCTTAGTGGCTAAATAGTAGAAGGAGATAGAAGAAACTAATATAGAATTAGATTAAATTAATGGTATTATTATAGCTAGAATATTTCTCATAGATATATCTAACAATATTCATAAAGAATTTAGGGTCTTGATAGGGAAATCTTGGATTATATACATAAAATATAATCAATTACTGATTATTTGCAAAACTAAGATGAAGCAACACATGAAGAGATAGATAAAGATCAGTCATATTGGTAGCCACTAGTGTTATTGTACAAATCCATAGTGATAGAGTGGAGTAATATAGGGATTGAGTGCATGTGAAAGCATGATAATCCTTTATTGTGGACAACTAATTCAAAAATAAGAAATGAAACATTGAAACAAGCTATTTAGGATTACAAAAAATTGATATACAAGGCATCCAACCAAGTCAACCAAATAGATCCATACTTCAAAGGTATTGACATCAAGATCAATTTTAATTCAGAATACATATTACAAAAAACCAAAGAAGTGACACTCATAGATTTTGATGCACATTGGGATGAAATTTTTTGAAATCTGAGAAATATGATGAAGTTTTTGGTAAATTTGTGGGACTATTCTCAATAAAAATCCAATACCTAAAGATAATAAATGTTATAGATACAAAAAATTAGTAGATTGAGCATGAGAAAGACAGGGTCGATGCCAAGTTACTCAATGTGTACAAGTCAAGTATGGAGTTCCTTGATGTACAACTAAAGATCTACATGAATTAGCAATAAAAATAATATCAAAGGAAAAGCAGTTGATAGAGCCACTTCTTAGCAAGCTCATGGCCTACCCCCTATTCCTCTTTATGGTAAAAATTTCAAAATATGTGTTTGATCATTGTATCGTGTCATAAAGCTAGTGTATCTAATCTTAAGTTATAATATAGTGGAGAATATAGTTAGTTAGTTTTTATACTAATTAATTAGGAGAAACAAATTGTGAGTAGTTGATTTGGTTATCCTCTTAATTAATACATTTTTTTATAAAAAGGATGAAGAAAAGGAATAAAGGGTTTTGGTTCCAATTTTAGAAGATACACCGTACTATCGACATCTTGATGTATAATTGTGAAGAAATCAAATACATCGATTCTAAATTTAGCAAAGAACTTTGTGCAATACAAGTGTTTCTTTCTTTCAAATTTTCCACTACTATTGAAAGGTCTTCATTTATCTGTTGAGATTTGTGTGTGATCTTTTATTCAAGATGTTATCAAAATTTGAATGGTTTTCTAAGGATTCTTAAGAATAAATTATAAAAAATTAAATTCCACGTGTTTGTTCTCGTATTTTGTGTATTCATTTTTATTTGATTAATAAAACATCTAAAATACAAAAAATACATTTCATTGGAAGGAGCCACACTTTCATAAATTTATGGAGAATTGTTTTTCTTTATATTATTTTGAGAAGTTCAATCTATTGTCTAAAATACCAAATTTAAGGCCAATAATAAGGTAGCATGTTGGTTTTCTAAATTTCCCTATTAATTACATAATATGAAGTCTTGCAACTAAAACAAACTTTTTTACAAAGTGGATTAAGTTGATATACCTCATATTTGGATCCTAAGGGACACACAATACTATGTGAGCACCATTATGTTGTTGATTCTAGAAATGATTGAATATGTGAGTTGAAAAGAATTTTTAGGCTTTGCATAGTTTGATCCTTGAAGATTAAAAAAATGGGGTATGCCATATTTAGGGGAGTTGAATTACCTAAGGTTTCTTGAGCAAGAGTTACAATAGAATTTTAATGGCCTTTGTGGCACCCTTCTCCACACATTGGGGTTTTGCCACTCAATTATTATTTTGCAAGGCTTTTGTTGGCCCCATCATATATAGTATGAACCTATATTTTTCTATCATTTGTCATTGGTTTGATAGTAAAGGCAATGTTTACTTTTACCAATATGGGCAGTCCATGATCTTATATGTTGATGTGGTCTTAATATTCTTGGATCAAATCGATTTTGACAAAAAAAACTCTTCTACATAGAAGAAAAGATATTTAGTAGGTTAGTTTATAAAATGTCCTAGAAATTTTATCAACTAAAATCCTAGATTGGTATGGGTAACCCAAGAGATCAAAACTAGATCAAGAATTTCAAATACATGATCTCAAAAATGATAAAGATGAATTTACTTAGATAAAACAAGAGGGATGCTATACATAAATTATGGGACCTTCAACAACAAGGATTTTTAGTGGTCTAGTTTAGTGAAGGTAAATAAAAATAAACCCCTAATTAGATTTCTTACTATAGTTTTTTGTATATCATAAAATCCCCAATGAACTATATTTATTATCTAAATCTAGGTTTTGATAGTATACAATCAAAATAATATGTAATAAGTGTATATTGCTCACACCATTTATGAACAACTATAACATCAATAGGAAAAATAACATCATATAGAGATAAGGGTATACAAAAATCTCACCTCATGGAATATGTTGGAGATAAATTTATTTTTATTTTTATTTTTGTGCTATAGTGCTTGGGTCTAACTCTAGCTCAAACATCAATTCATAATAGAGGTGACAAAGGGGCTAAATTATAATATTATTTTTATTACATAAAGAGAGATGCATGTGATCTTAATTATTGGTATGAAAAAATCTAAAACCATGGGATGCAATGCTTAACAAATGCAAAAACACTATGAAAGTAATACTTACAACATAATTTATCAAGTGGTATTAGCTCAACTGGTTAGATTCCTAAGTATTTTAGGATACCAAGGTTCAACTCATGCCAAGTGATACATGGATAATATCCAATCATTGTTGTAATACCACTATGTGGTGATGATGTAATACGACTGGATCCATTTCAATCCCATATAACCAATTAAAAAAATACTAACAATATAATTTATATCATTGACAAAACCATAATAGACCCAATCCATTAATCCCTATACAATATAATCCCTATACAAAATAATTTATATCATTAATCAATGCTCCTTCGTAATCCTAAAATTTTTCTGCACCAACGTCTATTTGTAAGATCCTCACTATGAAACATTAAACTTAATTTGCTCTAGTTTCTACTGAATGCTTAGTCTATTCCACCAAGCATATACATTACATAGACATTACTTTTGATACTTCTTTCAATTACTCCAATTAAGGATGCTGTTGCTTGTGCTTTCGTTACTCCAAGCATGAACACTATTGATTGTGCTTCTATTACTCTAAGCATGAATGTTACTGATTGTGCTTCTATTACTCCAAGCATGAATGTTATTATTGTTGTCTCTTTGGCTCACTTGACTCTTGATACACTTGAAATTATTCTTGATTACTATGAATTATTGTTGCTTGTACCTCAAGCTTGTATTTCTAATGGCATTGCTCTAATTTTAAACTCCTTAGATACTGTAAACATTAATTTACAATCTTGAGTACTCTGGTTTTACTTGATTTAACTCCTTAGTTCACTATGAAACACAACTCATTATCTACTATACTCTTCTAGCCTACTTTTAGATATTTTTATGATCCTCTAGTATATTGGTAGACGATACTAGGCCCTTGTATTTCTCAATACTATTGTTAGACAATGCTAGGCCCCTATAAAGCTCATCTAGCTTGTTGTATTCTGTAAGGCTAAGCTAATACATTGTTCACCACTTCTAGAACATTGTTAGGCTCTAGTCAGTTATCTTTAATCTCCTTTATCTTACTATTGAGCTTTGCTTGTCCTTTGCTGCTAACACATAGGTGTGCAATCCAAATGAAGATAGAAGACTATTGGCAAGAAGATACTCAAGATTTTATATATCTCATAGACCACTTAATGTGTGGCTCTTCTTATTTACATATAAAACTATTATGTGCTTTAGTATATTGAACATATTTCTTTTTTCTTTCTCTATATGCTCTTTTATTATTTCTTTATGTAATAATCTCTATTAAACTCTTCTTGCTTCTTTTACTTTTATGTTATTTTTGGCTTCTTGAGCTAAATATTTATAAGAGCCTCATTTCTTTTACTATAATGTCTTATTTCTCTATATTGACTTCTATGGCTAATATCAAGGTCTATAAGATCTATATCTTTTTATTTCTTTTAATTTATTCCTAAAATGGCCTCTTGGACTAATGTCAAGGTATATATGACTTTATGACCTAAATCTCTTTCTTATCAACTCCTTTCTATAATGCCCTTTTAAGACTATATCAAGGTGAATATGACCTAAATCTTCTTTCTCTTTATAAAATTTTATTAGGAAGCTTTGAATTCTTATCAATCCATTGCAATTTTAAATTATTTTGTACTCTGCACTTAGAAGCTAAAATTCTTCTCTATCCTCAGTAGGAAACTTCTCACACTTCTATAGCTTGATCTCTATTGAAAATCTTTCTTTGAAATCTATAATGTCTTAGGTTGCACATAAGAACTCAACATGATTATCCTCCTTACTAGAGAATCCAATATAATGTCAATATCCTTCAATATTAAAATTTCTTCAAAATTTTTAATGTCAAGGATTGGTTATGTCCATGAATGATCAAATATCTCAAAGTTGATTCACCTTTCAATAATTATAGCTAAGTCCTACTCTTGTATGATTATTATTCAACTATGGAAAGACCCTAGCCTTTATAATCAATATGATATTTAGAGTTCAAGTATCACTACCTTTGAAGTATATATACTCTTAATCAACCTTGTAAAATATGGACATAGTAAATTTATAATAGTGGCTAAAACAAAATCTATCAATCTAGATAGAGTCAGGTGGTAGTTTTGATACCACTGATGGATTTGTAAGCCTTATACTATAATAGAATATCATAGGTTATATCACACAGGATCCAATATAAAATAGCCACAATATATAAAGATCAAGATAATAATAAGAGTAGAATGATATGAGAAAATTAATATGTATATCAAGGATTATAATAACATTCAATTATATGCTAAAATATGAATGTAAAAATCTTGAATCATTTATCTACAATGGATGAAGAACAACTTACAATATTAATTGCACAAAATGTATACAAGCTTTATTACTTCACTTCCTTTTATAAAAAAATGATCAAACCTCTAAAATATCTTTGATATAATATATTCTATGGAGAATTTACTCCACAATATAGCCATAGTAGTGTGAATCTTTCAATACTTGACCATTGATCTCCATGTGACAAGTATCATAACTCTTGGCCTATCTACTTGCCACTTGCATACTTGATGAACACTTACAATTACAATACTTGCTCACCTTTACATGACTCTTACACTTGTACTTGCACTCTCTAATCTAGGAAACTTGTGCACATATTTACATTACATATTTGCACTCTTGCATAAAAGATACTTGTGCACATTTACTCAACCTACACTTGCACTCTAACTCACATGACACTTGTGCATTTTCTGCACATTCACACTTACATA
The DNA here is from genome assembly GCA_028583015.1 of Wollemia nobilis. NCBI lineage: Eukaryota > Viridiplantae > Streptophyta > Pinopsida > Araucariales > Araucariaceae > Wollemia > Wollemia nobilis. Next base: position 3,576,234 of record JAQPPZ010002347.1, read on the forward strand.
AAGAGGGAAATATAAATCACACTCTAAAACATAGAATAAACCATAATATATTATTTATAAATTTACCATGAAGGTACCATGGGGTTATATTAAGCATGTACCAAATAATATCAAACATTTGTGGAGAACTAGTTTTATTTATATTGTTTTAAGAAGTTCAATCTATTGTCTAAAATATCAAATTTAAGGCCAATAATAAGGTAGAATGCTAGTTGTCTAAAATTCCCTATTAATTACATGACATGAAGTATTGCAACTAAAACAAACTTTTTTACAAAGTGGATTAAGTTGATATGCCTCATATTTGGATCCTAAAGGAAACAAAGTACTATGTGAGAATCATTATGTTGTTGATTCTAAAAATGATTGAGAATGTGAGTGGAAAATAATATTTTAGGCTTTTCATAGTTGGATTCTTGAAGACTAAAACAAAAATGGGGCATGCCATATTTTTGGGGAGATAATTTACCTAAGTTTTCTTGAGCAAGAGTTAAAACAAAATTTTGAATAGCCTTTATGGTACCCTTATCCACACATTGGGGTTTTTACACTCAATTATTATTTTATAAGATTTTTGTTGGCCCCATCATAGTATAAACCCCTCCTTTTATCTCATTTATCATTGGTTTGATAGTAAAGGAAATATTTGCTTTTACCAACATGGGTAGTCCATGATATTATGGTCTTTAGATTAACCATCATAGTAGAGATTTGATATGTTAGTTTATAAAATTATGGGAGTATCAGTAGTGTCGAGGACTTATATGTTGATGTGGTCTTAATGTTATTGTGTTAAATCAATTTTGATAAAAAAATATTCTACATAGAAGTAAAGATATTTGGTAGGGTAGTTTATAAAATGGTATAGCAATTTTATCAACTAGACAATGAAATCTTAAATTGGAATGGGTAACCCAAGATATCTAAACTAGATCAAGAACTTCAAATACATATTCTCAAAAATGATAAATATGGATCCACTTAGATAAGATAAGAGGGGTGCTATAAATGAGACCTTCAACAACAAGGAATTATAGTGGCCTAGGTTAATGAAGGTAAATAGAAAAAAACCCTACTTATATTTCTTACTATAGTTTATTGTATCTAAATTTAGATTTTGATAGTATACAATCAAAATAATATGTAATAAGTGTATATTTCTTACACCATCTATGAAAAACTATAACATCAATAGGAAAGATAACATCATCTAGAGACAAGGGAATATAAACAAACCCACCTCATGGAATATGTTGGATGGAGATAATTTTTTTTATTATTTTTGTGTTATGGTTCTTGGATCTAACTCTAGCTCAAACATCAATTCATATTAGAGGTGAAAGAGGGACTAAATTATAAATATTTTTCTAGTACCTAAAGAGGGATGCACATGATGTTAATTATTGGTACGAAAAACTCTAAAACTATGTGATGCAATGCATAAAATACAAAAAAATATGAAAGTAATACTTACAATATAATTTATCAAGGGTTGGTTATCCTTAAATATTAAAATTTCTTTAAAAAATTCAATTTCAAGGGTTGGTTATGTCCCTGAATGATCAAATTTCTCAAATTTGATTCACCTTTCAATCAATATAGCTAAGTCCTACTATTGGATTATTATTCTTCAACTATGTAAAGACCCTAGAATTTCTACTCAATATGATATTTAGAGTTCAAGTATCACTACCTTTAAAGTAGATAGAGTCTTAATCAACCTTGTAAAATAAGGACACAATCAATTTATAATAGTGGCTAAAACAAACTCTATCAATATGGATAAATTCAGGTGGTAGCTTTGATACCACTGATGGATTTTTAAGCCTTATACTATCATAGAATATCATAGGTTATATCACATAGGAACCAATATAAAATCGCCACCATATGTAAAGATAAGGATAATAATAAGAGTAGAATGATATGAGCAAATTAATATTTATATCAAGGATTATAATAACATTCAATTATATGCTAAAATATGAATGTAAAAAGCTTGAATCATTCATGTACAATGCATGAATAACAACTTACAATATTAATTGCACAAAATGTATACAAGCTTTATTACTTCACTATTTTTTATAAACGGATTATCAAAACTCTAAAATATCTTCGATATAATATATTCTATGGGGAATTTAATCCATAATATAGTTATAGTAGTGTGAATATTTTGATTCTTGACCATTGATCTCCATGTGCCATGTCTCATAACTCTTGGCCTATCTACTTACCACTTGCATACTTGATGAACACTTGACTTTACAATACTTGCTGACCTTTACATGACTCTTACACTTGTACTTGCACTCTCTAATCTAGGACACTTGTGCACATATTTACATTACATATTTGCACTCTTGCATAAAAAACACTTGTGCACATTTACTTAACCTACACTTGCACTCTAACTCACATGACACTTGTGCATTTCCTACACATTCACACTTACATAAAGAGGGAAATATAAATCACACTCTAAACTATAGAATAAACCATAATATATTAGTTATAAATTTACCATGAAGGTACCGTGGGGTTATATTAAGCATGTACCAAATAATATTATAAATTTGTGGAGAACTAGTTTTCTTTATATTATTTTGAGAAGTTCAATATATTATCTAAAATACCAAATTTAAGGCCAATAATAAGGTAGCATGCTAGTTGTCTAAAATACCCTATTAATTACATGACATGAAGTCTTGCAACTAAAATAATTTTTTTTACAAAGTGGATTAAGTTGATATACCTCATATTTGGATCCTAAGGGACACAAAGTACTATGTGAGCATCATTATGTTGTTGATTCTAAAAATTATTGAGGATGTGAGGTGGAAAATAATTTTTTAGGCTTTGCATAGTTGGAGCATTGAAGACTAAAACAAAAATGGGGTATACCATATTTTTGGGGAGATAATTTACCTAAGTTTTTTGAGCAAGAGTTACAGCAAAAATTTTAATAGCATTTATGGTACCCTTCTCCACACATTGGTGTTTTGCCATTCAATTATTATTTTGTAAGGATTTTGTTGGCCCCATCATAGTATAAACCTCTATTTTTATCTCATTTATTATTGGTTTTATAGTAAAGGCAATGTTTGGTTTTACCAACATGGGTAGTCCATGATATTATGGTCTTTATATTGACGATGATAGTAGACATTTGGTACATTAGTTTATAAAATTATGGGAGTATCAATAGTCGAAGACTTATATGTTGATGTGGTCTTAATGTTCTTGGGTTAAATGGATTTTTGACAAAAAAAAAAGCTCTTCTACATAGAAGTAAAGATATTTGGTAGGTTAGTTTATAAAATGACATAGCAATTTTATCAAATAATCAATGAAATCCTAAATTGGCATGGGTAACACAAGATATCTAAACTAGAACATTATTTTTATATATTACAATATATTACAAATTATTGTCTATTCTATTAATTGATAATAAACAACTAAAAAAATGGATTGAAAATGATTGCATTTAATATAATTTGGATAAGACTTGGATCTGAATTTTTTTTTTTGAATATGTTGGGTGATGGATTGATGACTTCATCTTTTAATTTAATTACATGGAGTTCCAAAATATTAATTCATTATAGTTATCGAATTCAGTGGAGATTCAGATGAACATAGGAAGTTGAACATGGGAAGTTGGGACTCGATAGTGGAGACTCAGATGAATATGGGAAGTTTGGGAGTCGATAGTGTTAGAGAGACCAAGCCGAGGAGAACATACGAGGAAACTGAAGGAATAAAATTAAATTAATTCCAAATCTCATCAAATGAAAAACGCTTCACAAAGGAGTTTATTGGGGGAGGATCTTCGGAGAAAATACTCCTGAAGTAAGCACTTCGGGGGATAAAATGCCGAAGTAAAACTGCTTCGAGAAATTTCCAAGCGAAGCAGCTGCTTCGCACAGTTTGCTTTCGAAGTAAAATCACTTCGAGAATTTTCCAGCCGAAGTGACTGCTTCGGACAGGAAAGCTGCGAAGCATTGATGACGACTTCGGCGAAGTGGCTCCAGGATCCCACTTCGGGGAGATAAAGTACCGAAGTGCTTCTTCGGCACACCAAACAAATAAACACGTTTCCCTTCTAGATCGAATGGGCATTTAACCACTTCAGGGTAAACCCTCATTGATTAATGTCTACGGATTAAACAATACTTCGAGGTCGAGAACAAATACACAGAGACCCGAATTTGTAGAATAAATATTTTATATATTAAAATATAATGCCGGATTTACAAAGCTTATTTCTGAAGCGGTTACAAACTTCTACAATATAAAAACTGCAGGATAAACACATAGATATTTCTTTGGAGACTACTGCTCCACTCTCCAGTTGATGGCGACTGCTACTTCTACCCTTTTGCTACTCTATTGGTCGAAACCCTAGCTCTACGGCTACTCTGTGCTCTCTATTCCTCTCTGCTGCTCTCCTCCTTCCGCTATCCTCCCACTAGACAAAATGACAAATGCCTCGGTATTTATAGACGAGGGATGAGGACAAAATGTAGGATAAATACACCAACTGACTGACAGAAAATAAATGCCAAAATGGATTTTCAACCAATCGCTGAGCAACCCCAACTACTCGCATGGTCAAAAAATTAATGCGTCGATTCCCACACTCAATTTTTGCTTCGACAATTTGAAATGTGAACTGCTGAGTTTTTTGAGTTGCTTCGCGACGAAGCATTTTTGGGGGGCAAATATTTGCTACTTTGTAGCGAAGTGATTTTAGGGGGTGGATTGATTTTACTTCATGATGAAGTAATATTAGGGGGCGTGTTAATTGTGCTTCGCAGCGAAGCTCCTTTCGAAGGCAAATTGTAAGTGCTTCGCGACGAAGCGCTTACGGGCGTGGGAGATGGTTTAATATTTCCAACACCCTCCTTTAAACCAGATCTCATAGATTCTCTAACGCCCAACATATCTCGCAACCTGGCAAAGTCCTCCTCCTTCAAGGGTTTTGTGAAGATGTCAGTAACTTGCTCCTTCGACCTACAAAACGACAACTATACTTCATCAAATTTCACCAGCTCTCTGATGAAATGATATCGGATATCTATGTGCTTCATCCGGCTGTGGAATACTAGGTCCTTCAAGAGCGCGATGGTAGAGTTATTGTCACAAAATATTGTTGTTGCTATATTCGACGGATGATGTAGTTCACTCAAAAATCTTCTAAGCCAGACTTCCTGGCAGGCGACTGAGGTGGCAGCAACATACTCTGCCTCTGCTGTAGATAAAGCAACAATAGGCTGCTTCTTCGAGGACCAAGAGACAACTCCGGATCCAAAATGGAAGGCATATCCAAAAGTGATCTTTCGATCATCTATGCTGCCAACCCAATCGCTATTAGTGTAGCCAATTAACTCAAGCTGGTCTTCTTTGGCATAGTGGAGTCCGTGGTTCCTCATGCCATTGACATATCACATAATTCTCTTGTCTGATTTCTAGTGAGTGTCTTTGGGTGACTCCATAAATCGACTAATTAAACTCACGATAAACATCAAATCTGGCTTGGTTGTAGTAAAGTACATCATGCTTCCAACTAACCTTTTATAGAGAGTTGGATCAATGCTTCCGCTGTTGTCAGTCTTGCTCAACTTCAATCCAGTGGCTACCGGGGTGATGGCATGTTTGTTGTCCTCCATCTTAAAATGCTTTAGGACATCCTTTGCATACTTGCCCTGTGAGATGAAGATGCCATCTGCTGATTGGTCAACTTCAATACCAAGAAAGAATTTCATCAACCCCATGTCTGTCATTTCAAACTCGGTCTTCATGGTTGTTATGAACTCCTCAAATAAGCTGCTGCTATTGCCAGTATATATCAGATCGTCCATGTATAGGTAGACGATTATCATCTCATCTTCTGCATTTGTCTTCAGATATAGGGTGTGCTCATATGGGCATTTTTGAAAACCATTCTCTAAAAATAGCCATCAATTCGGCTGTACCATGCTCGGGGTGCTTGCTTCAACCCATACAGGGCCTTCTTCAGCTTCAAGACCTTGTCTTCTTGCCCTTGTATTTCATAACCGGGTGGCTGGTCTATGTAGACCTCTTCTTCCAACACTTTGTTCAGGAAGGCAGACTTGACATCCATCTGATAAACGCTCCATCCCTTTTGAGCTGCCAATGCCAGAATCATTCTGACTGTGTCAAGTCGGGCTACAGGTGCATACACCTCATGATAGTCAACTCCTAACTTCTGCTTGTAGCCTTTCGCCACCAATCTAGCTTTATGCTTGTCAACTTCTCCTTGGGCGTTGAACTTTGTTTTATACACCCACTTGACCCCAATGGTCTTCTTTCCTGCTGGAAGATCAGTTAGCTGCCATGTCTCATTCTTTTCAATGGTTGCTATCTCTTCATCCATCGCATTCACCCATTTGTGATTTTGAATTGCCTCTTCAAACTCCACTGGATCACACTGAGTAAATAAAACAAAGTCAGAATATTCTTCATCTAACTGATTACAGGTTACCTCATAAATTTCTTGCAAGCTCCGAGTCTTCGTAGGTGTCCTCAAATTTTGAATTTTGCTTGCAAGTGGAGGTTACCGGGATGATGAGGCTGTGCTGCTATTGGCACCACTGTTGCTGCTTGAAGGTACAGGTGGCTGCACACTATCTTCCTCCAAGTTTATAGGTTCAATAATTGTTGGTTTAGGCTGACTAGTCTTTGACTTCCAGTTTCAGGCTTCGTCCTCCAAGAACTTCACATCTCGACTGATGACAAGTTTCTTCATCACCAGATTGTATAGCCTGTATGCCTTTGCTGGTTCGCTATACCTTGTGAAGATGCACTTTTCATCTTTGTCATCCAGATTCTACCTTTTATCATCTGGAACATGTGCATATGCAATGCACCCGAAAACTCGCAAATGAGCCACACTTGGCTTCAGATTGCTCCATGCTTCCTCTGGAATTTTGTCCTTCACACTCTTGGTGGGACATCTGTTCAGCAGATAAACTGCACAACTTACAGCTTCTGCCCAAAACTCATGTGGTAGACATTTTGCCTTGAGCATGCTTCGTGCCATCTCTATGATAGTTCTGTTCTTCCTCTCAGATACACCATTCTGCTGTAGTGTATATCTAGCAATGAATTGCCTTCAAATTCCATGCTGCTTGCAGAAGTTATGGAATTCATTGGAGATGTATTCTCCTCCACTGTCTGTCCTGAGATCTTTCACATAATACCCACTCTGTTTCTCAACCAAAGCCTTGAACTCATTAAACTTTGCAAATGCCTCTGAATTCAGCTTAATGGGATAAAATCATGTCTTTCGGCTAAAGTCGTCAATAAAAATCAAGAAATATTTGTTGCCGGCACATGAGCTGGTCTGCATGGGATTGCAAATATCTGAGTGCACTAGCTCCAATGGCTGTGATGCTCTCCAAGACTGTCCTACAGGGAATGCATTCCTATGTTGTTTACCGACTAGGCAACCTTCACAAACTTGGTTCAGTTGCTCAATAAGGGGTAAACCCTTCACCATTTGCTTCTTGTGCAGCAAATTCAGGTTACTGAAACTTAGGTGACCGAATCTGAGATGCCACAGCCAGATAACATCTTTCACAACTGCACTTAGAGACAATAATGATTCATTCTGAATCTGCAGCGAAAAGATTTTGTTTTTCATCATGGACATGGTTGCGATTTGTCCATGCACTTTGTCTCTGATGGTACATAAACCATCTTTAAACTGAACAATGTGCCCCTTCTACACAAGTTGTCCAACACTCAGCAAGTTGTGTTTCAACCCAGACACATAATAAATGTCACAAATTTGTTTTCTTTCTCCGTGCCGAGTGCGGATGAGGATTTTACCTTTCCCCATCATGGGAACTTTGTTGTTGTTCCCCATATTGACTTTAGACTAGACTGTTTCATCCAGTTGTGAGAACATCTCTCTGTTCCCAGTCATGTGGTTGCTGCATCCACTGTCAAGATACCAAATGTTTTTCTTGCTCTCCTCCTCAACACTACAAGTCAACAACATATTTCCTCCTGTCGCATTTTTGGCTTCATCTGTATAATGGGCTTGCTACTGATTCTCGTTTGCCATCCTCTTTTTGCACTGTGAGACGTAATGGCCAAATTTTTTGCAATAATAGCATTGGACCTTAGATATGTCCTTCTGATGAGAGCCACCTTGCTGATTTTTTCTAGTGCCTCTTCCTCCTTGCTGATGAAAGTTGCAATTGGTTTCATTGTAATGAGGGTTTGATCTCCCTCCTTGCTTGTTACTTCTCCCATGCCTGCTTCTACCTCTTCCACCTTGAGAACTAGAGGCGCTATGGTGGGAGTCTTGTTTGCTGCTATCTCGGACTGAGACTTGCATCTTGAAAGCTTGTTCCAAAGAAGACTGAGTTGAACGGCTCAGCCTCTGCTCATGTGTCTGCAAGGAACCCATGAGTTCATCCACTGAAAGGGTTTTCAGATCCCTTGACTCCTCTATTGCAATTACAATAGAGTTAAACTTAGCTGGAAGACTTCGCAGACTTTTCTCCATAATCCTTTGATTCTGCACAATTTCATCATTCAACCGCATCTGGTTGATGACATCTATCGTTCGGGTGAAAAAGTCACTCATGGTTTCTGACTCATTCATCTATAGGTTTTTGAACTCCCTCCTGAGCATCTGCAGTTTTACCAACTTCACTTTGTTGGTGCCCTGGTATGAGCTGGCCAGTATTTCCCAGGCCTTCTTGGCCTTGGTTGTTGATGTGATCCACGGGAATATAGTTTCCTCAACCACTTGCATGATATAGAACAGGGCTTTTTGGTCTTTCTTTTGATTCTCATTCAGAAGGTCTTTGTCAGTTTGGGAGAGGGCGGCCAATGCTGCTGCATATGCTGGTTTCGGGTACCCATTCTCAACCAAGTCCCACAACTCCTAAGACCCAAAGAGGATCTTCATATGGATGCTCCAGTAATCGTAGTTCTTGCCGTTAAATCGCGGGATCTGCAACTGCAAGGAATTGTTTCCGAAAGCCATGCTTCAATATCCGCGTCACAACACCACAAGCTCTAATACCAATTTGAAGGAATAAAATTAAATTAATTCCAAATCGCATCAAATAAAAAATGCTTTGCAGAGGAGTTGATCGAGGGAGGAGCTTCGGAGAAAATACTCCCGAAGTAAGCACTTCGGGGGATAAAATGCCGAAGTAAAACTGCTTCGGGAAATTTCCAAGTGAAGCAGCTGCTTCACTTGCTGCTTCACACAGTTTGCTTCCGAAGTAAAATCACTTCGGGAATTTTCAAGCCGAAGTGACTGCTTCGGACAGGAAAGCTGCGAAGCATGACGACTTCGGCAAAGTGGCTCCAGGATCCCACTTCGGGGAGATAAAGTGCCGAAGTGCTTCTTCGGCACACCAAACAAATAAACACGTTTCCCTTCTGGATCGAACGGGTGTTTAACCACTCCGGGGTAAACCCTCGCTGAAGAATGTCTACGGATTAAACAATACTTCGAGGTCGAGAACAAATACACAGAGACCCAAATTTGCAGAATAAATATTTTATATATTAAAATATAATGTCGAATTTACAAAGCTTCTTTCTGAAGCGGTTACAAATTTCTACAATATAAAAACTACAGGATAAACACATGGATATTTCTTTGGAGACTGCTGCTCCACTCTCCGGTTGATGGCGGCTGCTGCTTCTGCCCTTCTGCTGGTCGAAACCCTAGCTCTGCGGCTGCTCTGGGCTCTCTATTCCTCTCTGCTGCTCTCCTCCTTCCGCTATCCTCCTCTACACAAAATGACAAATGCCCCGGTATTTATAGACGAGGGATGAGGACAAAATGCGGGATAAATCCACCAACCGACTGACAGAAAATAAATGCCGAAATGGGTTTTCAACCAATCGCCGAGCAACCCCAACTACTCGCACGGTCAAAAAATTAATGCGTCGATTCCCGTGTCTGATTTCTGCTTCGGCAATTTGAAATGCGAACTGCCGAGTTTTTTGAGTTGCTTTGCGGCGAAACATTTTCGGGGGGCAAATATTTGCTACTTCGCAGCGAAGTGATTTTAGGGGGCGGATTGATTTTACTTCGTAGCGAAGTAGTATTAGGGGCGTGTTAATTGTGCTTCGCGGCGAAGCTCCTTCCGAAAGGCAAATTGTAAGTGCTTCCCGGCGAAGCGCTTACGGGCGTGGGAGATGGTTTAATATTTCCAACAGAAACGTGGCAATACCTTCTCTTTACGCCAAAATAGAGTTAACAACTTGGAAATCATCCTTAACGAGTTTCCACTGAAACAAGACTTACGCGCTTGCCTTGAAAAATCTTCCAACTCTTGGTTGGTTCACACATCATACTACTTCCCAACGGAGCTAAGTAAAAGCAAATTCCAGATTTTAATCAGTTTAAAGCACACGTTGATAATTAATGAACTCAGAGTTTAATGAGTTTACAACACACGTTGATAATTAGTGAACTCAAGCGCTAGTTAATTGACTAGACTTTGTGTCTAGAAGATGCAATAGGAAGACTTTTTCATTATTCAATCGTAGTATTTTCAGTTAATCTAGATTGATTAAAAGTATTTTGTGAAAGGTTTTTCGGTTCAACTTCCAATTTAGTGTGCAAATGATAAATTGAGCCTTGAAAAATCTTCCAGCTCTTAGTTGGTTCACACATCATACTGCTCCCCAACGAAGCTAAGTAAAAAGCAAATTCTAGATTTTAATGAGTTTACAGCACACGTTGATAATTAATGAACTCAGATTTTAATGAGTTTACAACACACGTTGATAATTACTGAACTCAAGCACTAGTTAATTGACTAGTCTTTGTGTCTAGAAGATGCAATAGGAAGACTCTTTCGTTATTCAATCGTAGTATTTTCAGCTAATCTATACTGATTAAAAGTATTATGTGAAAGATTTTTTCGGTTTAACTTCTAAGTTAGTGTGCAAATGACAATTTGAGTTGGAGAGTGGAGAGGTTAGGGTTGTTTTATTTGATTAGTGTGAGAAATTTTTAATAAGTAGTTTTTTTTTAACTATGATTTCTAGTAAAACCTAAAGTTATGTTTAACGTTAGGGAATTTAATACACAACCACCACACACCCATTTCTCACACACTTGCCTACCACAAGGTTTAAACCTTGGACTTCCGAACAATAACCAAAGCCCCTTTGGACTACCACTATTTATTTTATTTTTATATGGTTGACCATATATAAATTTAAATTCTTTATAAGGTTTTATACTAGACAATGCCTTATTTATTAAAACATAGGGTTTTAAAATGGTTGTCTTTTCCCTTTTGTATTAATTAGTTATATTAAGTTATTTGACTTAATACCACTCAAATATAATATTGGTGTGAGCTATCTCATTCATATGTTTGAATCATTCAGATGTTTGAACCATTGAAATATGTTTCCATTGATAACAATGCCATGTATTTAATGTAAGATAAGATAGTTTATTTAAATTATAGAGGTTTAAAATAAATTATTTAACTATAAAAAATTATATTTTTAACTATTAAAAGAATCTTTACAACTAATTTCTGTTATTTAACTTAAAATTTTATAATTTAATATTAATAATTATGTATTTGATAAAAAAAACTGATGTAATATTTTTGTCACATATTCAATACAATGAGATTTTTTAAATAATAATCATTATATGGATATGAAGATGTAGGTATTAATATTAGTGATATTAAAGTTTGATAAATTGGGAAGATGGCTAAGTTTAGAACTTAATATGATAGAGAAAACTAATTATGATGTATAAATAACCTAATTTTTAGGTGGCTATGGAAAAGAAATGACAAAGAGGTATATGAAGAATGTAATTTCATATTTATTTAATATAAAATTAGACTCTTAAATAATTATTTTTTATAAATAATAATCATAGCTATTATAATGACTATGAATAATTAAATATAAATATTAGATGAATGATAATATTATTAGTCTCTTAAAAAGTAAGTAATTCAAGGAATTGTTCTTTTATAAAATTTAATTATATATGAAGTATTATTAACAATTAAAAAATATCAATTTTATTTATTTATTGATATTACTTCATAATGTTGATTAAGAAATAATGTAGAATTTATTTCGATCATGTATAATTTTTTAATTATAATTTAATAATGAATTAATTTAACCATTGTTTATTACATCTTTTTTATAATAGTTGCAAGCTTGTTGTAGTGGTAAGGGCTTTGACCTCTTATAGGTCCAAGGTTCAAACACCACTCAATACGAGGGGATAATATCGAGATCCTTATAAAAACCTATGTAAACAAGAAAAAATCAAGTGGCATTAGTTTAACTGGTTAGATTCCTCAATATATTAAGGAGACCCACATTCAAATCTTGTCAAATGATACATGGATAATATCTTTCAAATCTTACCAAAAAAATACATGGATAATATCCAAACTTTGTTGTAAAAAGTTTGTATTCGAATTCAAAATTTTTGAAGTTCAGAAAAAATTCAACATATTTAAAAATTCAACATAAAATTCGATTATTATAAATAAACATATATTTTTTGAAATAATTTTATTTTTATATAAAATTTAAAAATCAAAGATACAAAATTATAATATTTGATTTTAATAATAATATTTTTTTCAAATATATACTTTAAAATATTTTAAAAAATATAAATATTTTTATAACTTTATTTAAACATAACAGAATATTTTCAAACGTTAAAATAAATATTTTTTTAAAAATATAAATTACAATTTTTCTATCAATTATAATTAAAAATTCATGATAAATTTATTCTAAAAAAGGATCACATATTAATACAGAATTATCATTATTGTCTATTCTTTTAATTAATAATAAACAACTAAATAAAATAGATTAAAAATGATTGTATTTAATATAATTTTTCCAATATTTGGATCTGAATTTTTTTTTGGATACGTTCGGTGATGGATTGATTTCGTCTTTAATTTAATTACATGAAGTTCTAAAATATTAATTCATTACAGTTGTCGAATTCAGTGGAGATTCAGATGAACATGGGAAGTTGGGACTCGATAGTGGAGACTCAGATGAATATGGGAAGTTTGGGAGTCGATAGTGTTAGAGAGACTTACAAGGAAACGTGGAGATAACTTCTCTTTACGCCAAAAATAGAGTGAAAAATCATCCTTAACGAGTTTCCACTGAAACAAGACTTAGCGCTTGCCTTGAAAAATCTTACGCGCTTGCCTTGAAAAATCTTCCAACTCTTGGTTGGTTCACACATCATACTGCTTCCCAACGGAGCTAAGTAAAAGCAAATTCCAGATTTTAATCAGTTTACAGCACACGTTGATAATTAATGAACTCAAGCGCTAGTTAATTGAGGAGTCTTTGCGTCTAGAAGATGCAATAGGAAGACTCTTTCGTTATTTAATCGTGTTATTTTCAGTTAATTTATACTGATTAAAAGTATTTGTAATATCAAATAATAAATGGAGTTGGAAGGTGGAAAGGTTACGGGTTGTTTTTTTATTTGGTTAGTGTGAGACCCTCTTGAGACCAACCAATTTATATGGTTGTCTCTTCTCAACCATAACTTTTCGTAAAGTTTAAAGCTACACTTATCAATAGAAGATTTAATACACAGCCACCACACACTCTTTGAACCTTGACCTCCCCAATAACCCACCCCCTCACACACTCGCCCATGCCACGGTTTGAACCTTGGACCTCCCCAATAACCCACCCCCACTCGCCCATGCCACGGTTTGGGCCTTGGACCTCCCCAATAACCCACCCCCTCACACACTTGCCCATGCCATGGTGTGAACCTTGGACCTCCCCAATAATAACTACCCGTTTGTTTATTTTTAAATGTTTGATGCAAATTCCTTATAAGGTTTTATATTAGACAATTAGACAATGCTTTTTTATTAATTTATATAGGGCTTTAAAAGGGTTGTCATTTCCCTCTTGTATTAATTAGCCATATTAAGTTATTTGACTTAATACCACTGAAATTTAAATATTGATGTGAGCTATCTCATTGGTATGTTTGAACCATTGAAATATGTTTCCATTGATAACAATGTCACGTATTTAATGGAAGATAAGATAGTTTCTTTAAATTATAGAGGCTTTAAATAAATTATTTAACTATAAAATTTATATTTTTTAACCATTAAAAGAATCTTTACAACTAATTTTTGTTATTTAACTTAAAAAATTATAATTTAATGTAAATAATTATGGATTTGATAAAAAACTGATGTAATTTTTTTTTGTCACATATTCAATACCATGAGAATTTTTAAATAATTAACCATTATATGGAGATGATGTCGTAGGTGTTAAGATTAGTGATATTAAAGGGATTTATAGTCACTCTAGATAAAGCAAGCATAGATAAAGCAATTTAAAAATAGAAAAACTTAAAAATTAGTGATTTAAAGGATATTGTTTGATAAATTGAGGAGATGCCTAAAGTTAGAACTTAACATGATAGAGACAACTAATTATGATGTATGAATGACTTGATTTTTAGGTCGCTATTGAAAAAAATGCTAAAGAGGTATATAAAGAATGTAATTGCTTGTTTAATATAAAAATAAAAGGATAGAGCATTGTTCTGCATGTTCTCTGCAATGCTGTTCCCTGCATGTTCTGCCTCAAGCATCCTACATCTTGCATGTCAATCATCTTGAAGCTGGTTTGCTCTGAGTTCACCTCTTGCATTTCCGTCGCCTAGGGCGGTAGTCCACCCTCTTCTAATGGCCGCCAACGCTCCCTCTCCCACCTCCCTTGAGCTTACAGTGGTTGGAGATCATAATGGCGCCCAACAAGCATCCCAGGAAGTTCCTGCTCAAGGTCAAACTCCAGGTAAAAATTATCGGCCCACTGCTTGTATTCCTGTGAATGAATTTGTTGATTCCTGTCACTGGTTTGAGAATCATACCCTCATAGGTTATTTTCTGGGTAGAATCCCTAATGACACTCTGTTGCGGTCCTGGGTAAGTCAAGTTTGGCATCCTCATGGTGTTAAGATTGATTCTGTGTCCAATCTCACCAAAGGGTATTTCCTTTTCCAATTTTTTGATCCTGCTCATGCTCAGAAGGTGCTCAATCGGGGTCCTTGGACTGTTCGAAACTCTTTGTTAATTCTGCAAGCCTATAACAGAGATTTTTCTATTGCTGAGGAGGGAGCCTCAGATGTTCTAGTTTGGATTGAATTTCCTGGCCTTCCCATTCCTTTATGGAAGCATCTGCGTACCATAGCAGAGAACATAGGCACCTTTGTTTGTTTTGAGCCTGACAAGTGGTTTAAGGCCCGTCCCACCAAGCGAGTATGTGTCAAGGTTGATCTTACTCAAGATCTTGATGAAGAGATCGATATTCATATTGGGGATAATACTATTACTCAGAGGATTGTGTACATAAATCTCCCGAATACCTGCTATAGGTGCCAATCCTCTCAGCATAAAATTCGTGCATGCCCGCTTATGGCTGGTCAGTTCCAGAATAAATCTGCTTCTCCCTCTGTCGATCCATCTACCTCTGCAACCCTGGGTAACCCTAGCACTTTTGGTACCAGTGGTGATGCGGACTGGCATGTGGTTTCTAATCATCGCAATCGTCATCCCCCACAACAACCCCAACAACAACGCCCACAGCCGCCCCCTCCACCACCCCGTCAGCAACCCCAACAGCCACCCCATCCACAACCCCGTCCTCAACCCCCATAGCCACCCCATCCACAACCCCGTCCTCAACCCCAACAGCCGTCTACTCCTCTCCCTTCTCATTCTGATGATGTTTCTACTCAGCAGGATTTTGTTGGTACCACTGTTCTTTCTCCCAGATCAGCAGATGAGTTTAATCGTGCTAACATTCGACGGTCCCGTAGCCCGAGAAGACGTTTGTTTGATGCTCCTTCTGAGAAACGATGTGTGATTGATGGGCCCCTGCAGGTTGCTATTTTTGATGATGATAATCCTTTTGAGTCCCTCAAAGCATTGGGGGATTCATCAGTACTCATGAAATGATATTTTTTTCTTGGAATGTCCGAGGGCTGACGGACCCAGTCCAAAAATATATGGTCCGGGATGTGATTGATAATGCTGCTCATATCTATGGTACATTTGACTTTGTCTGTTTGCAAGAAGTTAAGATCAATGATTTCCTGTTAGATTGTACCTGCAATTTTCTTTGGCCGCGTGGTCCTTTTTTTTACACAAATCATGAACCTGGAAAAGGTGGTGCTGTAGTTTTCATTTCCCCCAATTGGCACTCGCATGTGGTGTCTTGGGGAGTTGACCCTTCTAATCAAGTTGTTTGGGTGCTGCTGGAATTGGCTGGGAAACCATTTGGCATTATTAATGTTTATGCCTCTAATAATGCTTCAGAGCGATGTGCTTTATGGCGGTGGCTTGCTTTCTCTCTACCTTTTGCTACTTGGGTTATGTGTGGGGATTTTAATATGGTTGAAAAACCATCTGATAAGCTGAGTCGAACCCCTATGCGTTGGTGTGTCGGAGAACGAGAGGCTTGGTATTTTATGAAAAGTAAACTTAGTCTGTATGATCCTAACTTTGGGTGTTCTCTAGAAGCTTTCTCCAATTCTCAATGGTATACTTGGTCTAATTTTCAGGTTGATGATGCTAGGGTGTTGAAAAGATTGGATCGTGCCATGCTTTTAGAGAGTTCTAGTTTTCACTTTACCCGACTTTCTCTTGGTCACCCCTTTGTCATGACCCTGCCAGCTACCACTCTTTCTGATCATGCTCCAATTTTATTTGCTATCACCCAAGATCAAGCTCCTGCTAGGTTTTTTTCCTCTCAGTTTTATTTTAATACTTCCTTTCTACAGCATGCCTCCATGAAAGCTCATATCCATAGAATTTGGAATGTTGTTCCTCGACCCTCTGGCGCGGTAGGCTGGATTCAGTGGTGGAATGATGCTATCTCTCGTACTACTATTGTTCTTCGCATCCTTGGCAAGGATGTGGCTAAACGAAGGAGGAAAGCAAATTCAGTTTTAAAGAATGAGTTAATCAAAGCTACTCTCCGTCTGCAAGCTAATCCTTTCAACTCTGCATACCAGGCACATGCTGCTACTCTTCGACATGAAATTCATAAGGCAGAGTTGTATGAAGCTAGAGGTGCTCAACTCAGAGCACGACTGAATTGGCTTGCAATTGGTGATAGGGTTTCTAAGGAGTTCTTCAAGCGCCTCCGGCCCCCTATTCATTCCACACAGTTTCAAGCCATTCAATCTGAGGGAATCAGGTTCACTAATTTACCTGATATAATTCATACTTTTGTGTTACACTATCAAAAAGTTTTTGCTTCTCAGCCTCTTACCTCTGCTAGAAAAAAAGCTCTTGATGATTGTTGTGCAGTTGTTCCTCAAAAGCTCTCGATGGATCACCGAGATTGTTGTGATGCACCTTTAACCCTGGAAGATTTGAAGAATGCCCTGTCTCACATGGCTAATGATAAGGCTCCTGGTATTGATGGTTTCCCCTGTGAATTTTATAAAGAATTTTGGGATATGCTTGGTTCTGATCTGTTACATGTCTATAAATAAGCTATGATATCCGGGTCTTTAGGACACCTCATCAATAAAGGAAATATCAAATTTATCCCCAAGCCTGGAGACCCAGAACTTATAACCAACTGGCGCCCTATTACCTTACTGAATGTAAGTTACAAGATCATTGCTAAGGCTTTAGCCTTAAAACTTTAGCCTATTTTACCTCTTCTCATCCGACCAGAGCAAACAGGGTTTGTTAAGGGCAGGTATATCTTGGACAATGTGCTTGTTATCTGGGAAGGCATGGAATGGGCTAGAACTTATGGACAGGATACTCTGTTTATCAAACTTGAATTTGAAAAAGCCTATGATCGTATTGAATGGAATTTCATTATTTCCCTCCTCCAGGCTCTTGGCTTTGGCCCCTATTTTGTGCAATCTATTAAAATGTTATTCTGTGATGCTTCTGCAGTCCTCACGATGAATGGCCAACACTCTGCTGGTATTCAGCTGGCTCGCTCTGTCCGACAGGGTTGCCCATTAGCCCCTTCCCTGTTTATTCTAGCTGCTGAAGCATTTGGCTACCTTTTAGCCCATCAAACTTCACAAGGAATTATTAAAGGTATTTCTTTACCTGCTTCCTCTCTTCAAATGGTAAATGGCCATTTTGCTGATGATTCTTTTTTGACATTACATGAAGATGAGCAATCAGTAAATGCAGCTTTACAATGCCTTGAGACTTTCTGTTTAGCATCTGGTTCTAACATTCAGTGGAAGAAAACATCTTGTTATAGACAAGCTCACACGCCACTTCCTGAGTGGTTAGCTTCTTACTCTTGGCATTGGATCCAACCAGGAGAATTATTCAAATTCTTGGGTATTCCTTTTGCCTTCCAGGCTTCTCCTGCTCAACTTTGGAATATGGTTGTCCAAAAAATTGAGAAGAAGTTGGGCTACTGGTCTACTAAAAAGCTTTCCTTGGCTGGTAAGTTTCAAGTTTGCTCTAAGGTGCTAGCTTCTACACATGTCTATTACTCTTCTTGTTGGGTCCCATCTAAAAATTGTTATCAGAAGCTGGACAAGCTCTTGCGGGATTTTCTTTGGGCTTCAAATAAACAAAAATAGGGGTTTCATAGAGTGGCATGGAATGTTTGTTGTCTTCCTAAAAATGCAGGGGGTCTGGGTTTATTTAACTGTCATTTTTAGGGGTTTGCTTTATGTGCTAAATGGATTGTTAGGGCACTTCAGGGTGATGAAGCTTGGAAAGTTCTTGTACGACACTGCATCTCTTCTGGCCTGCCCTTTGGGAGGAAAGGGTGGCGGGGCCTGACCTTACAAACCATTTTGACATCTCTAGCCCCATTTAAAATTATAGGTTCTTTTGTGATGCAAAGTATCTGGAAGGCATGGGAAGCTTTCAAACCCAGGCTCCAATGGCAGGGTAAAGATAAATCTATCGGAGCTTCTATATCCACTCTAAGTCCTTGGTGGTCTCCTGTAGTCACTTTAGAGGGCCTACCTTTGGCTCAAGTTCAATGGGTTAGAGCATTACGCTTCTTCAAAAAGGGTATTGTAACATTTTCAGATTTCTTTGATGCTCATACCAAGCATTGGTATTCTTGGGATCAGTTTTGCTAGAAGTTTGGTCTTAAGCCAGATGATCGAGCAACTTTTGATGTGGTTCTCGACAACACTCCTTTCTCTATTTGGCTACATTTTGGTAAGAACTTTCAACAGCATTGGTCATCTGATTGGTGTTGGCCTAATCATACTCCTCTGGTGAAATATAAACCTTCTTTAGGGTATCATATGTTGTCCCCTCATTCTCCTCTGGTTGATACTTTAAACCACCGTTGGGATCTAGTTTCTTCTCAATCTAGATGGAGCCTTCGCTTTTCTGTGGTTTGGCAGTCCTATCTTGAACCTAAGCATTGTTTTTTTGCCTGGAGTTTATTACATCAAGGCCTTCCCCTTGGTCATAGGTTACAATATATGGGGGTTGCTAATTCTGTTTGTGCTTTTTGTAGAGGTCCTGACAATTTTGTTCATGTGTTTTGGGCTTGTCAAACAGCCAAAAATGCTTGGGATTGGGTTCTTTCTTTTTTCAATTCCTTTTTACTGGAGCAATGTTCTTGGGTTAATGCACTACTTGGGGATCCCCTAGATTTTTCTCTTCCCCTCAACGAAGTTTGGCATATTTTTCGTCTTAGTATTTTATACCATCTCTGGAAAACAAGAAATAATATTATCTTTGGGAGACAGGAGGCTTCTACCTCCTTCTCTATTGCTGCTAGATATGCTCTCTTCTATGATTGTTGGTTACAGATCCTTACTCAGGTGGAGAAAGTTCAGGTGGAGCTGCAATATCTTAGATCACTTCTGGATCATTGGGCTAATGCACCTTGCTCTGTTAGCCGACTTCCTTCCAACAACCATGTGTCCAGAACTCGTGGCTTCTCTCGCACAGGCTCACCTTCAGCTCGTTCTCGTAGTGGTCGAAGAGATCATTTATCTGCTCCAACTTCTTAGCATCATTGGTCTCCACTGTAGTCCAATTCCGCACCTCTAGTGGATGGGATGTTCGCTTGATTCCAATTGATCCAGTAACTGCATACAGTTGTCCCTGTTTTGTCTTCTTTTCTTTACTCAGTTCTGATGTAATATTGGCTTTTTGAGTTGATTCATGTGATCCTGTAATTTTTTTGGGTGTGTGCCACGGGGTGTGTTAATTCCACCCAACATTTTTGTATGAAAGTGATTATTTCCAATTAATATAAGGTCCTTTCATTCAAAAAAAAAAAAGGATTTATAAATAATAATCATAGCTATTATAATGATTGTGGATATTTGAATATAAATATTAGATGAATGATGATTTTATTAGTCTCTAAAAAAGAAGTAATTTAAGGAATTGTTCTTTTATAAAATTTAATTATATATGAACTGCTATTAACAATTAAAAATATCAATTTTATTTATTTATATTAGTTTATAATTGAATTAATTTTAATCATGTATAATTTTTTTTTTATTATAATTTAATAATAAATTAATTTAGCCATTGTTTATTACACTTCTTTTATAATAGTTGTAAGCTTGTTGTAGTGGTAAGGGATTTGACCTCTTTGATAGGTTCAAGGTTCAAACCCCACTCAATAAGAGTGGATCGGGATCCTTGTAATAAAAAATCAAGTGACATTAGTTCAACTATTTAGATTCTTTGATATTTCACGGAGGATACCCACTTTCAAATCTTGCCAAAAAGATACATGGATAATATCCTTTAAAACTTGCCAAAAGATGGATAATATCCAAACTTTGTTGTAATACCACTATGTAGTAGTGATGATGTAATATGGGTGGGGCTGTTTCAATCCCATATACCCCATTAAAAAATAACCATTATTATTTAAAACTAAATAAAAATGGCAAACTTATTGTAATATCACTATGTAGTGATAACGTAATATGGGTGGGGTTGTTTCAATCCCATATAATCCATTAAAAAAATAACCATTATTACTTAAAACTAAATAAAAATGGCAAACATATCTATTTATTTATTGGAAAGCAAAGACACCATTTATATTTATGTTTAGGTCTTAACATAACATCTTAAAGATTATATCCTCATGGCAAGGTTCATGTTCGACAGAGAAGACAAACCTACACTTAAGTAGTTCAAAGCATGGGTCATCTTCGATGAAGAATGTTCTATGTTCAATTTAGCATGGTTCATCTTCGATGAAGAATGTTCATGTTCAACTTTAGATGAGTATAAACATATTGTAAGTGATAGGTGATTTCTTTGTAACACATCTACCATGGATTCTTGACCTCCAAGTGAGTTCTCTACAATGAATACTTGATCACCTAATGAATCATTTGGATCTTACTATAAACTTAAATACAAGGTAATTTAAATGAATATTTTAAATTTTTATAAATTATATTTTTATTTTGAAACATAAAAAGCTTCATAGTAAAAATAATTTCAGATGTGGAGCTTGTAAAAAAAATAATATCACATAACATCTATGTGTGTTATAAAATATATATTTTAAATTATAAATGACTTTAAATAAATTAGTTAATTTTAAAGATTTAAAATTTCTAGATATTAATATCCTATTTATAGTATTTTAATTTAATATAATTTAAATTTTGCAATGCAATCTTCTCTTATAAAAAAAATTAATATTGTCCTAAAAATTTGATATAAACATAAAGTTGTAAACAAGAATGCATATAGATATGAGATAAAATTTGGTATCCTTATGAGAATTCATTGTCCTAAACTTTGAATAATATCTATCATCGAACCACAAACCATAAATTTTTATTTTTTTAAGGAAATTTATACCCTTTATTATTGATTTAAACATGTAATTAAATACATACAATAAAATTAATACATACAATAAAATTACAACCAACGATCATGAAGATTGATGATCGTTAACAAATATATTGTTATACCTTATGCTCAAATTTATTATCAAATTAATGTGATAATTCTCTCTAACATATCCCTTATTACACTATTTAGTATTAATATATATATATATTTTATTTGGTTATTGTGAGAAACCTCTATAACCGACGTGGACAAGGCTGAGTAGTATCCTCCAACCATGACCCCTTGTAAAGCCGAGAGCTATACTTATCAATAGAAAATTTAACATAAAGCCATCACACACCCACCCCCTCACACACTCACCCACGTCGCGGTTCTATTTAGTATTATTATTATTATTTGAGTAAATACTTCTTATACACATCCATTGTGGGGATTGAACCTGTGTCACATGGTGTCCTTTTCAGTAGAACACATGCCAGTAGACCACATACACGGTATTATTTGATAACTCTCCTTTGAAAATAATACATTTCTTGTTTTATTGGCTTGGACTTAGATGTAAGTCTAGACTCCAACTCAACTTTTGGCTCTAGCTTTTAGTTGTTGGCTTTGGATCTAGCTCTTGGTCCTGAATTTCAGATTTATCACATGACATAGTAGTCAATTAAAAAATTATCACTATATTTCACTATAACAATAACAATATTTATTAGCCTTAACATGGCGATCAACAAACATATGTTCATTATGAGAAATCATTCAACTTTTGGTAGGTGTTACTTCTCTCCCAATTCAAATATTTTTTGCCATTAAATTCATCAAACACCTCCCTTGTAGAGGTTGTTATGGGTAATGAGTCAAAGCCAAATTCACCTATGGATATTCCTAAAAATCCAGAACCCCATGGAAATATTCCTAAATATCTAGGGTTTCTACTACACATGGTCATTATCCCTTGAAGTTGGGACCCTAATATCCATCCTTGAAGAAGAAGAAGAAGAAAAAAGGTAATTTGCTATGGTTCCTACTAAATGCTCAGTCTATTCCACCAAGCATATATATTACATAGACATTAATTTTGATGCTTCTTTCAATTACTCCAATTAAGGATGTTGTTGCTTGTGCTTTCGTTACTCCAAGCATGAACACTATTGATTATTCTTCTATTACTCTAAGCACAAACGTTATTGATTGTGCTTCTATTACTCCAAGCATGAATGTTATTATTGTTGTCTCTTTGGCTCACTTGACTCTTGAGACACTTGAACTTCTTCTTGATTGCTATAGATTTTTGTTACTTGTACCTCAAGCTTACATTTATAACGGTATTACTCTAATTTTAAACTCCTTAGATACTGTAAACTTTAATTTAAAACCTTGAGTACTCTGGTTTTACTTGACTTAACTCCTTAGTTCAATATGAAACACATATCATTCTCTACTATACTCTTCTAGCCTACTTTTAGATGTTGTTATGATCCTCTAGTTTACTGGTAGATGATGCTAGACCATTGTATTTCTCTATCCTATTGTTGGACAATGCTAGGCCTCTATAAGGCTCATCTAGCTTGTTGTTTGTTGTAAGGCTAAGCTAATACATTATTTACCACTTTTAAAACATTGTTAGGCTCTAGTTAGTTATATTTAATCTCCTTTATCTTACTATTGAGCTTTGCTTGTCCTTTGCTGCTAATAGATAGGTGTGCAATCCAAATGAATATAGAATACTATTGGAAAGAAGATACTTAAGATTTTATGTATCTCATAGACCACTTAATGCGTGTCTCTTCTTACTTACACATAGAACTATTATGTGCTTTAGTATATTGAACTTATTTCTTTTTTCTTGCTCTATATTCTCTTTTCTTATTTTTTTTTGTAATAATATCTATTAAACTTTCTTGGATTCTTGAGCTAAATATTTATAAGAGCTTCATTTATTTTATTATAATGTCTTATTTCTCTATATTGACTTATGTAGCTAATATCAAGGTCTATATGATCTATATATTTTTTCTTTCTTTTAATTTCTTCCTATAATGGCCTCTTGTACTAATATCAAGGTCTATATGGCTTTATGACCTAAATATCTTTCTTATCAACTCCTTTCTATAATGGCCTTTTAAGACTATATCAAGGTCAATATGACTTGAATATTTTTTCTCTTTATCAAATTTTCTTAGGAAGATTTAAATTCTTCTCAATTAATTGCAACTTTTAATTCTTTTGTACTTTGCACTTAGAATCTAAAATTTATCTCTATCCTTTGTAGGAAAATTCTCACACTTCTATAGCTTGATCTCTATTGCAACTCTTTATTTGAAATATATAATATCTTAGGTTGCACATAAGAACTCAATATGATTACCCTCCTTACTAGAGAATCCAATATAATGTCAAGATGACTTTGAATATCCTTAAATGTTAAACTTTCTTTAAAAAATTCAATGTCAAGGGTTGGTTATGTCCCTGAATGATCAAATATCTCAAAGTTGATTCACATTTCAATCAATATAGCTAAGTCCTACTATTGGATTATTATTCTTCAACTATGGAAAGACCCTATACTTTCTACTCAATATGATATTTAGAGTTAGAGTATCACTACCTTTAAAGTAGATAGACTCTTAATCAACCTTGTAAAATATGGACACAATCAATTTATAATAGTGGCTAAAAAAAACTCTATCAATCTGGATAGAGTCAGGTGGTAGCTTTGATACCACTGATGGATTTTTAAGCTTTATACTATCATAGAATATCATAGGTTATATCACATAGGACCCAATATAAAATCGTCACCATATGTAAATATAAGGATAATAATAAGAGTAGAATGATATGAGCAAATTAATATGTATATCAAGGATTATAATAACATTCAATTATATGCTAAAATATGAATGTAAAAAGCTTGAATCATTCATGTACAATGCATGAATAACAACTTACAATATTAATTGCACAAAATGTATACAAGCTTTATTACTTCACTATTTTTTATAAACGGATTATCAAAACTCTAAAATATCTTCGATATAATATATTCTATGACGAATTTACTCTATAATATAGCCATAGTAGTGTGAATATTTTGATTCTTGATCATTGATATCCATGTGACATGTCTCATAACTCTTGGCCTATCTACTTACCACTTGCATACTTGATGAACACTTGACTTTACAATAATTGCTGACCTTTACATGACTCTTACACTTGTACTTGCACTCTCTAATATAGGACAATTGTGCACATCTTTACATTACATATTTGCACTCTTGCATAAAAAACACTTGTGCACACTTACTTAACCTACACTTGCACTCTAACTCAAATGGCACTTGTGAATTTCCTGCACATTCACACTTACATAAAGAGGGAAATATAAATCACACTCTAAACCATAATATATTATTTATAAATTTACCATGAAGGTACCGTGGGGTTATAATAAGCATGCACCAAATAATATTATAAATTTGTGGAGAACTAGTTTTCTTTATATTGTTTTGAGAAGTTTAATATATTATCTAAAATACCAAATTTAAGGCCAATGATAAGGTAGCATGCTAGTTGTCTAAAATACCCTATTAATTACATGACATGAAGTCTTGCAACTAAAATAATTTTTTTTACAAAGTGGATTAAGTTGATATACCTCATATTTGGATCCTAAGGGACACAAAGTACTATGTGAGCATCATTATGTTGTTGATTCTAAAAATAATCGAGGATGTGAGTGGAAAATAATTTTTTAGGCTTTGCATAGTTGGATCGTTGAAGACTAAAACAAAAATGGGGTATACCATATTTTTGGGGAGATAATTTACCTATGTTTTTTGAGCAAGAGTTACAACAAAAATTTTAATAGCCTTTATGGTACCCTTCTCCAAACATTGGGATTTTGCCATTCAATTATTATTTTGTAAGGCTTTTGTTGGCCCCATCATAGTATAATCCTCTATTTTTCTCTCATTTATAATTGGTTTTATAGTAAAGGCAATGTTTGCTTTTACCAACATGGGTAGTCCATGATATTATGGTCTTTATATTGACGATGATAGTAGAAATTTGGTACATTAGTTTATAAAATTATGGGAGTATCAATAGTCCAAAAATTATATGTTGATGTGGTCTTAATGTTCTTGGGTTAAATTGATTTTGACAAACAAACTCTTCTACATAGAAGTAAAGATATTTGGTAGGTTAATTTATAAAATGGCATAGCAATTTTATCAAATAGTCAATGAAATCATAAATTGGTATGGGTAACACAAGATATCTAAACTAGAACAAGAATTTCAAATACATATTCTCAAAAGTGATAAATATAGATCCACTTAGATAAGATAAGAGGGGTGCTATACATGGGACCTTCAAAAACAAGGATTTGTAGTGGCCTAGGTTAATGAAGGAAAATAGGATCCCCATGAGTGTGGTCTACCGGTAAGAATGCCACTTGTATTATCGGTGATGTAACCTGGGTTCAATCCCCATGGTGGATGTGTATAAGAAGCATTACTAAAAAAAAAATGAAGGTAAATAGAAAAAATACCTAACTAGATTTCTTACTATAGTTTGTTGTATGCCATAAAATCCCCAATGAACTATATTTACTATCTAGATTTGGATTTTTATAGTATACAATCAAAATAATATGTACTAAGTGTATATTTCTTATACAATCTATGAACAACTATAACATCAATAGGAAATATAACATCATATAGAGACAAGGGAATATAAATAAACCCACCTCATGGAATATGTTGGATGGAGATAATTTTTTTTCTTCTTATTTTTGCATTATGGTGCTTCCATCTAACTCTAGATCAAACATCAATTCATATTAGAGGTGAAAGACAGGCTAAATTATAAATATTTTTATAGTACCTAAAGAGGGATGCGCATGATGTTAATGATTGGTATGAAAAACTATAAAACTATGTGATGCAATGCATAACAAATGCAAAAAAAATTAAAGTAATGCTTACAATATAATTTATCAGCTACATCGGTTAGATTCCTCAACATTTAAGAAGGAGACCAAGGTTCAAATATAACATAATTCAATGGTTTAACCATTCACTTGTAAAGATTTTATAACATATTATCATAAAAATCATTACATTCTAGTTGTTATATGTTTATTTGTGAATCCAAAGTGCTCTACTTTTGAGCTTCTTTCTTTGCCAACAATCTTCTCTTCTCTTATTCCAAACTTTTATACTTACACCTAATTTCCTCGTCTAATTCTTTTTCAAAATCATTTGCTAGAAATATTGCAAGCTTCTCCTCAACCTCTCTTAATTTTTGTCCATCTATCTGTTTCTTTTTATAGGCCCACTAAACCACTGCCACCTTAATTCTTTTTAGATTTGCTACAAATTGAATACTAGTAGATTCTCTCATAGGATCAAACTTTACCCATTTTTATTCAAAAATTATGTTCCCATAAAATTTCAAATACATATTCTCAAAAGTGATAAATATAGATCCACTTAGATAAGATAAAGATATTTGGTAGGTTAATTTATAAAATATATTTAGATTCTCTCATAGGATCATCTATCTAGTAGAAGTAAAGATATTTGGTAGGTTAATTAATAAAATGGCATAGCAATTTTATAAAATAGTCAATGAAATCATAAATTGGTATGGGTAACACAAGATATCTAAACTAGAACAAGAATTTCAAATACATATTTTCAAAAGTGATAAATATAGATCCACTTAGATAAGATAAGAGGGGTGGTATACATGGGACCTTCAAAAACAAGGATTTGTAGTGGCCTAGGTTAATGAAGGAAAATAGGATCCCCATGAGTGTGGTCTACCGGTAAGAACACCACTTGTATTATCGGTGATGTAACCTGGGTTTAATCCCCATGGTGGATGTGTATAAGAAGTATTACTCAAAAAAAAATGAAGGTAAATAGATAATATACCTGATTAGATTTCTTACTATAGTTTGTTGTATGCCATAAAATCCCCAATGAACTATATTTATTATCTAGATTTGGATTTTGATAGTATACAATCAAAATAATATGTAATAAGTGTATATTTCTTATACAATCTATGAAAAACTATAACATCAATAGGAAAGATAACATCATCTAAAGACAAGGGAATATAAACAAACCCACCTCATGAAATATGTTGGATGGAGATAATTTTTTTCTTCTTGTTTTTGTGTTATGGTGCTTGGATCTAACTCTAGCTCTAATATCAATTCATATTAGAGGTGAAATATGGGCTAAATTATAAATATTTTTATAGTACCTAAAGAGGGATGCACATGATGTTAATGATTGGTATGAAAAACTGTAAAACTATGTGATGCAATGCATAACAAATGCAAAAAAATATAAAAGTAATACTTACAATATAATTTATCAAGTGATATTAGCTACATCGGTTAGATTCCTCAACATTTAAGAAGGAGACCAAGGTTCAAATCTTGCCAAGCAATACATGGATAATATTCAAGCATTGTTGTAATACCACAATGTGATGATGATGTAATAAGATTTGGGCCCATTTTTATCCCATATAACCAATTGAAAAAATACTTACAACATAATTTATATCATGGACAAAACCACAAGAATCAATCTATAAAAAAACTAAAAATATAAAGTTGAAATATAATTCAATGGTTTAACAATTCACTTCTAAAGATTTTATAACACATTATCATAAAAATCATTACATTCTAGTTGTTATATGTTTATTGTGAATCCAAAGTGCTCTACTTTTGAGCTTCTTTCTTTGCCAACAATCTTCTCTTCTCTTGTTCCAAACTTTTATACTTACACCTAATTTCCTCATTTAATTTTCTTTCAAAATCATTTGCTAGAAATACTGCAAGCTTCTCCTCAACCTCTCTTAATTTTTGTCCTTCCATTTGTTTCTTTTTATAGGCCAACTAAACCACTGCTACCTTAATCCTTTTTAGATTTGCTACAAATTGAATACTAGTAGATTCTCTCATATGATCAAAATTTACCCATTTTTATTTAAAAATTATGTTCCCATAAAATTTTAACGATAAATATTTAATAATAAAAATTATATAATTAAATTGCAAGCAAACATCTTAAACGAGTAAAAATTATATTTAATTATATAATATAACAAAAAGCTAAAATAGGTGATCAGCGGTCACTACAAAGAATGGAAATGATAACTAGCCAGACCAAGCAAAAGATTTAGGATGCAAACACACTCATGGAAATCGTCCGCCATAAGTATAACCACACATTGTTTACATGAACAAGTGAAGTGATTACGTTTCATTTTATTAACAGACCAAAAAACAAGAAGAGCAACATGGCCAGAAAGGAAAAAAATGCCGTGGGAGACTGGGGGTGTTCAATACATAAGCAGGTGACAGCAGCATTTATGTCAACATGCATAACAGCCTGAAGCCAGATCAGTTTGATTGATCTGGATTCCGCTGTCGTATAAACCTCCTACTGTCCAACTGGAAGGGAGGACAGAGCTTTTGGCCCACAAGGGATACCCATCATACCCAGACGTCACCGTAATTTGGAATTGAAGAGCACCCCTGGGAGGGTTGCTTATAGCCCACACTGCCCCGTTTCTGTGACTCACTTCCTGCCAATTGTCTCCATCCACCTGCAATATGGAATGAATTATACCAACAACAACACCATTGCTTGAACTTGTAGCCCCAACTCATGTAAATACATATGATCTATATTTGAATTACCGTAGCAATATCGACGGCAACAATTTCTGTCTGGCCTCCTTGGTACAAGAATTGCACAGCAAGATAGTAGGGATTATAACTGCTGTCGTCTACCTTCACCGTCAGATTGTGTCCTTCATACTCGCAAGAGATCCTGCCCAAGACAATTAGTAAAGAAAACTTAGAACCCTTATAATGTATCTACTTCCATATATATGGTAATGATATCGACCTTGTATATTCGATATCCACAATGCCGGCTTTGAGAAGCTGAGGAGCCATCTCTGGGAGTGCCAAGCTTGAGAACGTGCTCTTTGGTACTACAAAGTCGGTCTGGTTATTTTGGGTGAGGTCTGTGACCACGATCTTCGTCCCTGAGTTGCTGCATAGTTTTGGATCCAAACATCTTATCTGCAATGCAATTAGCAATACATTAGGGCGCCAGTGCTTCCAAGCCCAGGAAGGATAGAAATAAATAAAAATAAAAATAAAAATTGAGGCCGTAGCGTGCCTGATAGCAAGCGCCACATCCGACACCATTTTCGTATAAGGTAGGTGTGGCAGCTGCAACGTGTTAGAAATATTGTTTAATCCAAATCCCGTACTCTGTCACCGCCGCTGGAACGTCCTGTCTGGCAGAGAAAGTATGGGCGAAGTTGAGGGAGCAGGTGAAGTCCGTATGCCTCCAGGCTGGCCTCGAGAGTCGTGCCAAGCCAGCCTCAGACCCCCTGCAAGTATAAATGGAGACCTCGGGCACGATCTCGGTATTCTGGGCAGCAGCCCCAGTTTCCCTGCACACCAGCTGTGCAGGCCATTCCCTGCACACCAGCAGTGCAGAGGATCCGGCGGCAAGCCTTGCCGCAGTTGCACGCACAGAAAGGGTTCGGGGGTTCTTGCTGCTCCTTAGCGCAGAACCTTTCCTGGCAGTTTAGCAGACCCTTCTCTGTCGCGGTGCAGATCTTCTTGTATGCCCAGCAGACCAATTCTGCAGATGGGTTGTGTGTGGTTTATCCGCAGGCGATAGATGTCATAGATGTAAGACTCCGTAGATCCAGTTATTTGTATTGCAGCCCTCCCCTGTTTTAATACTATAAACTTTGTATTTTATCTGCCTCCGCCTGTGTTTGCCTATAACAGGGCCTGTCTAAAGATCCTCAGCATTTTCGCATTTTATTTGTTATGGTTTAGTTTATGTTTCTAACATGGTATCAGAGCGAGGAGACAAAGACAGCAGGCGAGGTCGGGAGATGCTGCGTGGTGAGTAGCCATAAATCGTTTCAGAAGATTTGCTAGGGTTTGGTGTTTGTTATGCAGAGCTTTTTCGTGAAGGATTCAAACCCTAGATGGCGAATCCCAATGTCGACAACAATCCGACAGGGAGGATTGTGTTAGAGCTGTTCGATGATTTGATGCCGAAGATGGCGTAGAATTTTCGGACGCTTTGCTCTGGGAAAGTTTGTGCGAATCAATGGTGGAAGTCGCCATGTCCACAGCCGAGGCACAGGCTATGAGAACGGCCATGAAATCGCAAGATGCAGCGCACAGCGTACAACGGTTGAACGAGGAATTTTACCAAAGTGTGGCAGCAGAGTGCGCAAGGCGCAGGAACAATTTTTCAATTTCGATTGCCGAAGTCCGATAGTTCAGACTACGCAGGATGCACGACTAGCTCCAAGCTTCGGGAGCACAGTGTGGACTACGCTGGGAAATGAGCGAAGTTTGTCACTCACAGGGCGTAGTGTGAACTTCTGATTTTGCTCTCTTTACTGAATGTGATCCAGTGGAGTTTGAAGAGGCAAGTCAGAATCGCAGATGGGTGAATGCGATGGATGAGGAGATAGCAGCCATTGAGAAGAATGAGACATGGCAGTTGACAGATCTTCTAGCATGAAAGAAGACCATTGGGTCAAGTGGGTATATAAATCAAAGTTTAATGCCCAAGGAGAAGTTGACAAACATAAGGCCAGATTAGTGGCGAAAGGCTACAAGCAGAATTCAGGAGTTGACTATCATGAGGTGTATGCACCTGTAGCCCGACTTGACACGATCAGAATGATTCTAGCACTGGCAGCTCAGAAAGGATGGAGCGTGTACCAGATGGATGTCAAGTCTGCCTTCCTCAACGGAGTGTTGGAAGAAGAGGTCTACATAGACCAGCCGCCTGGTTATGAAATACAAGGGCAAGAAGGCAAAGTCCTAAAACTGAAGAAGGCCCTGTATGGGTTGAAGCAAGCACCCCGAGCTTGGTACAGCCATATTGACGACTATTTTCAGGAGAATGGGTTTCAAAAATGCCCATATGAGCACTCCTTGTACATGAAGACAAATGCAGTAGGTGAGCTCATCATCGTCTGCCTACACGTAGACGATCTGATATTTACTGGCAATAGCAGCAGCCTATTTGCGCAGTTTAGAATAGCCATGAAGTTTGAGTTTGAAATGACAGACATGGGGCTGATGAAATATTTTCTCGACATTGAAGTTGACCAATCAGCAGATGGCATCTTCATTTATCAGGGCAAGTATGTGAAGGATGTCCTGAAGCGCTTCAAGATGGAGGACAGCAAACCTACCATCACACTTGTAGCCACAGGTTTGAAGTTGAGCAAGTTGGATACAGGGAGGAATGTAGATCCAACCTTGTTCAAGAGGCTAGTTGGCGATCCGATGTACTTGACTGCAACTCGGCCAGATCTAATGTTCGGAGTCAGTCTGATCAGTCATTTCATGGAGACTTTGAAGGACACGCACTGGCAAGCAGGCAAGAGGATCTTGCACTATGTCAGCGGGATGCGGAACCATGGCCTATTTTACGCCAGACGGGACCAATTGGAACTGGTTGACTACATAGACAGTGACTGGGGTGGCAGTATCGACGATCGGAAGAGCACCTCCGGGTATGCTTTCCATCTCGAATCAGGGGCAGTCTCATGGGCGTCCAAGAAGCAACCCATTGTTGTGTTGTCCACAGCCGAAGCAGAATATGTCACCGCCTCGACATCCGCATGCCAGGCAGTATGGCTGTCAAGAGTTCTGAGTGAATTGTACAATCCTGCAGAAGGCGCAACAATAATTTTTTGTGATAACAATTCGGCCATTGCACTCTCAAAGGATCCTGTGTTCCATGGCCGGACGAAGCACATAGACATCCGATATCATTTCATCAGAGAGCTGGTGAAATTTGGTGAAGTACAACTACAGTTTTGCAGGTCCAAGGAGCAGCTGGCTGACATCTTCATGAAGCCTTTGAAGGAGGAAGACTTCAGCAGATTGCGAGAGCAGCTTGGAGTCAAAGCGCTCATGAAATCAGGCTTAAAGGAGGGTGTTAGAAAAATTAACCCAAATTTCATGCCTGTGCCCAACTGCACTCCGAACCTTGGGCAAAACCGGATTGTGCTCCAGACATGGGCGAAGTCGGACTGTGCTGCCACAGTCCGGGATCCCGGCAAAAGTGTGACATGAAGTCACACCTACCTTCTGACAAATTTGACACCTGACAGATTCGATCTCCATAGGAGTTAATGCCAAGTCGGTGTTTGTCAGAAACCCTAGATGAGGGTCGGTCCGAGGATAACCCTTATTCGAAGCTGTTAGAGGATAAACCTTATCCTCCTCTCCTCGTGGCTATAAAAGGGCAGTTCGTGTCTTCAGACAGAATGATAAGAGAAGCAGAGTGGGTGTGAGAGAAGTTCGTGAAAGTGAGCAGAGAAAGAAAGCAGAGCGATTCAGTGAGCAGTGTGGCTCAGCTGAGAAATGTCCGAGCTGCAGACTCGACATTTCCCCTGTTTAGTTTATCCTGCAGCGTAGCCTGCAGATGTTGTTATTTCCTTGATTGAGGAATACTGTAACCCTAGTTTTAGATAAATAAACTTTGCTGTTGTTTGTGGCATATTTAGGGTTTGTAGTTGTTTATTTGCTAACATTTGTTGATCTCTGTTCTGGCGTTTCTCTCCTCTCATTCAGGTCTTGCCAAGCCGGGCAAAACCCAACGACAGCCGCGGAAGACGAAGAAGTCGAAGGCCAAAGTTAGCCAAGTCTGAAGCTGGTTAGTCTGTGCTGAGCAAAGTTCGTCAGCCAGCGAAGTTCGCACTTCGCTGCCGACTTCCCTCCTGCATTCGGCCAAGTTCATGATCCGTGCGAAGTTCACACTTCACCAGTTTGGCCAGCGCAGTACGCACTATGCGCGAAGTTCGCACTTCGCCAGTTTGGCCAGCGTAGTACACACTGCATGCGAAGTTCGCACTTCGCCAGTTTGGCTAGTGCAGTCCGCACTATGCGCGAAGTTCGCCCTTCACTTGTTTGGCCCGCGCAGTCCGCACTGTGCATGAAGTGCGCACTTCGACAGCCTTCACAGTGCCGTCCGCACTTCGCTCGCGAGTGACGGACTTTGCCTGTGGGTAGGCGCCGTCCGCACTTCGCTTCGAAGCAGGCAGCTGGCCAAGAGCCCTACGCAGTCCGAGACAGAGCTGGCTGTGCACGCTGTGCACTCCGAGTTGTCGGACTTCGATGGTTGAAAGAAAAAATCGCTCCTTCAAATTGGTATCAGTGCTTTTTCGTGAAGGATTCAAACCCTAGATGGCGAATCCCAATGTCGACGGCAATCCAACAGGGAGGATTGTGTTAGAGCTGTTCGATGATATGACGCCGAAGATGGCGTAGAATTTCTAGACGCTTTGCTCTAGGAAAGTTTGTGCGAATCAATGGTGGAAGTCGCCATGTCCACAGCCGAGGCACAGGCTATGAGAGCGGCCATGAAATCACAAGATGCAGTGCATAGCAGGCGAAGGAGGAATTTTACCAAAGTGCGGCAGCGGAGTGCGCAGGGTGCAGGAACGATTTTTAAATTTTGATTGCCGAAGTCTGACAGTTCGGACTATGCAGGATGCACGGCCAGCTCCAAGCTTTGGGAGCGCAGTGCGCACTGCGCTGGGAAATGAGCGAAGTTCGTCACTCACAGGGCGTAGTGCAAACTTCGGGAGGAAACTTTCCGAAGTCCGACTTCGGGGACGCAGTGGAACGTCGGGAGTGAAAGGTGATTTCTCGAAGTGCAGCGTTGGAGCGAAGGGCGAAGTTCGGACTGTCGGCGATGAAGGAGGGAAGATGCCTGAGGCGATGCACGGACTGCGCCGGGCGCAGGAGGAGAAACAGACGTCGCACGCGAAGTGCGTTCGTCGCCGAGCGTAGGAGGAGAAATAGCTCGTTTGAGCGATGTGCGGTCGTCGCCGTCAGTCGCTGCACAGTGCGGACTGCGCACGGAGAATTGCCGAAGTTCGACTTCGGGGGCGCAGTGCAAACATTGAAATTTTTCGAAGTTTTTTTTTGTGTGTTAGTAGAATTTGGATTAAGGGAGGCTGTTAGAAATATTGTTTAATCCAAATCCCGTACTCTGTCACCGCCGTTGGAACATCCTGTCTGGCAGAGAAAGTATGGGCGAATTTGAGGGAGCAGGTGAAGTCCGTATGCCTCCAGGCTAGCCTCGGGAGTCGCGCCAAGCCAGCCTCAGACCCCCCTGCAAGTATAAATGGAGACCTCGGGCACGATCTCGGTATTCTGGGCAGCAGCCCCAGTTTCCCTGCACACCAGCTGTGCAGGCCTTTTCCCTGCACACCAGCAGTGCAGAAAGGGTTCAGGGGTTCTTGCTGCTCCTTAGCGCAGAACCTTTCCTGGCAGTTTAGCAGACCCTTCTCTATCGCGGTGCAGATCTTCTTGTATGCCCAGCAGACCAATTCTACAGATGGGTTGTGTGTGTGGTTTTATCCGCAGGCGGCAGATGCCGTAGATGTAAGGCTCCGCAGAGCCAGTTATTTGTATTGCAGCCCTCCCCTGTTTTAATACTATAAACTCTGTATTTTATCTGCCTCCGCCTGTGTTTGCCTGTAACAGGGCCTGTCTAAAGATCCTCAGCATTTCCGCATTTTATTTGTTATGGTTTAGTTTATGTTTCTAACACAACGTTGCCGCCGTTGAGTTTTGCCGCAAACGAACCGTATCCACACGCGCCCTCTAAAATTAGAATCAAAGAATGAGATAATCGTAACACTAAGTAGACTATACTTGTATCAAATGGCATCTCCCGGGCAGGCTTCGCCTATTTCAAAATTTCAATGTTAAAGCGATGGGTTTTATTTTTCTATATAATCTCAACCAGGACACAATTAAAATGTGATCATTTAAAAACTAAAAAAATTTACATTTCCATCAAATTGACAAAATGCCATTTGCTCTATCTTTAGCCAATTCCTAATGACTATGGCAGTTGGAAGTTGGGGGTAGCGGTACTACCTTCGACAGAGCGGTCGTTGCCATAGTAGGCGAGTTTTGAGGTATGGTTGCAGCATACGCCTGCCCAAACAACCAGTGGAGGTCGAGCTACAAAGATTGTAAATATTGTGACAAGAAGAATCAAATTGAACTTCGCCATACTGAAATAACTCCTCGAAAATAATAAGTAGCACAAGACAGCACAGGACAAGATGGATGTGTTCCCTTTTAAATTTATAGTGATGGATTGATGACTTCGTCTTTAATTTAATTACATGGAGTTCAGTTGTCGAATTCAGTGGAGACTCTGAACATGGGAAGTTGGGACTCGATAGTGTTAGAGAGCCCAGGCCGAACGAGGAAACGTGGGGATACCTTCTCTTTTTTACGCCAAAAATAGAGTTGACGAGTTTCCACTGTAACAAGACTTCCGCGCTTGCCTTGAAAAATATTCCAACTCTTGGTTGGTTCACACATCATACTGCTCGCCAACGGGGCTAAGTAAAAGAAAATTCCAGATTTTAATGAGTTTACAGCACACGTTCATAATTAATGAACTCAGATTTTAATGAGTTTACAACACACGTTGATAATTAATGAATTGACTAGTCTTTGTGTCTAGAAGATGCAATAGGAAGAACAATCGTAGTATTTCCAGCTAATCTAGACTGATTAAAAGTATTATGTGAAAGATTTTTTCGGTTCAACTTCCAATTTTGTGTGCAAATGATAAATTGAGCCTTGAAAAATCTTCCAACTCTTGGTTGGTTCACACATCATACTGCTCCCCAACGGAGCTAAGTAAAAAGCAAATTCCAGATTTTAATGAGTTTACAGCACACGTTGATAATTAATGAGTTTACAACACCCGTTGATAATTAATGAACTCAAGCGCTAGTTAATTGACTAGTCTTTGTGTCTAGAAGATGCACTAGGAAGACTTTCGTTATTCAATCGTAGTGTTTTCAGTTAATCTAGATTGATTGATTAAAAGTATCATGTGAAAGATTTTTTTTGGTTCAACTTCCAATTTAGTGTGCAAATGATAAATTGAGTTGGAGAGTGGAGAGGTTAGAGTTGTTTTTTTATTTGGTTAGTGTGAGAAATTCTTAACAGGTAGTTTTCTCTTAAATATGATTCCTCGTAAAGTCTAAAGCTATGTTTATCATTAGGGAATTTAATACACAACCACCATACACCCATCGTTCACACACTTACCCACCACAGGGTTTGAACCTTGGACCTTTCGAATAATAACCAAAGCCCCTTGGGACTACCACTGTTTATTTTATTTTTATATGCTTGACCATATATAAACTTAAATTATTTATAAGGTTTTATACTAGACAATGCCTTATTTATTTATTTATTAAAAAATAGGGTTTTGAAATGGTTGTCTTTTCCCTTTTGTATTAATTAGTTATATTAAGTTATTTGACTTAATACCGCTCAAATGTAATATTGGCATGAGATATCTCATTCATATGTTTGAATCATTAAAATATGATTCACTCATTCATATGTTTGAACCATGGAAATATGTTTCCATTGATAACAATGCCATGTATTTAATGTAAGATAAGATAGTTTCTTTAAATTATAGAGGCTTAAAATAGATTATTTAAATATAAAAAATGAGCATATTTGGTCAATCGGTCCATGATGACCATTATGACTAATTTACCTCTTGAGAGAGGAAGGAATTCAATGAAATACATGGAGATATTAGTCCATGGGGACTCCAAAATGGATAAAGGTTGAAGTAATCTTGGTGTATTAAATGTTTCCCCCTTTGATGATGACAAGTGTCACAACTATCTAGAAACTACTTGATATCTGATTTCAACCTTAGCCAATAGAAACTATGCTTTACTTGTTCATAGGTGCATACAAATATTGTGTGTCCCTCTATCAGAGAATAATAGAGCTCTTGGAGAATCTAATATTTAAGTTGGGAGGAAGGTGGAACAATAATCCAATGCTTATAGCATAGCTCCTCTTATTTCTAGGAATAATTGGGATGGTCCCTTGGTATTGTTTGGAAATATTGAATAATATTTTCAAGTGTGGGGTATACCTTCTATTTGGACTTAAGTGTATCTAACCAATCAACCTTAATGATGGACACCACATATAGAAAGAGCATCAACGGTGATATTTTCCTTCCCTTTGTGATAGACTATCTTGAAATCATATCCCAAGAGTTTAGTGACCCATTTTTGCTGCTTAGGGGAAGATATTATTTTCTCTAAGAGATACTTAAGGCTATGATGATTAGTCTTGATGATGAAGTGTCACCCAAATAAGTGTGGCCTCCTATGGAGGACAACGAATACAATGACCATCATCTCCTTCTCATAAGTTAATTTGGCAAGGTTTCTCTCTAAGAGGGCATTGCTTATGAAAGGAAGTGGTCAACCTTTTTTCACAAGTACTACCCCCAATCCAACTCCTAAGGCATAATTTTCAATGATAAATATTTTGGAAAACTTAGTATAGCTAGGATTGGTGCATGACACATGAAATCCTTCAAAGTAAAAAAATCTTACTCTGCTACACTATTCCATGTGAATGCATCCTTCTTAAGCATAGCCATTAAAGGAGTTGATATCTTTCCATTGTGTTTGAAATATTTTTGGTAATATCCAGTAAGGCGGAGAAATCCCCAAAGGCTCTTCAATGTTTTGGGATTGAGCCATTTCTTCATTGCTTCAATTTTACTTGGATCTACTTGAGCATCATAGTTGGCCGTAACATACCATAAATATTCTACTTAAGTTGCCCCAAAGGTGCATTTAGATTTATTAACATACAACTAGTTCTATTGTAGGAGCTTCAAAACCTGATTGACATGTTGTAGGTGCTCTTCCCATGTTTTGTTGTAGATCAATATATCATCAAAAGAGTCGAATGCAAAATTTTTGAGGTAGGGTTTTAAAACCTAGTTCATAAAGATTTACAAAGTTGATGGTACATTGGTGAGGACAAAATACATGACCAAGAATTCATAATACCCTTCATAGGTTCTAAAAGTTGTTTTAGGAATGTCATCCTTGTGAACTCAAATTTGGTGATAGCCCGATCTAAGGTCTAACTTGGTGAAATACTGAGCACCATGCAACTCATTTAACAAGTCATCAATCACTGGAATAGAAAACCTATTCTTGATGGTGATATGATTGAGTTCATGGAAGTCTACACACATTCTCCATGACCTATCCTTCTTCTTGACTAGTAAAACTGGAGCTAAAAGTGGGTTTGTTCTTGGATGGATGAATCTTGTATCCAATCATTCCTTTAAAAATTGCTCAATCTCATTCTTTTGGTGATAGGGGTACCTATATGGTCAAATTTTTGGAGGTTGACTCCTAGGAATTAAATTGATTATGTGATCTTCCTATCGACTGAGCAATAGCTATTTGTGTTCAAGGAAGACCTACTGATTCTTAATTGGGACCATTTATAATTTGGATGACACCTATTCATATTTAATAACACATAAATACATCTGATAAAATATTACCATAACTACTAGACAGTCCTTCTTAATTAGCCATTACATCTGGTGGGATGTTACAAGCTTAGTATTGCTAGTTTTCATGCCTTGAATGGTATGGGTTCTATTGTTGACAATGAACTACATACAAAGTTCTAAAAAAATATAGGCCATTATTCCCAATGTTTGTAACCAAGGGTACCCTAATATCATATTTACTCCACCCAATGGAATTGCATAGAGATCAGTCTGATAGTGATACTCCCTAATGGATAGGCAAGCTTTTTGACACTTCCCAATACAAGTCATGATGTCCCAGCTGGCAATTTTTACTTGAACTTGTTCATGACCATAAATGAAGCAATATGTCTATTTTTTCCTAGTTGGATCAATAAATTATCAGTGCTACCCAAGTCCAATAGGATCAAAACTTCATTCCCTTGAGAAATCCTTGGACTATCATACACTATGGGGTGGATATTTTGATGATAAAATTTAGATAAACAATGAGCATTTCTTCTTCCTGACTATGAGTTGGAGGTTCTGCATCCACTGAATCTAGGTGTGTTAGCTTTTGATGCTATATATTTAAGAAAATGCAACCACAAGAACTAAAATGAACATACAATATTAAATATATGATTATGGTAATATACTAAGTAGGAAAAATTCATAATAAACTTCTACAACAACTCATAAAACTACAATTAATGAAATCTAACAAAAATAGGATGTTCATACAAAATATGGAGATATCAAATGATCCATGCTTCATACAAGTTCTACGTTGTGTCTAACTTGTATTCTACTCTCTTATCTATTCTCTACTATCCTCTATGGTCCTATCACTCTTATATATCAAGGGCCTATATATAATGAGATATATCTCTTGGTCTTTCACCTACCTATGACTCCTCATCTTCCTATTCTATGACTCATGTACACATGGACTACATGCACATTTACGTCATCAAGTACTTCGCACATTCTAACAACACTTGTGCATTTATTATATTACATAAAGTAAATATTAATCAAACTCCTAATCTAGAGATGTACCCAAGGTGATACATTGGCATGTACCAAATAATGTAATATATTCCATCACCCTCTTAGATTACATTAGTTGGTTATTGAAGACTTCAGTCTTAAATATGGTCTTTGTCCTGGTTCTAGAACTTGAGCTCTTCTTTTTTTCTTTCTTCATTGTACTCTTTGTATATATCCTGATCAAGTAAATAATTAGTATCTTCAGTTTGTTCCTTTAGTTCACTTTAATTAGTATTCACCTTGAAAGTATTTTCTTTCATATTCATATTTTCCTTTTTGTCATGCTTCCTTTTTTTTTTTCTTCTTCTTCTTCTTCGTTTTTGCATTTTTACTAGTGCTATATCTTCTTCATGGTGAGTTAGTATATCATCACAATAGTATTGGCCAGGATTCAATATTTTATTGTAATATGTTCATTTTGTTTCATGTTTTGAAAGATTTCAAAAATAATTAATGATAGATATATCATCAAACATTCTTTTGATGTAAATATAACTATGTTTTGAGTATTCCACCAAGATTTGAAAATTACTTCATAAAGATAACCAATTAATGTCATAAAATTTCCTTCTTTTGCTTCCTTGAGAAACAAAGAGATTCTTTTTTTACTAGTAGACAAATACTTGTATCCATCAAAAATATCTATTAAGTTTTGTGAATAAAATTTCAATTCATGAAATAGTTATTTATTATTGAATGCATTCCTCACTATTTCATCCATGCTTCTTCTAATTTAATTTTTTAAGTGGAATTCCTTATAGCTTCCTAGTATTATATATTGAGAATAGTTTTGGTAGAATATTTTAACTTTCAAAAACTATAGAGGTTGACTACCTTATGACTCCTTAATTTAGAGATCAAACTCAATGAATTATTTTCAATTCTCAAATTTGTAGGATACCCCAAAAATTCTAATGAAGATAGAATACTATTGGAAAGAAGATACTTACGATTTTATGTATCTCATAGACCACTTAATGTATGGTTCTTCTTATTTACACATAGAACTATTATGTGCTTTAGTATATTGAACTTATTTCTTTTTTTCTTGCTCTATATTCTCTTTTCTTATTTTTTTTTTAATAATATCTATTAAACTCTTCTTGGATTCTTGAGCTAAATCTTTATAAGAGCTCCATTTATTTTACTATAATGTCTTCTTTCTCTATATTGACTTTTGTGGCTAATAGCAAGGTCTATATGATCTATATATTTTTCTTTCTTTTAATTTCTTCCTATAGTGACCTCTTGGACTAATATCAAGGTCTATATGACTTTATGACCTAAATATCTTTCTTATCAACTCCTTTCTATAATGGCATTTTAAGACTATATCAAGGTCAATATGATCTGAATATTCTTTCTCTCTATCAATTTTTTTTAGGAATATTTAAATTCTTCTCAATCCATTGCAACTTTTAATTCTTTTGTACTTTGCACTTAGAATCTAAAATTCTTCTCTATCCTTTGTAGGAAACTTTTGACACTTCTATAGCTTGATCTCTATTGCAACTCTTTCTTTGAAATATATAATATCTTAGGTTGCACATAAGAACTCAATATGATTATCCTCCTTACTAGAGAATCCAATATAATGTCAAGATGACTTTGAATATCCTTAAATATTAAACTTTATTTAAAAAATTCAATGTCAAGGCTTGGTTATGTCCCTGAATGATCAAATATCTCAAAGTTGATTCACCTTTCAATCAATATAGCTAAGTCCTACTATTGGATTATTATTCTTCAACTATGGAAACGATAACTAGCCAGACCAAGCAAAAGATTTAGGATGCAAACACACTCATGGAAATCGTCCGCCATAAGTATAACCACACATCGTTTACATGAACAAGTGAAGTGATTACGTTTCATTTTATTAACAGACCAAAAAACAAGAAGAGCAACGTGGCCAGAAAGAAAAAAATGCCGTGGGAGACTGGGGGTGTTCAATACATAAGCAGGTGACAGCAGCATTTATGTCAACATGCATAACAGCCTGAAGCCAGATCAGTTTGATTGATCTGGATTCCGCTGTCGTATAAACCTCCTACTGTCCAACTGGAAGGGAGGACAGAGCTTTTGGCCCACAAGGGATACCCATCATACCCAGACGTCACCGTAATTTGGAATTGAAGAGCACCCCTGGGAGGGTTGCTTATAGCCCACACTGCCCCGTTTCTGTGACTCACTTCCTGCCAATTGTCTCCATCCACCTGCAATATGGAATGAATTATACCAACAACAACACCATTGCTTGAACTTGTAGCCCCAACTCATGTAAATACATATGATCTATATTTGAATTACCGTAGCAATATCGACGGCAACAATTTCTGTCTGGCCTCCTTGGTACAAGAATTGCACAGCAAGATAGTAGGGATTATAACTGCTGTCGTCTACCTTCACCGTCAGATTGTGTCCTTCATACTCGCAAGAGATCCTGCCCAAGACAATTAGTAAAGAAAACTTAGAACCCTTATAATGTATCTACTTCCATATATATGGTAATGATTTCGACCTTGTAATTTTTTTTGTCACATATTCAATACCATGATAATTTTTAAATAATAAACCATTATATGGAGATGATGACGTAGGTGTTAATATTAGTGACATTAAAGGGATTTATAGTCACTCTAGATAAAGCAAGCATAGATAGAGCAATTTAAAAATAAAAAAAACTTAAAAATTAGTCATTTAAAGGATATTGTTTTGATAAATTGGAAATATGCGTAAGCTTAGAACTTAACACTATAGAGACTACTAATTATGATGTATCGATGACTTGATTTTTAGGTCACTATTAAAAAGAAATGCCACAGAGGTATATGAAGAATGCAATTTCTTGTTTAATATAAAAATAAAAGGATTTATAAATAATAATCATAGCTATTATAATGATTGTGGATAATTGAATATAAATATTAGATGAATGATGATATTACTAGTCTCTATAAAAGGATGTAATTTAAGGAATTGTTCTTTTATAAAATTTAATTATATATGAAGTGCTATTAAAAATTCAAAATATCAATTTTATTTATTTATGTTAGTTTATAATGTTCATTAAGAAATAATGTTGAATTAATTTTAATCATGTATAATTTTTTTAATTATAATTTAATAATAAATTAATTTCTCTTTTATAAGTTCAAGGTTCAAACCCCACTCAATAAGAGTGGATCCGGTTCCTCATAAGAAAAAATCAAGTGACATTAGTTCAACTGATTAGATTCCTCAATATTTCATGAAGGATACCCACTTTCAAATCTTGCCAAAAAGATACATGGATAATATCTTTCAAATCTTACCAAAATATGGATAATATCCAAACTTTGTTGTAATACCACTATGTAGTAGTGATGATGTAATATGGGTGGGGCTGTTTCAATCCCATAAACCCCATTAAAAAATAACCATTATTACTTAAAACTAAATAAAAATGGCAAACATATTGTAATATCACTATGAAGTGATGATGTAATATGGGTGGGACTGTTTCGATCCCATATAATCCATTAAAAAAAACTAACCATTATTACTTAAAACTAAATAGCGAACATATCTTTTAAATAAATAGATTTCACATTGGAAAGCAAAGACACCATTTATATTTATGTTTAGGTCTTCACATAACATATTAAAGATTATATCCTCGTTACAAGGTTTATGGAATTATATCCTCGTGGCAAGGATCATGTTCCATAGAGAAGACAAACCTATACTTAAGTAGTTCAAAGCATGGGTCATCTTCCATGAAGAATGTTCAACTTAGCATGGGTCATCTTCCATGAAGAATGTTCATGTTCAACTTTAGATGAGTATAAACATATTGTAAGTGATAGGTGCTTTCTTTGTAACACATCTACCGTAGATTCTTGATCTCCAAGTGCGTTCTCTACAATGAATACTTGATCACCAAATGAATCATTTGGATCTTACTATTTAAGTTAAATACAAGGTAATTTAAATGAATATTTTAAATTTTGATAAACTATTTTTTTATTTTAAAACGTAAAAAGCTTCATAGTAAAAGTAATTTCAGATGTGGAGCTTGTAAAAAAAATAATATCACATAACATCTATGTGTATTATAAAATATATATTTTAAATTATAAATGACTTTAAGTAAATTAGTTAATTTTAAACATTTAAAATTTCTAGATATTAAAATCCTATTTATAGTATTTAAAGTTTGCAATGCAATTTTCTCCTATAAAGGAATTAATTTTGTCCTAAAAATTTGATATAAATATAATTTTGTAAACAAGAATGCATATAGATATGAGACTTATGAGAATTGATTGTCATAAACTTTGAATAATATCTATCATCGAACCACAAACTATAAATTTTTAATTTTTAGGAAATTGATACCCCTTATTATTGATTTAAACATGTAATTAAATACATACAATAACATTACAACCAACGAT
The DNA here is from genome assembly GCA_028583015.1 of Wollemia nobilis. Lineage (NCBI taxonomy): Eukaryota > Viridiplantae > Streptophyta > Pinopsida > Araucariales > Araucariaceae > Wollemia > Wollemia nobilis. The sequence continues at coordinate 3,621,093 of JAQPPZ010002347.1, forward strand.
TATGAAGATCGATGATCGTTAAAGAAGATATTGTTATACCCTATGCTCAAATTTATTATCAAATTAACGTGATAATTCTCTCTAACATATCCCTTATTACACTATTTAGTATTGCTATATATATATTTTATTTGGTTATTATGAGAAACCTCTATAACCGACGCGGACAAGGCTGAGTAGTATCCTCCTAACCATGACCCCTCGTAAAGCCGAGAGCTATACTTATCAATAGAAAATTTAACATAAAACCATCACACACCCACCCCCTCACACACTCACCCACGTCGCGGTTCTATTTAGTATTATTATTATTTTTTGAGTAAATACTTCTTATACACATCCATTGTGGGAATTGAACCCGAGTCACATGGTGTCCTTTTCGGTAGACCACATGCCAGTAGACCACATACATAGTATTATTTGATAACTCTCCTTTGAAAATAATACATTTCTTGTTTTATTGGCTTGGACTTAGATGTAAGTTTAGACTCCAACTCAACTCTTGGCTCTAGCTTTTAGTTCTTGGCTTTGGATCTAGCTCTTGGTCCTGGCTTTTAGATTTATCACATGACATAGTAGTCAATTAAAAAATTATCACTATATGTCACTATAACAATAACAATATTTATTAGCCTTAACATGGCGAACATACAAACATATGTTCATTATGAGAAACCATTCAAATTTTGGTAGGTGTTACTTCTCTCCCAATTCAAATATTTTTTGCCATTAAATTCATCAAACACCTCCCTTGTAGAGGTTTTTATGCGTAATGAGTCAAAGCCAAATCCACCTATGGATATTTCTAAAAACCCAGAACCCCATTGAAATCTTCCTAAAGATCTAGGGTTTCTACTACACATGGTCATTATCACTTGAATTTGGGACCCTAATGTCCTTCCTTGAAGAAGAAGAAGAAGAAGAAAAAAGTAATTTGCTCTGGTTCCTACTAAATGCTCAGTCTATTCCACCAAGCATATATATTACATAGCCATTAATTTTGATGCTTCTTTCAATTACTCTAATTAAGGATGTTGTTTCTTGTGCTTTCGTTACTCCAAGCATGAAAACTATTGATTGTGCTTCTATTACGCTAAGCACAAACGTTATTGATTGTGCTTCTATTACTCCAAGAATGAATATTATTGTTGTTGTCTCTTTGGCTCGCTTGAATCTTGAGACACTTGAACTTCTTCTTGATTACTATGGATTGTTGTTACTTGTACCTCCAGCTTGCATTTATAATGGTATTACTCTAATTTTAAACTCCTTAGCTACTGTAAACATTAATTTACAACCTTGAGTACTCTGATTTTACTTGACTTAACTCGTTTTAATATGAAACACAACTCATTCTCTACTATACTATTCTAGCCTACTTTTAGATGTTATGATCCTCTAGTTTACTGGTAGATGATGCTAGACCCTTGTATTCTATCCTATTGTTGGACAATGCTAGGCCTCTATAAGGCTCATATAGCTTATTTTTTGTTGTAAGGATAAGGTAATACATTATTCACCACTTCTAAAACATTGTTAGGCTCTAGTTAGTTATCTTTAATCTCCTTTATCTTACTATTGAGCTTTGCTTGTCCTTTGCTGCTAACACATAGGTGTGCAATCCAAATGAAGATAGAATACTATTGGAAAGAAGATACTTAGGATTTTATGTATCTCATAGACCACTTAATGTGCGGCTCTTCTTATTTACACATAGAACTATTATGTGCTTTAGTATATTGAACTTATTTCTTTTTTCTTTTTTTTGGTGGTGGCCACAAGGGGTAAACAGACTGTGACCACGAGGGAACCATTACATAACATATCCGCAACATGTGAGGTGAGAGATTAGAACCTGGGCCTCTCAGCAACTAGAGAGGTTTAACTACCCACATGCTCTCCAACTCCTCTACATGGGCGGATAACTTATTTCTTTTTTCTTGGTCTATATTCTCTTTTCTTATTTTTTTTGTAATAATATCTATTAAACTCTTCTTGGATTCTTGAGCTAAATCTTTATAAGTGAAAGCATGAGATTCCGAAAGAAAAACAGTAATTGCTGCAATGTAAACTAACTAGCTTGATGCATGAAATAACACGGATATAATCAAATCAAAAGCAGGAGCACAACCCTTTTTATTAATGTGATTCCAACTCGGTTACAATACGTCTCCTCCCTTTTTAAGGGCTAGGAGAGTTAGCATGTTTCCATTACAAAAAGTGAATAGTGATCTTCTTTCCGCATGCCCACATTTGAAACGGGCGGGCCAAAGTGTTGCCGCCGCTTACGATGATGAATCCTTGCTTGTTGTTGCTTCTCCTGCGATCAAAGAAACAATGAAAGCGTTAGTAGCACCTGCAACAAGAGGATAGAACGTTTGTCTTTAGAAAGCAATGAGAAATGCATGCAAAAGACCCGAAAACATCACCAAAAGGCTACTGCCAGCAAAACAGTCGATGAATCTGCTTGCTGTTACCTCTAAGTTAGTGAAGAAGCAAAGATCGACAAAGACATGACAATATTCGATGAGCAGCTCTAGACGTAAAGCGTAATGCAAGATACATTCGAACATACAACGTAGTGCAAGATATATTCTAACGTAAAGCGTGAACTTATTTAAACAACATACACGTGATGTAAAATAAACACGTGATAACAAAATAATCTAAAATGAAACTAAGAGCGTGCGGGGTGCCCAAGCGGGCCGCCCACCGTTAGAACTTGATTTCGACGCCAATCCACTAAGGAAGGGCCCAAAATCTCAGAGAATGAGTTGTCGGCAAATTGATGGATTACTGTGGTCCAATGTCGGGTTCTAAGGTCCAGATTCACCTTCTAAAAGCCACCAATAACCTCTCTTGCGAAAGAGATTACGGGTGTAGAAGAAATGAATCGAAAAGAATGCAATCGGGTGTTTGGTTTGGCAGCACTTCGTTGCTTGAAATGTCTACCCACTTGTCTTTTCTAGGTGGGAAAGTCCACCATTTTATAGACCCATGGGGTCTCTTTGGAGGGGCACGCAGGGATGCCACGTGGCGGCCATGCCTTCCCAAAAGGGAGGAGACTCCTCCTTGACTTGGGCTTACATGACTGCCCTTGTGACAGTTCGCTAACTGCCAATCTGCCCACCTACGCGCGCATGCACAGCAGGCGGCAATAACTGATTGTCTTCGATTGCCACTTGTTTAACGTTCGCTTTAATGGTTTAATGTTTGCTTTTAAATGTTTTAATGTCTGCCTTTGAATGGTTGAATTTATGTTCCTAAGTTCGCCTTGATTGGTTAATTTCTGCCCAAGCGCAAATGCGAAGTTTGTCGCGATATCGCGACGTCGCGATATCCTGGCCAAGGCTTCTCTTTGGGCCCGAAGTGTCGCGATATCGCGACGTCGCGATATCGCGACACTTCGGCCAAGGCTTTGCCTTGGGCATCGAAGTGTCGCGATATCGTGACACTTCGCCAAGACTTCTTGGGCGAGGCAATGGTCACGATATCACGACACTTCGCCAAGGCTTTCCTTGGCGCAATCGCGTCGCGATATCGCGACACTTCGCCAAGCTTTCCTTGGGCATCGGCGAAATCGTCGCGATATCGCGACACTTCGGCCAAGGCCTTCTTTTGATTAAGGCTTGCTTTTGATTAAGGCTTGCTTTTGATTAAGGCTTTCTTTTGATTAAGGCTTGCTTTTGATTAAGGCTTGTTAAAATGACCAACTTTGCTTTGTTTACTTTTTGACCTTCTAAACTGTTGTGTAAGTGGCTAGGACCACTGTTTGACCTCTGAGGGCTGCCCTGAAAGCTGTGTGTGTCAATGCGATCAGTGTTTGTAGTCACATAATCGGATTGGTGTTATTTTGGTGTCTATAGATGCCCCTTTTTGGGAAGCGCTGCGGGTGACGTAGTGCTGAGCAAAAATAGATAACCAAAGCACTAATGATTAGGGTTTCTTGGTAACCTAACCAACTTTTGATGCCCCAAGTATGGAAAGGGCATGCATTCTTGAATCCTTGCTTCGACGAGCTAAGGAATTTGATTTCAAGTGTTAACCTATTTTGGTGAGGTGTGACTTGAGCTTGGACATTGATCAGTCATGATTAGGCAAAGGGCGTAACCTTTTGTCCATAGGGGAACCTTGTGTTCATGCTTCGGGAATGCCAAGTGTTTGATCAATTTGATTGCTTGCTTGTTTACTGCCCCAAGCTAGAGCGTGATTGTCTTTGTCAATGATTCTTTGAATGCATGTCATTGCTTTGATTGGGTGTGTGCTTGTTGATTGGTGACTAAGTGTGACTACCCCCTCAAGCGACGAATCGATGAGGGAATGACCTTCATGAGAAAAGCGACGAGTCGCTTGACCCAAGATGACTTGTGCAAGGGTGCCTTTAGATGGTTTACCATTAAGCATGTGCAATTTCCCGACATTTGGACCTATTTTTGGTGGGTGTTAACCCTTTTGGTGATGCCATAATGGGGTGAAATCATCGAAAACCCGTCTTCCCGTGGAGCGGTCCGGCTATGGTAGCCTTCTTGGGGAAGTAGGAGAGTGACAATTTGAGCCCCGACATCGATTTTCTATGCCAAGAGGTTAAGTGCAAGAGCACTTGTGTCCGGCAATGCTTATTGCTATGTTTTTGTGTTGCATTTTTGTGATGTTTTTGTTGTTTTGATTTTCTTGCTTTGTGTATATGTCATGATTTTATGTTATGCACAATGATTGATGTTGATGGATGCATGCTACTTTATATTGATGTATGCATATGGTATGATAAATGCGATTGTTGTATGTTGATTTATTTTGATGGATGCATATGTTGTGATGAATGCAAATGTTTTTGATTTATATGTGATATGCAGAAATGAAATGGATGGATAGAATTTGTGATGTTTGGCTATGGCACCATAGACTATTTAGGACTCTGTTATTTTGTCTTTTAGGCGATTGCTGTAGTGGATGACTTTGTATGTATACATGTGGTTTTTCTTTTTTTGTATTTTTTGATGGTATTGTAAGGATGAAAAGTAGCGCAGTTGGTTTAGAAATGTAGCTAAGGTTTTCCGAGACTCGGACGGTTTTAACTTACTAGCCATGATTGTACTTTATCTTACAAGACTTTTGAACAAGGTATGAATCGGACTTGTTTTTGACCAAGCTATTTCACATCCCTGTGTGTGCAATTGAGTTCATTTATGTGGTATTTGTCAGGATACCGCCAGTGCCAGATGGGCTTTCAACCGAACTCGTACTGAGGATCACCTAATTAGCTCCACTAACTCCTTTGTTGTATTTAGTTAGATTAATCTGCGGTGTTATCCAGGATACCATAAGCTAGCTCATCCTTATGCAAACATTGGTCTGCACACACGCAAAGCGAATGTGACAGACATATCGTCATGCGGGTAGGATACCACCATTGCCGGATAGGCTATCAACCAAACCTGTAATGAGGATCACCTAGATGGTTTTCGAATGCTGAGAATTCCGGGGATTCAAGTTCAGGATATTTGTTGGCTGAATGATTTAGAAAGTTGCTCGTCTATATAGTGATGAAAATCACTGTTTATTTTCTATTAATTCTTTTTGAGCAAGGATTTTGAATAGTGGTGATAACCACTGTTATTTGATTTTGTATTTTGAGTATTGTGAGTTTGGGCTGGTGAGTGGCCTTGATCCTTGTGGACTTGGGGACGACTACGCATCCTTTGCAGGGACGTGTAGTACGAATCCTTACGACGTTGGGAACCAAGGGGGTGATGGAGATTATGGAGTAAGGGCATTGATCTTTTAGGCCTTGGGGATGACTACCCATCCTGGTTAGGGGCGGATAGTACGAATCCTTACAACTTGGAGACCAAAGGTGAATGGAAAGTGTTAGGATGATGATTTGTTGGAATTTTGTTTGTGAATGGCGTTGATCCCTTTTGGGTCTTGGGGATGACTACCCATCCTTGGCAGGGACGTGTAGTACAAATCCTTACAACTTTGGGAACCAACTATGATTGGGATTTGGTAGTGGTAAAAACCACTTGTTTATGGAGGTGAATGGATAGGAAAGAGCTCGTCCTTTTGTCAATTCTCAGCATTCTAGAACCATTCGCACAGGGGGATGAGCAAGATAACCGTTTCACTTATGGTGACCTGGATTACTGTGCAAGTTTCATCTTTCATTCACACAACTTGGGAATTTTTATGTGTTTTAATTTGTGTTGGGATGTTACGTAACAAGGTGTATTTCAAGTGTAACTCTACCTTCGTAAAATCTGTCTGACTCGGTACATTACGTAGCTAAAGAGCAAAATGATGACTGAATCATGAAAACTCTTGATACATTAAAAGACCACTGACTCTAGTGTGGTAAAAAGCAATGCATGGTGTTTTTGTTGTTTTTGTAAAATGGAACAGTGTGGAACAAGATGGACTAGCAGAGCAATTACAACCTATGGTGCCTTTGACTCGTACGACCACAAATATGCAATGTATGGATGCAATGCTTTAATGCAGCTATGTATTTTTGTATTTTTGATGGATTGATTTTTGTGAATATGAAGATGAGGTGCGAGAAGAGCTCTCTATTGATGAATTTGAGTATGCCTAGAAATGAGATGCAAAAATTTTTTTTGTTGTTTTTTGATGATTTTTTTGAATTTTAACTTTTCTTATTTTTGACCAAGCGATTGTGGAAATCCTTGGAGCATTTTGGGATTGACCAAGCGATTTTAGAATCCTTGGAGCATTTTTGGGATTTGACCAAGCGATTATAGAATCCTTGGAGCATTTTTGGGATTTGACCAAGCGATTATAGAATCCTTGGAGCATTTTTGGGATTTGACCAAGCGATTATAGAATCCTTGGAGCATTTTTGGGATTTGACCAAGCGATTATAGAATCCTTGGAGCATTTTTGGGATTTGACCAAGCGATTATAGAATCCTTGGAGCATTTTTGGGATTTGACCAAGCGATTATATGAATCCTTGGAGCATTTTTGGGATATGGCTCTCTTAGATATGAAATGGTCGCAAATGACTGATATTCAAGGGTTCTGTTTCCTTGATACCATCAAGAGAAGCTAGCCGGTACGTCCCGGGTCCTATTTTGCTATCAATGACATATGGACCTAACCAATTTGCCACAAATTTGTCCCTTAGGTGGGATGGCAAACTGGAGTTCTGTTGGTTTTCCTTCAAAACCAAATCACCAACCCGAAAGTCCCTCAGGTGAACTTTCATGTTGTAAGCTTTCTTAAGTCGCTCTTGATAAATACGTAAATGCTCGAGAGCATTAACGCGTCGTTCATCAAGCAACGTAAGCTGGTCTAACCGGGCCTACCGCACAGAGTCATCATCGATGAACTCCTGCATTGATATGCGTAGGGAAGGAATCTCCAACTCTAGAGGCATGACTGCCTCGGAGCCATACACGAGCGAAAATGGAGTGGCCCTAGTGGGTGTCCGAATGCTAGTGCGATAGGCCCATAGGGCAAGTGGGATTTGAATGTGCCAATCCTTATGACTGTCTACGATGGTCTTTTTAAGGATGGCAACTAGCATTTTGTTTGACGCTTCTGCTTGCCCATTCGCCTGCGGATAATAGGGTGTCGAAAAGCTGTGCTGAATCTTGTACTTTGTGGTCAAAGCATGCACGTCTTTGTTCTTGAAAGGCATCCCATTATCCGAGACTATTTTGGATGGAATACCAAAATGACATATGATGTTATGCAAAATGAACTCCACGATGCGGGGTCCTATCGTAGAGGTAAGCGGAATTGCTTCCACCCACTTGGTAAAATACTCTGTGGCCGTTATGATAAACGTGTGATGGCCTGACGACGTAGGGGAGATCTTTCCAATTAGATCGAAGCCCCACTACGAGAACGGCCAAGTAGACTGGACTGTCTGCAAGGCCTGGGAAGGTACGTGCATCAAATTGGCATGATGTTGACACTTCACGCACTTCTTGACATATGTGCAACAATCTCGCTCTAAAGATGGCCAATAATAGCCCATGCGAAGAATGCGCTTTGCGATGGCCATACCACTAAAGTGGCCACCACATGTACCATCGTGCGCTTGGGCGACTGCCCAAGTGGACTCTTGTTGGTCCAAGCAACGAAGGAGGATTCCTTCATAGGCTGCGACGATACAAAATGTCTCCTATCAAGACATACTTAGCCGCTTTCTGCTTGAGTGCTCATTTTGCGGCATGAGTCAATCCAAGCGGGAGATTACCTAACTTGAGGTAGTCTCTAATGGGTAAATACCAGTCCTGTTGATCAGAAACCTCGACGGTATGAACAACCAATCCCTCTTGAAGTTCATCCCTAGCAAATGTTGAATGGGATAGAACTTGTAAGAATAGCATTGTGTTGCTATTAATGGGAGTAGGGGAGAACAAGGACCCCCAATTGGCACATTTCAGATGATCTTGGATTCGAGAGAACTTATCCGAGGATGGTTCAATCTGGATCATGTGGATTCCTGGCGTCAAGTCTGAGCTTGCACGCTCCATCACGGATTGCGATAAGGTTTTGACTTGAATGGTTGTCATATCACCAGAAAGGTCTTGCGGAATTAGTGACCCCAAGGAGGCCATTGTGTCCGCAAAATGATTCGATGATCGAGGGAGTGCCTCGATGTCATACCACTCAAGTTTTGCCAGGAATTTGTCCACAAGGGCTTTATAAGCCTGTAGAACTGGGCATTTGCATTGATATACCCCTTTGACTTGATTGACTATTAACAGTGAATCACCAAAGATATTCAGTCATTTGATGTTCATGGTGATTGTTGTCTGAAGACCTAGGAGCAAGGCTTCATACTCTGCATTATTGTTGGTGCATGGGAAGTTTAATTTAAATGACAGGGGCATTGGAGCACCCTGCGGTGTGAAGAATACAATTCCTATGCCACCACCTTGCTCACATTTAGAACCATCGAAGAATAGGGTTATGTCGGCCTGTGACTCAGGCTCATCAGAATCTGGTGATTATGAGACATGGAAGACCCCATCATCGGGTAGTTCTATGACTAGAGGCTGATCGTCTTCAAGAGGAGCCTCTGCTAGTTGATCGGCTATGACTTGTCCTTTGATAGATTTTTGTCCAATAAACTCTATGTCAAATTCTATCAACAACATGATCCATTTCGTCGTGCGACTACTATGATAAGTACGACTCATCATGTATCGCAATGGATTCTCCTTAGACACAACATACGTAGTGTTGCTCAGCATGTAGTGGCATAGCTTTTTGGTAGCAAACACCACTGCCAAGCAGAGTTTCTCAACGTATGCATAGTTAAGTTCATAACTGACCAGGGTGCGGCTAAGATAGTAAGTAGCCTGTTCCTTGTGAAGTTCATTCTTATGGGCTAACATGGCGCCCAGTGCCACCTCAATGCTTGAGATGTATAAGTAGAATGGCACTCCTGGTCTAGGTGGTGCCAATACTGGCGGTGAAGCCAGGTATTGTTTGATTTCATCAAAGGTTGATTGGCACTCGTCATCCCAATGAAATGTAACCCCCTTGTGCAATAATTTGTTCATGGGTCGGCACTTGTCAGATAATTGTGCTATAAAGCGTTTAATCGATGCGACCTTTCCCTGCAGACTTCTGAGCTGCTTGATAGTAGTTGGGGGAACCATTTCAAGGATTGCCTTGACTTTCTTTGGGTCCACCTCGATTCCTCGCTTTGAGACTATGAAACCCAAGAGTTTTCCAGATGTGACGCCAAATACGCACTTCTTGGGGTTTAGTCTAACTTTATGCTCCATGAGGCGATCGAGGATCTTGCTTAAGTCATCGATATGATTTGAGCGCAAAAGAGACTTGGCTAACAAATCATCCATGTAATCTTCCAAAGTTTTGTGCATGTAATCATGGAAGATATATGTCATGGCACGTTGGTAGGTGGCGCCGGCATTTTTAAGGCCAAAAGGCATGACCTTATAACAAAATGTCCCCCAAGGCATTGTGAACGCCATTTTTAGTTGGTCTTCGGGATTGATACGAATCTGATTGTATCTCGAGAAACCATCCATGAGGGAGAGCATTTCGTGACCTGCTGTAGCGTCTACCAACGCGTCGATGCTCGGCAAGGGGAAATCATCCTTAGGACTCGCTTTGTTTAGATCTCAAAAATCGGTGCATATGCGAATCCTCCCGTCGGGCTTCTTGACGGGAACCATGTTGGACAGCCATGGCGGATAATCCACGCGAGATGACAAACTGTGCATCCAACAGCTTTTGCAATTCATCTTTGACCATCAAGGCCACTGTTGGGTGCATCTTACGTAGTTTTTGCTTTACGAGGCTTGATTGTCGGATCAAGCGTTAAATTATGCGTGACTAGCTACGGGTCTAGTCCTGGCATATCCTTGTACGACCATGCAAAAACCTCCTTCTTCTCTTTGAGAAGGGCAATGTAGTCGGCTTGCTCTTCGGGGGAAAGACTTACCCCTGACTTGAGAATCTATGGATTCATTGGATCTATGTCGATATCTACGTCAGTCGTCTCCTCGACTGACATGTGGGATCCATCCTCCAACTGATGTGGAGTCGGGATCAAATGGATATCATTAGCTGAGTTTAGATCTGCGTTTGGAACCTCGGGTTCCTCTTCGACCTGAAAAATATCCTGAGTTGTCCCTGGGGTAAAATGAGGCATTTCACCGAAAGGCCAGTACTACGATGGTGATAAAGGTGAATTGACGCGATCCCAGTCGATGGCATCTATGTCTAGATGCAATGACCGTCTTGGATCGGCCGGATTGCGGATGGGTGCGGTCAAATCAATGGAGATCATGTGGATGGAATGAATTTGGTCTCCATTACCGTGGGTATGATACCTTGAACATTCTGGATGCTCCCTATACTCTGGATCTGGCTCTAGGGGAACGGGCACGAACGGATCGGCCCTATGTGCGAATAGGAGGACAGGGTCTTCCCTCGGCACTGATGTCATGATAGGGTCTCGGGGTGGACGATGCTCATCATAGATTTGGAGCCATGGATCCAACACTTGGTCCCACCCCGCTGGGTCTACATACCATTCATGCCCTAACCTTATGCCCATCTGTCCCATCAGATCTTCATGAGTTAAAGGGCGATTGTGCCATCGTGCATGATTGAGATAGTTCATCTCAGTCTCATCTTCTGAATCACTTTTAAAGATCCAAAAATGTTCATTTTCTTCAGCAACTATTTGCGACATTGAGGGTTCTCCTTGTTCCAGCAAATTAATCTGGTCCCATTGCGGTTGTTCCACTCTTGGTGGAGGGACCTGATTCTCTTGACATTGTATTGACTCAACTGGAACCTCTAAGGGGAACAACTTCAAAAAGATGTCCGGACACCATTTATGTTCTCTTTGGGGATTAGTGTCCGAACTTTCACCTCTCTCTAGCAAAGGAGAGGGATTATTGATGTTGCCAAGGGTGTTTGTTGACCATGGGAGGTAATCTCCCAATGTATATTCTATATTTGGGTTGGCATAAGGATCTGATGCCAATCCACCCTTGTTGCCTATTTCTAGGCCTTGCATATTTTCTACCAAGATGTCTAAGGGCAGGGGGTGGTTGAACCCTACTCCCGACTTATCATATGGCATATGATATCTTGGTTGGCAAAGGACACGCATCCCTTGCTCATATCTGCCTAGCCCGTATCCATGCCAATTGCATTGGCCGAGATATCTTAGAGCGAAGTCCGGGTTTGATAGATAGTTGATATTTTTAGCAAAAGGCTCTTCGTCTTCGTCCTTTTGCTTGCATGGTTCAAGACCATGATCAAGGCCCCCATACACAAAATTTGTCTAGTTTGGTGGGTAACCTAGAGGAACAACTATTCCTATGGGAAGGCGAGGTCTCCCCATGTCCTGTACTGATTCTAATGCGGGCGTTGCCACAACATTCTACACTAAATACTCCCCCAGGCCTGTACTAGCCATTTCAACAATGATTGTTGATGCTTGGGAGGGAGGGAACGGGAGTCCTTCCTGAGTCCATTCCATGTTTGGTGGGTTAGGAGTCTCAGCTTCCATTGTGCTAGGTATTTCTTCTGTTGATACTATTGATATTGTTGGCAACCCCTCTTCTAGGGGTTGAGCCTCTTCCAGGATCTATTTTCCCTTGTCCTTCTATTTAGCCATGACAGGTGGCATTGGTAGTGAAGGAGCAGATGATGAAGACTCACCTGGCTAGGATTTTGATGATTTGGTCACCAGTGGTGCCTGCGGTATTGGACCCTATTTAGATGGATTTAACTGGAAATCCAAATGCGTTGAAGGGAGGGTCGATTGAGGCATTAATTGCACCGCATTGCAATACTTGAAGGGTTCTAAGTCCATCGGGACTACATGTATTTCTCCTTCAAATGCATACTTTAGGCACTGGGTGAGCGATCGAAGGGACACACTTCATGTCCCCGATCCATGGCCGCCCTAGCAGTATGTTATAAGCCATCTCGCCTTCCAAAACATGGCACAATGTTGGTATTGTCTTTTGTCCTACCTGGACAGGCAGAACAACTATGTCGACTGTCGAGCATATTGCATCGTTGAAAGCTCGCAGTGTGTATGTGGAGGCTATGATATGAGAGGTTGGCAGCTTCAGATGTTTTAAGGCTGCAGTGGTAATGATGTTACTGGACGAGCCAGTATCTACCAACACTCTCTTGTACGGGATCCCGTTGACCCGCGCGATAACGTGCAGGGGTGGATCTGCCATGTCATTCGATATTGTTTTGACTTCATCCTCTCTGAAGGTAATGACCGGCTCCGTACATCGTTTCACATGTCCCACGAAGTTGTTGAAAGAATTTGCTTCGTGAGGCTGTAACTCGATGGCTTTTAAAATTTCCATAAGAGCTTCCCTATGGGGTGTTGACTGTTGAATAAGCTCGTAAATGGAAAGCCTAGCCGATGTGGTCCGCAAACTCTGCGTGAGTTTGGTCCGTATCGTGACCTCGGGTCTAGGCGGAGGCAAGCGCACAGGGCGTTGTTGAGGCTGCGACGTTGTTGGAACTTCCCTTGTAGCTACCTCGGGGGCAACTCCTGGGTACTTTTTGTTCCTGGTCACTATGCTGATCATTCCCACAAATCCTTGCATGGGAAGATTCTGTCGCACCTCATTAACCTGGAGAGGTTTTGCCTGTGCCTCGTGGGCAGGCAAAGGGTCCTTGAATACCCCCATTTGTTGATTATTTGGCGCTATGGGGTTGTCCACGGCCAATGTTTTATTGTCGATCAAATCTTGGATTAATCCTTTGAATTTCCAACATCCATTCAAGTCATGTCCCCTTCGCCTATGGAATCTACAATATAATTCCTCTCTGTATCCCTTAGGCTTGGGAGCGTTAGGATCTACAGTTTGGATTTCTGGAAGGGTGACTAAATTTGCCGTTGACAAGCGGTCAAATAGGGAGTCCCTGGACTCCGCATAAGGGGTGAATTGTCGCCTAGGGCGATGCTGCTGATTCTGCTCCTATTTTTTATTATCTCTTTCATAACTAGGAGGCACTTGCCTGGTAATTAGCCTTTTGGGGCTGTATTTCTTGCACAGGCTTGGGGACATTTATCGCAACTTGATTAACCACAGCGGGTTGTGATTGCGTAGTCCCGATCTTAGTGGTTTTATTCCACTCTTTCTTTTTAGGCTTGGCGATTGCGCCCTCACCTATTTTGATCTCTTCTATAACTCTGGCTTGCGCCAAAGCTTCTTCTAAGCTGGCGTATTGCTATAGCAGCAATAGCCTAGAGATTGATTTTAAGCAACTCCGTGCAAACATCTGTGTGAGATCAGACATAGGGGGAAGGTAGGGTAGCTTAGAAAGCAAAGCCCTCCATCGATTCCCATATGCTACCATTGTCTCTTCCTCATATTGCCTGAGGCTGGCCAGATCACTCAGTGATGCCTTCTTCTTTGTGTTGAAGGCAAAGCGTTCAAGAAACGCATCTACTAATTGATCTAGGTTGTTTATGTTATGTTTTGGTAACTGTGTGAACCAATCCGAGGCAGGGCCTACGAATGTGGTTATGAATGTCCTAAGCAACAATGCATCATTATCTTGAATGCCGAAGCATTGGCTTAGGAATCTTGTGACATGTTCTTGTGCATCCTCTTCACCTTTAAAGACTGCCAATTGAGGCAACTTGAAATGTTTGGGGTAAAGAGGTGTGGGCACTGAGGGATGCACTGGATGACTACGGAGTTGACGTAACGTGGGCTTTTGATGCCCAGAAGCTTTTGTCTCCATAGACTCCAAACGCTCTAATAGCGCTTTGTATGCATCGAAAGATTTTATTTCTTCCTCTTTTGTTTGCTCCCATTGTGAGTTATGGGAGACTGGAGGCCTATGGGGGGTGGCCGAATGGCAGCCCTCCCGCCTTGATGGGGCATTTTGGCCCATTCTATTTCTGGTTCATACTCCTCATAAACTTCTTGAGGAGTCTCTAGGCGAGACCTATGACCCTGATTGAGTCCCCGTTGAGGGTACCCATCATTGTTTTGGGGAGTGGCCTCCCTCTCGGGTCTATAAGGTCTCGGAGGCAAAGCTTGACGAGGTCATGGAGACCTGTCCTGCACCAAAGGGTTGTGCCTCTCATATTGTTCTGCTTTTTGGGTGTGAGGGGTTGGCACCCTCTCAGGGAGTTTATAGCGCAACTCATCCGCTTCGCGCTGCATGCGCTCTTTATTAAGGTGGTATAAGTACTCTAACTCCTGATGACCTTGCTCAAGCTACGTGATTCGGGCTTGGCGGGCGGCATGTCTAGCGACTGTCGGGTCAATTTGGTCCGCCCTCTTTTGCTCAGGAGGCTTGAATGTTTCTCCTATGTATTTGCCTCGATCTTGATGATCTAAAATTTCAATGGGTCGCTTCCCTCTGTCGAGGTAGGTGGCATTTACTTGAGGCTCTGGCCTCGATGGGTGACCATGATATCTAGCAGGTGCGGAAATGCAAGGTTCCCATGCTATATGTTGTTCTCGAGGAATGCGATGGTCTTCCTCGTACTCCCTTTCATGGGTGTGAAAGGGGCGGGCGGAGTGAGCTCGCCCTGTGTGAAGAGCCCTGCGCTCTGGGTTTTGTCTTTCTATTCTAATGGGAGGCAAAGGAGAGGTACCATATTCACGTTGTCTCTCCTCATGGACACTATGCCTCTCTAGCGCTTCATCGTGCTGTGGCCACTCAGATCTAGCCTCAAAAGGTGATTTTCTATTTACATTGAGATCTACATGTAAAGCTTCTTCCCGAAAGGGGCTGTGTTGAATGGGCAAACTCCACAGAGGAGGGTCCCAATAATTCCTTCTTGATGTGGCCTGATGTGGACTCTCTTGTAGGCCAGACCGCCAAGGCGGTATGGCCAAGTCCTCAGGGCTAAAGCGAAGGCGACCAGCGCCCTCTCTTTGTGTACCTTCCATAGCGTCCGCCCTTGATTGGGCTTGGCTACGGGTGTACACCATTGTGGTGCTTCTCTACTAGCTAAGCAGATTTTTATCTCGTTTATGATGATTTTTCTTTTTGTTTACACTAAGCAGAAATGAACACACACATACACAAACGGTGATTATCTCTTTTAAGGATTAATAGTGTGTCCTAAACTGGTTTAGTGCATTTTGATGTTTTGTTTTGTTTTTGCAAGTTTTGAAGAATGTTTAAATGCATAATGTTGGCTCATATGACTCCCATAAATGGTCGCCCCTTCAATATACCATTGTCGGACCGATATACCAACCTCTCTATATACCCGCCCTTACGAGAGGGAAACTATAGGTACGTGAGAGCAGATGGTACGTGGAACATAGGCGGTACGGAAGGGGGGATTGTCCTGTTAATGACACCTACCATAGAAGACTTATCCTCGCGCGCATGGGAATCACCCCAGCGACACTCGGTCAGCTTTCATCAGGATTTACGCCTAACAACAGTGACAATCGGGGAAATGGATGCAAAGCTAAGCCAAGGTGGTGATGAACCCACCGTTGGTCTTGCTCAAGGGCTGGGGTCTTACGACCAGCTCCTTGGTTTAATTTACCACGTGATGTGTGTGGGGTTCATTTTATTTAATAAAAATGAAACAAGCATAAACAACTTTCCCTAAGCAAGTAAAAGTTGACAAAAAAATAGAAACAAAAAATAATAATAAAAAATAAAAATAAAAAAAGACAGGTACAGTTTTGGAACCTTACCTCTTTTCTGCTTAAATCGGTTGTCTCTGATTCGGCCCGGTACCTTTAAGCACAAAAACATAAATTTCAATCAATTTCTGAATCTAAAAAAAAATAGGGGACAAAGTCCCACTGTGATCGCCACTGAAAGCATGAGATTTCAAAAGAAAAATAGTATTGATGCAATGTAAACTAACTAGCTTGATGCATGAAATAACATGGATATAATCAAATCAAAAGCAGGAGCACAACCCTTTTATATTAATGTGATTCCAACTCGGTTACAATACATCTCCTCCCTTTTTAAGGGCTAGGAGAGTTAGCATGTTTCCATTACAAAAAGTGAATAGTGATCTTCTTTCGCATGCCCACATTTGAAATGGGCGGGCCAAAGTGTTGCCACCGCTTACGATGATGAATCCTTGCTTGCTGCTTCTCCTACGATCAAAGAAACAATGAAAGCGTTAGTAGCACCTGCAACAAGAGGATATAACATTTAACTTTAGAAATCAATGAGAAATGCATGCAAAAGACCCGAAAACATCACCAAAAGCTCCCAACAAAACAATCGATGAATATCTTACTGCAAGTTAGTGAAGAACAAAATCGACAAAGACATGAAAATATTTGATAAATCTTAAACTAATAATACATTCGAACATACAACTATGAATATATTCTAACTAAAGCATAACTTATTTAAACAACATAACGTAATGTAAAATAAACACGTGATAAAGAATAATCTAAAATGAAACTGAAGAAGTGTGGGGTGCCCGAGCGGGCCGCCCATCGTTGAAAACTTGATTTCGATGCCAATCCACTAGGGAAGGGCCCAAAATCTCAAAGAATGAGTTGTCGGCAAATTGATGGATTACTATGGTCCAATGTCGGGTTTTAAGGTCCGGATTCACCTTCTAAAAGCCACCAATAACCTCTCTTGCGAAAGAGATTACGGGTGTAGAAGAAATGAATCGAAAAGGATGCAATCGGGTGTTTGGTTTGGCAGCACTTCGTTGCTTGGAAATGTCTACCAACTTGTCTCTTTTAGGCGGGAAAGTCTGCCATTTTATAGACCCATGGGGTCTCTTTGGAGGGGCACGCAGGGATGCCACGTGGCGGCCATGCCTTCCCAAAAGGGAGGAGACTCCTCCTTGACTTGGGCTTACATGACTGCCCTTGTGACAGTCCGCTAACTGCCAATCTGCCCACCTACGCGTGCATGCATAGCAGGCGGCAATAACTGACTGTCCTCGACTGCCACTTGTTTAACGTTCACTTTAATGGTTTAATGTTTGCTTTTGAATGTTTTAATGTCTGCCTTTGAATGGTTGAATTCCGCCTTTGATTGATTAAATTCGCCTGATGATTAAATTCGCCTTTGATTGGTTAAGTTTTTGCCCAAGCGCAAATGCCAAAGTGTCGCGATATCGCGACACTTCGGCCAAGGCCTTTCTTTGGGCGTCGAAGTGTCGCGATATCGCGACATCACGATATCGTGACACTTCGGCCAAGGCTTTGCCTTGGGCGCCGAAGTGTCGCGATATCACGACGTCGCGATATCGCGACACTTCGCTCGCTTTTAATTAAGGCTTGCTTTTGCTTAAGGCTTGCTTTTGATTAAGGCTTGCTTTTGATTAAGGCTTGCTTTTGATTAAGGCTTGTTAAAATGACCGACTTTGCTTTGTTTACTTTTCGACCTTCTAAACTGCTATGTAAGTGGCTAGGACCACTGTTTGACCTCTGAGGGCTGCCCTGAAAGTTGTGTGTGTCAATGCGATCAGTGTTTGTAGTCACATAATCGGATTGGTGCTGTTTTGGTGTCTACAATAAGAGCTCCATTTCTTTCACTATAATGTCTTCTTTCTCCCTATTGACTTTTGTGGCCAATATCAAGGTCTATATGATCTATATATTTTTCTTTCTTCTAATTTCTTCCTATAATGACCTCTTGGACTAATATCAAGGTCTATATGACTTTATGACCTAAATCTCTTTCTTATCAACTCCTTTCTATAATGGCCTTTTAAGACTATATCAAGGTCAATATGACCTGAATATTCTTTCTCTTTACCATTTTTTTTAGGAATATTTAAATTCTTCTCAATCCATTGCAACTTTTAATTCTTTTGTACTTTGCACTTAGAATCTAAAATTCTTCTCTATCCTTTGTAGGAAACTTCTCACACTTCTATATCTTGATCTCTATTGCAACTTTTTCTTTGAAATATATAATATCTTAGGTTGCACATAAGAACTCAATATGATTATCCTTCTTACTAAAGAATCCAATATAATTTCAAGACGACTTTGAATATCCTTAAATATTAAACTTTCTTTAAAAAATTCAATGTCAAGGGTTGGTTATGTCCCTGAATGATCAAATATCTCAAATTTGATTCACCTTTCAATCAATATAGCTAAGTCATACGATTGGATTATTATTCTTCAACTATGGAAAGACCCTAGAATTTCTACTCAATATGATCTTTAGAGTTCAAGGATCACTGCCTTTAAAGTAGATAGACTCTTAATCAACCTTGTAAAATATGGACACGATCAATTTATAATAGTGGCTAAAACAAACTCTATCAATCTGGATAGAGTCAGGTGGTAGCTTTGATACCACTGATGGATTTTTAAGCCTTATACTATCATATAATATCATAGGTTATATCACATAGCACCCAATATAAAATCGTCACCATATGTAAAGATAAGGATAATAATAAGAGTAGAATGATATGAGCAAATTAATATGTATATCAAGGATTATAATAACATTCAATTATATGCTAAAATATGAATGTAAAAAGCTTGAATCATTCATGTACAATGCATGAATAACAACTTACAATATTAATTGCACAAAATGTATACAAGTTTTATTACTTCACTATTTTTTATAAACGGATTATCAAAACTCTAAAATATCTTCGATATAATATATTCTATGGCGAATTTACTCTATAATATAGCCATAGTAGTGTGAATATTTTGGTTCTTGATCATTGATATCCATGTGCCATGTCTCATAACTCTTGGCCTATCTACTTACCACTTGCATACTTGATGAACACTTGACTTTACAATAATTGCTGACATTTACATGACTCTTACACTTGTACTTGCACTCTCTAATCTAGGACAATTGTGCACATCTTTACATTACATATTTGCACTCTTGCATAAAAAACACTTGTGCACATTTACTTAACCTACACTTGCACTCTAACTCACATGGCACTTGTGAATTTCCTGCACATTCACACTTACATAAAGAGGGAAATATAAATCACACTCTAAACCATAATATATTATTTATAAATTTACCATGAAGGTACCGTGGGGTTATAATAAGCATGCACCAAATAATATTATAAATTTGTGGAGAACTAGTTTTCTTTATATTTTTTTGAGAAGTTTAATATATTATCTAAAATACCAAATTTAAGGCCAATGATAAAGTAGCATGCTAGTTGTCTAAAATACCCTATTAATTACATGACATGAAGTCTTGCAACTAAAATAATTTTTTTTACAAAGTGGATTAAGTTGATATACCTCATATTTGGATCCTAAGGGACACAAAGTACTATGTGAGCATCATTATGTTGTTGATTCTAAAAATAATCGAGGATGTGAGTGGAAAATAATTTTTTAGGCTTTGCATAGTTGGATCCTTGAAGACTAAAACAAAAATGGGGTATACAATATTTTTGGGGAGATAATTTACCTAAGTTTTTTGAGCAAGAGTTACAACAAAATTTTTAATAGCCTTTATGGTACCCTTATCCACACATTGGGGTTTTGCCATTCAATTATTATTTTGTAAGGCTTTTGTTGGCCCCATCATAGTATAAACCTCTATTTTTATCTCATTTATTATTGGTTTTATAGTAAAGGCAACGTTTGCTTTTACCAACATGGGTAGTCCATGATATTATGGTCTTTATATTGACGATTATAGTAGATATTTGGTACGTTAGTTTATAAAATTATGGGAGTATCAATAGTCCAATACTTATATGTTGATGTGGTCTTAATGTTCTTTGGTCAAATCGATTTTGACAAAAAACTCTTCTACATAAAAGTAAAGATATTTGGTAGGTTAGTTTATAAAATGGCATAGCAATTTTATCAAATAGTCAATGAAATCCTAAATTGGCATGGGTAACACAAGATATCTAAACTAGAACAAGAATTTCAAATACATATTCTCAAAAGTGATAAATATGGATCCAATTAGACAAGACAAGAGGGGTGCTATACATGGGACCTTCAACAACGAGGATTTGTAGTGGCCTAGGTTAATGAAGGTAAATAGGATCCCCATGAGTGTGGTCTACCGGCAAGAACACCACTTATATTATCGGTAATGTAACTTGGGTTCAATCCCCATGGTGGATGTGTATAAGAAGTATTACTAAAAAAAAATTGAAGGTAAATAGAAAAAATACCTAATTAGATTTCTTACTATAGTTTGTTGTATGCCATAAAATCCCCAATGAACTATATTTACTATCTAGATTTGGATTTTGATAGTATACAATCAAAATAATATGTAATAAGTGTATATTTATTATACAATCTATAAACAACTATATCATCAATAGGAAATATAACACCGTCTAGATATAAGGGAATATAAACAAACCCACCTCATGGAACATTTTGGATGGAGATAATTTTTTTCTTCTTATTTTTATGTTATGGTGCTTGGATCCAACTCTAGCTCAAACATCAATTCATATTAGAGGTGAAAGAGGGGCTAAATTATACATATTTTTATAGTACCTAAAGAGGGATGCACATAATGTTAATGATTGGTATGAAAAACTCTAAAACTATGCGATGCAATGCATAACAAATGCAAAAAAATATAAAAGCAATACTTACAATATAATTTACCAAGTGATATTAGCTACATCGGTTAGATTCCTCAACATTTAAGAAGGAGACCAAGGTTCAAATCTTTCCAAGCAATACATGGATAATATCCAAGCATTGTTGTAATACCACTATGTGATGATGATGTAATGAGATTTGGGCCAATTTTTATCCCATATAACCAATTTAAAAAAAATACTTACAACATAATTTATATCATGGACAAAACCACAAGAATCAATCTATAAAAAGACTAAAAATATAAAGTTGAAATATAATTCAGTGGTTTAACCATTCACTTGTAAAAATTTTATAACATATTATCATAAAAATCATTACATTCTAGATGTTATATGTTTATTTGTGAATCCACAGTGCTCTACTTTTGAGCTTCTTTCTTTGCCAACAATCTTCTCTTCTCTTGTTCCAAACTTTAATACTTACACCTAATTTTCTCATCTAATTCTTTTTCAAAATCATTTGCTAGAAATACTGCAAGCTTCTCCTCAACCTCTCTTAATTTTTGTCCATCTATCTGTTTCTTTTTATAGGCCCACTAAACCACTGCTACCTTAATTCTTTTTTGATTTGCTACAAATTGAATACTACTAGATTCTCTCATGGGATCAAACTTTACCCATTTTTATTTAAAAATTGTGTTCCCATAAAATTTTAACGAAAATTATATAATTAAATTGCAACCATAAAAATTATATAATTAAATTGCAACCAAACATCTTAATCGAGTAAAAATTACATTTAATTATTTAGTATAACAAAAAGCTAAAATAGGTGATCAGCGGTCACTACAAAGAATGGAAACGATAACTAGCCAGACCAAGCAAAAGATTTAGGATGCAAACACACTCATGGAAATCGTCCGCCATAAGTATAACCACACATCGTTTACATGAACAAGTGAAGTGATTACGTTTCATTTTATTAACAGACCAAAAAACAAGAAGAGCAACGTGGCCAGAAAGAAAAAAATGCCGTGGGAGACTGGGGGTGTTCAATACATAAGCAGGTGACAGCAGCATTTATGTCAACATGCATAACAGCCCGAAGCCAGATCAGTTTGATTGATCTGGATTCCGCTGTCGTATAAACCTCCTACTGTCCAACTGGAAGGGAGGACAGAGCTTTTGGCCCACAAGGGATACCCATCATACCCAGACGTCACCGTAATTTGGAATTGAAGAGCACCCCTGGGAGGGTTGCTTATAGCCCACACTGCCCCGTTTCTGTGACTCAATTCCTGCCAATTGTCTCCATCCACCTGCAATATGGAATGAATTATACCAACAACAACACCATTGCTTGAACTTGTAGCCCCAACTCATGTAAATACATATGATCTATATTTGAATTACCGTAGCAATATCGACGGCAACAATTTCTGTCTGGCCTCCTTGGTACAAGAATTGCACAGCAAGATAGTAGGGATTATAACTGCTGTCGTCTACCTTCACCGTCAGATTGTGTCCTTCATACTCGCAAGAGATCCTGCCCAAGACAATTAGTAAAGAAAACTTAGAACCCTTATAATGTATCTACTTCCATATATATGGTAATGATTTCGACCTTGTATATTCGATATCCACAATGCCGGCTTTGAGAAGCTGAGGAGCCATCTCTGGGAGTGCCAAGCTTGAGAACGTGCTCTTTGGTACTACAAAGTCGGTCTGGTTATTTTGGGTGAGGTCTGTGACCACGATCTTCGTCCCTGAGTTGCTGCATAGTTTTGGATCCAAACATCTTATCTGCAATGCAATTAGCAATACATTAGGGAGCCAGTGCTTCCAAGCCCAGGAAGGATAGAAATAAATAAAAATAAAAATTGAGGCCGTAGCGTGCCTCATAGCAAGCGCCACATCCGACACCATTTCCGTATAAGGTAGGTGTGGCAGCTGCAACGTTGCCGCCGTTGAGTTTTGCCGCAAACGAACCGTATCCACAGGCGCCCTCTGGAATTAAAATTAGAATCAAAGAATGAGATAATCGTAACACTCAGTAGACTATACTTGTATCAAATGGGATCTCCCGGGCAGGCTTCGCCTATTTCAAAATTTCAATGTTAAAGCGATGGGTTTTATTTTTCAATATAATCTCAACCAGGACACAATTAAAATCTGATCATTTAAAAACTAAAAAAAATTACATCTCCATCAAATTCAAAACTCCCCTGCTCACAAAATGCCATTTGCTCTATCGTTAGCCAATTCCTAATGACTATGGGAGTTGGAAGTTGAGGGTAGCGGTACTACCTTCGACAGAGCGGTCGTTGCCATAGTAGGCGAGTTTTGAGGTATGGTTGCAGCATACGCCTGCCCAAACAACCAGTGGAAGTCGAGCTACAAAGATTGTAAATATTGTGACAAGAAGAATCAAATTGAACTTCGCCATATTGAAATTACTCCTCGAAAAGAATAAGTAGCACAAGACAGCACCGGACAAGATGGATGTGTTCCCTTTTTAATTTATAGTGATGGATTGATGACTTCATGGAGTTCAGTTGTCGA
The DNA here is from genome assembly GCA_028583015.1 of Wollemia nobilis. Lineage (NCBI taxonomy): Eukaryota > Viridiplantae > Streptophyta > Pinopsida > Araucariales > Araucariaceae > Wollemia > Wollemia nobilis. Next base: position 3,644,661 of record JAQPPZ010002347.1, read on the forward strand.
ATTCAGTGGAGACTCAGATGAACATGGGAAGTTGGGACTCGATAGTGTTAGAGAGCCCAGGCCGAACGAGGAAACGTGGGGATACCTTCTCTTTTTACGCCAAAAATAGAGTTGACGAGTTTCCGCTGTAACAAGACTTACGCGCTTGCCTTGAAAAATATTCCAACTCTTGGTTGGTTCACACATCATACTTGCTGCTCGCCAACGGAGCTAAGCAAAAGCAAATTCCATAATTTAATGAGTTTACAGCACACGTTCATAATTAATGAACTCAGATTTTAAGGAGTTTACAACACACGTTGATAATTAATGAATTGACTAGTCTTTGTGTCTAGAAGATGCAATAGGAAGAACAATCGTAGTATTTTCAGCTAATCTAGACTGATTAAAAGTATTATGTGAAAGATTTTTTCGGTTCAACTTTCAATTTAGTGCGCAAATGATAAATTGAGCCTTGAAAAATCTTCCAACTCTTGGTTGGTTCACCCATCATACTGCTCCCCAACGGAGCTAAGTAAAAAGCAAATTCCAGATTTTAATGAGTTTACAGCACACGTTGATAATTAATGAACTCGGATTTTAACGAGTTTACAACACACGTTGATAATTAATGAACTCAAGCGCTAGTTAATTGACTTGTCTTTGTGTCTAGAAGATGCAATAGGAAGACTTTCGTTATTCAATCGTAGTATTTTCAGTTAATCTAGATTGATTGATTAGAAGTATTATGCGAAAGATTTTTTTGGTTTAACTTCCAATTTAGTATGCAAATGATAAATTGAGTTGGAGAGTGGAGAGGTTAGGATTGTTTTTTTTTATTTGGTTAGTGTGAGAAATTCTTAATAGGTAGTTTTCTCTCAAATATGATTTTTCGTAAAGTCTAAAGCTATGTTTATCCTTAAGGAATTTAATATACAACCACCACACACCCATCCCTCACACACTTACCCACCACAAGGTTTGAACCTTGGACCTTTCGAATAATAACCAAAGCCCTTTGGGACTACCACTGTTTATTTTATTTTTATATGTTTGACCATATATAAACTTAAATTCTTGATAATGTTTTATACTAGAAAATGCCTTATTTAATTATTAAAAAATAAGGTTTTAAAATGGTTGTCTTTTCCTTTTTGTATTAATTAGTTATATTAAGTTATTTGACTTAATACCACTCAAATGTAATATTGATGTGAGATATCTCATTCATATGTTTGAATCATTAAAATATGTTTCACTCAACCTTGAACAAGTTGAAAAGTATTTGTAATATAAAATGTGAAAGATTTTCTATGTTCAACTTTTAATTTAGTGTGCAAATAATAAATAATAAATAATAAATAATAAATAATAAATAATAAATAATAAATAATAAATAATAAATAATAAATAATAAATGGAGTGGGAAGGTGAAGAGGTTATGCATTGTTTTTTTATTTGGTTAGTGTGAGAAACTCCTACAACTAACCAACGCACAGGATTGGGTTTTCTCCTCCCAACCATAACCTTTCGTAAAGCTTAAAGCTACGCTTATCAATAGGGGATTTAATACACAACCACCACACACCCACCCCTCACACACTCGCCCATGCCACCTCCCCAACAACCCACCTCCTCACACACTCGCCCATGCCATGGTTTGGGCCTTGGACCTCCCCACGAACCCACCTCCTCACACACTTGCCCATGCCATGGTGTGAACCTTGGACCTCCCTAGTGGTTTGTTTATTTTTAAATGTTTCCTTGTAAATTCTTTATAAGGTTTTATATCAGGCAATTAGACAATGCTTTTTTTATTAGTTTATATAGGGTTTTAAAAGGGTTGTCTTTTCCCTCTTGTATTAATTAGCCATATTAAGTTATTTGACTTAATACCACTAAAATTTAAATATTGGTGTGAGCTATCTCATTGGTATGTTTGAACCATTGAAATATGTTACCATTGATAACAATGTCACGTATTTAATCTAAGATAAGATAATTTCTTTAAATTACAGAGGCTTTAAATAAATTATTTATCTATTAAAAATTATATTTTTTAACCATTAAAAGAATCTTTACAACTAATTTTTGTTATTTAACTTAAAAAATTATAATTTAATGTAAATAATTATGGATTTGATAAAATACTGATGTAATTTTTTTTGTCACATATTCAATACCATGATAATTTTTAAATAATAAACCATTATATGGAGATGATGACGTAGGTGTTAATATTAGTGACATTAAATGGATTTATAGTCACTCTAGATAAAGCAAGCATAGATAGAGCAATTTAAAAATAAAAAAAAACTTAAAAATTAGTCATTTAAAGGATATTGTTTTGATAAATTGGAAAGATGCGTAAGCTTAGAATTTAACACTATAGAGACTACTAATTATGATGTATCGATGACTTGATTTTTAGGTCACTATTAAAAAGAAATGCCAAAGAGGTATATGAAGAATGCAATTTCTTGTTTAATATAAAAATAAAAGGATTTATAAATAATAATCATAGCTATTATAATGATTGTAATGATTGTGGATAATTGAATATAAATATTAGATGAATGATGATATTACTAGTCTCTATAAAAGGATGTAATTTAAGGAATTGTTCTTTTATAAAATTTAATTATATATGAAGTGCTATTAAAAATTCAAAATATCAATTTTATTTATTTATGTTAGTTTATAATGTTCATTAAGAAATAATGTTGAATTAATTTTAATCATGTATAATTTTTTTAATTATAATTTAATAATAAATTAATTTCTCTTTTATAAGTTCAAGGTTCAAACCCCACTCAATAAGAGTGGACGGGGATCCTCATAAGAAAAAATCAAGTGACATTAGTTCAACCGGTTAGATTCCTCGATATTTCATGAAGGATATCCACTTTCAAATCTTGCCAAAAAGATACATGGATAATATCTTTCAAATATTACCAAAATATGGATAATATCCAAACTTTGTTGTAATACCACTATGTAGTAATGATGATGTAATATGGGTGGGGCTGTTTCAATCCCATAAACCCCATTAAAAAATAACCATTATTACTTAAAACTAAATAAAAATGGCAAACATATTGTAATATCACTATGAAGTGATGATGTAATATGGGTGGGACTGTTTCAATCCCATATAATCCATTAAAAAAAACTAACCATTATTACTTAAAACTAAATAAAAATGGCGAACATATCTTTTAAATAAATAGATTTCACAATGGAAAGCAAAGACACCATTTATATTTATGTTTAGGTCTTCACATAACATATTAAAGATTATATCCTAGTTACAATGTTTATGGAATTATATCCTCGTGGCAAGGATCATGTTCCATAGAGAAGACAAACCTATACTTAAGTAGTTCAAAGCATGGGTCATCTTCCATGAAGAATGTTCAACTTAGCATGGGTCATCTTCCATGAAGAATGTTCATGTTCAACTTTAGAAGAGTATAAACATATTGTAAGTGATAGGTGCTTTCTTTGTAACACATCTACCGTAGATTCTTGATCTCCAAGTGCGTTCTCTACAATGAATACTTGATCACCAAATGAATCATTTGGATCTTACTATTTAAGTTAAATACAAGGTAATTTAAATGAATATTTTAAATTTTGATAAACTATATTTTTATTTTAAAACGTAAAAAGCTTCATAGTAAAAGTAATTTCAGATGTGGAGCTTGTAAAAAAAATAATATCACATAACATCTATGTGTATTATAAAATATATATTTTAAATTATAAATGACTTTAACTAAATTAGTTAATTTTAAACATTTAAAATTTTTAGATATTAAAATCCTATTTATAGTATTTAAAGTTTGCAATGCAATTTTCTCCTATAAAGGAATTAATTTTGCCCTAAAAATTTGATATAACCATAATGTTGTAAACAAGAATGCATATAGATATGAGATAAAATTTGGTATCCTTATGAGAATTGATTGTCATAAACTTTGAATAATATCTATCATCGAACCACAAACCATAAATTTTTAATTTTTAGGAAATTGATACCCCTTATTATTGATTTAAACATGTAATTAAATACATACAATAACATTACAACCAACGATTATGAAGATCGATGATCGTTAAAGAAGATATTGTTATACCCTATGCTCAAATTTATTATCAAATTAACATGATAATTCTCTCTAACATATCCCTTATTACACTATTTAGTATTGCTATATATATATATTATTTGGTTATTATGAGAAACCTCTATAACCGACGCGGACAATGCTGAGTAGTATCCTCCTAACCATGACCCCTCGTAAAGCCGAGAGCTATACTTATCAATAGAAAATTTAACATAAATCCATCACACACCCACCCCCTCACACACTCACCCACGTCGCGGTTCTATTTAGTATTATTATTATTTTTGAGTAAATACTTCTTATACACATCCATTGTGGGAATTGAACCCGAGTCACATGGTGTCCTTTTCAGTAGACCACATACATAGTATTATTTGATAACTCTCCTTTGAAAATAATACATTTCTTGTTTTATTGGCTTGGACTTAGATGTAAGTTTAGACTCCAACTCAACTCTTGGCTCTAGCTTTTAGTTCTTGGCTTTGGATCTAGCTCTTGGTCTTGGCTTTTAGATTTATCACATGACATAGTAGTCAATTAAAAAATTATCACTATATGTCACTATAACAATAACAATATTTATTAGCCTTAACATGGCGAACATACAAACATATGTTCATTATGAGAAACCATTCAAATTTTGGTAGGTGTTACTTCTCTCCCAATTCAAATATTTTTTGCCATTAAATTCATCAAACACCTCCCTTGTAGAGGTTTTTATGCGTAATGAGTCAAAGCCAAATCCACCTATGGATATTTCTAAAAACCCAGAACCCCATTGAAATCTTCCTAAAGATCTAGGGTTTCTACTACACATGGTCATTATCACTTGAATTTGGGACCCTAATGTCCTTCCTTGAAGAAGAAGAAGAAGAAGAAAAAAGTAATTTGCTCTGGTTCCTACTAAATGCTCAATCTATTCCACCAAGCATATATATTACATAGCCATTAATTTTGATGCTTCTTTCAATTACTCTAATTAAGGATGTTGTTTCTTGTGCTTTCGTTACTCCAAGCATGAAAACTACTGATTGTGCTTCTATTACGCTAAGCACAAACGTTATTGATTGTGCTTCTATTACTCCAAGAATGAATATTATTGTTGTTGTCTCTTTGGCTCGCTTGAATCTTGAGACACTTGAACTTCTTCTTGATTACTATGGATTGTTGTTACTTGTACCTCCAGCTTGCATTTATAATGGTATTACTCTAATTTTAAACTCCTTAGCTACTGTAAACATTAATTTACAACCTTGAGTACTCTGATTTTACTTGACTTAACTCCTTGTTTTAATATGAAACACAACTCATTCTCTACTATACTATTCTAGCCTACTTTTAGATGTTATGATCCTCTAGTTTACTGGTAGATGATGCTAGACCCTTGTATTTCTCTATCCTATTGTTGGACAATGCTAGGCCTCTATAAGGCTCATATAGCTTATTTTTTGTTGTAAGGATAAGGTAATACATTATTCACCACTTCTAAAACATTGTTAGGCTCTAGTTAGTTATCTTTAATCTCCTTTATCTTACTATTGAGCTTTGCTTGTCCTTTGCTGCTAACACATAGGTGTGCAATCCAAATGAAGATAGAATACTATTGGAAAGAAGATACTTAGGATTTTATGTATCTCATAGACCACTTAATGTGCGGCTCTTCTTATTTACACATAGAACTATTATGTGCTTTAGTATATTGAACTTATTTCTTTTTTCTTGCTCTATATTCTCTTTTTTTTTTTTTTTTTTGTAATAATATCTATTAAACTCTTCTTGGATTCTTGAGCTAAATCTTTATAAGAGCTCCATTTCTTTCACTATAATGTCTTCTTTCTCCCTATTGACTTTTGTGGCCAATATCAAGGTCTATATGATCTATATATTTTTCTTTCTTCTAATTTCTTCCTATAATGACCTCTTGGACTAATATCAAGGTCTATATGACTTTATGACCTAAATCTCTTTCTTATCAACTCCTTTCTATAATGGCCTTTTAAGACTATATCAAGGTCAATATGACCTGAATATTCTTTCTCTTTACCATTTTTTTTAGGAATATTTAAATTCTTCTCAATCCATTGCAACTTTTAATTCTTTTGTACTTTGCACTTAGAATCTAAAATTCTTCTCTATCCTTTGTAGGAAACTTCTCACACTTCTATATCTTGATCTCTATTGCAACTTTTTCTTTGAAATATATAATATCTTAGGTTGCACATAAGAACTCAATATGATTATCCTTCTTACTAAAGAATCCAATATAATTTCAAGACGACTTTGAATATCCTTAAATATTAAACTTTCTTTAAAAAATTCAATGTCAAGGGTTGGTTATGTCCCTGAATGATCAAATATCTCAAATTTGATTCACCTTTCAATCAATATAGCTAAGTCATACGATTGGATTATTATTCTTCAACTATGGAAAGACCCTAGAATTTCTACTCAATATGATCTTTAGAGTTCAAGGATCACTTGCCTTTAAAGTAGATAGACTCTTAATCAACCTTGTAAAATATGGACAAATTCAATTTATAATAGTGGCTAAAACAAACTCTATCAATACGGATAGAGTCGGTGGTAGCTTTGATACCACTGATGGATTTTTAAGCCTTATACTATCATATAATATCATAGGTTATATCACATAGCACCCAATATAAAATCGTCACCATATGTAAAGATAAGGATAATAATAAGAGTAGAATGATATGAGCAAATTAATATGTATATCAAGGATTATAATAACATTCAATTATATGCTAAAATATGAATGTAAAAAGCTTGAATCATTCATGTACAATGCATGAATAACAACTTACAATATTAATTGCACAAAATGTATACAAGTTTTATTACTTCACTATTTTTTATAAACGGATTATCAAAACTCTAAAATATCTTCGATATAATATATTCTATGGCGAATTTACTCTATAATATAGCCATAGTAGTGTGAATATTTTGGTTCTTGATCATTGATATCCATGTGCCATGTCTCATAACTCTTGGCCTATCTACTTACCACTTGCATACTTGATGAACACTTGACTTTACAATAATTGCTGACATTTACATGACTCTTACACTTGTACTTGCACTCTCTAATCTAGGACAATTGTGCACATCTTTACATTACATATTTGCACTCTTGCATAAAAAACACTTGTGCACATTTACTTAACCTACACTTGCACTCTAACTCACATGGCACTTGTGAATTTCCTGCACATTCACACTTACATAAAGAGGGAAATATAAATCACACTCTAAACCATAATATATTATTTATAAATTTACCATGAAGGTACCGTGGGGTTATAATAAGCATGCACCAAATAATATTATAAATTTGTGGAGAACTAGTTTTCTTTATATTTTTTTGAGAAGTTTAATATATTATCTAAAATACCAAATTTAAGGCCAATGATAAAGTAGCATGCTAGTTGTCTAAAATACCCTATTAATTACATGACATGAAGTCTTGCAACTAAAATAATTTTTTTTACAAAGTGGATTAAGTTGATATACCTCATATTTGGATCCTAAGGGACACAAAGTACTATGTGAGCATCATTATGTTGTTGATTCTAAAAATAATCGAGGATGTGAGTGGAAAATAATTTTTTAGGCTTTGCATAGTTGGATCCTTGAAGACTAAAACAAAAATGGGGTATACAATATTTTTGGGGAGATAATTTACCTAAGTTTTTTGAGCAAGAGTTACAACAAAATTTTTAATAGCCTTTATGGTACCCTTATCCACACATTGGGGTTTTGCCATTCAATTATTATTTTGTAAGGCTTTTGTTGGCCCCATCATAGTATAAACCTCTATTTTTATCTCATTTATTATTGGTTTTATAGTAAAGGCAACGTTTGCTTTTACCAACATGGGTAGTCCATGATATTATGGTCTTTATATTGACGATTATAGTAGATATTTGGTACGTTAGTTTATAAAATTATGGGAGTATCAATAGTCCAATACTTATATGTTGATGTGGTCTTAATGTTCTTTGGTCAAATCGATTTTGACAAAAAACTCTTCTACATAAAAGTAAAGATATTTGGTAGGTTAGTTTATAAAATGGCATAGCAATTTTATCAAATAGTCAATGAAATCCTAAATTGGCATGGGTAACACAAGATATCTAAACTAGAACAAGAATTTCAAATACATATTCTCAAAAGTGATAAATATGGATCCAATTAGACAAGACAAGAGGGGTGCTATACATGGGACCTTCAACAACGAGGATTTGTAGTGGCCTAGGTTAATGAAGGTAAATAGGATCCCCATGAGTGTGGTCTACCGGCAAGAACACCACTTATATTATCGGTAATGTAACTTGGGTTCAATCCCCATGGTGGATGTGTATAAGAAGTATTACTAAAAAAAAATTGAAGGTAAATAGAAAAAATACCTAATTAGATTTCTTACTATAGTTTGTTGTATGCCATAAAATCCCCAATGAACTATATTTACTATCTAGATTTGGATTTTGATAGTATACAATCAAAATAATATGTAATAAGTGTATATTTATTATACAATCTATAAACAACTATATCATCAATAGGAAATATAACACCGTCTAGATATAAGGGAATATAAACAAACCCACCTCATGGAACATTTTGGATGGAGATAATTTTTTTCTTCTTATTTTTATGTTATGGTGCTTGGATCCAACTCTAGCTCAAACATCAATTCATATTAGAGGTGAAAGAGGGGCTAAATTATACATATTTTTATAGTACCTAAAGAGGGATGCACATAATGTTAATGATTGGTATGAAAAACTCTAAAACTATGCGATGCAATGCATAACAAATGCAAAAAAATATAAAAGCAATACTTACAATATAATTTACCAAGTGATATTAGCTACATCGGTTAGATTCCTCAACATTTAAGAAGGAGACCAAGGTTCAAATCTTTCCAAGCAATACATGGATAATATCCAAGCATTGTTGTAATACCACTATGTGATGATGATGTAATGAGATTTGGGCCAATTTTTATCCCATATAACCAATTTAAAAAAAATACTTACAACATAATTTATATCATGGACAAAACCACAAGAATCAATCTATAAAAAGACTAAAAATATAAAGTTGAAATATAATTCAGTGGTTTAACCATTCACTTGTAAAAATTTTATAACATATTATCATAAAAATCATTACATTCTAGATGTTATATGTTTATTTGTGAATCCACAGTGCTCTACTTTTGAGCTTCTTTCTTTGCCAACAATCTTCTCTTCTCTTGTTCCAAACTTTAATACTTACACCTAATTTTCTCATCTAATTCTTTTTCAAAATCATTTGCTAGAAATACTGCAAGCTTCTCCTCAACCTCTCTTAATTTTTGTCCATCTATCTGTTTCTTTTTATAGGCCCACTAAACCACTGCTACCTTAATTCTTTTTTGATTTGCTACAAATTGAATACTACTAGATTCTCTCATGGGATCAAACTTTACCCATTTTTATTTAAAAATTGTGTTCCCATAAAATTTTAACGAAAATTATATAATTAAATTGCAACCATAAAAATTATATAATTAAATTGCAACCAAACATCTTAATCGAGTAAAAATTACATTTAATTATTTAGTATAACAAAAAGCTAAAATAGGTGATCAGCGGTCACTACAAAGAATGGAAACGATAACTAGCCAGACCAAGCAAAAGATTTAGGATGCAAACACACTCATGGAAATCGTCCGCCATAAGTATAACCACACATCGTTTACATGAACAAGTGAAGTGATTACGTTTCATTTTATTAACAGACCAAAAAACAAGAAGAGCAACGTGGCCAGAAAGAAAAAAATGCCGTGGGAGACTGGGGGTGTTCAATACATAAGCAGGTGACAGCAGCATTTATGTCAACATGCATAACAGCCCGAAGCCAGATCAGTTTGATTGATCTGGATTCCGCTGTCGTATAAACCTCCTACTGTCCAACTGGAAGGGAGGACAGAGCTTTTGGCCCACAAGGGATACCCATCATACCCAGACGTCACCGTAATTTGGAATTGAAGAGCACCCCTGGGAGGGTTGCTTATAGCCCACACTGCCCCGTTTCTGTGACTCAATTCCTGCCAATTGTCTCCATCCACCTGCAATATGGAATGAATTATACCAACAACAACACCATTGCTTGAACTTGTAGCCCCAACTCATGTAAATACATATGATCTATATTTGAATTACCGTAGCAATATCGACGGCAACAATTTCTGTCTGGCCTCCTTGGTACAAGAATTGCACAGCAAGATAGTAGGGATTATAACTGCTGTCGTCTACCTTCACCGTCAGATTGTGTCCTTCATACTCGCAAGAGATCCTGCCCAAGACAATTAGTAAAGAAAACTTAGAACCCTTATAATGTATCTACTTCCATATATATGGTAATGATTTCGACCTTGTATATTCGATATCCACAATGCCGGCTTTGAGAAGCTGAGGAGCCATCTCTGGGAGTGCCAAGCTTGAGAACGTGCTCTTTGGTACTACAAAGTCGGTCTGGTTATTTTGGGTGAGGTCTGTGACCACGATCTTCGTCCCTGAGTTGCTGCATAGTTTTGGATCCAAACATCTTATCTGCAATGCAATTAGCAATACATTAGGGAGCCAGTGCTTCCAAGCCCAGGAAGGATAGAAATAAATAAAAATAAAAATTGAGGCCGTAGCGTGCCTCATAGCAAGCGCCACATCCGACACCATTTCCGTATAAGGTAGGTGTGGCAGCTGCAACGTTGCCGCCGTTGAGTTTTGCCGCAAACGAACCGTATCCACAGGCGCCCTCTGGAATTAAAATTAGAATCAAAGAATGAGATAATCGTAACACTCAGTAGACTATACTTGTATCAAATGGGATCTCCCGGGCAGGCTTCGCCTATTTCAAAATTTCAATGTTAAAGCGATGGGTTTTATTTTTCAATATAATCTCAACCAGGACACAATTAAAATCTGATCATTTAAAAACTAAAAAAAATTACATCTCCATCAAATTCAAAACTCCCCTGCTCACAAAATGCCATTTGCTCTATCGTTAGCCAATTCCTAATGACTATGGGAGTTGGAAGTTGAGGGTAGCGGTACTACCTTCGACAGAGCGGTCGTTGCCATAGTAGGCGAGTTTTGAGGTATGGTTGCAGCATACGCCTGCCCAAACAACCAGTGGAAGTCGAGCTACAAAGATTGTAAATATTGTGACAAGAAGAATCAAATTGAACTTCGCCATATTGAAATTACTCCTCGAAAAGAATAAGTAGCACAAGACAGCACCGGACAAGATGGATGTGTTCCCTTTTTAATTTATAGTGATGGATTGATGACTTCATGGAGTTCAGTTGTCGAATTCAGTGGAGACTCAGATGAACATGGGAAGTTGGGACTCGATAGTGTTAGAGAGCCCAGGCCGAACGAGGAAACGTGGGGATACCTTCTCTTTTTACGCCAAAAATAGAGTTGACGAGTTTCCGCTGTAACAAGACTTACGCGCTTGCCTTGAAAAATATTCCAACTCTTGGTTGGTTCACACATCATACTTGCTGCTCGCCAACGGAGCTAAGCAAAAGCAAATTCCATAATTTAATGAGTTTACAGCACACGTTCATAATTAATGAACTCAGATTTTAAGGAGTTTACAACACACGTTGATAATTAATGAATTGACTAGTCTTTGTGTCTAGAAGATGCAATAGGAAGAACAATCGTAGTATTTTCAGCTAATCTAGACTGATTAAAAGTATTATGTGAAAGATTTTTTCGGTTCAACTTTCAATTTAGTGCGCAAATGATAAATTGAGCCTTGAAAAATCTTCCAACTCTTGGTTGGTTCACCCATCATACTGCTCCCCAACGGAGCTAAGTAAAAAGCAAATTCCAGATTTTAATGAGTTTACAGCACACGTTGATAATTAATGAACTCGGATTTTAACGAGTTTACAACACACGTTGATAATTAATGAACTCAAGCGCTAGTTAATTGACTTGTCTTTGTGTCTAGAAGATGCAATAGGAAGACTTTCGTTATTCAATCGTAGTATTTTCAGTTAATCTAGATTGATTGATTAGAAGTATTATGCGAAAGATTTTTTTTGGTTTAACTTCCAATTTAGTATGCAAATGATAAATTGAGTTGGAGAGTGGAGAGGTTAGGATTGTTTTTTTTTATTTGGTTAGTGTGAGAAATTCTTAATAGGTAGTTTTCTCTCAAATATGATTTTTCGTAAAGTCTAAAGCTATGTTTATCCTTAAGGAATTTAATATACAACCACCACACACCCATCCCTCACACACTTACCCACCACAAGGTTTGAACCTTGGACCTTTCGAATAATAACCAAAGCCCTTTGGGACTACCACTGTTTATTTTATTTTTATATGTTTGACCATATATAAACTTAAATTCTTGATAATGTTTTATACTAGAAAATGCCTTATTTAATTATTAAAAAATAAGGTTTTAAAATGGTTGTCTTTTCCTTTTTGTATTAATTAGTTATATTAAGTTATTTGACTTAATACCACTCAAATGTAATATTGATGTGAGATATCTCATTCATATGTTTGAATCATTAAAATATGTTTCACTCAACCTTGAACAAGTTGAAAAGTATTTGTAATATAAAATGTGAAAGATTTTCTATGTTCAACTTTTAATTTAGTGTGCAAATAATAAATAATAAATAATAAATAATAAATAATAAATAATAAATAATAAATAATAAATAATAAATAATAAATGGAGTGGGAAGGTGAAGAGGTTATGCATTGTTTTTTTATTTGGTTAGTGTGAGAAACTCCTACAACTAACCAACGCACAGGATTGGGTTTTCTCCTCCCAACCATAACCTTTCGTAAAGCTTAAAGCTACGCTTATCAATAGGGGATTTAATACACAACCACCACACACCCACCCCTCACACACTCGCCCATGCCACCTCCCCAACAACCCACCTCCTCACACACTCGCCCATGCCATGGTTTGGGCCTTGGACCTCCCCACGAACCCACCTCCTCACACACTTGCCCATGCCATGGTGTGAACCTTGGACCTCCCTAGTGGTTTGTTTATTTTTAAATGTTTCCTTGTAAATTCTTTATAAGGTTTTATATCAGGCAATTAGACAATGCTTTTTTTATTAGTTTATATAGGGTTTTAAAAGGGTTGTCTTTTCCCTCTTGTATTAATTAGCCATATTAAGTTATTTGACTTAATACCACTAAAATTTAAATATTGGTGTGAGCTATCTCATTGGTATGTTTGAACCATTGAAATATGTTACCATTGATAACAATGTCACGTATTTAATCTAAGATAAGATAATTTCTTTAAATTACAGAGGCTTTAAATAAATTATTTATCTATTAAAAATTATATTTTTTAACCATTAAAAGAATCTTTACAACTAATTTTTGTTATTTAACTTAAAAAATTATAATTTAATGTAAATAATTATGGATTTGATAAAATACTGATGTAATTTTTTTTGTCACATATTCAATACCATGATAATTTTTAAATAATAAACCATTATATGGAGATGATGACGTAGGTGTTAATATTAGTGACATTAAATGGATTTATAGTCACTCTAGATAAAGCAAGCATAGATAGAGCAATTTAAAAATAAAAAAAAACTTAAAAATTAGTCATTTAAAGGATATTGTTTTGATAAATTGGAAAGATGCGTAAGCTTAGAATTTAACACTATAGAGACTACTAATTATGATGTATCGATGACTTGATTTTTAGGTCACTATTAAAAAGAAATGCCAAAGAGGTATATGAAGAATGCAATTTCTTGTTTAATATAAAAATAAAAGGATTTATAAATAATAATCATAGCTATTATAATGATTGTAATGATTGTGGATAATTGAATATAAATATTAGATGAATGATGATATTACTAGTCTCTATAAAAGGATGTAATTTAAGGAATTGTTCTTTTATAAAATTTAATTATATATGAAGTGCTATTAAAAATTCAAAATATCAATTTTATTTATTTATGTTAGTTTATAATGTTCATTAAGAAATAATGTTGAATTAATTTTAATCATGTATAATTTTTTTAATTATAATTTAATAATAAATTAATTTCTCTTTTATAAGTTCAAGGTTCAAACCCCACTCAATAAGAGTGGACGGGGATCCTCATAAGAAAAAATCAAGTGACATTAGTTCAACCGGTTAGATTCCTCGATATTTCATGAAGGATATCCACTTTCAAATCTTGCCAAAAAGATACATGGATAATATCTTTCAAATATTACCAAAATATGGATAATATCCAAACTTTGTTGTAATACCACTATGTAGTAATGATGATGTAATATGGGTGGGGCTGTTTCAATCCCATAAACCCCATTAAAAAATAACCATTATTACTTAAAACTAAATAAAAATGGCAAACATATTGTAATATCACTATGAAGTGATGATGTAATATGGGTGGGACTGTTTCAATCCCATATAATCCATTAAAAAAAACTAACCATTATTACTTAAAACTAAATAAAAATGGCGAACATATCTTTTAAATAAATAGATTTCACAATGGAAAGCAAAGACACCATTTATATTTATGTTTAGGTCTTCACATAACATATTAAAGATTATATCCTAGTTACAATGTTTATGGAATTATATCCTCGTGGCAAGGATCATGTTCCATAGAGAAGACAAACCTATACTTAAGTAGTTCAAAGCATGGGTCATCTTCCATGAAGAATGTTCAACTTAGCATGGGTCATCTTCCATGAAGAATGTTCATGTTCAACTTTAGAAGAGTATAAACATATTGTAAGTGATAGGTGCTTTCTTTGTAACACATCTACCGTAGATTCTTGATCTCCAAGTGCGTTCTCTACAATGAATACTTGATCACCAAATGAATCATTTGGATCTTACTATTTAAGTTAAATACAAGGTAATTTAAATGAATATTTTAAATTTTGATAAACTATATTTTTATTTTAAAACGTAAAAAGCTTCATAGTAAAAGTAATTTCAGATGTGGAGCTTGTAAAAAAAATAATATCACATAACATCTATGTGTATTATAAAATATATATTTTAAATTATAAATGACTTTAACTAAATTAGTTAATTTTAAACATTTAAAATTTTTAGATATTAAAATCCTATTTATAGTATTTAAAGTTTGCAATGCAATTTTCTCCTATAAAGGAATTAATTTTGCCCTAAAAATTTGATATAACCATAATGTTGTAAACAAGAATGCATATAGATATGAGATAAAATTTGGTATCCTTATGAGAATTGATTGTCATAAACTTTGAATAATATCTATCATCGAACCACAAACCATAAATTTTTAATTTTTAGGAAATTGATACCCCTTATTATTGATTTAAACATGTAATTAAATACATACAATAACATTACAACCAACGATTATGAAGATCGATGATCGTTAAAGAAGATATTGTTATACCCTATGCTCAAATTTATTATCAAATTAACATGATAATTCTCTCTAACATATCCCTTATTACACTATTTAGTATTGCTATATATATATATTATTTGGTTATTATGAGAAACCTCTATAACCGACGCGGACAATGCTGAGTAGTATCCTCCTAACCATGACCCCTCGTAAAGCCGAGAGCTATACTTATCAATAGAAAATTTAACATAAATCCATCACACACCCACCCCCTCACACACTCACCCACGTCGCGGTTCTATTTAGTATTATTATTATTTTTGAGTAAATACTTCTTATACACATCCATTGTGGGAATTGAACCCGAGTCACATGGTGTCCTTTTCAGTAGACCACATACATAGTATTATTTGATAACTCTCCTTTGAAAATAATACATTTCTTGTTTTATTGGCTTGGACTTAGATGTAAGTTTAGACTCCAACTCAACTCTTGGCTCTAGCTTTTAGTTCTTGGCTTTGGATCTAGCTCTTGGTCTTGGCTTTTAGATTTATCACATGACATAGTAGTCAATTAAAAAATT
The DNA here is from genome assembly GCA_028583015.1 of Wollemia nobilis. NCBI lineage: Eukaryota > Viridiplantae > Streptophyta > Pinopsida > Araucariales > Araucariaceae > Wollemia > Wollemia nobilis. The sequence goes on from JAQPPZ010002347.1 coordinate 3,660,802, forward strand.
ATCACTATATGTCACTATAACAATAACAATATTTATTAGCCTTAACATGGCGAACATACAAACATATGTTCATTATGAGAAACCATTCAAATTTTGGTAGGTGTTACTTCTCTCCCAATTCAAATATTTTTTGCCATTAAATTCATCAAACACCTCCCTTGTAGAGGTTTTTATGCGTAATGAGTCAAAGCCAAATCCACCTATGGATATTTCTAAAAACCCAGAACCCCATTGAAATCTTCCTAAAGATCTAGGGTTTCTACTACACATGGTCATTATCACTTGAATTTGGGACCCTAATGTCCTTCCTTGAAGAAGAAGAAGAAGAAGAAAAAAGTAATTTGCTCTGGTTCCTACTAAATGCTCAATCTATTCCACCAAGCATATATATTACATAGCCATTAATTTTGATGCTTCTTTCAATTACTCTAATTAAGGATGTTGTTTCTTGTGCTTTCGTTACTCCAAGCATGAAAACTACTGATTGTGCTTCTATTACGCTAAGCACAAACGTTATTGATTGTGCTTCTATTACTCCAAGAATGAATATTATTGTTGTTGTCTCTTTGGCTCGCTTGAATCTTGAGACACTTGAACTTCTTCTTGATTACTATGGATTGTTGTTACTTGTACCTCCAGCTTGCATTTATAATGGTATTACTCTAATTTTAAACTCCTTAGCTACTGTAAACATTAATTTACAACCTTGAGTACTCTGATTTTACTTGACTTAACTCCTTGTTTTAATATGAAACACAACTCATTCTCTACTATACTATTCTAGCCTACTTTTAGATGTTATGATCCTCTAGTTTACTGGTAGATGATGCTAGACCCTTGTATTTCTCTATCCTATTGTTGGACAATGCTAGGCCTCTATAAGGCTCATATAGCTTATTTTTTGTTGTAAGGATAAGGTAATACATTATTCACCACTTCTAAAACATTGTTAGGCTCTAGTTAGTTATCTTTAATCTCCTTTATCTTACTATTGAGCTTTGCTTGTCCTTTGCTGCTAACACATAGGTGTGCAATCCAAATGAAGATAGAATACTATTGGAAAGAAGATACTTAGGATTTTATGTATCTCATAGACCACTTAATGTGCGGCTCTTCTTATTTACACATAGAACTATTATGTGCTTTAGTATATTGAACTTATTTCTTTTTTCTTGCTCTATATTCTCTTTTTTTTTTTTGTAATAATATCTATTAAACTCTTCTTGGATTCTTGAGCTAAATCTTTATAAGAGCTCCATTTCTTTCACTATAATGTCTTCTTTCTCCCTATTGACTTTTGTGGCCAATATCAAGGTCTATATGATCTATATATTTTTCTTTCTTCTAATTTCTTCCTATAATGACCTCTTGGACTAATATCAAGGTCTATATGACTTTATGACCTAAATCTCTTTCTTATCAACTCCTTTCTATAATGGCCTTTTAAGACTATATCAAGGTCAATATGACCTGAATATTCTTTCTCTTTACCATTTTTTTTAGGAATATTTAAATTCTTCTCAATCCATTGCAACTTTTAATTCTTTTGTACTTTGCACTTAGAATCTAAAATTCTTCTCTATCCTTTGTAGGAAACTTCTCACACTTCTATATCTTGATCTCTATTGCAACTTTTTCTTTGAAATATATAATATCTTAGGTTGCACATAAGAACTCAATATGATTATCCTTCTTACTAAAGAATCCAATATAATTTCAAGACGACTTTGAATATCCTTAAATATTAAACTTTCTTTAAAAAATTCAATGTCAAGGGTTGGTTATGTCCCTGAATGATCAAATATCTCAAATTTGATTCACCTTTCAATCAATATAGCTAAGTCATACGATTGGATTATTATTCTTCAACTATGGAAAGACCCTAGAATTTCTACTCAATATGATCTTTAGAGTTCAAGGATCACTGCCTTTAAAGTAGATAGACTCTTAATCAACCTTGTAAAATATGGACACGATCAATTTATAATAGTGGCTAAAACAAACTCTATCAATATGGATAGAGTCAGGTGGTAGCTTTGATACCACTGATGGATTTTTAAGCCTTATACTATCATATAATATCATAGGTTATATCACATAGCACCCAATATAAAATCGTCACCATATGTAAAGATAAGGATAATAATAAGAGTAGAATGATATGAGCAAATTAATATGTATATCAAGGATTATAATAACATTCAATTATATGCTAAAATATGAATGTAAAAAGCTTGAATCATTCATGTACAATGCATGAATAACAACTTACAATATTAATTGCACAAAATGTATACAAGTTTTATTACTTCACTATTTTTTATAAACGGATTATCAAAACTCTAAAATATCTTCGATATAATATATTCTATGGCGAATTTACTCTATAATATAGCCATAGTAGTGTGAATATTTTGGTTCTTGATCATTGATATCCATGTGCCATGTCTCATAACTCTTGGCCTATCTACTTACCACTTGCATACTTGATGAACACTTGACTTTACAATAATTGCTGACATTTACATGACTCTTACACTTGTACTTGCACTCTCTAATCTAGGACAATTGTGCACATCTTTACATTACATATTTGCACTCTTGCATAAAAAACACTTGTGCACATTTACTTAACCTACACTTGCACTCTAACTCACATGGCACTTGTGAATTTCCTGCACATTCACACTTACATAAAGAGGGAAATATAAATCACACTCTAAACCATAATATATTATTTATAAATTTACCATGAAGGTACCGTGGGGTTATAATAAGCATGCACCAAATAATATTATAAATTTGTGGAGAACTAGTTTTCTTTATATTTTTTTGAGAAGTTTAATATATTATCTAAAATACCAAATTTAAGGCCAATGATAAAGTAGCATGCTAGTTGTCTAAAATACCCTATTAATTACATGACATGAAGTCTTGCAACTAAAATAATTTTTTTTACAAAGTGGATTAAGTTGATATACCTCATATTTGGATCCTAAGGGACACAAAGTACTATGTGAGCATCATTATGTTGTTGATTCTAAAAATAATCGAGGATGTGAGTGGAAAATAATTTTTTAGGCTTTGCATAGTTGGATCCTTGAAGACTAAAACAAAAATGGGGTATACAATATTTTTGGGGAGATAATTTACCTAAGTTTTTTGAGCAAGAGTTACAACAAAATTTTTAATAGCCTTTATGGTACCCTTATCCACACATTGGGGTTTTGCCATTCAATTATTATTTTGTAAGGCTTTTGTTGGCCCCATCATAGTATAAACCTCTATTTTTATCTCATTTATTATTGGTTTTATAGTAAAGGCAACGTTTGCTTTTACCAACATGGGTAGTCCATGATATTATGGTCTTTATATTGACGATTATAGTAGATATTTGGTACGTTAGTTTATAAAATTATGGGAGTATCAATAGTCCAATACTTATATGTTGATGTGGTCTTAATGTTCTTTGGTCAAATCGATTTTGACAAAAAACTCTTCTACATAAAAGTAAAGATATTTGGTAGGTTAGTTTATAAAATGGCATAGCAATTTTATCAAATAGTCAATGAAATCCTAAATTGGCATGGGTAACACAAGATATCTAAACTAGAACAAGAATTTCAAATACATATTCTCAAAAGTGATAAATATGGATCCAATTAGACAAGACAAGAGGGGTGCTATACATGGGACCTTCAACAACGAGGATTTGTAGTGGCCTAGGTTAATGAAGGTAAATAGGATCCCCATGAGTGTGGTCTACCGGCAAGAACACCACTTATATTATCGGTAATGTAACTTGGGTTCAATCCCCATGGTGGATGTGTATAAGAAGTATTACTAAAAAAAAATTGAAGGTAAATAGAAAAAATACCTAATTAGATTTCTTACTATAGTTTGTTGTATGCCATAAAATCCCCAATGAACTATATTTACTATCTAGATTTGGATTTTGATAGTATACAATCAAAATAATATGTAATAAGTGTATATTTATTATACAATCTATAAACAACTATATCATCAATAGGAAATATAACACCGTCTAGATATAAGGGAATATAAACAAACCCACCTCATGGAACATTTTGGATGGAGATAATTTTTTTCTTCTTATTTTTATGTTATGGTGCTTGGATCCAACTCTAGCTCAAACATCAATTCATATTAGAGGTGAAAGAGGGGCTAAATTATACATATTTTTATAGTACCTAAAGAGGGATGCACATAATGTTAATGATTGGTATGAAAAACTCTAAAACTATGCGATGCAATGCATAACAAATGCAAAAAAATATAAAAGCAATACTTACAATATAATTTACCAAGTGATATTAGCTACATCGGTTAGATTCCTCAACATTTAAGAAGGAGACCAAGGTTCAAATCTTTCCAAGCAATACATGGATAATATCCAAGCATTGTTGTAATACCACTATGTGATGATGATGTAATGAGATTTGGGCCAATTTTTATCCCATATAACCAATTTAAAAAAAATACTTACAACATAATTTATATCATGGACAAAACCACAAGAATCAATCTATAAAAAGACTAAAAATATAAAGTTGAAATATAATTCAGTGGTTTAACCATTCACTTGTAAAAATTTTATAACATATTATCATAAAAATCATTACATTCTAGATGTTATATGTTTATTTGTGAATCCACAGTGCTCTACTTTTGAGCTTCTTTCTTTGCCAACAATCTTCTCTTCTCTTGTTCCAAACTTTAATACTTACACCTAATTTTCTCATCTAATTCTTTTTCAAAATCATTTGCTAGAAATACTGCAAGCTTCTCCTCAACCTCTCTTAATTTTTGTCCATCTATCTGTTTCTTTTTATAGGCCCACTAAACCACTGCTACCTTAATTCTTTTTTGATTTGCTACAAATTGAATACTACTAGATTCTCTCATGGGATCAAACTTTACCCATTTTTATTTAAAAATTGTGTTCCCATAAAATTTTAACGAAAATTATATAATTAAATTGCAACCATAAAAATTATATAATTAAATTGCAACCAAACATCTTAATCGAGTAAAAATTACATTTAATTATTTAGTATAACAAAAAGCTAAAATAGGTGATCAGCGGTCACTACAAAGAATGGAAACGATAACTAGCCAGACCAAGCAAAAGATTTAGGATGCAAACACACTCATGGAAATCGTCCGCCATAAGTATAACCACACATCGTTTACATGAACAAGTGAAGTGATTACGTTTCATTTTATTAACAGACCAAAAAACAAGAAGAGCAACGTGGCCAGAAAGAAAAAAATGCCGTGGGAGACTGGGGGTGTTCAATACATAAGCAGGTGACAGCAGCATTTATGTCAACATGCATAACAGCCCGAAGCCAGATCAGTTTGATTGATCTGGATTCCGCTGTCGTATAAACCTCCTACTGTCCAACTGGAAGGGAGGACAGAGCTTTTGGCCCACAAGGGATACCCATCATACCCAGACGTCACCGTAATTTGGAATTGAAGAGCACCCCTGGGAGGGTTGCTTATAGCCCACACTGCCCCGTTTCTGTGACTCAATTCCTGCCAATTGTCTCCATCCACCTGCAATATGGAATGAATTATACCAACAACAACACCATTGCTTGAACTTGTAGCCCCAACTCATGTAAATACATATGATCTATATTTGAATTACCGTAGCAATATCGACGGCAACAATTTCTGTCTGGCCTCCTTGGTACAAGAATTGCACAGCAAGATAGTAGGGATTATAACTGCTGTCGTCTACCTTCACCGTCAGATTGTGTCCTTCATACTCGCAAGAGATCCTGCCCAAGACAATTAGTAAAGAAAACTTAGAACCCTTATAATGTATCTACTTCCATATATATGGTAATGATTTCGACCTTGTATATTCGATATCCACAATGCCGGCTTTGAGAAGCTGAGGAGCCATCTCTGGGAGTGCCAAGCTTGAGAACGTGCTCTTTGGTACTACAAAGTCGGTCTGGTTATTTTGGGTGAGGTCTGTGACCACGATCTTCGTCCCTGAGTTGCTGCATAGTTTTGGATCCAAACATCTTATCTGCAATGCAATTAGCAATACATTAGGGAGCCAGTGCTTCCAAGCCCAGGAAGGATAGAAATAAATAAAAATAAAAATTGAGGCCGTAGCGTGCCTCATAGCAAGCGCCACATCCGACACCATTTCCGTATAAGGTAGGTGTGGCAGCTGCAACGTTGCCGCCGTTGAGTTTTGCCGCAAACGAACCGTATCCACAGGCGCCCTCTGGAATTAAAATTAGAATCAAAGAATGAGATAATCGTAACACTCAGTAGACTATACTTGTATCAAATGGGATCTCCCGGGCAGGCTTCGCCTATTTCAAAATTTCAATGTTAAAGCGATGGGTTTTATTTTTCAATATAATCTCAACCAGGACACAATTAAAATCTGATCATTTAAAAACTAAAAAAAATTACATCTCCATCAAATTCAAAACTCCCCTGCTCACAAAATGCCATTTGCTCTATCGTTAGCCAATTCCTAATGACTATGGGAGTTGGAAGTTGAGGGTAGCGGTACTACCTTCGACAGAGCGGTCGTTGCCATAGTAGGCGAGTTTTGAGGTATGGTTGCAGCATACGCCTGCCCAAACAACCAGTGGAAGTCGAGCTACAAAGATTGTAAATATTGTGACAAGAAGAATCAAATTGAACTTCGCCATATTGAAATTACTCCTCGAAAAGAATAAGTAGCACAAGACAGCACCGGACAAGATGGATGTGTTCCCTTTTTAATTTATAGTGATGGATTGATGACTTCATGGAGTTCAGTTGTCGAATTCAGTGGAGACTCAGATGAACATGGGAAGTTGGGACTCGATAGTGTTAGAGAGCCCAGGCCGAACGAGGAAACGTGGGGATACCTTCTCTTTTTACGCCAAAAATAGAGTTGACGAGTTTCCGCTGTAACAAGACTTACGCGCTTGCCTTGAAAAATATTCCAACTCTTGGTTGGTTCACACATCATACTTGCTGCTCGCCAACGGAGCTAAGCAAAAGCAAATTCCATAATTTAATGAGTTTACAGCACACGTTCATAATTAATGAACTCAGATTTTAAGGAGTTTACAACACACGTTGATAATTAATGAATTGACTAGTCTTTGTGTCTAGAAGATGCAATAGGAAGAACAATCGTAGTATTTTCAGCTAATCTAGACTGATTAAAAGTATTATGTGAAAGATTTTTTCGGTTCAACTTTCAATTTAGTGCGCAAATGATAAATTGAGCCTTGAAAAATCTTCCAACTCTTGTGTTGAGCAAGGTGCAGCAAAAGAATTGCAAAAGTATTGTCATTGTTGTCAACACAGTCAGATTGATGCAGTTGATGCAGTTCAGAGGTCAGTCAGATCAAGTGCAGAAAGTTTCAAGGAAAACAGAAGTGACCCAGATTCAGAAACTGGCAAAAAGAGACAAGGAAGAAAATTGTCGCGATATCGCGACATGTTTTCTGTCGCGATTTCGCGACATGGTCGAGGAGAGAGAAGATGCGAGCAAAACTGTCGCGATTTCGCGAAATGCTGGCAGAGAAGGAAACAAAGGTGTAGCGATATCGCTACATGTTGAAATGAATGGAAACAAAGGTGTAGCGATATCGCTGCATGATGAAAATACATGGAACTAAGGTGTAGCGATTTCGCTACGTGTTGAAACTAAGAGAAACTAAGGTGTAGCGATTTCGCTACATGTTGAAACAAAGAGAAACTAAGGTGTAGCGATGGCGCTACATGTTGAAACAAAGGGAAACTAAGGTGTAGCGATTTCGCTACCATTCAAAGTTGCAAAAATTAAAGATGTAACAAGTCAAAAGCACAAAGCGTCGCGATTTCGCGACATGTTCCATTTTCGCTGGAGTTTGCAAGCAAAGCTGTACGGAAGAGCAAAGCGTCGCGATTTCGCGACATGTTCCATTTTCGCTGGAGTTTGCAAGCAAAGTTGTACGAAAGAGCAAAGTGTCGCGATTTCGCGACATGTTCCATTTTCGCTGGAGTTGGCAAGGAGAGTTGTACGGAAGAACAAAGTGTCGCGATTTTGCGACATGTTCCTTTTTCACTGCTGCTGGCAAAGAAGAGTGCTGGAAGCCGGAAGCGTCGCGATTTCGTGACAAGCAGGATGATGATGTCAACAAAGTTGAAAAGTGCCACGATTTCGTGACAGGATGAAAGGAAAGCTGCTGGAAGCCGGAAGCGTCGCGATTTCGCGACAAGCAGGATGATGACGTCAGCAAAGTTGAAAAGTGTCACGATTTTGTGACAGGATGAAAGGAAAGCTGCTGGAAGCCGGAAGCGTCGCGATTTCACGACAGCATTGAGGATGACGTCAGCAAAAGTTCAAAGTGTCGCGATATCGCGACAAGATGCAGGGAAAGCTTCCAAGAGCCAAAACGATCGCGATTTCGCGACATGCTTAAGGATGACGTCAGCAAAAGTTCTAAGTGTCGCGATATCGCAACATGAGCGGGGGAAAATCTTTCAAGGCCAAAATGGTCGTGATTTCGCGACAACCTTCAGGGTGACGTCAGCATAAGTCAAAAGTGTCGCGATATCGCGACAGGTAATAGTCTGGCAGGTAAAAACCGCAGGAACATGCAAGGTGACACGTGTTGAAAAAGTCGACAGGAAAATCATGCAGCCAGTTACGTAAAAAGTAACTGAAGTCAGACAGACAGTTAATCGTTGACAGGTGTTGGACATGCAATGCAACGGCCAAACATGCAAAATTGAAACGCATTCGAAAAGCCGAATATGAAGGATAATAAAAGCATTCGAAAGGTCGTATTTGCAGGCATTCTAACAGACGTATTTGAAGCATACAGAAAAGCCGACATGAAGAATCGAAAAGCTTTCGAAGAATCACATATGGAGTTTCGAAAAAGCATTCGAAAAGCCGTATTCGAAGAAATTGAACAGTCGCAGTGCATGAAACAAAATTGCCATATTGCATGGTTTCCAAAAGACGTATTGCAGGGTTTCGAACTGTCGAAATGCATGGAACCGAACAGTCGTATTGCATGGATTTGAACAGTCAGAGTATGTGTTTCGATTGTATGCAGGATTGAAAGGTTATAAAAGAATAATCGTACAGAGAAGATGTTGCTGCTGTTAGAGAGAAATTGCTGTAAAAGGAGAGTTAGAAAAGAATCAAGAGAAAAATAAGCAGAGCCGTGAGAGTGTGCAGAGTTGAGTTAATTGCAGACCAGTCAGGGTCGTGCATAAAGTGAAGACATTTTTATGTCATTCTAAATTTATCAGAATTGCAGTCCAAGTTGGTGCTTGGTAATAGGAGTTGGTGCTCCATCTGTTGCAGCAAAAAATTACAGGGGTTGGTGCTCCTTCCAGTTGGTGCTGGTAAAGTGTTTGTAAAATTGATTTTGCAAAGACTGGATTTGGGTCCAAGCAGTCATTTTTGAGGAGTAGCCAAATTGGTGAACCTCGGTATATTGAGTGTTGTGGTTTGCTCTCTTGTTCAAGTTTTTTTTTGTTCTCTTTATTTCATATTAAATGCTATAGATATAAAAATTTAATAGCTACACTGATTCACCCCCCCTCTCAGTGTCATTGTGTAAACATCAATTGGTATCAGAGCACAGGTTCCTTGTACAAGCTTAATCAGCTAAGGAGATCTTGGAAGAAACAATGGCAGGTGGTGAAGGATTTTCATCCAACAAAGCTCCCTTATTTGATGGAACAAATTACACCTTCGGAAACTCGGAATGCAAACATATCCGAGTGCATTGGGATACGATATTTGGGATTCCGTAGATAGTGGATACACAACACCCACTACCCCTCCAACAGATACTGCTGAGAAAAAAAAATTTGAAAACAACTCCAAAGCTAAGAATGCCATAATGTGTGGGCTTGTTGACAGTGAACTGATAAGAGTCATGAGTTGTAAATCAGCAAAGGACATGTGGGATAAACTGAAGAGCATCCATGAAGGAGACAGTAAGATTAAGGAAGCAAAACTGCAAACTCATCGAGCACAGTTCGAAGCACTGCAAATGAAGGAAGATGAAAACATAGAAATTTATATGCTGAGAGTCAACGGAATTATTAATGCAATCAGAGGACTTGGTGAAGAAATTGATGATGCAGTTGTTGTGAAAAAGGTTCTCAGAACACTTCACAAAAGATTTAACTCCAAAGTCTCTACAATAGAAGAGGCAAAAGATCTAAACAACTTCAGCATGGATGAGTTGCATGGTTACCTGACAGCATATGAAATGAGAATAGGACAAACCAAGTCTACAGACAGAGAAGTAGCTTTTAAAGCACACAAGAATGTAAAAGCTGAACATGAATCTGAGGATGAAGGAACACTAGATGAAACAGAAGCCAATTTTGTTCGGAAACTCACAAAAGGAAAAGGAAAATATAGAGGGAAGCTACCTTTTAAATGCTTAAATTATGGAGGAGTCGGTCATTTTGCAGCCAAATGTCCAATGCAGGAGAGAACCAAAAATGGTGAAGGTTCACACCAAGAAAAAGGTGATCTGGAAGAAGAAACAAAATTTCGGAAAGAACAATTTCAAGAAGAAAAGCTTCATAACCAAGAATTTCGATGAGTTCCGAAGAAAGCACAGATGAGGAGTCCGAAGAAGAAGGAGGTGAAGCTCCGTTCATGGCACTTGAAGAAGAAAGAACGAGAGGAAAATCATGAAGGTGATGAAAATTCCAAGGATGAAGCTGAAGTGTATTTGGAAAGAGAATTGGTTGCTGCACTTGAAGAGTTGAGTGCAGAAAGGAAGAAGAATAAAAAAATTTCAAAGAAATTAGAGAATGCCACAGACATAATAAACAATTTGAAAATATAGACAGAGGAATTCAAGAAAATGTCCGAAGTTCTTGATGAACAATTAACTGTAAAGACAGTTGAATGCAGCAACCTAGAGGAAGACATTGTTAAGTTAAGGATGCAGTTAGAAGAGATGAATAGAAAATTGAACTGTTTTCATAAGTTTGAAGAAAGTACTGCAAAGTTGGATAAAATGTTAAATAACAAAAGGCCTTCTGGCATCAAATTTGGTTTAGGCTTTGATGAAGGAGAATATTCAAAGGATTCAAAGAACTTGAATATAGAACCCACAAAGAAAGAAGAAAAGATCAGGGTTGAACCAGAAAAACAAAATAATGCAAAAGAAAACAATAATGCCAGATTCAAGAAGAATACTGACAAATATGGATTCACAAAAGTCACACATCCGAGGAGGAGAAGATTCATGGCTCCTACTTCAAACTGGCAAAGACCGGCACCCAAGTTTAATCATGCATTTTTTGGTTATTGTTTTAAATGCAATGCTTATGGCCATAAAATTTCAGATTGCAGGCATAATGTATCTCAAAGGAATTTTACCAGCAGAAATGTTTTTTCTCCTTTAATGAATTATGCAGTTGAATGTTATAATTGTCATAATTTTGGACATATTGCTAGAAACTGCAGAAGCACTTTTTAATCAAATAATTATCAGGGCATAAAATCTCAGCTAAGTGGGTTGAAACAAAACCAGAAATTTCTTGAAAAATAGGCACATGCTAATGAAAGAACAAAGGCAAAACAAGTAGCAAAATCTGCTATCAAACCAGAATGGAAAGAAAAGGAATCTTTGATTTTCCAGACTGCTTTTAAAGCTCAGAACAAATCAACACCTTGGATACTTGATAGTGGTTGTTCCGGTCACATGACAGTGACAAGCAAAAGTTTGAGAATTTACAGAATTATGAAGGTGGTTCTGTGAAATTTGGAAATAATGATGGAGCAAAGATTGTTGGAAAGGGATCAGTCAAAATCAGTGATGGCAATATAAAATCAAAAGAAGTCTTATTTGTAATTGGCCTGAAGAATAACTTGCTAAGTGTAAGTCAAATATGTGACAGAGGTCATGATGTAATCTTCAAGAAGGAGGGCTGTGAAGTAAGAAAGACAAAAAATGGAAAGTTAATAGCCACTGGACTGAGAACTTCAGGAAATCTGTATACACTTTCAGAAACTGCAGAAGGAACATGCTTGATGGGACAGGAAGATGAAAACTGGCTATGGCACAAGAGGCTTGGGCATATTAGTTTTGACAATCTGGCAAAAATCAGTTCAAAAAGAGCGATTAGAGACATACCAAACATTGGCAAACCTGTAAATAGCATCTGTGAGTCATGCCAAAAGGGAAAACAAACCGGAGCCACTTTCAAAGCAAAAGAATACTTCACTAGCAAGCCATTAGAACTAATTCACACCGATCTATGTGGACCCATGAGAACCGAAAGCATAAATGGACACAAATATTTTATGTCGTGTATAGATGACTACTCAAGAATGACATGGGTACTATTTACGAAACTCAAGTCGAAGCCTTTGAAATGTTTAAAACCTTCAAAAATCTTGTTGAAAATCAATCGGGGAAAAAGAATTAAATGCCTAAGATCGGACGAGGGGAGGAGAGTTTATCTCCGAAGAATTTGCAGAATCTTGTCAAAAACATGGGATAAGAAGACAGGTTTTCAGCAGCTAGGACACCTCGGTAGAATGGTGTTGTAGAAAGGAAGAATAGAACAGGTGCAGAAATGGCAAGGACAATGTCGCGAGAAAACAAAATAGGCGACGATTTTGGAAAGAGGCAGTTCATACTGCAGTTTACATTCAAAACAGGTGCATGCTGAGACCACATGAAAGCAAAACAACTTATGAGTTGTGGTTTGGCAGAAAGGCAATAGCAAGACATTTCAAAGTATTTGGCAGCAAGTGCTACATAAAACGGACTGAAGATAACCTTGGTAAATTTGAAGATAGAGCTGATGAAGGTATCTTTCTTGGTTACTCAACAAAAAGCAAGGCATACACATGTTACAACAAGAAGTTGAAGAAAATTATTGAAAGTACTGATGTAAAAGTTGATGAAGGTAGAGAACAAGAAATTACTTATCAAGAAAACTACCCTATGTATGAAGAAGTCATTGAAGGTGATGATGAAAAAGAAACAGAGAAGAATCGAGAAAATTGATCCAGGATAGTGTAAAAGCTGAATCTAAAGAAGAAGAAAACAAGAAATTTAAAACAGAGCAAGCGGCAGAAAAATCATCCAAGTGAGCAGATTATTGGGGATCCCACGGATGGTATTCAAACAAGAAGAACAGCGGTGAGGAACTATTCTCTGTTATCTAGTATTGAACCTAAAAATGTTGCTTGAAGCAAGCACCGATGAAAGTTGGATGAAGGCAATCAATAAAGAACTAGATCAGATAGAGAAAAACAATACCTGGGAATTAGTACCTAGACCAACAAATAAAAACATAATTGGTACTAAATGGGTTTTTAGAAATAAATTAAATGAAGATGGGCATGTTGTCAGAAATAAGGCAAGATTGGTATGTAAAGGCTATGCTCAGGTTGAAGGCATTGATTTTGAAGAAACTTTTGCACCGGTAGCCAGACTAGAGGCAATCAGAATGTTTACGGCATTAGCGAGTTCATAAAAACTTCAAAGTATATCAAATGGATGTAAAATCAGCATTTTTGAATGGAAACTGGAAGAAGAGGTTTATATTGAACAACCCGATGGCTTCCAACTTGGTGAAAATCCATATTTTGTTTGCAGGTTAAAGAAAGCTTTATATGGATTAAAACAGGCACCCAGAGCATGGTATGCAAGGTCTGGATAATTATCTAATTAAACAAGGGTTTAAGAAAGGTTTGGTGGATAGCAACTTATATGTCAAAACAGAGAAGGGTCATCTTATTGTTCTTGTTGTTTATGTAGATGACATAATATTTGGCAACGACATGGATGAATACTTGCAAAGACATATCAATTAAAATGAAAAAAGAATTTGAGATGTCAATGATTGGTGAACTTTCTTATTTATTAGGATTGCAGGTCAATCAAAATGAAAAAGGCATTTTTATTTCTCAAGTTAAATATGTAAAAGAAATGCTGAAAAAGTTCACAATGGAAGACAGTAAATTGGTCAGCACTCCCATGACAACAGGCTGCAAGTTGAACAAGGATGATAAATCCCCAGATGTAGATCAAACAATGTACAGGTCTATGATTGGAAGCCTACTGTATTTAACAACCACTAGACCAGATATATTACAAGCAGTATGTATGGTTGCAAGATTTCGGGCCAGTCCCAAAGAAACTCATGTAACAAGCTGTAAAGAGGATTTTCAAATATCTCAAGGGCACTATGGATTATGGGTTGTGGTACCCAAAAGGTAAAGATTTCACTTTGATTGCATATTCGATGCAGATTGGGCGAGGATGTATTGATGACAGAAAGAGCACAAGTGGAGGAGCATTTTATCTTGGTGACAGGCTGGTAGCATGGCACAGCAAGAAACAAGAATCAGTATCTCTATCCACTGCAGAGACAGAATACATTGCAGCAACAACATGTTGTACTCAGATATTATGGATGAGACAAACGTTGAAAGATCTTGATATTCATTTCAATGAACCAATTTCAATTAAATGTGATAACACTAGTGCTATCAACATATCCAAGAATCCGATGAATGCATTCAAGAACCAAACATATTGCAATCCGATATCATTTCTTGAAGGATAAAGTTGCAGAAGGAGAGGTTAAATTGGATTTTGTTCCAACTACAGAGCAAATAGCTGATATATTCACAAAACCTTTTCCTAAGGAAGTATTTGAATACCTTCGAAAGAAGTTGGGAGTAGTCACACCACCCAAGCACTGAATAGCTATGGGAAACACATTCTCAGGGGGAGCATTCAAACTTTTTAAGTCTGAGAATGTTGTGCATAGACTCAAGGGGAGTCTACAACAGCCCTTTGGTATTATTGGCAAAGGGGGAGAAGAAATTAAGCAAGGTTGCAGTGTGTTGCCAACAATTCCAAAGGGGGAGATTGTTGAGCAAGGTGCAGCAAAAGAATTGCAAAAGTATTGTCATTGTTGTCAACACAGTCAGATTGATGCAGTTCAGAGGTCAATCAGATCAAGTGCAGAAAGTTTCAAGGAAAACATAAGTGACCCAGATTCAAAAACTGGCAAAAAGAGACAAGGAAGAAAATTGTCACGATATCGCAACATGTTTTCTGTCGTGATTTCGTGACATGGTCGAGGAGAGAGAAGATGCGAGCAAAACTATCACGATTTCGCGACATGCTGGCAGAGAAGGAAACAAAGGTGTAGCGATATCGCTACATGTTGAAATGAATGGAAACAAAGGTGTAGCGATATCGCTGCATGATGAAAATACATGGAACTAAGGTGTAGCGATTTCGCTACGTGTTGAAACTAAGAGAAACTAAGGTGTAGCGATTTCGCTACATGTTGAAACAAAGAGAAACTAAGGTGTAGCGATGGCGCTACATGTTGAAACAAAGGGAAACTAAGGTGTAGCGATTTCGCTACCATTCAAAGTTGCAAAAATTAAAGATGTAACAAGTCAAAAGCACAAAGCGTCACGATTTCGCGACATGTTCCATTTTCGCTGGAGTTTGCAAGCAAAGCTGTACGGAAGAGCAAAGCGTCGCGATTTCGCGACATGTTCCATTTTCGCTGGAGTTTGCAAGCAAAGTTGTACGGAAGAGCAAAGTGTCGCGATTTCGCGACATGTTCCATTTTCGCTGGAGTTGGCAAGGAGAGTTGTACGGAAGAACAAAGTGTCGCGATTTCATGACATGTTCCTTTTTCACTACTACTGGCAAAGAAGAGTGCTGGAAGCCGGAAGCGTCACGATTTCGCGACAAGCAGGATGATGACGTCAACAAAGTTGAAAAGTGTCATGATTTCATGATAGGATGAAAGGAAAGCTGCTGGAAGCCGGAAGCGTCACGATTTCGCGACAAGCAGGATGATGACGTCAGCAAAGTTGAAAAGTGTCGCGATTTCACGACAGGATGAAAGGAAAGCTGCTGGAAGCCGAAAGCATCGCGATTTCACGACAACATTGAGGATGACGTCAGCAAAAGTTCAAAGTGTCGCGATATCGCGACAAGATGCAGGGAAAGCTTCCAAGAGCCAAAACGGTCGCGATTTCGCGACATGCTTAAGGATGACGTCAGCAAAAGTTCTAAGTGTTGCGATATCGTGACATGAGCGGGGGAAAAGATTTCAAGGCCAAAATGGTCGTGATTTCGTGACAACCTTCAGGGTGACGTTAGCATAAGTCAAAAGTGTCGCGATATCGCGATAGGTAACAGTCTGGCAGGTAAAAACCGTAGGAACATGCAAGGTGACACGTGTCGAAAAAGCCGACAGGAAAATCATGCAGCCAGTTACGTAAAAAGTAACTGAAGTCAGACAGACAGTTAATTGTTGACAGGTGTTGGACATGCAATGCAACAGCCAAACATGCATAATTGAAACGCATTCGAAAAGCCGAATATGAAGGATAATAAAAGCATTCGAAAGGTCGTATTTACAGGCATTCTAACAGACGTATTTGAAGCATACAGAAAAGCCGACATGAAGAATCGAAAAGCTTTCGAAGAATCACATATGGAGTTTCAAAAAAGTATTCGAAAAGCCGTATTCGAAGAAATTGAACAGTCGCAGTGCATGAAACAAAATTGCCATATTGCATGGTTTCCAAAAGACGTATTGCAGGGTTTCGAACAGTCGAAATGCATGGAACCGAACAGCCGTATTGCATGGATTCGAACAGTCAGAGTATGTGTTTCGATTGCATGCAGGATTGAAAGGTTATAAAAGAATAATCTTACAGAGAATATGTTGCTGCTGTTAGAGAGAAATTGCTGTAAAAGGAGAGTTAGAAAAGAATCAAGAGAAAAATAAGCAGAGCCGTGAGAGTGTGCAGAGTTGAGTTAATTGCAGACCAGTCAGGGTCGTGCATAAAGTGAAGACATTTTTATGTCATTCTAAATTTATCAGAATTGCAGTCCAAGTTGGTGCTTGGTACTAGGAGTTGGTGCTCCATCTGTTGTAGCATAAAATTACAGGGGTTGGTGCTCCTTCTAGTTGGTGCTGGTAAAGTGTTTGTAAAATTTATTTTGTAAAGATTGGATTTGGATTGGAGTCCAAGCAGTCATTTTTGAGGAGTAGCCAAATTGGTGAACCTCGGTATATTGAGTGTTGTGGTTTGCTCTCTTGTTCAAGTTTTTTTTTGTTCTCTTTATTTCATATTAAATGTTGTAGATATAAAAATTTAATAGCTACACTGATTCACCCCCCCCTCTTAGTGTCATTGTGTAAACATCA